>OY740716.1:82991231-84241231 GCA_963513945.1 Hydrotaea diabolus | reverse complement strand
TTGCCCCAAAAAATCGTCCGTTGGACCAATTCCGAGGACCTTTTAGTGATTTATCAGCGTAATCCAATAGAGTTCTTGCGCCGATTCATAACTGTTGATAAAACATGGATCCATCACTACATCCCAGAATGCAAAGAACAGTCAAAACAATGGATAGAAGCTGGTAAAAAGTGGTCCCAAGAAGGCGAAAACTGTTAAGTCAGCAGGAAAAGTAATGGCCACAGTATTTTGGGATGCAAGGGGTATAATATTTATTGATTATCTTGAGAAAGGAAAAACTATAAATAGTGAATATTAGTGTGCATTATTGGATCGGTTGAGTGAAGAATCAAGATAAAACGACCGCATTTAGAAAAAAAAGTTCTTTTTCATCAAGATAATGCTCCTTCACACACTGCATTTTTAACTCAGCAAAAACTGGCCGAATTACGATTTGAAATTGCTCCGCATCCACCATATAGTCCAGATTTAGCTCCTTCTGATTATTTCTTGTTTCCAAATTTAAAAAAAATTCTCGGTGGCAAAAATATTTCGTCCAATAGCGAGGTTATTGCTGAAACTGAGGCATATTTTGAAGGTCTTGAAAAATCTTATTTTTCGGATGGAATTAAAAAAGTTGAAAAACGTTTGATGAAGTGTATTGAGTTGGAAGGAGATTATGTTGAAAAATAAATAATAATAATTCCCAAAAAACGGTTCTTTTTATGTTAGGCCAGTTACTTTTGCGGTCGCCCTCGTATCTGACCACTCAAGATGTCGAATTGATGGGCCTTTCAGCCCTGTTTTGGCACCCAATGACTTCTTCTTATTCCCTAGCATCAAGAAAAAAATGCGTGGTCAACGTTTTCCATCACCCGAAGCAGCTGTTGAAGCGTTCAAAAATTATGTTTCGGAGGTGACTCAATTGGAGTGGAAAAAGTGATTTGAATATTGGTTTGTGCGCACGCAATACTTCACCGTTTCTATTGAACAGACCTCGTAAATATACTCGTAGATGAAAAAACCATAAAAAAAATTGTCATCCAATTTTCTAGCATTTTCCCCATAGTCTAGACGTTTTTTACACCGATGAAATCTCACTAGTTACTAAGTTCACGGTAGGATTACGTTCACTTGTGTCACTTCTTAATATAACAGATGATGTTTTAATTAGAAATTTGAATATTTGTAGCATTATGCTTGATAATAACTAATATAGGGTGATCCATCTCGAGGTATTTTTTCAGAACAAAAAAAATATATAAAAATTCAAATCAAGTGTGGAATCTTTATTGGTAATTTGAAAGGACATTTTATATTTTATGGCAACTATTTTTGAAAATTATTTCCTTCAAATGTTGGCAACTGTATAAGTATTATGAAAATGAGCGATTGGTGAGAAACGGAAAGATCCGCTGTTTTCGGCCAAAGTTTTGTTCAGTGATGAGGCCCATTTCTAGTTCAACGGCAAAGTCAATAAACAAAATTGCCGCATTTTGGCTGACGAGCAACAAGAAAAGGTTCAAGAGGTGCCATTATACCCAGAGAAAACCACGGTCTGATGCGGTTTAAAAGCGGAAGGAATCATCGGTCCATTTTTATTCAAAAATGATGATGGCCTGAACGTAACCGTGAATCGTGTTCGCTATCGCGCCAATCAAAAGAAAATCAGCTAATTTCACGTTTTGGACAGGTGAGTTGGCCGCCTAGATCAAGTGATATCACACCTTTAGACATTTTTCTTTGGGGTTACGTAAAGTCTAAAGTCTATGCTGACAAACCAGCTACGATTCAGGTTTTAGAAGCCAACATTACGCGTGTCATTAAAGCCATACCGGTCGAAATGCTCGAACTAGTCATCCAAAATTGGACCCTCAGAATGGATACCCTGAGGCGTCGTTGTGGCCAACATTTGAAGACAATTATATTCAAAACATAAATGCCATAAAATGTCCTTTCAAATTACCAATAAAGATTCCACACTTGATTTGAACTTTTATATTTTTTTTGTTCTGAAAAAATACCTCTAGATAAATCACCCTCTATTAAAGGACGGTGCGAGTGGGTACAGGCCATAACATTTTGGGTCCCTCATAAAGCCGTATTGAGTGGTTCATAGCAGTTTCCATCGGACGTCAATCCAAAGCGTAGGCAAATAAAGGAATACACAACACCACACGACTGAGTCATAGCCGGAAGTGAACCATCCCGGTACCACGAGCAGCAATCGAACTCCGAAAAACATAGCATAGACAGTTCTGACGCTTTCTAATTTCCACCAACAGAACGACCACGCACCGACAACACCATCGATTTTAATGCTTCAGTCGCATACTGTACTGCCCATACACGCGCCAACATGCATATGAATGTGAACATATGGACCCATCCTCCAAATGTAAACTCAACCGTGTCAGCAGCTGGGGCAGGTTCCATTGTTTTGCTCAAAAGCCTGTGTATACAAATCGTACTTGTACAACGTGAAAGGACAACAACGACGGGTATGAGAGTTTCACACGAGTGCGGATAAAGTCGCAACAACAGCAAAAACAAGGTCATGCTAAACTCTTTCTCCTGGAAAATTTGTTCGGCAATTCATGCCAAAGATTTCCACTTTTCCAGGTCTCCGTTGTTTTCACAGCATTGTCAGCGACAGCCGCATCGGCAGCATCAGCCGTGTGATTTAAGCTGTTGGTTTTACATTCTTGGCCAACAAAAGATATTTTTGTGTATTTGTGCCGCTGTTGGCCTTTTGTATACCTTCGACGTGTGTTAAATGTTTGTCCAGCCTCTGTTTGTTTAACTTTAGCCAAATATGGACGCACACACCCGTGCCCACCTGCGATGCCAACTTCAGCCGACAATAACAGCGACGGCAATAACCATAACACACAGCCACAAAAAAAAACACTGCGAAATGCCATAAAAAGTTGGCACACTACGAGGGCATGTTAACGTGGCCAACAAAGGCACCGAAAAAAAGATAACAAATGCGCTGCGAAAAAAACACTTCATTTCACTGAAGCACCAACAATGACGTGTGAGTCTAGGACATCAAAAATAAATTTAATGGTTAGCAATTTCCTCAATCCGACTTGAACATCAGCCATAGAGATAATAATAACGAGTATTGTGATCTGCCAATCAGGCCAAACGGTTGGATTTGCATTAAATCCGAGCCACTGGAAGAAGTTTTTCAAGTCTCCCCTAGGGCTTTTAATCTGAGCCGTTGGAAGAAATGCTTCAAGTCTGCCTTAAGGCGGAGTTTTAATTCGCCGCCCTTTGTAAGTAGGTCCCATTGTGATACCGCATACTCGTCGCAAACAATTTGTCCTCAGCTAACTGACCACAGAATTTTCTATGCTTAAACCAGCACGTTGCCTTTCTTAAGGTGTGGATCCTGCTCGAATCACCAACGGAGAGAAAAGTTTTGTCTGTCAAAAGCCGTCATAAGCGAGAGACCGACTCCTTGCGTGTCAGCTCAAAGGTCAGTGGCCAGTAATGACCACAATGAGATTTCTTAATTACGATTAATCTGCCATGCGCTCACCAAAAGTTTCCCTAAATAAATTGATTGTTTCGTTGGCTGTAGGGCATGAAGCGCCATCTAGTTGGAACCAAATATCGTCCACATCAACATCCTCTAGATTAGTTACGAAAAAGTCATTGATCATGGCTCTACTTAGTAGGAAAATAAATACTGTTACAAACGTTAATGCTGTAAAATAAAAAGTACTGAATGTTTTTGGACCAAATATTTTTTAATATATTTATTGATGTATATTGTACCAAAAAAGAATCTACTTATTCGAAATGTCCACCTTTTGCCTTTACACAAGACGCCTTAATTCGCACTGGCCAATTGTCAATAGCTGCACGAACCTCGTCCATTGAAAAATTGGCCACATTTCGAACTAAAGCAGTCTTAAGAGATCCAATGTTGGGGTATCTTTTGTGACAAACCTTGTCCTCTAAAACCGACCACAATTTGTAATCAATCCAATGGGTTCAAATCTGGACTGCTTGAGGCCATTCTTCAGAGGAAATGAACGCTGGCAAATTGTTTCAAACCCGGCCTGGGATGTTTTAGCCTTTTGGATCGGCGCAGAATCCTGCCGGAAAGTACATGGCTGGTTTTGGAACAGGGAATTGTTAAGAGGCTTCACAACAGCTTCCAAAACGGTTTCTTGGTCAACTTTGGCCGATGTTTTGATTCTTTG
Source organism: Hydrotaea diabolus (assembly GCA_963513945.1). Lineage (NCBI taxonomy): Eukaryota > Metazoa > Arthropoda > Insecta > Diptera > Muscidae > Hydrotaea > Hydrotaea diabolus. The sequence goes on along the minus strand of OY740716.1, from coordinate 84,237,032 downwards.
TTCGCAGAAATGCAGGTCAGTGACCCCATCGTAAGAGACACTCCACCAAACCATGACTGAAGTTGGGTGATGACCCTTTTCCAACCTTGGGATCAGTTCAGATGCTTCCTTAGATGACCGTGCATACACTCTATCATTTTGCTAGTTAAATTTTTCCTGAACGGTAAAAAATTTTTCATCGGTGAACAACATTTTTCTGTGCAAGTAATCAGCGTGCTTCACCAAAAGACGTTTGCATTTTTCAATCCTATTTTTTTAAAGCTGCTGTAAATAAATGTCTGGTACGTCGTTTGAAAGCCCCAAGTCCCAAGTCTTTTTTAATGATTCGACTCATGGACTTTTGCGTGATATTCATTTCACGGTCCATGATTTTCTGTTTTCGAAACGGATTTCTGTGAATTCTTGATTTAACGGCTTTGATGACATGCGGTGTTCGAACAGAGCGTGGGCGGCCAGACCGGTGGCGGTCTTTTACATCTCCAGTCTCCTCAAACAGTTTTATGCATCGGTAGACGAACATACGGCTAATCCCTAGTGGCCGGAGCGTTTTGAAAATATCGTTTTTATCATTTCACACTTGAAAAGCGCTATTACAGCGATACGGTTCTCATTATCTGACCACTTCATGATGAAAGTTGAAACAATTTTAAAATCCCGTTACAGACTAACGCTATTGAGGTTAGCTTTCAAAACCCATATGACAATTAACGGGGTATGTTCAGTTCTACTATTGAAATGGGTGTGTTCAATGTTTTAACAGTATTTATGTCCCTACTAAGTATAGCATTCCCCATTGACTGTATCAGTATGACCGGCTTCATTTTCAAAGAAATTTGGCCCAATGATTCTCTTTGCCTATAGAACACAATAAACTGTGGCTTTTTGAGGATATAACGGCGCCTCAACAATGGCTTGTAGATTTTCATTAAATTAAATTCGAAATTTTAATTATTATTTACGTACCCATTCAAACAAATGTGAGCTTTATCGCTGAAAAAAATTATCTTGTAAAAATCTGGATTGGTGGCCATCTCGTTTTAAGCCCATTCACCAAGATTTGCAAACTTTTTGCCGTAATAAGTCTATACTTATATATTATGAAATGGCAAACCACATAGCAGCAAAAATTGTGGCCGGATTGAAAACCACACGTCTAAAAAAAACCTTTACTACTTTTATCATGTGTAATGCGTCTAAACTAAAGTCAAGATATCTATTCAAAATATAAATGCCTTTTAGTCCTTCTCAAAAAAAAATTAAATTTGTAAAATAAATTTTTATTTTTTTTAAGACGACAATTTTATTATTTTTTTTTTTTTTAGTTAGTTTTATTAATTTCAGATTGGAGACCAACAAAAGGTACTGATGGACATGTCCTCTGTCCTTGAATTCAAATCTGGTCTACATTTTGTAGATTAACTGTTTACGCTTATTCCAGCTTCCACAATTCCATCGATTCTGGTTCAATACGAGTAGTTTTAATACAAGATTCGGAAAGGCGAACAAATTTCCGATGACTGGATTTCATCTGTTAATTTCCTAGTTAGATTTCTAGACAAAATTAGGAAAACATTGATTTAGTGGCTATATACTCAGTAGGGACATAAATACTGTTCCAACATTGAACACACCCATTTCAATAGTAGAACTGAACATACCCCATTAATGTCATATGGGTTTTGAAAGCTAACCTCAATAGCGTTAGTCTGTAACGGGATTTTAAAATTGTTTCAACTTTCATCATGGAGTGGTCAGATAATGAGAACCGTATCGCTGTAATAGCGCTTTTCAAGTGTGAAATGAAATAAGCGATATTTTTTTTAAAAACGCTCCGGCCACTAGGGATTAGCCGCATGTTCGTCTACCGATGCATAAAACTGTTTGAGGAGACTGGAGATGTAAAAGACCGCCACCGGTCTGGCCGCCCACGCTCTGTTCGAACACCGCATGTCATCAAAGCCGTTAAGTCAAGAATTCACAGAAATCCGTTCTGAAAACAGAAAATCATGGCCCGTGAAATGAATATCACGCAAAAGTCCATGAGTCGAATCATTAAAAAAGACTTGGGACTTGGGGCTTTACAACGATTCACCGGACATTTATTGACTGCAGCTTTAAACAAAATAGGATTGAAAAATGCAAACGTCTTTTGGTGAAGCACGCTGATAACTTGCACAAAAAAAATTTGTTCACTGATGAAAACATTTTTACCGTTCAGGAAAAATTTAACAAGCAAAATGATAGAGTGTATGCGCGGTCATCTAAAGAAGCATCTGAACTGATCCCAAAGGTGGATAAGGGTCATCACCCAGCTTAAGTTATGGTTTGGTGGGGTGTCTCTTACGATGGGGTCACTGACATGCATTTCTGCGAACAAGGAGTCGAAACATCGGCCAAAGTTGACCAAGAAACCGTTTTGGAAGCTGTGTGCCTCTTGACAATTCCCTGTTCCAAAACCAGCCATGGACTTTTCAGCAGGATTCTGCGCCGGCTCATAAGGCTAAAACGTCCTAGGCCTGGCTTCGAAACAATTTGCCAGCGTTCATTTCCTCTGAAGAAGAAAGAAGACCCTCGGGCAGTCCAGAGTTGAACCCATTGGATTACAAATTGTGGACGGTTTTAGAGGACAAGGTTTGTCACAAAAGATACCCCAACATTGGATGTCATAAGACTGCTTTAGTTCGAGCTGTGGCCAATTTTCCAATGGACGAGGTTCGTGCAGCTATTGACGATTGGCCAGTGCGACTTAGGGCGTGTGTAAAGGCAAAAGGCGGACATTTCGAATAAGTAGATTCTTTTTGGATACAATATACATCAATAAATATATTGAAGAATATTTGGTCCAAAAACATTCAGTACTTTTTATTTATGTCCCTACTAAGTATAAGTACACGAAAATGCTGTTAACACCTCCACGTTTATTAATCCCGCTTGTTTGTTTGGACTTTATCAAAGCACAAAAAGCCAAACCACGTTCGGTGTTTTTATATCTCTTGTCGAGATTCGCTATTAATTTAAGAAACCCAAACCAAGAACAAGCTTTTATTCGCCACTAGAAAATGAGTGAGCTAAAGTTGGTCGGAATGCAAGGCATTCAGCGGAACAAAAACGCGTCATTTACACGTAACAGTCATAAACATTCAGTAGCTCCCGCGCCACTGCCGCCGTTACCACCATCACGGCCACAAACAACAAAACAACAATGGGCACACACACGCACATATCATTTACAAGTATATTACATACTTATGAACCACGTCTGTAAGTATGTGTGTGCATGGGACAAGTTTAAATTTACCAGTTTGTTTGTTACTAAACATCTCTTACGTGTGGTCACCGCCTCTCAGTCCTCGCTGGCACTTGCTAAGGACGAATTCTAGGGAGAAAGAGAGAATAGTGAAAATGACTTCGGACTATCATGTGGCGTTTGGTACGTTTATCTGTGCTTTCGCCCGTCTATTCTACTACACTTTATGACAGTTTCAATGTGTGTTCTCAAATTTGTAAAGCAATCAAGTGCAGCTTGTATGTGTGTCAGAGAGTGTCTATTAGGTTGTGTATGTCTATTTCTGTCATTCTCTGGTTGTTTTTATAGTTTATCGTCCCATAGTTTAACCGCCGTTCTGTCTGTTAAGTTTTTCCAGTGCGGCGATGTTTTCCTGTCCGAATGGACGAGTCTGTCTCATCCCTGTGTGTGTCTGGCTGTGATATTTTCACGCAACAACTTTAATCACCGGTTTTATAATGCCCCTAAAAGTATGCTAATTTGTTTAAAGATGAATGCTTCAATGCAGTCGCTCACACCCTCGTACACAAGTAGTAAACATACTCACCGACCGGAGCCGCATACAGACAAAACGTCCCATATATTGTATGAGGTCTAGTATTTGTCTAGGGATCATCAACCCTTCTTTTGTTGATTGTCGTCCTCTGTTATTTTGGTTGGTGAAAGGGGAAACATTAAGAAATTTATGGGAGTTGGAAGGGGGAGCTGCTGTGTGTTGTGATGGATGAGACCTTAATTACGAAGATACGAGTAGTTCTGTAAAACAGAGTGTCCCAAAAACCAAACCCAAATATCGATGTGGATAGTGAAAGAATCATCACTGAAGTCTTTTTTATAACAACTGGTATATACGAGTATTTATTTCCACTCCTCTAGTATCGTGACTTTAAGGGACTTTCACTGGTTATATACAGGTTGTCCGCCGGGAAGGTATACTACAGTCCGAACTCGGTTATCGCAACTCCTCTATTATTGCAACAAGCAAATTATTTACATTGCTGACTCACTTTACGCAGCATTTCCAAATAAAAACCTCAATTAACGCAACTCACATAGTAACATTTTTGATCTAGTTGACTGTACCTTCTTTTGTTTTTGAAATGAGTTTGTGGCTTTATCGATGCTTCTAAGAAAAGAAAATGTGAATGTATGAGTGTTTGGAGTATGCACCCTGTCATCCCAAAGATGGAGAACTATCAAGTGACGATGAAACGATTACTGCCATGTGTTTTCCAGCAAACTGCACTGCTATTCTTCAGCCAGTGGACCAAAATGTAATAAAATTAACAAAACTCTACTACAAAAAAAGTCTCTTAGCACATTTGATCGGAAGTGAAGGCTCAAATCTTGAACTCAAAATCAAAACTTTCAACTTGCGAATAGCAATTTGTCTCTTCTCTAATGCATGGGATAAGTTACCGTCTACCGCTATAAAGAAGTGCTGGAATGTGCTGATGTATCCTAATGATCACTGGACTGATGGAGACAATATACTATTGAATGTAGTTAGGGCTGAACTCATGAATGAAAATGCAATCAATGCATCTGTTGCCAATTATCTCCACGAAATTACTGCCAAAAACTCAATTTCAAATATATGAAAATTAAGATTACTGCACTAATTATGCAGCTGAAAGTCAAGTGGAAGAAATTAGTAGTGCAGACGAAACCATTGTTGAGCTTGCTCCGGCTTTATCGAAAATTTAAGCTGAGACTGTCATTAGTTCATTTAACACTTGCATTCAGTGGGCAGAAGAAAATGAAATCCCATTAAAGGGCATACTGCTAATACAAGATATTTTGCGAAATGGCAGTATAAGTACAAAGAATATTTCATGTAACAAAACACAATCAAAAATTTCCGATTTCTTTTTAAAAATATTAATAAAACAAAATGATTAATCTCCACATTACTACAAACATGTGAAATCGTAAAATAATTGAATGTCATGAAATTTTAAATTTCTAATTTATTTTACAGTAACAAAACAAATATCGTTTTGTATAAATAAAATTGACTGAACATGAATTTGATTGATCTCAACATTTCTACAAACATTTGAATTTTATTTTATGAAATTTTAAATTTGATGATTTAGTTTTCAGAAAACAAAATAAATATAGTTTTATAAATATAAAAATGAATTGTTCAAGTAGTGGTACTGGCCTTATTAATTTTTGACTTGGTTTTCGCAACTACCTCGGTTTCTGCAACTGGCTTGATTTCTATTAGTTGCGTTAAGCGAGGTCGCACTGTATAAGTACTCAGTTTTGCAGCCATTTTGATAAACATTAGTCTTGACAGTTAATATTTGGCTGTCGTGAAGTAGAGACGTGGCAAATTTATTATGGAAAAATATTCGATTAATCATTGGTAAAACATTTTATCAATCATTTCTGTGACGATGAAAAAGTTACGTGAAATTTTTGGGAGATACAACGTGCCAACAAAACGCACTATTTACAGTGTAGTGAATGGTTTCGAAGAAAGGGGGTCTGTAGCTGATAGGCCCAAGCATGGACCACAGATCGGCTGAAAGCATTACTGCTGCATAAGACAGTGTCCAAAACAATCCATCAATCTCAATTCGACGCCGTGCTGAATGTAATGAAAAATGTGCTCAAAAGGGCTCGCATTTATGAGGCTAACATTGGCGGACATTTATTTGATTTGTATTCCATTCATAATTGCCGACATTAAATAAAACATTTATCAGTATAAGATACATTCTCTTTCATTTAATCAAAAATTATAAACTAACGAAGTAGTATACCTTCCCGCCGGACACCCTGTATCTTGTCTTCCGCGTTTTCGGATCCAAGTAGTCCCAAATATGTTCAATGATATTGCGTTCAGAGTCCGCGGATTGTTTTGGTGTTAAGAAAAGGAGCCACTCCTTCGCTATGCGAGAGGCATGCTTGGGATCATTGTCCTGCTGGAATATCCAGTTATTGGTCTAGCCCAATTTAGCAACGGCTGGTGCTACATTTTTTTTCTTTGGGGACCTCTAAATAAGCTTTCGCATTCATTATAGTTTCAATAAGACCAGTTCTACAACCTCAGAACCTGCAAAACGTTAGCAGACCATCATTGATCCTACAACATGTTTAACAGTTGTATGAATATTTTGTTTAATGAATTCAGCAATCGTATTTCTCCATATTTTTCTGTGCTTTTATTAACCAATTATCTTAACTTTTGTCAGTAAAGTTTAAGTTAAGCTCAAGTTTAATTTATTGAGACTTTTTTATATAACATACTTAGTAGGGACATAAATACTGTTACAACATTGAACACACCCATTTCAATAGTAGAACTGAACAAACCCCGTTAATGTCACATGGGTTTTAAAAGCTAACCTCAATAGCGTTAGTCTGTAACGGGATTTTCAAATTGTCTCAACTTTCATCATGGAGTGGTCAGATAATGAGAACCGTATCGCTGTAATAGCGCTTTTCAAGTGTGAAATGAAATAAAACGATATATTCAAAACGCTCCGGCCACTAGCGACTAGCCGCATTTTCGTCTACCGATGCATAAAACTGTTTGAGGAGACTGGAGATGTAAAAGACCGCCATCGGTTGGGCCGCCCAAGCTCTGTTCGAACACCGCATGTCATCAAAGCCGTTAAATCAAGAATTCACAGAAATCCGCTCCGAAAACAGAAAATCATGGCCCGTGAGATGAATATCACACAAAAGTCCATGAGTCGAATCATTAAAAAGACTTGGGACAAGGGGCTTTCAAAAGACGTACCGGACATTTATTGACTGCAGCTTTAAAAAATGTGAAAAATTATCGCACAAAAATGTTCATGAGTTAATTCCATTTATTTTTGCAAAATTGATTTTTCAAGTCACTGTAAACAACTCAAATGAGTACGTTTATGCTAATAAATGTCAAACTTTCCAATTAAAATGTCAGATTGCGTCAGGCAAAACTTGGTGTGGCCTATGCCATAAATATATATAGCAACCCTTGTAATTTAGCCCAGTAGCTTCTGAAATATCGTTGAAGTTTTGAAAAAACAACTTTCTAAAAAAAATTCTTCTTTAAAAATTCATAAAATATATTATAAAAATTCAATAAAAGAAATTAACTGAAATATGTATTTTTTGTTTTTAATAAAACAGCCAGGTGGCCATATATTATAATGACAGTCGCACATACCCTACACCAATCTGATGAACAGATTGCCCATCGCCTACATAGAAAGGGCCCTCCCTCCTGGTTTAAGGGCATGCCGCTTAGTTTATTTTTTAATAGAGGCGATGGGTAATCTTTATATCAGACAGTTGAAGTGTGGCTATATGAAGACATGGATCCAGATGGCATATTACGCTAATCTGTTCTAGGTTGGCTTTCAACTGTGGGCTATAAAGCGACTAAACCTTAAATTGGGAGAGAAGTTCAAGTGAGCTACTAAAACATTGACCAATATGGTTAAATTTCTACAGAGTTGGTCGTTCAAAGTGTACTTTGTAAATTAATGTAAATTGTCAAAGTTTAAAAAAAAACATTTTAAACCACTCAAAGTTGTTACGTACTCAATTGTAAATTAAATGATTGCTAGACTTCAAAGTAGGGCACCCAGACATAACTGCCGTAGACTATTTATAATTATAGAAATATTTTGAATTTGAATATTAAATCGCTTAAGAATTGCAGTGCACAAGGTAAAACGTGACTTATTCCGTAAAACTGACGTTTACAGTCATTCGAGATTGTTGCATAACAAGATTTGTATATTTTCATTGCGAATTGCAAAATCCAAAGGTTCAGATGCCTTAGTCATTATGATTTATTTTGTGTATCGAATTTTTTATAAAATACAAAACAGTTTGTAAAATAATCAAAAAGCGGCACTATGTTCAAGGAATGTAGGAACTTTGCAACAGAAAATAAAAAAAGAAAACAACAAATCAGGTTCATACGATTTCAGGTCGGTTCATACGATTTTACTATTTAGGGAGTTGGCTATATTTTAAATTTAGCATCATTTAGTAAATATTCATAGCCCTTCTACCAGCGTTACCGTTATGCGACTTAAGTGGAATTTGACCCTTTTTTGAAGCCGTGCTACTTTTACTGCCCATTTTTTTTTTAAAAAATAACCTATTTTTGCGCCTTTTTGAAATTTTTGCTACTCGAAGTAAATCGAAGTATTTGTTTGCTATTTTGACCTAGAGTACGAATGTAGTCATATAATTAGTAAACCTGAGATCAATAATTTTTTAATAATAATTTTAAGGAACGTTAATACGAGTATAAGAATGTTATGGAAAAAGTACAAAAATATTAAAGTAAAAATATATGTGACAGCGCATAGAGAAAGGGACCTAAGGGTAAAAATTAATTATCATTTGTTTTTCTTTTTTTGATGTGGACAACATCTGAGCATTGAATGAGACCGATCCAATGCCCCAAAAGTGTTCCCTCCCAGAGATATGCGCGTTTTATGAAAGTGAAGTTGACGATACTAAGCGCAAATAGAAAGGGAGGGACCTAATCTTTAAAATGGCTCTCCTGAACAAAACTGGTTTTTAACCTTAGGTCCCTATCTATTTTGCGCGTCACATATTAATATGTATGTACATATCATCGTTGTTGCCAGCGGAAGTCCTATGTGCAAATTTTTGATTTTTGTATTGTAGCTTTAAGGAGTCCTATTGGTCATACATGTACCCACCAAACCAAATTTCTAATAGCCATTTATATAATGCCTATATAAACGACAGAAACGAAAGTAACATTCAATATAGAAGGCGCTAGGTTCGGTCGGACCAAATCTTATATAACCTCTACCGTGGATTATGTTTAATGCATGAATCATAATAATTCGTCGTCTTTGTATGTTAGCTCAATTAAATCATTAATTGCCATTCCATAGAACTACTAAATTTTTGTCCAAATCAAACAGTAAATGTTGCTTCGAAAGAGTCAGGACCTAAAATCAAGAGGGACCTTTGTATGAGGGCTGTATAAAATCATGGACCGATATGGTCTAAATTATAAACAGTTAATTTCAATGCTATGAAACAAACTACTTCATGTCAAATTCCATTGAGATCAGACTATAAATGCAGTTTCTAGAGTACCGGTACCTAAACTCGGATAGGTACTTTGTATAGGGGCAATATTAAAGCATTTACCGATTTGGCCTATATTCAATCCTAAATAGGCCTTGTCCAAAATACAATTTCATACTTCGTTTCAGCAGCCTAGGTAAATCCCATGGTACCGACATTTTTACAAAATACCCCCAAAAAGTGTGATTTTTGCAGATGAGTCCTTGTGTCCTTGACAACCTTTTTCCCTCTGAATGGATTTGGTCCAATATGAATTCCAAACAACTTGCAACAACAATAATTTTTCCCTGCAAAATTCGGCATTTCTAGGGTGATTATTGTGACCGCTATCGTGCCTTTAACGGACACACTGACAGAAGGACGGTCGATCATCGCTAGAGCGACTTAGAATTGGGCGCTGATCAAAAACATATTTACTTTATAGGGTATCAGATGAATATTTTGAGATGTAGAAAACGAAATGCCAAATTGGTATACCCCCATCCTATGGTGTAGGATATAAAAGCGCTATGTGGAAATTATCAGTTTTTTATTTTAATACAGAAAAGGCAACACTAAAAGAGCCTATGTGACAATTTTGTACTTATATATTATTGTGTCACACGAAATGGCGTCTTAACCGGATTTTTTTTAGTAAAAACGTTTCAAATCTATTTACAATTCGACTACAATTACTAATTTTAGGAAATTCAGCGGAATGAATAAATGCAACAGTTTTTTGTCTCTCATGTTAAGTATCGGAAAAACACATATGTCTTCTGCTGGGAACACCGACAATATGTACTCGTATGTGCCTTCTAATGAATTGTTGTATACTTACGAGTATGTGTATTTTGACGCCCATTTTTATGACCTGTTTTTTCGTTATTTTTTATGTTTTTTTGAAATAAAATAAATATATATGACAAATTTGCAACTTTTTTTTAAAAAAAATCCTTTCTGTGCCACTTTTTTAAAAAAAAAATCCCCTTTTTGTGTCACTTTTTGAAATTTTCCAACGGTAACGCTGCCTTCTACCATTGCCGATTTTAATGAAATCTCAAAAGGCGTGTTTATGTGGGAGGAACTAAAATGTGGCTGGCAGCCAACCACTTTTGTCCTATGCGTATACCAGGATGAAATATACAAATTGCAGACTACCAATTTAATTTTTTTTAAAGAAATACGTACGTGCTTCAGAAAAATTGTACTCTTAGCTATGATAGTGTCAGTTGTAAGGAAGGTTCAAGAAGGGACGCAAAGTGGTCCAGAATCAATTTCCAACAGCTTAAATTCTATGTGTGAATTCGCTGACATTTTCAGCTGAGAAACTAATTTTTGGGTCAGCTTTGACTTTCCGACGGATTGGAAACATTCTCGATGTGCTAACATTCGCGGCGGGAAATTGCGTGTTGCACTATTCAGATTTGACGACCCTTTGAAAAGTTTTTTTGGTACGAATAGCAAAGCGACTGCCTTCAATACTCATAATTGCGCTAATGCAAAATTATTATTTGTCTGTGTCAATTATTTTGTCTAATTATAAAATTTTCAAAAATATTATTTGGCAAAAATAGTAGCATTATAAACAAAACAAACGAATATTTTTGGCGTAAAACCTTGTAAAAACCTTGTATATATTGTTTAAAATTTTTTCACCAAGTTAAAATGTTTGATGTGACTTTTCTTAAGTCCGGCACTGTAGATTTTAAAAGTTGTTTAGAAGACAATGAGAAATTCGAGTTTTAGAACTAAAAAGCTAAACAACGCTTTTTAGTTCTTAAACGCGAACTTCTATGTATACCATCTTGAAAGAGGTAATTTCGGGCGAGCAAAAGTTGTTCTCCAAATATGAGGAACCCTTTCAGCATTCCAAATTTAACAGTTACTTCAACCGATATATAGGGTTTTCCATTAAGGACATATCAATTTTATATGTGACGCGCAAAATATAAAGGGACCTAAGTATAAAAACCAGTTTTGTTCAGGAGAGCCATTTTAACGATTAGGTCCCTTTATATTTGCGCTAAGAATCGTCGACTTCACTTTCATAAAACGCGCATATCTCCGGCAGGGAACACTTTTGGGGCATGGGATCGGTCTCATTCGATGCTCAGATGTTGTCCACATCAAAAAAAAATGTAAACTGTTTTTTTACCCTTCTCTATGCGCTGTCACATATATTAATAGAAATTAGAATATTTAAGATATAGAGTTTAAATTTATTCCAGGTGTAGTGCAAATGTTGCATTTTAAGAATGAAATTCGGTCACATGACCACAACGAGCCCGTATACAGCGATCTATTCTTTGGACCCATTTTCCACCACTTGCAGACATTTCGCATTGGATGTTGTCTCTAAGCTCGCCTACAGTTGTTGGCTTGTTGGCATAGACCAATGGCTTGATGTTGCACCATTAAAAGAATTCCAATGGCGTTAAATCGCGGTATCCATTCGACCGGGCCATTTCTCCAGATAACACATGCACCGAATTTGCGTTTCTGTAAATCGATTGTAACGGGTGCTGTGTGGCTAGTGGAACCGTCTTGTTGAAACCACATATCGGCAATGTCAAGTTCCTTCAAATCTGGCCACAAATAATTTGCTACTATGTCACGATAGCGTTGTGAGTGGTGTTAGCTGTCGCGAGTGGATGGCGGTCCTCTTATGATCAGAAATTGAGGATATGGATCTAGACGATATGTGGTTCCAACAGGATGGAGCTACTTGCCACATAGCCAACGAAATAATATATCTTTTTGCGCGAGAAATTCAATAGCCGTGTTATCTCACGTCGTGGCGATGTTGATTGGTCACCAAAATCATATGATCGGTTTCATGACGATTGTTTTCATTGACGAAAAATACGGCCAAACCACACCTCCGGCATGAAAACCACACCACACAGTAATTTTTTGTGAATGCAATTATGTCTTCTAAAGTACATGTGGTTTTGTTTATTGACAAAACTATTCAGCCAGAAATGAGCTTCATCGCTGTATATGACAAAAATTGGAGAAAGCGCTGTTAAAATTGCGACCACCGACTCAGAATTTCGGCAGTAATTTTTAATGATTTCCAAACGTAGCTCGTAAGTTAACTTTCCCATGATGAAAATGTTGACTTCGACTAACATTTTACCACTGAAAGATCATTAAAAATGTTTAAGGGTGCGTTGACATAAAAATACGAAATTGTTATGTCCCTATCCATTCTCTGAAGAATACCGATTTAGTGAAATCTCGTAAACGGCCACTTGTGCGGAAGTTACTAGAATGGGACGTGGCATTCAAATAAATTAAGATATTGCATAAACATATTGCAGAATTTAAAATTCAAAAGAAATACATTCATTAGGGGAACAATTATGTGGGGGTAGTTTGTGTGCGAGGTAGAAGAAGGGGCGTGACAGATGCACCATTAGTCCATCGATCAACATCTAATTTTCATCAAAATCATATCAATAGTATTAAATAAATAAGCAAATACCAAAAGTGGGCGGAATGTTCATTTTAACTGGCGATACCAGAAAGGGGCGTGAATAAAACCTTAACATCTTTAGCATTTTATACAGGAACAAACGGAGATTAATTCAAGTACCTACTGACCGGACCCTTCTGTTTAATGCCGGCTACGACTGACTAATGCATCTATAGAGAATTAGAGAGGCTTAGAGATAAATCTCTTACTCATGAAGACTCAGGCATTTACAAGGTGAAACGGACGATGATAAATAGTTCACACTGCACGTGGCACAATTTTTTTTTAATATATTTACTCCCGCCATAGGTGAAAGTTTCAGCCCATTCCCTTAAGTGTCATATTCCGGTGCACCCTGTATATGAATAAGCTGCTCAAGAGTTTCCAGGAATGAATCTTTCTGCGGAGCAACATTTTGTGGCCATTTATGGAATACGATTCTGTCGGCATGTCTTGGAAGTTTCACCATTATAATTTTGGTGGCCAACTTAGTTTTATATTGCATTGCTTTTGTGTTTAAAAATGTTAACCATGTAGAAGTATACAATTGAGCAGCGCGTTAAGATTGTTGAAGCCTTTTACGAAAATGGGCGTTCAACTTAAATGCATTTCGTGCACTTCATATTTTTTTTGGTCAGCCTAATCTACCAAATGTGCCCAAAATCTGATATTGCGCGTTGAAGATTGCTCTACGCACAGTTCGAAGACTATACGCAAAGGGTAATTCTCATTAATACAAATGAGTCTCCCGTATAAGTCGTTCGATTTGTTGCCGAAGTAATCGTTACCAAAGACTGCTGAAGAAAAGCCTTGGCTGGTTTAGAAACAGCTGTATAGTCTACCATGAAACCAAGCCAATACATTTCACCAATTTTTTACGTTGATTCTGAAAAAGAAACAATAAAAAGATCTCGAACCAAAATAAAAACTGTTCAAGTCATAATAATGACAAAAGACCGAATAAATATAAACAAAAAGAAAAAACTATTAAAATATTAAGATAATTATCTGAACACTTATGTTTATTTACAATTAACATTGTGCGTTTTAGTTGGACCACCCTTTATATATATTTAAGCTGTATTGTCAGTTGAACTTAACTATTTAAATAAGTTAGTGTCAAAACATATTATTTTGCATTACAAAACGTTATCATTGCAAAAAATAAACCAATTAAATATAATTGAGCTGTACGTGGGTGAGGGTACATGTAAGTCGGACTAGCCGACTGACACTTGCCTACTTGTTTTGATGACCTTTCGTTTTTTTTTTCTATAGTAGAGCCCACACTTTCTGCGGAATATTTCCAATATAATGTTATGCACCTATGCTGTTGACTGCAACGAGTGAATATTTCAAACAAAATTTGCAAATTTAAGATTAAGAGAAAGGAAAGGACCCTCGAAGAGCGTTGGCTTTTTTTTATGGCCAAATCTATAAATGCTGGCCAACAGCAACTACACGTCGCTAAAGGACTCTAGCGAGCTCTTGGGTCTGGCAATAGCGGGCGAAGGGCATGAAGAATGCTCATAAAGCGAATACCAGGAAAACCAAAAGAAAAATGCAACTTACATGTCCATCACCAGAAAATAATAACCCTTCAAAGAAAACTGCCAGGCGTTCCGGTTGAAGGCCTTTCTTAGATTTCAACCAAATTTATGAAAGCCCCTACAATTACACCAGGCTTCCCCACCGTGGCTTATTGACAATGCTCAGTACTGTAGCGTACCACATGTTACAGCAGAAAAGACCGCTGAAGTTTTCTGCGCCAATGGGTCCATGGTCAAAGAATATTCCTTCAAGCACTAAAGCATTTTCTTGCGTTAACATCCTTGTCTAAAATGAAATAGAGCAGCATGGATGAAAGTGCATATTGAAGAATGTGTCTGACAGGAGAGGCCTAGATTTTTCAGTTGCTAGTATAGCCCAAAGTAGTACCTTTTCACTTATATGACAACTTTTCGCAATTTTGTCGATTAGAGGTGATGCACGAAAAAAAAACCAGGTAGTAAAACTGTCAACATGTTCTGTAGCCTGATAAAGCAGCCATACATTTTCCGCTTTTCTTTAAGAAAGCATCTTTCTTACTGAGACAGTTTTCGTATGCGAAATCCAAGGCGGAGAAGACTTGTGTTATGGAGGTACGTGGGCACTAAAATGCTATGCTTGCCTTCCGTATGAACTCCGGACTCCACGCCTTCACCGATGCAAAATGAAAATCAAATATATAAAACTTTATAAAGATCGGCCAGTCCGTATCTAAAACACGACATTAGTTATTAAATTTGCTTTAATTGGGTCGTGCTCCCCTCTTAGCTAAATCATCCAAATACAGGCATAGTAAAGTTCGTGAGTTTTGTTTAAACCCATTTGTCCTGTTTTTTACACTGAGCAACACTTTTTTGAGGGTTGTATGATTTATTCGGCAAATAAATTACTTAGATGAGTATATGAAATCTCCAAAAGACAGGCTCCTAGTAAGTTCCAGCTATTTTTTATTGACCCAGGAAGTTTTCTTTTTTTGTTTTTTGAAGGAGTGAGTTTTTATTTTGTAAAAACCGTAAGAAATAAGTTGGAAAGGGTACATATTCCTTCAGTTTAGCGAATTTTCGTGATGAGATGTACGAAGTGAAATCGGATGGAGATTGTTTTCGTAGAACATTTTAATATCCTAACTCTAAGTTTGCCGTGGTCTTTCGTCCTTTTTTAAAGAAAAGTGAAAAAAGAATTCTTTAACGAGAGCTTTTATGTTTTATAAAATTGTTGTAAAGTTAGTTGTAGTAGGTGTTACAGAAGACGAAAAATAGATAAAGCTAATGTCTGCATGTCCTTTTTTGTTCTTTAGTTAAAGAATTCTATAAATGTGGATAAAAATGGTAGTTTCTTGGGTTAAAACAAGTATCATTTTTGAATAGGTAGTCTAACCTAAGAACGAAATCAGGATGACTTAAAAATAAAATCGTAATATTACTTTGGTGTTAGATTTGTCGGCCTGTTATTATCCTATTTCTAAGTATGCCGCGACAAACTTCTTTTATTTTTATTTTTATTCAAGCTTAAGGTCAGTTTTTATTTTTATTTATTTGTTTGTACAATATTAGATGTTGATTTGATGTGACGTTTGGTTATTGTTACTCCAATTCCTGAAGATGCTATCCGAAGGATAGCGAAATATCGAAAAAATAAATGAAAATAAAAACTTGAACTTGAATAAAAATAAAAATAGTAATTTTACTTTTGGAAAAAATGTATGTTTTCTAAGTCGACAAATTAATTATTTTCCTTTGTATTACAGTTAGTCAGTAGCATAATTGAGTTGGGTTCAGATTGGAAACCAAAAAAGATACAGAGGGTGACCAACATTTACCCATATCACCAAGTATTATATCCACAAAATAATAATTTCTTTATTCTTTCGCTAAGCCACTTAAATATGTAGGCGCTCGTCACCACTGTTTCTATTTTGGTTTCCAATTTGAACCTAACTCAATTATGCCCTTTACTAAGTAAAAACGAACAAAGAAGATAAATTTGTTTTCTTAGAAAACTTATTTTTTTTACAAAAATTAAATTTTTTTGAAAAAAGATCGAAGAGAACTGTTTGAAGATATTCTGAGTTTGAGCAGCGATTAAACGGCTAGAGACCTCTAAACCACGAGTTGTCTTCAAAGTTGCAAAGTTTGGTGAGAACCTGGCCTTAGAGAGTTCAATTTTCCTTTCAAAAAATGCAGCGACGCCTTCTAAGGAAAACTTATTTTTTTTACAAAAATTAAATTTTTTTGAAAAAATATCGAAGAGAACTGTTTGAAGGTATTCTGAGTTTGAGCAGGGATTAAACGGCTAGAGACCTCTAGAACACGAGTTTTCTTCAAAGTTGCAAAGTTTGGTGAGAACCTGGCCTTAGAGAGTTCAATTTTCCTTTCAACAATTGCGGCGAAGCTTTCTGAGGAAGGTCGTCTCGTACCTTAAATCGCGATAAAAACAGTGTGCAGCAACCAAAATCAATGTCACTTTGCCATTTTATAAAAAACATCTCTTTACTTAAAATGTAGATGCAGAATGGGTCCAGTCGATTAAATCCTCTGCAATGTTTTAAAGCAAAAGGCTGAAATAAACTAACAAGCTAAACACCCTGCTTTTGTTTTAGATGAACTACTCAAAAATGATTATAGACGTATTTAATTGAACATTGAAACCAAAAACGGACCATTTTTCTTTAATAAAATGACCAAAAAGAACACGCTAAAATAAGAGACATCGATTCTTCGTCCTTGGTGATCCCTACTGAAATAAAATATGCAACATTTTTGTACATCTTGAAAATATTCAAAACACTTGTTAAAGAATACTTTTTGCACTTATTTAAAAAAAAATAGCATGCCAAACTTTGAGGTAGGATATCAAACACGCAGAGAAAAAAATCAGTTGGAAGTCGGTCCGAGCTACAAATATTCGGTTGGGTAAACATGCTTTCTGTTGCAATCACCAACATTCAATGGCATTGATGGTTACATGGTTCGACTTACCATAATATTGTATCTAGTACAATAATATTACGGTTATTACAGCCAATCGGTCGGTTATACCAACTAAATTCGGTAAAACTATTGGTTGCGAATTGTGAAGTACATGTTAATATGGTTCAACTAATTGGCGGTGACAGCTGATAAATCGTTTGTAGTTACCAAGCCCGGTTTAGTTCGCTGTTATGATCTATAACACGATGCAGAAAAATTTCTCACATTCTCGGAGGGCGAAGAATAATTCTGGAGAAAAAAGTCTTAGGTGATAACTTATATGTGACGCTCAAAATAGAAAAGGACCTAAGGTTAAAAACCAGTTTTGTTCAGGAGAGCCATTTTAAAGATTAGGTGCCTTTCTTTTTGCGCTTAGAATCTTCGACTTCACTTTCATAAAACGCGCATATCTCTGGGAGGGAACACATGGAATCGGTCTCAAACGATGCTCAGATGTTGTCCACATCAAAAAAAAAATGAAATGTTGATGAAAAGTTTTGTTCAGGAGAGCCATTTTAAAGATAAGGTCCCTTTCTATTTGCGCTTCACTTTCATAAAACGCGCATATCTCTGGGAGGGAACACTTTTGGGGCATGGGATTGGTCTTTAAAGATAAGGTCCCTTTCTATTTGCGCTTAGAATCGTCGACTTCACTTTCATAAATCGCGCATATCTCTGGTAGAGAACACTTTTGGGGCATGGGATCGGTCTCAATCGATGCTCAGATGTTGTCCACCTAAAAAAAAAGAAAAAAAATGAAAATTGATTTTTTTACCCTTGGTAATTTGAAAGTACATTTTATAGCATTTATTTTTTGAAAAATATTACCTTCAAATGTTGGCAACTGTATTATGGAAATGAGCGTTCGATGAGAAACGGGAAGATCCGCTGTTTTCGACCAAAATTTTATTCAGTGATGAGGCCTATTTCTGGTCAACGTCAAAGTCAATAAACAAAATAGCCGCATTTGGTCTAAGAGAAACAATAAGAGGTTCAAGAGGTGCCATTATACCCAGAGGAAAACACGGTTTGGTGCGGTTTATAAGCTGTTGGAATCATCGGTCCATTTTTTTTATAAATGATGATGGCCGGAACATAACCGGGAATGGTGCTCGCTATCGCGCCATGATATCGAACTTTTTTCTACCTGAAATTGAAGCCCGTAATCTTGACGACACTTGGTTTTAACAGGACGGTGCCACTTGCAATACAGCGGATCAAACAGTGGATTTGTTGAGAGGTCATTTCGAAAAGCAGCTAATTCCACGTTTTCGAGTGATATCACACCTTTAGACATTTTTCTTTGTGGTTACGTAAAGTCAAATTCTATACTGACAAACCAGCTACGATTTTGGCTTTGGAAGCCAAAATTACGCGTGTCATTAAATCCATACCGGTCGAAATGCTCGAACGAGTCATCCAAAATTGGACCCTCAGAATGGAAACCCTGAGGCGTAGTTGCGGCCAACATTTGAAGGAAATTATATTCAAAAAATAAATGCCATAAAATGTCCTTTCAGACTACCAATAAGATTCCACACTTGATTTGAATTTTTATTTTTTTTTTTGGTTCTGAAAAATACCCCTAGATGGATCACCTTTAGTAAATTCGTTGGTCCGACTTATTTTATTTATTTATGGGTCAAGGAAATTTTTATTTTGCAACGGTATTTAAAAAGTAGTAAATATTCCTTCGTTTAACCGAATTGTCGTGATGTCTTAAGTGAAATAGTATGGAGTTTTTTTTCGTAGAGCAATTTAAGATCGGAGTTTCAAAAAGTGCATAATTTATTCTTTAACCAGAGTTTGAATATTTTTAAGTTTCATCATAAAATGTTATATAATTAATTTCAGTTGGTTAATAAATTCTTAAAAATGTTTTTAAAAATGGTGGTTTTTGGGTTAAAATACTCTAGGTAGGTGCATTTATATTTTAGTATAGATCATCTTAATGAAAATCAGAGAGTATTCAATATAAATCGGCCCTTTTTGAAAATAATATATTAAGTAATAAAATGTAATCAATGAGTTATGTTCAGAATGGAAGCTATAATCGACACAGAAGGGCAATTTGCTAAATTAAATTGTTTCCCTTTTTTAAAATTACAAAATATATCCTATATGAAAGTTTATACTAGTATTTTTTATCACTTGCAGCCAAGAATTTAAGTATTAATTTAAGGTATTTTGTGTCACATAACCTTTAAGTAGCCAGAATTAAAGTATATGTGAGTTTTGTTCAGGAGATCCATTTTAAAAATTAGGTCCCTTTCTATTTGCGCTTAGAATCGTCGACTTCACTTTCATAAAACGCGCATATCTCTGGGAGGGAACACTTTTGGGGCATGGGATCAGTCTCATTCGATGCTCAGATGTTGTCCACATCAAAAAAAGAAAAAAAAAATGAAAATTAATTTTTTTTACCCATAGTTCCCTTTCTCTGTACGCTGTCACATATAGATTTGAAATCCCACTTTACTTCACTTAAATAATTTATCATAATCAGCTTTCTATTAATTTTTTTTTTAAATTTTTAAAACCAAAATTTAATTGTTTTTACCTGCTTTGTCAATTTAATATATAAAATTGTTCCACTTGTACATACAAACTTTATTAGATTCGAAAGTATCTGCTCATAATTCATAGCAAAATGTATTCAAATCGTTAAATATACAAATTTAAAAAAAAAACTATATTATTTCAGATAACCGAATACATAAAACTTTACTATCAGTTGGTCCAGTTAAAAAATGCTCGTGGTAATGACAATATAACTCAAAGAGTTCTTATATCCAATAGATATAACCAATACATGTAAAATTCTGTTGCAATGATCATCTTAATTATAAATGCTGTAAGTTTTCTCTACTGAATATTGCCGTGTACCCAATCAACATTCGGTTGTAGAAATGGAATACAATAATGCAGCCACCTACATTCGGTTCGCAAATAATTCGCCATCAAATCGGTTCTCTGTGTCCACGATTTCACTTGAATTATCCCAACACGAAAATAGGTAAAATGAAGGCGAATGCATTAGTTTTTAATTTATTTTATACGCTATTGCAAATGAAAACTTCCTCGGCCCATAAAAGTGAGGAAGTGAGACCTACCAGGACACTGGCCTTTTGGGAATTTACTAAAATCATCTTCATTTCCGTGTAGAATCCTCCGCCCTCCCAAAGAAAGTGCACAATTGTGTTGCATAGTGTTATTAGTCGCATATTTTAAACAAAATGGATGTATTGCTGCGTGAATGCCACTTATTCCGATAAATCTTAGGAATAATTCTATATTTGCATCCGTAACGAAATTTCCTTTAATTTGAGGTCAAGTGGTCGTTTTTGGGACTTAACTCAGCAGTCATACGAGTACAAATAAATACACATCTGTAACCAATCTTGCTTCAACTTAAGCCTATACTTGTTATTGGTCGCTTGTTTTGTCCATAACGACCTTATCTTCAAAATAAATCCATATTTGAATTCAATAAAACTTGAAGACTGACTAATCAGCCCAGTCAAAAACGACATAAACAAATAAAATAAACACCCATTTGGTCAAAGAAGAAGAATTGAAAACTTGTTTTTAAAGGTCCATATTTACAACTAATTAGTATCTTTTTGTAAACCTAAGGAAGTTGTAGACCTTTTATCTGAGGATAGAATGTATGTATATTCCAATAAAAACAATATCACGAAATATATATCAGTAACCTCCTAATCGGTCTTGGGAGTGCTTTCTTGAGTTTTTACTCCCAATCATTTTCACATCATATTTTCACTTGGTCTCTTTACCCAAACTCCTGTTTTCCCTGCCAGCGATTTCCGTTGTAGTCATCGTCTAGCAAACTAGCGGATGCAGGCACCTTAACTGATTATCTCCTCCAATTATATATACCTCCATTGGAGTCCTTTGGCTCCTGCAAATTTGTTGTTCTTGTTGTTGTTCCTGGTTCGGGGTGCACATTCGACCCCATATCTGTGATTGGTAGTATAGGGGTTTCATCGGGAAAAATCATCATCCGCCAATAAGCTGGAAAAATGGTCTTTCCAAACTCAAAGCATACGCGAAGTAACTACTAGATTTCTATCTCCACGCAAAGCTATGCCAGTCTTTCGTCCAGTGTTTGAATCGTTGATAAAACTCTGGTGTATGACTCGTCGGTACATAGTACTCGTATACGTATTCCGAATCGTCATACAAATCTAACAGAATCTAGCCATGTCCGTCTGTCTATTGGCGAAACAAAACCTAATGTTTTCATATTAAAGCCTGGTGGCTGAAATCTTTCAGAAACACGTTGATGCTCTGAAACGGTTGGTATTAAATAAAGGCCAGATCGGTCCAAAAATATAAAAACTTTGAGCATTGAGTCAAACTCATTATACAGGGTGCAGCGAGATAAGTTACTTATTTGGGAATGAATTAAAAAAATTATGAACCTTAGAAAAATGTATTTTATATTTTAATTATAAGTTTATTGAACATTAAGGGAATTTTTAAATTACATGGTTCTAAATAGTATTTCTGGCAAATGTCGACCTTCGCTATCCACACACTGGTGCATACGTTTTCTGAGGTTTTTATGAACTCTAACAAACATGTCGATTGGTATTCTGCCAGTCTCAGCCTGAATATTTGTTAATGAGGTCTTCCAAGGTGTTGGAACCGTTGATATACACCTTCGACTTCAGGTAAACCCAAAGGAAAAAATTGCATGGGGCTAAGTCTGGTAAGCGTGCCGGCCAGTTCAGATCACCCCTCAAAGAGATAAGCCATCCAGGAAACATTTGTCTCAAACAATTCATGGATACATCCTGTTGGAACCATGCATCCTCTAATGCCATTGCCTCAAGAGCCGGCTGAGAACAATCCTGTATCATAGTCAAGTTCCGTTCGGAGTTCATAGTTATGTCAAGACGGTTATCCTGGAAAAAGGAGGGGCCAATGTTGCGTACTCGTGACGAAATCCGAATGTAGAGGTCTCTGGCGAAGTTCTCTGGGTTTTGTTTCACTACAGTACCGCATATTTTGTTTGTTTACACGCTCTCTGAGGAAAAGCATGCTGCGCTGCAATGATCGAGTGCGCATTTGAAAAATACGTTTCAACACAAAATGATCTCTCCTCACGTGTCCAATGCATGATGGCGACTGAAAGGCAAATCTCCCGTCAGCCGCTATAAGCCAACTCACACTCTCTTTGACTAACATTGCTGCCAAAGCCAGCAGTGCAAAAAGTAAATTTCCGCGCTCTACCCTGTATATGCAGTATTTTTAGGGTTTTTTTGCTATCAACTCAATGCAGCGTTTGTCTGGTACATAACGTTATGATTGGACACCAGGGCGTGGCACCGACCATTCAACTCTGAAATTGAAATGACGATAATAGTTGGTTGATATGATGTTGGTATAAAAATAAACACACCGAAGTGAAAAAGTGGGCGGTGCCACTCCACAAAAAGTTACAAAACACACTCGCGAAAAGTTACAAAATGTTCATAGTTTATAATACTTGTTTCGAAACTTGTGATACACTGCTTTAGGTCGTGATTAGATAAAAGATTGAGGCATATACATATTTTAATGCATCTTTTACAGGCGACTATGATATCGTCAACCACATCCTCCTACCGATGAAATCTTTAAATTAGATCGACATCCATCAAATTAAATTAGATCACCATCCATCAATCAAATCAAAATCATAAACACCGACCTTTTTCTGATTTTGACGAAAACTACTTCGTTTCTTCTGAATCGTGCTTTCAACAAAAGGACGGACGCACATGAAAATTTTTTTTTGAATTTCAAGAAGATCCTTTTTTTTGTAGTGTTGTTTGTGGATAAGTTTTTCGAAATGTTAACATTCCATGAAACAGAGTATAAAAATAGGGCCTTCTAGAAGGCACTACGAAGGCCCTCCATTTGCTGCTGCTTAAAGCAGACATCCTGCTTCTTAAAAAAGACAAAGCTACACATACATATGTATATTTACACATACATATCGGCATATTTAGATAAGTCTATATGTGACAGCGCATAGAGAAAGGAACCTAAGGGTAAAAAAAACAATTTTCATTTTTTTTTTTTCATTTTTTGGTGTGGACAACATCTGAGCATTGAATGAGACCGATCCCATGCCGCAAAAGTGTTCCCTCCCAGAGATATGCGCGTTTTATTAAAAAGTGAAGTCGACGATTCTAAGCGCAAATAGAAAGGGACCTTATCTTTAAAGACCGATCCCATGCCCCAAAAGTGTTCCCTCCCAGAGATATGCGCGTTTTATTAAAAAGTGAAGTCGACGATTCTAAGCGCAAATAGAAAGGGACCTTATCTTTAAAGACCGATCCCATGCCCCAAAAGTGTTCCCTCCCAGAGATATGCGCGTTTTATGAAAGTGAAGCGCAAATAGAAAGGGACCTTATCTTTAAAATGGCTCTCCTGAACAAAACTTTTTATCAACTTTTCACTTTTTTTTTGATGTGGACCACATCTGAGCATCGAATAAGACCGATCCCATGCCCCAAAAGTGTTCCCTCCCAGAGATATGCGCGTTTTATGAAAGTGAAATCGACGATTCTAAGTGCAAATAGAAAGGGACCTTATCTTTAAAATGGCTCTCCTGAACAAAACTTTTCATCAACTTTTCACCTTTTTTTGATGTGGACCACATCTGAGCATCGAATAAGACCGATCCCATGCCCCAAAAGTGTTCCCTCCCAGAGATATGCGCGTTTTATGAAAGTGAAATCGACGATTCTAAGTGCTAATAGAAAGGGACCTAATCTTTAAAATGGCTCTCCTGAACAAAACTGGTTTTTAACCTTAGGTCCCTTTCTATTTTGCGCGTCACATATGTAAAACAAAGCCAATGGATTTTGATGTCGCAAGAGCAATGGCGGAGCAGAAGGCGAAATGTAGCCGACAATGTCCGTATAGAAGTGGATTTAAACTAATGCTGCTGATACTCCTAGATCTGGAGCAAATGCTGGCATATTTGCGACTGCCTTACATTCACACACTGAATTGCATCGAATGGCTAACAGAAGGATGGACAGACATGCCGACATTGGGCTGCATACACTTGTTAAAGACGTCAGCAACTTACAGCCGCAGTTGTCACACACGCATACACAAACATAGTCAGATGCACACAGACACAGCGCACCAGCACTTTTGGAGGAGGAGATGGATGTTGTAAAAGTTACGAAAACAAGGACTAAATGTCAGTTTTGGTATAACGTTCGGTCTCCGTTTCTATCTGTCTTTTTTTCTAGTTACGGCTGTCGGACCAAGTGGCTATTGGGGATACGAGTACCACAGTTCGTCTGTGCTTGTCCATGGAACACGTCTTTTTGTTCGTTTTTGTTGGCGGTCTTGTTTTATGTCAGTCGTTCCGTGCTTTGGTGTCCTCCGGTTTTGTTGGTTGGTTAAGAGGGGATTATTGTCACACTGTATGATTGGCTCGGTGCCAAGTGATGATCTGAGATGTTTGGTTACTTTATATGCACATCCCCCTTGCCCTAACAGGAGCTTCCAGTGATAACGACAGCGACAATGATGGTGATGATGAAGATGATATCGCTGATGCATTTAGAGCAGAGTTCTTTTGGTTTTAAGTAACAAACTTCAGAAGAATTATATTTATTAAAGTTTTTCCAATACATAAGCGGAGAAAATCGATTTAATAATATGTGTGTATGTGTGTCTATAGCTTAGTGTATGTGGGTTTAGGCTAGAAAAAAATTAATTTTTAAAATAGGAAATATGCGATGATTGAAGATGTTCTGCCGGATGATACGAGTATCTTGCAAGAAAGAAATAAGTATAAGCACGCAGAAAAGAAATATTGTTTGGGTGATAATATTCGTGAAGCATCATACTATTGTTGGGTATATGGTTGCGCCCCATCAATATTATGATCTTTACAACCTTAGTATGTTTCACATACAACCATAGGATGATCCTCCCAACCATAGTATAATTTACCAACAACCATATAATGATCCGCCTTAACAACACTTTGATCCACGAAACTATTTATTAGGATTGGGTTATGTTGTCATTCAATAAGAGAGATTAATTACAATTTAAATACAGTACGTTATTTAAAATTACATAGGAATTACATTTCAGATTTAGAACCATGTTTCTATTGAACATTTCATTCAAAGAAGCCAAAAAATTTATTCAAAAGGCATTCAAAAAGACTTTTAGTTACAAGCTGCAGTTTCGGGGTCCTCAGACCCCAAGCAACGAATGTGAATATGCAGGCAGATTCTAAAAAAACGAGAACCAGGCAATAGTTAAATATTCTACCGATCAAAGTAAACACAATAAAAAATCCCTCGCACTGACCTCAGCTTTTGTATGGGTTTGCATCGTATCCATTTGCTGTTGTTGTTTTTTTTAAACAATGAACACCTACCATACATTGTATCGTGTGTTTGTATACATTTTTTGGTACAGTGGATCACAGCTTATTGTATGCAGTGCATATATTAAACTTTGAGGCTCTACTTATATAACTTTGAAATTAAAAAGAATAAAAAATCAATTTTGATGTCATTTGAAAGAAAATATATGCGATTAACCAATGAACTTCGTTTATTGCCAATATTAATTTTAAGAAGCCTTAAAATTAAAAACAAACAACAACACTGCTAATTTCATAAACATAAAAGCATATCACAGCTTATTTTATGCAGCTACTTTAATGCTCAAATCTTCAATATTAATAAAAAATTCTGCAACTTTTATATGTAGTATGGTATCCCTTTTGATCCCCAACAACTTTAAGTCGATTTGGAATAGAAGCAACCAGTTTGGAGTAATTTCTGGTGAAATTTTACTCCATTCTACTTCTAGAGCAACTTTAAGATAATTTTTGTTAGATATTTTATGGTTCCTGATATTTCTGTTTAATATGGCCCATAAATTTTCATGTCGGTTGACTGTGCGTCATCAAATGTGGGCAGTTGTATATCAACCACGACTGAACAATTACAGATTTGTGTTTTTGGTCGTTATCCTGGTAAAATCGAAAAATGCGCCGTATACCTCAATTTTCTGCGGTTTGCAGCAAATTGTACTTTAGAATCTAAAGATACAAGTGCAGTTTCGATAAAAGCTACACGCAAAAAAAAATGTATGGTTGGGGTGACAATATTCGAAGAGAATCTTACTATTGTTGAGTATATGGTTGTGACACAACAATATTATGATCCTCACAACAATAGTATGATTCACACATAACCATACTATGATCCCCACAGCCATAGTATGGTTCACACTCAACCATACTATGATCTCCACAACCATGCTATGATCCTCACAACAATAGTATGATTCACACTCAACCATACTTTTATATTCGCAACCATATTATGATCCTCACAACCATAGTATGATTCTCATATAACCATATTATGATCCTCACAACCATAGTATGATTCATACGCAACCATACTATGAACCCCAAAATTATTTATTAGGGCTGTGTAATGTTGTTATTCAAAAATAGAGATTTTTATCAAGCAAGTTATATTAAAATGCATTACAATAAGTTAATAACCACAATTGGGGACATGTTTTTATTGAACATTTCATTCAAGATACAAAAATATATATTGCAACGGCAGTCGAAAATACTGTTAGTTCCCAGCAGGAGTGAATGCTACTTCACCATCCGTAGACCCCAAGAAACAATTATGATTAAACTATGATCACTGGCTATATACTTAAGTGCAGGCCGGTTTTAAGTAAACGAGAACCATTCGGTATAAGAGTATTTCACCCAACAAAGTAAACACAATAAAAATCCGTCGAACTACCTTCCGATTGTTGTTGTTTTTTTTTAATGGACAACAACCATTCACTGTATCGTGTGTATGTGTTTTTATTTGTATATCAAAAAAACATACACACACATACATGTATGCTCTATAAAACCTCTTTTGTTATGTCCATAGTCGCAACTATACTGTATGATTGCCGTAATCATATTATTGTTAACGTGAATTTTAAACAACAATACTTTTGTTGCACCAACCATGTGTATATGGTTGCTACAACCATATTTTCATTTCTAAATTTGGCAATAATACTATTGTTACATTTTAACAATACTAATATTGTCGCAATCATACTGTTGTCAAAAAAAACTCAAAAAACAATACTATGGTTGCGACGAACATGCTTTTATTGTAGAGAACATATTATTGTTGCGGTGACCATAGTGTAAACATATCTTTTCTCTGCGTGTAGCTTCCCAGTATCAGCTGCAGACATACAGGCCCATACCAACACGCTGCCACCGCCGTGCATCACAGACGCTTTTAAATGTTCCATATTGAGCTCCGTATTCGGCTTTTTCCATACATAGGTCATACCGTCTGAGCCAAATATATTGAATTTTGACTCATCTGCGAAAATGACTGAGTTTCAGAAAACCGGGCCCTTGCAAAGGTGCTCTTTAGCAAAGTTTAAACGGCTTGTCTTATATTTGGAGTTGATAAATGCCTCCTTCCGTGCAACTCGGCCAGAATCCGTCGAATAGTTTCTACACTACAGTTTTTGTCAATGCTTTTATGGCCAATTTTGGTGCCGAAAGTCTAGGATTAGCCTTTATTTGACCACTCGTCCGATGCATGAAAAACTGTATTTGGGTCAGTTCTGCCCTTATCATGTACCCGGTTCTCATGTAGGAACCGGTCAATGATTTTTTGCACTGTGGAGCGATTGATATTTACCATTGTAGCAATTGTTCGCTGTGAATTAAAATGATTTATTACTAACTCCCTTTGTTTATTGTCATTTTAAATTTAATTGCGTGCGACTAATTACTACCAAAAAGCAATCATAGATAAATAACAGAGGTTTATGAAAAGAAAATACCGTTGGAACTTCGTGGCGAGTAGTAAAACCGCACTTAAAAGTGACTGCATAAAATAAGCTGTGACATACAATTTTGATGAGAATTTAGTTTTCTTTATTTCTAGGAGCGGGGGAGCGTATATTTAGTTATTATTTATTGGGTTATATTAGGTGAACAACAGTTCGCTTTCGTCATTATGACCTTCTGTATCAGAGTTATAGAGACACAAAGTGCAGAGTATGCACTGCATAAAATAAGATGTGACCCACTGTATATACCGTTGGTCTATAAAAACTGTTACAAGTATGCTTAGTTCATGTGACTTACGTCTTCATATTATTGTTAAAATAAAATTCGAAAAACAATACTTTGTCGAAAGAAGTATATTAATATGGTTGCGATACATTTGCTTTTGTTACATTTCAACAATATTAATATTGTCGCAATCATATACACAGAGAACAGATTTGTTGCCACAACCGAATTATTTGCCAACCGAATGTTGGTGGTTGCACGTACTGTTCATGCATTCTATCGCTACACCCGAACGTTGGTTGTGTATACGCCAATATGACGCTATCGATTGTATCGGTACCTATACTTAAAAGAAGATTATTGGAATTGAATTTATACATCTATGAGTTGTTGTTATAGATTCACGCAGAAAAAAAGTATGGTTGTGGTGACAATATTCGAAGAGGATAATACTATTGTTGGGTATATGGTTGTGGCACAACAATATTATGATTCTCACAACAATAGTATGATTCAAATACAACCATACTATGATCCTCACAACAATAGTATGATTCACACATAACCATACTATGATACCCACAACCATAGTATAATTCACACTCAACCATACTATGATCTCTACAACCATAGTATGATTCTCACAACCATGGTATGTTTCATATTCAACCATAGTATGATCCTCACAACCATAGTATGATTCACACGCAACCATGTTATGATCCCTACAACCATAGTATTATCACACACAATTATGCTATGTTCCCCAATATAATTTATTGGAATTTGTTTAAGTTGTCGACAATAGATTTGATCCCCAATAATATTTATTAGAATTGGTTTAAGTTGTCACAAATAGATTTAAATTATGAAAATTATTCAAAAATACATTAAATTCAAAATAATAGGAGTGATTTATTTCACAGTAGAAAAAATAAGTTTAAATAAACGTAAGCGCTTTTACTACAAAAAAAATCAGTTAAACAAAGCCAAAGCAGCTTGTTTAAAAAATTTTAAATTCGATAAAAAAAGTACTATTATTGCATTAGATCCGTACCGATAACATTTGTTCTAAAAAGCATATTCAAATGAAGAAAAATTACAATCATACAGTATGATTGCCGTAATCAAATTATTGTGAACATTAAACGCCAAACACAATACTTTTGTCGCACCAACCATATTAATATTGTTGCTATAACCATATTTTCATTTTTAAATTTGGCAATAATACTATTGCTACATTTCAACAATATTAATATTGCAGCAATTATACTATTGTCAAAAATTAATTCAGTTAACAATGCTATAGTTGCGACGAACATACTTTTATTGCGGAAAACATATTATTATTGCCGTGACCATGTAGTAACCATGTTTTCTCTCTGCGTGTTGTTGGTTTTAAGTTTTCTTTGAATTCCGTTGTCATTATCACGAACGTTTGTTTGTTTAATCAACCAAAGGTTACATTTTTTGAATTATCTTAAATTTTCAAAATAATTTGTAAAAGATTTTCCGCCTTAGTTTAGAAACTTTTAAGTCCAATTGGGGAAAAATTATATTAAAATCCTTATACGAGTATATTTAAAATAATGATTCAATATTTTTGTTTTTTTTTTTTAATTTCCAATTCTGTAGTGACTAGAACCTATAAATTATAATAATAATTTGCAACACATACATGTATGATATAATTGTATGGTCTTCATAACCACCAGTTGTGGCAACTAATAGTCTTACTGAAATCGGTTGATATAACCGATTTATTGGTTGGGAGTTCCGTATTATTATTGCAAATACCAGCTGTTGGTATGCCGAACTATATTACTATCAATACCATAAAAAGTTGGTGATTGCAACAGAATGTGTGTTTATCCAACTTAATGTTTGTAGTACGGACCGGATTTTTCTGTGTGTATTGAACTTTCCTGTGTGTATATTTAGCTCGTTTGTTTTATTTCGGTCTGTTGCTTTTACACATTGAACAGGGATTAAACCGTCTCAAGACCTCTTGCTTCTATATTTAAATAGAAGACATGTTTTTTTTTTAACAAAATGGCAAAGTGACATTGATTTTCGTGGCTGCACACTACTTTTATCATGATTTCGGGTCCGTGACAACCCTCTTCAGAAAGCCTTGCTGCAATTGTTGAAAGTAAAACCGAACTCTATAAGGCCAGGCTCTCCCCAAACGAATGAGAACTACTGTTGTAAACCTTACTTTTCAAGTTTTCTTCACACAATTGCCCACGAAAATACAACTCACTAATGCCATCTCTAAAGAGTAGTTTTGTTAAAATGAAACTCAAAAAACAATACTATGCTTGCGACGAACAAGCTTTTAGAAAACATATTGTTGTTGTTGTTGTAGCGGCACACACAGTGTCGAGGTGACAGCCCTTGGCCGAAGAATTGCTGCTTCGGGTCAATCCGGCTGTCGTGAGATTGAGAGAACATATTGTTGTTGCCGCTACCGTATAGTAACCATATCGTTTTTTATTATTAAGATAGGAATACATCAACGGCAGAACGGGCTGCAGTAGTTTTAACAAGGAAACCACAACGACTTTGGGATATATGATACATACCACCCGTAAGGGGACTACTATTTAAATTTCTGGCCTAATAATGAGAATGCGAATATTTTTTATCAAAAATGGTTTTATTGTTTTTCAAAGTATACACTTTTGATTGAGCTCAAACCAATTGTCGAAGCACTTTTTCCACTCCGATTGAGACACCTCCAAAACATGGTTTTTGAACGCTTAAACAGCATCTTCTGACTACGAAAATCGTTGACCACGCATTTTTTTCTTGATGTGCGGGAATAAAAAGAAGTCATTGGGTGCCAAGGGCTGTACGGCGGATTACCCATCAATTCGACGTTTTGGCCTGTCAAAAAGGCAATGGTTTGAGCCGATGTGTGAGAGCTCGCACTGTCATGGTGCACAATGATTCATATGTCTTCTCTTGTTCGTTTTTTTGAATTTCTCCGAAGACTTCAGGCAAACAAATTGTGTTGTACCACTCAGAATTGACCGTCCTACGTTGCTCAAGCTGAACAGTCGCCACATGACCAGTTTTGCCAAAGAAACAGGCGACCATTTGCTTAGAAGTGCTTCTTCCACAAACAACTTTCGTTGGATTTTTATTGGACTGTAAACATAGGCTTAAATAGTATTTATATATATATTCGCTTGACTTCTACTTTAATGAGCATTGTTCTGTCTGATTTAGTATAAGTCTAGTACGGAATTTGCATTATTTCTTTTTATAATTCCCACGCTATTTCGGAAGTTTTTGTTGTCAGAATAAAACATCTTTGTGTTATGGGATACAATATCGCCACTATTGGGTAGCCATATTTCGCTTACACCCAGTATATATATATATATAAAGGGTGTTTTTTTATTGAGGTATAGAACTTCGAATTGAAATAAAACACAAGAAAATCGTTTTAATGTCAATCAATTTGGCTTTATTGGAAGGATAATTTTATGCCATTAATGTTTAAATATGATTTCGGGCATGTAGCCGCCGCGGCTGGCTCGAATAAAGCCAATTCTGCAGGTCCAATTTTCAACCACTTTTTCGAGCATATGGGGGGCCGTATGTTGGCAATAACGCCACGAATGTTGGCTTCCAAGTCCCCTAACGTGTTTCTGGTTTGTTGGCGTAGACGCGCGACTTCACATATCCCCAAAGAAAATAATCCAATGGTCCATGTTAACCGATCCATGGTTAACCGAATTAATTGCTCTGATGGACGATTATGTCGACCATAAAATGGACGGAGCTTGCGGTGAACTTCGCGAACTGAACCATTACTTTCGAAATAAATTTGCACGATTTGCAAGCGTTGTTC
Source organism: Hydrotaea diabolus (assembly GCA_963513945.1). Classification (NCBI taxonomy): domain Eukaryota; kingdom Metazoa; phylum Arthropoda; class Insecta; order Diptera; family Muscidae; genus Hydrotaea; species Hydrotaea diabolus. The sequence goes on along the minus strand of OY740716.1, from coordinate 84,204,680 downwards.
TTTTGTCAACCTGTTCATGATGAAATGGCAAACCAAACTAAATATTAATCACTTGACAGCTGACAAAATGGCCGCCAGTTAAAAAAGTGATGCCAACTTAAAGTTCTATACCCCAATAAAAAAAAACACCCCTTATGTGACAGCGCATAGAGAAAGGGACCTAAGGGTAAAAAAAATCAACTTTCATTTTTTTTTCTATTTTTGATGTGAACAACATCTGAAAATCGAATGAAAATTGCAAGCGTTGTTCTTTTGTCAACCTGTTCATGATGAAATGGCAAACCAAACTAAATATTAATCACTTGACAGCTGACAAAATGGCCGCCAGTTAAAAAAGTGATGCCAACTTAAAGTTCTATACCCCAATAAAAAAAACACCCCTTATGTGACAGCGCATAGAGAAAGGGACCTAAGGGTAAAAAAAATCAATTTTCATTTTTTTTTCTATTTTTGATGTGAACAACATCTGAAAATCGAATGAGACCGATCCCATGCCCAAAAGTGTTCCCTCCCAGAGATATGCGCGTTTTATAAAAGTGAAGTTGACGATTCTAAGCGTAAATAGAAAGGGACCTAATCTTTAAAATGGCTCTCCTGAACGAAACTTTTCATCAACTTTTCACTTTTTTTTTGATGTGGACAACATCTGAGCATCGAATGAGACCGATCCCATGCCCAAAAAGTGTTGCCTCCCAGAGATATGCGCGTTTTATAAAAGTGAAGTCGACGATTCTAAGCGCAAATAGAAAAGGACCTCTTCTTTAAAATGGCTCTCCTAAACAAAACTGCGTTTTAACCTTAAGTCCCTTTCTATTTTGCGCGTCACATATAGTGATTTTCCTGATTTGGAGAAGCTTCTCATATTTTTGATATTAAGCCACTATAAAGTTTTCGCTTTGCTTACCCTCCAAGTATTCTTAGCACCCTCAAGATCAAGGGTCGTAAATAATTTGTTATGTTTAAATTCGTACTTGAATATTTTTCTATGTAGGTTACATCAGTGGTTTCCCATTGCTCGGAAGGGTTTGAAGTTTTTCATCCTCATATTTGGCCGCTCCTTTCGATGCAGACGCTGTTTTAGCCGCTCAATGCGAGAACCGACACTGCATATCTTATCTATCCTAAAGAGTGGAGTGTCCCTTTCGACATTTTCTTAGAAAAAGGGGAGTTTGAGTATTTTTATGTTCTACAATAATGTTGCTCGTTGGTCGTTTTAAGGTTCCTAATTACTACCATTATATTTTATATATTTTCATATATTTTCTGTGTCCAAAACTGCAAGCATTCATTTAAGATATTTTGTGTCACATTAATGCTTAAGCAGTCGGAAATATTTTGATTAAAAATTACACTTTACTTTGTTTAAATTATATTATTATTAAATTTATCTTAAAATGTTTGGAAACTCTAAACTCAAAACAGATTTTTTTCACCCAGTTTTGCTATTTTAAGCAGAAAACTGTTCCGATTGTCCATAAAAACTTCATAAGATTCGAAAGTTAAAACAAAGTTTTAAAAGAACCTGTTCATAATCTAAATAACAGAATAAATATTTTGGAATCGTTAATTATAATGGCTCTATGCCCCACATTGAAACGAAAGGAATAATATTATATAATGAATAATATCGTTCAACTTTATTACGAAAATTCACGTTCTTTGAGGAATGTGTTTCGTGGTTTTCGAGCCAAATTTTCTGCAGCGATGAGGTCCATTTCTAGCTCAATGGATATGTAAACAAGCAAAATTGCCGCATTTGGAACAAAGAGCAATCAAAAGAGGTTCAAAAGCTGCACTTCGTCCAGAAAAAACCAAGGTTTGGTGTGATTTGAGGGCCGGTGGAATCATCGGTCCATATTTCTTCAAAAATTATGCCGGGGAGAACGTAACCGTCAATGGCGACCGTTATCGTGCCATAATAACCGACTACTTGATGCTCGTGATATCGGCGACATTTGGTTTCAACAAGACGGCGCCACTTTCCACACATTGCATAAATCAATAGATTTATTGAGAGAACACTTCGGTGAGCAGATAATTTTACGTTTTGGGACCATCGATTGGCCACCAAGATCGTGTGATATCACACCGTTAGGCTTTTTTCTGTGGGGATATGTAAAGACTAAAGTTTATGCGGACAAACCCGCTTCGATTCAGGCCTTGGAGCAAAACATAACGCTTGTCATTCGCCAGTTACCACTCGAAATGCTCAAAGTAGTCATCGAAAATTGGACTCAATGGATGGACCATCTGATACGTAGCCGCGGCTAATATTTGATAGACATAATCTTCAAAAAAATAAATGCCAATGAATGTTCTTTCAAATGATAATAAACATTCACCATTGAATTTGAATTTTCCGTGTTTTTTTCTTTAAAAAAGTAGGGAAGTAGGAATATAGGGTGATCCATCTAGGGGTATTTTTTCAGAACAAAAAAAAATAAAAATTCAAATCAAGTGTGGAATCTTTATTGATAACTTGAGAGGATATTTTATGGAATTCTTTTTTGAATATAATTTCCTTAAAATGCTGGCCGCAGCTACGCTTCAGGGTTTCCATTCTAAGGTCCCAATTTCGGATTTCTCGTTCGAGCATTTCGACCGGTATGGCTTTAATGACATGCGTAATGTTGGCTTTCAAAACCTGAATCGTAGCTGGTTTGTCAGCATAGACTTTGGACTTTACGTAACCCCAAAGAAAAATGTCTAAAGGTGTGATATCACACGATCTAGGCGGCCAGTCCAAAACGTGAAATAAGCTGCTTTTCAAAATGAACTCTCAATAGATCCATTCTTTGAGCAGCTGTATGGCAAGTGGCACCGTCCTGTTGAAAAAAAGTGTCGTCCAGATGACGGGGTTCAATTTCAGCTAGCATAAAGATCGATATCATGGCGCGATAGCGAGCACCATTCACTGTTACGTTCTGGCCGTCATCATTTTTGAAAAAAATATGCATCGATGATTCCACCAGCTTATAAACCGCACCAAACCGTGGTTTTCTCTGGGTAAAATGGCACCCCTTGAACCTCTTTTTGTTGCTCTTCAGCCCAAATGCGGCAAATTTTGTTTATAGACTTTGCCTTTGGCCAGAGATAGGCCTCATCACTGAACAAAATTTTGATCGAAAACAGTGGATCTTCCCGTTTCTCACCGAAAGCTCATTTCAATAATACAGTTGCCAACATTTGAAGGTAATTATTTTCAAAAAATAAATGCCATAAAAGGTCCTTTCAAATTACTAATAAAGATTCCACACTTGATTTGAATTTTATATATTTTTTTTTGTTCTGAAAAAATACCTCTAGATGGATCACCCTATATATAAGTATATATTGTAAAAACTAAATAAAAAAGTATTATGGTCAGATAACTCAATGCATTAAATTTAACAATCAGCTAGTCCTGTTAACAAATTTTTGTGGCTATGACAACCGAATTAAACGAGAACTTATTGCCTATGATCTATAACAACAACCAATACAAATACAAATTGAGTTTCAATAATTATCCTAATTAGTTAAGGTTACCGATACTTTCTCTCGTACTGATACTGTCAGTTCCCACTACCGAATCTTGCCATGTAACCAATCAACATGCGGTTGTAGCAATGGAATGCATGGAAGGTACGTGCAACTACAAACATCCACTTGTGTCAACAAATTTAGATAATCTTTTCCTAGTATTTGGAATTGATAAGTTCGTGCCCAGAGTTGTTGGTTTGATTGATCTTCTCTTGGTTCAGGAAATTTTCAAAATTCTTCGTAGGTATTTCTTCGAGAAAAGTTGCAAGGTGCTCTGAAAGGTGCTCTGATTTTTATTAGGCATGTTTCACGTTTGACGCCCATAGAGGCACACAGACTTTACAAAAAAGTATAAACAGTAACATTTGGACTGGTGGAGGCTGTAAAACATTGACATATATTTAAAAACAAGTAAAAACGTCGTTAAGTCCGATCAGGTCAAATCTTAAATATCATGTACAGCCCCTACGCAAAAAGAGGACAAAAAAAATCATCCGTTTTTTGGGTTGTTTAGGCCTATGCCTCCATCCCTAAAATCCAAATTTCAAATTTTAGATTGGCAACAAAAATTTGTGTTTCCATAAGTGACGCGCAAAATAGAAAGGGACCTAAGGTTAAAAACCAGTTTTGTTAAGGAGATCCATTTTAAAGATTAGGTCCCTTTCTATTTGCGCTTAGAATCGTCTACTTCACTTTCATAAAACGCGCATATCTCTGGAAGGGAACACTTTTGGGGTATGGGATCGGTCTCATTCGATGCTCAGATGTTGTCCACATCAAAAAAAAGAAAAAAAAATGAAAATTGATTTTTTTACCCTTAGGTCCCTTTCTCTATGCGCTGTCACATTTGTCAATTTGACTATTAATCGCCTGTTTTGTCCATGCGGAACAAAATGGTTTGACCTTATGAACCAAAAAGTCCAACAACTATGCCCTTTTTTGAGGATTTTAGTGCGTCCCGACTAACAATACCAAACTATGATTTGCTAAGCAAATACTCAAAAAAGTGTACATTTTATCGGGGTACCTTTAGTCCCTCAATGGGCAACTCTCATATTGCCCCTGTGCCGACTTCGCCCATATAAAATTCCAAACAGCTTATGATTATAAGCCAATGTCGTGTACAATTTCAGAATCCTAGGTTGGTTCGTTTGACCGCTCTATGGTGTTTTCAATAGACACACGGACATGGCTAGATCGTCTTAAAATGTTTTCGTCGGTAAAAAATATATATGCCTTATAGGGTCTCCGATCAATATTTCATTGTGTTGCAAACGGAATGGCAAAATATAATATTCTATCCACTCTTCGGTGAAGGGTATGACAAATAAAAACATCAGTAGGCTCGAATTTTATATATCAGCCACCGCTATTGAAGTAGACCGTTGTTTTGGTCCGCATCGGTCTATTAGTCCGACCCTAATCTCTGTTTAAATATATCAACAGTTTGATTCGTAGTAAAAGTTGTTCAAATTGAGTGCCCATGTGTCCATTAGAGCGCCCATAAAACAAAAAGTGTTATTTTTCCGCTCCCCGCTCATTTTCTAGTACGAGGACGACCGCAAAACTAACTGGCCTGCCACATTTTCTGTTTTACTAGCAAGTTTTTGTTTTTTTTTTGGTTTTTTAAAAGCAATCTTTTATAAGCCATCTGTCAAAATTTCCGAAATATTTAAAGATTATTTTCTTTGTTACAGGTGATTGAAGTAAACAAGTTTTATAATTTTTGAAAAATGGAAAATAAAGAGTTTCGTGCGGTAATTAAACACTTTTATATGAAAGGTTATACGCCACAATTAATCAAAGATGAATTGGATTCTGTTCATGATTTTAATGCACCATCATACACCACCGTGAAATCCTGGGTTCAACAATTTAAAATGGGTCGTTCAAGTACGGAAGATGAAGAACGCTCTGGAAGACCGAAAACTGCTACTACTATTGAAAACATTAGAATATTTAATGAAGTGACTAAAGATAGACGAATAAAGCTCAGAGAACTTGCTGATATTGTTAAAATACAAGAAAAACAAGTTTGGAGTATTTTACATGATGAACACCACATGAAAAAGCTATCCGCAAGATGAATGCCGCGTTTGTTGACTTTGCCCCAAAAAATCGTCCGTTGGACCAATTCCGAGGAGCTTTTAGCGATTTATCAGCGTAATCCAATAGAGTTCTTGCGCCGATTCATAACTGTTGATGAAACATGGATCCATCACTACATCCCAGAATGCAAAGGACAGTCAAAACAATGGATAGAAGCTAGTAAAAGTGGTCCCATGAAGGCGAAAATTCTTAAGTCAGCAGGAAAAGTAATGGCCACAGTATTTTGGGATGCAAGGGGTATAATATTTATTGATTATCTTGAGAAAGTAAAAACTCTAAATAGTGAATATTATTGTGCATTATTGGATCGGTTGAGTGAAGAAATCAAGATAAAACGACCGCATTTAGAAAAAAAAAAGTTCTTTTTCATCAAGATAATGCTCCTTCACACACTGCATTTTTAACTCAACAAAAACTGGCCAAATTACGATTTGAAATTGCTCCGCATCCACCATATAGTCCAGATTTAGCTCTTTCTGATTATTTCTTGTTTCCAAATGTAAAAAAAATTCTCGGTGGCAAAAAATGTTCGTCCAATAGCGAGGTTATTGCTGAAACTGAGTCATATTTTGAAGGTATTGAAAAATCTTATTTTTCGGATGGAATTAAAAAACTTGAAAAACGTTTGATGAAGTGTATTGAGTTGGAAGGAGATTATGTTGAAAAATAAATAATAATAATTCCAAAAAACGGTTCTTTTTATGTTAGGCCAGTTACTTTTGCGGTCGCCCTCGTATATTGGGCTTCAAAAATAATATCCGTGCAAAATTTTTTTTCAATCTAGCTATGACCCTTCATGTTGTTTTCAGAGGTCAAACTTCAAATTTTTATTTCATGGGCGCTCTAGTGCCCATATTATCTATTAGTAGCTGGTTTCGGATAAATGAATCGTTTTCCCAACCAACAATACCCTTTTTAACCATTTTTAGTCTTAAAAAATTATTTGGTAAGCAGAAACTAAAAAAAAAAAAAAAATTTTTTTTGAGGTTTATTATGCTCCTCGATAGAAAGCGTTTTCTCCATGGGCCGATTGTAATTATCATGCAACATTTTACAGTCCTAGCTTAATTCTCTAACATGGATAAATAAATGTTCCCAAATTAGACAAATCGTAAAACGAATGTCATATTGAGGCTCGTGGGGAAATTTCATTGATACTTCCGTACCTCCGTTGTTGAAGTTGAAAGGGTTTTAGGACCTTAGGGCATAAGGAACCATACCCAAAGTTTTAACACAACTTTAAAGTAAGTGCATATTAAAATTTTTGAGATATTTCTACTTCGGCTTACTTAGGGGCATTAGTCCATTATCATAGAAAACGTGTAATTTTTGGATTCGTGGCGAAATTCTATTTTTTAATAATACCTATTTGTTCATAGGTAATATACCCTATATCCAATGATGGGGGAAATTAAACTTGATTTCCATCATAGAATTGAGAGTATGGCTGACTTCCTAAACCTAAATTTACAATGTATCAATACATTATTAGTACAGAGTTGTTACATTGTGTAGTTACTTTTTTAATACGTTGCATAATAAAACTTTGCAACACTAAAATCGTTTAGGAATATTTACTTATATGTGACGCGCAAAACAGAAAGGGACCTAAGGGTAAAAACCAGTTTTGTTCAGGAGAGTCATTTTAAAGATTTAAATACGTGTATCTTTGGTGTACCATAACTTTCATAAAACGCGCATATCTCTGGGAGGGAACACTTTTGGGGCGTGGGATCGTTCTCAGATGTTGTCCACATCAAAAAAAAATAAGTGAAAATTGATTTTTTTACCCTTAGGTCCCTTTCTCTATGCGCTGTCACATATATACATTGAATCTATCATATCAATAAATATGAAAAAATGCTTAATTCTCTTCCTGCGTCGCCATTGTGTTATGTGTTACATTCGCTTTGCATCTACTTTAATTTGGATGCCTTTGTTGCTTTTCCTTGCGTATTAACAACAACAGTGTTGCTAAAGGGAACACAATACATTGTCAAAGTTTTCAGGGTGGCTTTTACGAACATCCTGCAATGTATTACTACAAGGCAACATGCGTTCAGTAAGTCAGCCTGTATTCACTTTATCATTTCGTTGGCAATACTGGTCGGAGTGTATAAGTATATGTGACCCGGCCTATGAAAAGGTGGCAGTGTTCAATCCTGTTTGTAAATTTTTCAAATTCATTTATTATCTTGATTCTGGATTTTCAATAAAATTCTGTTTTTCTTTCATCTTTCTCTACACTTCTAAGCAAGTTAGGACTTTCTAGTTTTCACCAGAGCGTCTCAAAAACTATCGAAACCAAAAAAAAAAAGTGGAAATTTTTTTTTTGAGTCATAAGCCACCTTTTCATAGCCCTGATCACATATATTCTAAGTCGTCGCAAAAATCGTATGTGCGTCTGTCTTTCTGTGAAAAGCAAACTAAAGGTCACACTACTGAGCTAGGTGGCTGAAACTGAAAATAGTCCGAGTCCGTGAAGAGGTAAAGATTTTCCCATTTCAAGGACTCAAAAATATTCACATTGTACCGAAATCTATGATGAAGGGTATAAAGGATTAGGCACGGCCAAACTTATTTTGTTTACATTTTTTTAGCTCGAACTCTCTTCTCATGCGCCACAGTCGACTTGTCTAGTTTATGGACTTATTTTGACTTCAAGCGACGCATAGCATTAGGGCAAGTTTCATCAAATATAAATAATGATTTTCTATCTGCAGATCTTATAAAGCCGCCAAATTTAGGATTTCTTGATATGCTCACTCAAACTGTTTCCCTTTTCTAGGTGTATCAACGTGACTAATGTAGGGCCCATAAGATACGAGTACCAACAATGTGGCATTCATTAAAATATTTAAAAATGTTTGCCAACTCTTGCACAAGTCCAACATGTTCACAACACAAACAGCAAACATCGTACATTGTAATGTAAGTATGTGTCCTTATATTCATCCTTGTTTTCCTTGTCTTCCGAACTTGTCGAGAGTTGTCCCCAGCAACTGATGACCGCATACAAAAATCCGTCGTCATGATGGGTTGCTGGTCGAGATGACGGGTTGTTGTGTGTCTTGTATTTGGTCTGTCAAGTTTGTTTCATTTATTTGCCGGCAAAAAAGGGGCCAAGGCAACAAAATGTATCACAAACGACAACAACAACAACAAATTGGCGTTGTCCTGTGTAAATAAACTTAACTGACTCAAACACACACACGCACTCACTTTCAAATGTATCCGGAAAATTTAAGTCGGGGACTTGGAGAGACTTGAAACAGACGACAACAGCAGCACATCCTTCAGTTGCTGCAAATGGAATATACATCGCGTCCTTGTTGTTGGGATAAATGCATGTATGCACACACACACACACACAATTATGTGTGTAAATGTGCCGTGGAAATCGGTTAAGTATGTGTGTGACATTTTATTTTGTTGGATGAATGCAAACCTAAAAACTGACAGCAATTCATCCATCAGACCTTAATTTAACAAGTTAAAGAGCTAAAGTCGGCCGTGGCCGACTATATTCTACTCTGCACTTCCGGAAGCATTGAAAAACTGTTTTTCAGTTGGCTTTAAATTTATCATAATTTCAAAAGAAAATTGAATTTGTGAGGAAATGTAATTATTTTTTTGGCATCCATATAAGTGACGCGCAAAATAGAAAGGGACCTAAGGTTAAGAACCAGTTTTGTTCAGGAGAGCCATTTTAAAGATTAGGTCCCTTTCTATTTGCGCTTAGAATCGTAGACTTCACTTTCATAAAACGCGCAAATCTCTGGGAGGGAACACTTTTCGGGCATGGGATTGGTCTCATTAGATGCTCAGATGTTGTCCACATCAAAAAAAAAGTGAAAAGTTGATGAAAAGTTTTGTTTAGGAGAGCCATTTTAAAGATTAGGTCCCTTTCTATTTGCGCTTAGAATCGTCGACTTCACTTTCATAAAACGCGCATATCTCTGGGAGGGAACACTTTTGAGGCATGGGATCGGTCTCATTCGATGCTCAGATGTTGTCCACATCAAAAAAAGAAAAGAAAAATGAAAATTGATTTTTTCACCCTTAGTTCCCTTTCCCTATGCACTGTCACATATTCATATTTAAATTTGCCGGATTTTCCGCCTTCTCAGAATATTTTATGATAATGTTTTACCCATAGTAGCTGCTACCCTGATCGCTTCGCTGATGAATGCTTTTAAAGAAACGGAAGTAAATTTTCTGAATAATATTTTTATTGTTTTATAATTTACGAATTTACAATATTTCTAGTTCTACCATCTGCTGCGATGATATACTATAAATTTAAATTTTCAAAAGCCGATCCGCCCATTTCTATGGGCACTATAGTATTCGTACATTAGCTGTGGATACAAATCGTATGAGAAACAAATGCCGTGTTCCTTCCTTAGTTTATAAGGTCTTGCTTTGAAAAGATCTTTTTTAAAATCGTTTCTATATATGGCAATTTACTTACCCACATAAGCATACTGTGATTATTTCAACTCTATTATCACATAGCGTTATGAGTGTTATAACACTTAAAAAAGAGGGCGTGACAGCTTTAACTTTTCGCTTAGACTCGATTCTTATACACGCATGGCACATATATATGCATAAAAAGTTTGTTAACTCGGATCCATGTAACGAGAGTTGCTATTTATATTTCGGGTCCTGACAATACTAGTGTGCCCAGATGCAAACCGGAACTTCCATTGGAAAACTTTGCAATTTTTAGCAAAACTTTACTCAGAACGTTTTGTCATTTGAGGGCGAACTTTTTTGTTTACAGCGTGTAAACAAATCTTAAGCCGATTTTCGGCTTGGGTTATCGAGACAAGAGTGTTTAATAGGCTGTTTCCACTACGGTCGCGTCCACGTCTGCGTCCACGATTTATCGAAAAATTTTAATGGTGTTTCCATTGCGTTTTGCGTCCACGTTTGCTTCCAAACAGCTGTTTATGTTTATTTGTTTTTTTTACGGTGCGAAAAATTTTAATATTTCTGTGTTGTGACATTATCATGGAGTTAAACGATTATTTTGCTAACCGCAGTGGAAAATGAGGATCAAATGGTATTGCGCCTAATAGAAATGTGCAGTAGCAGCAGCGCTTTATGTTTATGCTGATAAACAGCTGTTTTAATAGGGATATGCAATTTGCGGTGTTGCCATTAATAGGTATGGGTGGGTTTCGATTGCAAAAATAATCGAATTTATAGTAAACGCGACTTATCGAAAAACGCGTCCAATATGAACCCGACTTTTTCCCATACCTAACTGCCTATAATTTTTGTATAGGCTTTAACGCGCGTTCATTGATTTTTGGACGCGGACGTGGACGCGACCGTAGTGGAAACGGCCTATAAATCAACTTGTTTCGAATTTTGGCGATGAAGCACCATCAAAAACCACTGTTAATCGTTGGTACCAAGAGCTCAGTCTCAGACGCCGTTCGCTCCAGGATTAATTTCGTGAAGGACGTCCAACTTCGGTCACTTTGCCAGAAACCATCGATGCTGTGCTTGAACAGATTAAGCAAGACCGACATGTGACAAACAGTGAGATTGAGGCATCCTTGGGCATTAGTATGACTAGTTTCAATAAGATATTGCATGTTCATTTGACAGTGAAAAAATTTTGTTCTCGTTGGTTCCCACAAAATTTGGCGAATGTTAAAAAAAAGACTCGTATGGATTGGTGCAAAGAGATGTTGAAAAAGCACAACTGCGATAGTTCAAAGTCAGTGTATAACATTGTCACAGGTGACGAATCATGGATCTATGCATATGAACCCGAAACAAAACAGCAATCGACCGTATGGGTCTTTCAAGACGAGCCAAATTCAACAAAAGTTGTGCGAGGAAGAAGTACATCAAAGCAAATGATTGCGTTTTTTCGGTATAACCGGCCATGTTGCCACAGTACCTTTAGTAGAACATAGGACGGTAAATTATGAGTGGTATACTTATACAACCATTTATTTGTTTGCCAACAGTGTTTGAAGAAATGAGGAAAGAGAATAAGAGAAAACGGACCATTTTGCAGCACGACAATGCGAGCTCTCACACATCAGCTGATACGATGAGCTATTTGACCACTCAAAATGTCGAACTGATGGGCCATCCACCATACAGCCCTGATTTGGCACCCAATGACTTCTTATTATTCCCTAGCATCAAGAAAAAAATGTTGAAGCGTTCAAAAATCATGTTTTGAAGGTGTCTTAATCGGAGTGGAAAAAGTGCTTCGCCAATTGGTTTGTGCGCATGCAAAAGTGTATTGATTTTAAAGGAGAATATTTTGAGAAACAATAAAACCATTTCCAATGATAAATTATTGTGTTTTTTTGCCGGACCCGAAATATAAAATGCAACCCCCAAAATCATCGGAATGGGATGTAACCAATTGCAAATAAAAGTTGACATTATCCATAACAAAACCTTCAAGGGTTTTATTTAGTTCAGTGCGAGATTTTTTTTACACGCATTTGAAGTTGGCGATTTTGGAACTCTGTCTAACAAGAAAAGATATTTGAAAATTTTAAAAAATAGTGCTTATTTATTTTTATTAGTCGGAAAGTTGTGATATCTTACTGTTTTTGGGTTCGATGAACCTTTAACTCACGCTAGATGGCGCTGTCATATAAATGGTGCTATTTCTTGTAGATTTTAATAGAAAACCCCGTGTATTTACTTTTTTTTTGGTCTGAAAAATCAAATTTTTGATGTCAGCTTCATTTGTAAAATATACTTCTAATGATAAAGGGTGTTTTTTATTGGGGTATAGAACTTTAAGTTGGCATCACTTTTTTAACTGGCGGCCATTTTGTCAGCTGTCAAGTGATTAATATTTAGTTTGGTTTGCCATTTCATCATGAACAGGTTGACAAAAGAACAACGCTTGCAAAATGGGCCGAAAGTGAGATTCATCTCGATGCTGATTTTCATCACAAAATTTTGTTCAGTGATGAGGCTCATTTTTGGTTGAATGGCTACGTCAACAAGCAAAATTGCCGCATTTGGAGTGAAGAGAATCCACATGAGACCCTTGAGACGCCATTACATCCACAAAAACTGACTGTTTGGTGTGCTCTATGGGCTGGTGGAGTCATTGGGCCATACTTCTTCCGAAATAATGCTGGAGAGTCAGTTACCGTTAATGGAGACCGGTATAGAGCCATGATAACCGACTATTTTGTTCCCGAATTGGATGGCATGAATGTGGATGAGTTGTGGTTCCAACAAGACGGCGCTACATGCCACACAGCGCACGTCACAATCGAATTATTGAAGGAAACATTCGATGAGCGCATAATTTCGCGGAATGGACCTGTCAATTGGCCACCAAGATCGTGTGATTTGACACCATTGGATTATTTTCTTTGGGGATATGTGAAGTCGCTCGTCTACGCCAACAAACCAGAAACGTTAGGGGACTTGGAAGCCAACATTCGTGGCGTTATTGCCAACATACGGCCCCATATGCTCGAAAAAGTGGTTGAAAATTGGACCTGTAGAATTGGCTTTATTCGAGCCAGCCGCGGCGGCCACATGCCCGAAATCATATTTAAACACTAATGGCATTAAATTATGCTTCCAATAAAGCCAAATTGATGGACATTAAAACGATTTTCTTGTGTTTTATTTCAATTCGAAGTTCTATACCTAAATAAAAAACACCCTTTATATCGCAGTACTTTTTATTATTCTCGGTACGTTACTAATACAAAAATGCAATTTTTATGGAAAAAATTTTGTTTTTTATTGCAAAAAATTATTTTTTTATTCGAAAAAATTATTTTTTTTTATTACAAAAACAGCTTTTGTATTAAAAAGTATTATATCTTATTATAATAAGACATTTTATTTGGATCCGCTTAATCATCGTCACTATCACTGTCAATTTGCATGTTTGAAGCAGCAAAAGCTCCAGAATTAGTATGCTGTGGATCTCTGTATGTTTTTGGTTCTTGCTCTTCGTCAGTATCCTCTTCATCGATTGTTCTCTTTAATCGCCAGTATAAATTACCTAACATGAAATCTAGTTTCTTTCCTCTGTACCTAGTTTCCATGGTTACTACTTGGTGAACACGTTTCCTTGCTCATCCGATTCGGTGGAAAGTTGGTTTTCGAACCAATCCACATGGTGATGGAGAAAATTAATTTTTAATGATATATTCACACCAAGCTCCTCAACGGCTTTCGGGAGGCGTTAAATTTTTCCTGCACTATCTGCTTATCGTTTTTTACCAAGAACATTTTCAATTGCGCCTTTAATTGCATTTAATTGATTTTTATCTAAAGCATTATGAAAATCAATTTTTTTATAAATCTTCTAATGAATGGACCATTAAACATACCTGTAAAAATAGAAAAAAAAATTGAAGATTTATTTTTTTTAAATCATTTATTTTATATGTATACAATGATTTCTTTAACTTTGCTAGCATTTAGTCGTGGAAATGTAGTAAAAGCTGGTCCATTTACAGAAAACACTTTTACAAAATTTTTAAAAAGACCCAATTGAAGTGGTGTTAGCAATACATTATCTACTTTACAGGTACAAGATGTCCATGGATAACAGTAGCTGTTTCAACACGAAGAACGTCTCACTTTTCCCAGTCACACTTTTGGTATTCATTTCCTTTGTAATGTGTTTTTCGTTTAGCCACCTTGTTAACCGCTTGGTAAGGCCACTATTACCAAATCACGCCATTTATGGTTTTCATAATTCGCTGATTCCAGTTGATATTTTACGGATTCAAAGGTTTCTTTAGTCTCAAATTGTATGCTACGTATTGGAATGCTTGATTTTTTGGTTTGGTAAAAGTCAATGAGGCTAAATGCACACAGGTAACTTTCACACTGAATTTTACCACTTGTCCGACATTAAAACTAAATAATATCCCTTTTTCTCCATCTGATCATGTTACATACCTTGGAATCCACCTGGATCGCCGACTCACGTGGAGAAGTCATATCGAAACCAAGAAAACTTAACTGAAACTTAAGGTCCATCAACTTCACTGGCTCCTAAACGCGAACTCAAAACTAAGCCTTGCATATAAGGTCCTGCTATACAACAGTGCAATCAAGTGAGGAATGAAAATATCCACCGAGACTTAAAAATACCTCTTGTTAAAGAGGCAATTCAAAAAATCAATATAAAGCACAAAGAGAAGCTCGAACGTCATGACAACATACTTGCTAGACAATTATTGCGCAGTCCAAGCTCTTTAAGACTTCGGAGAAACGAACGCCGTGTTTTCTAATCTACACTTGTGCTTCATCCGTATCAGTAATCGCGAACACACGCGCCCAAAAGACTGTGTAGAATCCTTTATTCTACGTCACGTGGCTTAAATGCTCTCATACGTGATCCTTAAAACAGAAAACATGAAAAACCTTCAAAACCTAAATTACGTCGTCCACTCTGCTATTCTAGAGTTATCCGTTGTACGAGGGCGGTTAGGAAAGTTCTTAGCCTATCAATGAAAGAGAATAGTTAGTTTTTCAAAAATATTTTTATTTTTCAATATAATCTTCTGAAACTTCAATACACTTAGTCCAACGCTTATCTAGCAATTCTATCCCTTGATTAAAATAGTTTTCCTCAAGGTCTTCAAAATAGTAGTTTACAACTGTAATTGCATCTTCATTTGAGGTAAAACGCTTGCCAGCAAGGAATTTTTTTAGATTTGGGAACAGGTAAAAGTCACTGGGAGCTAAAGCAGGAGAATAAGGTGGGTGGTCAAGCAACTCGTTCTTAAATTCGTTGATTTTAGCCATTGTAAAAACACTCTTGTGCGCTGGTGCGTTGTCTTGATGAAAAATTATTTTTTTGTGTTGTAAGCCAGTACGTTTTTCTCGAATTTGTACATTTAATAGATCTGAAAGGTTGCAATAGTACTCTGAATTTATTTTTTTATCCTTTTGCAGATAGTCAATCAATAAAATACCTTTGAAGTCCCAAAATACCGTTGCCATAACCTTACCAGCCGATTGAATTGTTTTTGCCTTCTTTGGGGCACAGTCCATTGTTTGGATTGTTTTTTTGTCTCTGGAGTATAGTGGTGTATCCATGTCTCATCTACAGTTATGAAACGACGCTTAAAATCCATTTTATTTCGCTGAAAACGATCCAAACAAGCTTGAGAAATGTTCATTCTTATGCGTTTTTGGTCGACTGTTAACAAGTGCGGCACCCATCTTGCAGAAAGCTTTTTCATCTGTAGTTCTTCATGCAAAATTAAATGGACTCGATCATTTGAGATGCCTATGATATTAGCTATTTCACGCACTTTTATTCGTCGATCATTTAATACTATATCATGCACTTTGGCTACAATTTCTGTTGTTGTTGCTGTTTTTGGACGTCCACTACGTGGTTCATCTTCAATGCTTGTACGACCACGTTTAAATTCAGCAACCCAATTTTTTACTGTTGCATATGAAGGAGCACTTTCACCTAACACGTTCACCATATCATTATGAATTTCTTGTCCCGATAAACCCTTTTTATGTAAATATTTAATGACACCACGCATTTCTAATTTTTCCATTGTAAAAAAATCGCGGATGCGTCTTTTGTGAACACCTGTTTCTATATGAAGGAGTTGCCAGATTGAAACAAAATTTAACATGTGTTCATAGCAGAGATGGAAGTTTCCAAAACACTTAACACTTTTTCTGTTTATACCGCGCTTTTTGTGCTAGGCTAAGAAGTTTACAAACCGCCCTCGTACATACATAACTAGAGTTCTTCCCTCTACATAATATCGCGAACACTCTGTAAATGACTGTAAGGGTCCTCTGGCCCTTTATCACGAGGTTTAAGCCAGGTTTAAAATTTTCAGACATGTGATCCATACTAGTTGTATACTATTTTGACCAAATTAATTTAAATTCCTGTCAATTAGCAGAGATCCACATAACAAGAAATCAATACTAGGATTCATTATGGAGTTATACTTAAGATTCGTATACTTATTGTTAGGCTTCTTTGGAGCAGATTCAATAATTCAAATAAAGCATATAAAAAAAATCTATAAATGACCTCCATTTGTGAGGAACATACTTAATACCCATAGTTTTTCAATATTATTACAGTAAACGAAGGTATTTTTCTTCGTTGACTGAAAAATATTGTTGCAATATTGCTTGACGATTACAAAAATCAGTTATTCTTACACCAGGTTCTAGTAAATTGTTTTGTTTTACTTTACGTGCAACATGCTCTGACTCACGCTTCGTGTTTACTCACTATCCCACCATCGAATGTCTTTTGTTTGGATATTTCCATGTTCTATAATACTGTCTTCCTTTATGTTGTAAATGCAGTAATTACAGCAATACACAGTTTTTTCTATGAAAATCTACAAGATATAGCACCATTTACATGGCAGCGCCATCTAGCGTGAGTTTAAGGTAAAAATAAATATCAAAAATTAATTCCTCGAGCCCAAAAACAGTAAGATACCACAACTTTCCCGGATAATAAAAATAAATAAGCATTATTTTATAAAATTTTCAATGATCTTTACTTGTTAGACAGCGTTCCAAAATCACCAACTTCAAATGTGTGTAAAAAAAATCTCACACTGAACTAGAGAAAATCCCAGAAGGTTTTGCTAAGGATAATGTCAACTTTTAATTGCAATTGCTTGCATAGCATTCGGAAATCTCGATTTTGTATTACTGTGTTATCGGATCGTGTACCTATGAAAAGAATATTGGTGTTAATGACCTCTATTCAGCTAAATGCTGCCAACTTTAGCTTCCTTTGCATTTTCTATATACAGGGTGGAACGCGATATATTGCTTTTCTGCACTGCACGCTGTGGCGGAACTGTTGGTCGAAGATTGTGGAGGGTGGCTTATAATACCTGACGAGATACTTGTATTCGTCTACCTTTCAGTTACCATCATGAATTGGGAATGAGAGGTCATTTTGTGTTGAACGTATTTTTCAAATGCGCATTTGACCATTGCAGTGCAGCGTGCTTTTCATTTACGATTCGCTGTTCCCCCACGCGCACGTGTTCCTGGGCCGCAATCAATGGAATATCAGGTATATATCAAGACCTGAGGCTGAAATTGGCAGTTCATGAAAACTTTAGAAAATGTATGCAGCAACGTGTGGATAGCGAAGGTTGACATTTGACAGAAACACTTTTTAAAACCACGTACTAATTTAAAAATTACCTTACTGTTCAATATAAAATCAATTTTTCTAAGGTTCATAATTTTTTTCATTTCATTCCCAACAAATTACCGCGCTCCAGCCTGTACAAGTACTATTCTGAATACTCGCCTTACTCAGCCTTATTCTCTGTCATTCCAACGGAACGTTTTAAGTGGTATTTATTAATTTAATATGAACTCATGCAAGCAAATGTTGGTGATGGATACGGTTTCCTTTTGGATGAGAAATTTTAATTATATTCATAAACTTTTTTCATATGCACTCGCATTTGTGTTGGTAAGCATCTGTGTGAGAGGGAATGGTTTCACTCAAAATTTGTTGCTAGTTTTTAATTGCGGTTTTGAACTTTCAAATAGTCGAACTCCGCAATTTGCATAAGCAAAGGGATAAAGTTGTTGATTTTATCTGGCGTTGCTGTACATTAATGCGGGTAGATTTTGGCATCACAGCACAGTTGTGTACGATAAAATGTCACAGATGTTGAATTCATTGTCAATATATTCTATCAGAACTACGCAGTTGGACGAAAACATGTTTCTTTATAATAAAAAAGGAATAAATTGAGAAAAGCCTTCCACACGAAAGTTGGTCCACGTAAAAAAATTAACTAAATCCTTGGTTAAAATATTAATCTAGATTTATTGACATTGATTTGTTAACGAGAATTTGAAGAGCATGCATACCTCCTATCACCGCCTTATTTCACTGGGAGATTTCGTCAAAACTTTTCACATAATTCCGTCCTGGGCCAAGAAGGAACTATGTTGAAATTGTAACGGCCCGAGTTTGTCATTTTAGAATCTAAAGCGCAAGAAGTAGCAAAATGTCAGATTCAGATCAAATTACGCATTAAGCTTTACGAGCCACCATTAACCAATTCTGGTGACCTAATTGGCCCATGTTTTCGAACTTTATTGTTCTGTATTTTTGAGAGAATACAGATGGTTTTTTCCTATTTCAGAAACTGTAGAAGTCACATATTACATATTCCGACCAAATTTCAACCATCTGTCATTTCTTGTCAAATCGGACCATATCGGATCCATTCTTCTGAATATCCCTCACGGCAAGGCTCCTCCAGATTTGTGGTCCCTTTGTGTAGAAGCCATAATTTTGCATGGTAAGTTTCAAGCACCTTCTATAAATTCGGGTAAATCTAGCTCATATCATATAGCATACGTACTTCTGATTTGAGGCTTGTCGTTCTAGAAGACACATATTATATCCGATCTTGGGATCGTGCATTATGTGAGACCTGTTAATAAAGCCGAGAAATTGCATCAAATCGGCCCATGTTTTCAAATAGCACCCATGTTCCAAACCTTGCAAAAGTATCACTAATTAGGAGAGGTTCTGCCGCTCTACTGCTATATCGTATATATTTCTGGTCTAGGCAACACTAAATGTTGCCTGGCGCCATCTGACATTTCCATTGGAAAGTTTGACATTTTTTAGCATAAAAGTACTCAAAACGTTTTGACGTACGACCATCATTTGTGTTGTTTACAGTGACTTGAAAAAACCAATTTGGCAAAAATATGGAACTAACTCGTGAACATTTTCGTGCGATCATTTTTCACAACTTTCGACGTGGATTATCACGACATGAATGCATCGAAGAACTTAAATCTTTGTATGGCGATGAAGCACCATCCTATAGGACTGTGAAAAATTGGTTTAATAAATTCAATCGTGGCCATCTTCTTCCCAAAAGTTTAAAACAAACGGATTTTAACGCAAACTAAAGTTTTCTGTTAATAAAATAATTTTTAAATTCTTCTACAATGGTGTAAAATTACAGCGTTAGCGTCCTTCTAGGCGAATTGCCAATAGAACACGGCAATAATCTCTGAAAGATAGAATTCTGTTAAAGAAACTTACAAAGATAACAAAAAAATACAAAGCAATCCCATGGGACACATTGGTTTTTCTCTGAAGAATACGATCTCAGCCTGTCTGATACTAATTCACCAGAGTGACTTAGGTTGAAGTTAAACAATTTTCGTTTACTTTTAAACAGTCCAGCTCTTTTATTGCCCACAACTGTTTTCGCACAAGTCAAAGACGAAGTAATTTATGAAAATGTCGAAAAGATAACCAAAAATGATATACTCCGTCTTACCTGCATATCCTTGGAAAGATAAGATGGTTTTCGTCAAAAGCCAAGTGTCTTAGAGGTTTGGTTTCCTCTGCTCAGGTGGGATATGGTCGTTGATCTACAGAACGTGGTTTACCGGGTGAAAAGTTTAAGGAACTTTTGGATTTGTGGTGTTTTATTTCTTGTGGAACAGATTTATTGCCTGGTGGTTGTTTTGCTAGTGTTTTTGATATTCTGAGCTAACATACAGGATATGCGTACTTTGTAGGTTGAATGGATGATGGTTAAATTACCAAAACGAGTTCTCGTTGAAATGATATTCGTAAGCATAGCACAAAAATGGGCTAACGAAAACAAGTTCAACAAACCTGTCCCTGGCTTTTTAACAGCATTGACGCTCTGTCTGTGTAAAACGGTCCGATGTTTATATGCAAGGTAAAGTGGTAACTGTGGCATGAAAACTGGAGAAGGTTCGGCTTAAATTCACCTAGTTTTCCTTTTTTAATATGTTGGAAAACCTACAAATTACAAAATCCGTTGGTGAAAATCAAAAAAAAAAATATTCAATTGAATAATCAAATCCTGCTTTTGGATAATTAAAATAACCTCATTTTATTTAGGGACCAAACCATTTTAGAACTCTAGTTGGTTCGGTACAGAGCAGGTCGGAGCCCATGGTTTGGTTTTATAAACGGTTTTTAAATTCTCTTGAACAATGGTTTCGGTTCAGTTCAGTGGTTCATAGCACATGCACATAGATCCGTGCGTATCCATGTAAAAAAAATTCAATAATAGATTTTTACTTTTAATTTTAATTTTTTGCGGTTCGGTTAATAGCCAAAAAAGTGATATGGTTCGGTTCAAAACCCATTTGTGTTCGGTGTCAATTTTACCAGTTGATCCGACTTACATATATTATCACTCTGTGGGGGGCGTGGTTTGATTTAAATTTTTCGCCGTTATTTAATAATCCAGCGATATTTTGTTCAATAGGGTTTTTTCACAGATTACGCATGAGTTGTGTTAAACTTTATTTTTTTTCAGTATTGTTTGCCATATTATAATGGAAAGACTTACACCACAACAACGTCTTCAAGTTGTGAAACTGTATTATAAAATTGAGCGATCGGAGAGAAATGTTTTTCGCGCGCCTAGACCTTTTGTTGAAATCCAATTTTTACTAGTGGATAATATTTGACCTAATGGGACACACCCAGCTAGAATTATTGAAAACATTGCGGTAGTATCTGTGAGTGTACTTGAAAACCCCCAGGAAACGATTTGGCACCGTTCTCAACAACTTGGCTTGTCGTATGGAACAGCTGGGAGAACGGAAGGATTTGGGTTTAAGGTTAAAAGGTGCAGCACGTACAGGAATTGAAGCCTAACGATGTTCCTGCGAGACGACGTTTCAGTGTTTGGGATCTGCAAAAGCTCGAAGAAGATCCGCTGTTTTCGACCAAAATTTTGTTTAGTGGTGAGGCTCATTTCTGGCTAAACGAAAACGTCAATAAACAAAATTGCCATATTTGGGCTAAAGAGCAACCAGAAGAGCTTCTAGAGATGCCATTACACCAAAAAACCATGGTATGGGCTGCTGGAATCATCTGTCCATATTTTTTCAAAAAATGATAATGACTGGAACGTAACCTTGGAGCTCGCTATCGCGCCACGATATCGGACTTCCTCCTACCTGAAATAGGAGCCAGTAATCTTGACGACATTTGGTTTCATGTGAAGGTGCCACTTGTCCTACAGCTGCTCAAACAATGGATCTATTGATAGCTCATTTCGAAGAGCAGCTAATTTCACGTTTTACACCGGTAAGTTCGCCATCTAGATCTGGTGATACGAGGGCTTCTATATATATTTCTGGCCTTATGATGAAAATGCGAATATTTATCATCAAAAATGGTTTTACTGTTTTTCAAACTAATCTCTAGCATGATTTATAAACTTTTGCAAGCGCCTAAACCAATTGTCGAAGCACTTTTTCCACTCCAATTGAGACACCTCCAAAACTTGGTTTTTGAACGCTTCAACAGCATCTTCTGGCGACGAAAATCGTTGACCACGCTTTTTTTTGATGTTTAGGAATAAAAAGAAGTCATTGGGTGCCAAGTCAGGGCTGTACGGCCGATGACCCATCAATTCGATGTTTTGTTCGGTCACAAAGGCGCTGGTTTGAGCCGATGTGTGAGAGCTTTCATTGTCATGGCACAAAATGATTTGTTTTCTCTTGTTCGTTTTTCGAATTTCTCCGAAGACTTCAGGCAAACAAATTGTGGTGTACCACTCAGAATTGACCTCCTACGTTGCTCAAGCGGAACAGTCGCCACATGACCAGTTTTGCTGAAGAAACAGGCGACCATTTGCTTCGAAGTGCTTCTTCCACGAACAACCTTCGTTGGATTTGGCTCGTCTTCGAAGACCCACGTTGTCCATTGCTGTTTTGTTTCGGGATCATATGCATAGATCCATGATTCATCACCTATGACGATTTTATAAATGTCTTTGGAAGCACCGCGATCGTATTTTTTCAAAATTTCTTTGCACCAATCGACACGAGCCTTTTTTTTGAGCGATTGTGAAATTGTGCGGGATCCAACGAGAACAAACCTTTTTTAAGGCCAGGTGATCATGCAGTATCGAATGTATGCTGGTGGCAGAAATTCCCAAGAATGCCTCTATCTCACGGTATATCACATAACGATCTTGCATTATCACTTCACGCACAACATCAGTGTTTTCCTGGCACAACGGCCGGTTTTGTACGACCTTTACGACCCTTGTCTTTGAGCGAGCGTCGCCCACGATTGAATTCATTTAACCAGTTTTTCATGGTGCTAAATCGCCATACAAAGATTTTAATTCATCGATGCACTCTTGTCGTGACAATCCACTTCGAAAATTGTAAAATATGATCGCACGAAAATGTTCACCTGTTTATTCCATTTTTTTTGCCAAATTGATTTTTTCAAGTCACTGTAATCAACACAAATGATGGTCGTACGTCAAAACGTTCGTACATTTACGCTAAAAAATGTCAAACTTTCCAATGGAAATGTCAGATGGTGCCAGAAATATAGATATCAACCCTCTATCACACCTTTAGATTTTTTTTCTTCGGGGCTACGTAAAGTCCAAAGTCTATGCTGGCAAATCGGCTTCGATTCAGGTTTTGGAAGCTAACATTACGCGTGCCATTAACGCCATACCGGTCAAAATGATCGAACAAGGCGTATTTGTGGCCAGCATTTGAAGGAAATTATAAATGGCATGAATTGTCCTTTCGTATGAACAATAAAGATTCCACACCTGATTTGAATTTTTGTATTTTTTTTATTGAACAGGGATTAACCGGCTCAAGACCTATTGCAACTATATTGTTGAAAGTAAAACCGAACTCTGTAAGGCCAGGTTCTCCCCAAACGAATGAGAACTACTGTTGTATCGGTTTTACATTCGACAATTGCTGCGAGGCTTTCTGAAGAGGGTTGTCGTGGACCCGAAATCATGATAAAAGCAGTGTGCAGCCACGAAAATCAATGTCACTTTGCCATTTTGTTAAAACCTTGTCTTCTATTTAAATATAGAAGCAAGAGGTCTTGAGCCGGTTAATCCCTGTTTCATGAGTAAAACCAACAGACCGAAATAAAACAAACGAGCTAAACTTTTTTTTTATTTTGAAAAAAAAAACTTCTTGATTGATCACCCGATATTAATGTTCATAACCACTCATTTTCACCTCTATTTCCTGAAGCATAACAATTTCCATGAAATCTCTTAAAGGGTCGTTTGTGCGGGGGGGTTCTAAAATGGGGCGTGGCTAAGGCTGCAACTCCTTGTCAGGTAGTAAAATTTATAATCAGTTTTTTACTTACTATTTTTTTCTTTTTTATATGTGACTCACTAAATAGAAAGGGATCTAAGGTTAAAAACCAGTTTTGTTCAGGAGAGCCATTTTAAAGATGAGGTCCCTTTCCATTTGCGCTTAGAATCGTCGACTTCACTTTCATAAAATGCGCATATCTCTGGGAGGGAATACTTTTGGGGCATGGGATCGGTCTTATTCGATGCTCAGATGATGTCCACATCAAAAAAAAGAGGGAAAAGTTGATGAAAAGTTTTGTACACGAGAGTCATTTTAAAGATTAGGTCCCTTTCAATTTGCGCTTAGAATCGTTCACTTCACTTTCATAAAACGCGCATATCTCTGGGAGGGAACACTTTTGGGGCATGGGATCGGCCTCATTCGATGCTCAGATATTGTCCACATTAAAAAAAGAAAAAAATGAAAATTGATTTTTGTACCCTTAGGTCCCTTTCTCTATGCGCTGTCACATATACAGTTGGGTGAGGGTATAATGACATTATCAGCACATCTTAGTCTACTTTTCGCTGGGGCTTCAATTTAGTAACCGATGACGAAGCTTAATTTCAAGAGATTTGCTAAGCGTTAATGATAGACGAAGCATCCTTGTATTTTGTGTATCACTTTAGTGTATGCATTAACGCGATGGAGGTTTATGTCGAAATATTTGAAGACAATTGGAAAATAATATGACCATAATTCAGTTGTAGTTTGTTAAGTAAATGTCTTTTATTTGAAAATTCTAAACGACTTCATTTTTTCTAAATCCATTAAAATAACTAATAAAAAATAATTATCAAGGGTAATAAAGCAAAGTGCACAATTTGTTAAATGCGACTAAACGACAAACCAAATTGTGATTACGACTAAGTACGATTTTGAATTTGAGTTGATCTTTCATTAGAGCGATCACTTGCGCCGTCCTCCACCTACAAGTTTGCTCCTCCCACTTTTCGATTAGCAGCGAGGGTTGCAACATAATATCAATAATTGGTTGATAAATTATAGGGTTTGGGTTTCGATGCGATCTACGCTTGAAGAGATGTGTAGTTAGTTTGGTAGGTAAGTAAGTACGGTCTAGAGATTAAAGCATTGTCTTTGTTTTTAGGAACCATCCAGCTTAGAGGAGCTCTACTCCTCTGGACGATAGCCATTGCGTTGAGAGAGCACCGAATCAGGATTTTTTAATTCCATGGCCAATTTGTAGCCCAGCTCAGGACGACGATCGCGACCTTCAGCCATGGATTTTACCTGGAAAGAACAACCAGATGTTGGTTCAGGGAAACTAAAATCTTTTCTTAAAGGGCTGTACCTCATGGGAATGAACTATGACGCCGTGATTACTAATGACCTTCTCCTTGGTATGCTCAATGTCGTGGAAATCTGTGCCACGGCAACAATCATCGATCAGAATTGTGCGGTAGCCCACAGAGAGAGCATCGACTGCGGTGGCTCCTAAAATGTGTAGCGAGTTAACAATTTGTAGCCAGTATATACAATTTATGTGTCGTAGTCCGAAATTATCCACTTACCCACACACACATCATAGGCCAGACCGCATACGTAAATATCCGTGGTCCCCTTCATCTTCAACTGGGCATTCAAGGTGGTGTCTGACAGCTTTTTGTTATCCCAAAACACCGAGTACGAATCGACCTCAGGATTTGTGCCCTTATACACTTTAATGCCGCTGTCGACGACTTTCAGGTCCTTGTGCAATTCAGCACCCCACGAATCTTGGACACAATGTCGAGGCCAGAGGCGTTGCTTCATGGGGGGTGGTCCGGCAAATATAACCGTATCGAAGACTTGGGCCGAATCGGCATCAATCTGTAAATGGAAATAATTTTTATATCAACTTCTCGTGGATTTCCCACGTCCAATACTAACGGCTGAGTTTTCATCCAATGGTCTCATCTTAACGTTATCGATGAAGGAGACATGATCGCTTGGATGCCAATCCAACGAATAGAAAACCGCATCAAAATCGACCATTTCCAGAAGATTGTTTATAGGTTCCAAAATCTACAAATACAAGAATGTAATTAATGGCTAATACTAAAGTGGATCAAAGTACATTAGATCGTACCTAAAAAAAATATTTAGTACACCTGTAAAGACCTTTTACAAGGAAGTTCAAAAAAAAATAATTTTTTTTGCCGAACGTAGGGGTCGCTTTTTTCCATTTTTCGATATATCTTCTGCATTTACAGTCAGTTTTCAAAGTGTGATACACATGTGACGCGCAAAATAGAAAGGGACCTAAGGGTAAAAACCAGTTTTGTTCAGGAAAGCCATTTTAAAGATTAGGTCCCTTTCTATTTGCGCTAGAATCGTCGACTTCACTTTCATAAAACGCGCATATCTCTGGGAGGGAGCATCGAATGAGACCGATCCCATGACCCAAAAGTGTTCCCTCCCAGAGATATGCGCGTTTTATGAAAGTGAAGTCGACGATTCTAGCGCAAATAGAAAGGGACCTAATCTTTAAAATGGCTCTCCTGAACAAAACTGGTTTTTAACGTAAGGTCCCTTTCTATTTCGCGCGTCACATATGTAGATACTTTTGTTCTAGAGAGGCAATTGTCTGCTTTAAAAGTTGTTGACCTCAAGTATCTTCTATATCCTATATCTCAGTTGCTACTACCCTATTGGTTCAATCCAATATCAGAAAAGTAATACACGCACAAAATCATTAATCTCTTGCAAATGAAATATGTCGATAATTCCAGCAGAACAGTTTCTAAAAATGTTGTTGTCTATTTTGCAGAGCGTAGGTAACTCGCTGCATTTTCAGTGTTTATGTTATGTATAGATGTTTTCGTCTTGAACACTTTTCTGTTTTTAAAGTCATTGACTTTAAGTAAACCCCAAAACCTTGATTAACTCTTTCTAATGATCGTTTTTCGCATACTTTTGTTCCATGTACTTTATCAAAGTATCACACTTTTAGATCCGACTGTAAATGCAGATGATATCAAGAAAAATGTTTAAGCTCGATCCCTACGTTCTGCAAAAAAAATAAATTAATTGATGAACTTTTGGGTCAGACCAAAAATCCAATCTACTCATTTTCAGATGACAGAAATCTCTGTCATTCGACCGTTGGCCGAGTCTTCAAGATATTAAAGACAAAAGGTGAATTATGGATCAGACACTTGGCCGGGATTTACTTGCCAATTTTCTATGAGGTCGATCTGAATGCGCCTAAGACACAGTAGATTACTGGCCAATTTCCTATGGGGTCGAGTGAATAGACTAGATTTAAATGCTCCTAAGACACAGTGGCTTACTGGCCAATTTTCTAAATTTTAATGCGCCTAAGACACAGAGGGGCATATAGTCTATCGATGATATGCATATTGAACAATCAAATGCTCTTTAGGTTCTGGGCATGAAAATACAATGTGACGCTCGTTGGGTGCGACATGTATTCGAAGTGTATTCGAAGTCATCAAGACCATAAGCTTTCTAAAGCGTTGCAAGAAATATTTTACTTCTTCTGATCTTTTTAATATCAATACACCCTATATCAGGCCTAAAATTTAATACAACTCCTATATACGGGCAGGTGCTCCAAAATCACCTGCCCTTGGAGCCCGTGTTCAAAGGAGAGCGATGGTGCTGATGCCAATTCTTAATAGAGAAAAGGCACCGTCCAGCCAAAATAAGGGGTAAAAACAGGTAAATTGTTAATAATAAAAAAGTGTTTAAAAATTATTTTTAAATAAAAAAAAGTTATTGAACGAAAACAAAACAATTTGTTTCATGTAGCTGTTACATTTTTAGATTTATATTTATAGTATAAACACATACATATATATACTTTAAACGGAGAATCTTTGAAATTGTGGTCTTATATCCAGAATTCACCTGTTCTCTCAATATTATGCCATAAATTTAAATGGATACATAAAAAATAGTTTATGATTTATAAACTTTTTTATGAAGTCTATAACGTATTTTCTGTCATTTTTAAATATAATGGGTGATCCAAGTAGAGATACTTTTTTCAATAGCATTTTTTGACAGATCACGTGTGAGTCGTGTCATTTTGTTTAGTATTGTTTGCCATTTCATCATGAAAAGACTTACGCCTGAAAAACGTTTACAAATCGTTCAACTTTATTACGAAAATTCACGTTCTGTAAGGAATGTGTTTCGTGCACTTCGTTTAACTTATGGTCAACATAATCGGCCTACTGAGGGTACTATTCGCAACACCATCACCCATCTTGAGACCCAGCATTCATTATTGGATAATATTCGACCGAATAGACCACGTCCATTACGCAGTGAAGAAAATGTAGCGGCCGTAGCTAGGAGTGTACACCAAGACCGTGAAGAGTCAATTCGGCGCCGTTCGCAGCAACTGGGACTGACGTATGGAACGACTTGGCGCATTTTACGTCGAGATCTTAAATTGAAAGCGTTCAAAATACAGCTTGTGCAAGAATTGAAGCCGTCCGACGTTCCCAAGCGACATCGCTTTGCTCTATGGGCTCTTTTTTTTGTTTAATAACCAACACTCAGGGGATGCCCCATGCGGTGCATTGCGTTGGCGAGTGGAAAGTAAAGGATCGGAGGCGGGAAAGAGGGAGTAATGTTTATTGACACTTGTCTTGAAATTCTGGATGTCGCAATTAGTGGGAAACACATTTGCCGAAAGTCGATTCTACATACGGACTGTACGAGCGAAAAACTTATTTGATCTGTAGTATATAGCGCGGTCAACTGGCCAATCGATAACAAACGGGTGTGTATTCCTAGAAAGTCTCGTATCCCTACCGAACATCCTCACGTCAGGAATAAGGCGACGGATGTCTGATGAACACACACCATGAAAGTAACGATAGAACAGCGTCACGCAACCCACATTCCGACGATGCTCAAGGGAAACAATAGAGTTGGATACCCTACTGTCACCAATCAGCACCATTGCTCTCGTTTGAACACGGTCAAGTAGCTCCAAGGATGATTTTGGAGCACCTGCCCATATATGGGAGTTGTATTCCATCTTCGGCCTGATGTAAGTTGTATAGATATTGCAAAGATCAGAAGGAGTGAAATATTTCTTGCACCGCTTTAAAAAGCCTATGCACTTCAGTGCTTCTTTCGACACTTCGAATACATGTCTCGCCCAACGAGCGTCACATTGTATTTTCATGCCCAGAACATCAAGAGCTTCTGATTGTTCAATATCCGTACCATCGATAGAAATTGACGATGTTGTTGGGTCAGCGAATCGCTTGTGAGACAACAAGCAGCACTGTGTCTTACGCGCATTAAAATCTACTCTATTCACTCAACCCCATTCGGAAATGGCCAGTAGATCCCGGCCAAGTGTCTCATCCATAATTCGCCTTTTGTCTTCAATATCTTGAAGACTCGGCCTACGGTCGAATGAATAAGAATGACAGAGGTTACTGTCGTCCGCAAAGGAGTAGATTGAATTCACGGTCTGACCCAACAGATCATCAATGAAAATTAGAAATAAAGATGGAGAAAGGACAGAGCCCTGTGGTACTACTGCAGTAAGCCTATGTTTGTTGGATGAGAACCCATCTACAACAACTCTTATCTCTAAGAAAGCTCGATATAAAACAAGCGAAAGTATCACAGACACCAAAAGCCATCCGCTTTGATAAGAGTGCACCGTGCCAGACTCTATCAAAGGCCTTGGAGATATCCAGAGCCACAACCTTACTATCACCAAACTGGTGGATAGACCGACTCCAGCGCTCCGACAAGAAAGCCATCAGGTCTCCCGTAGAGCGATTTCTACGGAAGCCATATTGTCGATCACTAAGCAGGCAGTTGGGTCTCCCGTAGAGCGATTTCTACGGAAGCCATACTGTCGATCACTAAGCAGGCAGCAGGACTCTAGATACCTCACAAGATGGTGGTTAACCATGCTCTCCATTACCTCAAAGAGCGAAGAGCAAATCGCGATTGGCCGATAATTTGCAGGATTATTGGCTTCACCCTTTTTAGGGATTGGTTGGACGTTCCCAACAGGCTGAGAAGACTCCCACACGATAAGCAAGGTTGAAGGGTTGCGTAATGGACGGGCTAGCATCGAGGAGCACTTACACAGGACAAGTGCAGAAATACCATCCGGGCCCGGGGACTTATTTACGAAAAAAAAAGTTCCAAGAAGATCCAACGTTTTCGAGCCAAATTTTGTTCAGCGATGAGGCCCATTTCTGGCTCAATGGGTATGAAAAGAAGCAAAATTCCGCATTTGGGAAGAAGAGCAACCAGAAGAGGTTCAATAGCTGCTACTTCATCCAGAAAAAACAACGGTTTGGTGTGGTTTGTGGGCCGGTGAAATCATCGGTCCATATTTCTTCAAAAAATAATGACGGTGAGAACGTAACCGTCAATGGCGACCGTTATCGTGCCATGATAACCGACTATTGGATGCCTGAAATTGAAGCTCGTGATCTCAGCGACATTTGGTTTCCACAAGACGGCGCCACTTCCCACACTTCCCACAATCAATGGATTTATTGAGAGAACACTTCGGTGAGCAGATAATTTCACGTTTTGGGCCGGTCGGTTGGCCGCCAAGATCGTGTGATATCACACCGTTAGACTTTTTTCTGTGGGGATATGTAAAATCTAAAGTTTATGCGGACAAACCCGCTTCGATTCAGGCCTTGGAGCAAAACATCACGCGTGTCATTCGCCAGTTACCACACGCAGAGAAAAGATATGGTTACACTATGGTCACCGCAACAATAATATGTTCTCTCCAATAAAAGCATGATCGTCGCAACCATAGTATTGTTTTTTGAATTTCATTTTGACAATAGTATGATTGCGACAATATTGCTATTGTTGAAATGTAACAATAGTATTATTGCCAAATTTAGATATGAAAATATGGTTGTAGCAACCATATAAACATGGTTAGTGCAACAAAAGTATTGTTGTTTAAAATTTACGTTAACAAAAATATGATTACGGCAATCATACAGTATGGTTGTGACTATGAACATAACAAAACAGGTTTTGTAGAGAATACATGTATGTGTGTGCGTATGTTTTTTTGATATACAAAAAAAAACACATACGCACGATACAGTGAATGGTTGCTGTCCATTAAAAAAAAATAACAAACGGAAGGTAGTTCAAGGGATTTTTATTGTGTTTACTTTGTTCGGTGAAATACTGTAATACCGACTGGTTCTCGTTTATTTAAAATCTGCCTGCACTTAAGTATATAGCCATTGATCATGGTTTAATCACATTCGTTACTTGGTGTCTACGGATGGTGAAGTAGCATTCACCTCTGCTGGCAACTAAAAGTGTTTTTGACTGTTGGAATATATATTTTGGTTTCTTGAATGAAATGTTCAATAAAAAAGTGGCCTCAAAATTGGCTATGATCTAATAGTAATGCAATTTATAATAACTTTCTTGATAAAAATCTCTATTTTTGAATAACAACATTACCCAATCCTAATAAATAATTTTGGGGATCATAGTATGGTTGAGTGTGAATCATACTATGGTTGTGGGGATCATAGTATGGTTGCGTGCGAATCATACTATGGTTGTGAGGATCATACTATGGTTGTATGAGAAACATACTATGGTTGTGAGGATCATAGTATGGTTGTGAAGATAATAATATGGTTGAGTGTGAATCATACTATTGTTGTGATGATCATAGTATGGTTGTGGAGATCATAGTATGGTTGAGTGTGAATCATACTATGGTTGTGGGGATCATAGTATGGTTATGTGTGAATAATACTATTGTTGTGAAGATCATAATATTGTTGTGGCACAACCATATAGCCAACAATAGTATGATCCTCTTCGAATATTGTCACCACAACCATACTTTTTTTCTGCGTGCAGTCGAAATGCTCGAACGAGTCATCGAAAATGGACCATCTATATATAATCTTCAAAAAGTAAATGCCAAAGAATGTTCTTTCAAATGATAATAAACATTCCCCATTCAGTTTGAGTTTTCTGTGTTTTTTTCTTCAAAAACGGAGGGAACCTCGAAATGGATCACGCGTTATCTATACATTACTTATTCAGGAAAAATTGAAAATTTTTTGGAAGCTTTAATCTTCACTCAGTTACAAGCTTCTTAGTTAATTTGAATTATTTTTGTTCAATAATTTGTTTCGAAAATATATCCAAGGTTAAAAAAACTCGTTTATACTTTCATCTAAATTACCTTTTAAACAATCAAAACTTTCTAAAGGAATAATAAGACCTTTAATCAAGGAAAAAATCCATTATAAAGAAGTTTTACGTGATCGGCGTTTTCTGCTTCGAAGGCTAAATTCACTCTTTGTACCTTTTCCAAAATTGAACTTAAAAAAACTAAGTATATGTCACCCGGCCTATAAAAAGGTGGCTTATGACTCAAAAAAAAATTCCACTTTTTTTGGTTTCGATAGTTTGGTGAAAACTAGAAAGTCCTAACTTGCTTACACGCAGAAAAAAAGTATGGTTGGGGTAACAATATTCGAAGAGCACCATACTATTGTTGGTTATATGGTTGTGGCACAACAATATTATGATCATCGCAACAATAGTATGGTTCACACACAACCATACTATGATCCCCATAACAATATTATGGTCCTTACAACAATAGTATGGTTCACACACAACCACACTATGATCCCCACAATCATATTATTATTCACATTCAACCATACTATGATCCGCACAACCATATTATGATCCTCATAACCATAGTATGACTAACGCATAACCATACTATGATCCCCAAAATTGTTTGTAAAGACTGGAATACGTTGTTATTCAACAATAACGAATTTTATTAAGTAAGTTATGTAACAATAGGGGTGATTTATTTAACAGTAAAAAAATCATTTATAAGCATTAAAAATATTTTAGTTATACTAATAGCTAATTATTACTATTATTGCGTAAGAATCGTAAAAATAACATTGTCAAATTAAAAAAAAAAAATTAAGTTTTGCCGGTATGATTACCGTGATCATGTTATTGTTAACATAAAACCCATGAAAACAATACTTTTGTCCCACCAACCATAGTAATATTGTTGCTACAACCATATTTTCATTTTTAAATTTGGCAACAATACTTTTGTTACATTTCAACAATATTAATATTGCCGCAATCATACTATTGTCAAAATGAAATTCAAATAACAATACTATGGTTGCGACGACCATACTTTTACTGCAGAGAACATACTATTGTTGCCGTGACCATATAGTAACCATATTTTTTCTCTGCGTGTAGAAGTATACTAAAAATGTAGAGAAAGAAGAGCACAAATGAAAGAAAAACAGAATTTTATTGAAAATCCAGAATCAAGATAATAAATGAAATTGAAAAATTTAAAAACAGGATTGAACGCTGCAAATAAGATTTTACCAAAAAAAACTGTTTTGCACAAAAAATAATTATTTAGCTGTATTAAGTAGTTTTCTTCGTCGCTATCCTTGTTGAAACCTTTGAAGTTGCTCGTTTTTCGAATCTCCTTCTGGAGATGAGGCCTTACGTTTTCTTTATATTTTTAGTGTTGTTCATAATGCAAAAGAAAAACTACTAAGAAACTGAAGAAATGCATTGTTTATCTTCAACAGCTGTTTCTCGCAATTTCTTTTTGAGTCATAAGCCACCTTTTCATAGGCCAGGTCACATATGTAGTTTCTGTTCTCGTTGTACATTATGTGAAACGAAAACGCACTAAAAGCACCGTGAGATAATGTGAAAAGCACCATAAATGCCCGCTTTTTAAAAACGGGTATTTTACAAAAATGTTCGAGTACGGTGCTAAAAACACCAAAATGGCAACGCTACTGGTAGGTGACAGTAGGGTATCCAACCCTATTGTTTTCCTTGAGCATCGCCGGATTGTGGGTAGCGCGATGCTGTTCTTTTGTACATCGTGTGTATTCACCGGACATCCGTCGACTTTAACTTACCATAAGCATGTTCGGCAGGAATACCCAACTTTCTAGGATTTCACACGCATTTGTTATTGATTCCCTGGTCGACTGCACTATACCCTAAAGATCGAATTTGCTTTACGACCTTGAAATCGACTCTTGGCAAATTTGTTTTTCCAAAAATTTCGACATCCAGAAGTTCAAAGCTAGTATCAATAACCACTACTCCCTCTTTGTCCTTTCCCACCCCTTACTGTCCACTAACCAATGTTATGTACTGCATGTATACAGGCCATCGCCTGAGTGTTTGCATATAAAAACAAGAAAACAAATTAATTTCGGCAGTGCCAAATCATTCATTACGGTCCAATTTGAAAATTTTGTCATAAGGGCGTATTTCTTTGATACCAACATCGTCACTACTATCGTCATATCGGAATTTTTGCACGAGACATAGCATTTAAAAGTCCAGGGTTGTGTGGCCTCCTTGTCCAATTTTAACACGAAAAAATCTGCGAGTTTTATAAAATGCTAACGATTGATTTCTTTCTGTTAAAATTTTACTGAATATTGGCCATAAATGCGATTTTTTAAAAGTGCGTGGCGCCGTCCACAGTTTCTTGAGAATATGTTTCGAGCCATGCCAACATTATATGACCAATATATTGTTGTCGTATCTCTAATTGTTTATGAGATATTGCCATTTTGTGTTCAGGGTTATGCCACGCCCCAAGTGCTATTTCACGATAACAAAGTTTATAATAATCTCCTAGTCATTGATCTAATGTTCGTATAATCCTGTAAATATCGGTAATTTATTTTACCACTAATGCGATTTTTACGTGGGGCGTGGCTTCACCCACTTTTCTATGCATGATTCGATCGATGTCAACATCACATCAACGCCATATATCCACATTATATGACCAATATATTGTTGTCATATCTCTAACAGCTTATGAGATATTGTCATTTTGTGTTCAGGGTTATGCCACGCCCCAAGTTCTATTTCACGATAACATAGTTTATAATAAGTCATTGATTTAATTTTAGTATAATCCTGTAAATATAAATGTGTAAAGTGAGCATAGCACTGAGAACTTTTCCTTCAGGATGTGTTTCGATCCATGCCAAGATAATATGATCCGAATACTGTTTTATTATCATATCTCCAAAAGTTCATAAGATATTGCCTTTTTAAGCTTAATATTGTTAATTTTTAAAGAGGTTGACTCAGTCCTTGTTTGGGAAAAATGTTTACGTTTTACCGATCTGGTCCGTTTTCAATACCAACCGTTTCGACCCATCAACTCATTTTTACCAACTTGTAGACACCTAGCTTTAAAAAAGCGACCTGTAGTATGCTTTCCACAGACAGACAGACATGGCTAGATCATCTTAGAATTGAGAGTATATATACTTCATTGGATCACCGATCAAAATGACAAAGCTAATATACCCTTTATCCTATTAGGGAGGGTATACAAAGACAATGTACTGAGTTTGTTTGCTATCGATTTAAAATTGCGACCTTTCTCCTTTCCGTTAAGGTGTTACAAACATCAACTCTAAGCCAATATGCCCTGTACCACAGTCTGATGTAGGGTATAATCAGTATTAAATATTCGCAGAATTGTTACTGGATGTTTCCTGGGATGCTGGCACTCACTAAACCACACGATTGTATGCTACGGGCTATGGGCATAAACAAATTGTTATGCGCTTTGCTTTGTGTCTGCTAATACGATCCCACTTAGGATGAAATCTTTTAATGACATCTTCTAAATTACATCGCCATCTAAAATCACGTTTGCCTCTGCCACACCAAAAAAAAAGAAACACAAAAGATTTCCATTCACCAGCAAGCACAGCCCTAATCCATGTAAGTGCATCCACACGCCGGTTAACGAAGAATAACGAGAAAAAGAGAGCGAGAGGGCGCGGAACGTGGAGCAACTCATAAAAACAACAACGTCGGAAATGTGAAATATGAACTTTGACAAATTTTAATATTATCCCAAAAAATATAAGAAAAAGTATTTTTCGGAGTGCTGGTTTTGTCGCTGCTGCTCGCGACATTGCTGGCGTTGTATTGTGCAGCTCAGTAGAGGTGGCGATGGTGGTGGTATTAGCGGCGAACATAATGCTCGACAACACGTTTGGTAATACAAGCGGATGTGCTATAAGTAAAGCATATCCGTTTCCGTATCATAAAAATTCACAACAACCAAGAACAGCGCGTAGTGTGCGGGCTTCCAAAACCGAGCCACATACAATCAACTCAGTACTGTGCCCCCCAACACTAGTGTGAGAGAGTGTGAGTGTCTGTGTGTGTTTGCCAGGGCCAAGTCTGCCCTTTCCACCGTGTGGCTCGCTTCCTACTCGGCATGCACGCAGCGAAGCAACTTAAGTGCTGTCCTGATATCATATGTCAAGCTCAGCATTGCTGCCCCTTTTGCCCCGGCCTATGCGACGGACCCAGAGAAATATTACTGCGATTACATTATGTGCTCTTGTTCGTCTGGCAAAGGAAATCTGAAAATTTCCTTTTGTACTTTGGCTGGTAGAGATTTCGTTTATGCGTCTTTCTTTTGTCCAAAAGTAAGAACAAAACTCAGACCACGTGAGATATTTAACGACTAACCGACCTAGCTAGACTCTTAGGAAAATATAAATTTGGCGTTTTCATGTACGAGCAGCAAGGAAGGGACTTACCTCGTGTCCTTTTTGCTGTGCACTGCAATTACTTATATCCAAGGAACCACTTATAAAGTCATTTTGAACATCAACAATCAGAAAAGCGTTCACAGGACGAACAATCTGCAAAGAAAGAAGACAAAAGGACAGAGATTCAGACGCAAGAAAGATTCATCATATGAAAGTTGTAGATGAAGTTTTATATCATTCCATCGCTGCAAAAAAAAAGTAAGCAACATCATTGCGGGGTTGGAAACAGCGGAAATAACTTACAGCAGCAACAACGGCAACACAGTCAGGTAAAATCATCTGCGGGCAAGCTACAAGGACGCCGAAGGACAGCACAAAAGCACACATCCAAATACTGTCAACTTTTTATGTTTGGTCGTCATATTCAGCTCCAGCTTCATCATCAGCATCATTTTGCTTCTCAACCTTATCATATCATTTCTTGTGTACGTCTACCGCCGCGTCTTTATTCAATTCACTCTAGATTGAGTTTATATCCGATGAAAACAGAACAAAAATCCAACTCGGAAAATAAGTCTGAAGGAGGATTTTACAGTTTAACTCAAACCGGATGTAAATTCATTGTTATTGTCATTTCTGGTGTATTGCGCTGCGTTCTCCTCTTGCTTGTGGTCCTGTCGCACGCCGGAAATGAGCTTTAAGTACTCCCAAAGACACTTGGTTGCTCGACTTAACATATTTTCTCGTTGCCTTGCTTTTTGGTGCTATCCTGATTGCCGTTTATTTTGAATGCGGCGGATTATAGATGCCATTAAGTTGAATATAAATTTATCTGGCTTTTCCTTGGAACAGGTTTGCACACAGTTATATTTTATTTCATTTCGCTACGAAACTTTGGTCGGCTTAATGGCTACAACATACTTCTTTATGCTAGATTCACAAGCTCTTTTTGGTCCGGGCCTGCTCAATAAATCTATATGTGACAGCGCATAGAGAAAGGGACCTAAGAGTAAAAAATCAATTTTAATTTTTTTTCTTATTTTTTTTTTTTTGATGTGGACAACATCTGAGCATCGAATGAGATCGATCCCATGCCCCAAAAGTGTTCCCTCCCAGAGATATGCGCGTTTTATAAAAGTGAAGTCGATGATTCTAAGCGCAAACAGAAAGGGACCTAATCTTTAAAATGGCTCTCCTGAACAGAACTGGGTTTTAACCTTAGGTCCCTTTCTATTTTGCTCGTCACATATATACATTGGGTGCGGCGAAGGGATTTGAAAAATTAATAACTTCCTAATGTAATTTTTCCCCCTTTTTCTTTTTAGGACTTGTAAAATAAATCTGGCAGATTAATCATGGACAGTTACAACGTAGAAAATACTCAACGAGTTCAGGAGAGTATTGAGGAGTATCCTGAAACATCAACTCGAAGGCGCTCTGCTCAGCTGCAAAGTCTTTACGCAGAATATTAAGGAGAAATTTACATCCTTTTCCATACAAGTGCAACACTTAAAGCCAGGAGATCCCCAGAAACGAATAATTTATGCATTTCGCTTCCTAGAATTGGCCAGAGAATATGTGACGCGCAAAATAGAAAGCGACCTTAGGGTAAAAACCAGTTTTGTTCAGGAGAGCCATTTTAAGGATTTAAATACGTGTATCTTTGGTGTATCAGCACTTTCATAAAACGCGCATATCTCTGGGAGGGAACACTTTTGGGGCATGGGATCGGTCTCATTCGATGCTCAGATGTTGTCCACCTCAAAAAAAAAATAGTGAAAATTGATTTTTTTTTTGCCCTTAGGCCCCTTTCTCTATGCGCTGTCACATATAATGAATTCATTTATTTTCTGATAATTAGCGATGAAGCTAATTTCCTCTTAAATGGTTTTGTAAACAAACAGAACTGCAGAATATGGGGTACTGAGAACCCAAGGGTGCTTCTTCAGCGACAATTACATCCAATTAAATGTACAGTTGGTGCGCAATTACGTTCCAAAGAATTATTAGACCATTCTTTTTCGACGATAACAATGGCAATGCTATAACTGAAAATGGCGAGCGATAGCGAGATATGCTCCAAAATTTTATAAAACCAGCTCTTTCTGAAAATCTTTAGATGTGGTTCCAATGGGACCACTGCACACACTAATCTAACCACTATGTACCTCCTAAGGGAGATTTTTGGCGAACGTTTAATTTCCAAAAATTCAGCATTTAATTGGCCTGCCCGTTCGCCGGATTTTACAGCACCTGATTATTTGCTTTGGATATATTTAAAAGAGAGGGTGTATAACAATAAACCCAGAACCCTTGAACAGCTAAAGGAGAATATTCGGGCCGAGTGTTGCAGCCAGATACTCTGATTCGTATCATGGAAAATGCTCTTGAAAGAGCTCAACTTTGCGCAGCTGAAAATGGTGGTCACTTACTTGACGTAACACATCGTCACACGTCACACATAAATTTAAAAACTC
Organism: Hydrotaea diabolus; assembly: GCA_963513945.1. Lineage (NCBI taxonomy): Eukaryota > Metazoa > Arthropoda > Insecta > Diptera > Muscidae > Hydrotaea > Hydrotaea diabolus. The sequence goes on along the minus strand of OY740716.1, from coordinate 84,165,811 downwards.
TACAGATATTAAATTTTAGTATTTTGTAAGAAAAATAAATTTAAATTAAAAATTAATTAAGTTATGATTGTGTAAACCCCTTCGTGACTTTTGCCGCACACTGTACACAGTGAATGGCTTTCAAATAAAGCCATTCACAAAGTAAGGTTTACAACAGTAGTTCTCATTCGCTTGGGGACAGCCTGGCCTTATAGAGTTCGGTTTTACTTTCAACAATTGCAGCAAAGCTTTCTGAAAAGGGTTGTCACGGACCCGAAATCGTGATAAAAGCAGTGTGCAGCCACGAAAATCAATGTCACTCTGCCATTTTGTTAAAAACTTGTCTTCTATATAAATATAGAAGCAAGAGGTCTTGAGCCGGTTAATCCCTAATCAATGTGTAAAAAACATTTTATTGTATCTCGACGTGATAGAAAAAACAGAATTACAGATTCGACTGCAGCCCACCAAAATACCCTAGGAAAGATATATGGATGCTCCCGTCCAAAACCTTGTTGGCTAGTGGTGTTTGTTAATTGGTGGATGATTTTTTATCGAAAATTATCATGAGCAATGAGGCTCTTTTCCATCTTAGCGGGTACGTGAATAAACAAAATAATCGTTTCTGGAGCACCGACGATCCTTTTATCACCTACCTAGAGAGTAATAAACCCGCTAATACAACCTGTGTAATACACCAGATCAAAGTTACTGCGTGGTTTGCTGTTTACGCAGGAGGAGTAATTGATCCATTATTTTAGAAAGCCACGGGCCAACCGGCGACTGTAGCCGGCGCGCCTACAAAGCCATGACTACCCTATTTTTTCTCAATTGGATGAGTTGGGACTAAAGAACATGTGATTTCAATAGGACGGTGCAACGGAGCACCTGTTGTAGCCACAACCGCTATTCTGAAGAAAGTATTTCCAGGTCATTTAATCTCTTGTTTTGGTGATTTGCACTAGCCAGCCAGATCATCCGATTTAACCATTGCCGGCTTATTCTTTGAAGTCGCGGGTTTACGCCAACAAGTCTCAGAGTCTTGCAACCCTTAAGGAGAATATTTGCCAGGAATACCTGAACTTGTCGCATAAGGGGCTGGAAGAGTGATGAAAAATCCGTTAAAGCGGGCTAGTCATCAACTTTGGCGGCGGCCACTTGGCCATATCATTTTCTCAACGTTATGTCATAAATTCTAATGTATTCAATTAACACTTTTCCCAAGCAAAGTTTTTCATTTGAAAAAATTACAGGAAAAGAACATTGGGTGATTACAATGGTCCCGCCTTGCATTTGCCATTACGATTCTGCTCCGCCGACAATGTCTATGTCATTTGCATTCGCGCAAAGGATGTGACCCTTAACCGTTTAATTGACTTTTTCGTTTTCCAGGATTTTCTCCGTTAATATGTTGAAGAAGGTACACGATAAGCTGTCACCCTGTCTGAGATCTAATGTCGCAGTGAATGGTTCGTAGAGGTCACTTCCAATATAAACTGAGGATTTGCTGCCACTCAGTGTCATTCTGCAGAGGTGTACTAGGTTTGATTTGGTTTCATACGCAGATGTAACTTAAAATTATTTATCTCTTATCGGAGTGTCGAAAGCCGCCTTATTGTCGATGAAAAGGTGGTAAGTTTATATTTGCTGCTCGTGGGTCTTTCCAGGATTGTTGACCTTTTCGGCCTGAAGCCCCAGGAATGCGGTTTGCTCAGGTCGGCGAGTTTGGGCTTCAATAAATCACCCGGAATAGTAATCAATACACGATAGAAAGGAGACTTAATCCTCGGCAGTTGGCTCACACGGTCTTGTCTGCCTTCTTGTGAATAGGGCATAGTACGCTGAGGTTCCAATCATCGGGCATGCATTCGGTCTTTCAGGTTGTGCATGCATCTTATTAGCTCTTCCCTTTCGGACTTATACAGCTCAGCCGGAATTCAGTCAGCTCCTGCGGCTTTGTTGTTCTCGAGCCGGGTTATTGCTAGTTTGACGTAATGGTGGGTTGATGGGAACATTCAAGTCCCTCATTTGTAATTGGTAGCATCTTTTTTAATCCTGATCACACTTGACATATCAGCAACCAGATCCCTATGACAGTAGTTCAGTTTTTCGTTTGGTGTTTGACTCGTTGATAAAATATTCTGGGGATTGTTGGTGGTGTACGTCGTAAGGTAAAGTTTTGACCGGTTAATACTTGGTGAACCCAGTGCGATCCATATTGACTATACTACATGTCGTCTCACAGAACTCTGCGTGGTAACTTCTGGGCAACGGTGTTTTGACATTTGTCAAAGCAACTGTCATCGTGTAAAAGGCGGCCTGGCCTCAGGTTAATAAGGTTGAAGTTAGGTTTATATGCCATTTCAAAATAAACAACAACAATAAGTTAAAATAAATGATAAAAACCGGGCCCCCAAACTGTTGACGACCACCGCAAACGAATAAAGAACCACTATTAACGGACAGCGCATGAAATGTACAAATCCTCCCGCGAATAGGTTGTTCTATCCCACTGACTGGATGTTCTCCAAAAATTACAGGCCGGACATCGCCTGGATAGATAGGGCATGGCGTAAAGAAATTTAAAATTGCGATATATATTACAGCTGTCTTGGTAGTTAGCACCAATTTGTATGAAGATTTGTTCTTAATAGGCGAATACGTCATCTTGCCACCGGTGTCACCCTAAATAATTTGTCCGCATCAAACCTAAATAATTTTACATTAAACCGACGGAATATATAAAAATATATGAAGTATAAGTATAAAAATGTTGTGGTGCACAGCTTAGAGTTTTAAGAGAAGTTTCCCCGTTTATTCCTAAATAAAATGTTGAGGGAATTAAGTGGGTAAGTCTTGTCTCCGGGAATAATGTCATCCGCATTCACTCATATTGATGATCGTTGGCAAGATATTGCCTTTTATATCCTCTGCGAATTACATTGAACTAGTATTTCTAGTTTCTTAAAGAGATGCTAGGTCCACCTCTCAGCTATAGCGATGTAGGCTGGTTCCAGGACTTTATTAGCCCATTTAACTTCGCAGACAAACATCGTATTGAATGCTATCGTGCTGGTCAGAAAAGAGAGCCCGAGATTTGAACAGGAACTGCTCTGAATGTTGACAACAAAGGGAACACACCCAAACCGTTTGAGGGCTCACGCATAGATACCCACACTTCAAGAGAATGCGGAATTAAGGTGGTGGTTGGTTTGGTCCATGCAACGAAGTCATACACCCAAGCCAGTTTATCGACCTCCTCGGTTTAGTGGTTTCTACTAATCTTCAGTGAAACATCGTCTTTTGTGTGGTGGGTGGCAAAAGGGACGTGGTTAGGACTACATTTCTCTATCACCAAGTTTGCGTTATAGCCTCATTCTCAAGTATTGATTTTATGTCAGACTAGGAATATAGTTTTAACTATATAAAAGGAGTTCCAAAAATGGGCGTAACGGTACATTTTTGAGGGAGGTAGCAGATGAAATATCGTAAAATCGCCCATTTTTAATCCTATAGATAGTTTAAAAAAATTGTCGTCATGCAAAATTCAGAACAGATTGGTCCTTTTAAGATTTATAGTGCGAACCAGCCGATAGACGGAGTCGCCGAGTTTAACGTGATTATCACCTCAAAGGCCTGAACCACGGTATGCCATCACACTGGGGCCGTAACAATGCGACAGCCAACTCCCCATGGCATTGATTCTGCCGGTACCAATTCCAAGCATGACAGTCATGGGCCATAACTTCCCTCTTGATTAGGGGTCGAGGACTATCTAATCCTCTGCTATTCTATGGGTCACAGCACCCGGTTGCAATGCAACTCCACACCGAACCGAAGTTCTCCCCGCGATTTGGTTCTAAACCACAGCCACCACGATAATCCCCGAAGGGCCGCACCAAATAGTGAGGCCAGAACAAGTTCTGGGAGCTCCTGACTACCCGTGCTACCAGATTTAAGTCTTCGGTCAGACCTCTTTACCAAAAGGATACTTCCAGTTTATGTTCCATACAACATGGGACTAGACACCCAAACTAAACTAATCGAACAAAAAAAAAATCCACAAGCAATTAACAGGCCAACAATTCGATGGCCAGGGACTGGCACCTGCATGGACATCATGAACAACAACAAAAGACTTTGCCTCCCTCACGGGAGACAAGACGGCAGAGGAAAAACAACGATGACTACGTACCAACGACGATTGTGTGAGGCAACGACAATGCCACGCCTTATCCGCACCAGAAAACCTACTGCGAGTCTTCTCCTATTAAAGGCTACACGAGCAAACTCCCCCAACCTCCTAAACGCACGATCATCCCCTAAGCAGCGACTGAAGTCGAACCTGTCGCCCGTCTGCACAATGCCCATTCCATCCAAGTCCCTTATATCGCTGTACAACGGGCATACCAACAGGACATGCTTCCAGTCCTCCGGACCACCCCCACATCGACAATCAGGAGTCTCGAAGAGACCCCTCCGATGAAGGAACTCATTGAGAGAGCCATGGCCAGTCAGTAAGAACCGCAGACTTAGGCCGGAGCCGGATAGGCGGACAAACAAACACAGCTCAAGTGACTTAAAAAAATAGCTCAATGGACTTAAAATAATAGGACCGAAAATGTTATTTCAGTGCGTTACACACTTTGCCAGTAACAATGATTTACACCCTCTTACCTAGTAGGTTGAGAGTTTAAAATTAAAGTTCTCAGCTAAAATTAAGACGATTCTTGTTTACATATCCTTCATAACCACAATTTTCAAAAACCGCATTTTAAATGTCGTCTAAAATGCATGACACGGCCTTCAAAAATGATTTCAGCAAAGGCCTTATTCAATAACTTCAGCCATAACTTGCAAAACTTAACACAAACAGAAATAAACCCAGCCACCTTCACACCAACACATGTTTTCAAAACAACAGTCCAAAGTCCCCCTGATATTGCACAGTAGTTGTTGCGGTAAATGTCTTGGCACAAGCGCCGGAACTGCCTGTGCATCTCTAAATGGCGCATATGCATTGCAAATGAAATGGAAAAGCTTACAACAATCGGTGAACTAGACCGCAACAACAGAGAAAGGTCGAGATACTCACATCACTTGTACTCGGATATGATGATCTATTTAAAAATTCGATTTTGACCTGACCACAAAGCCAACAATCATCTCCATGTTTTGCCTATGTTTTTGTCCAGGGCTGAAAGTGCGGACAAACTTTGTTTAGGGGTAAGTGTGCACGGCAACAACTCTCATACGTGGAAGTTGGAAATTTGTTGGTTGTGGCTACATAAATTATAACCTTTGGGTGGAAAGTTTAAATGCTTCGACTTCGAGAACGAATTTGAAAGTGTTTGAGGGTGACCACGTGTGCCGGAAATGAAGGCCGAAGAAAACAGGTAAAAGGTAAGAGAAAGCAAATAAGTATATTAATAGACGCATAATAAGTAATAACGAATGGAATTGCGAGTAGAACGGAGAACTGTACAGTTTGCCAGGATATGTTCCCTTGAGTTTATTTCTCAAAGGCATTGATTGAAAGAATATTTTTTGATTTGTCTCTTTTTTGTGTCGATTGAAATCTGAAACATGACCTTTAGATTCAATAGCATTGGCCACCTTCTTTTACCCAAAGCCAAAGCTAAGACAAGAAGTGATTGCCAGCTTACGAGCACATGCTTCAGATGCTTCGGGCGACCAAAGACGTTCACACAACTCGACCGTATCTTTAAATTGGAAAATGTGAAAGGGTCTCTGCAGAAGTATTGGCAGATATGAAAATGACAAATTTGTTTAGATCGCCGAACAAAACGTATTGGTCTTGCTTTATACGGAAAAAATGTAATCTCTATTTCAAGGCGAAAATATTGGCATGAAAAGGAGTCATTGAACTTGGTACTTATGCATAGACGAATAACCCCAACTCTATAGAGTCACGCAAGTAAGAGTACACAGAAATCCGTTAGGGTTCCCCTCTCGTTGCTTATTTCGAAACCCAGACAATAATCTGTAGAGCTAGAAAGATGGCCAAGCTATTGCGTTCACATTAAATACCCTCCGATTTGCAGATATGTTCTTTAGTGCCCGATCCGTAGGCTCTCTATATAAATATTAGGTAGTACAATTTAGCAACCGATACTTGGCGGATAGAAAATCTCTTAAATCTGCAAAATTTCTAGGAGCAATTCTTGTTAGGAAACTTGCCTTTTATCTCGACACTAAAGCCTGTGTGGCTCCCTATTCTCTTGAAGAGATATTTTCCCTAAAATACTGATATAAACTGTGTTTGCCCATACTGCAGCGCTGCTTCGTTAAGTCGTGACTGTCATGCTTTACTGTGCTCAATTATACGAGGGCTGCTATAAATATTTCTGGCCTGATAATGAATATGCGAATATTTATCATCAAAAATTGTTTTATTGTTTTTCAAAGTATTCTCCAGCTTGATTTATACACTTTTGCATGCGCTCAAACCAATTGTCTCAGCACTTTTTCCACTCCGATTGAGAAACCTTCAAAACATGGTTTTTGAACGCTTCAAAAGCATCTTCTGGCGACGAAAATCGTTGACCAGGCTTTTTTTCTTGATGTGCGGGAATAAAAAGAAGTCTTCGGGTGTCAAGTCAGGGCAGTATGGCGGATGACGCATCAATTGGAAGTTTTGGCTGGTCAAAAAGGCGCTGGTTTGAACCGATTTGTGAGCGCTCGCATTGTCATGGTGCACAATGATTCGTCTTCTCTTGTTCGTTTTTCCGAATTTCTCCGAAGACTTCAGGCAAACAAATTGTGGTGTACCACTCAAAATTGACCGTCCTACGTTGCTCAAGCGGAACAGTCCCCACATGACAAGTTTTGCCGAAGAAACAGACGACCATTTGCTTCGAAGTGCTTCTTCCACGAACAGCTTTCGTTGGATTTGGCTCGTATTTGAAGACCCACACGGTCGATTGATGTTTTGTTTCGGACTTATACGCATAGATCCATGATTCGTCACCTGTGATGATCTTATAAATGTCTTTTGAAGCACCGCGATCGCATTTTTTCAATATTTCTTTGCACCAATCGACAGTAGACTTTTTTGAGCGATTGTAAAATTGTGCGTAATCCAACGAGAACAAACCTTTTTTACGGCCAGGTGTTCATGCAATATTGAATGTATGCCGGTAGAAGAAATGTCCAAGGATGCCTCTATCTCACGGTATGTCACATTACAATCTTGCATAATCAGTTCACGCACGGCATCAATTTTCTCTGGCACATCGGCCGTTTTTGGGCGACCTACACGACCTGCGTCTTCGAGCAATCATCGGCCACGATTGAATTCTTTAAACCAGTTTTCAACAGTGCTATAGGATGGTGCTTCATTGCCATACAAAGATTTAAGTTCATCGATGAACTCTTGTCGTGATAATTCACGTCGAAAGTTGTGAAAAATTCTGAAAAAATACTTTTAGATGGATCACCCTATATATACGCCATACATCCGACTAAAGATAAAACACAACTCTCAAATACTTGGTCCGAGGTTCTAGGAACACCCTTGGAGTTGCATGACCGTTATCGAAAGAGAGCAACGAAGTTGATAGCCTATGACAGGATAAGCAGTTATATCGTCGCCTTGAAGCATCGCCTGACGTGGGCTGTATTTCGCCGTTCTATCGAAACGTTCATGGTAGGTCTTATTCCCGAGACCAAAGTACTTAACCGTACCGCCAGGTACTTCTAAGGAACCCACCCGTTTGTTATCGACTAGCCTGCGGAAGGCAACTTAAATTTAAGAAAGAAATGTACCTTATCAGGGAATGAAGTCCGGCAGAAAACTATCCTGACACATATGATTTTATCGGTTTAACTCGAATGTGAACAAGTCCTACTACCTTTTGGGTCATTTCCCTTGCCATTCTTCCCATCGCTAGCAAAATGCATCGCATTAAAGGACCATTCTCAACCTTAAAAGATCTTTGTCCGGGTTATTCTTCTAAAATGTTGGAGCAAACAACGGTCAACGAACCGTGGTTTGTATGCCAACATCGACGTCGTGCCGCATTACTCCCAAAAATTTTAAAGTCATAATTTACCATAAAATTCTGGATCACACTAATTTTACGAATTTACATCGAACCTTGCTCTTGAAATGTTTTTTTTTCTTTCACTTCAACTTGACTCCCATATTTATTGATTTGCTGTTCGTCCTGCCTTCATACGAGTACAGGAATATTTTCAATATTTACAAAACGTTTCATATCAATTTTCAATTAAATAAAATGTGCAAAAAAACAGAATAAATATGAATATTTGCTTTGTTGTTCAATATCGTCGTTGTTTCATTCAATTTGCATTTCTGTCACTGGATCTGTTGTCCTTTTTTGGTATTGCGAGAGTGTGTGAGTCTATGACATGGCGTGTGTGAGTGTGTTGTCTTCTTGTTGAATGATATGATGCGATGCGATACGATATGTTGTTGTACTCACTCGTATGTTTTGTTTCTCTCCTATTCTATTTTTCAACATCAAAATACGCTCACATATTCACATGCCATATTTAAACGAGCAGCGGCACACACACAAACACACATTGACGTGTGAGTGTAGATGTACTCGTCCATCACTTTTTGCTATTTTGTATCAGTCATTTGTCACCATTGCCATGCAAAGAGGATGCAGAAGAAACCATAACAGCAAAAGGCAGTACAAGAATTGAAGTGAAAATGAAAATAGTCACAGTACATCCAAGCGGGAATAGGAAGGACCCGACAAGGCCTTCCCGGAAGCCTTCGTGGGGAGCTCGAAGGCATGATTGCTACATTCCACTCTCATTTGAAATAAACACAGGGTTAAATTGCTGAGCAAGGCCGTACACACTACCTTCTGTTGGAAGGCCTTCTAGGAATAAGCATACACCGGGTCGAGTTGGGAATCAGTACAGGGTTGCTAGATCTCTTTGATCGGCAAATAATGTGGCAATGTGGTTGCGCGCATGGGACTACTATACAGGGACGTCTGCAAGAACTTTTTCGATGTATAGGAGAGGAATCACTGCAGTACTAGCTATGCTCCTGACTGAGAGGACCTACCAGATGCTCCACTTAAACCACCTCGTTAAAGTGGACCATCCTGTCGACGAAATTGTATCTTAGCCAGAAAAGCACTACAACTACTATGAAATCTTTATAACTCAAGATTGTGAATGTGTTTTATATAAAGGGTGATACATCTAGAGGTATTTTTTCAGAACAAAAAAAATATACAAATTCAAATCGAGCCGGTTAATCCCTGTTCAAAGTGTAAAAGCAACAGACCGAGATAAAACAAACGAGCTAAACATACGTACATGCAGGGCACGGCATACAAGTTGACATAGTCAGCTAAACTCTTTTTACAACACACACACACACGTTGTAAAATAAATCTATTGATGGCTCTCGATGTGGAGTCTCAGTAGAGGTGGCAAGAGTGAGTTAAATTTTCGCGGCCAATTGTGTGAAGAAAACTTGAAAAGTAAGGTGTACAACAGTAGTTCTCATTCGTTTGGGGAGAGCCTGGCCTTAAAGAGTTCGGGTTTACTTTCAACAATTGCAGCAAAGCTTTCTGAAGAAGGTTGTCACGAACCCGAAATCATGATAAAAGCAGTGTGTATCCACGAAAATCAATGTCTCTTTGCCATTTTGTTAAAAACTTGTCTTCTATTTAAATATAGATGCAAGAGGTCTTGAGCCGGTTAATCTCTGTTCGAAGTGTAAAAGCAACAGACCGAAATAAAACAAACGAGCTAAACATTCAAATCAAGTGTAGAATCTTTATTGGTATTTTGAAAGGGCATTTTATGGCATTTATTTACTTTTAAAAATATAAGTAATTACCTTCAAATGTTGGCAACTGCATTATGGAAATGAGCGTTCGGCGAGAAACGGGAAGATCCGCTGTTTTCGATCACAATTTTGTTCAGTGATGAGGCCCATTTCTCGCTCAACGGCAAACTCAATAAACAAAATTGCCGCATTTCGGCTGAAGAGCAACAAGAAGAGGTTCAAGAGGTGCCATTATACCCACACGCAGAGAAAAAATATGGTTACTATATGGTCACGGCAATAATAAGATGTTCTCCGCAATAAAAGTATGTTCGTCGCAACAATAGTATTGTTTACTGAATTTGAATAGTACGATTGCCGCAAATTTAATATCGTTGAAATGTAACAATAGTATTATTGCCAAATTGAAAAATAAAGATATGGCTGTAGCAACAATATAAATATGGTTTGTGTGACAAAACTGTTGTTTTTTGGGTTTCATGTTAACAATAATATGATCACGGCAATCATACTGTATGATTGTAATTTTTCATCATTTGAATATGCTTTTTAGAACAATGTTATTGTTACGGATCTAATGCATTATTGGTACTTTTTATATAGAAATTAAAATTTTTCAAACAAACTGCTTTGGCTTTGTTTAACTGAAGTATTTTTAATAAAAACGCTTACGTTTTTCTAAATTAATTTTTTCTACTGGTTAATAAATCAATACAATTATATTGAATTTAATGTATTTTAAAATAATTCTCATAATTCAAATCTATTGTTGATAACATAACCCACTTTTAATAAATAATATTGGGGATCATAGAAGGGTAGGGATCATAACTTGATTTCGTGTGAATCATACTATGTTTGTGAGGATCATACTATGGTTGTATGTAAAACATACTATGGTTGTAAGGATCATAATATGGCTGTGGATATCATAGTATGGTTGAGTGTAAATCATACTATGGTTGTGGGGATCATAGTACGGTTATGTGTAAATCATGCTATTGTTGTGAGGATCAAAGTATGGCTGTGACGATCATAGTATGGTTGCATTTGAATCATACTATTATTGTGAGGATCATAATATTGTTGTACGACAACCATACACCCAACAATAGTATTATCCTCTTCCAAAATTGTCAACACAACCATACTTTTTTTCTGCGTGCAGAGAAAACCACGGTTTGGTGCGGTTTATAAGCTGGTGGAATCATCGGTGCACATTTTACAAAAATGATGATGGCCGGAACGTAACCGTGAATGGTGTTCGCTACCGCGACAGGATATCGATCTTTATGCTACCTGAAATTGAAGCCCGTAATCTTGACGACACTTGGTTTCAACAAGACGGTGCCACTTGTCATACAGCTGCTCAAAAAATGGATCTATTGTGAGGTCATTTCGAAAAGAAGAAGCTGGACAGGTGAGTTGGCCGTCTAGATCGAGTGATATCTCACCTTTAGACATTTTATTTTGGGTTTCGTAAAGTCCAAAGTCGATGTTGATAAACCAGCTACGATTCAGGTTTTGGAAGCCAATATTACGCGTGTCATTAAGCCATATCGGTCAGAATGGAAACCCTGAGGCGTAGTTGCGGCCAACACTTGAAGGAAATTATATTCAAAAATTAAATTCCAAAAAGGTCCTTTCAAATTACCAATAAAGATTCCACACTTGATTTGATTTTTTTTAGTTCTGAAAAAATACCTTTGGATGGATAACCTTATATAAACCAGCTGTTGTCCTGACTTCCATCTGTGACCAATCGGCATAGATAACTGGTTTTTAGCCTTAGGTCCCTTTCTATTTTGCGCGTCCCATATGGGGTTTGAAAGCTAACCTCAATAGCGTTAGTCTGTAACTGGATTTTAAAATTGTTTCGACATTCATCATGGAGTGGTCAGATAATGAGAACCGTATCGCTTTTATAGCGCTTTTCAAGTGTGAAATGAAAAAAGCGATATTTTCAAAACGCTCCGGCCACTAGGGATTAGCCGCATGTTCGTCTACCGATGCATAAAACTGTTTGAGGAGACTGGAGATGTAAAAGACCGCCACCGGTCGGGCCATCCACGCTCTGTTCGAACACCGCATGTCATCATAGTTAAATCAAGAATTCACAGAAAACAGAAAATTATGGCCCGTTAGATGAATATCACGCAAAAGTCCATTAGTCGAATCATTAAAAAAGACTTGGGACTTAAGGCTTTCAAGCGTACCGGACATTTATTGACTGCAGCTTTAAAAAAATAGGATTGAAAAATGCAAACGTCTTTTGGTGAATCACGCTGATAACTTGCACAGAAAAATTTTGTTCACCGAAGAAAAAATTTTTACAGTTCAGGAAAAAATTAACAAGCAAAATAATAGAGTGTCATCTAATTAAGCATCTGAACTGATCCCTAGAGTGGAAAAGAGTCATCACCCAGCTTCAGTCATGGTTCGGTGTGGTGTCTCTTACGATGGGGTCACTGACATGCATTTCTGCGAACAAGGAGTCAAAACATCGGCCAAAGTTTACTAAGAAACCGTTTTTGAAGCTGTTATGAATCCTCTTAAAAATTCCCTCTTCCAAAACCAGCCATTGACTTTCCAGCAGGATTCTGCCCTGGCCCATAAGGCTCAAACGTCTTTGGTTCGAGCTGTGGCCAATTTTCCAATGGACGATTGGCCAGTGCGACTTAAGGCGTGTGTAAAGGCAAAAGGCGGACATTTCGAATAAGTAGATTCTCTTTGGATACAATATACATCAATAAATATATAAAAAAATATTTGGTCCAAAAACATTCAGTACTTTTTATTTTACAGCATAAAACGTGCGTAACAGTATTTATGTTCCTACTAAGTATCCTCATCCGATTTGCTTATTATTGTAAACTAGATTGCAAATAAAAATAAAAAGAAATAAAACTTATTGGACCGATTAAACGAAGATATAAAAAAACGACCAGATATGGCCAAGAAAAAGCAATTATTCATCATGATGCAGTCTCAATGGAAAAATTTGCATGAATTGCAATATTCTCCGGACTAGGCCCCCAGTGACTATTTCCTATTATGTAAACCTTAAGAAACGGCTCGGTGGAAAGATATTCAGCTCCAACGATGTAATTATTGATCAAATGAATGCCCAATTTAACTTATTTATATTTAATTCCGATCACTTACTTTCATTCACGTAACAGTTTGTTTTAGAGTTGGGGTTTATTTTGATTTGCAAGTTGTTTGTAATGGTGCAAGTTAACTCCATCTAGCAGCCAAAAATATACATATATGTGACGCGCAAAATAGAAAGGGACCTAAGGGCAAAAAACAGTTTTGTTCAGGAGAGCCATTTTAAAGATTAGGTCTCTTTCTATTCGCTTAGAATCGTCGACTTCACTTTCATAAAGCGCGCATATCTCTTAGAGGGAACACTTTTGGGGCATGGAATCGGTCTCATTCGATGCTCAGATGTTGTCCACATCAAAAAAAGATAAAAAATGAAAATTGATTTTTTTTACCCTTAGGTCCCTTTCTCTATGCGCTGTCACATATGCAGAGGAAATACTTTGTTCCGAAAACTACAGATGCCAATGAAAAATATCCAATTATCCTCAAGGACCGTCACTTTCAAATTGTATTTCAAATGGTAATTATATTTATAACAAAAATTTTGTGTCTAACAAACTCCTTTTTACATTTTTTGAATAAGTCCAAAAATAAAAATATAGTCACAGTTTCTATTTATTGTACACGCAGAGAAAAGACATTGTTACCTTATGGTCACGGCAAAAATAATATGTTCTCTACAATAAAATCATGTTTGTCGCAAAAACAGTATTGTTTTCTGAATTTTATTTTGACAACAGTATGATTGCGGCAATATTAATATTGTTGAAATGTAACAATACTATTATTGCTAAATTTAGAAACGAAAATATGGTTGTAGCAGCCACGTAAATCTTGTTGCTGTGACAAAAGAATTGTTGTTAAAGATTTACGTTAACAATAATATGATAACGGCAATCATACTGTATGGTTAAGACTACGAACAAAGCTTAACAGAGTTAAAGACTATGTGCGTTTTTTTTGGTATACCAAAAAAACACAAACACACGATACACGCAGAAAAAAAGTATGGTTGTGGTGACAATATTCGAGGAGGATAATACTATTGTTGGGTATATGGTTGTGGTACAACAATATTATGATCCTCACAACAATAGTATGGTTCAAATACAACCATAATATGATCCTCACAACAATAGTATGATTCACAACTAACCATACTATGATCCCCACACCATAGCATGATTCACACTCAACCATACTATGACCTCCACAACCATAGTATGATCCTCACAACCATAGTATGTTTCATATACAACCATAGTATGATCCCTTCAACCAAAGTATGATCACACACAATTATACTATGATCCCCAATATAATTTATTAGAATTTGTTTAAGTTGTCAACAATAGATTTGAATTATGAAAGTTATTCAAAAATACATTAAACTCAAAATAATACGAGCAGTTTATTTCACAGTAGAAAAATAAGTTGAAATAAACGTAAGCGTTTTTATTAAAAATATTTCAGTTAAATAAAGCCAAAGCAGCTTGCTTAAAAAATTTTAATTTCGATAAAAAAAGTACTATTATTGCATTAGATCCGTACCTATAACATTTGTTCTTAAAAGCATATTTAAATGAAGAAAAATTACAATCATACAGTATGATTGCCGTAATCATATTATTGTTAACATAAAACGCAAAACACAATACTTTTGTCGCACCAACCATATTTATATTGTTGCTATAACCATATTTTCATTTTTAAATTTGGCAATAATATTATTGTTACATTTCAACAATATTAATATAGCAGCAACTATACTATTGTCAAAAATTAATTCAGTTAACAATGCTATGGTTGCGACGAACATACTTTTATTGCGGAGAACATATTATTATTGCCATGACCATGTAGTAACCATGTTTTTTCTCTGCGTGTACAGTGCATGGTTGTTGTTCATTATAAAAAACAACAGCAATCGGAAGGCAGTGTGAGGGATTTTTATTGTGTTTACTTTGTTCGGTGGAATACTCTACTGCCGACTGATTATCGTTTATTTAACATTTGTCTGTACTTAAGTATATATCCATTGATCATGGTTTAATCACGTTCATCACTTGGGGTCTACGGATGGTAACGAATCATTTATCCCCTGCATTCAACCACTGCTTGCAACTTATAGTCTTTTAGACTGCCTTTTGAATATATTTTTGTTTCTTAAAGGGTTGTATGAAAAATTATTTGGTTGTGGGGATCATAATATGATTTTGGGGATAATAGTATGGTTGAATGTGACTCATAATATGGTTGTGGGGATCGTAGTATGGTTGGGTGTGAATCATACTATTATTGTGAGGACCATAATATTATTGAGCCACAACCATATATCCAACAATAGTATGACCCTCTTCGAATATTGTCACCACAACCATACTTTTTTTCTGCGTATACCTTTATCAAAAACACTAAATTCTCCTCCCAAGCAATTCTCCATTCGCAAGGGAAGGGGGGAAATCGAAGAAATGCTATTAAGTTGTATCATCTTTAATACCTTATGATCATAACATAAACGTCAAAATTTATTTTTAAAGAAACTAAATATTGAGCATTACTCGCGAGTCTTCGGGATTCCGTAACACTGTGGTTAAAGTGTGAGTAGCTGTGGTTTAGTACGTAGGCGTCAGTTTGGTGAATGGCTTGGGACAACGGCATCTATGATGATTCCACACCTACGGACCAAACAAAAAAGAACAAATACACATGATATTAAACTTACACTAAAGGCCTGATTCTACTTGAAGTCCCGCCTGTGTACTACAGTATATACTTAGATGTGTAAACGTCAGTCAGTTTCTATTAACACAAAAAGGATGTTCAAAGAGAACTATTTGACAAGTTTGAAGAACGCAATCATCAACTGTTCATAGCCTTGTCCAATTCCATCGTAATGAACTGCTTGCCAAAAGATCACGCCTTTTCTAATGCTGACATTCTTGTCGTATGTGAAAAACCATATTAAAGCGTAATTACGATTGGCGGAAAAATATTGGTAAACCTAAAGAAAATCTCCATCGAGCCCATGAATTTTTTCACAATACGATGGCGAGTATATTAGGTATGTCATCCCCTTTGCAACGCCTTCAAATGTTAATCGGAGACCCTTTAGAGAAAACCTGTTGTGGATCATCGTACAATTCTTAGACGATCTAGCCATGTCCTTCTGTTCGTCTACGTGTCTAATATTAACACGAAGCAGCTGGTGTTTTAAATGGACTAAATTGACCCAGAAGAAAAAAGTTTTTTCTTAACGTAACTAAAGCCACATTTTAGAAAAGTACGCTTACATAACATTTCTTAATTATTTGTAGACGATCCATGTCTTAACAGTTGATCGTCAGAAGCTACGAACTTAACGCATGCATTATGGGAATGATTTTTGAACCTAGGGGCTTTCGCCCATTGGTTTCTTAAATTCATCTACTAATAAACGTGGTCATATATTGACTGAAAGATAACATCATGAACCACAGAGTTTTACCCATGAACGAAACTATAATCTAGTGAAGCTAGAGACTATACCTAGTAGAACTGCATTCTCAGAACTTTTAATTTTCAAAGGATATACTGTCTTTAATAATTTATTTTCGTACTTAGAAACTTACTGGCCATTCAGAAATTTTTTAAGTCTCTTATTTTGCGGCAAAATAAAGTACTTGCACTTCCTAGTCGCATTTCTCAAACACATTCCTGAACATTTCGAAGCTGGGTTTCCCATGAAGGACATAACAATTGTATATTTTAAAAAAAAACCCAGAATATTCAAAATATAGAATTCAAACTTAGAGCACGTGTAGTGTAAATGTTATATTCTTAAAATTAAAATCGATTTCGATCATAAGACCACCACGAGCCCGTGTACTGTGATCTATTTTTTGGACCCAATTTTCCACCACTCTTGCACACATTTCGAACGGAACGTTGGCAGTTTCGCGTTGGATGTAGTCTCTGAGCTCGTCTAAAGTTGTTGGCTTGTTGGCACAGACCAATGACTTGATGTGGCCCCATAAAATGAAATCCAATGGCGTTAAATCGCATGAACGAGTTGGCCATTCAACCGCACCATTTTTCGAGATAACGCTTTCACTGAACTTGCCTTTCAGTTAGTCGATTGTAAAGCGTGCTGTGTGGCTAGAGGGACCGTCTTGTTGAACTACATATCGACGATATCAAGCTCACCACATTCTGGCCCAAAATAATTTTCCAACATGGCACGATTGCGCTCTACTTCGACGTTAACATGACGATTGTTTTCATCGACCAACGAATACGGCCGAATCACATCTCCGGCATGAAAACCACACCACACAGTAATTTTTTGCGGTTGCTGCCCAATAACGCATATTTAGTCTATTAATAAAACCACTCAGCCAGAAATGAGCTTCACCGCTGAAGATGATGAAAATTGGAGTAAGCGCTCTCAAAGTTGCGACCACTGACTCAGAATTTCGATAGTAATTTTTAATGAAAATGTTGACTTGTCTAAAGTTTTGACACTGAAAGATCATTAAAAATGTTTGAGGCTGTGCTGACATAAAGATACGATATTGTTATGGCCCTATTGGAAAATCCGTTAGTACTTATACATTGTCCACATTGCCGTATTGTCGCAATTCACAACTCCTTTTTCGAAATCAATGACACTTTGTCCGCCTTTACTTATATATGCCATAGAAAATCTTCTTTGGATTAACTTAATTTTCAGATGATAAATGGTTTACGAGTATATGTATATATATGGTGACCTTAAATAAAAAAGGGCGAATCAAGTAAAAAAATACACCAAACTTCATGCTTTCCCAATGTTTTAGGCGTCTACCATCAAAAATATCCGCTCTAAACAAATTTATCCTGTAAATTTGTATGTACAGGGTAGAGCGCATATAGTTGCTTATTTGGGAATGAAATAAAAAAAATTATGAACCTTAAAAAATTTATTTTATATTTAAATTATATTGAACAATAAGGAAATTTTTAAATTACATGGTTTAAAATAGTGTATCTAGCAAATGTCGAGCTTCGATATCCACACACTGCTGCACACGTTTTCTGAAGTTTTCATGAACTTTAGCATACATGCCGACTGGTATTCTGCTCATTTCAGCCTCAATAATGTTAATTAGGACTTCGAAGGTGTCGACTTCAGGTAACCCCGAAGGAAACAATCGCATGTTGCTAAGTCTGGAAGGCGTGCCGGCCAGTTCATATCACCCCACAAAGAGATAAGCCGCCCAGGAAACATTTACCTCAAACAATTTATGCTAACCCTCGCTGTGTGTGCAGTGGCACCATCCTGTTGGAACCATGTATCCTCTTATTGCATTGCCTGCAAAAAATCCTGTATCATTGTCAAATACCGTTTGGAGTTCACATCTACGGCAAGACGGTTATCCTGGAAACAGTAAGAGCCAATGATGCCTTCTCGTGCTATGGCGCACCACACAGTGACTCGGTCCGAGTGCAAAGGTCTCTGTTGAAAAGGCCACTGGGGTTTGTTTCACTTCAGTACCGCATATTTTGTTTGTTTACACACCCTCTAATGTGAAAATGTGCCTCATCAGAAAAGAACACAATTGCGTCACGGGGTACAGTTGCAACAAAGTCTTCACAAGAAGACATTCTGTCAAATAGTCTCGGGCTGACAATTGTTGGACCACGCAAATTTTATACGGGTAAAAATTCAGTTCATCATGAAGAATCCGGTGGAGAGAGGCCAAGAGCAAGTGATTGCTTCCGAGCAGAGCCTATCGGAAATTGCACTACTGCTGCTCTAACTCTCTCGATAGTTTGTGGTGTTGTAATCCTTCTTTCAGTTCCCCTTCGTACACATGACACATTTCCTGCTGTTCTCAGTGAAGTTACCCAATTTACAATTGATTGCCGTCCAGGAACACGTCCGCGTGGGGGAACAGAGAATCGTAATCGAAAAGCACGCTGCACTGCAATGATGGAGTGCGCATTTGAAAAATACGCTTCAACACAAAATGACCTCTTCTCACGTGTCCAATGCATGGTGGCAGCTGAAAGGCAGACGTAAGTCACGCATACTCTCCACTCTTTTCGACCAACAGTGCCGCCACAGCCCGCAGTGCAAAAAAGCAAATATCCGCGCTCCACCCAGTATTTTCAACGCCTTCTCCGCCAACATATCGAAAATCAAAAATCCCGTCATCAATTTAAACATACATGCATGTAGTTTTTATAAAATATCTCAATTTCGTTTCCACAGAGGGGGTCAAATTGCTGAAAGCACGATAGCGGTCCAGCGAATCCAGAAATTTGCGTAATGATGGCTCTGGATATAAGCTGCCCCTTTAAGGGAATAAAGTTACTTTGTTAAAAATGTATACTACTTTGAGTATTTGCTTAACAAACCATAATTTTTTGTAGACAGATAAAAGTTAAATTGCGTCCTGTTCTTTGGCACGCCTTATAATGGATGATCCAAGTAGAGATACTTTTCTCAATAGCCTTTTTTGACAGATCACGTGTCATGCTGTCATGTTATTTTTCTTTAGTATTGTTAGGCATTTCATCATGGAGAGACTTACGCCTGACCAACGTTTACAAATCGTTCAATTTTATTACGAAAATTCACGTTCTGTAAGGAATGTGTTTCGTGCACTTCATTCAACTTATGGTCAACATAATCGGCCTACTGAGCGTACTATTCGCAACACCATTACCCATTTATTATTGGATAATATTCGACCGATTAGACCACGTCCAGCACGCAGTGAAGAAAATGTAACGGTCGTAGCTGAGAGCGTACACCAAGACCGTGGAGAGTCGATTCGGCGCCGTTCGTAGCAACTCGGACTGACGTATGGAATGACTTGGCGCATTTTACGTCGAGATCTTAAATTGAAAGCGTACAAAATACAGCTTGTGCAAGAACTGAAGCCGACCGACGTTCCCAAGCGACATCGCTTCGCTCTATAGGCTCTTGAAAATTTCCAAGAAGATCCAACGTTTTCGAGCCAAATTTTGTTCAGCGATGAGGCCCATTTCTGGTTCAATGGGTATGCAAACAAGCAAAATTGCCGCATTTGGGACGAAGAGCAACCAGAAGAGGTTCAAGATCTGCCTCTTCATCCAGAAAAAACAATGGTTTGGTATGGTTTGTGGGTCGGTGGAATCATCGGTCCATATTTCTTCAAAAATGATGCCGGTGAGAACGTAAACGTCAATGGCGACCGTTATCGTGCCATGGTAACGGACTAATTGATCCCTGAAATTAAAGCTCGTGATCTCGGCGGCATTTGGTTTCAACAAGACGGCGCCACTTCCCACACACCGCATCAGTCAATGGATTTATTGAGAGAACACTTCGGTGAGCGATAATTTTGCGTATTGGGTCGGTCGATTGGCCACCAAGATCGTGTAATATCACACCGTTAGACGTTTTGCTGTGGGAATATGTAAAGTCTAAAGTTTATGCGGACAAGCCCGCTTCGATTCAAGCCTTGGAGCAAAACATCACGCGTGGCATTCGTGGACTTAACGGATGGTCCATCTGAGACGTAGCCGCGGCCAACACTTGATAGACATAATCTTCAAAAAATAAATGCCATAGAATGTTCCTTTAAATGATAATAAACATTCCCCATTCAATTTGAATGTTCAGTGTTTTTTTCTTTAAAAAAGTAGTAGACGAAACCGCCTTTAATTGCATTTTTCCCACTTCAATAGCTAACCCATGATAGAGGATCAGACTTAATGTCATTTTGGTTTCTTTTTTTGAACGGTAGCGAATGTTTCCATTTTCATCCAACAGATTCCGCAACACCACCCACTCCACAAAGACAAGCGGAAATCGCCATTCAACTGGACATAGCGGAAAAAACAAGTTACTACCAGCAAAAGTAGTTATTATAAAAATAGTGTTCAAACCACCATGTTCGAGTTGTCCTTGAACATCAATGCCTCTCTTTGGGTTGACTTTTTTTATAGAATGGAGGGGCGTACGCATACGACGCCCTTGTCCTTGCACAAAAAACTCATAAATATGAGTGCATCCTACAAGCAATACAATTCACTATATTTTTCAGGGTGATCACATCGGATGATTTAGAGATAAGTGACCATCCATTCTATAGAAATAGAAAATTTAAATGGCATAAAAACGTGTTGTCCTTTATTTGTTTTTTAAGCAAACCAATCTGGCAAAAGGTTCTAGAAGTACCGGATCGTTGAAAAAGCATGAGGAAAACTATGTTTAGATCTAAACATAGTCAGCTTGTAACTTGATGCAATTTGTGTCAGCTGTTTATTGTTGGCGAATTGCGGCACCCATATAGCGTATACTTAGTAGGGATATAAATAATGTTACAACATTGAACACACCCATTTCAATAGTAGAACTGAACATACCCCGTTAATGTCATATGGGTTTTGAACGCTAACCTCAATAGCGTTAGTCTGTAACGGCATTTTAAAATTGTTTCAACTTTCATCATGGAGTGGTCAGATAAGGAGAACCGTATCGCTGTAATAGCGCTTTTTAAGTGGGAAATGAAAAAAAAAACGATATTTTCAAAACGCTCCGGCCACTAGGGATTAGCCGCATGTTCTTCTACTTATGCATAAAACTGTTTGAGGAGACTGGAGATGTAAAAGACCGCCACCGGTCGCGCCGCCTACGCTCTGTTCGAACACCGCATCAAAGCCGTTAAATCAAGAATTCACCGAAATCCGCTGCGAAAACAGAAAATCATGGCCCGTGAGATGAGTATCACGCAAAAGTCCATGAGTGGAATCAATAGAAAAGACTTGGGACTTGGGGCTTTCAAACGACGTACCAGACATTTATTGACTGCAGCTTTAAAAAAAATAGGATTGAAAAATGCAAACCTCTTTTGGTGAAGCACGCTGACAACTTGCCCAGAAAAAGTTTGTTCACCGATGAAAAAATTTTTACCGTTCAGGAAAAATTTAACAAGCAAAATGATAGAGAGTATGCGCGGTCAGCTAAGGAAGCATCTGAACTGACCCAGCTTCAGTCATGGTTTGGTGGGGTGTCTTTTACGGTGGGGTCACTGACCTGCATTTCTGCGAACAAGGAATCAAAACATCGCCCAAAGTTTACCAAGAAACCATTTTGAAAGCTGTTGTGAAGCCCCTTAACAATTCCCTGTTCCAAAACCAGCCATGGACTTTCCAGCAGGATTCTACGCTGGCCCATAAGGCTAAAACGTCCCAGGCCTGGCATCGAAACAATTTGCCACCGTTAATTTCCTCTGAAGAATGGCCCTCAGGCAGTCCGGATTTGAACCTATTGGATTAGAAAATGTGGACGGTTTTAGAGGACAAGGCTTGTTACAAAAGATACCCTAACATTGGATTCCTTAAGACTGCTTTGGTTCGAGCTGTGGCCAATTTTCCAATGGACGGGGTTCGTGCAGCTATTGGCGATTGGCCAATACACATCAATAAATATATTAAAAAATATTTGGTCCAAAAACATTCAGTACTTTTTATTTTACAGCATAAAACGTGTGTAACAGTATTTATGTCCCTACTAAGTAGCTACAAACATCAGTTTTTCAATTCTGATGAACTAAGTCTAGGGTGTAAGTCATGAACTAAGAGTTTGTTTTCACCGTGATGTAGTGGTAGTGTCCACGACTAACATGCCAATAAACTGATCCGGGTAAAAACATCTAAAATTTTTCAACGGCGGGTTTTCCACCTTTTCAACGGCGGGTAAGTGAAAAATCTATAAGCCATGTAAAAACTTCTGCATAAAATGCATTAGCCGTTCGGACTCGGTGGGTTCCCAGTCAGTCAGTAAGTATCATTATTTAAATGCTCAGTTCACTGATTTTAAATAAGTTTCCACGCGTTCCATGGAATTAAGAGAGTACATTTGTCTTCATTAAGCAGCTTCCAACTCTTCAAAGTTGTCAAATCGCGGCACTTTTGCTTTTAGCAATAAAAGTCATCGGTCAACACAAACGACTGAGAATTTGTGTACCCTACTCCATACTGCGTTACATCGCATTATAACAAGGAATTCGGAAAGAGCCAATGTGAAGTATACCGATCTGTTCAGGATCACTATCTGAACCTATTGAGCGATGTCCGTCCGTTTGTCCATCTTCTTTGTATTCAAAGTATAGGTCACAACTATGAACCGATTTTGATGAAACTTGGTATATTCTTCAAGTTTTGGGCCAAGAATAAACCCTATCAAAATTGGACCACACTGGTCTATTTTTTGGATATCAAACCTAAGGGTTTCCTGATTTCAGAAACTACAGCTCTAAAAGCGACATGTAACGTCCCATTTTAAACAAATTTCGCACAGAGTATTCCCATCCCTAATTAAAATTGACCATATCGGTCTGAGTTGGCGAATAGCTTTAGTGGCCGCAATTTACACACGATTATGCACCAATTTTTCATGGTACGCTGTGAGCTACCATTAATTGAATTTGATGAAACTGGACTTTGTAGGTCCATATTTTCGTATAGCACCCATACAAAGATAATTTCCGATTGCAAAACCTACAACTCAGTCACATATAACATACCGATTTGAAGTTCTGCATCTTTATAAGCCACAAATTATACCCGATAAATAACTTTAACATATTGAGTCCGGCATTGCCCAAGGACCAGGCAGAGGTGATTTATTCGTATGGATCTTTGTGTTGCCAAAAGTGATTCATACGATACAAAAAATAGTCTTTCATTTCGATCACAAACATTCGCTACAAACATATCCTGAAATGTAAAATTTCAACCGGAAATGAAGGGTACATAGAAATGAAAAGAAAATATTAAATTGACGGACATATGAAAAATATGAATATTCACCCTCACTGAAACAACGTTGACGGGCAACCGTCATAGGCAAATTATCACATTTGCATATTAACGCTTCAGGGGAGGAATCCAGTGATGCTGTTCCTGCTGCGGACACTTCATATATGCTGCCCACTTTCCTGACATTCTCTTTAATTTGCATGTACATTTATATCAAAAGATCACAGTGGCGGAGACCATTAGCTGATCGGCCTGATATCAGGCCTGCTTTAGGCTAACCATGCTAGGCCTTTGTTGATGTGTGCGAAAATCAACTCTATTGCTAGTAAAATATTGTGAAAGCTGCCAGTTAAACTTGCAGCACTAAAATATGACCTTACGATTTTCAACAGATTTTTTCTCAGTGTGTTTGTCATTAAATTCATTGCTAAGCGTTACATCTGTCCTATGGTTCGTAGTGTTACCATTACCTCGTTTTAGGATTCCTACGGCGTTAGTAACCTTTGCCATATTAAGGAAGCTCCTACAGGCAAATGAGCTTTCTCAGCTGGGCAGATGTAACGCTTAGCACTGGACAACTATGAATTTAATGACATACACACAGAGAAAAAATCAGTTGAAAATCGGTCCCATCTACAAATATTCAGAGGATAAACCGAAACTCTGTGGCAATTACCAACATTCCATAGTATTGATGGTAACATGGTTCGAGATATCATTTCATGGTTGCTACAATCGTATCACGGTATGCACAGCCAATAACACAGCTATACCAAACGGTAAAGTTAAACTATTGGTTGCGACAACTGGCGATTATGGTTGTTTGCCGTAACCACGATGTACATACATATATTACTTTGGTACCAATAATTGGTGCTGACAACAAATAAGTTCTTCGCAGTAATAAAACCTTGTTGAGTTCGCTGTTGTAACATAAAATTGGTTGTTTCAACATAAACATATAAACGGTATATTTTATCGGTACAGTACAAAATCTTTGTTTACGAGGGTTGCTACGAGTATTTATACTTTGGGTACAGCAATAAAAACACAATAACTTATCATTGGAAATGATTTGATTGGACAATTCCAAAACATGATTTATGAACGCTTCAACAGCTGCTTCGGGCTATAAAAAACGTTGAATACGCATCGATTCGACATCTTGAGTGGTCAAATAGCTCATCGTTTTAGCTGATGTGTGAGAGCTCGCATTGTCGTGATGCAAAATGATTGTCAGATTTTGTTAAGTAAGGGCTTATTTTCTTTGTAAAAATGCCAGCTATACGTATGAATTTTTATATGGTTTTTTCTGCCACATTTTTACTAAAAAAAACGCCGTTTTTTAACCTTTTTAAGCCGCCAACATCAAAACTACTTACCCGATTTGAAAATTCTGAGAATGAGTTGTAGACGGCTCAATTTTCTTTAATTTGAGTATGGAGTAGGATCAAATAGGTCAAAGAAGTCGAAAGATATGCTCAAAATTGTAAGTGTACCTCCAAAAATTTAAAAAAAAAGTTCAAAAATTTGTATCTCGAAAACCAATCGACAGAAAAATTTTTAAAACTCATTTTAGTGTTTATTAGGTCAAAATCAATGGGAACAAGTAAGTAAGTGCTATAGTCGGGCGTGGCCGACTCTATGATACCCGCACCACTATAAATGTGATTAAGTCTCCTGTTAATCGAAAGCACTCGTCGCTATTTCTATCTGTATCTATCACGCAAGCACTAAGCCCATACCACTATGTGGTGAGGGTATAACAATTATAGTTGGTCCACATTTTCATACCTTGTTTTCGGACCCTGTGCCCTCCCACGGACGAGATAAATCATTTGGCTTGACATACTTAAAGTCCTGAGGCAATTCCCTGTCATTTGAGGGGTCACACTAAAATCCGGGTAAACCGAAACTTTTGGACCCTCCTAATGGACCCTGGGGCCCAAACAGGTCGATTTTTTTTCTGTATTTAAAATTGTAAGATAATTTCCTTTCATTTAAGGGGTCACACTTATATTTAAAATCATGGGTCCATTTTTTGGGTTCTGAAGGCCCCGTAGGTCCGAGAGGCGGGTCCAACAATTTTTTTTACATTTTGTGGTCAGTTCTACATCGAATGGCATATTTTTTAATTTGTTGACCAATACACGCGACATCAACTGGATTTGGACCAAATCCGGGAGTTCCTTTGTATGGGGGGTCTATCAGAAAGTGCTCCGATTTGGACCAAATTCAATAGCGTCCGTCCTTGTCCCAATATACATATTACCACATGCCAAGTTTCATCAAGATCGGTGCATAAATGCGACCTGTACTTTGATTACAATAATAAATGGACATCTTTACATCCAGCCAGCCGACCAGCCAGCCAGCCGGCCAGCCAGCCAGCCAGCCAGCCAGACAGACATGGCTAGATCGACTCAAAATGTAATTCTGAGCAACTTTCTCTCTGGTCCCGGTATTCTAACTCGATTCCTTCGAATTTTTTTCTGTATTTAAAATTGTAAGATAATTTCCTTTCATTTAAGGGGTCACACTTATATTTAAAATCATGGGTCCATTTTTTGGGTTCTGAAGGCCCCGTAGGTCCGAGAGGCGGGTCCAACAATTTTTTTTACATTTTGTGGTCAGTTCTACATCGAATGGCATATTTTTTAATTTGTTGACCAATACACGCGACATCAACTGGATTTGGACCAAATCCGGGAGTTCCTTTGTATGGGGGGTCTATCAGAAAGTGCTCCGATTTGGACCAAATTCAATAGCGTCCGTCCTTGTCCCAATATACATATTACCACATGCCAAGTTTCATCAAGATCGGTGCATAAATGCGACCTGTACTTTGATTACAATAATAAATGGACATCTTTACATCCAGCCAGCCGACCAGCCAGCCAGCCGGCCAGCCAGCCAGCCAGCCGCCCAGCCAGCCAGACAGACATGGCTAGATCGACTCAAAATGTAATTCTGAGCAACTTTCTCTCTGGTCCCGGTATTCTAACTCGATTCCTTCGATGTGTTACAAACGCAAGCACTAAGCCATTATACCCCATACCACTATGTGGTGCGGGTATAAAAAGTATGCTAGAAACAAATAACAGAGAAAATTTTGTTATTTGTGACCTAGTGTAATCATACGCTTACCCTTCTGTGTAAGATGGTTCATATCCTTTCTTACGAACAAAGAGTGCAACGCAACAAAAAAAGCACGTCTGCATATGTTTTGACAAAATCCGTTTCATAACTTAATAAGTCACTTTTGTCAAGTCCGTCTTTCCATCCGGGCATCTGGTTAGCACTATAACTTTTAAAAGCAGTCAGCCAGCGTTTTTAAATTTTGTATGTTGTAGTATGTACAGGGTGTCCGTCGAGAAGGTATACTACATTGCTTGTTTATAATTTTTGATTAAATGAAAGAAAATGGATGTTATATTAATAAATGTTTTATTTAATGTCGGCACTTATGTATGGAATACAATATCAGATAAATATCCGCCTCTGTTAGACTCACAAATGTGAGCCCTTTTGAGCACATTTTTCATTACATTCTCACACATTTCACGCGGTTTTTTTTATTAATTTCATCACGAATATTTTGTTTGAGTTGCTCAAACGTTTCTGGTTTGTTTTGCATAAACCTTGCTTTTCAGCCTTAACCATGCAGTTCTGGCGTTAAAAAGTTTTCAATCATATCACGATATCGCTCCACATTGACAGTTACTGTTAGGCCCTTTTCATTTTCATAGAAGTAAGGTCCAATGATTCCTCTTGACCAAATTGCACACCTAACTGTCAATTTTAACGGATGCAAAGGGGGCTGATGAATAATTTGAGGCTTTTCCATTACCCAGAACCGACTATTCTGTTTATTCACATATCCTTCAAATAAAAATTTGACTGATGAATAATTTGAGGCTTTTCCATTACCCAGAACCGACTATTCCATTTATTCACATTTCCTTCAAATGAAAATGTGCCTCGTCCTTCAATTTGATTTTTTCATGAAAATCTGGGTTGTCATGGGCGAGCTGCAACATCCTATTGGCATATGAACTGCGCGTAAATGGTGCTGTGGAAGAAGCTCTTGAGTCAACTGAATCTTAAATGGAAACAAATGCATTTCCCTGTGCAAAATTGTGGCCAAAGTTGTTCTTACACGACCAAGCTCCTTAGCACGGCGTCGAAGTAAGGATTGGTTGGAACACTTTCTTGAGCTGCAGTAATGTTTTCAGCCGATCTTGCAGTGCGTTGTGGTCCATGTTTGGACCTATCGGCTACAGACCCCTTTTCTTCGAAATCATTCACTACACGGTAAATAATGCGTTTTGTTGGCACGTTGTTTCTCCCAAAAATGTCACGTAACTTTATCATCGTCACGGTAATCGATGATGACGGTGCAGATTAAAACCCACATGCCTTGTCAACGACTGCATGAAATTCACTTACATTGACCACACTGTATTATTTTTGTCGCGTTTTCTTACATGCATTAAAAAAAGTGGTTGACACACTAGCGCTAAGACGTCCTAACTTCTCGTTTCTTTTTTGCAGGCATCGTCAGTTGCGCCGCTGGGTCGCATTCATACACAGGCATTACTCGGCTGAGTGTGTGCCGCTGGTGTCCTTTTCACACATGTGTGATTAAGGGCCAATGGGGGTGTAAGCAACAGTACCCTGTAGGAAATGTCGATAGTTTAACTGCACTGATTCACTATTGACTTTGTCATCAGTACTTCTGACCAATTATACCCCAGGCAATGCTTGTCATTGAGAATCCTCTAATGACTTTGGAACCAGTGATTTACTACTTCTCAATTGTCACACTATTGACTATTTAGGTCTTATGGGATCTTATGGAGACATTGGAACAAGAGATTCAGTGGTACATTTTAATAATCGTAGTCAACACTTTTGGCTTTTTACTGAAGTCCACACTAGAACAATAAGATAGGATTTAAGATAAAACAGGTTCTTTTATCTTGTTAAAGTTATATATTTTATTAGTGAAAAATAGTATATGTGACAGCGCATAGAGAAAGGGACCTAAGGGTAAAACAATCAATTTTCATTTTTTTTTTTCTTTTTTTGATGTGGACAACATCTGAGCATCGAATGAGATCCCATGCCCCAAAAGTGTTCCCTCCCAGAGATATGCGCGTTTTATGAAAGTGAAGTCGACGATTCTAAGCGCAAATAGAAAGGGGCCTAATCTTTAAAATAGCTCTCCTGAACAAAACTGGTTTTAACCTTAGGTCTCCTTCTATTTTGCGCGTCACATATGATAATTTTTTCGCGTTTCATTAACCTATTTCGAGACGGCACTCGATTTTGTGCTTTTAGAGCATGATTTTTGAAGATTGAAGAGTAACTGAAATCACGAAATGGTAAAAAAAATCGATAAATACCCTACACACATGTGGTTTAGCTGCAACAAATCACAATTAATTAAACATTTTCAAAGATTTGTGAATTGTTTTTTTACGGTACAAAAAGTAAACCAAAACAGTAGACAATTGTGTTGACTTGGAGACAGTTGACCCCAGGCTTCCTACAGGGTAGCGACAACTATTTACATGGTTGCGTGTGTGTGTGTTGATGCGAGTGAATTTGCGTTGTTTACAACATATCAGATCGTGTCCTTGTATAAAACTCCTCCTGATTGGTGTTGCCTACTGATGAGTTGTCATACATGCACAACATGTTTGTATGCACACTAGACTGGAGCGACTTGAAATTGCTGCCGATCGTTGTTCACTGAATCCAGAACTAAGCCGAAGAGATACTACGTATTAATATACCTTCTATCATTTCTCACCTTGTCAATCCTTTTGCAACCCCTCGAAATACTGGTCGGCGACCCCATAATGTATGTGTAGGGAGATCTAGATCTAGAGGTATTTTTTCAGAACAAAAAAAAATATAAAAATTTAAATCAAGTGTGGAATCTTTATTGGTAATTTGAAAGGACATTTTATGGCATTTATTTTTTGAAAAAAATTATTACCTTCGAATGTTGGCAACTGTATTTTGGAAATGAGCGTTCGGTGAAAAACGGGAAGATCCGCTGTTTGCGACCAAACTTTTGTTAAGTGATGAGGCCCATTTCTGGCTCAACGGTTAAGTCAATAAACAAAATTGCCGAATTTGGGCTGAAGAGCAAAAAGAAGAGGTTCAAGATGTGCCATTATACCCAGAGAAAACCACGGTTTGGTGCGGTTTATAAGCTGGTGGAATCAACGGTGCGTATTTTTTTTAAAAAATGATGATGGCCGGAACGTAGCCGTGAATGGTGCTCGCTAGCGCGCCATGATATCGATCTTTATGCTACCTGAAATTGAAGCCCGTAATCTTGACGACACTTGGTTTCAACAGGACGGTGCCACTTGCCATACAGCTGCTCAAACAATGGATCTATTGAGAGGTCATTTCGAAAAGCAGCTAATTTCACATTTCGGACAGGTGAGTTGGCTGCCTTGATCGAGTGATGTCACGCCTTTAAACATTTTTCTTTGGGGTTACGTAAAGTCCAAAGTCTATGCTGACAAACCAGCTACGATTCAGGTTTTGGAAGCCAACATTAGGCGTGTCATTAAAGCCATACCGGTCGAAATGCTCAAACGAGCCATTTAAAATTGGACCCTCAGAACGGTTTCGCTGAGGCGTAGTTGCGGCCAACATTTGAGGGAAATTATATTCAAAATAAAATGTCCTTTCACACTACCAATAAAGATTCCACACTTGATTTTATTTTTTTTATTTTTTTTGTTGTAAAAAAATACCCTTTAGATGGATTACCCTATACATACACATATTCTGAGTCGTCATCAAAATCTAAGAGAATCTGTAAGGTGGGTCGATTTATCAATCGATATTGTGCCATCGATTTTTCGATAGCTTTTGGCATGTTGAAAAAAAGTTCCACTACGACATACGAATATTAAAAAAAATCATTTTCGGAGCCCCAAATTTTAATTTTTTTCTTTTTCTCAACTTAAGGTTTTTTTAGTAGGCAATAAAAAAATGATTCTTAACAAATATTACCTTTCCAAGATGACATACAAATATACTTTGTCACTTACAATACAGTAGCCGTGTTCTGTTGGTACTCGCTTACTAAACGAGTAAGTGGTCGCCAACGCGATAATTTAAAAAATTAACGAGCATTTTTGGAAATTTCTTTGTATACAAGAACTGATTGGCTATATGCAACATAATCCTTTTGTTTTGTAACTTGTAGAAAATTAAGTTATTGAGGAAATACTATAAGCGAGTAATAACCGAGCTCGCTTAAACTCGCTAAAGGTTTTTCCTCAATAATTTTCTTACCAAAAATGTTACCTATTTAAAACAAACAGGGTTTAATGTTTTCTGCAATAGTTTTCTGTAAACAAAATCATTGCTCTATTCTTGTACAATGGTGTGGAGTTATCGAGTTAGCGACTTTCTAAGCGAGTTGCCAATAGAACACGGCCATTATTAGATATGAGCGCGTGAGAATTGAAATACGACTAAGAGAATAGAATCAATGGCACAACATTGACAAATTTCCTTACAAGTCGGTCCACCCTATGTCTGTCTGTCAGTGGAAAGCAAACTACAGGTCGTATTATTAAATTAAAATTGTGCGGAAATATGATTTCATGGACTGAAATGGTTTATATTGAAAATGGGGCAGATCAGGCGAGAGGTAAAGAAAGCATTTACTGAGTCAACGTACAATAAATATTCACATTAAACTATGTTCAGACAGGTAATATTTGTAGGGTTAATTACGATATGATTGACCAAAGGGGAATAGAAACACCCATAGAACCATGTACTTAGAAAGACATATATGGTCATGGAACGAAACACAACTTGGAGGAAAAGTGGGCGGTGGCATCCCCCTCCAATTGTTTTAATAGCCAAAGTAAGAGTACGATCGTTAACAAATTTTAATAGACAGGCAAATATTTATTGACTTGGCACGGCAGTTGTTGATACATATGGTGTTGGTATGAAAAGAAACAAAGCCTGATAAAAAATAGGCTTTGACAAAATTGTCATATGAGGATTGCTAATTATATTTCGGATCCGGCAATAAATACACAATAATTTATCATTGGAAATGGTTTTATTGTTTTCCAATATATTCTTTCTTAAGATCAATAGACTTTTGCATGCGCACCAATTTTCGAAGCACTTTTTCCACTCCGATTGAGACACATTCAAAACATGATTTTTGAACGCTTTAACAACTGCTTCGGGCGATAAGCAACATTGGCCACGCACTTTTTTCTTGTTGCTAGGGAATAAGAAGAAGTCATTGGGTGGCAAATCAGGGCTGTACGGTGGATGGCCTATCAATTCGACATCTTGAGTGGTCAAATAGCTCATCGTTTCAGCTGATGTGTGAGAGCTGGTATTGTCGTGCTGAAAAATGATCCGCCTTCTCTTATTATCTTTCCTCACTTCTTCGAGCACTGTTGGTAAGCAAATGGTTGTATACCACTTAGAATTGACCGTCCTACGTTCCACTAAACTGTGGCACTGTGGCAACATGGCCGGTAAAACGCAAACATTTGCTTCGATGTACTTCTACCATGAACAACTTTTGTTTGATTTGACTCGTCTTGAAAGACCCATACGGTCGATTGCTGTTTTGTTTTGGATTCATATGCATAGATTTATGATTCGTCACCTGTGGCAATGTTATATAGTGCCTTTGCGCTACCGCAGTTATACTTTTTCAACATCTCTTTGCAACAATCCATACGAGCTTTTTTTGGGCCTTCGTCAAATTATGTGGGATCCAACGAGAACAATTTTTTTTCACGGCCAAATGAACACGCAATATCTTATTGATGCTTGTCATACCCAAGGATGCCTCAATCTCACTGTATGTCACATGTCGGTCTTGCTTAATCAGTTCACGCACAGCATCGATGGTTTGTGGCAAAGTGACCGAAGTAGGACTTCCTTCACGAAATTTATCCTGGAGCGAACGGCGACCGAGACTGAACTCTTGAAACCAGCGACTAACAGTGGTTTTTGAAGGTGCTTCATCGCCAAAAGCCGAAACAAGTTGATTTCAGCATTGTCTCGACGAAAAATTTCACGGGAGAATTCCATTTTTTGACTAAGATGAATTCTTCAACACACTGTAAACAAATCAATTCGCCCTCAAATGACAAAACGTTCCGAGTGAAGTTATTCTAAAATATGTTTCTAAGAACACTAGTATTGTTAGCACCAGAAACATAAATAGCAACCCTCGTACTGTACTGCAATCCACGATGGAGAGTATATACGTCGTCAGTTTCGACCCGGCAGAACTTATTTTTTCCCTTTGCTTTTGGCTTAAATTTTTTTTTTTAAATAACCAATACTCAGGGGATGCCCCGTATACATGCGGTGCATTGCGTTGGCGAGTGGAAAGTGAAGGATCGGAAGGGGGAAAGAGGGAGTAATGATTATTGACGCTTGCCTTGAACTTCTGGATGTTGCAATCAGTGGGAAATACATTTGCCGGAAGTCGATTCCACATACGGACTGTACGAGCGAAAAACGAAGTTGATCTGTAGTATATAGTGCGGTCAACTGGCCAATCGATAACAAACGGGTGTGAATTCCTAGAAAGTCGCGTATTCCTGCCGAACATCCTCACATCAGGAATAAGGCGACGGATGTCTGATGAACACACACCATGAAAGTAACGATAGAACAGCGTCACGCAACCCACATTCCGACGATGCTCAAGGGAAACAATAGAGTTGGATACCCTACTGGCACCTATCAGCACCATCGCTCTCCTTTGGACACTGTCAAGTAGCTCCAAGGATGATTTTGGAGCACCTGCCCATATATGGGAGTTGTATTCCATCTTTGGCCTCATGTAAGTTGTATAGACATTGAAATTACGGCTATCCCGTCCACTGACACCAAAAAAACCAAGCAAGATCCAGCTTACAATAGGTACATATGGTCAAAATCCATGTCTCTTCCTAATAATTCTAAAATAAATTTATTTGGCTTCGAAAGAGCAAACATTCACATTATTATGGAATACAATTTAATTCTTGTGGCGGCCTCGGCTGACTTTGCTGTGGCTTATTTTGGTGATCCAATTTTCTACGATCTTGATGACAGTTGCTAGGTCTTCTTACGTATGGCTTGTTCTATACTCCCCTTAAGGCCCTGAATCGTTATTGGATTGTTCGTCAAATATCGGTTCTTCACGGCACCCATAAAAAGTCTATCGCAGTTCCTAGGTGACAAATTAACATTACCAACGAAACTTGATCTCGACACACAAAATATTGATTGTGTCGTGATCTGTGTGTGTGGTATGGCGTGTCATCCTGCAAAAGCCAAAGGTCCTACAAGTATATGTTTTTAATTTCCGGCCACCAAAAATGGGTTATCATGCCTCTTGAAGGCCTTCAAGCAGCATTTTCAAAGGAAAATGAAATAAAGATGCGCCAATCCGCAACGAACTGCCACTTTGAGGATGTATTGGCCTCTCGGTGATCTCGGGCCGGGTTTTCACTTCCCGAGATAAAAATACTCTTCGTTTCAAAAGATGATTTTTCGACCAAGATTGTTTTCCATTTCAAACACTAACCGAAAATCCTGATATAAATTGGTCAACTGGACATTGAAGACGAATAATGCGAGGGCTTGGTGCACAATTTTAATCACGCTTATTCGTATAATGTTAAGATCGATGGTGAGTCGATGTTCCAGAACAGTACTGTTAATGCAGCCACATAATCAGTGTGGGAGTTGTCCACTGGCATGCCAGTATCACAAACTCTCGTACAGCAGGCGCGGAGAGTTCCTCATCTTATTTTTAATAAGCGCGCTATAGCGCTTGTTGCGCCTCATATCATTTCACGGAGATATAAAACTCCGTGGAATGAAACCAAGCTACGGTCCGGCCTAATGTAGTAAGTCTTACAACGTATGTAGGCGCATCGGTATGCTTGAATACAATTTTATTTGCTTCACAGTTTAACACGATTATCCATACTCAGTGCCATTCAGCTATACGAGTATGCAAACGAACGTTAAGTGCAATAATCTTTATTAAATCTTATTCCAATCGGTTAAATCGCAATGTTGAGCATCATGAAATAATGTTCAAATGTTGCAAGTGAGTGAAGGACTTTGAAAAGGCTTTAAATATTTATTTGTATAATAAAAAACAAAGGTCACTGTTGGTAACTTCAAAGTTTATTTATAAATAGTCTCCACAAAATCTTTATGTTCTTTTAAAAGATGTAGTAAAGGAGCCAAAAAATGGGTGTTTATCAAAGATTAAGCTCTTCTATTATTCGTCGTGTCTTTTATACTTCTTAATAGAGAGTCAGGTGTAAATCAAGTTTATCATTCCGCTTAAAACACCTTGAAATAGTGATCGGAGATGCCATAAATATTTAAGATCATCCTTAAAATCTAACAAAGCGAAACCTCGCCGCATTGTCCAATTTTACCATAAATTAGTTTATTATAATTTCATAGTCATAGATTTCATTCTGTTAACATTTTATAACGAACAGACCATAACATTGAATATAAATGCGATTTTTTTAAAGGTTGTTGTTGTAGCGGCACATACAGCTGGGGTGACAGCCCTTGACCGAAGAATTCATATATCGGGTCGATCCGGTGCATAGAACAGGCTGCCGGGTCAGTTGTTGTTGTAGCGGCACACCGTAACGGAGTGACAGCCCTTGACCGAAGAATTGCTGCTTCGGGTCGATCCGGTGCAAAGAACCGGCTGTCGTGCACGCAGAAAAAAAGTATGGTTGTGGTGACAATATTCGAAGAGGATCATACTATTGTTGGCTATATGGTTGTGCCACAACAATATTATGATCCTCACAACAATAGTATTATTCACACATAACCATACTATGATCCCCACAACCATAGTATGATTCACACTCAACCGTACTATGATCTCCACAACCATATTATGATCCTCACAACCATAGTATGTTTCTCATACAACCATAGTATGATCCTCACAACCATAGTATGATTCGCACGCAACCATACTATGATCCCCACAACCATAGTATGATTCACACTCAACCATACTATGATCTCCAAAATTATTTATTAGGATTGGGTAATGTTGTTATTCAAAAATAGAGATTTTTATCAAGCAAGTTATTATAAATTGCATTACTATTAGATCATAGCCAATTTTGAGGCCACGTTTTTATTGAACATTTCATTCAAGAAACCAAAATATATATTCCAACGGTCAAAAATACTTTTAGTTGCCAGCAGAGGTGAATGCTACTTCACCATCCGTAGACACCAAGTAACGAATGTGATTAAACCATGATCAATGGCTATATACTTAAGTGCAGGCAGATTTTAAATAAACGAGAACCAGTCGGTATTAGAGTATTTTACCGAACAAAGTAAACACAATAAAAATCCCTCGAACTACCTTCCGATTGTTATTTTTTTTTAATGGACAGCAACCATTCACTGTATCGTGTGTATGTGTTTTTTTTTGTATATCAAAAAAACATACGCACACACATACATGTATTCTCTACAAAACCTGTTTTGTTATGTTCATAGTCACAACCATACTGTATGATTGCCGTAATCATATTTTTGTTAACGTAAATTTTAAACAACAATACTTTTGTTGCACTAACCATGTTTATATTATTGCTACAACCATATTTTCATTTCTAAATTTGGCAATAATACTATTGTTACATTTCAACAATAGCAATATTGTCGCAATCATACTATTGTCAAAATGAAATTCAAAAAACAATACTATGGTTGCGACGATCATGCTTTTATTGGAAAGAACATATTATTGTTGCGGTGACCATAGTGTAACCATATCTTTTCTCTGCGTGTGGGATCCAGTTTTAAAGGTGATCTCACGCAGAGAAAACACATGGTTACTATATGGTCACGGCAATAATAGTATGTTCTCCGCAATTAAAGTATATTCTTCGCAAACATAGTATTGTTAACTAAATTTAATTTTGACCATAGTATGATTGCCGCAATATTAATATTGCCGAAATGTAACAATAGCATTATTGCCAAATTTAATAATGAAAAATATGGTTGTACCAACAATATAACTTTGGTTGGTGCGGCAAAAGTATTGTGTTTTGGGTTTTATGTTAAAATAATATGATGACGGCAATCATACTGTATGATTGTAATTTTTACTTATTTAAAAATGCTTTTTAGAGCAATATTATTGTTACGGATCTAATGCAATAATAGTACTTTTTATATGGAAATTAAAAATTTTCAAACAAACTGCTTTGGCTTTCTTTAACTAAAATATTTTTAATAAAACGATTACGCTTTTTTAAATTGGTTTTTTCTACTGTCCCTTCTGTTATTTTGAATTTAATGTATTTTTAAATAATTTTCATAGTTCAAATTCATTGTTGAAAACTTAACCCAATTTTAACAAATAATTATAGTATAATTGTGTGTGATCATACTATGGTTGTGAGGATTATACTATGGTTTTATGTGAAACATACTAAGGTTGTGAGGATCATAATATGGTTGTGAAAATCATAGTATGGTTGAGTGTGAATCATGCTATGGTTGTGGGAATCATAGTATGGTTATGTGTAAATCATACTATTGTTGTGAGGCTCAAAGTATGGTTGTGAGGATCATAGTATGGTTGTATTTGAATCATACTATTATTGTGAGGATTATAATACCACAACCATTCACCCAACAATAGTATTATCCTCTTCGAGTATTGTCACCACAACCATACTTTTTTCTGCGTGCTGGCACCGCCCCTTTTTATCGAGGATCATATTTTCCAAATATCATCGTCATAACTCTATTAGTTGATGAGATATTGTCTTTTTAATTTCAGGGTTGTATGGGCCGTGCAACGCTTGCTTATTCAATTTAAACATTTGATTTTTATTCAATTTAAACATTTGATTCAATTTAAAATTTGAATTTTTTTTAAGGATTTTTGCCACCACCCACTTTTCCTCCGGGATGTATTTCGATACATGCCGGTGGTAAGAAGGAAGAGGCCAAGAAAGAAGAAAAGAAGGAAGAATCCTAATCTGAAGATGACGATATGGGCTTTGCTCTTTTCGATTAAATTTGTAACGGCCCCAGCCATTCACAACAACAAATACAGCAAAAGCAGTAAGACTACAACAACGGTCTTATCCTGTTTTATCCTGTTAAAATTTTATAACGATCGCTTTATTAGTTTGGCCATAAAGGCGATTTTTTTAAGGATTTTTGCCACCACCCACTTTTCCTCCAGGATGTATTTCGATACATGCCAATATCTC
The DNA here is from genome assembly GCA_963513945.1 of Hydrotaea diabolus. Lineage (NCBI taxonomy): Eukaryota > Metazoa > Arthropoda > Insecta > Diptera > Muscidae > Hydrotaea > Hydrotaea diabolus. Next base: position 84,127,822 of record OY740716.1, on the reverse strand, counting down.
AAATGGCCTTATATCTCAAATGGTTCATGAGTTATTGTTTTTTAAAGTTTAGGAATGTTGATTTCCCTATGATAAAGGGTATAAAAACTTCAGGTCGAACTATTGGAGGGGGCTGAAATGGTTAATGCTCTAAAAAAAACTGGTATTTCAAATCGGATAACATTTTCTCCGCACATGGACCTCTGGATAAATCACTACATTAAGAGTTTTTCGCCCGAGGATCGTGGTCATTTTTCTGTCTGGAATAAAAAGAATTTGCTCGGGATTTATTCAAGCAATATATTTTTTGTAAAACCATTAAAGCCATACCGGTCGAAATGCTCGAACGAGTCATCTAAAATTGGACCCTCAGAATGGAAACCCTGAGGCGTAGTTGCGGCCAACATTTGAAGGGAAAAATATTCAAAAAATAAATGTCCTTTCAAATTACCAATAAAGATTCCACACTTGATTTTTTTTTGTTCTGAAAAAACACCATTAGATGGATCATCCTATATTTCAATATGATGTTTATTGCAGCTATGTCTGTTACATTAAAATGGTTGATGAGTTTACTGAACTCAATTTATAATAGTTGGGGTAGCTGGTCAACTTTTAAGCGAGATTAAGCAAACGCATACATAATACAGTATTTAGCGCTACACGCAGAAAAAAAGTATGGATGTGTGACAATATTCGAAGAGGATCATACTATTGTTGGGTATATGGTTCTGCCACAACAATATTATGATCCTCACACAAATAGTATTATTCACACACAACCATACTATGATACTCACAACCATATTATGATTCACACTCAACCATACTATTATCTCCACAACCATATTATGATCCTCACAACCATAGTATTTTTCTCAACGACCATAGTATGATTTTCACAACCATAGTATGATTCACACGCAACCATGCTATTATTCATTCAACCATAGTATGATTCACTCAACCATACTATGATCCCCAAAATTATTTATTAAGATTGGGTAATGTTGTTATTCAAAAATAGAGATTTTAATCAAGCGTGTTATTTTAAATTTCATTACAATTAGTTCATAGCCAAATTTGTGGCCTTGCTTTTATTGAACATTTCATTCAAGAAACAAAAATATATATTCCAGCGGCAGTCGAAAATACTTTTAGTTGCCAGCTGGGGAAAATGCTACTTCACCAACCGTAGACCCCAAGTAACGAATGTGATTAAACCACGATCAATGGCTATATACTTAAGTGCAGTCAGATTTAAAAAAAAAACGAGAGCCAATCGGCATTACAGTATTTTACCAAACAAAATAAACACAATAAAAGTCCCTCGAACAACCCTCCGATTGTTGTTTTTTAAAATGGACAACAACCATGCACTGTATCGGTTGCATGTGTTTTTTTTTGGTATACCAAAAAAACATACGCACACACATACATGTATGCTCTATAAAACCTGTTTTGTTATGTTTATAGTCGCAACCATACGGTATGATTGCCGTAATAATATTATTGTTAACGTAAATTTTAAACAACAATACTTTTGTTGCATCAACCATGTTTCTATGGTTGCTATAACCATATTTTCATTTCTAAATTTGGTAATAATACTATTGTTACATTTCAACAATATGAATATTGCGGCAATCATACCATTCTCAAAATTAAATTCAAAACTATGGTTGCGACGAACATACTTTTATTGCGGAGAACATATTATTATTTCCGTGACCATATACTAACCATATTTTTTCTCTGCGTGTATATGCACCCTAATTAATTTCAATTAATATATTTATTAATATAAATATTAGTATGAAAGTCGAGCAATTATGCAACTTTTGAAACTAATTGCATTTTAATAATGTGAAGCAAACACAACAAGTCTTTTTTCAACTTACCGTCTTAATCCAATTATTCCAGCAGAATTTAAATTCCTCCCTATCGATGAAACCATCTTCATTCGTATCGAATACTGAGAATATTTGCTCCAAACGGTCGGCAGGTACATCGTAAATATGTCCTTTTTCATTGCGAAAAAGAGCCCGGCAAATCAATGTGAACTCGGACAGATTTAGACGATCATCCCTGAAATTAAAAGGAACAGTTTAAAAAATTGTAGAAAACAAGAGGAAAAAATTAGTTTGGCCGGCCCAAAGCTTAGATACTCTCTATCAGTACTTATATACTAATAAACAGTCAAGGAATCATTGAAACCGCTTAAGAAAACCCATAATTTGGTACAGCATCTTAAATGGACAACCCAGCAATCTTGGACCATAAAGGCCTATTATTTACTACAGTATAAAAAAGCATCTTTCAATCTATATGCACATAGAGGAATCAAATAACAATAAAGCTGAATTTAAAATTTGTATTCCATTTTTGTTCTAAATTTGAGTGAAGGACCAAAGGACCTAACATCCATTCCATTTAAATTTTCTCATTTACACAAATTTAATTATGGTTTACTGAAGTTGATGGAAAATTATCACTTCAAAGTCTTATCGGTGAGAAATGCCTTAACCAAACAGAGTATATGTAGAGTTTATTTCGATATTTACACCCGACACTGTCGCAGAAGATTCCACCCTAACACCTTCTAAACTATTAATCTAATAAAAGTACAGATCGCAAATGTAAAATGATCTCAACGAAACTTTTTAAAATGTGCAGGCCTGGGCCAAAGAAGAATCAAAAGCGGCGCATGTTTTGATTTTTAAGCATCTCTACCCGATCTAGCTTAAATTCCACACAGAACATGAATGTACAATAAAATAGCAATGCCAAATAGTTCCTGAATTTAAGTCATTTCGCTTTAAAAGCCACGAATTTAATCCGCTCTTGCTTATATAGGGTAATCCATCTATAGGTATTTTTTCAAAACAAAAAAAATACAAAAACTCAAATCAAATGTGGAATCTTTATTGGTAATTTGGAAGGACATTTTATGGCATTTATTTTTTGAATATAATTTCCTTCAAATGTTGGCCGCAACTTCGCCTCAGGGTTTCCATTCTGAGGGCCCAATTTTGGATGACTCGTTCGAGCATTTCGACCGGTGTGGCTTAATGACACGCGTAATGTTGTCTTCCAAAACCTGTATCGTAGCTGGTTTGTCAGCATAGACTTTGGAGTTCACTCGATCTAGGCGGCCAACTCAACTGTCCAAAACGTGAAATTAGCTGCTTTTCGAAATGACCTCTCAATAGATCCATTCTTTGTATGGCTAGTGGCGCCGTCTTGTTGAAACCAAGTGTCGTCAAGATTACGGTCTTCAATTTCAGGTAGCATAAAGATCGATATCGTGGCGTGATAGCGAGCAGCATCCACGGTTACGTTCCGGCTATCTTCATTTTGAAAAAATATGCACCGATGATTCCACCAGCTTACGTATAAAAAGCACCAAACTGTGGTTTTCTCTGGGTATACTGGCACCTCTTGAACCTCTTTTTGTTGCTCTTCAGCCCAAATGCGGCAATTTTGTCTATTGACTTTGCTGTTGAGCCAGAAATGGGACTGAACAAAGTTTTGGTCGGAAACAGCGGATCTTCCCACATCTCACCGAACGCTTATTTCCATAATCCAGTTGAAGGTAGTTATTTTCAAAAAATAAATGCCATAAAGTGTCTTTTCAAATTACCAATAAAGATTCCACAATTGATTTGAATTTTCATATTTTTTTTTTGTTCTGAAAAAATACCTCTAGATGGATCACCCTATATAATCTGAAAAATAAAAAAAATATATTAACGAAAAAGTTATTAAATTTTTAAACTCCATTGAAACTTTTTGCCCACCCTGTATATGATGTTTGGTCTGATATATTGTTTATGATTTCAATAGACACAAGGAACAGATTTGTTGAAACAACCGAATTGTTTTGCCCACCAAATACTCGTAATTGAGGTTACATTCATATCGAGCATTCCATCAGGACCGAACCGAATTTAAGTTGCCAACAAAATGTTTGCAAAGCTATTGGTTGCCATAACTACCAGTTGTGGAAACTAAATTCCCTATGGCAATTCATTGGTATGACCGACCAATATGTTGTGAGCAACCGAAATTCCTCTTTTGCAGCAGAATGATTGTAGTTCAAACCGATTTGCAACAAATTTTTTCTCGTTTATAACAAATTTTATATCAGAAAGCAGTACAGGGGATTTTTATTGGGTTTACTTTGTTCGGTGGAATGCTCTAATGGGATTCTGCATGCTCTTCCGTTGATTGTTGTTTATTCACGTTTGTTGCTTGGCGACTGAGTATGGTGAAGTAGTGTTTACCAAACTGCAGTCTATAGTAAACTAATTTTTTTTTCCACCGCTTTGGATTTACTTTTTGGTTTCTTTTAAATAAAATGTCAATAGAACCATGAACTCAACTGTGACTATGAACTAAGTTAAATTTTTATATTAAATACTCGTAGCACATAAATTTCATTTTAATAGATCATATTGTATTTTGATGCAAATGCAATGCTCTTGGATATGAATTAAAGTTGAAGCACCATATCTCAATACCGAAAGTTCTGCGAATTCATTGCTAGCTCAACAAAGTTGAAAATGGCGCTTGAATCAAAATAGCACGAGACCAATGATAAATTAATACGAGTAGAAATATAGTAACTCCTGTCATAAACTACGTACATTGGAGTGCTTTCAGTTGTGTGGAGCCAATATGTTACCGCAGTACCTGTCCAGAAATTAATACTCTTATAGATATGTTTTCAATGGAATCCCAAAGTGTTTTGGCTTAAGTTGGCTGCATACGTAAGCTGGACCAATTTCGGAACTCCATTACAGATCGAATTTTCTTTCATTAACATTAACGATTTTATACTTTTGGCCAAATAAATGAACGACTGTTAAATAAAGTTGCCAGCACGTGGATTGCGCATTAAAATATTTCTGAAATTTGTTTTTATGCTCGAGATATTAAAATATTTCTGAAAATAGTTTTTATGCTCGAGCTATTAAGAGTTTTGATTATTTGTTCGAATTTTTTAATAACATTTTTATAAAATTCAAAATAAGTGGCGTATTTTAAGTTTTAATTTCAATTTCAAGGCGGCGTTGGATTGTTCTTTTCGAATACTAGTATTTCTACATCTTGATAACCCTTTAGGAACAATACGCTCACGCAGAAAAAAAGTATGGTTGGGGTGACAATATTCGAAAAGGATCATACTATTGTTGGGTATATGGTTGTGACACAACAATATTATGATCATCACAACAATAGTATGGTTCACACAACCATACTACGATCCCCACAATAATATTATGGTCCTTTCAACAATAGAATTATTCACACACAACCATACTATGGTCCCCACAACCATATTATTATTCACACTCAACCATACTATGATCCCCACAACCATATTATGATTCTCATAATTATAGTTTATTTTACATACAACCATAGTATGATCCTCACAACCATAGTTTGACTCACACACAACAATACTATGATCCCCAAAATTCTTCGTAAGGATTATGTTAAGTTACTATTCAACAAAAGAGACTTTTTATTAAGTAAATTATGTAAAAATACATTAAACTCTTACTAATCCAAAGTAGTTTGTTTTGAAAAAAAAATAATTTACACATAAAATATGTTATTATTTCGTAAGACTCGTCACAATAACATTGTCAAAAAAAAAATACGATTTTGCTGGTATGATTGCCGTTATCATATTATTGTTAACAAAAAACCCAAAGAAAACAATACTTTTGTCGCACCAACCATGTTTATATTGTTGCTACAACCATATTTTTACTTTTAAATTTGGCAACAATACTATTGTTACATTTCAACAATATTAATATTGCGGCAATCATACTATTGTCAAAATAAAATTCAAAAAACAATACTATGGTTGCGACGAACATACTTTTTTTTTGGCAGAGAACATACTAGTTTTGTCGTGACAATATGGTAACCATACTTTTTCTCTGCGTTCTGGTAACAATTATTGACTCAAAGTCAACAAATGATTTGTTCAACTGATGAAATCAATATTTACATTCCATTTTTAAAAAAGTTTCAGAAATGAAGAGAATCAGAAAAGCACTTTTGATCGTTGCCCTGGAATCAAAAATGAAATAAAAAATCGTCGAAAATAATATTAAATAAATTGCATAAAAATCTTAATATCTTAAGCGTAAAACAGATTTAACCATTATTTTAATGCAAAGTCCAGTTTTGTTTAACCAATAGTATAACATCGAGAATGTTATTGACGGGAAACTCAATTAATATTGTTTTTAAACAGGCCCAGCACAACAAAGGCAGCCAACTAGTGCCACCATATTTTAGGAAACGGTCTAAAACTTATCAATTTTTATTTCAAGAGGGGTACATTTGCAACACTTGAATATTTATTATACCATTTATTATAGTTATAATTATAGTAGTCATGGTGGTAGCTATTTGCCATCTTCATTCCACTGAATCGCTTTAGAATTTTAACAATTCCTTATAGTTATATATCCACCTGGGACACCTTAACCACTTTTATATAACACTTTTCATCAATAATTCTTAAGAGTTTTTGTTGTTGTTTAAAAATCTGTCACTGTGTTTCGATATTGCTTGAATTGAGAATACTGATAGTGTCCAAGGCATCAACAGCGTTTGGAGGCGACTCATTACTCACCCGTCTTTGTCGAATGCGGTGAAGCAGGCATCCATTGCTGAACCGTTCGGATCGTCGATGACAATTGGCGGTGTTGGTGAGTCCATACTACGATTTTAAAATGTTGGCGCTGCAACTTAGATTTGCTTTATATACACGTACACACACACACAACCGCAAAGCAAGAGGATACGAAAAGGAGCCTTCAGCGTTGTTTCCGTATACTGTTGTTGACTTGGTCTCGAACTGCAAGTAGAGGAAGCAAGAAACAAATCAAGGATAATGAACGGAATACATGTGAATGAACGAACACTACCAATACGAAAGCACGTGCATATGCAATGCCACCAAACTTTACACACACACACACTCTAAAAGGCTCACCCTCTTCGGTTAGTGTCTTAAGCCGTGGGTGGTTTTAAAGTTTTCCAACTTTTTTTTCTTCTTCAAACCAACATAAAAATGGGGTTAAATACAACCTTTAGAGTTTTGATGTTTTCTTTCACTTTTTCGTTTTTTTTTTTTTGAAATGCCGCGCTATGTCAATCAGAACGGCTGAGCTATTCCACGCAAAGCACAACCGTGCGATGTAATGGGTTTATCTGCGATGACTGATTGTCAGTTTTGGAAAAGTGACTGTAACAACTGAATGTGAAACATTTCCGACTGAATATCCATGGGGGAAACACCGGAGGGAAAGTACTGCAATTAGAAGAAAACACAACAGCACAATATCGAGCTCAACGACAACAACAACAGCAGCTACAATGGCGGCAATAAACACAAACAAAAACAATAATACAAAATTGCCCCGATCAAGCTTTGAAATAGAAAATATACGTATATAAAGAAAAAACGGTAACAACAAAAGCTGCACAACGGCAAACACTGAGACATATGAAACATATTCGATGTTACTATGCCACTTTTTATTAAGCTTGGATACTGTGATACACTTATTGCGGTACAGGTAGGCCTCCGACAATGTGCAATGCTCAGCAGACACACCCACGCAGCAACATTCGAACCCACGACAGCACCGAATCGACCCTAAGAAGGAATTCTTCGGCCAAGGGATGCCACCTCGGCACCATGTACCGCTACAACAACAACGTACCAACATTCAACAATTTCTTTCTTCCCTAACAAAAAAATTCGAACTACCCAGCACTATGAATTGTGGAGTAAGTACAGGCACTCTGTCCGATTTATATCTATAAGTACACACAGAGAAAAGATTAGTAGCCTCAACCAAACTTTTTTTTCCAAAAGAATGATTAAGGCTACATGCATCTTGAGTAGTCCATCAGTACAACCGAATGTTAATTGGTACTCTGCAATTTTCAGTTATTGGAACTGTAGTTTTGGTGCAACATACCAAGTATCCGAAACTTCAGAATAGAATTTTTGGATTGAAAAATTCACGTACCGCACTTGTTCAACGAAAAAAATCCAATTTTAATGAGAGGCAAAAAACTGTTTGCTTGCACAACTGAAGTACTTAAATAATTCGTAGGAAGGGTAATGACGAGGAAAAAGTGGAAAAGATGACTGTTGAGTTTTACTAGAAAAAGATGTTAATCGATTGGCTAAAAGTCAGTAATAATTGATTCCATTAAACAACCCATTTTGGTTATGGTAAAAACTAATAACTGCTTACAACAACAAATTGTTTGCAAAACTATTGGTTGTCACAACCACCAGTTAAATGCCTGTTTCGCGTTTCATTGGTATGACCGATCAATAAGTTGCAAGTACGTTAATCATATTTATTAGCATGTGATATTTCAAACCGAATATGCATTACGATTATAAACATTTGGTGATTGCAAATCGAAATTCCCCTTTTGCAACCGAATCATTGCAGATCCAACCGATTTACATTTCTCTGTGTGTAGTAAATAAGCCAAATTTGGGTGTTACTGACTATACTGTACCCGGTATCACAGGATAAGCAATGTTGAACAAAATGGAGTCAGGAATTAATAAGAAAATTTTAATTTTTACTTTCTATATGTATATGTTTGAAGTTGTGGATTACTGGCTCTTACTGTGTTGGTCCTATCCAGTGTTGCCATTGTGGTCCAAAGCTGGTCAGTTAAAATAACAACTTTTTAGTTTGGTTAAATTATTGATCATTTTCTGCTCTTACTAATCAATACATCTACGACTGATTAACGGTTAAGGCAGAAATAGTATATTTTAAGATTTTTTTGAGGGTTTTGGGACAATTTATTTTTAAAAAATTGTCCAGCACCAACACTGGCCCATCCACAAATTAAGGCTATTAGTCCGTGTAATAATCTATTTGAAGTGGAAAGGTTTTTCGACGTGTATCAGTAGGAAATCGGTCTGAAGTACTGAAATTGAAATTCGGTTTATCCAACCGAATAACCACATTCAGTAGTATTGATGGTGACATGGTTCGAGATTTCATAAGATAGTTGTTATAACCATATCACCAAATCCAATTTAACTATTGGTTGCGACAACTGGCAGTAACTTTGGTACCAATAATTGGTGGTGTCAACAGATTAGTTCTTTGTAGAACTACAACAGAAATATTAATTTTCCCGAATATTACTCAGACATTACTCAGACTCGATCAGAATTTTCTCTATAGGTAGACCTCCTTATTATGCAAAACAACAACAATTTTTTTTTGATGGCGACCAATTTATCCCGAATTACGGCCACACAATGCTTAACAATAAATATTGTAATATACCTTAATTAATTATTTTCAGATTGGGGCATCTTTGTAATGCCTATAAAAACATCTATCCAAAGACGTATTTATTTTACTGATAGGTTGACCCATTACAAGGCGGTAAAATATTAAATAAAATCAAAACTTACTTATAAGCAACAATCTATAACAACAACTAATACATGCACAAATTCAGTTTTTATAATCATCTTAGTCTGTTAGGATTACCGATACTTATTTTCTTCAATCGAAAGTTCAGTTCCCTCTGCTAAAAATGTCTGTGTACCAAATCAACATTCGGTTGTAACGACGTGGATAGTGCGTCCAACCACCAACATTGGATTGGCAAAAAATTCGGTTGTGGCAACAAATCTGTTCTCTGTGTGCACATATTTCCATATTTAAAGATGGTGTTTATATGACTAAATAAATAAAAATCTTGAAAATTAGTGCACATTTGAAGATGCGAGAATATTTCAGTGCTATTGCCTTATTTCCTGATTGAGACCCCTCGTGCCCTTGCTCTAAGAATCAAGTTAAGCCAAATCCGATGAATAATGAAAAAGTTAGATTTCTGATCAAATTGCGATGCTCTTTGCGGCCCTTAATTATGTACATTTTAAAATGGACGGAGTTTTTTATAGTCGAATTTGTGTGTTTTGAAAATAGTGTCTTCACGCAGAGAAAAAATATGGTAACTATATAGTCACGGCAACAATAATATAAGTATGTCGTCGCAACCATAGTATTGTTTAATGAATTTAATTTTGACAATAGTATGATTGCCGCAGTATCAATATTGGTTAAATAAAACAATAGTATTATTGCCAAATTTAAAAATAAAACTATGGACGTAGCAACAATAAAAACATGGTTGTTGCGACAAAAGTATTATGTTTTAGGTTTTATGTTAAAAATAATATGATAACTGCAATCATACTATATGATTGTTCTTCTTCTTTATTTAAACATGATTTTTAGATCTAATGCAATAATAGTATATATTTTACATGGAAATTCAAATTTTTCAAACAAACTACGTTGGCTTTGATTAACTGAAATATGGTATGGTTGAGTGTGAACAATACTATGTGTTGAGAAATTCAACAGCGGCAAAAAACAACTTCAGAATTTCAGTTCAGTTTTTTATTTGGCTTAAATTTCTGTAATACAATTTCTTTTGTTATTAAATAATTCAATATTAATTAAATAAACTTACTACTCAACCACTCGAAAACTGCAGCTTCAATGACAGTCACTTTAGCAATTGAGACAGAGTTCTTTTACTTTAATGTGTTTTATAAATGACAAAGGGAGAAATATTATTTAGTTCACTGCTCCCCTTTTTGGTTTTAGACCAATCGGAATGCAGCTGCAAAATCAGCTGTTTGGAGTTGGTTGTGGGAAAGTGAGGAGAATGGACACCCATATCTTAGTCAACACTATGGTTGTGAGGTTCATAGTATGGTTATGTGTGAATCATACTATTGTTGGGAGGATCAACAATATTAGCAATATTCTAAGAGCATCATACTATTGTTGGGTATATGGTTGTGACATAATAACGTTATAATTTCCACAACCATAATATGAACTTTGATCCCCACAACCATAATATCGTTGAATTTCTATCATATATCCAATATTCAATATTCTTCGAATATTGTCATACCTTGTATCGTCGTGCAGTTTTAACTTTTATATCAAGTTGGCATGATTTGTCTACCGAATATTAGCAAACCATAGAAACTTTTTTATTTGGACTGTAGCGTGGATATCGTGGCGTATACAAATGGTCTGTTGACGAAATTTTTTGTATTCAATTCTTTTATAGATGGCGGACAAAATATTCCTTTCGAAATATATCCCGAATTCTGTCTGCAATAAGGCCACGAAATCGGAATTAAATTTTTTTTCTAGAACAGCTGTATCTTAAATCGGATGAAGCTTTGAACTGCAGCTATATCAAAATATAGACCGTTATGATCCATTTTCATCAGATCTTCTTACTGGTCGATCGTTATGACCAGCGTTAAATCTCATAGATTGGATGTTTTATGCGACTTCCAGAGATAAAAACAAAAAATCGGCTAAATATATGTGTGGGAGCTATATCTAAATCCAAAGTTATTTTCTTCAATTTCAAAAAAATTACATCTGCCAAATTGCATCAAGATCGGATTTGTTTGTTTTTTGAATACAAGCTTTAGATAGGCAGCAGATGGTCGAATCAGTGCGTGATTCTTAGTCGATCGGTATACATATACACATCGGTAATAAGTCATGCTCAAATATTATTGTTAGTTATAAATATTTAACATGGACATAGGGTGAGTAACTAGCCTATGCCACAGAGTAGTCACGACAGATAATTCGAATACAAGTTGATTGGAGTTCAGTAGCTACCCTAGGGGAAATGCAGAGTCAATTACGCTTAATGTACCGAATCGAGGATGAATGCAAAAAGAACATGTCACAGAACTTATTCGGTATGGGTTTAATACTTATAATGTAAATTACTTGAAATTTCAAAGTTGTAAAATTCGCTGTATAACTTTAAATATAAAACGGCACACAAAATATTTTACATTTCTGCGGATTTCAGCTATTTTTTAAACAAAATCCTCTTAAAACTATTCAACTTTGAATGAAAATTTACATTCAGATCAAATTTCTCAAACAATCAGAATAATCGTTTAATTGAACTGATGTGATGGGTACTGTGATGGGTATTCTATGATGGATACAGTGACACTTTCGGTACCTGTCGTTTTTGATAAGTCCCGTGATATATCACATGGTATCTGATAAGTGTCAATTGAGTCCCTCTAATGACAAAGCGTTGCAAAAGTTACCGGTTTTTTTCATATAGATGGGTCGGTCCTGGGACCGGTCCCCATCCATGAGGGAAATATCCCATGACTGGTTCTGTACCGGTCCGATTACCCGTAGGGTACTAGCCATCTTATAATATTTTCGCGCAAACATTGACTGAACTTCCCCAACTGCCGCGTTCCTCTCTATTGGCCTTAGATTTTATATTAGCACTAGGACACAGAATCATTCCAGCCACAATAGAGTGGATGAGCTGGCATGACGTTTGATTACAATACGTACGAGTATCACTTTCTATAAACCTACACAATCTAAGTGTTAAATCCTTGAGACAATTGAACAAGAGATGTTCCTAAGGCACCACATCACCAAGGGCTAAAGATTGAGACTTGAACTCTTAGAAATAATTCTTATCCGCTTCCCGAGAGTATATTTCTATATTATCCCATAGCACAGTTTTATGCACAATCAAAACTTCAATCTAATGGTCTTAGGTTACGTAAACTCCCACAATCGTAGGAACGGAGAGAAGGCAACACCTCTTCTATTGGAGGAAGTTACGCAATTTTGGCTATATCTCCATGCCTATAGGAACATAATCGTGCAGCGTTCAACGAGTCTTGTCTGTCTACCATAACAACACATACAAGCAAAAATAAGTTAATACATAAACATGGATACATGGATATTCTCTACGTTTCGCCTCATCAAATTTTTATTGAAATAACAAAAAATCTTCGCAATCAATGGGAAATCGGTAGTCATAGTTACAACAACGTCATGTCGACGACGGCGATGATGATGACGTTGTGCCTACAAAAGAAATCAACAACGAAGTCTAGAGCGGCGGTCCGTCTGTCCGTCACACCATTTCTAATGGAGGAGGTACGACATGTGTTTATGCTTTCGTAAAGCGTTAAAAACTAACTCATTAGGAAGTTTTATGAGTTCATGTCAATGAATAACTCTTTCAATCGTTTAAATCTGACAGTTGTGGTTTTTGTCGAGTTGCTAGAGACGTTGTTAAAGCCGGAATCGAAAATCAAATGCTTACCAGCAAGCAAGCCAGCATGTCAATAACAAGTATGTACTAGTCCATGACATGTAGATTAAATTTTAAATGTGGTTGAATGCTATGGCGAGAGAGCCAACAACCACTTACCGTAGGTTACAGCTAACTTTAAATTGTTACCTATACCCTACACCACACTGTGGTATTTCAAAAAGATAGTAATTCTGAATCGGGCATAAAAACCTTAAAGGTGTTACAAACATTAGCATCCGTTCTATTGAACATTTATCGTTGTAATCAAATTACAGGACGAACATATGAACCGATTATGATACCGGTACACAGTTTAGATTTGGGCTATGGACGAATTTGCACATATCGATCTGCACGAAGAAAAAAAGTATGGTTGGTATAACAATATTCGGAGAGCATAATACTATTGTTTGAAATACGAGTATGGTTGTAGCACAACAATATTATGATCCTCACAATAAAAGCATGATTCGCACACAACCATACTATGATCCGCACAACCATAGTATGATGCGCACTTAACCATACTATGATCTCCACAACCATTTTATGATCCTCACAACCATAGTATGTTGCACATACAACTGTAGTAAGGTCCTCACACCATAGCATGATTCACACACAACCATGTTATGAACCCTTAAAACTATTTATGAGAATTGGTTTATGCTGTCAACAATAGAGATTTGTATTAAGTAAATTATTTAAAAATATATAACACTCAAAATAATAGGATTGATTGAACAATAAAAAAATCCTTTTATAAACGTAAGCGCTTCATTTATTAAAAATATGTGAGATAACCAAATCCAAAGAAGTTTGTTCTACAATAAAAATTACTATTATAGAATACGATTCGTAACAATAGTATTGTTCTAAAAACCATATTCAAATAAAGAAAATGTTTAATCATACAGAATATTTGACTTAATCATACTATTGTTAACATTAAACCCAAAAACAATACTTTTGTTGCTACAATAATATTTTAATTTTTAAATTTGGCAACAATACTATTGTTACATTTCAGCAATACTGTTGTTACATTTTAATAAAGAAAAATTTCAATCATACAGAATAATTGACGTAATCATATTATTGTTAACATTAAACCCAAAAACAACACTTTTGTATCACCAACCATATTAATATTGTTGCCACAATAATATTTTAATTTTTAGGTTTGGCAACAATACTATTGTTACGTTTCAGCAATACTATTGTTACATTTCAACAGTATTAATATTGCCGCAATCACACTATTGTCAAAATGCCATTCAAAAAACAATACTATGGTTGCGATTAACAGTATTTATTGCAGGGAACTTATCACTGTTGCCGTGACCATTAGTTACCATATTTTTTCACTGCGTGTATGTTTTGATATAATACAAAGGTACAGAACCTGCAGGTGTAAAAGTCAATTGTCGCATACGAGGGTTGCTATATATCATATGACATTTCCATTGGAAAGTTTGACATTTTTTAGCATAAACGTACAAAAAACGTTTTGATGTACGATCATCATTTGGGTTGTTTACAGTGACTTGCAAAAATCAATTTGGCAAAAAAATGGAATTTACTCGTAAACATTTTCGTGCGATAATTTTTCAGAACTTTCGTCGTGGATTACGAGGGCTGCTATATAGATTCGGCCTAATAATGAAAATGCGAATATTTGTCATCATAAGTTTTAATGTTTTTCAAAGTGTTCTCCAGCACGATTTACATAAGTACACTTTTACATGCGCTCAAACCAATTGTCGAAGCACTTTTTTCACTCTGATTGAGACACCTCCTAAACATGGTTTTTGAACGCTTCAACAGAATCTTCTGGCGATGAAAATCGTTGACCACTCATTTTTTTCTTGCTGTGCGGGAAAAAGGTCATTGGGTGCCAAGTCGACGTTGTGGTCGGTCAAAAAGGCGCTGGTTTAAGCCGATGTGCGAGATCTCGAATTGTCATGGTGCACTTTGATTCGTATTCTCTTGTTCGTTTTTCGAATATCTCCGAAGACTTCAGGCAAACAAATTGTGATGTTCCACTCAGAATTGACCGTCCTTCGTTGTTCAAGCGGAACAGTCGCCACATGACCAGTTTTGCCGAAGAAACAAGCGACTATTTGCTTCAAAGTGCTTCTTCCACGAACAACTTTCGTTGAATTTGGCTCGTCGTCGAAGACCCACACGGTCGATTACTGTTTTCTTTCGGGTTCATATGCATAGATCCATGATTCGTCACCAGTGACAATGTTATACACTGCCTTTGAGCTACCGCAGTTATACTTTTTCAACATCTCTTTGCAGCAATCCATACGAGCCTTTTTTTGAGCATCGTCAAATTATGTGGGTTTGAATCGCAAACAACAAATTTTTTTCATGGCCAAATGGAGATGCAATATCTTATATTTGCTTGTCATATTGTCAATACACGGTATGTCACATGTCGGTCTTGCTTAATCAGTTCACGTACAGCATCGATGGTTTCTAGCAAAGTAAAGGAAGTTGGACGTTCTTCACGAAATTCATCTTAGAGCGAAAGGCGTCCGAGACTGCACTCTTGGTACCAGCGATTAACAGTAGTTTTTGATGGTGCTTCATCGCCAAAATTCGAAACAAGTTGATTTAAACACTCTTGTCTCTATAACCCACACCGAAAATCGTAAAAAATCATCGCACGGAAATGTTTACGGGATAATTCCATTTTTTGATTGAGATGAATTTTTCTACACACTGTAAACAAAACAATTCGCCCTCAAATGACAAAACTTTCTGAGTGAAGTTATGCCAAAAAATGTCAAATTTTCCAATGGAAGCTTACAGCTGGGAACACTAGTATTGTCAGGACCCATATAAATAGCAACCCTCGTATTAAATATAATAGAATTGATCTTTTCAACGGAGTTTTATGAAGTTTAAAGTAATTTGTATTATTTTGCCATTTATAGCCATTTTTATAACTTAATATAGTTTTTTTGTACTGAAGAGTTGGCATCAGCGGCCTTCACTCATACAAAATGCAAAGTTCAACTAAGTTCGGTTAGTACCGACGACCTGAGCTTTATATATACAAATCAATACTTAACTGTAAACATCGATGTGAACCTGTTAGTAGTTAGAAATTATGTTAAAAAAACTGTTAAAGAAAAAAACCAAAAACGCACTGTGCATAACTCGCAATTGGATATAGTTAAATTAAGCACGTTTAATGGCGTGCAAAGCTATAAAAAAGTGGGCATCATAAGGGCGAAGCTGGTCGTGCGCACTAAACACCGCGGCACCCATCTCATCAAAAATACATTCATATGTCATCCAGCGGACCGACCGGAACAGTGTCATACATTTGGAAAACTATGTATGAATTTGCGGAATATAAGTGACACCGTAACCTCTAATGAACTTCTAATGTTAATACCCCATGAACCTTATAGGAGTATACTTATACGAGTACATAGTATTTATGATTGTAAATATCCATATACATGCATACAACTAAAGACTTACATGTACATTCACGTGCCTTAAATAATGCGGAGCCAAAAAAAGGTTGCAGTTGTACTCATCTAGAGACGAACAACAAAATATACTATATAGCTATTCTCTGAATTTCGTAGCTCTTTCTGTCCGCATTTGTGTGTTGAAACTGTTTCCCCCCACTTATAAGTAATATTGAATTATGCTTTAATAGCCCGGACGCACTCTAATATATTAATTACAAGCCGCAACTTGGTGCGCTATGCTACCTCCACACTTGCTTAAAAATAAGTAAAATATACGGATTTATTTGTGTACTAATAAATTGAATCTTAGTGAAGTACTACAACTTACTGAGGTTACTATTTAATATGCAAGTTTTTTTAAAAGCTTTGAGCTTTTTTTTATTAATTTTATTAATTTATCGTTTATAATTCAAAGTTATTTTTAAAGTAGCACCGCCAAATTTTCCTCCGAACTTAATTGTTTACACTTTAGTAGTATATAATCCAAGTTCTAAGTTCCTATCGTAAATACTCCATGACTTCTGGCCGTTTAACATTTTTGGATGAGAGCGGTGCCACGCTCCTCTGTTAACACTTATCCATGTATACACTATGACAAATTATTTGCCCAAAATAGCAAATTGTGTAAGTTTAAAGACGATTCGCCCAATGGTCATTACATCGCTTTTAAAAAAGAGGGCTTGGCACATCCTACTTTTCTTCTCGTACGTGTTTCGTTATACACTTTCAGTCTACATACCGAATATGATGTTCCAAACTCTTATGGTTCATGAGCTTTGTAAGTTTTAAATTTATGAATAGGTAGGCACGCCCTCTTTTAAAAACGTTTCCATTTATAGCATGTGAAAATCGTCTGGTTGTAAAAATATCAAAGCGATCGGCCAATAATTATAGGCGCTGCAGCGCTTTTAAAAAAGATGCGCGGCACCGCCCCCTTTTATAAGATTTGAATGTTTTATGTTTTTGGATATGTTTGAGGTGTCATGCCCCCTTTTAAAATTGATCCATTTATAGCATGTGAAAATCTTCTGGTTTACAGTACGACTAGTCCTGTTAAAATGCCAGACAATCGATATATTATTATATCAAGTGGGCGTGGCACCATTTACTTGAGATATCAAAATCGAAGTAGCATCCTTTAATCACCGCTAATACAGCTATATTGTATGGAAATTTAAAGAAAATCGGTTCTGAAGTTAAGGCATCTATGAAGAACAAACATAAATTCAAAGTACTTGTTAAAAAAGGGTATTAACTCAAAATGTATAAAATTTCACTTTTGTAGTTAACTTCTCACAGTATTCATACTCGTATCAACCCATAATAAAAAAATTCTATCGAGATATCCACCTCTTCATCAGAGAATTGCATGACATCCTCAATGTTTTGGAGTACCTCAGAGGCTTAAGCGAATAGTTTGCTGCCTCTACTATATATTTTAAGCCGTTCTATTAAACTAGTGCAATAGAGCTGTCAAACTATCGACAACACTATCGATAGTTTCATGTTGACGTCTATCGATAATATCGCAAAAACGCCAGCACTTAACCACTTGTGCAAATACTAAATAAAAAGCTCTTGTCTCTCATAAAAAAATATAAAAAACTAGTTGTTGCAACCTTTTTGGCACTAAGTCTCAAATATGGATTATACGAGGGCTACTATATATATTTTTGGCCTAATAATGAAACTGCGAATATTTATCATTAAAAATGGTTTTATTGTTTTTTAAAGTATTCTCCAGCATGATTTTTACACTTTTGCATGTGCTCAAAACAATTGTCGAAGCACTTTTTGCACTTCGGTCGAGACACCTCCAAAACATGGTTTTTGAACGCTTCAACAGCATCTTCTGGCGACGAAAATCGTTGACCACGCATTTTTTTCTTGATGTGCGGCAATAAAAAGAAGTCATTGGGTGCCAAGTCAGGGCCGTATGGCGGATGACCCATCAGTTCGACGTTTTGGCCGGTCAAAATGGCGTTGGTTTGAGCCGATGTGTGGACGCGCATTGTCATGGTGCACAATGATTCGGCTTCTCTTGTTTGTTTTTCGAATTTCTCCGAGGAGTTCAGGCAAACAAATTGTTGTGTACCACTCAGAGTTGACTGTCCTACGTTGCTCAAGCGGAACAGTCGCCACATAACCAGTTTTGCCGAAGAAACAGGCGACCATTTTCTTCGATTTTATAGTACATATTTAAGCGCTCAGACGGTGATTTTTTAGTGCATATAACTTCGAACCCTTCTTATTACATACATACATATCTACATACACATAAGTACATTGTTGTATTCTCCAAGGCGTATATACTTATATGTAAATACTTTAAATGTCTATATGTATACTTTAAATGTGTATATACTTTAAATGGCTTCACAACAGCTTACAAAACGGTTTCTTGGTAAACTTTGGCCGATGTTTTGAGTCCATGTTCGCCGAAATTTAGGTCAGTGACCCCATCATAAGAGACACCCCACCCCATCATGACTGAAGCTGGGTGATGACCCTTTTCCACCCTTGGGATCAGTTCAGATGCTTCCTTAGATGACCGCGCATACACTCTATTATTTTGCTTGTTAAATTTTTCCTGAACGGTGAAAATTTTTTCATCGGTCAACAGAATTTGTCTGTGCATGTTATCATCGTGCTTCACCAAAAGACGTTTGCATTTGTCAATCCTATTATTTTAAAGCTGCAGTCAATATATGTCTGGTACGTCGTTTGAAAGCCCCAAGTCCCAAGGCTTTTTTAATAATTTTAATATAGACTTTTGCGTGATATTCATCTCACGGGCCAAGATTTTCTGTTTTCGGAGCGGATTTCTGTGAATTCTTGATTTAACGGCTTTGATGACATGCGGTGTTCGAACAGAGCGTGGGCGGCCCTACAGGTGGCGGTCTTTTACATCTCCAGTCTCCTCAAACAGTTTTATGAATCGGTAGACGAACATGCGGCTAATCCCTAGTGGCCGGAGCGTTTTGAAAATATCGTTTTTTTTCATTTCACACATGAAAAACGCTATTACAGCGATACGGTCCGCATTATCCGACCACTCTATGATGAAAGTTGAAACGATTTTAAAATCCCGTTACAGACTAACGCTATTGAGGTTAGCTTTCATTTGACCCCATTTGATATTAACGGGGTATGTTCAGTTCTACTATTGAAATGGGTGTGTTCAATGTTGTAACAGTATTTATGTCCCTACTAAGTACATTGTGGATCGTTGTGAATTTATAAGATGATTTAAATGTGTCCGTCCGGTTGTCTATCTATGGAAATTACATTTTGCAGAGGTAAAGTATATCTCAAAGGAATGGCCCGGAGTTGGTAGAAAAAATGGGACAGTGTTTTTGTCATATATAATGGGTGATCCAAGTAGAGATACTTTTTTCAATAGCCTTTTTTGACAGGTCACATGTGAGTCGTGTCTTGCTGTCATGTTATTTTTGTTAAGTATTGTTTGGCATTTCTTCATGGAAAGACTTACGCCTGAACAACGTTTACAAATCGCTCAACTTTATTACGAAAATTCACGTTATGTGAGGAATGTGTTTCGTGCACTTCGTTCAACTTATGGTCAACATAATCGGCCTACTGAGCGTACTATTCGCAACACCATCACCTATCTTGAGACCCAGCATTCATTATTGGATAATATTCGACCGAATAGACCACGTCCAGCACGCAGTGAAGAACATGTAGCGGCCGTAGCTGAGAGCATACACCAAGACCGTGGAGAGTCGATTCGGTGCCATACGCAGCAACTCGGACTGACGTAGGGAACGACTTGCCAAGACGTGGCAAACGATGCTACGTTCTAACAAGACTCTTTATGAAATCTGTAAGCAGTAGACAACATATATCCCGTTTGAAGTTTCCTCGATGACTGACCGCACCCACCACAGACCATAAATGTGGCATGGCACTACATTAAATGAAATTTGACACAAGGGAAGACACGGACTGGCATTTCCATATGTAAAGCCTTTCCAACGTCGGTCGTCGGTGCGACTTTTCTTCCGACATTTTTTGCCAATTCACTCATGGATTTTCGTTAATGACACAACTTGTCGCTTGTCTCGTGTGTGTGTGTGTGTGTACCTTGACTCAATCACGATGACATGCCACAAACTATTTAAAAGTAAATATTAATGGAATAAAATATAATAAAAGAACAAAATAAGTATTATCTCCCCCAAGCTCACATGACATGTCCCACTGTGAAGAAGAATAAAAGTACATGGAAAGTAGCTTCTAAAACTGTTCGATTTGTCGGGTTGGTTAGCTGATATGTATAGCAACGAAAAGTCTAAACGTTTATTAATGAACACTGAGAGAGAAAAATGACGACATGCTACAAAGAGAGAGAGAGAGAGAAAGAAGAATGGAGAAAGTAACGTCGGCAGATGATGATGCCACAAGGATTAGCAGGTATTTCAAAGATTACCCAGAGTTTATTAAAGCTAAGATAAGCAACCCTCGACTGTTGCGTGGAATAGACACATGTCCAATTGGCATAACCTTATGTTGATATATTGCCAGAACCTTAGTAATACCACCATAACAAAAGGTAATGGTGGCATTAACTTGGCTTACAAAGTTGGTCAACATAAAAACGCTACCATTAATAAGTTAAGTTAAATGCAATTGCAAGGTATTGAAATACTATTCTCTATTACTTTTTCAATACTTCCTTTTTTCAAAGCTTACCCAAGATGATGCCTCCAAGTACGCAGTCTGTACTTTATTTGGAGACAAAATGCAGATAACATTTGTGAAATACTTAGTAGGGACATTAATACTGTTACACACGTTTTAGGCTGTAAAATAAAAAGTACCGAATGTTTTTGGACAAAATATTTTTTAATATATTTATTGATGTACGATGTACGGGCGATTCGAAAAGTTCTTAGCCAATCAATGAAAGAAAATAGTTAGTTTTTCAAAAATATTTTTATTTTTCAATATAATCTCCTGAAACTTCAATACACTTAGTCCAACGCTTATCTAGCAATTCTATCCCTTGACTAAAATAGTTTTCCTCAAGGTCTTCAAAATAGTGGTTTATAACTGTAATTGCATCTTCATTTGAGGTAAAACGCTTGCCAGCAAGGAATTTTTTTAAATTTGGGAACAGGTAAAATTCACTGGGAGCTAAATCAGGAGAATAAGGTGGGTGGTCAAGCAACTCGTACTTTAATTCGTTGATTTTAGCCATTGTTAAAACACTCTTGTGCGCTGGTGCGTTGTCTTGATGAAAAATTATTTTTTTGTGTTGTAAGCCAGGACGTTTATCTCGAATTTGTACATTTAATTGATCTAAAAGGATGCAATAGTACTCTGAGTTTATTGTTTTACCCTTTTGCAGATAGTCAATCAATAAAATACCTTTGAAGTCCCAAAAAACCGTTGACATAACCTTACCAGCCGATTGAATTATTTTTGCCTTCTTTGGGGCACTTCCTCAGCTTCAGTCCATTGTTTGGATTGTTCTTTTGTCTCTGGAGTATAGTGGTGGATCCATGTCTCATCAACAGTTATGAAACGACGCTTAAAATCCATTTTATTTCGCTGACAACGATCTAAACAAGCTTGAGAAATGTTCATTCTTATGCGTTTTTGGTCGACTCCGGCACCCATCTTGCAGAAAGCTTTTTCATCTGTAGTTCTTCATGCAAAATTAAATGGACTCGATCATTTGAGATGGCCATGATATTAGCTATTTCACGCACTTTTATTCGTCGATCATTTAATACCATATCATGCACTTTGGCTACAATTTCTGTTGTTGTTGCTGTTTTTGGACGGCCACTACGTGGTTCATCGTCAATGCTTGTACGACCACGTTTAAATTCAGTAACCCAATTTTTTACTGTTGCATATGAAGGAGTACTTTCACCTAACACATTCACCATATCATTATGAATTTCTTGTCCCGATAAACCTTTTTTATGTAAATATTTAATGACACCACGCATTTCCAATTTTTCCATTGTAAAAAAATCCCGTATGCGTCTTTTGTGAACACCTGTTTCTATATGAAGGAGTTGCCAGATCGAAACAAAATTTAACATGTGTTCATAGCAGAGATGGAAGTTTCCAAAACACTTAACTTTTTTCTGTTTATACCGCGCTTTTTGTGCTAGGCTAAGAAGTTTCCGAACCGCCCTCGTATATGGTATCCAAAAAGAATCTACTTATTCGAAATGTCCGCCTTTTGCCTTTACACACGCCTTAAGTCGCACTGGCTAATCGTCAATAGCTGCACGAACCTCGTCGATTGGAAAATTGGCCACAGCTCGATCCAAGCAGCCTTAAGAGATCCAATGTTGGGGTATCTTTTGTGACAAACCTTGTTCTCTAAAATCGTCCACAATTTTTAATCCAATGGATTCCAATCTGGACTGCCTGAGGGTCATTCTTCAGAGGAAATGAACGCTGGCAAATTGTTTCGAAGCCAGGCCTGGGACGTTTTAGCGTTATGGGCCGGCGCAAAACCTGCTGGAAAGTTCATGGCTGGTTTTGGAACAGGGATTTGTTAAGAGGCTTCACAACAGCTTCCAAAACGGTTTCTTGGTAAACTGCAGGTCAGTGACCCCATCGTAAGAGACACCCACCAAACTATGACTGAAGCTGGGTGATGACTCTTTTCCACCCTTGGGATCAGTTCAGATGCTTCCTTAGATGATACATTTTTCCTGAGCGTAAAAAATATGTTCAACGGTGAACAAACTTTTTCTGTGCAAGTTATCAGCGTGCTTCACCAAAAAACGTTTGAATTTTTCAATCCTATTTTTTTAAAGCTGCAGTCAATAAATGTCCGGTACGTCGTTTGAAAGCCCCAAGTCCCAAGTCTATTTAAATGATTCGACTCATGGACTTTTGCGTGATATTCATCTCACGGGCCATGATTTTCTGTTTTCGGAGCGGATTTGTGTGAATTCTTGATTTAACGGCTTTAATGACATGCGGTGTTTGAACAGAGCGTGGGCGGCCCGACCGGTGGCGGTCTTTTACATCTCCAGTCTCCTCAAACAGTTTTATGCATCGGTAGAGGAACACTTAAAGTGCTATTACAGCGATACGCATCTCATTATCTGACCACTTCATGATGAAAGTTGAAACAATTTTAAAATCCCGTTAAGACCCATATGACATTAACGGGGTATGTTCAGTTCTACTGAAATGGGTGTGTTCAATGTTGTAACAGTATTTATGTCCCTACTAAGTACAAACTCCTTGTACGTCTAATTAAAACTTTCAATTTAAAACTTTTCTTTTTTTTGAAAGTTGTAAAAAGTCAAAATCTTTAATATTTAAAGTGTTTAAATACAGGTTGGGCCAAAGTTACCAATTTTAATAAATTTGTAAACCCCTTGGTAATTTTTGGCCCACCCTGTTCAATTTCATTTTGAAAGTTCACCGTGAGAAGGTTCGTTGTGGTGCAATATAGCAGGACCTCCAATATATAAAGGGACCAACGTCAAATTTCTCCAATGTTGGTGAAATCCCATAATGCACAGTACTAAATTTGTGCATAGTCAGAAATAAAATGTGGCCAGGACACTAAATCAGAAGGGACAATTGGAAAACATGAACCTATGTTCTAGTTTAACTAGCGTCACGTATTGGTCGCTGAGAAAGTTCTTGAGCAAGATCATGTTTTACGGCTTGGCAGATAAAAGCCGCTACCAAAAAAATTTAATAACTTTTTTTCCATTTAATGAATCTAGTTAATTTTTTTGCAGATTGATTTTTAGATTTAAAAAAAATAGATAACTGAGACACTAAAACAAAAATATTTAACAGGGATTAAATCGGCTCAAGACCTCTTGCTTCTATTTTTAAATATACAACAGTAGTTCTCATTCGTTTGGGGAGAGCATGGCCTTATAGAGTTCGGTTTTACTTTCAACAATTGCAGCAAGGCTTTCTGAAGAGGGTTGTCACGGACCCGAAATCATGATAAAAGCAGCGTGCAGCCACGAAAATCAATGTCACTTTGCCATTTTGTTAAAAACTTGTCTTCTATTTAAAATATGGAAGCAAGAGGTCTTGAACCGGTTTAATCCCAGTTCAATGTGTAAAAGCAACAGACCGAAATTAAACAAACGAGCTAAAAAAATATTTAAATTCCATTATTTTTAAAACTAATTAAGCAATATTTAATAAAATTGAATAAGTTCTAACGTAAATAAAAGAAAAATAAATTCCATACACTGCAAAAAGTTATTTCAGTTTCTTAATATAACAATATTCATCAGCCACCCTGTATTTATATTTTGGCCATTGCTTTCTCTAAATGATCTATGTGAAATGACGTTAAGGGGTGTGACTCACAAGTGTCACGCAATTCACATTTGACGATGCTCGAGAGTGGCCGAGAAACTACTTAGAAGCCTTTGGTGCAGCGCATCCGATGTGAGAGTTGCAGCCCACTTTTTGTTAGACTAAAAGGGAACTAGATGTCGTATCAGAAGGAGGTCGTATCAGGTTAAATATTTCTTACATCACTTAAAAAAGCCCCAGCACTTGAATGCTTCTTTAGATTTTTCAAATATTTATTTGCTAACCATGGATTACGTTGAAGTACGGCATTGATAGTATTTGGTCGTTGGTTGTTAATCCACGTTTGGCAGAACTAAATTTTTGGAGCTCGATAAACCATTGTCCTATTCAGAGTCATGAAGAAAATTTCAATGTTTTTTTTTAGAACCCATAAGTGTGTTTTGAATAGCGCCAAAAGGGTCATAGGGAGCCCGTAGATTGAGACCTTAAATTAAGACAAATCATAAATGTTATTGCATAATGAAATCAGCGACGATACGTTTTGTTGTTATTTAATGCTCGTACCCAAATGCCCATAGTAGAAGGAGACCAAGTTCAAAATTGTCCCAAATCTGCAATAAAGGTAAATATTTGAATTTTAAGTAAATGTTACTGTTTCTGGATAGCCATAGCTCCCCGAACATTACGGGGCGGCTTTTGAATTCCAGGGCCCATAGGTTAAGCACTCCCATTCAGCGAAATCATATAACTTGAATTGTTCAGAAAAGTACACTATTTATGCATTTACATACGTCTTGTTCGTTGGGACCTATTTTCGGTACCCTAGGGATCTTTTATCCATGGGTTAATGACTTAACATTAGTTGAATATTAAATTAATATGATATAAGGATTCGTGACGAAGTTTTATGGTTTTTTAATATACATATGCCCATAGCTCAATGTGGCCGATTTTCTAGCCCCTTATGCCCATACAGGTACATAGTTTGATATAGGAACATACGTGACGAAATGTTATTATTTTTTTGATCGTTGTAAAATTCTAAGACGATCTAGCCATGTCCGTCCGTCCGTGTGTCTATTGATAGAACAATAGCGGTCAAATGAATCAACCTTGGATCCTAAAATTTCGCAGGGCTATGGCTTATAAGCTGCTTGGGATTGTTAATGGGCAAAATCCGTCTAGGGAAAAAATGTCCCTTTAACTAAACTAAAGACTAAAGGTACCTCAGTAAATTTTCCCTAGATCTATTCACATTCTGTAGAACTAAGCCATAATATCCTGTACCCTGTAATCATTAAGTTAATTCTGGTAAAAATTTATAACAGTCGGTACACTACTTTGGCCATAAATGCACCGCCTAGGGTGTGTTTCGATCCATGCAAACATCTTTTTATACCCTCCACCATACAATGGAGGGTATATTAGTTTTGTCATTCTGTCTGTAACACCTTGAAATAATCATCGGGGACCCAACAAAGTATATATATTCTTGATCCTCGTAAAATTCTAAGGCGACCTAGCCATGCTGTCCGGATGTCCGTCTGTTGAAAACAAGATAGAGCCTGCACGAAAACAGCTAGGGAGCTGAAATTTGGCACACACATGTGTAGTTAGCCTAGTTGGTATTGAAAATGGGCTATATAGCTCTACGGGAAGTTGGTGTTGGAGACCCTCAACCGACACTACCTCATAAAAAGTAGTTTTTTATTTGGAAATATCCGTCCAGTTTCTTGAGCAAAATCACTGAAATTTTGCAACTAATAATTTCTATATATGCACAATCATCTATGTAAAAATGGTTTAGATTGGGCCACAATTTCTTGTACCTCCCATACAAACGGCCTTATGGGCCTTGAGAAATAATATGACTATAACTCACCACAAACTTGACCTATCGAAATGAAATTTTACACATCAATATTTCTATATACAACACACTTCTACGCTGAATTCGGTTGAGATCGGAAAAGTCCTACTAGTACCTCCCACACTAACGGTCTCATGGGCCTTGAAAAATAATATGACAATAACTCACCACACACTTGACCTATCGAGACGAAGTTTTCGGCATAAAAATTAATATATAGAACAGACTTTTGCGCTAAATTTGGCTTAGATCGGAAAGGCCCTACTGGTACCGCCCACACAAACGGTCTCATGGGATTTGAGAAACTCACCACAAGCTTGACCTATCGAAATGAAATTTTGCACTATATAGAACACACCTCTGCTACTGGTACCTCCCACACAAACGGTCTCATGGGATTTGATAACTCACCACAAGCTTGACCTATCGAAATGAAATTTTGCTCATAAAGATTTCTATATAGAACACACTTTCGCACCAAATTTGGTTTTATTTGGGAATCTGGTGGAGGGTATCCAAAGTTCGGCACAGCCAAACACTTTTTACTTGTTTTTTCTAAATGTCATCGTGTTATCTCTATTAGTAAACGATCGGTCCATTACTTTGACCATAACTGCCATTTTTAAAGGGGGAGTGACAGCAGATAAAAGTTCCACAGAAATTGTATTTTTAAATTTTGGATTGTTGATATTTTCATTCCTTGTGAGGAGAAAATGTTTTCCTCTTATCCTATCTGGCACTCGGTCCATCAACTCATGTTTCTCCAAAAAATGCGAGTCGTAGTTTGCTTTTCACAGACAGACGGACATGGCTAGATCATGTTAGAATTTTACGACCATTTAAAATATATATAAAAATTAATTTGAATTAGCTGTTAAAGATTATTAAAATAAATCAATGTTTAAAAACAAGTACGTGTTCAGTATCAGACAGTTGTCGGCAGAATTTATTGTGATATGTTTGTTAAACATTAGCTTAACTCCTGAGATTTCAACAAGTACATAGGTGCATAGGCATAACAATGCCAGCTGAGATTTCTCCAAAAATATAAATGTTCGGGAGCAAACATATATATGTTTGCACAAAGCATGCTATGAACATATTCATTCAAGACTGGACAAATCACCTGCGTATACCTTACAAGAACAAATAAAAGTGTGCTGTTATTTCGCATCCAAAAAAAAATTGCATTTCAGTCAATTAGTCATAACTTTGAAACGGTATGACCTCGGACCACTGGTTCAGAACTTAGCAATTTTACCCTAGTACTCTCCGACCACCAATCCGAAAACTTTCAAACCGCTGCCATTTAGCCCCCTTGAATTTTCGGTCATGGTCGTAGATGGACATATTTTTATAAAATGAGCCAAGGAATACGCTGGCGAAATTTGGTACCGGTAGTGAATGAATCACATTCTATATATGTTCGGAGCATTTCCTTCATAATTTGTTTACATGGAAACATATTTTTTCCTTCGTGAATACAACATTTGAGGTTTACTTTTGGCTCAAAATTTGAACGATAGACCAAACAGATGCCGTGACTCTTGATCTCCATTTGAAGTTCTTTTTGGCATCTTCGCTCTTATTTTGAACGTGGGTGCCAACAGGAACGATGGATCAGAAGGACTGAACAAGTTTCTTTACCGAAACGCAACGAAAACAACCGGAACATTCTGTGAACGCTAATGACCAACTCTACGGAGTTTGTTGAATTTCTATAGTCAGATAATGTGGAAATGATTACAGGAAATGATGACCAGACAGTGTAACGCACCGAAAAAACATTTTAGACCGTACATATGTTTTTACCAAATCCGTTTCAAGATTTTTTAAGAAATTTGAGCCATGTCCGTCTGTGTTGCTGGTTTCACGATAACCCTTGAAATATTTTTATATATATTTCCACAATTGCCTATGGGCCATTTCGCCCCACCACTTCTGGTACTTCCCACAAAAATGTACAATTTTCCCACTTTTAATATATTTTTAATTTGGTTGATACTGTTTGCATGCTCTTACTAAAAATCTTAAATCTTAAATCTTAAAATACTTAAGAACGAAGTAACAATTCGAACTTGATGACAAAAAAATTGGACTCCTAGTCATGCCCCTTCGGGTACCTCGCAAACCCTGTTTTAGTGAAGTTTAAAACCCACATAACTGTGCGTAAAACTGGATTAAATTGTAGACACCGTAATATTTTAGAACTGACGTTGTACTCGAATATGAAAAAAGTGGTTGACACGCCCCTTTCTGCTACCTCCCATGCAAATGCACCATTTCGCTCTATTTTAACATTCTTATACTCGTAATATCTTTAATGGTATTCACACGATCTTGTTCAAAATTAAAAGTTAAGAACTGTGCTATAAGATTAACTTGGTGACAAATAGTTGGATTCCTAGCCACGCCCCTTCTGGTACATTTCACGTAAATGAGCCTGTTTCAGTGCAGATTCGAACCCAAATAACTTGTCTCCTAGTGCATAAAATTCGCTTAAATTGCGAACTTAATGATGGCGTACAAAAAAGGCAGCTACGAGGGCGGCTCGGAAACTTCTTAGCCTAGCACAAAAAGCGCGGTATAAACAGAAAAAAGTTAAGTGTTTTGGAAACTTTCATCTCTGCTATGAACACATGTTAAATTTTGTTTCGATCTGGCAACTCCTTCATATAGAAACAGGTGTTTACAAAAGACGCATCCGCGATTTTTTTAAAATGGAAAAATTAGAAATGCGTGGTGTCATTAAATATTTACATAAAAAAGGTTTATCGGGACAAGAAATTCATAATGATATGGTGAATGTGTTAGGTGAAAGTGCTCCTTCATATGCAACAGTAAAAAATTGGGTTGCTGAATTTAAACGTGGTCGTACAAGCATTGAAGATGAAGCACGTAGTGGACGTCCAAAAACAGCAACAACAACAGAAATTGTAGCCAAAGTGCATGATATGGTATTAAATGATCGACGAATAAAAGTGCGTGAAATAGCTAATATCATGGGCATCTCAAATGATCGAGTCCATTTAATTTTGCATGAAGAACTACAGATGAAAAAGCTTTCTGCAAGATGGGTGCCGGACATGTTAACAGTCGACCAAAAACGCATAAGAATGAACATTTCTCAAGCTTGTTTGGATCGTTTTCAGCGAAATAAAATGGATTTTAAGCGTCGTTTCATAACTGTTGATGAGACATGGATCCACCACTATACTCCAGAGACAAAAGAACAATCCAAACAATGGACTGAAGCTGAGGAAGTGCCCCAAAGAAGGCAAAAATAATTCAATCGGCTGGTAAGGTTATGTCAACGGTTTTTTGGGACTTCAAAGGTATTTTATTGATTGACTATCTGCAAAAGGGTAAAACAATAAACTCAGAGTACTATTGCATCCTTTTAGATCAATTAAATGTACAAATTCGAGATAAACGTCCTGGCTTACAACACAAAAAAATAATTTTTCATCAAGACAACGCACCAGCGCACAAGAGTGTTTTAACAATGGCTAAAATCAACGAATTAAAGTACGAGTTGCTTGACCACCCACCTTATTCTCCTGATTTAGCTCCCAGTGACTTTTACCTGTTCCCAAATCTAAAAAAATTCCTTGCTGGCAAGCGTTTTACCTCAAATGAAGATGCAATTACAGTTGTAAACCACTATTTGGAAGACCTTAAGGAAAACTATTTTAATCAAGGGATAGAATTGCTAGATAAGCGTTGGACTAAGTGTATTGAAGTTTCAGGAGATTATATTGAAAAATAAAAATATTTTTGAAAAACTAACTATTCTCTTTCATTGATAGGCTAAGAACTGGTACCTCCAGCACAAATGCAACATTCCGGCCACTTTTGGTATTCGGATGGGACATGACCGGCCCATTTTAGTATTTACCACACACACGACATTTTACGAGATTTCAGTAAAATCGGTACTCTTCAGGCAATGGAGGACAGAACGATGAAAAATTTAAAATCCATATATGCCACGCGCAAAATAGAAAGGGACCTAAGGTTAAAAACCAGTTTTGTTCAGGAGAGCCGTGTTTAAAATTAGGACCCTTTTTATTTGCGCTTAGAATCGTCGACTTCACTTTCATAAAACGCGCATATTTCTGGGAGGGAACACTTTTGGGGCATGGGATCGGTCTCATTCGATGCTCAGATGTTGTCCACGTCAAAAAAAGAAAAAAAAGAAAATTGATTTTTTTGCCCTTAGTCCCCTTTCTCTATGTGCTGTCACATATGGGTATAGGTAAGCCGGATCACTGACTGAAACTTCTTTACTTCTTTTTATTTTCAACTTTATAAAAAAATTCAAGCATTGAATGAAAAATTGCAAAATGTCATCTCGTACATGCAAAGCAATAAAAGAGTTTGGTTTGACCAACAATTTCTAGGAGTACACGATGATTTTTTTAGTTCAAAGGCTTCATGGCAAAAGGGACCCTGAACTTAAGACTAATTTTTCCAACATTCTACTTATATATGTCTAAATTAAAGAAATGCTTAATAAATAACTCAGTTCAAATATAATTTTGAGTCCAACAAATGCATTTTAGGAGTCGTTCGTCAAATATACCATACTAACCACTCTTTGGTCATAAACAATTATGAAACAACTTTTATATCGCATAATATTATACAGGATGACATGTCGACCTGTCTTGTTCAGGCTATTAATACTGGTTAGTATTCCATTATATTTATGTCATATATGTAAATACAAATGCGGGAATTGTGTGCCAAATTACTTCACATACTACCATTTAAATTATTTGCATATCACAATTGCTCAGCAAAAGGGTATTAACTCAAAAAGTTGTAATTTTCAGTAGGGGCAAGAAAACTTTTTGCATGGTCACTTGAAGTAATCATAAACATAGAGAGGGTCAAGTTTGTTTTGCTGAGGATAAAATGGAGAAAACAAAAAATATCAGAGAACTTTTTTTTAAAAAAAAAAATCGAAAATTTTAAGTTAATGCCCTTTTGCTGGGCAACTGCAAAATGTAAAAAAAAGTAAAAGTGGTTGTAAAATTTATTCGCCATTACTAAATTATACGCAATTGAAACAACACTTTATTATATGAACACCCTACACCAGGTAGAGTTTATAAAAAAGTTTCACCTTGAAATGTTGATCAGAGATCCTACAAAAGTATTTATGTACAAGTATATTCTTGATCGACTACTTATATATGTGACGCGCAAAATAGAAAGGGACCTAAGGGTAAAAACCAGTTTCTCCGGTTTTTTTTCAGGAGAGCCATTTTAAAGATTTAAATACGTGTATCTTTGGTGTAGAATCGTCGACTTCACTTTCATAAAACGCGCATATCTCTGGGAGGAAACACTTTTGGGACATGGGATCTCATTCGATGCTTAGATGTTGTCCACATCAAAAAAAAATGAAAATTGATTTTTTTTACCCTTATGTCCCTTTCTCTAAGCGCTGTCACATATAAGAAGTCGGTTATCATGGTACGATAACGGTCGCCATTGACGGTAACGTTTTCACCGGCATCATTTTTGAAGAAATAAGGACCGATGATTCCACCGGCCCACAAACCACACCAAACCGTTGTTTTTTGCTGGATGAAGTGGCAGCTCTTGAACCTCTTCTTGTTGCTCTTCGTCCCAAATGAGGCAATTTTGCTTGTTTACATACCCATTGAGCCAGAAATGTTGGCCGATTATGTTGACCATAAGTTGCACGAAACACATTCCTCACAGAACGTGAATTTTCGTAATAAAGTTGAACGATTTGTAAACGTTGTTCAGGCGTAAGTATTTCCATGATGAAATGCCAAACAAAACTAAACAAAAATAACATGACAGCATGACAAGACTCACAAGTGATCTTTCAAAAAAGGCTATTGAAGGTCCATTATAAGTCAAAGTTATCCAGGAAGCTAATAGCGCCATTAGTTCAGTTTAAAATGGTGTTGTCTGCCTTTTGCAAAGCTCGGGATCACCCGGTATGCAAGGTTTCTTGTACGGGCTGCTATATATATTTTTGGCCTATCAATGGAAATGCTAAAATTTATCATCAAAAAGGGTTTTATTGTTTTTCAAAGTATTCTCCAGCATGATTTATACAATTTTGCATTCGTTCAAACCAATTGTCGAATCACTTTTTCAACTCCGATTGAGACACCTCCAAAACATGGTTTTTGAACGCTTCAACAGCATCTTCTGGCGACATAAAGCGTTGACCACGCATATGCGGAAATAAAAAGAAGTCATTGGGTGCCATGTCAGGGCTGTACGGCTGATGACCCATCAATTTGAGGTTTTGGCCGGTCAAAAAGGGTTCTGGTTTGAGCCGATGTGTGAGAGCTCGCATTGTCATGGCTTAAAAGATTCGTCTTCTCTTGTTGGTTTTTCGAATTTATCCGAAGAATTCAGGCAAACAAATTGTGGTGTACCACTCAGAACTGACCGTCCTACGTTGCTCAAGCGGAACAGTCGCCACATGACCAGTTTTGCCAAAGAAACAGGCGACCGTTTGCTTCGAAGTGCTTTTGCCACCAACAACCCAATCGATTGCTGTTTTGTTTCGGGCTTATACGCATAGATCCATGATTCGTCACCTGTGACGATCTTATAAAAGGCTTTTGAAGCACCGCGATCGTATTTTTTCAAAATTTCTTTGCACCAATCGACACGAGCCTCTTTTTGAGCGATTGTCAAATTGTGCGGGATCCAACGGGAACAAACCCTTTTTACGGCCAGATGTTCATGCAATATCCAATGTATGCTGGTGGAAGAAATGCCCAAGGATGTCTCTATCTCACGGTATGTCACATCACAATCTTGTATTATCAGTTCACGCACGGCATCAATGTTCTCTGGCACAACGGTCGGTTTTGGACGACCTTTACGACCTTCGTCATAGAGCGAGCGTCGGCCAAGATTGAATTCGCTAAACTGGTTTTTCACAGTGCTATAGGATCGCCATATAAAGATTTAAGTTCATCAAGTGTCGTGATAATCCACGTTGAAAGTTGTGAAAAAAGATCGCTTGAAAATGTTCACGAGTTAATTCCATTTCTTTGCCAAATTTATTTTGCCAAGTCACTGTAAACAACACAAATGATGGTCGTACGTCAAAACGTTCGGAGTTCGTTTATGCAAAAAATGTCAAACCTTCCCATAAAAATAACAGATGGCGCCAGACAAAACTTAGTGTTAGCTAGGCCAGAAATATATAAAGCAACCCTCCTACTATAGACAAAGCAAATTATACTATCAATCCGGATTAAAGTACGTAATTTTTATTTAAAGTTTTGACTTAGATTAAAGACGGAAGCTTTTTTCTTTAGTGCCGTAGGGACGGTGGAGGGCTCGGCCTGGCCGAACTTATAGTCGTTTTTACTTGTTTTTTATTCATATGGGTCGGTTCGAATCCCAAGAATTAAGTCTAATAGACTCGTGGAGCCCAAAAACCGATCGTGATGAAGGGCTAATAAGATTCGACCTAGCCGAACTTTATGTCGTTTTACTTGTTAATAACAGAAAAAGGAAATCCCATTAAATGCAAATAAACATTTATTTCGTTCTGCAATTTATCGTTAAGGAGGAAGAGGAAATCGTTGATGAAATGTCAAAGTTAAGCAATGTTAAAAATAAATAAATGTAGCAAGGATGGCGGAAATCTAGCAGAAACACTGAGAGAAATGCCAAGGCTATGGCAACAACACAGGCAAGTCGTATGGCGTAAAACTTGTTAAAACAACCAAGGCGTTTTCCTTTTCAACCCTTTCTGTGTCGCGTTGCCTACGGGCACTGAGCCTACAAACGGCATCATCGATTAACTGCCAGTGTCTTTCTGCTGTCATTCTGGCAGTCTGTCATGCCTGCCTAAGTGTCATTGCGTGTGCACGTATGTCTCGCAGTCGGTTTTTGTTTTAGAAACGGCATGGCAAACAAAATCCCCGCATAATGTCTGTGAATAATGACGAAATTAGCGCATCAATGCAAAATCGAAATCGCAAAGAGAGGTAAACTTAATTTCCATTGTATTCGACGAGAACGCCAATGTGAGTGTTGCCGCTGACACCATTAAAGTTCGAATTTGTTTGTGTTAGAATAGCATTTCACCCCGATAAAGTTTTTCGATTTCACTCGGTTTGGAGTGGTGCGCAAATTGTGGCCCGTCAGAGGGTTTCAATACAAGAAAAAATACAAGTAAAAAGTCTTCAGCCCAGCATGGCTGACTAGATGGCACCCTACACCTCCTTTGGAAGATATAAGGCTCGTCGCACATGAAAATTTAAACAACAGCGGATTTAATATGAGGATTCTAAAGCGACAGTGCCGGAAATTGGGAAAGTCGGTGTGTTTAAGTTACACTGGGGTTCAATACTGGTCGCTCGTAAGATACTATGTATGCAGGGTCTAAAATCGAAAGGGCTTTTCCAAAACAAACTAGTAATTCGCATAATTTACTATGCGAATTACGAGTAAGATCACTCAAATAGTATTATATTTTTATATACTGCACCATGTATAGTAATTATTTTTATTTCGTTTGTATAAACTCGTCTCATGTTCCATCTTCCGACCGCCCGTTAAAACAACCGTAGATGCGGAACGAATTAAGCTAATAATTATGGCTTATAAGATGCTTGGGATTGAAAATGGGTGACCTATTTCACCCATTTTCAATCCCAGTGGGGAAAAACTCTTTCTTTAGGACTTATGGCGCCCCAAATACGCGTTCAACTGCCAATATGGACATGTTGACTGTACGTAAAAGCAAATTTCTCTACAAATTCAAATTTGGATTTATTTAAAAGTTGTGGCTTATGTCAGGGTCGATCTCGTAGACTGAATAGGTCCTAAAACGGCTCTCATGCTCAAAAAAGGCGACCACCAGTAATAAGCATTTTGATTTATTTTTAAAGCTTGACTGAGATCGGGATCGGACTAATGCACTTAAGGGGCCCAAAAGCGGGTATATTACATAGAAGGGTCATAAAAACTGTTACAACATTGAACACACCCATTTCAATAGTAGAACTGAACATACCCCATTAATGTCATATGGGTTTTGAAAGCTAACCTCAATAGCGTTCGTTTGTAATGGTATTTTAAAATTGTTTCAACTTTCATCATGGCCGTATCGCTGTAATAGCGCTTTTCAAGTGTGAAATGAAAAAAAACGATATTTTCAAAACGCTCAGGCCACTAGGGATTAGCCGCATGTTCGTCTACCGATGCTTAAAACTGTTTGAGGAGACTGGAGATGTAAAAGACTGCCGCCGGTCGGGCCGCCCACGCTCTGTTCGAACACCGCATGTCATCAAAGCCATTAAATCAAGAATTCGCAGAAATCTCCTCCGAAAACAGAAAATCATGGCCCGCGAGATGAATATCCATGAGTCGAATCAAAAAAAAAAGACTTGGGACTTGGGGCTTTCAAACGACGTACCGAACATTTATTGACTGCAGCTTTAAAAAAAATAGGATTGAAAAATGCAAACGTCTTTTGGTGAAGCACGCTGATAACGTGCACAGAAATTTTTTTTTTCACCGATGAAAAAATTTTAACCGTTCAGGAAAAAATTAACAAGGAAAATCATAGAGCGCGGTCATCTAAGGAGGCATCTGAACTGATCCCAAGGGTGGAAAAGGGTCATCACCCAGCTTCAGTCATCGTTTGGTGGGGTGTCTCTTACGAAGGGGTCACTGACCTTCATTTCTGAGAACAAGGACTCAAAACATCGGCCAAAGTTTATCAAGAAAAAGTGTTGGAAGCTGTTGTGAAGCCTCTTAACAATTCTCTGTTCCAAAACCAGTCATGGACTTTCCAGCAGGATTCTGCGCCGGCCCATAAGGCTAAAAGGCCTGGCTTCGAAACAATTTGCCAGCATTCATTTCCTCTGAAGAATAGCCCACCGGCACACACTGGTCCCAAAGGCACTTTCTTTGTTCAAAATTCGCTACAGCCTACAAATGTGAACCGATTTCGAAATTTTTTTTTGGTCTGCGCTCTTGACAAAATTTGCTATCGATCTGTGGGAGCCGATTTTTTAAAATCGGTCCAGTAAAGTCCGTAGTTAATGTCAAAGTTGCTGAAAATTTCACTTTTTACCTTCAGCGGCCGCTACAAATCGCAATAGTTGAGCGATTTCAAAAATTTTTTTTGCACGTAATTCCTTGTTGTAATAGCAAAAGATCCCGCTAGGACGATTTTGGAAAAAAGGATTTTCAAAACATAATTTTTAAGGAAAGTCCTTGAAAAATGTACTTTTGTTAAAAATTTGGTCAAAACTGTTATTCTTGACCGATTAAAATAAAAAAAATTGTATGGCTATTATGGTAATACGTACTATTAATTAGTTTAGTGAGATTTCTAAAACATATTTTTTTTTACATGCAAAAATTACTTGAAAATGGTGAAAAAAATAGTTGTTAAAACTGCTCTACAGGGCGAACCAATTGTCCGATTTTAAAGTGCTATACATGTTTTTATTTGTGGCAGCATTATCTACAATCAATTCATTAGAATCTTTAGTAAAAAACTTACTTAAATGCAAAATTTTCATCAATCATTGATCATGTTTCATATATGAAACATGAGATGCGTATTTCCCAACTCTGTGTGCAGCGCAAACTAATGAAAAAAATTCTAACCTTAAGATAATTTAAATATTAACTAATTTGAGTGGAAAGTGCGAAATAGTCAACGTATAAATTGATTTAAAAGTAAAATACATAAATCATATTTATTATATTAAAATAATAATTTCAGTTCATACTACAAAAATTTGAAATTCTTAATATTTGTTATATATTTCCATTAAGTACAATGAATATTACTATTGAGTTCTTAAAACTTGTTCTACTTCATTGTCAATCATTTGTTTTGAATTGTTTTTGAAATGTCGCATATTAGAAATTTTAGGATCAGAAGATGTTAGCAACTTATGAAGTAGATCAGTGTTTGTTTTAACTCTATTACATTTTCGGGTATTAAAATTACGATAATATTTAAAGTCTTTGTTTCTGGATTCTTGGGCTTCTTCGGATAAGTTTCCTATTGGAATCAAAAAATTACTAACTATTTTGGCGCCATGAAAAAGAATTTTGTGCACTGCTGAAGGCATATAGTACCACCCATAAAGTTGAATGTATATATCAGTTGTTTCTTTAGCATATGAATTGAATTTATCGGGATCAATGTCTCTACCACTCGAAAGAGATTGTAGTATGACGCCAAATCTTCTTATTAATATTTCATTGACGCCAGTAATTTCAGCTGTGAGCTTAGGGTCACGAAAAAATCTTCTAGCCGTATTGCCATCATTTGAGTTTCCACATCCTTGTTTAGGATAATCAATCAAAAGTCCAGTCTTTTCTTTAAATTGCTGTTAAATTCGCTGTTTTGTTTCGCACAATTGTTGTTTTTCTTCCAGAGTTCTTGCTTGCCACTTACAAAAAGGTAATCTATACCCAATGTGAAGAATGTTGTCCATAAACCTTAATTTTGCATGTAGAGGAGAGACTCCATACTGCATATTTGCTTCAACTTCAATTTTTTGAGCTAACTTTTCGACATTATTCATTTCAGAAGGGGTTGCTCCGCAAATGAAACATGTGGCATGCGAGGCAGTTCCTGTTAAAGCTGTGCACACCTTTCCGTCTACCATAGTCAGATTTAGGATGTGATGAACCTTTATTTTGCCATACTGAGTATTAA
The DNA here is from genome assembly GCA_963513945.1 of Hydrotaea diabolus. NCBI lineage: Eukaryota > Metazoa > Arthropoda > Insecta > Diptera > Muscidae > Hydrotaea > Hydrotaea diabolus. Next base: position 84,089,235 of record OY740716.1, on the reverse strand, counting down.
TATAAGTGGGCGAAAGCAACTTAATTTCATTTCTAATTGAGTTGACCACTGAAACTATATTCTCTTCAGTTTCTTTTATGTATTCAAAACTGATCGGTCTGCAGTACCTAGTGGAGCATGGTTCAGGATTGGACCAAATAAGTTCACGATGTTCTCCATTCTGATACTCTAAAGTTAGCGGTACAACAGATACCATGAAAATAGTCTCATCTGAAATACTTCCATCTTCAAATGTTTGCTTATATTGACTTTGGTCAGATGCCCCATCGCATCCCCACTTATAAGTTAACATCACACGATGTCTTCCATGCAGAGCTTTAGTTACTAACTGTGGTATTTGAAAAATTCGTTCGGCTGTGTGGTTTAATATGCCTTGTAAATCTATACTAGCCCCTTTTTCACTAATGTGTATACTATTTGCCGTAGGATAACACCTTTCTTTCGCAGTAACTAGGCTCTTATAAGATACCAAAACATTTGCGTTTTTTTCTTGTATCTTAAACCGTATAGTATTGTACTGCCACTTGGACAATTTGAGATCTTCCATCAAAGCCAATGATTCATCTTCAGTGAAATGTGTAATATCTGATGCATGAGGCACATTATTTAAAACGTTTTCAATTTGTTCTATTAAATGACCTTTTCCAGATTCTATCAAATTTTTATAAAAAGCATCTTTTATCTCCTCGAAAGAGTAAGAACTGGTAATTGGCTGCAATTTTCGACATTTGGTTACCCTCGAACTTTTTTCATATTCGATTAAAGGCCTCCCGCGTTTTTCAAGTTTATTAAAATGGACAACAAAGTTTTTCGATAGCCAAGACTTGTTTTTATCTATAAATACCTTTTCATTGTATACTACATTTGCTAATTTTGTCTTGAATGTTGCTATAAAAGTAGACTCCAGTTTATCTTGAATGATTTCAGCTTTTTCATTGTTCATTTCAAAATTCCTTCTAATATAGTACATGAGACGGTCAACTTTTATATCCTTTCGTTGCAGGAGTATATTTGATAATGCACTATGTTCTATACAGAAACTATCCATATTTGATGTTTTTAAAGTAACTTAGTTCTATTTTATACTTTTAGAATTAATTTTCACTCCCGAATATATATTTATACACAATATACAGGGCTGCGACCAAATTACATCTAACACGTTATGGACAATTTTTTGAATCAATTTCAGAAATTCCTATTTGACAGCTTTTTCAAAGTTTTATCATATTGCACGAACAATTTAGATATGAACAACAGTTCTTTTTAAGTTGTTTTTGAACGACTACTAAATGGAATTTAAATTAACTATCTTCACCATTTTAATTACATTTAATTTAATTTAATCATCAATTCAGTTCAGGAATTCAAACAAAACTAATAGATTATTTCAATGCTACATTTTGGTAATTTTCCATTTAGTACTTTAAGTGATCACTGCCATTTAAGTGCCGAGAGTGAAACTCGCTTTTTCCACTCAAATTAGTTAATATTTAAATTATCTTAAGGTTAGAATTTTTTTCATTAGTTTGCGCTGCACACAGAGTTGGGAAATACGCATCTCATGTTTCATATATGAAACATGATCAATGATTGATGAAAATTTTGCATTTATGTAAGTTTTTTACTAAAGATTCTAATGAATTGATTGTAGAGAATGCTGCCACAAATAAAAACATGTATAGCACTTTAAAATCGGACAATTGGTTCGCCCTGTAGAGCAGTTTTAACAACTATTTTTTTCACCATTTTCAAGTAATTTTTGCATGTAAAAAAAAATATGTTTTAGAAATCTCACTAAACTAATTAATAGTACGTATTACCATAATAGCCATACAATTTTTTTTATTTTAATCGGTCAAGAATAACAGTTTTGACCAAATTTTTAACAAAAGTACATTTTTCAAGGACTTTCCTTAAAAATTATGTTTTGAAAATCCTTTTTTCCAAAATCGTCCTAGCGGGATCTTTTGCTATTACAACAAGGAATTACGTGCAAAAAAAATTTTTGAAATCGCTCAACTATTGCGATTTGTAGCGGCCGCTGAAGGTAAAAAGTGAAATTTTCAGCAACTTTGACATTAACTACGGACTTTACTGGACCGATTTTAAAAAATCGGCTCCCACAGATCGATAGCAAATTTTGTCAAGAGCGCAGACCAAAAAAAAATTTCGAAATCGGTTCACATTTGTAGGCTGTAGCGAATTTTGAACAAAAAAAGTGCCTTTGGGACCAGTGTGCGGCAGTCCAAAATTGAACCCATTGAATTACAAATTGTGGACGGTTTTAGAGGACAAGGCTTGTCGCAAAAGATATCCCAACATTGGATCTCTTAAGACTGCATTGATTCGAGCTGTGGCCAATTTTCCAATGGACGAGGTTCGTGCAGCTATTGACGATTGGCCAGTGCGACTTAAGGCGTGTGTCAAGGCAAAAGGCGGACATTTCGAATAAGTAGATCCTCTTTGGATACAACATACATCAATAAATATATTAAAAATATTTGTTCCAAAAAACATTCAGTACTTTTTGTTTTACAGCATAAAACGTGTGTAACAGCGTGAGTACTTAAATTAAAGCTAATTTTGCAACCAATCCAAATATATAAGTATAGAAATTTTGAAGTGTGGGCTGAGACGAGAGACGGACGTATTGTCCCAAAGTGCGCCAAAAACGTTTAAATCAACTTGTTTCGATATTTGGCGATGAAGCACCATCAAAAACCACTGTTAATCGCTGGTACCAAGAGTTGAATGAATTTCGTGAAGAACGTCCAACTTCGGTCACATTGCCAGAAACCATCGATGCTGTGCGTGAACTGATTAAGCAAGACCGACATGTGACACCGTGAGACTAAGGCATCCTTGGCCATTAGTATGACAAACATCAAAATTATATTGCATGTTCATTTGGCAGTGAAAAAAATTCTTCTCGTTGGATCCCACATAACTTGACGAATGCTCAAAAAAAGGCTCGTAAGGATTGCTGCATAAAGATGTTTTAAAGGTAAAACTGAGGTAGCTCAAAGGCGGTGTATAACATTGTCACAGGTGACGAATGATGGATCTATGCATATGAACCCGAAACAAAACAGCAATCGATCGACGGTTCTTTCAAGACGAGCCAAATCCAACAGAAGTTGTTCGTGGAAGAATTACACCGAAGTAAAGGATTGCGTTTTTGTCGGTATAACCGGCCATGTTGCCACAGTGCCTTCTGTGGAACGTAGGATGGTCAATTCTGAGTGGTATGCAACCATCTGTTTGGCAACAGTGTTCGAAGAAATAAGGAAAGATATTAAGAAAAGACGGATCATTTTGCATCACGACAATGCGATCTCTCACACATCAGCTGAAACGATATCTATTTGACCACTCAAGATGTCGAATTGATAGCCCTGATTCGGCACACAATGACTTCATCTTGTTCCCTAGCATCAAGAAAAATTGGTCAACGTTTTTCATTGCCCGAAACAGCTGTTGAAGCGTCCAAAAATCATGTATTGGAGGTGTCTCAATCGGAGTGGAAAAAGTGCTTCGAAAATTTGTTTGTTCGCATGGAAAAGTGTATTGATCTTGAAGGAAAATATTTTGAAAAACAATAAAACCATTTCCAATGATAAATTATTGTGTTTTTATTTTTTAAATATGTGAAAATTTACATCCCAATGGTACTACGGGCATAAACCCCGATTCTGTGTACACATCTCCATAAGGGTAACACAAAACAATATATTTTTAAGTCCCATCCCTTGGGCCATAGAGACATCTCCAAACCAGTTAATTACACCTGTACATACGAGTATGTGCACCAAAAGCAAAGAAAAAAATTATCACACAATTACAGATTGTAACATTTTTTAAGACTAAATTTGGCTGCCGCACCGGACCTACCAGTCAAAAACTTAGTTCATTCCAACCAAGCAAAATACAACACAATTTCTTCAGGAATAAAAAAATATTTTATGATTCATATGGGGTTTCAGTTGGATTTCCTGCATATTCAGTAGTGAAGGTATAATATACTCACTCCAGGCTTTAACTGTTGCAAGGCGTCAGTCACATAAGTTACATTCAGCAGAAGTATCAATTAAAGAGGAGTTCGCGCTCCAGAAAACTTGCAGCTGTTGTCAAAAGTTTTTTAAAATCTGAATGGCACCTACTTAAACCACTCCCATACGAGGCTCTGAATTTGATCTTCCTCCATTTCTAATGCTCTACTAGATGACACACGATATAGGAAAAGCGTACAATCCTCCTCATACGTACACGCAGAGAAAAGATATGGTTACTATATGGTCACGGCAACAATAGTATGTTCTCTGCAGTAAAAGTATAGTCGTCGCAACCATAGTATTGTTTTTTGAATTTCATTTTGACAATAGTATAATTGCGGCAATATTAATATTGTTGAAATGTAACAAAAGTATTGTTGTCAAATTTAAAAATAAAAATATGGTTGTAGCAACAATATAAATATGGTTGGTGGGGCAAAAGTATTGTTTTCGTGGGTTTTATGTTAACAATAACATAATTATGGCAATCATACCGGCAAAACCTTATTAATTTTTTAATTTGACTGTTATTTTTACGACTCTTACGCAATAATAGTAATAAAAATTATATTTTAAAAAAAAAACTACGGATTAGTATAACTAAAATATTTGTAATAAATGATTTTTTTTACTGTTAAATAAATCACTCCTAACGTTACATAACCCACTTAATAAAATTCTTTGTTGTTGAATAACAACGTATTCCAGTCTTTACAAACAATTTTGTCGATCATAGTATGGTTGTGCGTAAGTCATACTATGGTTGTGAGGATCATACTATGGTTGTACGTTAAACAAACTATGGTTATGAGGATCATAATATGGTTGTGGAGATCATAGTATGGTTGAGTGTGAATCATACTATGGTTGTGGGGATCATAGTATGGTTGTTTGTGAATGATTCTATTGTTGTGAGGACCATAATATTGTTATGGGGATCATAGCATGGTTGTGTGTGAACCATACTATTGTTGTGATGATCATAATATTGTTGTGCCACAACCATATAACCAACAATAGTATGGTGCTCTTCGAATATTGTTACCCCAACCATACTTTTTTTCTGCGTGTAACAAAGAACGAGGAAACTGGTGGCAACAACAATGCTCTTTTAAATAAATGACAGGAACGGTGGACCCAGAGTGGTAATTAAAACGATGATAGAAAGCTGAACCGAGAGTGCCCGCCTCGGTGCTGAAACATCTACTCGCCATCAATCTAACGCCCAATGTGAATTTGGCACAAAACCTCACATTATTTTTTACTAAAGTACAGTTTCAGACACAGAGACATCAGCTTCCTTATGTCCTCTCAGTTTGGGCCATAGAGCAGCTCCAAATTTATTCACCTTTTCTAAAGAAGAGCATTTTCTATACTTATACATGTTAACAAGCAAATCTTATCTGGATATAAGAAAAGCCGCACGTATTCATCGAGAAGAAAATGCATCCTCAGAGAGTGTCAGTTTAGACGGCATCATTGGCGCATTTTTACTTGAAACTGTTGGCGCAAATACTATTTCGGCTAACGGTGAGTGCTACAAATCCATGGTAAGCAAGATTTTGTGGCTGGAGAGTAATGCCTTGGCTTAGAAGATCATTGGATTCACCGGGGTGGCGTGCTTTGCCACACAGCTTGTATGCCAACTTCAGAAATAATGTTATTAGCCGTCACAGCGATGCCAATTGATCACCTATAGGTTAGTCATTTGGGATTGAAGCTAATCTGTGGGGGCCACTTACTGCTATAATAGGACCAATAAACTTTGGACGGGCCGCAGCTATAAGTATAAACTTTTATTTTGGATTGCAGTCCATTGTACCGCTTTCTTAATCTTACTCACTTGCGCAATCTAGCCATTCTTTGCAACTTATCTGGAATCTTACAGTACAACAATTTGGCATTAGCGGACAGTATACAAACAACCTGGCCCGGGCACACTGAAACTTTTTTCTCACGCTAAGCTTCTGGCTTTAATTTTGATTTTAAAATGCGTACATATACCAAGCGGTTTCCATTCTATAATATCCTTTAAAACAAATAAATATATTTGGTCGTAGTCGGGAGTCGTTCCAAGACCCGTAGTCGGAGTCTGGAGTGGTTGCAAACACCCGGTGTCGGAGCGAAGTCCTTCGATTTTTGCAAAACTGTTTCTGATACACTGTGTTGAATTTCAACTCAAAATCGTGTAAATTATGATTTCAAAATCTGCACTACCTCAACTCGGGTGAAAGCTTTCTGTTGGGACTATTCACAAACATTAACCTATAACGTCTAATTTTACCAGGGTTCGGAATAGGTTGCGTCTTACGAAATTTGGTCAGGATCGGATACAATTTATAGCTTATAGCAGGAGAAACGCTTGTAAGGAAAACATGGACAGATAAACTCCAATTTTACCCGAGATAAATATTGATAGCTCATTCGGTACCACGCTGAATTTAGAAGCGATCGGGTTTAGTTTGTGATTTCTAGATATGCAGGACCTTAAATCGGGATCGACTTTTGGTTGGAGTAACTCGAAAACATGCAACAGAGACTGTTGTGGATCACACGTAATGCTCTATGTGAAATTTGGTCGAAATCGATTGAAATAGGTAGCCTTTGCAGCTGCAGGTTCCGACATCGAAAAGGACCTGTACATTAGGGGTGGGATAGTGTTGTATGGAGATTCTTAGTAGCAAGATTTGGGTAAGATTCACCCTCTTATTTTGTGGGGTTTGGAAAAATAATGCATGAGCCAAAAAATGAGGGAGGTGGGATGAGAACAAGTGACAGCTCATCGAGGTCAAAGGTTGTAGGATGGGGGATGGGGAATTTGTATGGGGAGTCACCTAACGGTTGAAGATAGAGAGGGGATTTGTTCTGAGAAACTGATGGAATTGCAGAAATTTTGGGAGTCGGTCTTGCATTTAACTCTTCTAGGGGCACTTTTGGGGTAGTTAAAGCGGTGGGAGCAAAAGTTATAAAGAAATAATTATTTGTAAGGGGGTGAAGATTGGGGTAATTATGTTTAGAAAAAGTATTGGAAGGGAAAAACTAATAGGGGTCGGTCATACATTTGACCCCTCTAGGTGCGACTCCTAGTAAGTTGCGGTGCTTTATGTGAATATTTTCCCCCATCCCACGACCTTTGACCTCGATGAGCTGTCATTTACCCACCTCCCTCATTTTTTGGCCCATGCATTTTTTTCCAAACCCCACAAAATAAGGGAGCGAGCCGTATCAAAATCGAAAACTCGTGCACTATCCCATCCCTACTGTACATTGGGGACATACGAAACTATTAACCATTATGGTTTATTTTTCCCACTATTTATTATGGTCGTTTATAGCGTACCATGATTTTGACCACGATCGCTTTTAATTTATAGTTTCTAGAGCTGCAGGACCTTAAATTGTAAGGGGCCCTTTTGAGGAGGCTTTTCGAAAACGTGGACCGATATGTTCCAATTTGTATAATATCAAAACAAACACTGACATAGACCATTTTCAAGAGCGTAAGTCCTTAAACTAAACCTAAGGAATGTACCAAGTTTAATCAAAATCGGCTAATAATTGCGACCTTTAATTTGATTACAATGAAAGATGAGCAGGCAGACGGAACTAATTGCTTAGTATCTCCAATACTTTAAGGTGTTACAAACATCACAGGGTGGTGTCGATTATAAAAGTGGCGTTAATATATTCTAAAAACATATCGTTTTCCGTTTTTTTGCGGTATTTCATACACGGGGGCTGCTATATATATTTCTGACCTAATAATGAAGATGCGAATACTTTTCATCAAAAATGGTTTTATTGTTTTTCAAAGTATTCTCCAGCATGATTTATACACTTTAGTATGCGCTCAAACCAATTGTGGAAGCACTTTTTCCACTCCGATTGAGACACCTCCAAAACATGGTTTTTAAACGCTTCAACAGCATCTTCTGGCGACGAAAATCGTAGACCACGATTTTTTCCCTTGATGTGCGGGAATAAAATTAAGTCATTGGGTGCCAAGTCAGGGCTGTATGGCAATTGACCCATAAATTCGAAGTTTCGACCGGTCAAGAAGGCGCTGGTTTGAGCCGATGTGTGAGAGCTCGCATTGTCATTATGCACCATGATTCGCATTCTCTTGTTCGTTTTTCGATATTCTCCGAAGACTTCAGGCAAACAAATTGTGGTGTACCACTTAGATCTGACCTACGTTGCTCAAGCGGAACAGTCACCACATTACCAGTTTTGCCGAAGAAACAGGCAACCATTAGCTTCAAAGTGCTTCTTCCATCAACAACTTTCGTTAGATATGGCTCGTGTTCGAAGACCCACACGGTCGATTGCTATTTTGTTTCGGGCTCATACGCATAGATCCATGATTCGTCACCTGTGACGATTTTATAAAAGTCTTTTGAAGCACTGCAAAATTTCTTTGCACCCATTGACAGGAGCCGTTTTTTGAGCGATTGTCAAATTGTGCGGGATCCAACGAGAACAAATTAATTTTGGGCCAGGTGTTCATGCAATATCGAATGTATGCTGGTGGAAGAAATGCCCAAGGATGTCTCTATCTCACGGTATGTCACATGACGATCTTGCATTATCAGTTCACGCACGGCATCAATGTTCTCCGTTCGCCGTTTTTGGACGACCTTGACGATTTTCGTCTTTGTGCGAGCGTCGGCCACAATTGAATTCATAAAACCAGTTTTTCAAAGTGCTATAGGATGGCGCTTCATTGCCGTACAAAGATTTAGGTTCATCGATGCACTTTAGTCGTGATAATCCATGTCGAAAGTTGTGAAAAATATTCGCACGAAAATGTTCACGAGTTAAGTCCATTTTTTTGCCAAATTGATTTTTTCAAGTCACTGTAAGTAACACAAATGATGGTCGTACGTCAAAACGTTCTGAGTACGTTTATGCTAACAAATGTCAAACTTTCCAATGGAAATGTCAGATGGCGCCAGGCAACACTTAGTGTTGTCTAGGTTATAAATATATAAAGCTACCCTCTATTGAAAAGGGGCATGCGACTTTTGACCTGCGTCCGAGCATTGGTCTCTAAACCTTTACGAGACATTTCAATGAACAGCATTTTCATTATAAGACACAAAAGGAATATCAGGTTTTCTATGGGGCCACCAGCCAGGGCATTGCTTCTGCAGTACGTTTGAACAGACCGGCAGCAATGGAATGATGCCACCCAAATTGCCTAGAGACTCAAAAACTTTCAAAGGCGTTGTCGTGGAACAACTGCCATTTTGAAATTCGCCGTTGCCTATACAAAAGCCGCAAATGTTTATTCAAATGCTTATCGCTTATCAAGCAAGCAATAACGCCAAAATCACCTTTTTTCCTACATGTCTTCTATTCGATACGTTTGCATACTAATGTCTGGAGAAGCTCATATGTGTGAACATACATGGGCAACCAATGGCATATGTTTGTGGAATGTGCAACTGCAGCAGTAGAGATAAAGACCCCCTCCCATCGAAAAAAAACCGAAATGCAGATGAGTAAAACTAACTTTTCCAATAACAATGGCACGGAACTAAAATCCACGGTAGCGGATTTGCATTGCACTAACAAAAAAAACGCTTCAATGTTATGATAAATTATCATTTTTACTGCATCGTCGAATGGAACAGACAGTCAGCCAGCCAGCCAGCTAACCTCGCCTAGCAGCCTAGCTTGCTGAACTATAAAAGTTACTGTGAAAAGGCATCACAAAACAATAACTCGCATTTGAATACAATTTGTGGTGAAAAAAGTGGCCGGCCAACCATTCTTTTTTTCGTTTTCGAAAAAATCTCCAAAATATGTCGAGTAAGCTTTATTTAAATGTTCGCTTCATTTGGCACTTAAGCGAGACAAAAAATTTTTGCAATGTTTTTTTTTGTTATAGTTATTCTTTGTTTTGTTTTTTTTTGTTGGATGCGAACAGTGTTGCACGCAGAGAAAAAACATGGTTACTATATGGTCACGGCGATAATAATATGTTCCCCGCACTAAAAGCATATTCGTCGTAATCATAGTATTGTTTACTGAATTTAATTTTAACAATAGTATGATTGCCGTAATATTAATATTGTTAAAATGGAATTAATATTGTTGAAATGGAGATAGCAGGGTAGCTAACTCTGTTGTTTCTTTCACTCGAGCATCGGCGGAGTGTTGGTTGCGTATCACTCTTTTACAGGTACTTTAACGGGATGTGCTCTTCTGAGATAGGTGATCTCATCCCGTCAGAGTCAGAGTGTTCGCCCGTAACACCCGCTTGTCTACAAGTTCGCATCCATTCGTTATTAATTGCCCTACTTATCGCACGACGCATTACAGGGAGAATTCGTTCTTCAGCCGTGTTGCCCGTATGTGGAACAGACTTCCCGCAGAGGTGTTTTCTGCCAGTTACGATATGAACAGGTTCAAATTAAATGCCCATAAGCATTACTCCCTCTTTCCTTCCCTACCCTAACCTTTCTTCCCTTGACCGATGCAATGCACTGCATATATAGGGGCACACCCTGAGTGTTGGTCTTAATTTAAAAAAAAAAATATGGTTGGTGCGACAGTAATATAATTACTGCAATCGTACTGTATGATTGTAATTTTTTCTTAGTTAAAAATGCTTTTTAGAACAATGTTACTGTTTCGGATCTAATGTAAGAATAGCACTTTTATATAAATATAGAAATTAAAAATTTTAAAACAGACTGGTTTTGTTTAACTGAAATATTTTTAATAAAAACGGTTACGTTTTTTAAACTGATTTTTTCTACTGTTAAATAAATCTCTTCTATTATTTTGAATTTAATGTATTTTTAAATAATTTTCATAATTCAAATCTATTCAACTTAACTCAATTCTAATCAATAATATTGGGTATCATAGTATATTTGTGTGTTATCATACTATGGTTGTAGGGATCACAACATGGTTACGCGTGAATCATAACATGGTTACGTGTGAATCGTACTATAGTTGTGAGGATCATACTATGGCTGTACGTGAAACATACTATGGTTGTGAGGATCATAATATGATTGTGGGATCATAGTGTGATTGAGTGTGAATTATACTATGGTTGTGGGTATCATAGTATGGTAATGTGTGAATCATACTATTGTTGTGAGGATCAAAGTATGGTTGTGAGTATCATAGTATGGTTGTATTTGAATCATAGTATTATTGTGGAGATCATAATACTGTTGTACCACAAACACACACCCAACAATATTATTATCCTCTTGGAATATTGTCACCGCAACCATACTTTTTTCTGAGTGTGAGCGTACTCAATGCCACATGAATTCATTTGGTACAAATGATACAAAAAATTCGAGTAGAATCTGATATCCGACACGTGGATAAATTAAGTTCGGCCTGGCCGAGCTTATACAGGATTTTTCATTCACGACTGGAGAAATTTCACCAGCGTATTCCTTAGGTCATTTAATGAAAATATGTGATTCTACAACCATGCCCGAAAGTGCAAGAGCATTTTGTTTTTTCTTAAAAGATATTCCTTACCTTAACGAAGTCCAGCGCACCTACCGTTTCAAAGTTATGACTTTTTGACTGAAATGCAAACATTTTTTTTGTGTTAATTTACAAAAGCAATTAAAATTGCGTTGTTATTTTGGCACCCAAAAAAAAGTTTCCATTTCAGTCAATTAGTCAAAACTTTGAAATGGTAGTACCTCTGGGCTTCGTTTAGCTAATTTTGGTAAAAAACTGACCACTGTTTTAGAACTTAGTAATTTTACCCTAGTACCCTCCGACCACCAAACCGAAAATTTTCAAACCACTGCCATTTCGCCCCATGCATTTTCGGGCATATTTTCATGAAATGAGCCAAGGAATACCCGTGCGCTGGTGAAATTTGTACAGTCGTGAATGAATCATCCTGTATTATCTTCATCATCGACTACAGACAAATATGACCATTTCGCAAAGGGTGCCTGGCACCGGTCTCTCTATCGGAGTGTGTTTCTTTCCATACCAACATTACATGTGACAGCGCATAGAGAAAGGGACCTAAGGGTAAAAAAATCAATTTTCATTTTTTTTTTCTTTTTTTGATGTGGACAACATCTGAGCAACGAATGAGACCGATCCCATGCCCCAAAAGTGTTCCCTCCCAGAGATATACGCGTTTTATAAAAGTGATGGTACAGCAAAGATACACGTATTTAAATCTTTAAAATGGCTCTGCTGAACAAAACTGGTTTTTACCCTTAGGTCCCTTTCTATTTTGCGCGTCACATATATACCAACTACTACTCGTATCGTCATGTCTATAATAATACGATAATCATAAGTTTCACTCTGTTAAACTTGAAAACGATCGGCATATATTATTGTCATATGTCTAATAGTAAGGCTTTTAAAGTAGGTTTCGCCTAATCTTGTAGTTGGCTTTTTTTAGCTGAGCTAATATTTTCAGCCTTTATCACTAAGGAGAGCTAACGCTCAGCTCATATTTTGGAAATTTTTATTAGCTCACGTTAGCCTTAGCCAAAAAAGCACACACATCCGGCCAACCACAGTCAGATATAAAATAATATTCTGATTTAATTGGAAAGGTTGACCTTTGTCTTTTAACAATGGAACCCCATCCGATGCACTGTAGCTTCGCACAATGGGCTGAAGATTGTTTGGCTGGAAATAAAGAGTTTGACCGAAAATGGTGTTTTCGGATGAAGCTTATTTTCATTTTGGTAGCTATGTCAATAAACAAAACTGCCGCATACGGGGCTCAGAGAATTCGCACGTGACTATTGGGAAGCCAATGCATCCACTACCAGTCACTGTTTGGTGTGAATTTTAGGCTGGCGGCATCATCGGGCCATTTTTCTTTGAAATTAGCAAGAAAAAAAGTATAAAAATTACACAGTGTAACAAAAAAGAATGAAGTCAAAATACCTGGGAAGTGATATTATTTTTTTTGTAGATCTTGCTGAGTACAACAAGAAACCGGTTTTGAAATTTCCCAAACACCTCCAAAATCTGGAGTTACGGGTAAAAAAACGGTTTTTCGGATCTTACGCACTTATATGCCAATTACTTGGTTGAATATCAACCTTTTTTAAGATATTCAATGAGATATTTAATAAAAAAAACGGTCAAACAAATATCTCTGAGTAGTTTGGCCATAAATTGTATTTTTCAAAATGTTTTGTTTTAATAAAAGTTGAATAACTCAACCAGTTTCTAACGGATTTTTAAAAAATGACACCGAATTGTATTCGTAAGAATACTTACTTTATTATTCAGTTTAAAAATTATTCGCTTCTATTTAAAAAATTCTGTGTAAAAACGCATCCAAAATTAAAAAAATTACAAATATTTTATAAAATTATTTTTCGGCTTGAGGTCATTTATTTAAACTCGTTGTTCTATGGGTTGTTTAATTTTTATTTATCCCAATATTTCGATTGGCTTCGTCAATCATCTTCAGGGGTTGTCAATTAACAAAACAATGTCGTCCGTCTGATTATCGCTGTCAACTTACAAATTACAAATAGTTTTAAAAAAATGAGTTTACAGGAAAAATACACAGATTTTTTTCAGTGTGATTTTAAAAGTGTATGCACCATTCGAAAAGCTGCAGCTTCTTCTTTCCAAACCAATTTAAAATCGGTTGATATTCAACTAAGTTACTGAAATATAAGTGCGTAAGATCCGAAAAACCGGTTTATTCCCGTAACCCCAGATTTTGGAGGTGTTTGGGTAATTTCAAAACCGGTTTCTTGTTGTACTCAGCAAGATCTACAAGAAAAAGGATATCATTTCTTAGATATTTTTTCTCTGTCACACTGTGCTATCAGTACTTTTCTACAACCGATTCAAATTTAAATTTTTTTTGGCCCACCCTGCATGTAAATGGTCAGTATAAACATGGCCACTCAAATTAAAGTGAAGTGACGATGGAGGCATATAAGGTTCGGCCTGGCCGAACTTAACGATGTTTTTACTTGTACACTTTAAATAACAAAATTACTCGTAGTGATCAAACTTTCCTGCTCATAATTTCTACATTCGCCTTGTAATACCTAAAAACCACAGTGCATTACTTTTGTCGCGTTACTTCATGGGTAACGAAATTACGATAGCGTAAAACACAAAGCAGCACAAACACTGAACATATTCTCCATTGTGAATAGTTTACACAATGGACGCTTCCGATGGGTGTAACTATTTCGCAGTAGATTATTTGAAGCGTTTTTGTTTAGGACAATGAAGCCAGTGGACACGGATGAATAGATAATGCATCAAAGAGTATTTGTATCTAACCTAGTTTAAGTGGATAAGAGTTTTAGACTCATCTATCATTTTGGGAATTCATTAAGGCGGATAACATACGGTAAAGTCACTGACCGGTCACAGAAATTTCCAAAAACCGTGACTCAAGTGGTCACACTGGATACTTTGGGCAAGGAGGATTTGGTACCCATTAAAGTAGCGGCTAACTTGGAAGTTGAAAACTTTCCCTTGCGTCAAGAAAGTAGTATTTACCACCCCACCCTACTGGGTAAGAGGGTATATAACAGGAATGCATACTTAACCCCAACCTGGTTTTGAACCGAACCACATTTCTATTTTAGTCTATGAACCGAAAACAAAACCGCTTTTCGAGAAAAACGTCGAACTGAACCAAAAACGAAACTGAACTATAGAATTGATAAATCGAAAACATCTGTTTAAATTTTAAACACTTTTTTTAAATTTTATAAATGAATCTATTTTTTATTTGTTTTTACGAGGGCGTGGCGGAAACTTCTTAGCCTAGCACAAAAAGCGCGTTATAAACAGAAAAAAGTTAAGTGTTTTGGAATGAACACATGTTAAATTTTGTTTCGATCTGGCAACTTCTTCATATAGAAACAGGTGTTCACAAAAGACGCATCCGGGATTTTTTTACAATGGAAAAATTAGAAATGCGTGGTGTCATTAAATATTTACATAAAAAAGGTTTATCGGGACAAGAAATTCATAATGATATGGTGAATGTGTTAGGTGAAAGTGCTCCTTCATATGCAACAGTAAAAAATTGGGTTGCTGAATTTAAACGTGGTCGTACAAGCATTGAAGATGAACCACGTAGTGGACGTCCAAAAACAGCAACAACAACAGAAATTGTAGCCAAAGTGCATGATATAGTATTAAATGATCGACGAATAAAAGTGCGTGAAATAGCTAATATCATGGGCATCTCAAATGATCGAGTCCATTTAATTTTGCATAAAGACCTACAGATGAAATAGCATTCTGCAAGATGGGTGCCGGACTTGTTAAAAGTCGACCAAAAACGCATAAGAGTGAACATTTCTCAAGCTTGTTTGGATCGTTTTCAGCGAAATAAAATGGATTTTAAGCGTCGTTTCATAACTGTTGATGAGACATGGATCCACCACTATACTCCAGAGACAAAAGAACAATCCAAACAATGGACTGAAGCTGGAGGAAGTGCCCCAAAGAAGGCAAAAACAATTCAATCGGCTGGTAAGGTTATGTCAACGGTTTTTTGGGACTTCAAAGGTATTTTATTGATTGGCTATCTGCACAAGGGTAAAACAATAAATTCAGAGTACTATTGCAACCTTTTAGATAAATTAAATGTACAAATTCGAGAAAAACATCCTGGCTTACAACACAAACAAATAATTTTTCATCAAGACAACGCACCAGCGCACAAGAGTGTTTTAACAATGGCTAAAATCAACGAATTAAAGTACGAGTTGCTTGATCACCCACCTTATTCTCCTGATTTAGCTCCCAGTGACTTTTACCTGTTCACAAATCTAAAAAACTTCCTTGCTGGCAAGCGTTTTACCTCAAATGAAGATGCAATTACAGTTGTAAACCGCTATTTTGAAGACCTTGAGGAAAACTATTTTAATCAAGGGATAGAATTGCTAGATCAGCGTTGGACTAAGTGTATTGAAGTTTCAGGAGATTATATTGAAAAATAAAAATATTTTTGAAAAACTATTCTCTTTCGTTGATAGGCTAAGAACTTTCCAAACCGCCCTCATATGTACTTATGCATACCTAACTTAATTTTATTTTTTTGTTTTTAATAAAAATAATTTAAATCAAAAATTATTTCTTTCTATAATTTTTGAACCATTTAGCCGAACTAAAATCACAGTTGAAGAGCACTTAAAAACCATTTTTCTGAACCACTGAACCCAATCAACTCGAATTCTGGAATTGTTTGCATCCCAGGTATATAACTACATATCGTAACGCAGCTAAAAAACATTTTAGACCCAACATATCGGTTCAAAGAGTCTTTAATTCATTTAAACTTTGACCGTCTGTGCGGAGACACCAATCCATTGTACCCTGTTCCACGGAGTAGAATAATATGACCTATTTTAATTTGGTTCAATGGCAAATGTTTGTAAATACCAAAAATATTTGAGGTAGGCCTACTTTTAATTATTTCTATCGACGTATAATTGTTGTCCGATCTCTATGGAATTCGGCGAAATTATGTTTTATGGTCTAAGGACGGACGCTTTTGAAACTGGAGAAAATCGGTTCAGATTTAGATATTGCTCCCACACATATGGGTACATCCGAGAAAAGCTAAACCAAGGACAAATTTTTAAATTGTCAAAACTACTTATACATGTGTAGGGTGAACAATTTAAAACTTTAAATTCGAATCGACTGTAAAAAAAACTACTGATATTTATTTTTTAAATTTCTGGTTTAATTGAAAAGGTTGATTTTTGTCATTTAATAAAAGAACACAGTATCATTTATATGACTGCCACAACTGGCTCGGCAGTACCTTAACCGGTCAACCCAATTTTTCAGTACATTTTCGATTGTTACGGCTCGAGACTCTTCAATGGCAACTTCGATTTCATGTTTCAATAAATTGTCTCCTGATGCTTTGAAAAAATTATCAGTACTCTTTTAAAGCCGATTCAAACTTTAAATAATAAATCACCCATACTGCATTTGTCAATAGAATATTTATAAAACTATCTATTAAATATTCATTAAATAAAAACCATTAGCATTTTTGGTACTCCCTTTATGGCGATTCCTACACCTACTTCGCATTTTTATTTGTTATTCTCAAAGAAATGTTTTAAAAACAGTTAAACAAATATATTGTTCTGTTTGCTTAGAAATTTAAAATATATTTAATTGCATCCAATTAAATGGAAAAAACGCATTGGAAAGTCATTTAGAAGATACGAAAAAAATTATGGACTCAAAGGTTGAGTTGAGTTTTGTTATTTTTCTTTAATCGAAGAATAAAGGTTGCTATATATAACGGGTGATCAATCTAAAGGTATTTTTTCAATAGGGTTTTGTTTACCGACTACGCGTGAGTTGTGTTAAACTTTATTTTAGTTTCTTTTCAGTATTGTTTGCCATTTCATCATGGAAAGACTTACGCCGCAATAACGTCTCAAATTTGTGGAAATAAACGTTTGGTAAGCAACGTTTTTCCACCAAAATTTTGTTCAGTGATAAGGCCCATTTCTGACTCAACGGCAAAGTCAATAAACAAACTTGCCGCATTTGAACTGAAGAGAACAAGAAGAGGCTCGAGAGGTGCCAGTATACCCAGAGAAAACCAAGGTTTATGAGCTGGTGGAAACATCGCAGCATATTTTTTCAAAAATGATGATGGCGGGAACGTAACTGTGAATGGAGCTCGCTATCGCGCTATGATATCGATCTTTATGCTACCTGCAATAGAAGCCCCTAATCTTGACGACACTTGGTTGCAACAGGACGGTGCCATACAACTGCTCAAGCAATGTATCTATTGAGAGTTAATTTCGAAGAGAAAGCAATTCCACGTTTTTTCCTTTATTCAAGTTTTTTTTCTTGTTTTTTATTCATTCGTTTAATTGTTTAAATGAAACTTGGATTTGGACCACCAAGTAAAGTTACTATTCTCAGTAAGCATGTGTTGTAATACTTATACTTTATATTTTAGGGTGTTTCGACCCAGAGAAAGTAATTTCACGCTTTAGACTAGAGAGTTGGCCGCCTAGATCAAGTGGCTTAGATTTTCCATTTATTACGACCTCCCCCATAAATCGGACATTATGGATAAATGGCCATCAAATGGGGCACATCCTGTTGGTTTGAATATATTAATTTCAGGATTTACAAGAGCATTATTAAAAAGGCGGTTAGCTGGCGAATTTAATTAAATTGTTCATTGTTCATATTCAAGGTTTTTTTATTGACATGAGATTTTTTCATACTCGTATTGCATAGTTTAAAAATAAATAAAATACTGAATGCAATTTCATAATCGTTGTCTTTTTAATATTTTAGTTTACAACTTAAAAGCTTATGGGACAAAAACTCGCTTATCAAATAATTTTAACGGTAATTCCAAATGAGAATTATTACGGTATAAATATATACGTAATTCCCTGAACAATCCATTAAAAACAAACGGGACCTACCTCCAATCGAGTAGCTGTACACGATGTGACTCCTACACTAACTGACGTTATTGTCGACCGTCAACTCCGAGCAGGTAATGCAATTTACAAAGAAGCTTTTACATAGCTTAGAACAAAATCTCTTTCTCGTAAAGTTGCCGACATTTGCGAGGGGGAAAATACACCGAATTAAATTTACCACCAGGATTTGAAATGCCAAATAGAGAACATCACCTGGTCGTTATCAAGGCTAAATAATTTTATCCATTAGCCGATTGTGTGCCGGCCAAAGGAATAAGAGTTTTATGTGCGCTTGAAAGATACATATAGCACTAAAATGGTCAATCCCGCTACTGCCGGTTCTATGTATTGGATTGACCCGAAACAAACACTCTTCGGCCAGGGGCAGTCACCTCAACAATATGTGCCTTCGACACGGTCAATCATGCCACTCTGTTTGAGGACATTGAAGAACGCCAGTCATATGTAGAGTTTAGAAATAGAGTTTAATCAAGGAGTTCCCCAGGATGGAGTGATATCTCCGGCTCTGTTTAACCTATACCTCTCTAAAATTCCTGCACCACCAGAAGGTGTTGAAATTGTGTCGTACGCTGATGATTGGGCAATTCTGGCGTCAGGACCTAAAGTGGATGACATATACGAGAACATAAACTCTTACCTCACTGACTTAGCTCGCTTTTTCACTGCGAGGAATATGAAAATATCCCCCTCCAAATCATCAGCCACACTATTTACTGAATGGACAGCAGAGGCGCGGTTGTCACTCAATGCGAAAGTCGATGACGTCAACATCCCGACTAACAACTACCCCTAAAATACTTGGGGGAAACAGGGAAAACTTCCTTTGTCCGTCTGTCGATAAGTTTATACTCATTGATGAAACATTCGATAATACCAACTTAAGGCTGATCGATTAGGCTCCCGCAGGAAACATATTTGTGAGCAGCCCAAATGTAAACATAGTATAGGCCTCCGTGGCTTTTAATGTGTTGTAGTTTTAAAGATGGGGCATAAATTCAAAGAAACTAGACACCACCCGAGCATCTGTCCTTTGGCCGCAATTATTGCTGCTGTAGCACAAAGTATGGACTGAGAGCGGGAAGCCGTGGTGCGATAATTAGCGTGCACGACTAGATTTACGCTAACCGAAGGTTCAAATCCTGGTGGTAAATTTAATTCGGTATATTTTCCCCCTCGCAAATGTCGGCAACTTTACGAGAAGGAGATTTTTTTATGCTTCTTTGTAAATTGCATTACCTTTTCGGTGCTGACGGTAGACAATAACGTCAGTTAGTGTAGGAGTCACATCGTGTACAGCTACTCGATTGGGGGTAGGTCCCCGTTTGTTTTTTAATGGATTGTTCAGGGAATTACGTATATATTTATACCGTAATAATTCTTATTTGGCATAATCGTTAAAGTTATTTGATATGCGAGTTTTTGTCCCATAAGCTTTTAAGTTGTAAACTAAAATATTAAAAAGACAACGATTATGAAATTGCATTCAGTATTTTATTTATTTTTAAACTATGCAATACGAGTATGAAAAAATCTCATGTCAATAAAAAAAATCCTACATAACCTTGAATATGAACAATGAACAATTTAATTAAATTCGACAGCTAACCGCCTTTTTAATAATGCTCTTGTAAATCCAGAAATTAATATATTCAAACCAACAGGATGTACCCCATTTTATGGCCATTTATCCATAATGTCCGATTTATGGGGGAGGTCGTAATAAATGGAAAACTTGTTTACCCGTAAAATAACAACAACAAGAAACCCGTGTCCTTCTCAATGTCGTGTAGCTTTTTTTTCTCCTTTTTCGATTATTAACAACCCTTTCATTGTTGTGTCATGTTTTTGCATGAACATCAAAAAAAATGTCCGACAGACGGCCTGAACTGGACACTTCACTTTATTCATTCATAATCGATGACGTCGAGAAATTCAATTTTATGGCCTCAAATCGCACGTGCTGTGTTCCAAGTCCGTTAGGGGTACGTTGACTACTCCAACGCCAAGACAGCATTTGAGTAACAAGACTACGTCGTGGAGAGAAATTTATGACACCAGATGTCGCTCAACCATTAACTATCAGTAAATCAATTTTGCCAGCATTTGCAGGTTTTTATGGCCATCTCCAACCCCTTCGACGAAAACTGCCCAGCATGTCCTTCGAACGAGATGGATACCACACACACACACGGTTGTATGACCTGACGAATTCATAAACCACTTTGCCTGGCAGACTGTCGGTCGGTAGGTCTGCGTGTCGGATGCTCTGAATGCTGGCTCCCTTTTGTACGAAAAATATGGGCTTTTTGCCATTTGATCTTCTGTCTCTCGCCGTTCTTGTCATTGTAGCTGTTTTCCTGTTGAAAACCCAAAAAAAAGGTTTGTTGTTGTTGTTTGTTGTTGTTTAAGCAGGCACATTAAGGTACCATTTTTCCAGACAACAGTTGTGGCATTATTTATGGGTTCAATTTGAGTTCAATATAAACCGTTGTTTATGACGTACGTATGTAGTTCCGTTAGTCTGTTTGTGTGTCCCTCGGCTCGACAATAAATTTAAGGGAAGTTTTTATACCCTGCACCACTCTGTGCAACAGGGTATTACAAGTTAGTTTCATGGCTAATGTGTAACCACCAAAAATATTTGGGCCAGACTCACATTAAAGAGTACCGATCGACTCAGAATCACTTGCTAAACCGTTTTAACAATGATGCCTGTTAGTCCGTCCGTCCGTACGTTAAAAGCTTGTAATCGAACTACTGGTCGCAATTGATGCCCGATTTTCACAAAAATTTGGCAGAAGTAATTTTTTTGGACCAAGAAAGGACGTAATTAATATTAAAGAAAATCGGTTCAGATTAAGATATAGCTCCCACATAACTGGTGATCCATCTAGAGGTATTTTTTCAGAACAAAAAAAAATAAAAAAAAAATCAAATCAAGTGTGGAATCTTTATTAGTAATTTTAAAGGACATTTTATGGCATTTATTTTTTGAATATAATTTCCTTCAAATGATGTCTGCAACTACGCCTTAGGGTTTCCATTCTGAGAGTCCACTTTTGGATGACTCGTTCGAGCATTTCGATCGGTATGGCTTAAATGACACGCGTAATGTTGGCTTTCAAAACCTGAATCGTAGCTGGTTTGTCAGCATAGACTTTGGACTTTACGTAACCCCAAAGAAAAATGTCTAAAGGTGTGATATCACTCGATCTAGGCGGCCAACTCACCTGTCCAAAACGTGAAATTAGCTGCTTTTCGAAATGACCTCTCAATATAAGTAGATCCATTGTTTGAGCAGCTGTATGGCAAGTGGTTCCGTCCTGTTGAAGCCGAGTGTCGTCAAGATTAAGGGCTACAATTTCAGGTAGCATAAAGATCGATATCATGGCGCGATAGCGAACACCATTCACGGTTACGTTCCGGCCATCATCATTTTTGACAAAATATGCACCGATGATTCCACCAGCCCATAAACCGCACCAAACCGTGGTTTTCTCTGGATATAATGGCACTTCTTGCACCTCTTCTTCACGCAGAAAAAAAGTATGGCTGGGGTGACAATACTTATAGATCCCATACATTTATGTTCATCCGACTTTAAGGCTCTATAAGCCACACGTCAGATCCAATCTTGATGAAATTTGGCACAAATAAGATTATTGTGCCAAGGACGAACGCTAAAAAAATTAAAAAAAATCGGTTCAGATTAAAATATAGCTCCCACATGTGTGTTTACCCGATTTTACCGCAAGCAGGGAAAAATATGGTTCCTACTTGTATAAGCTCGAGCAATCTCGACAAAATCCAAATAGTCCAATCGAAGAAATTGCGGCTCATTACCGGCGCCCCTTGGTATATGGGGAATGAAAACATCCACCGAAACTTAAAAATACCTCTAGTTAAAGAGACAATTCAAAAAATCAATATAAAGCACAAAGAGAAGCTCGAACGTCATGAAAACATACTTGCTAGAAAATTATTGCGCAGTCCAAGCTCTTTAAGACTTCGGAGAAACGAACGCCGTGTTTTCTAATCTACACTTGTGCTTCATCCGTAACAGTAATCGCGTACACACGCGCCAGAAAGACTGTGTAGAATTCTTTTTTCTACCTCACGTGGCTTAAATGCTCTTATACGTGATCTTTAAAACAGTCAATATCAATCGAGGACGAACACTCAAAAAAGTCTGTGTAGAATGGCATTAATGCTCTCATACGTGATCCTTAAAACAGTCAACATGAAAAACCTACAAAACCTAAATTACGTCGTCCACTCTGATATTCTAGAGTTATCCGTTATACATACATAACTAGAGTTCTTCACTCTTTATCACGAGGTTTAAGCCAAACCAGGTTTAAAATTCTCAGACATGTGATCCATACCAGTTATATACTATTTTGACCAAATTAATTTAAATTCCTCCCAATTAGCAGAGATCCACATTACAAGAAATCCATACTAACATTCATTATTGAATTATACTTAAGATTCGTATACTTATTGTTAGGCTCCTTTGGAGCAGATTCAATAATTCAAATAAAGCTTACATAAAAAAACTTGTATATGGTTACAGCAATATAATAATATGTTCTCCACAATAAAAGTATGTTCGTCGCAACCACTGTATTATTTATTGAACTTAATTTTGAAAATAGAATGATTGGTAAAGCACCTGGATATGATCTTATCACGACTAAAATGATCTTGGAACTTCCCTATATTGCTGTGAAGTTCCTGCCAAAATTATTTAACTCTATTTTGAGACATGGTTACTTTCCTAAAGTGTGGAAATTTTCTCTGATCCTAAATTCAAATAAAGCATATATAAAAAAAAGAATGATTGCCGAATTAAAAACCAAAAAGATGGTTGTAGCAACAATATAAATATGATTGGAGCGACAAAAGTATTGTTTTTTGGGTTTTATGTTAAGAATAATATGATTACGGCAATCATACTATATGATTGTAATTTTTCTTAATTTGAATATGCTTGTTAGAACAATGTTATCGTTACGGATCTAATTGTACTTTTTATATAGAAATTAAAACGATGTTCAATGAGAAATTAAAATATTTCAAAGAAACTGCTTTGACTTCCTTTAACTGAAATATTTTTAATAAAAACGCTTACGTTTTTCTAAACTGATTTTTCTACTGGTTATTAATTCACTCCAATTATTTTGAATTTATAGTATTTTTAAATAGCTTTCATAATTCAAATCTATTATTGAAAACTTACCCCAATTCTAATAAATAATTTTGGGCATCATAGAATAATTGTGTGTGATCATACTATGGTTGTAGGGATCATAACATGGTTGAGTGTGAATCATACTATGGTTGTGAGGTTGTATGTTGAACATACTATGGTTTTGAGGATCATAATATGGTTGTGGGGATCATAGTATGGTTGAGAATGAATCATGCTATGGTTGTGGGGATCATAGTATGGCTATGTGTGAATCATACTATTGTTGTGAGGATCATAATATGTTTGTACCACAACCATATACCCAACAATAGAGTGATGCTCTTCGAATATAGTTATCCCAACCATACTTTTTTTCTACGTGCAAAAACAATAAAATTGTCTCTCTAATTCAAATATGGCATTAGTTTTAAAATCTGGGTAGATTTCAAGCCCCTAAAAGGGGGTCAAAAAACATACTTGTTTAACTTTGAGTTAAAGGGCCAAAAGTAGTTTCCACAATTCTTAATTACACATATTGCTCACAGCGTGTTGTAGTATTTAAGTTCATTTATTAAGGTCCAACCATAATGCACGATGATAATTGTGAGTCACATCTCAACGTCAAGTATTTTGCCTAACTTAATTTTAGATTTCTTTGTTTCAGCGTTTATTAAATTCAACGGTGGGGAGGTACACAATTGGGTAGCGTGTTAAGATTGTTGAAGACTTCTTCAAAAATGGGCGGTCAAATCAAAATGCATTTCGTGCACATCGTAATTTGTTTTAGGCAGCAAAATCGACCAAATATATCCACAATCGGGAGAATTGTGGATACATTTCCGAAAACCGTGTCAGTAGGAAATGTGAAAATATCTGTGGATGCTCGCTTAGTTCGTTCTGTCATTGTTCTGTCATCAGGCCGTACTTCTTCGAAAATGAGGTCAGCCAAGTAGTTACCGTGAGAAGTAGCAATCACTGAGATGATAAGGGACTTCCTGTGGCCAGAAATTAGGAATATGGTCCTGAACGATATGCGGTTCCAACAGGATAGTTCCACTTGTCACACAGCCAACGAAACAATGGCTCTTTTGTGCGGGAATTTAATGGCCGTGTTATCTTACATTGTGGCGATTGGTTGGACTTCTTTCTTCGGGGTTTGAATAATTTAAAATTGCCAAAAAATTCACTTTTAGGCTTTACTAATAATCTTGGCGTTCTGGAACGGATTGACCGATTTGAAATTTGGGTCATATAAAAGAGAACACTACAATCTATATTTTGTGTATTAGCAGATTTTTTTTTTGAATAAAAAACAAATATCTATAAGAAGCAATTGATTACTGCATATTCATAGGGTCAATCACTTTACTTCTAAATAGGAAAATATTTTCAACAATAACAGCCCAGACAGTAATGTTCGTTAACTCTGACGTAAATGCACAAAATCAAACGGCATTTAAACTGCATGTAGGTATTTCAATCTGGCAACAGTGTCAAAATTTATCACAAATCAAATCAGCTGTTATCAAATCTGTTGTTAAGTTGTTTATGATTGGTAGCAGGGATGATACATGTGGTTGGCGAATTGGTACAAAAAAGGAAAAAAAACTGCTTTATAGCTAGAAAGGTAAAACATTTGTATACCCTACATCACTCTGTGGTAGGGTTTAATGGTTTAGGGCTAATGTTTGTAACCCCAAACTACAAGGAGATAGAGCCTAATCGATACAGGATCAATATCTGATTTCATTGAGCGACCAATATTGACATTGGTCAATGTAGGACCATGTTATGATACTCGTAGCTTTCTAAGGCCTGTATGGCTTCAGCTCGTGGCCTGTCGGTAAAACCCTTGCATGGTATGTTGATATGATCGCCCAATATACCATGCACCCATGCAAAGGTCTCTCCAATTTTGAGGTACTGCCATGCCACAATTTAACATTCGATCTTTGTCAAATTCAGTATTAATAATATTGGAAAATATCGGTTCAGGTTTGCATGTAGCCCCCTTATATTGGCAAATGCCGAGGCCCGTTCTACAAGTCTTATATTTGAACCGATCTTACTCAAATTTAGAATAGGGCATTATCAGCGACTTAAACCAAAAGGAAAATTAAAAAGGAAAATATTTTTAACTCTAAGGCAAAAGGCTACAACCGGAATTTCGGTTAATGCCTTTTTTACGTTATATAATACCTGACAGTCGGTTGTGGAAAAAACTCGAAATATCGGTTTTCAAAAAACCCTGTTTTTTGACAATAAGTAAGAAGTCAAATTTTAATTTACAAAAAAAAAAAATTTAAAATTTTTATGTATTTCTTGAGAAAATTCATTTTTTTTAAATGTTGATATGTTTAATTTTTCCTGTCTTACGAATCCAAAACAGTATTTAGATTTTTGGATGGAATAAAACTAAAACTCGTCTAAACTCCCACTGTTTCTGCAGTGGCATCTCGTGGACATTAGTGTAAAAATAATGTTTCACTATATGAAAGGAATTTGAATTCGTCTAATAAAAGCACCGAACACAGCGCCATCTCGTGATTACTAGTAACAACAGCTTTTGGTTCCCAAACGTTGTTGTGTTGTGTTTTTTACATTACACAGCATCCACACTTGCATACAACTCAGCGTTCTCCGTTCTCTTCGTATGCCGGACAAGTTTGTTTCCAATTTCTTTTCAACATAAAGCAATAACAATGTACACGGTAAATCAATACCGCATTCATGCATACTTTTGATTTGTATAAAATTGTATTTCATAACGGAATAGCATATGACACTCGAATTGATTAATAATTAAATGTATTGCCTAATTAAAGCACCCGAAGTATCGCTATAATTTCTAATTTCGGTATTATGCCGGTGTGCTAAATACACGACCCTGAACTTTAAGTTTATGCGCATGCCGCTACATAAAGAGAGCCGAAATTCTCTTTCGAAGGAGAGTATTAGAGCCAAAACAAAACACATTAAGGGTTGCCAGATACTACATCAATAAAATGTTTTTTATGAATGCGGAAATACATATATATCAGAGGTTAAAGTTGGAACTATTTGTTGTAACCCTTTCGGATAAAAGATAGGTAAGAACTAGAGCCCTGCATGAAGATTTTCTGTTTGTTATTTTACTGCTGTACATGCTGTACCGGCACCTTGCGAACGAATAAATGTAAACAACAAAACGAATAAAGGCCCATTTAGTCTCGACGGTTGACGGTAGATTCTGCAACCTGCAGAAGTCTACCGTCGTCAACCGTCAAACTGTAGTTATCTCCCTCTAACACATGCAAAATGCAACCCTCAACTGAAATAGCTGATTGCCTACCGTCAACCGTCCACCGTCAACCGTCGAGACTAAATGGGCCTTAACACAGAGAAGCACAGTAGACCGGTACGGTCAGATCATCGTACTCGCTCCGATTGATATACACTGGTTCTCGGTATTCGGTAATAGCGAAGAGAGCTTTGTTCGTATTCGGTAAGCGAGATTGTGATAAAATACTACGAGGAAGAGCAAACTACACTGAATACGTAGAATATACCGTAAGTTTGTTTACTTTATTTTCTTTGTAATGCTCAGTGTGTTTGAACCATACAAAATAATAAAAATCTACAAGAAGTATTTAATTTTAATTATTTGACTTATGATCTATCTTAGCACACCAATTTCTAAATATGACGCTTCCCCATATTCACCTCGATAATAACCGAATATTACTCGTGTATTCGCTTCATGTACACAAGTTACCGGCAACTTTTATCTCGGTTAACCCGGCGCTTACGAATACGAATACGTCAGTGTACTTTCGTTGTTCTCTTCTCGTACCTATTCATACTGCAAAGCGCCGGTACGGGAGTGTACCTCTCTTCGCACACACAACTACAGTGAAGTAGTCTGTGTATATTACATACGAATGTTTTCGGGTATGCGAAAATGTGTGCCGGTGCAGCGCTCTAGTAAGAACCCAACAACGTTGCTTACATTCTACAAAATCAATTACCCTTGATTGCTTTTCAAGATCTTTGTAAATTAAAAGCCCATTACATTGCACATAAGAGCCCAAAAACCCAAAAATACCTTACAAGTCCATTTTTGCCATTTGGTGATCTGGCTAAAAGATCAATCGACTCAATGATGCTCGTTGATCCATAATCGTTCCATAGGCTTGACATCATAGTCGACACTATCGATGAATGAATTTGTTGTAGAGGAAGCCAAGTTATGGGCATAAATATTCAGTGTGATGTTCGCTGAAACCAACAAATTTTAGAAGTGTCGAACGAAGAATTCAGGAGTACAAGAAATACTTGATATAATTGAGGCCGAAGTCATCGTTTTCACTAAAACTAGAGTAAAACTCTCAAATCTGGACTATTTCTTCAAGGTATTTTTGACGTTTTTCGACATGGTTCAAGGAAGAGCGCTGATGTTTGTATTTCTCGTGTATCGGCATTAAATGAGTGGCGTATCACAATTTTATAGATATTTCAATCATATGTGCTCTTCTCCTAAATATGAGATCAGTTGGAGGTCAGACTGTTAACCCGTAACACCCGTATGTCAAAAATTTCACATCCATTTGTTGGTGGTTGTTCTGTTGTTCGCACGACTAGGAAAATTTGTTATTGAGCTGTGATGTTCGTATATTAAACACACGCCCACCCTAAATAAGTTTCCTGCCTCGTACCATATGAAACGATTCAAGTCGAATGTCCATTAACATTGGCCGTGTTCAAGCTTTGGAGGTCGCTAACGGTATAACTCCACACCGTTGTACAAGAATATAAAAAAAATTTTGTCTACAGGAAACTAAAGACAATTTGGGTTAAACGCGTTTGTTAAATAAGTAAATAAGTTGTTGGGAATGCTTCAAGAATAACCTTTAGCGCGTTTAAGCGAGCTCGGTTGTTACTCGATTGTAGTATTTCCTGAATAACTTTTTTGCTAGGGAACATCCCACGAGTTTTCTTCTAAAAATCTACAAACGTATTTGCTTTACCACTTAAAAGAAATAACTTCTAATTTTGGGACTAAGCCCGCTATATACATGGCCAACAACTTATCTGGACACCCAGAGTGAGGCAGGATATTGGTTTGAACTCACTAGGACGGACCTGATGATTGAAGCCAGCTGCGAACCGATAGATAAGTATTTGCATGGCTTTAAGATTGATCATTTATTCCTAATATCAATTACATTTACTTGGAATGTTACTGGGAATGAATATTTCATTAGGAGAAAGGATTTAAAAAGAAAATGAATGCGGATTCGAAAACCTGAACTTCATGATACGAGGGCTGCTTTATATATTTCTGGCCTAATAAGTAAAATACGAATATTTATCATCAAAAATGGTTTAATTGTTTTTCAAAGTATTCTCCAGCATGATTTGTTTATACACTTTTGCATGCGCTCAAACCAATTGTCGAAACACTTTTTCCACTCCGATATAGAGACCTCCAAAACATGGTTTTTGAACGCTTCAACAGCATCTTCTGGAGACGAAAATCGTTGACCACGCCTTTTTTTGATGTGCGGGAATAAAAAAGTCATTGGATGCCAAGTCAGGGCTGTACGGCGGATGACCCATCAACTCGACGTTTAGACCGGTCAAAAAGGCGCTGGTTTAAGCTGATGTGTGAGAGCTCGCATTGTCATGGTGCACAATGATTCGCCTTCTCTTGTTCGTTTTTCAAATTTCTCCGAAGATTCAGGCAAACAAATTGTGGTGCAACACTCAGAATTGACCGTCATACGTTGCTTAATCGGAACAGTCGCCACATGACCAGTTTTGTCTTCTTCCGCGAACAACTTTCGTTGAATTTGGCTCGTCTTCGAAGATCCACACTGTCGATTGCTGCTTTGTTTCGGGATCATACACATAGATCCATGATTCGTCACCTGTGACAATCTTATATAAATGTCTTTAGAAGCACCGCGATCGTATTTTTTCAAAGTTTCTTTGCACCAATCGACACGAGCCTTTTTTAACGATTGTCAAATTGTGCGGAATCTAACGAGAATAAACATTTTTTACGGCCAGGTGTTCATGCAATATCAAATGTATGCTTGTTGAAGAAATGCCTAAGGATGCCTCTATCTCACGGTATGTCACATGACGATATTGCATTATCAGTTCAAGCACAGCATCAATGTTCTCTGGCACAACGACCGTTTTTGGACGAACTTCGTCTTTGAGCGAGCGTCATTTACGATTCATTAATTCATTAAACCAGTTTTTCACAGTGCTATAGGATGGTGCTTCATCGCCATACAAAGATTTAATTTCATCGATGCACTCTTGTCGTGATAATCCTCGTCGAAAGTTGTGAAAAATTGTCGCACGAAAATGTTCACGAGTTAATTCCATTTTTTTGCCAAATTGATTTTTTCATGTCACTGTAAACAAAACAAATGATGGTCGTACGTCAAAACGTTACGTTTATGCTAAATTTCAAACTTTCCAAAGGAAATGTCTGATGGCGCCAGGAAACACTTAGTATAGCCTAGACCGAAAATATATATAACAACCCTAGTACGATGCATTGCAAAAAGGGAGGTTAGCCGACAGTTTGGATAGAAGCAAAAAGTAAATGGTGAGTGAGTATTCACGAAGCTCTACAGGCATACATTTGGTTCTGTTGATTTGTCTTGCAATAGCAATACGTGGCTTGCGAGACAGTGCCACTGAATCTTTCACTTCAGCAAAGCCACATCTTAGCACAGGTCTCTATGACAATTAAATACTAAGACCATTTAAGCAAAAATCGAACAAGCATTTGAAACGTATTGGATATGTTGCGGGTGAAGAAGGGATATGTTGCTTCCAGTATTGTATGACGATTGAGTTAGGGTGTTTTTTTTACAGATCTCGAGTAACTATTGGCAAGCAGTCACCTATTTTAATTTATAGCTGTTTTAAAATAATTAAATTAAATAGATAGTACGACGCCGTAGTGTAATGCAAAACTATCACGCCATTAAACCCTGGTTCAAATACGTGTAAAAAAACCTAAAAAAAAAAAATTTACCTCGGCAATGCCGTCGAATAAGAGATTTATCTCAAAGCTAAAACTTCTCTATAAAATGCAAAAGCCGCCGGCATTGAGTAGGTCCCGGCAGTAAGCACAAGAATTATATCGTGCACAGCTCACTAATTTGAGAGAAGTTTCCCCTTGTTACCTAATGGGATGCTGTGGGAATTAAGTTGTATTCTTTGACAATTCTTTATCAAAAGACTCACAAGCGACATCATCTTTAAAGTAGTCAGCATAGTTATGAAAATCAGCGTCCTGTAAAGCATGTTTTTTTGAGCACTTCGCTTATTATAGCGCATCGATCTCCGACGCTGTAAGAAGAATATTGCGGCGGAAGCGGAGAGTTCGCTGAGTACGACGCGGTGCTCTTCATCTTGATGCTACAATTTAGCGAGTGGTAGATGCCGCAATAAATAACCACATATGTGAATTTACGCCTGAATTTAAGTCAACGGGCTCTGAAACGGGCTCTAAATAAAACTGCTAATTTAGTTTAGTGGCTTCTCTCTCAATGAATTCGTCATACACGTTGCTAACCGAATGATTGTGGTTACATGATCCTATTTCCATCAATACAACCGAATGTTGATTGGAACACTGCAATTTTCAATAAATGGAACTAAACATATTTCTAAAAGTGGCAAAATATTGGAACCTCCAAATATTAGTTTCTGGATCAAATATCCATATATTGCACTTGTTATTTAAAAGTCATCTGCTTTATACTGAAGTATGTATTCTAAAACATAAAGGCGGTCATGTCGTTTTGTCAACGAAAGAGTGGAAAAAAACCAATTTTAAATATAACTTTTATTTGAGGTTAACAATTTTAAGGTTTTGTTAACACCACAAGTCCGCTACGTCGTTATATACTTATACGTTCGTTCAAAACAACACTATAATACAGAAAGCACCTTCCCATATATCCTGCCAGTTCATAGTGTGATGGCAACCCTGCGATTATTTTACTCAGAAATATCCGCTAGAACAAACGCACATGTGAAATCGAAAAAACAAAACAAATACACACAGAGAGTCATCAGCTCAGCCACCACCAAAAATCCAAAATCCGCCGGTGGTCACAAGAAAAAAACTTCCATTAAAAACTTAATTATGGACTTTAGATTATGAACGCGAGTAGTGAATGAGTGTATGTTTCGTATACTTACGCGATTAAAACGAATTCAAACGCCGAGACGTCACAAAACTAAAACGCGTTATCAAAAACCACAACAAACGTAAACCGAAAACCAGCGCGTTTAGCAAAAACGTAAACAATCGGCAATCGGCGGCTCTTAAGCAAAGATGGAACGTTTAAAAGGCGCAAAGGTTTCACCTCAACTGACGTGAACTTTCAGGGCAAAAGACGACGTTTAGAAGCGAGCAGCGCAACAGTCGGACGGACGGATTGGTCGTGCTGTTGTTTTTAGCGGGGTGTGTGGCATCAGCTGCTCTAATGCCGCAGTCG
Source organism: Hydrotaea diabolus (assembly GCA_963513945.1). Classification (NCBI taxonomy): domain Eukaryota; kingdom Metazoa; phylum Arthropoda; class Insecta; order Diptera; family Muscidae; genus Hydrotaea; species Hydrotaea diabolus. The sequence goes on along the minus strand of OY740716.1, from coordinate 84,057,008 downwards.
CCGGCATTTCTTGCGCGAGAAATCGATTCGATTTTTGTTTTGGTTTCGTTTTGCTCATCTGCTTTCACAAATGTGTCATGTATTCGCAATGCTCTGATTGTTGTTCTTGTCTGCTAGCACTGCATTCTTTCGCAAGCTTGCGATTGTTGAATAATTTGCGAAATTGTTGGTGTAATTTCGTTTTATTTCTTCCATATCCATTGGACAGTTCCATTAGATCGAAGGGCTGCTATGTCTGCTGTTTTGGTTTATTTTTACGCTACGCTACGCACAGTGAATCGATCTCATATACCCTAACAAAGTGCGTCAAAGTATTAAAACGGCTTATCTCTAAAATCAAAGATTTAAGATATTAACGGTGTTTTTCCTACTGTTATTCCAACGGATAATACTAAAATTTTTCAAAATATTGCAGATTACTACTTAACATAGTCCGAAGTCTAGTACGAGGGCTGCTATATATATTTCTGGCCTAATAATGAAAATACGAATATTAAAAAATGGTTTTATTGTTTTTCAAAGTATTCTCCAGCATGATTTATACACTTTTGCATGCGCCCAAACCGACTGTCGAAGCACTTTTCCACTCCGATTGAGGCACCTCCAAAACATGGTTTTTGAACGCTTCAACAGCATCTTCTGGCGACGAAAATCGTTGACCACGCTTTTTTCTCTTGATGTGCGGGAATAAAATGAAGTCATTGGGTGCCAAGTCAGGGCTGTTCGGCGGATGATCCATCAATTCGAAGTTTCTGCCGGTCAAAAAGGCGCTGGTTTGAGCCGATGTGTGAGAGTTTGCATTGTCATGGTGCACAATGATTCGTATTCTCTTGTTCGTTTTCGATATACTCCGAAGACTTCAGGCAAACAAATTGTGGTGTACCACTCAAAATTGACCTACTTTGCTCAAGCGGAACAGTCGCTACATGACCAGTTTTGCCGAAGAAACAGGCGACCATTTGCTTCGAAGTGCTTCTTCCACGAACAACTTTCGTTGGATTTGGCTCGTCTTCGAAGACCCACACGTTCGATTGCTGCTTTGTTTCGGGCTCATACGCATAGATCCATGATTCGTCACCTGTGACGATCTTATAAACGTCTTTTGAAGCACCGCGATCGTATTTTTTCAAAATGGCTTTGCGCCAATCAACACGAGCCTTTTTTTGGGGCGACTGTCAAATTGTGCGGGATTCAATGAGAACAAACCTTTTTTACGGCCAGGTGTTCAAGCAACATCGAATGTATGCTGGTGGAAGAAATTCCCAAGGATGAAATCTCACAGTATGTCACATGACGATCTTGCATTATCAGTTCACGCACGGCTTCAATGTTCTCTGGTACAACGGCCGTTTTTGGACCACCTTTGTCTTTGAGCGAGCGTCGACCACGATTGAATTCATTAAACAAGTTTTTCACAGTGCTATAGGATGGTGCTTCATCGCCATACAAAGATTTCAGATGGCGCCAGGCAACACTTAGTGTTACCTAGGCCAGACATGTATATAGCAACCCTAGTATTCACTTCAAACGAAATTTTAGCTTAGGAGCTTTACATTTATCTCTGCACGGAAAAATGGCCGTGAAGAGAAGTGTAGAACCACTCTGTGGAACAGGGTATTATACGAGTAAGTTAGTTTCATTGCAAATTTTTGTAACTACCAAAAATATTTGAGTTAGACCCACCTTTAAGTATATCGATCCCGCTGATTCCATTTGACGACGTATGTCCCTACCAAAAATATTTGAGTTAGACCAACTACCAAAAATATTTGAGTTAGACCCACCTTTAAGTATATCGATCCCGCTGATTCCATTTGACGACGTATGTCCCTCTAAAGACTATAATGAAACTACAGGTCATAGTTGTTGTCCGAATTTCATGAAATTTGTTTTTTTTGGACCAACGACAGACGCAATTAAATTGCTTTGCTACATGCAATTTTTAAGGAAAAGAAAATATCGTTTGTGTTGAATATCAGGCTTAAAGCTTTGGTCAAGAAATTTTTAGCATTTTCAAATGAAAGATAACAAATGTGAAGTCATTTTCGAAGGTATTCAAATGAATATGATTGAAATAATTTATTTGAGAATGAATAACGGCTGTTTCTTTCTACTCCGAAAAGAAAAAAAAATAAAGTTTAATATAACTCGCGTGTCATATTAAAAATAGTGATCGTTGAAACTGACATTGTACCTAAATAACGATATATGTATATCAAGAACAAGCTGTAGATTGTACCCCCTACACTTTCACAAAGAATGATTCAAACAAAAGAAAACATGGATCAGGTCGGGCACTTCCGGACAAAAAATGTTTTACTCCACTAAAGTTCACAACATGATATTCGAAAGGGTCCACACAAAGGCAATCTTCCACACAATCCCCAAACACTTTTTGCATGTTTAATGCATACCTCTAATAATACAAAAATACTCACTTTAATTTGGAAATATACAAATAGTTTCCTTCGTTACAAGGCTTTCAGTGCAATGCCTGAAATGGCGGGAAAATACTCGTGTGCACCTGTAAAACATTTGTTATATTTGAAAGCTCACAGCAGTTTGAACATTTAAATAAAAATACAACAAAAAATACTTATAAACGCAGTAGGGTAGAGGTTTTCTGAATTATCGAAGATATTTGACCATTTCCGCATTTCAAAATTTGAATTAAATACCGCTAGATAGGCTGTTTTGTCCACTGTGTAGGGTAGCCACAACTTGGTGACCAAATAAGCTAGATTTCTTCAAACAAAAATAAAAACCCGCTAGAAAAAATTATGAATTCATTTACAAAAATTTATAATAGAAAGGGACCTAAGTAAAAACCAGTTTTGTTCAGGAGAGCTATTTTAAAGATTTAAAGACGTGTATCTTTGGTGTACCATCACTTTCATAAAACGCGCATATCTCTGGGAGGGAACGCTTTTGGGGCATGGGATCGGTCTCATTCGATGCTCAGATGTTGTCCACATTAAAAAAAAGTGAAAAGTGATTTTTTTACCCTTAGGTCCTTTTCTCTATGCGCTGTCACATATATATTTCTGGTCCAAGTTACACTAAGTGTTGCCTGGCGCCATCTGACATTTCCATTGGAAAGTTAGACATTTTTTTGCATAAACGTACTCTGAACGTTTTGGCGTATGACCATCATTTGTCTTGTTTACAGTGACTTGAAAAAATCAATTTGTCAAAAAAAATGGAATCAGCTCGTGAACATTTTCGTGCGATCATTTTTCACAACTTTTGACTGGATTATCACGAAAAGAGTGCACCGAAGAACTTAAATCTTTGTATGGCGATGAAGCACATCCTATAGCACTGTGAAAAACTGGTTTAATGAATTCAATCGTGGACGACGCTCGCTCAAAGAAGAAGGTCGTGAAGGTGCGTATGAGCCCGAAACAATACAGCAATCGACCGTGTGGGTCTTCGAAGACAAGCCAAATCCAACGAAAGTTGTTCGTAGAAGAAGCACTTCGAAGCAAATGGTCGCCTGTTTCTTTGGCAAAACTGGTCATCTGTCGACTTTTCCGCTTAGCAACGTAGGACGGTCAATTCTGAGTAGTACACCACAATTGTTTTGCCTGAAGTCGTCGAAGAAATTCGAAAAACGAACAAGAGAAGACGAATCATTGTGCATCATGACCGGCCGAAACTTTGAGTTGATGGGTCATCCGCCGTACAGCCCTGACTTGGCACCCAATGACTTCTTTTTATTCCCGCACATCAATTTAAAATGCGTGGTGAACGATTTTCGTCGCCAGAAGATGCTGTTGAAGCGTTCAATAACCATGTTTTGGAGGTGTCTCAATCGGAGTGGAAAAAGTGCTTCGACAATGGGTTTGAGTGCATGCAAAAGTGTTTAAACCATGCTGGGTATACTTTAAAAAATAATAAAACCATTTTTGATGATAAATATTCGCATTTTCTTTTTTAGGCCAGAAATATATATAGCAGTCCTCGTATAGAAACAAAATTAATGCTCTTTGTAAGTAAATGTCTGAATAATTTTGTTTTTTACTAACAGTCTTAAGTCTCAAGGCATATCTTAAAATCTAGTGATTACTCGTAGCTGTAATATTATTGTGTTATCCAATAATTTTTGTTGAGAAACAGAAGCGTATCAACATATTTTGATTTCAAGCAAGATCTTTCGTCAGAAGTTATAAAGCCAGCTATGCTGAACATTCTTTCGGATTCCGTCGAAGTTGCTGGAATGCATAAATATCTTGTGGCGCAGATTTTTAGTGCCGTTATCCCGTTGGCATTATACTGCAAAGAACATTTAATGGCTTACTGAAATATTAAATTATTATACTCATTCGTTTGGGGAGAGCCTGGCCTTATAGAGTTCGGTTTTACTTTCAACAATTGCAGCAAGGAAGAGGGTTGTCACGAACCCGAAATCATGATAAAAGCAGTGTGCAGCCACGAAAATCAATGTCACTTTGCCATTTTTGTTAAAAACTTGTCATCTATTTAAATATAGAAGCAAGAGGTCTTGAACCGGTTAAACCCTTGTTCATTATTAAGTTATTATAATTCTTACCTTCCGAATATTACCAACTTTTTGATCTTTTCTATAACTTGCAGAGCCGTCAACTTGACTAAGATTTAAGACTTACCTATTTTAAAATAAAAATTAGTCAATTATTTTTATTAAGTATTCCTTATATTTTACTTGTCAAAATTCGCAGTGTCCCAACATATATACAAGTGATGACATTTGTACCGATGCTACCGATAGTCATTTAAAACAATCGATATTGGCGCCAAAAAAAACTATCGATACTATCGATAGTACCAAAGCCAATTATGACATTGCGAAACTTAATGTAGAGAACATAAGTTACTGCACGCCCTAACTTAATTGTCCTCTTCTTTATCGCTTTTATTTTAATTGCAGTTATAACAATCTATTATGGTATAAAAATCTTGCATTCTTGATATAATTGCAGTGCACACTCTACACTGCTTTACTAATTGAATGATTCAAAGTGATATTTATTTGATTTAACAAACGAGTACTTATAGATAATAAATGCTGCATTAGCAAATATGGAATGCCTTTGAAAAAATGAGTTTATAAACAAGAGTTTATGTTAAATGGTTACAGTATTTTTTAAGTTAATGTTTTTGATAATACAAATATAAAAAATACGGCTGCAGAATTAAATCAAGATTTGAACTTGGAGCTTTGATTTGATGACAACCGATTTAATAAATAACGCAGTTTTGTGTGATAAATTGTGACACTGCTGCCATACTGTACAGGGTGGGCCATTTATAATATAAAATTTGATTCGTCTGTAAAAAAGAGTACAGATAGTTTTTTCAAATTTATTCTAGAAAGGTTGAACTTTGTCCTTAAGCAATGGAACGCCATCCGATGCGTTTTCGCTTCAAATAATGGGCTGAATATTGTTTGGCAGGATGAAGAAATTTACTGAAAAGATGAAGCTCATTTTAATCTAGGGTCAATAAGCAAATTTTCCGCATATGGGGTTCAGAGAACCCACACGTGACTATTGAGAAGCCAATAAATTCCCAACGAGTCACTGTTTGGTCTGGATTTTGGGCTGGCGGCAGCCGTTACTGTCAACGGTAAGCGTTACTGCGCTCAGCAAATATTTGTTTCTAAAAATTCAAGAGAATGACATGGACGAATGACATTAGTTTCAAAAAGTTAGGGGCACATGTCACACAGCCGCAACCGTTGACTTTTTACGAAGTGGTTTTGAAAATCGAATAATAAGCCGTAATTGTGATGTCAAATGGCCGCGTGTTTTGAGCTCTTTAGATCATTTTCTGTGGGGAGACATTAAGGATAAATGTTACGCAAAGCCTCCAGATACAATTGAAGAGTTGAAACATGAACTTGAAGTTGCCATTGAAGAGATTCGACCCGAAACAATCGAAAATGTACTGAAAGCCAGTTGTGACAATATTTATCCATTCTAATTAAACCAGATATTTAAAAAAATTATCAGTACTTGTTTTACAGCCGATTATAATTTGAAATTTTAAATTCAGTTTAATTTTGTGCATTTAACCCACTTGGGGCCGAAATATTTTTTTTTGAAAAAAAAAATTTTGTATTTGGTTTATATTGATAATGCATCAAGTGATGGCTAAGAAATAGAAGAAAAATAACGGGACCTTTTAAAAGGACGGTGGCGCCAAGTGGGTTAAGTCTGAGAATGAGAAAAAAATACCTAAATGCAGTATAAATTCAGTTTAATTTTGTGCATTTACGTCAAAGTAATGCAGTTTGGGAGGAGATAATGCAAGAGTTACTTTGCATTAAGTCTGAGAATGAGAAAAAAAATTATCATAGTGCAACGGCTCTAATTTGAACTTTATAGTTTCAATTTGCTGGAACCTAGCTCTTACCATGAATGTGGATTTGTATAAAATGTATTAGCGCGTTTTACGTCACTTCGCTTTGCGGCCAACATTTTAGGTAGTAGTATACGAGTATGTAGGCCGTATGTAGAGGTATGGTGTAATATTTATTTTGTTGTTACAACAAGGAATCGCAATTTGTGTAAATTGGCATAGTAATGACCATAGAAAAGAAACATGTTGTGACGAAGAAAAGGAACTAAACCACAAAGGTTTATTATGTTATTCCATATTAATTTCTCAATATCAATTTGTATTTTCTCAATTTTAAATTGTGTTTCCTAATTTATATTTTCTCCATTTTAACTTAATTTGCTTGACGTTGGAGCAATTTTTATTAGAATATTTAAAAAATGCTATGAGGACTGCTATAAATATTTCTGGCCTAATAATGAAAATGCGAAAATTTATCACCAAAAATGGTTTTTATTGTTTTTCAAAGTATTCTCCAGCATGATTTATACACTTTTGCATGCGCTTAAACTAATTGTCGAAGTACTTTTTTCACTCCGATTGAGACACCTCCTAAACATGGTTTTTGAACGCTTAAACAGCATCTTCTGGCAACGAAAATCGTTGACCACGCATTTTTTTCTTGTGCGGGAATAAAAAGAAGTCAATGGGTGCCAAGTCAGGGCTGTACGGCGGATGACCCATCAATTCGACGTTTTGGCCGGTCAAAAAGGCGGTGGTTTGAGCCGATGTGATTCGTCTTCTCTTGTTCATTTTTGGAATTTTTTCCGAAGACCGCCCTACGTTGCTCAAGCGGAACAGTGGCCACATGACCAGTTTTGCCGAAGAAACAGGCGACCATTTGCTGCGAAGTGCGGGATCCAACGAGAACAAACCTTTTTTACGGCCAGGTGTGTATGCAATATCAAATGTATGCTGGTGGAAGAAATGTTCAAATATGCCTCCATCTCACGGTATGAGGCTTTATCAGTTCACGCACGGCATCAATGTTCTCTGGCACAACGGCCGTTTTTGGACGACCTTCACGACCTTCGATTGAATTCATTAAACCAGTTTTTCACAGTTCTATAGGATGGTGCCATGTCGCCATACAAAGATTTAAGTTCATCGATGCACTCTTGTCGTGATACGTCGCAGGTTGTGAAAAATGATCGCACGAAAATGTTCACGAGTTAATTCCAATTTTTGCCAAATTGACTTTTTCACTGCAAACAACACAAGTAGTTTTTCACTGTAAACAACACAAGTAATAGTCTTACGTCAAACCGTTCTGGGCACTTTTATGCTAAAAAATGTTAAGCTTTCCAATGGAAATGTCAGATGGCGCCAGGCAACACTTAGTCTTGCCTAGGCCAGAAATATATATAGCAACCCTCGTATTTAGCCTATTTTAAATAGCAAACAGTATCAGTTTTCGAGCAGTTACCATTTTTTTGCTAAATTGCATCTATTTGAAAGGCGTGCGAGGTAATGTGATTTTTTTGTAACACCCTGTTTTCTGCGGAACCTATGCTGTCTCTATTCATAGGATCCCATTATAGGATATGAGAGCATATTTCTTCAACTTCCAGCTCATCCAGTTGCGATGCCGTAGTGAGTTAAACAAACGTAAATACTGGGAAATACATTAATATATCACAATATCGAAATTTCTCCAAAATGGTATGTGGTGGAGAAATTTAGAAAACAGAATCGATCGCAATAAAGTCAGTTTGATTTGTTCCTAGCAAATAAATTCTTTGCCGCTAAGAGTTATTTTTTTTTAATACAGGAAGCTCCATTAATTTTGGTTAAACAAGAAATCATTAAACATAAGAAAAAATAATAAATTATATAATATTTAAAACGGTAAAAACGGTAAATTATATAATATTTAAAACAGTAAATTATATAATATTTTTAGATGTATTAGTTGAATTTAGAGTCGCATCCTTCGATCTAAATTCGATTTCAATAAAGTTCATTTGATTTGATCGTAGCAATGGAGTTCTTTTTTGCTAAGTTTTATTTTTATTCTTCTTCTTAATGGAAATTCTATTAACTTCGGTTAGTCAATAAGTCATATAATTTTAAAAATAAATAAATTAAAAGATATTATTATTAGATTATAATTTGTATTTAGTGTCCCATCATTAAATATATTTCGATTATTACTTTGTGGAGTATGTGGGGTAGTTTGAACTTAAATAAACAGCATAAATTTATTTATAAAACAGATTGACTTACAAATTTTAAAAGTTGTCTCTCATGGAAGCATATTATTTAAAATTATATTTCTATTTCGAACAAATAATAAAACCTTTCCTATTATTCCTGAAAAACTCAAAAATTATCCAGTGGTGGCCATTCAAAGTCCAATTCTAAAGAGTTAGAGTATCTAATATAAAATTCAATCCGCTTAGGACTTTTTAAGCAAATCGGCTTTGTAGGTTTTTTAAATTTCCCGGTATTCTGGCAAAAATTCTCGGGAAAGCGGGAAGTGCAAATTATTGAAACTGCCGGGAAATTCCGGGACGGGAATAACCATAAGTTTGTTCTGCCGATTGATGATACTGGCATTCTCTTAAGATGTAAAGCAGGAATAAGCTGTCATTGTCAAAATAAAATATGATTCAAAAGTAATTCACTAGATGAGAAACATTTACTGCATATCGCGCAAGACTTACCCATGAGGCAGATTGACTCCACAATAATCCTCATGAAATCAGTGAATGACGTGTGAATTTAGAAAAAACGTTTATATGTGACGCGCAAAATAGAAAGGGACCTAAGTGTAAAAACCAGTTTTGTTCAAGAGATTGTTAAAGATATAAATACGTGTATCTTTGGTGTACCATCACTTTCATTAAACGCACATATCTCTGGGAGGGAACACTTTTGGGGCATGGGATCGGTCTCATTCGATTTTTGATTTTTTTTTAACCTTAGGTCCCTTTCTCTATGCGCTGTCACATATACTTTTTATTTAAATTGTATATTTTGCTTTTGTTAAATAAAATAAATTATATATATTTGTATGTATAAATATAATTACAAACTAATATGGATTATAGGGGGTGTGGTCAATAAATTACACAATTACAAAAAACAAATTCAACAGGATATTTTGTATAATCTAGACTAGTCACATTCGTAAAAACAACTAAGCACAAACAATGGTGGGCCGTATCCTGATCGTTGCCGCTAGTCCTTGGTGTGGTCACCGATCCATTCCAAATATTCCGAAACTCGAGTATAAACACCGGGATAGCCGGGTTCGCCGCATTTATTGCCAAAGGACACCACGCCCAATTGCATCCAGCGTGAGTCGTAGCGCATCATCAGGGGTCCGCCGGAATCACCCTAGAAACGACAAAAGAAACGTTACTAAAAGTTAAAGAAAGTAAACCCCTAAGCCTACCTGGCAGGCATCCACGCCACCATCCGAGTAGCCGGCACATACGAAATTCTCATTGATCGGCTGGAAATATGAACGGTCGCAGTCCTCGTTGCGCCAAATGGGCAACTCAGCCTGACGTTGAGAGGTTGATTCCTTGCCGCCATAGTAGGTGGTGCCCCAGCCGACAACGGTGGCTCTGCGGCCGGGTAAACGTTCCTTGGGCGGCATGCGACCGGCGCGTGGCAAACATACAGGTATGACATATTTTGATTTGCGCACTGGTTTGTCCAAAACGAGAATGGCGATATCGTTGTAAAAACCAATGCGAGAAAATCTGCCAAATAGAGAGAGGAAGAATATTAGTAGTTGTTGGTTATAAATATCAGCGAGAGAATGAGACATTACCTTTCATGGGCCCGGACTTCTTTGACGGCAAATGTAACAGGAGCAGAGGGCTCGGCATCGGTTGACAAATCAATATCACCCAAGCGTACCGTGAATTGTCGAGCAGCAAATCTGAAATGGATACATTAAATGTTATTAAAGCTATGGTAACTGTAACAAGAAGGCTTCGATGCTAAATGTTTGATTCTGCTTAATGGGAAAACGGAGCCACGCCATTTTGTTCAATTTAAGCTTCATCAATTTCATCTGTTTAAACTTTACAACAATCGGGCCATAAACAGTGTTGTCAGATTAGGGGATTTTTCCCCAATTTGGGGATTTTTTTTTAAAATGGGGTACAAAATTTCTGTTTGGGGATCTGGGGATAACAATGGATTTTTGGGGAATTTTCGGGGATAAACTAAATCGAAATGTGTTTGCATACACATTTCGACTTACTTGCCTATTTTGACAGAAATGTTTGTGCAAAAGTTTAAGGTAAATTAAGTTCGATTGAATGGATTTGCGCAAATATGTTGTCTGTCTATTTGCCTCATTCAATTGGGTATATGTACAACACTGGATAGCAATGAATTATATAGTCCTCTCTTTTTTTCATACGGTATGTAATGTGCAACTGTGTATTGCAATTTTGGGAAGTCCCTAATTCATTCAACATTACAGATTATTTATACGTTTTACCAACACTGGATATCAATAAAATATATAGTTCTCCCTTTTCTTCTTACGCAATACGTATGGTAATAAACATGTAATAAACGTTTGTCTTTTATCATTAGCGACTAGAATATTAAAGCCTCCATAATAGCAGACTTGAGATAGGAAGAAGATCTCGACAAAATAATTGAATCAATGGAAAATGATTCGTCATATCTGCCCATAGAAGCTATGGATTTGGAATACGATTTTGAACAAGAAGTAAAATGCCATTTATAATCTGGAAAGAGGTATTCGTGGTTGAATTTACGACCGACTTAAGTACATTTTGGGGAAAAGTTTATTTATACCAAGATGCCGCCGGATCAAAACCATTTAAAATTTGCTGAACTTGTTTTAAATACGCTGAGCGTGCCAACAAGCAATGCAAACAACAAAAATTCGAAATAAAATACAATATGAACTATTAGAAGCACTTTTGAGAATAAATACGCCCCCCTCCAGAAATGATCAAACTTTTTAAATCCAAAACCATGTACAAAACTGAGGAAGTTGATGATATTGATACTGAAGTATTCGATGTAATACATTATGACATTAGATTTGACGTTTTAATATTGTCTACTTACTATTATTATTATTAAATTCGTTATTTAGTAACTAACACTTGTATTGAAAAATACATTTAATTTTTGTTTTTTTAGAAAGAATTTGTTTTTTTATTCTTAATATATGTATCTATAATTAAATTGAATTTAAATACAAATTGAATTTGAATATGTTTTCTATTAAAATTAACTAAAATATGTTTGGGGATTTTTTTGGGGAAAACATTTTTTGATTGGGGATTTTTGGGAAAAAAATTAATTTGGGGACTAGACCCAAAAAAAATCTGACAACACTGGCCATAAATGCGATTTTTAAAGAAGCGTTTCACCGTTTAACTTTCCCCCAGATTGTGTTTCGTTCCATCATCATATGTTCCGAATTTCATAGCCATATTTCTAACAGTTCTTAACGAAACGTAATTTAACGACATTCGTAACAATAAGAGTTGATATTGGTGATACATAAACAAAAAACTCCGAAAAATAATACAAATATAGTAATTTTTCAAGAGGTTGGCTTATGCGGGGAAATTTTTACCGCATAACCGATCCGGTCCAACACGTTTCTGCCAAATTTCAGCTTTGCTTTAAAGTGCGACTTTTATTTTGCTTTTTACAGACTAACAGACGGATATGGCTAGATTATCTTAGAATTCTACCACAATTCCCTGTTTAACGATTCAGAATGTACTCGTATTTAATTTATTGAATCTCCCATTAAAGTGTCAAGGTTTTGCAAACGAAATAACAAAGTGAATACGTATACTAAGTACTCTCTATCCTATTATGCAGGGTATACAAAGTTAAAGACGGTCAGGGTCGACTATAAGATACATTGCTTGGTTATTTTTAGATTGCAAAGGACCTTTTCATTCCTTCATAAATAAATATCACACTTTAAAGTGGTGAATAACAAACTACAAAATGTGCTCCGTTTCTGTTTTTTTTATGTGGATAGGGCTTTCCATAGCATAGGGGCAAAGCCTGATATCAGGCCTTCCAGGTCTTGAGTTACGCTGCTGGGTTAGGACATGACATCATCTTCTTACATGAAATCTTCCTTATCAGCCCTTTGCTCAAGATTTTCAAAAATGAATGCTTAATTCGGGTTATTTGAAAATATCCATTGGAAGTGGACTAATTTCGTAACCCTTTAAACTTTTTCATACGACGATTTTTGGGATTTTCATTATAAATTGCGTTCCCAAGTGTTTTGTTATTTTACCAAACTTTGTCACTTTATCTATCTAAACCTTAAAACCGGTCCAAACCTAAAATTCTCGGTCAAAACAATCACATTATCTTTGAGTGTCACTAAAACCCACATTTTCTTTAAATTATTTGCATCATTTCATTCTTACAATACTTACGGTTTCTGTCTCGAATCTCTGGTGCAATGAGCCGCTGTTAGAATATATTTGGAGCCAATCAACGAACCACCACACCAGAATTCCGTACGCTTGGGACCGTGCAAAAATATGGCAGCCATCCAGGGCCATTGGCCATTGGGCGACTCAACACCGCCCACAATGCGACCCGTCGAATACTCCTGTTGGCCACATTCCTCGGGATCGACAATATTGTTGGTGCCCAAGAGCTCCAACTCATTCGAGTCCAAGGGATTTGCCGTCGTTGTCGTGGTCGTCGTTGTTGTCGATGGCTTGCTCTGGGGCCTCAACACCAAACTCGGCGACGAGGGCCGGCTTGTGGGCCGCTTTGTAGTAGTAGCTACTGTAGTCGGTGTCTTTGTGGTCAGCTTAAGGGGTCTTTGTGTGGTCAACACTGTGGAAACTTCCGGCAGGGGACAACATACACCGGGTACAAATAGACTCTTGAAGCAAAGCGACTCTCTAAGACTGCTAAGATTCAAGAGTAAAGCTGGACAACTGCTAAGATCCTCACAACGTCCCGGTCGGCCAGTGGGAGTTTTACAACGATTCTCTACATCTTTGGCGGTTGACTCGTCATTAGCCAAGGCCACTTGATCGACCAATGCAGTCGTAGCATGTGTGGGGGGCCTTAGAGTGGTCGATACTCTAGTGAGTGTTGTGGCATTCGGTTGCAGGTCGCCGCTGGGTTTCTTGGTCTTGTTCTTATTCTTCTTCTTCTTTTTCCTCTTCTTCACCTCTTTGTTTTCCACAAACATGGGCTTGCTGATCGGCTCTTCCTGGCCTATTCTTTTGGTGGCGATATGAACGTCGGATGAATTTTTGGCCGGAAAAATGCTATTTTCCAGAGGTGACGAAATCAAAACTTTGGCCGTATCTTCGTTGTCCTTCAGAGGTTGTGTTGTTGGGGTGGCCGAGCTTGTATCGGTGGTACCGGCTTCTGGCTTGGCATCATGACTTCCCCCTCTGGTCATGTCGACCAACATATGACCGACAGTATTCAGTGCTCCCAATGTTTCGGAAATACGATGGAAAGCAGATTGCGATAGCAGACGCGGCAGCGATTCATTGCTGCCGCTACTTTCGCTGGCGCTGCTGCTCTCTTCACTCTCATCGTAATACTCCGTGGAACCCTCCTCCACATCATCATCGTCATCGTCACTGGCATCACCACTGCTCTCGGACTCTGAGCGCGAGTCGGCTGGGTATTTCAATTCTCTGGTCCGTCCAATCCTATTGTCCTTAGCTGGCGCCGTCAGCTGCTTGGAAAACGGTGAGTCCGATTGAGACTGGAAAAAAGACGCTGCCTTAAAAGTAGTTATGAATCCAGACTTGTTTGTTATGTATGTGTTAGGGTGGTGTCGCTTTCCATGAGTCAATACTTACATTGGTCATTGGTCAGGTGTCGGGGTTCATAGTCGTCATCGTCCTCGCCGGCACCAGATGTCAATTGCACTATTATGGCCGATAGTAAACCTGGAAAGGGGGAGAGTGCAATTGTTAGTTTTGGGTTCGTATAGATGTCAAATAAAGTTTAATTTCAATATGATCTTTTGCAGTTGCTTTTTTATTTTGAGTTCAATATTGTGGTCACTTTTCTTTCATTATAAGCAGAACCTTTAAATAGGCTAAAATATATATCGGCGCTATATATTTGGCTATTATCAGTTAAGTCTTGAATATCTCAGTTGAGTCCTGAATACCTCAGTTGAGTCCTGAATACCTAAAACGGCGGAGTACGTGAAACGCTTTCACATACAGGTTGACCTACTCTCTTTTAGAGTGGAATCTATGTTTCGTTAAATACCACCGTATCTCTACAACATATAGAGTTATTTGGCATGAAATGTAGAATGTTTTCCCTAGTCGTGCTATCATATCTGCGTTAGAGTTTCCGGGTATAGGGTAAGCCATTTAAAATTTTAAATTTGAATCGGCTGTAAAAAAAGTACTGATAATTTATTCAAATTTTTTCATTGGAAAGGTCGAACTTTGTCATTTAATAATGGAACAGCATCCGATGCGTTTTCGCATGGCCCAATGGGCTGAAGATTGTTTGGCAGAAAGTAAAGTATTTTACGGAGAAAACGTGATTTTAGATGAAGCACAATTTCATCTCGGTGGCTATAAGCAAAATTGCCTCATATGGGGTTCAGAAAACCCACACGTGATTATTGAGAATGACCCAATGCATCCACAAAAAGTCACAGTTTGGTGTGGAATTCAGACTGACTGCATCATAGGGCCATTTTTCTTCGAAAACAAGCAAGGAGCTGCCGTTACCGTCAATGTTGTTGTTGTTGTTATAGCGGCAACTTTAGGCCGGGTTGACAGCCATTGGCCGAAGCATTGCTCTTCGGTCAATGGTTACCGCGCCAAGCTCAACAAGAGACTAACATGGACGATACTTGGTTTCAACAAGACAGGGCCACTTGTCACACAACCAACGCAACCAACGATATTTTACGCACGGTTTTTTAAAGTCGAAAAAGCAGCCGAAATTGTGATGTCAATTGGCCGCCTTGGAGCTGTTCTCTTTGGACTGTTTTCTGTGGGGAACCATAAAGTATAAATGTTACACAAAACATCCAGAGACAATTGAAGCTTTGAGACAAGAGTTCGAAGTTGCCATTGGAGAGATTGGACTCGAATGTACTGAAAAATTGGGTTGGTCGGATGAGGTACTGTCGAGCCAGTTGTGGTACTCACATCAATCACCTTTCAAATAAAACCAGAAATTTGAAAAACTATAAGTACGTTTTTTACAGCTGATTCAGATTTAAAATGATAAATCGTCCACCCTGTACTTATATATCTCCGTGTTTCAGCATACAAATGACAAACTGAATGGATGTCAAACTCCAAAGCCAACTTTTTGGTAAAGATCTCTCAATATATGGCCAATTTTGCAGTCAGTAAAACATCATCAGGATACTTAGAGGAAACTATATAGAAAGTCAGAGAATAAAGGTAGGGCAGATCCAAACTTCTCTTTAAAAATTTGAAAAAAATGTTAATTTCGTAAGTTCGATTGTGCCGAGATTTTCTACTCTCCCTCTTAGATTGCGTTCCAGTATGTCATTGACACTATTGGCAGTATAGTTTTTAATTGGTTCATATTGTGCAGGACTTAAATTCTGGGCACTTTAGGCCATTTGCCGATGGGTCAAGTCCTCCTCGTAAAGTTAATTTCATATTCAGATTCGTAACGAAATTAAATTCTTTTTGAGAACCCATATGTCGATTGTTAAGATTTTACAAACTGCAGAAGTTCGTGCAACTTAAGGCGTGTGTAAAAAGCAAAAGCCGTCATTTCGAATAAGCAGATTATTTTTGGATACAATATACATCAATAAATATATTAAAAAATATTTGGTCCAAAAGCATTCAGTACTTTTTATTTTACAGCATAAAACGTGTGTAACAGTATTTATGTCCCTACTAAGTACATGCACACAGAGAATAAATCAGTTGGCAATCGGTCCGAACTACAAATAATTGGTTGGAAAAACTGACTTTCTGTTGGAATCACCAACATTTCATGGTAGTGATGGTTACATGGTTCTTATAACAAAAATATGGTTGCTACAATATTATTACGGAATTCACAGCCAAAAAAAAGGTTATAGCAACCGAATTCAGTTAAACTATTGGTTGTCACTACTGGTGGTTATGGCAACCAACCAATTCTAAAGTTCGAATACATTAGACAAACAATTGGTTGTGACAATAGATAAGTTTTTTGTAGCAACCAAATCCTGTTTAGTCCGTGGTTATTATCCGTTATCCCAACATCAGAATATATTCTCTATAATAAAATTACCGGTTTTAATTTCTACCTATTAAAAACAAAGCCTAATTAAGCCTCGAGCGCACATTTCCTCAAAACTTCGAACTTACTGAAGTATTTTAATCCAATATCATAATGAATTTTTCTTCCAGTTTCTTCGCACACTGTAACATCGAAATTTCACAACTCTACACAAATTTGATGCAGAATATCGGTCCACTTGTACATGCAAACTGAATTAGATTTATTATTTCGGTTATATGAACTAAATTCAAAAAAAAATTTACCATCAGTTGGTCCAGTTAACAATCGTTCGTGGTTATGACAACAGAATTCACAGAGTACTTCTAACCAACCATTTGTAACAACAACCAATACATGTGAAAATTCAGTTCCAATAATCACCTTAACTGGTTAAGCTTACCGATACTTTGCCTCCTCAACCGATAGGGTCAGTTGCCTCTACTGAAAATTGCCGTGAACCCGATCAACATTCGGTTGCAGCAATGGAATACATGGATAGTACGTGCAACCACTAACATTCGGTTTACAAAAAAAAGTCGGTTGTGGTAACAAATCTGTTCTCAGAAAAAAAATCTTCACAATTCAGAAAATCACATAGTTTTGCAGGTAAGATCCCTAGGCCGCCGAAAAATAGGTACTCCCGCACATTGAATATGGCAAAAATAATCTATTTATATAAGTATTTACGGTTGACATTTCTCATTTTAGACGATGTACCATATTGTCTTAAATTGTAAGGTGTGCCACATTATAAAATTTAGATTTTCTTTCACAATAATTCCAATAGATTTCTAACTGAACTGTATTTGGATACCTAAATGTCGGCAAATATTTAAAATAGATTTACAAACTCTTCCAAAATTTTGTTTCGTGAAGATTATTGTTGACCCAATTTTTTGCCCGTGGCTGTACCTACGTGGATAAGGGTAAAAAAGACATTAAATACAAATTTTTACTGGCTTTTCTTTGTTTTTTTTTACAAAATAAAGTGCCGTAGTTGGAGCTGGGACGAAGTCGTCCGAATGTTACCCTGCTTATTATCGCGCCTCATACTCGTATTCTACTTATAGTGCAGCATTTCCATAAATCGAGAGCGTTTTTTTTAAAAAGGAGTCATGTTAAAGCAGACCTATTTCATAGGGTTCCATCTGAGCCGGAATTTCCGCCAACTTTCGACGAGATCGCAAAAAAAAATTTTAATCAGCTACGGATAATTTTTTAGGCAAAGAATACCATTAAAATTTAAGACTTCTTCGCATAAGGCTTAAGAAAACCTTTAAAATTGAGAACCTTTCCACTTAAGGCTGTGTTTAAGTTATTTAAACTCCTTTAATAAAACCTAATCATTTATACCCACCTAGCCTGTTTAATACCATAAAAGTTTCTTTAAATTTTAGAATGGACTAAATTCCACTTAAAGCTTAAAATAGTCATCAGATATTTATTTTCGAAAACGCAAGCAAAAGACAAGCATTACGTACAAGAAATGCCAAACCTACTCAGTGCACGCTCAGTTCCAATGAATTTTATTTTATTTATAACAATTAAAATTAAATATCGTAAAGTTTGCATAATAATAAAAAGGGCGAGATTTAACAGCACAAATCTTGTTCATTTAATAGTGTTTCATTAAAATCCACATCTTTCATGATTCAGTTAAATTTTAGTGAAAGTGAAAAAATGTCATCCATACTCAAATTGAATTACTTCATTTTTTCCGGTTTGCTGTTTTTTTAACACCGCCCTTAAAAGAAACAACATACGATGATAAAGGGGGGAATTCCTTTCATATAAAAATGGCTACAAATTAAAATGAATTGGTAACAAAAAACACGAAACAAAAACGGACAGCGGCATTGTGTGACCTTGAAACCACTTCTGGTGTACGCGTACACTCGAATTTTGGTTAACACACTTGACACACTTCAGCAATGCTGTCCGTCAGTCAGCCAGCCTGTTCATTGTACACCACCACATCTTCTCGCTTGAGCGGTGCTCGGCACCTCCATCTGTCCTCACTGCGCCCGCCAGAAAAACGTCACCTACGAGTTGTGCATGCGGTTGAAGCCCTTCTGCACCTGTGGCCGCATTAACGATTGATTATATCATCCGCCGCCGATCGTTTCAAAGAATACGTTAAACAAAAAAATTCGTTGTTTAATGAAAACATCTGAGTCTCTGTCGACGGGAAATGCTTGAGGTGACCATGTCCGACCATTAAAAAAATTAAAGAAACCTAACAAAACCAATAAAACTACTTTCAAGTGTGTCGTTAATACAGTGTGTGGCTAGGAAATTGGAATTTGCCAACAAATTATTAACAACGAGTAAGATATTTGCGAAAGGAGGAAATTTGTGTCATCTGGGACATTTACAAAGAGACTTTAGAAACTTCGGAGGACAAACTGAAAAAATACAAATATCGACAAATACAAATGATCGACAACAATTCCACGACAGCCGTTTCTATGGACCGGATTGACCCGAAGCAGCAATTCTTCGGCCAAGGGTTATCACACCGGCAGACAGCTGCCGCTACAACAACAACAAATGATCGACATACAATTTTGTTTAAAACTGACCAAACTAAAACAATGAGAAACCAATTTTGGTGGCGATAGGCGAAATAAACATGTAAAACTATAATAATAAAAGTGGAGTTTTAGTTTAGGTTATCAAAAACCGCAATAACTTAGTCATTCGTTTACAAAAGTGTCCATTTTGATCACGTATTAATAAAAGTTCTACTGTTCTTAAAAAAAAACTCCATTTCGAGTAAGGTTTTTCTAAGTTGGCATCAAAACTAACATAACCCCATCTTGGGTTTGCTAGTTTAGCTGCTGTTCGGATTTTATGGCCTCATGTATATTATGACTAAAAATTGGTTTTTCCGAAGAAAGTTCAATTTTTCTCCCCATGCAATAGCCCTAACCATTTCGAATTGTATTTTCCTCCTGCCTTCGGCACAAGTGTAGCTATAGACAAGGAGAAAAAAATGATGCACAACAAACTTACGCGAAAAAACCGCATCTAGTGCTTTAAATTGTTGAAATTCCATTTTTTAATTTTTTTTCTTTTAAGCCATAACACCGGAAATTTTACAAAAAGTTATGCAAAATCAATCTGTTTTTTATCATTTTTGGCCTATACCCGTAAAAATGTGTGAAATTCAGTGAAGTAATTATGTTAGGTACACACGAGGCAACCGTCGAGAGCAACGTGTTGCAGCAATTTGTACTTATTGTTAGAATCAAAATAGATCTTGCAAGGTGGAACAATACGAGGGCTGCTATATATATTTCTGGCCTAATAATGAAAATGCGAATATTTATCATTAATATTTGGTTTTATTGTTTTAAAATTATACACTTTTACATGCGCTCAAACCAATTGTCGGAGTACTTTTTCCACTCCGATTGAGACACCTCCAAAACATGGTTTTTGAACGCTTCAACAGCATCTTCTGGCGACAAAAATAGTTGACGACGCATTTTTTTTGATGTGCGGAAATAAAAAAAACCATTGGGTGCCAAGTCAGGGCTGTACGGTGGATGACCCATCATTTCGACGTTTTGGCCGGTCAAAAAGGCGCTGGTTTGAGCCGATGTGTGAGAGCTCGTATTGTCATGATTCGTCTTCTTTTGTTCGTTTTTCGAATTTTTCCGAAGACTTCAGGCAAAAAAATTGTGGTGTTACACTCAGAATTGACCGCTCTACGTTGCTCAAGCGTGACAGTCACCACATAACCAGTTTTGCCGAAGAAACAGGCGACCATTTGCTTCGAAGTGCTTCTTACACGAACAACTTTCGTTGGATTTGGCTCGTCTTCAAAGACCCACACGGTCGATTGCTGTATTGTTTCTGGCTCATACGCATAGATCCATGATTCGCACCTGTAACGATCTTAAAAACGTCAAAATTTCTTTGCACCAATCGACACGAGCCTTTTTTTGAGCGATTGTCAAACTGTGCGGGATCCAACGAGAACGAACCCTTTTTACGGCCAGTTTGTCTTGCAATATCGAATGTATGCTGGTGGAAGAAATGCCTCCATCTCACGGTATGTCACATGACGAGTTTGCATTATCAGTCCTCGCACGACATCAATGTTCTCGGGCACAACGGCCGTTTTTGGACGACCTTCGCGAACTTCGTCTTTGAGCGAGCGTCGGACACGATTGAATTTATTAAACCAGTTTTTCACATTACTAGTGCTATAGGATGGTGCTCATGGCCATACAAAAATTTAAGTTCATCGATGCACTTTTGTCGTGATAATCCCCTCGAAAGTTGTCATATTGATTTTTTCAAGTCACTGTAAACAACACAAATGATGGTCGTACGTCAAAACGTTCTGAGTACGTTTATGCTAAAAAAATGTCAAACTTTCCATTGGAAATGACAGAGATATACATATATAAGTATAGCAACCCGTAGGCCAGAGATATGTTTAGCAACATGTAGTAATCGGCCTTTTGGAAAACTCTATAACTTTGTTTGCAAATGGCGTCAAATATCATTTCGGTTTTGCCACTTGTGAAGCAAATGCAGATAACAAATCGACAAGCCATGAATCGCAAGAACGAGAAAAATTCTTTCCAACATTTCGTTGTTCGCTTTTCATTGAGAATTATCATGAGCGATGAGGCTAAGCGGTTTTGTCCATAAACAAAATATTGTTTCTGAAGGACCGAAAATCCGTGTATCATCCATGAAGAGTCAATTTACCAGCTCAACGTTACTGCAGGGTGTGCTGTTTACGAGTACGCTTGAGGAGTTATCGAGGCATTTTTTGACAAAGGCGCGGGACTAACAGCTTCTGTGGACGGCGCGCGCTACAGAGCCGTGAATCCCGAATTGTTTCTTCCTCGAAATCAAACCAAGAATTGGATGCATTGGGACTAGAGGACATGTGGTTCCAACAGGATGGAGCAACGGCGCATACTGCTGCAGCGATAACCGATATTTTAAAGAAAGCATTTCCATGTCTCTAAATCTCTCGTTTTGGAGATTGACACTAGTCGGACAGATCATCCTATTTTACCGTTCCAGACCTCTTTTTTGAAGTAGCGGGCTTACTTCAACAAGTCTTGAAGCCTTAAGGAGAATATTTGCTAGGAGTGATAGAAAATGCCATAAAACGAGCCCGTATAGCCATCGAGTCGGGCGGTGGTCACTTGGACGATATACTTTCCTAAATTGGATTTAATATTTGTTATGTTTATTTATTTGTTATTTTTTTGTTACTTTATTGTTTATTTATTTAATAAACAAAGTTTTCAAGCAGAAACAAAGTTTTTCATTTACAAAAAAAATAATACAGCAAAAGAGCAGTTAGTGATTACTTTGCCCCACCTTGTTTGTATAATTCTTTATCCTGAGAACATTTAAACACTTGGAAATATTTGGTTCACGTTTCCAGATTTGTATAAACTTCTAGGGCTTCTATGCTTTGGCAATAACGCCATTAATGGGAAAAACATTGCAGATTGTTATGAACTTAAGTCTCGAATTTAGATGTAAAATACAGAAGAAAAATGTCAAAAATGCGTTTTCTGGTAGTCAAAATTCTAAAAATTAAAAAATTTCTGGTATTCAAATTCTAAAAAATAGTGAATAATGCTACAAGGAATATAAGTACCAGAAAGAGGAAAAATTTCACTTATTAAAAAAGGAGAGAGGACAGTGGTCAAAATGAAGGTTATGTCCTTTGAAAGGAAGAAGTATGGTAACCCTGGGTGTACTCTAAGTATTCCGTATGTTTTTTCGCGCACTAAAAATTTACATCAGGTTTGAGATAAATAAGTTCTCTGCAGTATACTTTTATTTCGCTTAAGGTTTCAATACGAGTAAAATAAATTTGAATTTCTCCAATTTAAATTTCTCCAATTTCAATTGGGCATTTGGAAAGAATGGATAAACCCAAATTTTGCCCCCATTCTTTTTAAATTCTTATAGTTTCTGTTTCCATTCTGTGGTAAGCTAGATCTTAGTTGAACCCATACACTACCCGTTTTTGTTTATTACAATCTAATTAATTGTTGTCATTACCATTTTTTGACACCAACAACCAATTCTGTACAAACCCAACAAAAAAAGGTCATCCAAAGAAGTGAAAAAGAGTTGTGATCCGGAAGTACTTTGAAGTTGGTTCGAATCCAATAACTTTTACATAGGACGGATAGTCATATTTATTGATATTCTCATCGCTTCTAAACGAAAAAATGGTAGATAATCGGGCCTAGGAGGAGACGAGCGACGTACCTCTAGTTTCGTATACCAACACTATTGATATCTAAGCCATTCCTTGTTTTAAGCTTTGGCCAGCTAAATTAAACAAAAAAATTGGAATGACAAGATCAGAGACTACTTAGTCGTAATACTCTAACTGGGGCACAACATGCATGATTACTTATTTTTTTTTTAATTAGTTGTAAAAAATAATATTCTTTTAACAAGTTTTTATAAATATTTTGTAATCTACCAAATAAATGCATAATTTTACAAAACCCTAGTTAAAAAGCTAGAGTCTGACGTGGCTATTTAATACCCTACACTTTAGATGTGCTAAAAAGCCAGTGAAAATTAACTTAGATTTTACAAAAAATGTCATATTTGAATTGTGCTGCAGTTTCATAACTTTTTGGTACGGGCGGATTTTTGGATCCGTCATCCAAATCGCCAAAATAAGTTTTTTTTGACTTTGTGTCAAAATTTTTCTGTTATTTAACAACCATACGAGTGTGTCCTCGTTTGTTGTTTGGCTATATGGTCTGAGATAAGTAGTCCGTCCATCGTCATATGAGTATACAGGGGTTTCCATTAAGGACATGCGGATGCAATTGTGTCTCTTAAAGCACATGTGGTTTTGTTGATGTCCAATAACGTATATTTTGTTTATTGACAAAACTACTGAGCCAGAAATGAGCTTCATCGCTGAAGATGAATATTACTGCCAAAAATTGGAGTAAGCGACCACCGACTCAGAATTCCGGTAGTAATTTTTAATTGTTTCCAAACGTCGCTCGTAAGTGAACTTTACCATGATGAAAATGTTGACTTCAACAAACGTTTTGACACTTATAGAGTTCGGTTTTACTTTCAACAATTGCAGCAAAGCTTTCTGAAAAGGGTTGTCACGGACCCGAAATCATGATAAAAGCAGTGTGCAGCTACGAAAATCAAAGTCACTTTGCCATTTTGTTAGAAACTTGTCTTCTATTTAAATATAGAAGCAAGAGGTCTTGAGCCGGTTTATCCCTGTTCAATAGGGTGGAGTGAAATTCAAAAAAAAAAAGTTAACCTCGGAAAGAGATGTAGTCTGGGGTCCTAAAGAGGGGAAAAATAAAGAAAAAAATTTAAAAAAATTTTTAGGGGTCGCGCCACTCCCTCGTAATTTGGAAATTATCGCTATTTTGGCGTTGATTTTAGAAAAATCCTAAAAAGTTTTATGTCAATAAATGTTTGCAATAGCGTAAACAATGAAATAAGGGCATGAAAAAATTTAAAAAAAAATTTCTCATTGTTCAAAAATTCCCTTCTTCAGAAAATTGACTGAACAATGAAATCGCCACCAAAGCTACAAATATTAGTCGATTATCCTCATATTTGCCTCAAATACTTTTGTTTGGGCACTGAACAAGCTCAAGCTTTTAAATTTCGAATAAGTTAAGTCGTTAATTTTTAGGATTTTTCTAAAATCAACGCCAAAATAGCGATAATTTCCAAATTTCTAGGGAGAGGCGCGACCCCTAAAATTTTTTTAATTTTTTTTCTTTATTTTTCCCCTCTTTAGGACCCCAGACTACATCTCTTTCCGAGGTTAACTTTTTCAAATTATAAAAAAAAGCATGTTTTCACTCCACTCTACTGTTCAATGAGTAAAAGCAACAGACCGAAATAAAACAAACGAGCTAAACTGAAAGATAATTAAAAATGTTTGAGGGTGCTTTGACATAAAGATAAGAAAATGTTGTGTTCCTTTTGAAACCCCCTCACTATACCAAATTTGATCGAAATCGTAATTAATATGGGTATTCAAAAGCGGTGGCATGTCAAATCTGAAGGGACCTTTGTATAAGTATAAGTACTTACTAAGTCCAGCAACATCCCAATAAAGAACAAGGGGGAACTTTTCTCAAATTAGTGAAATATGCACGATTCAGTTCTAATACTCACTGACCAGGTCATACTGTTTAACGCCGGCTCTGAACGGCTAATGCATTTTTATAGATAAATTTGTACATGACATTTATGAGGTTAAACACACACCGCTAAAAAATTTAAGATTTTCTTACCCGGGGTTGTAACCGCGTTTACTGGCATGAGAGCCGCCAACTCTTCTATCACACCACGGCGGCCCACAATCTTTGTACTGGGGCAATATCAAAACGAGGACCGATATCACCCATTTTTATGAGCTGGTTCAATCGTTATGAACTATGAACATATGAGTGGGAGCTATAACTAAACCTGAAACGATTTCATTTCATTCTACAGTCTTCCTTTCATTCTACAGTCTTCAGTCTACAAAACTTTATTCGCTAAATGTCTCCAAGAGTGGATTCAAAACATGGTACATCTAGATCTAAAATCATAAAATCGGATAAACATATGTGTAGGAGCGAAATCTGAACGGATTTTCATTTCAATACCATCCATCCTTGGTCAAAAAAACTTTTGAGCCAAATTCAATGAAGATCAGACAACAATTGCGACCTGTAGTTTGATTACCAGCTTGAAATAAACGGACGCACTGACTAACATCGCTTAATGCAACCTGCAGGTGATTATACGAGGATCGTTACATATAATGTAGGTCAAGCTCTAATATTTTTGGTAGTAACAAAGATTTGCAATGAAACTAACTTATAATAACCTGTTTTACAGAATGCTACAGGGTATAATAAAACTGCCGACTTAAAAGAGCGAATGTTCCCATTTTACCTCATCCATACACAGACACAGATTTGGTGTCACAACCGAACGTTAGTGTTGCCATGCACACAATCAACAACCGAATGTTGATTCGGTACACGGCAATTTTCCGTATAGGGACCTCACATAATCGATTGAAAAGGCAAAATATCGGTAACCCTAACTAATTTAGGTCATTGTTGTAACTGAATTTATACATGTTGTGGTTGTTGATGTAGATTGTTGGCAATAAGTACTCTTGAAATTCGGTTTATTCTACCATTACCATAAAAATGTGTTAACCGTCTTATTTATTTGGAAAATTAAAATTAAATTTGAAGACCTACTTATCACGAGAAAATTTATTAAAAAATCACTCTAACTGAATGGTAAATAGTATTGATGTGTGTAGCAACCAAAACGAGTTGTTGTTGTTGTAGCGGCAACTGTGTGCCGGGGTGACAGCCCTTGGCCGAAGAATTGTTTTCGGGTCAATCCGAACCATAGAACCAGCTGTCGTGGGATTGAAAACGAAATGTAATGCATTTCGCCGTCTTTTAAGAAGACGGTCGAGTTAATCTTACGAGAATTTCAAATTCTCATTTTTTAGAAAAGCGATTGTTGTTACCCCCTGTTATATGTAAAAACAGTAAATTAAACAGGGTTTGGTTATTCCAAAGAATCTTCTGTTGTCACCACCAATAATTGATACTGAACAAAAAAACATTTACCAAATTTTATCTCGTAATTTAACTTTTTTGCACAAACAAAAGCACTATAAGTTTAAACACCCTGTACAGTAGCATAGTAGCTTTTCGCTGACAGCTTTATGCATATTTTGTGTGTTGAAATGATGAGTTTCTTTCAATACCAGCTAATTGCGATTGTTAATTAGGCCCAGCCGTTAAAGTTTTAAACAAATATTACACAATTACATATTGTCTTATGTATAAAAGCGTGTGGAGTACTGAAGTATGATGATTCATTTTTGTGTTCGGCCTTTAACGATAAGTTTTGCATGTAAAAACAGAATATGAGATTGAGGATAAAACACGATAATACCCTGAAACACACTGGGCGCACAAGGGCCAAGAGCATTTGTTTTTTACACAAGGGCCTTGAGCACAAGCATTTGCACAAGGGCCTTGAGCATTTGTTTTTATAGCTGAAAAAGACTTACGCAGCCTACGGAAATAATAACTGATCTTAAAACATCTGTATAGGGTGGTCCAACCAAAGGCACGATGTTAAATGTGAGTCTCAACTTGAGTTCAAGTTTTTGGCGCAATTAAGATTTCTTTATTATAATTAAATAATCAGTAACCGGTATTGCTGCATATTTTCGCCAAATTTGTGTATTAAAAATGTATACAAAATTCTTGAAACTCTCTTTTTAATTATTCATCTGTCCCATCTTGTGGACATGAATCCCAATAATAGAGGATGGAGAACCTTATGATAAATTATTTTTTTGTTTAGCTCAGCAAAAGCGTAGTCCACCTATTATTCAACATCGTATAATTTAGACAGTTTTAGACAAGGCACGATGTTAAATGTGAGTCTCAACTTGAAGTCAAATTTTTTTGCGCAATTAAGATTTCTTTATTTCAGGATTTAGCAAATTCAACCATGGAGAGGTACACAATTGAGCAGCGCGTTGAAGCCTTTTACAAAAATGGACGTTCAATTCAAAACGCAATTCGTGCACTCCGTGGTTCGTGACAAAGCACACTTTCATTTCAGAGGATTTGCTAACAATCAGATTTGCTGCATTTGGGAAAATGAGAATCCAAGAGTGATTGTAGAAAAGCCTATGTATACACAAAGAGTGACTGTTCGGTGCGGTTTTTGGGCTGGCGGCTTCATCGGGCTGTACTTCTTCAAATGAGGTCGGCCAAGCAGTAGCCTTGAATAATGTGCGCTATTGCGAGATTACAACGGACTTCTTGTTCCTACAAATGTTGGGAAATGGACCTGGACGATATGTGGTTTTAATAGGATAATGCCACACAGACAACGAAACAATGGCTCTTTTGCACGAGAAATTTAATGGCCGCGTTATCTCATCTCGTGGCGATGATCATTTTCCGCCACGAGCATGTGATTTGACGCCGTTGCGGTTCTTTCTTTAGAAATATTTAAAAGAAAAGTGTACGTCAATGTGATAAGAACAATTCAAGAACTAAAATATGAGATAATTCGCCACATTAACTACATTGGACCTCGATTATGTCCTTTAGAGTCATTGAAAACATGGACCATCGAATAGAGGTGTACCACTAAAGCCGTAGCGGCCGATATTTTATTTCAAGCAAAAAACATTAAGATAAACTTTTTATTTTATTTAAAATTAGCATCGTGCTTCTTAGTTGGACCACCCTTTACAATGTTTAACTTTAATATACTCGTAGACATGAACACTATTTTCAAGAAATGAATGAGATAAGGTTGCACCAAAGGTGTGGAAAATGTCCTTCTGGGGTTCAAAAAAACAATAAATGATTTTTCACTTATCCGAAATTCGTTTATATGAAACAGATTTAAAATATCCGGTCTATTGAAAACATCGGATAATTGAAACAAATACGTTGTATTTTGCCATTATCAATTAAGCTGATTCGAATGTATATCGAAATTTGTCGACACACGAAATGAATTGGAGTATTTAGAGATTTAGACGTCCTAGAGTAGAAGTGATGACCAATATTTCCATAAAAAATTTTAACATCAAATGCAGAGCCTAATAATGATACAAACTACTGTAGAGACTGAAAAATAATCTGGTACAAGAGCAGGCCTAAAAAATTTATTGGGCATCAAGTCAGATGGACAAATAAAACGTAAACATCTGATGGAGAGCTCTTATAATGGTATGAACTTATGTAGTGCTTGCCGACATGTAAGTCCCAAAGATTCGGAGAAGGCAAACCAAACCAATCAGGACTGCAATCGAGTATCTCATACTCGTATATAATACTCCTGCAGGATTCAAGCATCTACCGGCTACACTGTTCAAGGCTGTAGGGAATGATTTAATCGAGAGAATACATCTACCCAGACAGAATGATACAAACGGCAGACAGTGGTGCAAGTACGAGTACATGACCAAATAACTGATTTCTAAAAATTAAAACTGCTTTTTTCTTCTTTTTATATCCTGAACTTTTTAGAAAAATTCGTGACACGTGAATATATTTTTATCCAATTTGACATGAAATGACTCGTATGCCAAAGCTCACGATTACACAATGTCTCAAATAATGCATATATTCCTTCATATTCACCCCCCGATAAACTGATGATGAAGGGAGTAAAGCTCAAACGAAAGTGCCATGACAAATGGGCCGGTCAGCTTCCAGGAAGATGAGGTAACAAGTGTGTACAGAGAAAAAAATATCTGAACAATCAAAGAAACGAAACGGAGAAACATCATGTAATGGCAGTTGCAACATTCGTTATGCTTGGAAAAGCCAGATGAACATCATCGCCATCCTCCATGGCCATCATAATCATCAGCTTGTGGATAATGTTGTAAAATACGTATATCAGTGGTGGCTGTGGTCTTTGCAGAGCTACTGGAATTATTGCATAACTGGGGATTAAGCGGCGCCAACATTGCAGTAATCCAGCCGCGCACAACGTACGAGTACAAACCCAACAACAAAAACAACGAAAATTAAATAATTTATGTTTACTCATGCGATTACCAAGCAGTTCCAGCCCCAGCTCCAAGCTCCAACACCAGCAACACGATTACCATCGTTAGCAGTCCATGCGGCCATAAACGTGTTGTGCTGTGCAGCGAGACTCTGTGCGTATGGCCCAGCCAGCATAAACAACAACAAAACAGCTGATGTTTTGTTGTACCGATAAATGCGGATTTCCTAATATTAACACTTAAGCTTTTCGTATGGCTCCAAAAACGAAGAGTTTTTGTTTTCGTTTAAACCGCCCCACTCGAGCCGCATTCGAAAAGTATTGTCTATGGTCATGTCGTGTACTGTGTGTACGTGGTACAGACGCACAGACCAGAAATGGCTTTGAATTACAGATGTGGGTAGATTAAATAGCAATTCGTGCGAGATGAAAATCCCAAAGGCAATGTGAAAATCCAGGAATCAGATCTAAAGTCTTTTATAAAGGGCCGATGTTGAATGTGAACCACACCTAAACGTCAAGTTTTTTCTGCATTTCATTTGATATTTCTCAATTTCAGACTAACTCAATTTGAAGCAAGCAAAGCGTTAAAGTTATTCAGGCTAATTATGAAAATGGGCGTTTACGAGGGCGACCGCAAAACTAACTGGCCTGGCACATTTTCTGTTTTACTAGCAACTTTTTTTTTTGCTTTTTAAAAGCAATCTTTTATAAGCCATCTGTCAAAATTTCCGAAATATTTAATGATTATTTTCTTTGTTACAGGTGATTGAAGTAAACAAGTTTTATAATTTTTGAAAAATGGAAAAAAGAGTTTCGTGCGGTAATTAAACACTTTTACATAAAAGTTTATACGCCACAATTAATCAAAGATGAATTGGATTCCGTTCATGGTGATAATGCACCATCATACTCCACCGTGAAATCCTGGGTTCAACAATTTAAAATGGGCCGTACAAGTACGAAAGATGAACAACGCTCTGGAAAACCGAAAACTGCTACTACTATTGAAAACATTAGAAAAATATTTAATGAAGTGACTAAAGATAGACGAATAAAGCTCAGAGAACTTGCTGATATTGTTAAAATACACGAAAAAGAAGTTTGGAGTATTTTACATGATGAACTCCACATGAAAAGGCTATCCGAAAGATTGGTGCCGCGTTTGTTGACTTTGTCCCAAAAAATCGTCCGTTGGACCAATTCTGAGGAGCTTTTAGCGATTTATCAGCGTAATCCAATAGTGTTCTTGCGCCGATTCATAACTGTTGATGAAACATGGATCCATCACTACATCCCAGAATGCAAAGAACAGTCAAAACAATGGATAGTGGTAAAAGTGGTCCCAAAAAGGCGAAAACTGTTAAGTCAGCAGGAAAAGTAATGGCGACAGTGTTTTAGGATGCAAGGGGTATAATATTTATTGATTATCTTGAGAAAGGAAAAACTAAAAATAGTGAATATTATTGTGCATTATTGGATCGGTTGAGTAAAGAAATCAAGATAAAACGACCGCATTTAAAAAAAAGTTCTTATTCATCAAGATAATGCTCCTTCACACATTGCATTTTAACTCAACAAAAAATGGCCGAATAACGATTTGAAGTTGCTCCGCATCCAACATATAGTCCAGATTTAGCTCCTTCTGATTATTTCTTGTTTCCAAATTTAAAAAAAATTCTCGGTGGTAAAAAATTTTCGTCCAATAGCGAGTTTATTGCTGAAACTGAGGCATATTTTGAAGGTCTTGAAAAATCTTATTTTCCGGATGCAATTAAAAAACTTGAAAAACGTTTGATGAAGTGTATTGAGTTGGAAGGAGATTATGTTGAAAAATAAATAATAATAATTCCAAAAAAATCGGTTCTTTTTATGTTAGGCCAGTTACTTTTGCGCTCGCCCTCGTAAATCAAAATGCATATCGTGCACTTCGTGTTTTTTCGGTCAGTTTAATCGTCCAAATGTGCGTACAATTGGAAAAATCGTGCAAAAATTTGAGCAAACAGGGTCTGTAGGAGATGTGAAAACATCAGTACATGCTCGTACAGCTTGTACTGCGGAAAATATTGCTGCTGTTCGCGATAGTGTGGCTGCAGAGCCGTCCACCTCAACTCGTCGTCGTGCCCAACAATTGCTCCTCTCACGCTCGTCGTTGATGACTTGCATTTACAGGCTTACAAGTTGCAATTGACTCAAGAACTTAAGCCTCTTGACCATTCCAAACGTCGACAATGGTGGTCAGAATGGTGGCAAGAAATGGCATCAGTGGATGATCGGCCCTTAAAATTTAACCACCCTGTATTTGAAGGACCTCCTTCTCTATTGTGTCACTCACTTTTCAGTCACGACGACAATGAGATTTGAAAACGTACCTGTAAAAAAAACCTGAGCAAATTTGATTGGGTTTTTATAAACATTTATGGTAGGAGAGTTCTTCACTTTTGATCAAACACTTGGTTAAAAGGCACTTTTGATGGATAATCCCACTTCTTCGTGTCATGACTAAAGAGTGGCAAACATGGACCAAGGATTTTATTTTGGAGTCGTAGTAAACTTTTCTATGAATGTATTTCACAAAATCGCCTTAATTGAAAGACTTATTGAAAGTTTTCCATTTTTAACTGCCGAAAAAGAACTTTCTTCCTGTAGAAACAGTATGTGATTCTGAGGTTAACTACGCATGGGAACAACAAACACTTCTTGATACGCTCCGGCACAGAGAGAACAAATCAGTTGGAAATCGGTCCGAACTACAGATGTTCGGTAGGAAAAACAGACTTTAGGTTGCAATTACCAACATTCCATGGTAGTGATGGTTACATGGTTTTCATAACAAAAATATGGTTGCTACAATAGTATTACGGTACTCAAAGCCACAAAATTGGTTATACCAACCAAATTAAGTTAAATTGTTGGGTTCCACTACTGGTGGTTATGGCACCAACTAATTCTAAAGTTAATGATACTTTGGATCAATAATTGGTTGTGAAAACTTATTAGTTTTTTGTAGCAACCAAATCCTGTTTAGTTGACTGTTGTAACTTATTATCCATTATCCCAACATCATAATATAATCTTTATGATACATCTATCGGTTATAATTTTTATCAAATCGATATTTAAAACAAAAACACATTGAGCCTCAAGCACATTGAAGCTTTTTTTCTTACGCTGAGTATTTTTCTACTTCCGGCAGTCTAAAACCTTGAAACAAGCGCCAAAAACTTACAATTAATATATGACAGGGCTTTTCTACGCAAACACTACAGTAATATGAGTATGATCTTTTTGTAAGTTTTCAACATATATTTCACTGGTTTTTAGATAACCGGAAATTGAGAAAAGCGCAATTTTAGCTCTGCCGGACCATTTAAATTAAAAATTAACGTCCATTTTACTAGCTATGCTATTTTTACCGAAGACCGAAAAAATTATAAAGATAGTTTCATGTGTAATAGGGAGTGATAATTGAGGAATGAATTCAATCCTTTAAATCATTATAACGGGTGGCCCAAATAAGACCAGCTGATGTGAAACTCAAATAACTTTTTTTATTTTTTAACATAATTTTTTTTTTGCAGATTATAACTGAACTCTTGGAAATTTAAAACGAATACGTACAGTCCACAACAACGCATTAAAATTATCGATTTTTGTTATTCTTCTCACCGATCAATTGTTCTGACGCAGCGAAATTATCGCCGATTTTTTAACGTAAGATCAGCGCCCACATCTTTAACGATTACAAGTTTAGTTCGCCGTTTTGAGGAACTGGGTTGCAGTTGGCAATACATCAGCTACAGTTACACCCAATCAGATGCACTGTTTGGTGCTGTGTTATGGCCACAAAAATCATCTGCCATATTTCCTTGAGAATGAGGATGAAACGCCAGAAACGGTCTCCGGGGCTTCTAAGAGAACAATGATCGACAACTTTTTGCGGCCAATAGTGGAGCAACATCCTAATTTGTGGTATCAACAAGATGGAGCCACTGCACATACTGCTAGGCAAACTATGCACATGCTGCGTGAAATTTTTGGTGAACTCATAATGTAAAAAATTCAGATTTCCCTTGGCCTCCTCGTTCACCAGATTTAACTGCGTCCGATTTTTTTTATGGGGATATTTAAAGACAAAGTGTATGTTAACAAACCACAGACACTTGGACAGCTCAAGCAGAATATTCGAGACGAAATACGGCGCCTGCAACCAGATACATTACTCCGTGTAATGCAAAATGCGCTAAAAAGAGTCAATGTCTGATGTCATATTTCACACATAGTCACGTTAAATTTCCATAAAATGTATTTAACATATAAAAATCAATCATTTAAAAAAATCGTTATTACAAGAGTTATACGTGTTTAACATCACTAGGTCTCATTTGGGCCACCCTGTATTACTGCAGATTTTCTAGAAATATTTATTAGTGATTTTACTTGTTGAAGTAAAATACTACCTGTCATTTATTGTAGAATAATGTACCAGAATTTTTATACATAATTTGCTTTTTATCTCACGATAGACTGCAAATAAAAAAAAAAAGATTTTATAGAGTTAACTCAAATGAAGCAAAAAATTTATGTTCTGAAAGTGTAACTTACTTAAGAAGCTTGAAAAACTATTTTACCGATTTTTCTTATTTTGGTATTTTAATTATAATGAGCTTTTTCCTCAAATTTCTTCGGATACTTTTAAACCGAAATTTCTCTTTATAACCCACTACACCAATTTGATGCAGAAAATCGGACCACTTGTACTTACAAACACACTTACCTTTAGAAACACAAATTCAAAAAAAACAAGTAAGTAAGTGCTATAGTCGGGCGTGGCCGACTCTATAATACCCGCACCACTATAAATGTGATTAAGTCTCCTATTAATGGAAAGCACTCGTCGCTATTTCTATCTGTATCTATCACGCAAGCACTAAGCCTTTATACCCCATACCACTATGTGGTGAGGGTATAACAATTATAGTTGGTCCACATTTTCATACCTTGTTTTCGGACCCTGTGCCCTCCCACGGACGAGATAAATCATTTGGCTTGACATATTTAAAGTCCTGAGGCAATTCCCTGTCATTTGAGGGGTCACACTAAAATCCGGGTAAACCGAAACTTTTGGACCCTCCTAATGGACCCTTGGGCCCAAACAGGTCGAATTTTTTTCTGTATT
Source organism: Hydrotaea diabolus (assembly GCA_963513945.1). Lineage (NCBI taxonomy): Eukaryota > Metazoa > Arthropoda > Insecta > Diptera > Muscidae > Hydrotaea > Hydrotaea diabolus. The sequence goes on along the minus strand of OY740716.1, from coordinate 84,022,624 downwards.
TAAAATTGTAAGATAATTTCCTTTCATTTAAGGGGTCACGCTTATATTTAAAATCATGGGTCCATTTTTTGGGTTCTGAAGGCCCCGTAGGTCCGAGAGGCGGGTCCAACTATTTTTTTTACATTTTGTGGTCAGTTATACATCGAATGTCATATTTTTTAATTTGTTGACCAATACACGCGACATCAACTGGATTTGGACCAAATCCGGGAGTTCCTTTGTATGGGGGGTCTATCAGAAAGTGCTCCGATTTGGACCAAATTCAATAGCGTCCGTCCTTGTCCCAATATATTACCACTTGCCAAGTTTCATCAAGATCGGTGCATAAATGCGTACTTTGATTACAAGAATAGATGGACATCTTTACATCCAGCCGGCCAGCCAGCCAGCCAGCCGGCCAGCCAGCCAGCCAGCCAGCCAGCCAGCCGCCCAGCCAGCCAGACAGACATGGCTAGATCGACTCAAAATGTAATTCTGAGCAACTTTCTCTCTGGTCCCGGTATTCTAACTCGATTCCTTCGATGTGTTACAAACGCAAGCACTAAGCCATTATACCCCATACCACTATGTGGTGCGGGTATAAAAATTGACCATCAGTTAGTCCGGTTAACAAACGTTCGTGGCTATGACTACCGATTTTACAGAGTACTTCTATTCAAGCATTTGTAACAACAACCACTACATGAACAAATTCAGTTCCAATAATCACCTTTACTGGTTAGGGTAACCAATACTTTGCCTACTCAACCAATAGGGTCAGTTGCCTCTACCGAAAATTGCTGTAAACCCAATCAACATTCGGTTGCAGCAATGGAATACATGGATAGTACGTTCAACCACCGATATTCGGTTAGCAAACAATTCGGTTGTGACAACAAATCCGTTCTCTGTGTGTGTAGAAACGGGGAATTGAGACTACTTTACAGAGAAAGGGTTGGTTGGGAATTAGGCCGAACGGCTAAAATTCGGCTGTTAGACGCAAACTAATGCCTGTAACCCCTAATCCACCGACAATTCTAGTGCACAAGCTATCATTCAGTTCTAGTGATGGAATACTTTTAGTAGACGCAACTGTATGTTTATGATGAGAAACGGTGCCTTAGGTCAGGGTATTAAAGTGTACTTTTTACCGAGGTACTTTTAGTAACTTTAATTTTTTTACCTCCTCGTCCGATTTCGCAGATTTACAAACCCAAACTGACAGCTTATGACCAAAAGCCATCATCATGGAAAGTTTCTGGTCCTAGGTAGACGGACGAATGGACATGGCTAGATCGTCTAAAAAATATTTCGATCAATATTTCGTAGTGTTGCAAACGAAATGAAAAATTGTATATACCATTCACCCTTCGGTGGAGGCAACAGCATGAATTATTTCTATATTTATATTTATTGAAAACAATACGAGTAATTGTGAACGAGTTCTAGAATTTTCGGCACATACAGCTGAAGGGCCTTGATATAATGAGTATTTCATCTACATCGTTTTCACGCAATTGACATGTTTTGAGCATATTCAGGTTGTCTAGTGCTTCTTCCATATTGATCTGCGTTGCAACTTGTATTAACCGTTTCAAATTCCTTAAGGGGAGGTTCTAGATTATCCATCCATAACCACTACTGTTTACTAGCCTGAAGCGTTGTGATTTTATAGAATTTTATGAAGATGCGTTAATTTGAGGGGATTAAAATGGAGCGTGGCAACCGCAACAGACGAATTTTACATGTTTGGACCAACCAAGAAATTTTTGAACCTCATTATAGCTCTAATGAGATTTAAAAATTTCCTGATCCTTAAATATTCCTCTTTCTTCTATGTATTGCGATTTTTTTTGGTTTTTACTAAGTGCAGGTTGACTTCCAAAAGAACTTGCAATTTTTACGTTCGCAACGGCACCTTCGTCACGAATCCTCAAAAATAGTTAAGTAAAAAACTGAATGCCATTTCAAAGAACTCAAAAAGAAGTGGAGTTGCTGATAGTATCTGGAAAGTATTACACTCAGAACGGCAAAGGGTTTAATAAAGGGTGGCCCAAATAAGACCAGCTGATGTGAAACACAAATAACTTTTTTATTTCTTTACATAATTTGTTTTTTCTTTTTGCAGATTATAACTGAACTCTTGGAAATTTAAAATGAATACGTACAGTCCACAAAAACGCATTAAAATTATCGATTTTTATTATTCTTCTCAACGATCAATTGTTCTGACGCAGCGAAATTATCGCCGTTTTTTTTAACGTAAGGTCACACATCTTCCATGATTACAAGTTTAGTTCGCCGTTTTGAGGAAGAGATGCTCATCGAAATATTCGTACTAAAGAGAACGTGGAAGCTGTGCAGCAGCTTGGCGCTAAAAAGAGCCAATGCCTGTACCGAGCAAAATGGTGGTCATTTTTCTGATGTCATATTTCACGCAAAGTCACGTTAAATTTCCATAAAATGTTTTTGACATATAAAAATAAATCATTTAAAAAAACCCGTTATTACAGGAGTTATACGTGTTTAACAACACTAGGTCTCATTTGGGCCACCCTGTATTATGAAAACATACAAGAGTACGAATATAAAGTCCACAACCTAGGATTTACACATATGTGTTTTAATAAATTAAATACATAATTTATTACTACCTTTCAAAGTTAGTTGTTATAAATTTGTAATGTAAAATGTTACTCTGTACCATATATATATTTTAAATGAAAACAGGAACAAACGAAGTGGCAACTAAAAATAAAGGGGCGTTTGATGGAAAACTTGTGATTTAACATGCCTTCGATGCAGGCGTTGTAAATGGCGGTACGGTTCTGGGAATGAATTTGAGATATTTATTGATATTCCGATGTACCATTTAATTACCTGTAGTACATATACATACATACTCACTTGAGCGCACTACTGCTATTGTTTTGCACCCTAGTGCCTCTTGTATCATTTGCATGCCAACCAAAAAAAACGTAACAACACTCAAATAACGCGCCTCACAGCGTACGCCGAAATAAAATGTTTGGCGTTTTTTCTTTTAAAATTGTTTACGACACAAATATCTCTTACAGCGATTGCGGGCAAGCAAAACGGCAGTGTCGTTATCGTCATCACATACAAAATGTTTGGGAAGTCTTGAGTTTTAAAAACCAGAAAAAAAAGCTTGCCACGATGCTGACTGAAATATTTGAAATTTTCGTTTAAACACAGCTTACAAAAGATGATCGTGACATTGTCCATGACGTCATAAATTTGATCAGGAAGTTTATGGAGGACGGAAAACTATCGTTGACGTCAACTTTCGAGTAGAATGGTCGGTCAATGTTAATCACACCTTGTCACACATACAAGAAATATACGATTTTTGCATAAAACATTTTGCCATTTGTGTAGTTTTATTGCTATATTTACGAGTATTTAGCGTATTTCATACGCTTCGCTTGTGATGTTTGTAAAAGTATTTTTTTATTCACTTGATTTGAATACCAAAAGAAAAAAGCATAAGAAAAACAAAAAGTAAAAGATTGTCATCTGAAATGTTGGGCTGAAAATTGGTTGCGGTTGCTTTTTTGGCATTTTTTGGTTTCACTTTCTTTTCCCCATTCGACGAGGAACCAGTTTCTTTAATGATGCCTTTTTTATTTATAAACATATTTTTATTTTTGTAAAAATTATAATAATTTTGCGATGCGAAATAATTGAAGTGAATGAGGTGCAACATCAACATTGTTACTTGTTTAGTTGGATATTGAGATTTGAGATGCACAATGGCAATGCTGAACTCGCAAACTATATTTCTGCATAGCTGATGCGTTTTTTCTCTTTTCGAAAACAGTAGTTACAACCTCTCATTTAAGTGTGAACCTAAGATTATTTTAAAAAATCTTAGGCTCCTAAATGAAGTTATTTACACAAAAAGTAAATAACTTAATTTAGCAGCATAGGTTTTTTAAATTTTTCTAAAATGTTCTTTGTTTATGTCTTTTATTGCAACCACTCGAAGAATTAAAAAATTAAAACGTTTTCCTTCTTGCTATGTCGATAGGTTTAAACACAAAAACCGACTCTATTTTCTAAATCTTCTTAAAAATTGTTTAAGTTGTAAGAAATTATTATTTGTACATCTTAAACCAGGCCGCTGAGCAAGCGAGTCATGTGTCTATAAAATTGTGAAAATTTATTTAGTATAAGTGACATTTGTATGGCTGCTAAAAAAATTGGATAACTGCAAGCTGGAGGCAAGGGTTGCGAGGGTTGCTATTTATATTTCGGGTCCGGCAATAATATCACAATAATTTATCATTGGAAATGGTGTTATTGTTTTTCAAAATATTCTCCTTTAAGATGAATACTTATACGCTTTTGCATGCACACAAACCAATTTTCAGGTTGCTATTTATATTTCGGGTCCGGCAATAAAAACACAATAATTTATCATTGGAAATGGTTTTATTGTTTTTCAAAATATTCTCCTTTAAGATGAATACACTTTTGCATGCACACAAACCAATTTTCGAAGCACTTTTTCCACTCCGATTGAGACACCTCCAAAACATGATTTTTGAACGCTTCATCAGCTGCTTCGGGCGATAAAAAAACGTTGGCCTCGCATTTTTTTCTTGATGCTAGGGAATAAGAAGAAGTCATTGGGTGCCAAATCAGGGCTGTACGATGAATGGCCCATCAATCCGACACCTTGAGTGGTCAAATAGCTCATCGTTTCAGCTGATTTGTGAGAGCTCGCATTGTCGTGATGCAAAATGATCCGCCTTCTTTTATTATCTTTCTTTTATCATTTCTTATTATCATTTCTTCGAACACTGTTGTCAAGCAGATGGTTGTATACCACTCATAATTGACCTCCTACGTTCCACTAAAGGCACTGTGGCAATATGGCCACAGTGCCGAAAAAAACGCAATCATTTGCTTCGATGTATTTCTTCCACGAACAACTTTTGTTGGATTTGGCTTGTTTTGAAAGACCCTGTTTTGCTGTTTTGTTTTGGGATCATATGCATAGATCCATGATTCGTTACCTGTGACAATGTTATATACTGCCTTTGAGCTGCCGCAGTTATACATTTTCAACATCTCTTCAGACCAATACATACGAGCCTTTTTTTGATCATTCGACAAATTATGTGGGATCCAACGAGAACAATTTTTTTTCACGGCCAAATGAACATGCAATATCTTATTGAAGCTAGTCATATTAATGCCCAAGGATGCCTCAATCTCACGGTATGCCGGTCTTGCTTAATCAGTTCACGCACAGCCTCGATGGTTTCTGGCAAAGTGACCGAAATTGGAAGTCCTTCACGAAATTCATCCTGGAGCGAACGGCGTCTTAGACTATACGCTTAGTATTAGCGATTAACAGTGGTTTTTGATGGTGCTTCATCGCCAAAAGCCGAAACAAGTTGGTTTAAACACTCTTGTCTCGATAACCCACGCCGGAAATCGTAAAAAATCATCGCACGAAAATGTTCACGGGATAATTCCATTTTTTGACTGAGATGAATTTTTCAACATATGTAAACAAAACAATTCGCCCTCAAATGACAAAACGTTCTGAGTGAAGTTATGCTAAAAAATGTCAAAGTTTCCAATGGAAGTTCCAGTTTTCATCTGGGAATACTAGTATTGGCAGGATCCGAAATATAAAAAGCAACCCTCGTACGTGCCATTTTCACTTACATGGCACGAATGTCAGCCAACGTTGCCACAGCTAAGTCAAAGCTACTCTAATTTTTTTTATGGACTTAGAAAAGTAACAAAGTGCTCGTTATTCCAAGGGAAAAACGGCGGAAAATTGCAAAGAACTGCAAAAATTCCCAGGGACAAGAAGAGTTTAGACTGTAATTGTTTTTAAGGACTTATACTTTGCTTATAATTTTGATGGAAATTTAGTTTGAGCTGCTCTAATTTTTTTTTTTTGTAAGAACCGCCCTTTGTGACAACTAATAATTTTGCTTCAAATTATGCGTTGGTATCAAAAATGTGTAATGCTAAAAGTAACTTTGTTCTAATAAACATCTTTGTATTGTTAACCCCAACATGAAAGCATTCACCAGATTTTAAATTGTTTTTATTTTTTAAGGTTATCCATTCTTACTCCCTATTTGAAAAATACTGAAATTAAATATTTTTTTTATATGGATTTGACTAAATACTTATAATTATTTTATTAACCTTTTTGAATTGGCTCATAAGTCTTAAACACAATTTATTATGGCAAAAAAATCGGGAGTGACAATGTCTCTGCTCACTATGTGTGAATTTTCGATTCCACTCACCATAAGATGATACCCCTGATTATAGAACACATGATATATATTCGTTTATACTAGTGGTAAACAGTTTATAATAAAATAATTATTGAAAAATGAATGTTCATTTCTTAAATTAAAAAAGGGGTTGCTTATTGGGCTAAGTTGTATTGGTATTGGTACACATAGGGACCAGATTCATTGACACAACCGAAAGCCTGCGGTTGACCACCTATTAACTTTGGAAATACTGGGCAAGCAAATGTCGACCAGACAATCTTTGCAATTATTTCATTAGCCATGAATGATTTAAGAAAAGCTACAACAATCCACAGTAAAAGAAGACTACATAGTACCGATCGCAAGTTTTGAAAGTCACACATATACCCGACAGGTATGATGGGTCTAAACTAGATCGAAGAGTTCACTAGACTGCAAAATCATTGTAGGCAAGAACTAAAGGCAATCAAAAAAGTTGTTCGGTGCCCAGTGCACAGACACTATCAGTGTCAATACAAATACTCGAAGCCAGACTGTGATCAAATCCCTACAATCTGGATTCCTGAATTCAAGAACCATCCACAAATATCGCGCATTATTTAGCAAGATGGCTGAACAGGGTCGGAGACATAATTTAAATTTAAATCGACTTAAAAAAAGTTATGATAATTTTTTCAAATTTCTGCTTTTATTGGAAAGGTTCAAATTTGTCATTTAATAATGAAACACTATTCAAAGCGTTCTCGCTTCGCCCAATGGGCTGAAGGTTGTTTGGCAGGAGATAAAGAATTTCATTTAAAATTTAAAATAGCCCAATCATATAAGCTACCGGTCGACATGAATATTCCAGAAAAAATAGGACGAACAAACTGGACAGAAAGGGAATATCTTACACACCCCACTCGATGTGGAACATGTGGATAGTTCTCCACTAAATGCAAGATAAATTGCAGATTAGAAACTGTTAAATAAGCCTGGTACTTCTGACCTTGACGATCTAACACTCAGTGCACAAGAACTACTAATCTTAGAGGATTTCTGGGGTTAGTTTGATACCAGCGGATCATAAAGAAAGTAAATTTGAACACATTTCAAGCGAACGAGAAACATCGTCCCCTAACTGCTGTCTAGGTTATTCAATGTAATCACAACACAACCCGTGTTTTAACAATGGTCCTCAACGGACAATTGACAGCCACTTCTACCGGAAGTCGTATCGGCAATTTCAAAAAATGTACACAAAATACAAATTTCAATTTGTACATAAACGTTATTTATATCCTAATTTTATTAACATCGCTCAAAGATCAAATAAGCAAGTTTTAACTGTAGACAAAGTAAATCCATATTTGGACTCGTTATGAAATTTCCCTCAAAAATGTTCTTCATTTAAATGTTTTCTTATAAATTTGAAGTATTCGCTTTTGGATTCAGAAAAATGTACACAACCGAATGTTGGTGGTTGCACGTACTAGCCATGTACGTCCATAGTTACAACCGAATATTGATTGGCAAGACCGCAATTTTTAGTAGATATAACTGAAACTTTCGGTTGAAGAAAACGATTATCGGTAGTGCTAAGATGCTTTTTGGTACTAAATTTGTATTATAGATTTTTGGTTATAAGTACTTTTTAAAATAATGTAATATTTTACCGCCTTTGAATGGATCAACTGATCAGTAAATAAATTACGTTTACATTTGAATAGATGTTTTGATAAGCATTGCAGTGATGCCCCCAATCGGAAAAGAATGAATTTAAATATACAAATAACAATATTTGTTGCCAAGCTCTGGGTGACGTAGCTAGGGAAAAAAAACAAAAAAAAAGGTTGCTGTTTTAAATAATAAGATGGGGTATCTATGACGAAAATTCTGATCAAGTCTGGGTAATGTCGCTAAATAGCATTTAAGCCTGTTGCTATATTTTGGAAAAAAAACTATTTTATTTTTATTTCTTTTTTATTAATAGTTCGTTTATTATAGGTATATGGCAGTATCGTGGGAAGCATGAACCGTCTAACCCAAGAAACTCAAACTGTCTGACCATTTTTTTTGTTTTTAAAAATTTTTTTGGGGATTTCGAAATATGTTTTTGTCGTAAACAAAGTTTTTACTTGCGACCAAAACCGATAAAATATTATTAGTTTTATATGTTGATGTTGGAAAAACTAATATTATGTTACGACGTCACTACAAAGCACTAATCTATAGGTACCAAAGTAACATGTACATTACAATTGATTGGTTGCTATAACCGCCAGTTGTCGCAACCAATAGTTAAACTGAATTATGTTTGTATAACTGTGTTATTGGCTGTAAATACTGTTATATGGAATGTTGGTTTTTGCAACAGAAATTCGGTTTATCCTACCGAATTTTTGTAGTTCGGACCGACTTCCAACTGATTTGTTCTCTGTGTGTTTATTTCTTCGCTTTCGATAAACCTATATTCGTTACATCCCTAATATTAAGTAGTGATCGCGCTTTGTGAACAAAGGACCATTTGGTTTAGCGCTAGGGCCATGAGTAATTGCCTAAATTTCACAGAAAACTACAAAATAAATCCCATCATTGAATTTGTTGTGATATTCTCTTTAATTTAGTAGCGAATTAAGCAAATTAAGCAAATTAAGTATCCATATGTCAGAAAATATTATGCTTATATCGCATTGTAATGGAATTTAACGATATGTTCATATTTACCAGTGGTCGCTTCTTAAGATATTATGTCTGTTTTTGGCCTGCCGGGTCCACAAGTCCTACCCAATCTCAGCCATATCTTTAAGACAATAACTTATTTAGATTATGTCAGAAAATATTAAGCATACATCGCATTGTAATGGAATTTAAATCACTTTTAATGACGATGTGCCCGTAAGCCTTATGCCACTTTTTAGCGACAAAAAGAACCGAAACGTCCGGAAAATATGCCCTTTCAAACCATAGTAAGTTCACAAAAAAAATTGATGTGATAAAATAATACACAAAAAGGTGTATATTTTCCGGGTTACCTTTAGCCATTTAAAGAAAATAGTTTCTCCCCTGGGGCGATTTCGCCCATTTACAAAACCAAACACCTTACGGTCATAAGCCATCATCGTGCTATTTTTTTATTACTTTATTCAGAGTTAAGATATTTTGAAGCTTAAAGATGCGTTTGAAAGTTAATCTCAGAGATTAATAATATATTTTCGACAACATTTTTAATTTTTTTTATGCGACATCATTTTTTTCCAAAAAAGTTGGCTTTATTTCACAGAAAAGTAATGAATAAAAAAATATATTTTTAAAATTATGACTTAGACAGTTTTCATTCTGGCTTGAGACCTTTGTGTTGTTTCTTTTTCAGAATCAACGTAAAAAAAAATTGGTGAAATGTATTTGCTACGGAAAAAGAAACAATAAAAAGGCCTCGAAGCAGAATAAAAACTGTTCAAGTCATAATAATGATACAAGACCGTATAAATAAAAACAAAAAGAAACAAATATATTTTTAAAACCTAAGTGAGAAACTTTAAGGCGCATCATACTGCGTTAGAGCATATAAAAACTGTATCCCAAGTTATGATAATTTAAGTCCACAGCATCAACAAATTTTAGCGGCGCGTTGCTTACAAACTTTAAACATGCAAACAAATCGGGTTTAAACCAATATTGTTACTCTATGATCTGCTTTGCAGACCATGCCTGAAATACACTATATAAACCGAACTACGAAATTAGTATTCACTGCATCCTACCGCGGATGGTGTGATACAAGCATGGAGTTGTTTCTAATAAATGGTTTTAATTGATTGGGCATGAAACATCAAAAAGTGATTTTTCTCATCCCGCAATTAACTGCAATTTTGAAAATAACCCACCTTGACACAGAAGTTACTTCCCCAAATGTATTTTAAATGTTATCATTACCCAAGGGATCGTTAAAACCGACGAATTAAACCCATTTTCTTAATTTACAAACGACCCATCATTCACTCACGCCCAGGGCGGCCAATACAGGCAGCCTAATAAAACGCGTTCGTCTCTTAAGTCTTTTGATTCATCTTCATGTGAGCGCAGTGCACGCAAATCCCGTCACCAACGATGATAATTAAAAAAAATTATTATCGAATATTACACAATACTTTTTCGATAGTGAGGGAGGAGTGGACGGGAGGAAAAAAGAGTTGTAAATAAATAAATAAAAACCGCAAATTAAATAAACCTTAATATGCGTATTGGGGTCAAAACTACTCATGCTCACACTCGCACGCACACACACTACGAAGATGTTCCACTTAAGCCACAATCCACATAAACATGAGTGTAAAAGAAATCAAGGAGGAGGAGGAGAAGCAGAAGAGACAGAGACCACAAAATGCAAATTTCACTAGTGTTACGACAACGACAAATCAATAATAATTTCAAAAGAGGAGGCAGAGAGTTGAAAGACTTACCTAAACTTATAAAAAACGCACTTAAACGCATTTTGTAGGCGATCTTAATTGTATTTAAATGGAAAAACAAGCTACAGCTAAGATGGTACACCGAAAAACTCTTTCTTAGCGCATCTGTAACCAAACGGAAGTTGCAGAAATATGTTAAAGTTTTTGGTTTTTTTGTGGTAATTCGTCAGTTTTCGTTGCTCGAGACTCTTTTGTTGTTTGCTTTACAGCGGATTATTATTTAACCCAAAACGAACGTGAATACCACACGACGACAACAGAGGAGCAGCGTTCAAAAAGCTGGCTTCGCTGTATGGCTGTTTGTGACTAAAGTTAACTTAGCGCTGTTAAAAATAAACTGAAAATGAAAGTGTTGATTTTTTTCGTTCGTTTCTTGCGATTTTGTTTTTGCTGCTGTTGTTGATGTTTCTTCGCTGTAACCGTCCGTGGCTATGGCTCCGAGTCTGATTTGTTAAAAACCAATTTGTTAACAATAAATTTTCATTCGTTTCTTTTTTTTGTAATTATTTTAATAATAAAAAATTTAATTATTTTCTTGTTCACTTTGCACACTTTGTGTTAATGCTAGTGTGGACAGCCGACGATGGTTTCTTTTCTTTTTTTCTTCTTTCTTTAAAATGACTTTAATCTGGAAAGTAAATACACACTCACACACACTGAGAAAAATTATCTTTATACAATATTTTATTTTGCAATCAGATTTTAATTTGTTTATTTAATATTTTCACTTTTGTTGGCGTTGCCTCGTAAATTCATCACTTTAAATTACTAAGTGGTGGTGGTTTATTTTGTTGTTGTTGTAAGTCTGAATTTTTAAATTTGATGTTCGGTTTGTTTGAACTGAACTCTCCGCTATTCCTTCCGTAATCGTGCCAAGCACGTCTGCAACTGTTTCATAGTTTTAAAATTCAGTTTTGGCATCAGCTGCGTTTAGTGTAGAAAAATAAAAACTTTTGCGTGGTTAAGTCAAGCACAGACTCGACTTGACTCAGCTTAAGACAGAAGCAAAGCGTCCCGAAAAAATAGCTTTGACGCCACATACTAGTGTGCACGTACATACATACACACAATCGCTGTGTATATGTAGTGGGGAGTTGACTTTATTTCATTGGGAGGCTTTCTTCCATACAATAGAGTACCAGCGCTTGCAGACATTCACAGATGCAGCCATCAGACAGTAGGCTTCGAAGCTATTGTGGCCGTTTGTTGGAAATTTTTGATTTACAACTATTTCTTTACAGATCTGACTGGATGCCTCAGAAGCCTACTTCTTTGAAAGTAACCTGGCAGGAATCTTCACAAGACCTTCTTAATGTATGCCCCGTTAGAGAAATTTTGATTCTCAACTATTTCTTATGAGAAATGGCGCTTGTAATAATCGATCCGTTTACGGAACCTCAGATGTTTACTTCTTTAAAAGCTATAGAGCAGGAATCTTTACAGGACTTTCTTAAAGTTTGTCCCTTAAGAGGTTAGAGAGAAATTTCTCAATAGGTTCTTAAACAAGTATCATCGCATTTGTGGTCACACAAAATTCGCATAAGAAACATCATGAAGCTTTACTTAAATATATTAAGAATTAACTTTTACGTCTGACTCCGGTCCTAAACAATACACGACTTATAAACACTTCGGTCTTGGCGAGCTTCCTGCAGTTTCAATACCAAAAATTATTGTTTCCTTCATTTATGCTCTCCACCGGAGTCTTGGGGACACCAAGTATCTGCGATTTCCGTAGTAGTTATAGTGTAAGGCCTTTCTAGCTGAAGCGTTTATTTTCAAGACTAAACCAGCGATGTCAACCACCACATTAATGCTTTACTACAATCAGATCGGGATGCAGCACAAACAGTTGATTTATTTGGACGCTCCGTCTACGCAGCTGAGGCCGTAAATTTTACGAAAGATTTTCCTCTCGAAAATTACCAATACAGCTTCATACATCTTTGAACTATTGCACCTATACTTCGGCACCATATAGAACAGCGTAGTGTAAAGCGTAATATTCGTCTTTCAAAGGACTCTGTTCGTAAGCAGTTTACCAAGCCTAACATAAGCATTAGTGTTATTTCACTACATAAATTTTCATTATGGCGGATCCAAGGTATGCAAATTCCTCTACTAAAAGTGGAAACGATCTCGCTTTTTGCCGTCGCGGCGCCTATCAAGCAGCTGCAGACGCAATTTTGGTCTTGTTTTCATTTACCATGCTTTCTAAAGGATTCTATCTCCTGTATTTCTCTTCTAATGAACAGGACACAGTACACTGAGATTCCAATCATTAGACATGCTTTTTTTAACCAAATTGCGCAGACTTCTTCTAGACTGGGTAATTGGCATACTACGATGCTATTAATGATTGATATTGATACTCCAAAAGAACCTTCAGGCGTCTGGTGATGGATACTTGCCATATCTGTGACCAGATTTCCGTTTTTCTGTAAACAACAGTTCAATGCATTAATTGGGCCCTCTGTCTGATGTGTGACTTATTGATACAATTTTCGGGCATCATTTTTACTCCTGTACTTCTTAATCTCCTCACACTCAAGCACTTCAATTTATAGCGTCTTTTGTTAGATTAGGCGTTTCTTTTTTCTGTTATCCGTCCGATATTTCGCCCATGCTCTTGTTGCTACATCCTCCAACGTTTCTTTATGAGCAGCATTCTTTGCTTCTGCAGCTTTTTTACACTTGTTGTTGTACCAAGGTTTTTATGGGATAGGTGCTCAGTACCCTTATCTTTTTTTGTTTCTGTCGACAATTACTAGGTTAAATGTTTCCACTCCTTTTTAGAATCAGTAGGCGAAGGAGTTTTTTTTCGTAGCAGTTAAGATAGATAGATAGATGGAGAATTCAACTACTAGGTAATGATCAGTGTTACCACTGACAAAGTTATTTTCCTACCAAATTTTTTCAAGTATCCTACCAAATTGAACTAAAACCTACCTAAAATTCTGAAGCCATTTAAGAATTTTAACAGGGTGTAACGGAAAATTATAAGCTAGTTTCATGGCAGATGTCTGTAACTGAGAAAAATATTAGAGCTTTTAGTATACCGATCGATACCGAATGATCAGCTTAATTAAACGATATTTATCAGGCCGTCCGTATAGGACCCTTTTAATGATTTAATTAAAGTGCAGGTCGCAATTGTTGTCCGACTTATATTTAACTTTTGAAATTTAACAAAATCTGTTAAGATGTAACTCCTAAACATATGTTCAATCGATTTAAGGGCTTTTGTCCAAATTACATACAATCTTAATGAAATTTGATAATGTTTTTAAGGATCGATCAGCTGATAATGGGTCATATCGGTTGACTGCTATAGATATGTGGACAGCAAAATACGAGTACATGCAAAATTTTCAAGAATAAAAATGTATTTATACTCGTTATAGCCTGTTTCTCCGAGTGGTGCAGGGTATAAAAAAGTTATTCCATGCGTGCAAATTAAACATTTTCTTTACTTTTGCATACAGCAAAAAATCGGATAAGCCGACGTGTCGAATTTTAGCTATTTTTGAGAAACCGACTTTCGTCCTTGGACATAAAAACCGGAATGTCGGTATTTCGATTTCGGTCGCTCCAATTCAGAATAATTTGATTTTTTTAGATTTTGTTTTTTTTACTTGGCTTAGATATAAATATCTTTCTCGTCAAGTCGCCAGAAGTCCGATACTGACAAATTGTTAAATGTTCTTTCCCGGAGTTCGACCTTAGTGTAATTGCGTGATGATCGTTTACACTAACCATTACACCACTGCTTTTATAAGCTGTACCCTGCCAACATTTTCTATAGCGGAAGGGACTAAGAAGTGACGCTAGTACGAGTAAGTTAAAACTCATCGTCTTCGATACCTTTTTCTCATCGCGGAAGTGTCTTCCGTATAGAGAAGTTGTATCACCGGAGAAGTCACTTCTGCGTAACTACAAAGACTCATTTCTTAATGCCTTCTTGGAATTTACTTTTGATTCTAAGTGCATAATGTTGTTTTCCAAAACAGCATATGTGATTTTCGGCTGGTGTTGCAAACAACACGCAATCTTCCAACTGCCGTCTGGATGATTTAAAGACGACTGTAAAGAAAATTGTTCTTGTAAAACTAAAACTATCTTCCAATTATCGTCTGGAAGTGACTAAAGCGTAACGCATTTGACGATGGGCGGCGAAAGAAACTTCCAAATGTTGGAAGGGTACTAATTAGTAAGCAGTACACTGTACCGAGCACTGTATTGTACTGTACACACACACACACCCTGGCAATGAACGCGTACGTTGAACAACCACCAGCAACTGTTGTAGTTGTGAGTGTTGTTGTCTGTCGCCTTTACTTGCAGTTGTTGTTGCAAAAGCTTCCTCTTGTGTTGTCATAATATTGTTGTTCGTATTTGTTTATTATAGATATTTTTTTCATATTATTAACTCTCGTTTTCTTTTTTGTTATCGTACATTTCTTATCTTGGTATTTCCCCATATAACTTAACGCACACACACACACACAGCTACATGGCAGCAACATTAACAACAAGCAGACCAAATAACACTCCACACTCTCAGCATTCGTCTTCTTCAAAGTGAGAGCCCACAACACAAAACAACAACAACAACAACAACACCTGCAGTATTGCATTGTTTTCTTCAAATTTGCATTGTTTGTCTGACACATTCTGTGTGTGTGTGCTGGCTGCTGGCGGATGGTATGTTTGCTTTGGTTGATTTTAGTGGCCAATTAACCATTGTATTGTTGCCTTATAATCACTTTGCCAGCGTGTGTGTGTCTGTCTGTGTGTGTGAATGTTATAAGACATTCTTTCGTTTCGTTACTGTTGTTGCCAAACAACAATGGCCAAATTGTTGCTGGTTTGAAATCCGTGGCCTGTGGTGGCGTTGTAAGTTTGTTTCATTCATAAACAGTGCTGTCAACTCGACGGAGACAAAATGCTTAGCAACTTTCATGGCAACGGCATTGTTTGTAACTTCCAAATATAGGGTGATCAATCTAGAGGTATTTTTTACAATAGGGTTTTTTTTGCAGATTACGCGTGAGTTGGTGTAAACTTTATTTTTTTTTACTTTTCAGTCTTGTTTGCAATTTTATCATGGAAAGTCTTACATCGCAAAAACCACGGTTTAGTGCGGTTTATGCGCTGGTGGAGTCATCGCTGCATATTTTTTAAAATTTCTAGAGGTATTTTTTCAATAGGTGTTTTTTACAGATTACGCGTGTGTTGAGCCAAACTTTATATTAAAGTATTTCTTTTCAGTATTGTTCTCCATTTTACTATGGAAAGACTTACACCGCGAAACCCACGGTTTACGAGAATTTACCATGCCGGTCGAAATGCTCGAACGGGTTATCCAATGAATTGGACACCCTGAGGCGTAGTTGCGGCCAACATTTGAAGGAAATTATATTCAAAATATAGAAGGCCTAAAATGGCCTTTCGAATGAACAATTAAGATTCCACACTTAAATTGAATTTTGTGAATTATTTTTTATTTTGAAAAAACCTCTAGATTGTTCATCTGATATAAAGAAATATCAGGTCTAGCGAAATTAAAGTTCTACTTTACAAAAAAGGATTATTTCGCATAAGCCAAAATATGCCACAATTTTAAAGATATTGCTAAATGTGGGTTCCGAACGAGCCCCTAGAACATGTCCGCAGAACATATTAGGTAGTATCAAAACATGGTCACATGTATTAATATACCTGACGACCTAACAATCACTCTAGTTCGAAAGTTTTTCCTATTTGTTTGGACCCGCCTTTGCAAAATCTTTAGCCCCATATGCCCCACGTATGGTGCAGACTATGGCGAAAGCTGTATGAACAGCATCCTGACATGAACGTAGTTAAGCACATCAAAATGCAGCAAATATGCTAGCCAGGGTTTACATTATTATAAAGTAGACCGTAATATACCAGCTAGTAAGAAGGAAATTGTTTATCAATCATTGACCTGTTAATGGTCTTGGTAGGTTTGTTTTCTACTGAAAGACGCACGGTCATGACTATATCGCTTCAAATGTGAATAATAAAGGGAGGTTAAATTTTAAGGGCCGATGCTGATGTTGAATAAAACACAAATTATTTACGAAATTATTGTCATTTATTTTCATTATAATAATATAGGTATGGTTCAATTATGTATGGAACAAATTATCTGACAAATAGCCTCCGCAACCTTGGCGGCACACCTCTGTCCGATGGTCCATATTTTCGATGACGCTAAGGCACAATTGAATTATACCGAATTATCTCATCCTTTACCTGTTAAGTTGTTGCTGGCTTATCGACGTACACCTTTTCTTTCAAATAACCCCAATGAAAGAAGTCCAACGGTGTCAAATCGCATGATCTTGGCGGCCAATTAGCATCGCCACGACGTGAGATAACACGGCCATTGCCATTTGCCATTGTTTCGTTAGCTGTGTGGCAAGTGGCACCGTCCTGTTGAAACAATATATCGTCCACATTCATATCTTCCAATTCCGGCCATAAAAAGTACGTTATCATCTCACGATAGCGAGCACCATTCACAGTAACAGTTTTGGAAAAAATACGGCCCGATGATGTCGCCAGCCCATAAACCGCACCAAACAGTCACTCTTTGTGGGTGCATTGTTTTTTCGACAATCACTCTTGGATTATCATTCGCCCAAATGCGGCAATTCTGCTTATTGACGAATACACTGAGTTGCAAATGTGCCTCATCACTGAAGATGATTTTCTTCGAAATGCATTTTTATTTGAAGGCCCATTTTCATAATAAGCCTGAATAATTTTAACGCGTTGCTCGATTATCCATGGTTCAATTTGTCTGAAATTAAGAAATATTAAATGAAATGCAAAAAAAAACTTGACGTTTAGGTGTGGTTTACATTCAACATCGGCCCTTAAAATTTAACCACTCTTTATTTAATTTTTTTAATGCCAGATCAAGACAGGTACTCATAATTCGACCACATACCATGTCTACCCGAGATAGAGGCGAGTTCCATGCTAAGCCTGACGTACTCAACGCAGACCTCGTAAGGATCTCGAAGTATAGCTTCACGACTATAATTGATTTAATATTCGCAGCTTTAACGGGTTTTTCTGTAATTGAATAAGCCTTTGAAGAATCGGTTGCTCTCGATATTTTGGAAATGAAAAGTCAGCTAGATGTTCAATTAATGAAGCACGTGTAAGGTGCTATTTTGGAACCAAAGTCTTGTTCGTAGTTCCTTAACCGGATGTTATAAAGAGCGTTCTGACTTTTCATAGACAGCAGGTTATCCTTTAGCTGGGTATTCTTCAAACAGTGTCGAAATTTGTGTTGCATATCTTTATTTTGTAGATAAGTTAGGTTAAACTAAAAGGGATCTCCGCCTGAAAGACAGTGAACAATTTTAACATCGAATGTTAGCTACACACGAGGCAACAGACCATCTTGGATCCGTTTTTTTTTTGAATTCTTCTACCGAATGCCATCCGCAGAGATACGTCATCTTATTTCCGAGGACAATGGAAATTTGTGCTGTTCTTCACGCAAAGATACTTTTTACCATGTACGGCATGACCTGCTTTAAATCAAATGTTCCAAAAACATTACTGAATCCTTCATACCCTACCTATTTTACTTCCTCTTCCCAAAACACCCCTGATGATAGAGCATGATTTTTATGTCATTTACATAAAACCGCAATATTTTCCCGATTTTAAATTTCGGGCTTATATTATTGACGTTTTGGAAGACCCTGAAAAACTGTTGTTGGCATCACTGTACATGCCCAAGCTGCCGATGGTGCTTCAAGTTTAATTATGTTGGTCACATCGTTGGCTTATTAAAAATATTCACGGTCGTCAATGACGTATTACGGGTGTTCACTTTTACAGATATTCATTCACTGGGCTGGCATGGTTAATTCCAAGCATAAAACAAATCAACGTGAAACTATTGCGGGTTACACACCCGACCCCCCATCGAATTTCGATAAGATTATGTGCAGGAGAAATTATTAAATTATATTAGTAAGGTCTCAATACAAACATTTGAACACGTAAACATATTATTTATGTATCCACCAATTATTATTGAGCTCAAAGTGTGAAGCGATCTATTTAGTATCCTTTCCGGAATAATTTTCGGTGAAGCAACCGCAGTCAAATCCGTTTATTTAAAATCTTAACAATTCGGAAACCTGAAATCTTTTACAGTTGAACGATCTGCATAAACATATAAACAATTAAATAATTTACTTTTATATATAAACCACATAGTAGTCATGAATTTTATTTGAGTTATATTCGAAATATTTCACATTTGGCTAATACTGCTGTATCTTGGGCGATTATAATTTATATGGCATTATTTTGCCCGAAGCCCAAAATACTGGTAGTTTTCTGTAATGTGAACAAATCCTTTGAAACAAATTTTATCGTTTCCTTATTCAGTCTTGATTTGAATCAAGCTAATAAAGTTGTTATTAATCTAAATAGAATGCTTATCTTAGTATTTGTTTGCTCTGATTTTAAACATTTCATTTCTCTATGTGCTTTTATAATTTCACGTGTGTAATTTCACCGGGACGACATCATGTTGTCTTTTAAATTGAAATAGATTTTTATGAATATCTAAAAAATGGTAATCACTTTGAGTATAATTCTTGTTATTTTAAACTAATTAATTCCTTATCTTCTGATATTGATTAGGATACTGCTTTAGATAGTACGAGGACTGCTATATGTATTTCTGGTATTCTGCAGCATGATTTATACACTTTTGCATGCGCTCAAACCAATTGTCGAAGCACTTTTTCCCCTCCGATTGAGACACCTCCAAAACATGGTTTTTGAATGTTCAACGGCTTCTTCTGGCGGTGAAAATCATTGACCACGCATTTTGATCTTGATGTGCGAGAATAAAAATAAGTCATTGGGTGCCAAGTCAGGGCTGTACGGCGGATGACCCATCAGTTCGACATTTTGGCCGGTCAAAAAGGCGCTGTTTTAAAACGATGTTTGAGAGCTCGCATTGTCATGGTGCACGATGGTTCGTCTTCTCTTTTTCGTTTTTCGAATTTCTCCGAAGTCTTGAGGCAAACAAATTGTGGTGTACCACTCAGAATTGACCGTCCTACGTTGCTCAAGCGGAACAGTCGCCACATTACCAGTTTTGCCGAAGCAACAGACCACTATGTGCTTCGAAGTGCTTCTTCCACGAACAACTTTCGTTAGATTTCGCTCGTCTTCGAAGACCCACACGGTCGATTGCTGTTTTGTTTCGAGCTCATACACATAGATCCACGATTCATCACCTGTGACGATCTTATAAACGTCTTTTGAAACACCGCGATCGTATTTTTGCAAAATTTCTTTGCACCAATCGACACGAGCCTTTTTTCGAGCGGTTGTCAAATTGTGCGGGATCCAACGAGAACAAACCTTTTTTACGGCCAGGTGTTCATGCAATATCGAATGTACGCTGGTGGAAGAAATGCCCAAGGATGTCTCTAGCTGACGGTATGTCACATGACAATCTTGCATTATCAGTTCACGCACGGCATCAATGTTCTCTTGCACAACGCCTTTATGCGAGCGTCGGCCACGATTGAATTCATTAAACCGGTTGCTATAGAATGGTGCTTCATCGTCATTTAATGATTTAAGTTCATCGATGCACTCTTGTCGTTATAATCCACGTCTAAAGTTTTAAAAAATGATCGTACGAGTTAATTCCATTTTTTTGCCAAATCGATTTTTTCAAGCCACGGTAAACAACACAAATGATGGTCGCACGTCAAAACGTTCTGAGTACGTTTATGCTAAAAATTGTCAAGCTTTCCAAAGGAAATGTCAGATGGCACCAGGCAACACTAAGTGTTGCCTAGGCCAGAAATATATACAGCAACCCTCGTAGAATTGTTTCCACCTGTTATGAAGAGTTTTTAAAAATTGTAACAATATTTCACTTTCCAAGCCTAGGGTTTATAAATATCCTTGGTATATTGTAGGCTTTAATAATTAGAGGACTGCATTACAAAAAATTTAAATTCAATCGTAATGTAGACGATTTGCCTTTGTACTTACGATACATAAAACAATTTAATTTTTTGTAATAAATTTTTGCAATATCAATTCGTATTATTGGGTTATCAAATTAAACCAATTCATAACTATTTTGGAGTTTTGTAAGGTCTATGGGAAATAATTCTAATCTCCCGTCTTAGATGATATACCATAATATTCCTTTTAATAAATTTGTACCGTATACTGATATTTCTTCCCTAGATATTGTAGACGAAAATATTGTTTCAAGTATTATTAGACGACATTCAATTTCATATAGAAATGACATTGATTGCAGTTCATCATTTATTTCTAAAAAAAAAACTGTAATTCTTTAATATTACTACTTAAACTGATTTTTACTACATCCTTGAACTGTGAGCCGAACAATTATGTCACCGACTATAGACATAACTATAAATTGCCTAACATTGCAAAGCATTTTTAACATATTATATATGACAAAATAATTGTTAGTGTTAAATGTCACATTACCCCTGCATCGATTTGTATAATTGCAGATCTACTACGAGGGCGACCGAAAAAGTAACTGGCCTAACATAAAAAGAACCGTTTTTTTGGAATTAATATTATTTATTTTTAAACATAATCTCCTTCCAACTCAATACACTTCATCAAACGTTTTTCAAGTTTTTTAATTCCATCCGAAACATCAGATTTTTTTTAAGACCTTCAAAATATGCCTCAGTTTCAGCAATAACCTCGCTATTGGGCGAAAATTTTTTGCCACCGAGAATTTTTTTTAAATGTGGAAACAAGAAATAATCAGAAGGAGCTAAATCTGGACTATATAGTGGATGCGGAGCAATTTCAAATCGTAATTCGGCCAGTTATTGTTGAGTTAAAAGTGCAGTGTGTGAAGGAGCATTATCTGGATGAAAAAGAACTTTTTTTTCTAAATGCGGTCGTTTTATCTTGATTTCTTCACTCAACCGATCCAATAATGCACAATAATATTCACTATTTATAGTTTTTCCTTTCTCAAGATAATCAATAAATATTATACCCCTTGCATCCCAAAATACTGTGGCCATTACTTTTCCTGCTGACTTAACAGTTTTCGCCTTCTTGGGACCACTTTTACCCGCTTCTTTGTATCCATTGTTTTGACTGTTCTTTGCATTCTGGGATGTAGTGATGGATCCATGTTTCATCAACAGTTATGAATCGGCGCAAGAACTCTATTGGATTACGCTAAAAGCTCCTCGGAATTGGTCCAACGGACGATTTTTTGGGGCAAAGTCAACATCTTGCGGATAGCTTTTTCATGTGGAGTTCATCATGTAAAATACTCTAAACTTGTTTTTCGTGTATTTTAACAATATCAGCAAGTTCTCTGAGCTTTATTCGTCTATCTTTAGTCACTTCATTAAATATGTTTCTAATGTTTTCAATAGCAGTAGCAGTTTTCGGTCTTCCAGAGCGTTGTTCATCTTCCGTACTTGAACGACCCATTTTAAATTGTTGAATCCAGGATTTCACGGTGGAGTATGATGGTGCATTATCACCATGAACAGAATCCAATTCATCTTTGATTAATTGTGGCGTATAACCTTTCATATAAAAGTGTTTAATTACCGCACGAAACTCTTTATTTTCCATTTTTCAAAAATTATAAAACTTGTTTACTTCAATCACCTGTAACAAAGAAAATAATCATTAAATATTTCGGAAATTTTGACAGATTGCTTATAAAAGATTGCTTTTAAAAAACAAAAAAAAGTTGCTAGTAAAACAGAAAATGTGCCAGGCCAGTTAGATTTGCGGTCGCCCTCGTACTTGTTGTTTATCATTTTTTACTAATTACTGTATCAAAAATTTCGAAAAGGGTATCCACGTTGAAACTATCTGTACTGATTTCTCAAAAGCTTTTGGTAAAGTTTCATATGATATATTAATATTTAAATTGGGAAAGATTGGTTTCCTCTAAAATTCTTGATTGGATGAATTATTGCAAGATGATATTACTCGTAATAGGTTTGTTCCTTGGTCTATATTTAATGGTCTGCCACTAAAAAGATCTAAATGATTTCAAATGTTTTTTTTACCGTTGTCGTAACTTTATTTTTAATTTATACACATTTTGAATTGTAATCTGAATATTGTTTCCGAATACCTTGACTAAGGCGTTTTATTTGATAACAATTTAACTTTCATTTGCCATCTGGATTATACGCATTATCCCCAAGTCATATTCTCTTATGTACACGCAGAAAAAAAGTATGGTTGGGGTAACAATATTCGAAGAGGATCATACTATTGTTGGGTATATGGTTGTGGCACAACAATATTATCTATGATCCTTACAACAATAGTATAATTCACACATAACCATACTATGATCCCCACAACCATAGTATGATTCATACTGAACCATATTATGATCTCCACAACAATAGTATGATTTACACTCAACCATACTATGATCTTCACAACAATAGTACGATTCACACTCAACCATACTATTATCTCCACAACCATATTATGATCCTCACAACCATAGTATTTTTCTTATACAACCATAGTATGATCCTCACAAACATAGTGTGATTCACACACAACCATGCTATTATCCGTACAACCATACTATTATTCAATCAACCATACTATGATCGCCAAAATTATTTATTAGGATTGGGTGTTGTTATTCAAAAATAGATTTTTTATCAAGCAAGTAATTTTAGATTGCATTACAATTAGTTCATAGCCAGATTTGAGGCCATGTTTTTATTGAACATTTCATTCAAGAAACAAAAATATATATTCCAACGGTCAAAAATACTTTTAGTTGCCAGCAGGGGTGAATGCTACTTCACCATCCGTAGACACCAAGTAACGAATGTGATTAAACCATGATCAATCGCTATATACTTAAGTGCAGGCAGATTTTAAATAAACGAGAACCAATCGGTATTAGAGTATTTCACTAAACAAAGAAAATACAATAAAAATCCTTCGAACTACATTTCGATTGTTGTTGTTTTTTTAATGGACAACAGCCATTCACTGTATCGTGTGTAAGTTTTTTTTTTGTATATTAAAAAAACATACGCTCACACATACGTGTATGCTCTATAAAACCTGTTTTGTTTTGTTCATAGTCGCAACCATACTGTATGATTGCCGTAATCATATTATTGTTAACGTAAATTTTGAACAATAATACTTTTGTTGCACCAACCATGTTTATATGGTTCCTACAACCATATTTTCATTTCTAAATGTGGCATAATACTATTGTTACATTTCAACAATAGTAATATTGTCGCAATCATACTGTTGTCAAAATGAAATTCAAAAAACAATACTATTGTTGCGACGAACCTGCTTTTATTGTAGAGAACATATTAATGTTGCGGTAACCATAGTGTAACCATATATTTTCTCTGCGTGTACTTTATTTGAAGAAATACTTCTAAGTTTTCGATCCGCACACTAAAAAGTTAACTTATTGTTCTTTTCTACGTGCTAACTTAGAGAACGAATCTTTTATTTGAAGTCCGCATGCCACGGTGCATATAAATCGCATTGAAAAGATTCAAAAATATTTTATGAAATTTGCTTTAATTTCCTTGGATTTTACACAACCAATACCATCTTTTGATAGTAGATGCCTACTTATTTTCTTCAAATCTCTGAATTCTAGGAGAGATATTGAACCTAGTATGTCTTTAAATGGTTTAATTTGTAAAAATGCTGATTGTTCTGAATTATTGTCACTAATTCGGTTCAGTACACCACCCAGAATATACAAGACATTACGTTCCCCTTGCCATTGAAACGCATCTTTTAAATTATGCTGTCGATGAACCCTTGCATAAATCTGTGAAGCTTTTTAATACAATTTGTGAACATGTAGACTTTAGTCTTTCTAGTAGTTAGTTTAAAAACTTGTTATTTACTTTAATTTTATTAGTTTTTTTAATTAGTTTTTAACTATAATTTAACCGAATTTGTTGTAAATTATATTACATTTTTTTTGTAGCTAGTCTCTAATGAGTTTATCTCCATGGACGTAATAAATTAAATGAAATTTGTTCGTATTTGAATATTCATTTTATTGTGTCATTAAAATACTCACTGTGGAAAGCCTTTTTACAATTGCTATCAAATTTCATACGTTGAATACATTCACATAAAAATTAACCTACAAATGTACATCGATTAAAGCTTAACGGTAACTAAATTATGGATTCATTTTGGAATATCATAAAAATTTCAGTTATGAACAGCATTGAACTGTTACTCATACAAAAATCAGATTGAAATGTTAGTTCAACAATAGTTTTCAATGATTCGCCCTTTTATAAGATGAAAACCAGTGAATAAACATATCAAAAGTGCATTGAATCACTTGAGCAGCTTAAAAAAATATCCGAAGTGCTAACGATACCAATGGGTCAATATAAGTGATATTTGAAGGGAATAACCGTTTAATGATATGAAAGCAACAATGCACTTTTTTGACATTAGGTTTGTTAAAAATTATATTTGTCTATACACTTTTGAATTGCTTCCTCCGTATTGTAGTAGTAGATATATGTGACGCGCAAAATAGAAAGGGACCTAAGGTTAAAAACCATTTTAAAGATTAGGTCCCTTTCTATTTGCGCTTGGAATCGACGACTTCACTTTCATAAAACGCGCATATCTCTGGGAGGGAACACTTTTGGGGCATGGGATCGGTCTCATTCGATGCTCAGATGTTGTCTACATCAAAAAAAAAGTGAAAAGTTGATGAAAAGTTTTGTTCAGGAGAGCCGTTTTAAAGATTAGGTCCCTTTCTATTTGCGCTTAGAATCGTCGACTTTACTTTCATAAAACACGCATATCTCTGGGAGGGAACACTTATGGGGCATAGGATCGGTCTCATTCGATGCTCAGATGTTGTCCACATCAAAAAAAAGAAAAAAATGAAAACTGATTTTTTTTTTACCCTTAGGTCCCTTTCTCTATGCGCTGTCACATAAAATGTTCTTACCATAGTGAGAACATGTACTCTAATATTCAGAATGACATAAAATCTAAGTCTGTTTATCTTTCTGGTGCAACCAACGCCAGTCCTGCAGCAAATGTCGTAATCAGATGGCTTAGTAGGTCAATATCCATCTTGTTTGGTTGCCCGTCCTCAGGGGCCAGAGCAAGCAGAAAAACTAAGATCCATAGGAGTACACTTACCTGCTAACGCCTTTTATGGCAGACATCCTATAGGAAAATATGGCCTCTGTAAGAAGTTGCATTCAGTTTACACAGATACGGCAACGTCCTTGAATACTGATTTCACTATCAATACCCGATGTCAAAGGATATGAAGCTGGGGGATAAAAATAAGAAGGATCATATGTCAACAATTTCTCTAGAAGTGCTCTTTTTAACTTTATAGCGCTGAAAGTAAAATTAATACAAACAAGCAAAAACCTCCTAATGATCATTGAACAGAAACTGAAATATGTGTAGTTTACCCCTTGGTACTTTTAGTATCTTAAAGGGAATTTTTCACTGCTGAGCCGATTCCGCCCATTCCCAAACAGCTAATAATTTTAAGGGTGATCCAAGTAGAGATACTTTTTTCAATAACCTTTTTTGACAGATCACGTATGAGTCGTGTCATGCTGTCATGTTATTTTTGATTAGTATTGTTTGGCATTTCATCATGGAAAGACTTACGCCTGAACAACGTTTGAAAATCGTTCAACTTTATTACGAAAATTTACGTTCTGCGAGGAATGTGTTTCGTGCACTTCGTTCAACTTATGGTCAACATAATCGGCCTACTGAGCGTACTATTCGCAACACAATCACCCATCTTGAGACCCAGCATTCATTATAGGATAATATTCGACCGAATAGACCACGTCCAGCACGCAGTGAAGAAAATGTAGCGGCCGTAGCTGAGAGTGTACACCAAGTCCGTGGAGCGTCGATTCGGCGCCGTTCGTTCGTTATGGAACGATTTGGCGTATTTACGTCGAGATCTTAAATTGAAAGCGGTCAAAATACAGCTTGTGCAAGGCCGACGTTCCCAAGCGACAGGTTCAAGAGCTGCCACTTCATCCAGAAAAAACAACGGTTTGGTGTGGTGAGAACGTAACCGATGCCGGTGAGAACGTAACCGTGAATGGCGACCGTTACGTGCCATGATAACCGACTATTTGATCTGAAATTGAAGCTCGTGATCTTGGCGACATTTGGTTTCTACAAGACGGACTACACATCCTACACATCGCATCAATCAATGGATTTATTGAGATATCACTTCGGTGAGCAGATTATTTCACGTTTTAGGCCGGTCGATTGGCCACTAAGATCGTGTGATATTACACCGTAAGACTTTTTCCTACGGGGATATGTAAAGTCTAAAGTTTATGCGGACAAACACGCTTCGATTCAGGCCGTCGCCAGTTACCAGTCGAAATGCTCGAACGAGTCATTGAAAATTAGACTCAACGGATGGACCTTCTGAGACGTAGCCGCGGCCAACATTTGATAGACATAATCTTCAGAAAATAAATGCCAAAGAATGTTCTTTCAACTAATAATTAACATTCCCCATTCAAATTGAATTTTCTGGGTTTTTTTTTTTTAAAAAGTAGGGAAACTTAACATTAGTCACCCATTATAATCATCTTGCAAAACTTAATTTCGGTCGACCGCTATCGATGGATGAAGGATGGACATCAATATTTTGAGATTTCGCAAGCGTAATAACAGATTTAGTTTACACTACATTTTTCAGTGTAGGGTACAATAAACTGAAATTCTCAACGTTGTATGGCGCCGACCCTCCATCATAGTAAGGACATATACGATACTTATATTTACTTCTGTCTTTTTGTTTGTATAGCTATATAACTTATTTACTTATATATTCTTAATCGGCGTAAAAATCTTAGACGATCTAGCCATGTTCGACTGTCTGTGGAAAGCAGGTCGCAATCTTAAAGCTAAGTAACTGAAACAGACAGTGCTCAGCTGGTGCTCTGAAACAGTTGGTTTAAAATGTACCAGTTCTGGTAGGGGGTAACAATTTTCCTACTCAAGACATTACCAACCTTATGAAAAAAACACTATTTTCGTGGAATTTTTGCTTATTTTAATAGTCGCGTTACTATCGACTCCGATCAAAAGGAAATATTCACATTTGGCCAGTAAGCAGATGCTCGATAGGGTGATCGATAACCCACCCTCATTCTGTAAAAATTGTATAACCATCGGTCCATTACTTTGACCTTAAGTGCGTTTTTTAAGAAGGGAGTGGCACCGCCCACTTATGCTCCATGAAGTGTTTCAATCCATGCCAACATCATATGCTCCAAGTGGAACCATCCTATTGACACCATGTGTCGTTTCAATTTCAGGTAGCAGAGAGATGGATATCTAGGAGCGATAGCGAGCACCATTCAAGGTTACGTTCCGGCCATCATCATTTTTGAAAAAATATGCACCGATGATTCCACCAGCTTATAAACCGCACCTAACCATGGTTTTCTTGGGGTATAATGGCACCTCTTGAACCTCTTCTTGTTGCTCTTCAGCCCAAGTGCAGCAATTTTGTATATTGACTTTGCCGTTGAGCCAGAAATGGGCCTCATCACTGAACAAAATTTTGGTCGAAAACAGCGGATCTTCCCGTTTCTCACCGAACGCTCATTTTGATAATACAGTTGCCAACATTTGTAGGTTATTTTTTTAAAAAATAAATGCCATAAAAAGTCCTTTCAAATTACCAATAAAGATTTCACACTCGATTTGAATTTTTAGATTTTTTTTGTTGTGAAAAAATACCTCTTGATAGATTGCCCTATATTACCCGGCCAAAAGCCACCAATATGAAAATTTCATAACGATCGGAGTTGATAGTGGTGATATACAAGGTGGCGCAAAGTTAATCATACGATCAAAAGATAGTACAAACTTTGAACTGGCACGTCAATCATATTTGACATATGTGAAGTAGACAGCAGCAGAATACAAACTGACAAGTAATACTTCACAAGACCGTGGGATATTTGTGTCGTTGCGTTTCCTGGTCGCGTAATCTCCCATTTTTGCATGGCCAAAAAAATCGCCAGTTTTAATCATCCCAGACTTCTTTCTCAGGGCTGCTCGAAGAAACTTTAAGTAACATATTAAAATTGAGATGAAAAGAGCAAAAATGTTTATCAACACTTGGCGGATGCCATCTCTTCTACTTAACAGCTAAAATTGTAAACCTCCGAATAAAGATTTCCATTGCTTAAAATAACTTTTTTTTTGATTAGTAGAAAGAAGAAAGTTATTTTATTCAGAGTATGATACAGTCCTTATGTGGAGAACATTTTTACCTCTTGACTAGGGTTAAAGTCGACTTTTAGACTTTTCGACTTTTCTTTTCGACTAATACAAAAAATCCAAAGTGGACTTTTTAGTGTAAAAAATTGATTTAAGTCGATTTCTCGATTTTTTCCTTAGGGTTATGAAAATGCAAAATTTTAGAATAAAAACATGTTTTCATTGCATAAAACACTTTTATTTAAAAATATAAGAGTTATTATAAACATCAGGAATTTCAAGTAGTCATATTTAAGTTATTAAAAACTTTTAAAACAAAGTTTATTTTTTAAAGCAGTCGATTAATATATAAGAAAATGGAACCACGTGTAGGCATGAATTGATCTCAGAAGAATAATCATATTTAAGTGTTTTCATATTTTAAGTATTTTGGAAAAATGTGGCTTCGAATTTGATTAGCAATAAGCTGTATGCGAAAAAAATCTCTCACACGGGACTGAAGTGGCAACGATTGACAAAGTTTTTTTCCGTCTTTTTGCAATACGAGTAAATGGGTGCGTTCAGATTGTGCTTTAATAGTGTTGGAACACCACCTCCATGATTATGGCATTTTTCGAGCCTAGTGCTTACAACATAATAATCCCATATGTGACAGCGCATACACGCAGAGAAAAAATATGGTTACTATATGGTCACGGCAACAATAGTATGTTCTCTGCAATAAAAGTATGGTTGTCGCAACATTGTTTTTTGAATTTAATTTTGACAATAGTATGATTGCGGCAATATTAATATTGTTAAAAAATATAACAAAAGCATTGTTGCCAAATTTAAAAATGAAAATATGGTTGTAGCAACAATATAAATATGGTTGGTGGAACAAAAGTATTGTTTCATGGGTTTTATGTTAGCAATAACATGATTACGGCAATCATACAGGCAAAATCGTAATTTATTTTTAATTGGACAATGTTATTTTTACGAATCTTACGCAATAATAGTAGTTTCTATTTATAAATTAAAATTTTTTCAAAACAAACTACGGATTAGTATAACTGAAATATTTTTAATAAATGAATTGTTTCTACTGTTAAATAAATCACTCCCTTCATAATGAGTTTTATGTATATTTACATAACTTATTTAATAAAAATCTCTATTGTTGAATAACAACTTAACCCAATCTTAACAAAAAAAATTGGGGATCATGGTTTTCACATACAACCATGATCCCCAATTTTTTTTGTTAAGATTGGGTTAAGTTGTTATTCAACAATAGAGATTTTTATTAAATAAGTTTTTGGTTGTGAGGATTATAGTATTGTTGTGGTGATCATAGTATGGTTCAGTGTGAATAATAATAATATGATTATGGGGATCATAGTATGGTTGTGTGTGAATAATTATACTGTTGTGAGGACCATAATATTGTTATGGGGATCATAGTATGGTTGTGTGTGAACCATACTATTGTTGTGATGATCATAATATTGTTGTGGCACAACCATATAACCAACAATAGTATGATGCTCATCGAATATTGTTACCCAAACCATACTTTTTTTCTGCGTGTAGAGAAAGGGACCTAAGGGTAAAAAATCAATTTTCACTTTTTTTATGTAGACAACATCTGAGCATCGAATGAGACCGATCTCATGCCACAAAAGTGTTCCCTCCCAGAGATATGCGCGTTTTATGAAAGTGATGGTACACCAAAGATACACGTATTTAAATCTTTAAAATGGCTCTCCTGAACAAAACTGGTTTTTACCCTTAGGTCCCTTTCTATTCTGCGCGTCACATATGCAATCGTCTTCGTGGGAACCCTTGGAACCATCGCCATCGGATAAATGGGCATCAATAGTTAATCGTTAAGTTCCGATTTAGGTGTTAATCAGTTCGACTTGATTGATTGCTCTGGATAAATCTAGAACATTTTTGAAGCCATGCGTTTTTACCTCGACATACGTGGCCACAACTATAAAATAAAACTTAAATATATTACTTATTTGGCGAAAATAAATAAAAAACAAATTAAATTTAAGCAATATGCATTGTTAGGGTGGTAATTTATATTATTTGAAGTTAACATAAAAAAGTCGAATTTTAGACATTTTAAAATGAAAAAGCCGATTTACCGACTATAACTTTTTTATACCCAAAAGTCGATTAGTCGAAAATCAACTTATAGAACCCTACTTTTGATCGATCTGGCCTATTTTTTAATACCAACCGTTTCAGTCTATAAACACATATTTCTGTCACCTCGCTTCAATGGTGCGACCTTTAGTTTGTTTCTCACCGACGGACATGGCTAAATCATCTTAGAATTTTACGACGATACACCTTATAAGGCCCCAAGCCAGTATTCGAAGTGTTGCAAAGGTTCAGGTGAATTAACGCTCTATCCTATAACGGAAGGAATAAAAACAGGCTGTAATCCACTTGTCACTTCAGACTTTTGATTTACAATTGCTATTAAACTTCTTACGGCGCGTACATTCGCATAAAGCTCAACCTACTTTTGTTGCTGACAAGTGTCACAAATGTAAATTGATTACGATCGTAATGGTAAACAACAATTCCATTATGGATTCATTTCGGAATATCTTTAAACCTTCAGACAATGAACAGCATTGAACTTTTACAATGCAAAAATACCAATGTACTGTGAGTTTGACAAATTACGTAAGTCAGTCAAAGCTCTTGACTGACTGACAACGATTTACCCACTAATAACATGAAAAAGAATAAGTAATTAGAAGGATTCGTTAGAGGATGTTCAAATACAATCCTCCAGCACAGTTTTAGAGGCATCCTTAAAGAATATAATTGATATAATTCATAAAATATAATAAATACACACGAAAAAAACTAGAACTAATGGGCACTACAAATCCCAAAACAAATCGAAGTTACTTTTTACTCGCAGCACAAAAGAAAAAAAATTCTGCCAAACGTGACAATATTTTAAGTTATAAATACGGCATAGACTTAAAATTAGTGAAACCGAATATGTGTCTCTTTTGTTAATGTAACTCTTTAACATCAAGTCTAGGTAGATTGATTTTTTATTGTCCGAGTTATGGAAGTTTTACTGTATATTAAATTCAAATGGTATTGAATTGCAAAAAAACAAGTAATTTTTTGCTTATGAATAGGTGTCGGAATTTTATGTATTTCGAATGTATTTTGTTTGAATATTTCCATGCTCTCTAATACGTTTAACTGTCTTCCTTTGTAATATTCTCTAGTATATTAGTATTCTCCAGCATGATTTATACACTTTTGCATGGGCTCAAACCAATTGTCGAAGCATTTTTTCCACTCCGATTGAGACACCTCTAAAACAAGGTTTTTGAACTCTTCAACAGCATCTTCTGTCGACGAAAATCGTTGAACACGCATTTTTTTCGTGATGTGCAGTAGTAAAAATAAGTCATTGGCCATGTCAGCGCTGTACGGCGGATGACCCATCAATTCGATGTTTGGTCAAAAAGGTGCTGGTTTGAGCCGATGTGTGAGAGTTTGCATTGTCACAATGATTCGTCTTCTCTTGTTCGTTTTTCGAATTTATCCGAAGACTCTAGGCAAACAAATTGTGCTGTAACACTCAGATTTGACCGTCCTACGTTGCTCAAGCGGAACAGTCGCCACATGACCAGTTTTGCCGAAGACCATTTGCTTCTAGGCGACCATTTGCTTCTAAGTGCTTCTTTCACGAACAACTTTCGTTGGATTTGGCTTGTCTTCGTAGACCCACACGGTCGTTTGATGTTTTGTTTCGGGCTCATACGCATAGATCCATGATTCGTCACCTGTGGCAATCTTATAAACGTCTTTTGAGCACCACGATCGTATTTTTTCGAAATTTCTTTGCACCAATCGACAGGAGTTTTTTTTTGAACGATTGTCAAATTGTGCGGGATCCAACGAGAACAAACCTTTTTTACGGCCAGGTGTTCATGCAATATCGAATATATGCTGGTGGAAGAAATGTCCAAGGATGTCTCTATCCACGGTATGTCACATGGCGATCTTGCATTATCAGTTCACGGCATGAATGTTCTCTGGCACAACGGCCGTTTTTGGACGACCTTCATGACCTACGTCTTTGAGCGAGCGTCGGCCACGTTTGAATTCATAAAACCAGTTTTTTGTATTGCTATAGGATGGATGGTGCTTCATCGCCATACAAAGATTTAAGTTCATCGATGCACTCTTGTCGTGACTCCACGTCGAAAGTTGTGAAAAATGATCGCACGAAAATTTTCACGAGTTAATTTCAAGCTACGCTTAGTGTTGCCTAGGCCAGAAATATATAGCAATCCTCGTTTTTGGCCATATCTTCTTTTTCTACAGCGTATTTTAAAATTTGTTGATGCATATTTAAGCGCTTTAAAAGCGTTTTTAGTGCATATAACTTCGATCCCTATTTATGGTCCCTGCAGAAACAGTACTTCAGTTTTTTAAAAATAAATTAAAGCACATTCACTGTTTAAGAAATTCTTTATAATTGTGTGATCGAAAAATAGGGGGTTTGACACCATAATCCCACAATACGACGGGCATTGGTACACAGTAATTATAACTATAATGAAGGATTGTAACAACGATTTAAACCCTTTGTGCAACCCTATATGCTATTAAACGAATTTATTAATTTTCAATAGTTTTCAATAATTTAACATATGTGACAGCGCATAGAGAAAGGGACCTTTTCACTTTTTTTTTGATGTGGACAACATCTGAGCATCGAATGAGACCGATCCCATGCCCCAAAAGGTTCCCTCCCAGATATATACGCGTTTTATGAAAGTGATGGCACACCAAAGATACAGAACAAAACTGGTTTTTACCCTTAGGTCCCTTTCTATTTTGCGCGTCACATATAAAGCAAAAAAGCTCTACAAAACACAACAGCAGTGTCGTTTTGGTGATTCACAGTGGTTTCCCAAAAACTACTCGTAAGCCAACAAACGTCAACGCCACCAACCACCAATCATGGCCTACATAAATAAAACGATAATTATGGTTTACGACGGACGGACGGACGAGGCCGCTATTGAACGCTTGTCCAACGACACAAAGTCTTTTAAAAAAAATAATGAGCCCCATGCATGTATACATAAATTATTTAAATATTTCATATTGTGTGTGTGTGTTTATTTTTGTTGTTTAATATTGATGATGTTTGCCAAAGATTAAAAACAACACACTCGAGTTTGTCTCGACTACGCGATTCCCAAGAAGTGTCCTTGTGGTTTTTTCGGTCTCGGCGGAATTTTCCCCCGAGACTCGCACTAGTGGAGTGACATATTAACCTTGTTAGGAGTTGGTAGTCACCTGCGACCTTGTTCGTACTCTGCTCTGCTGGTGTGCGGGTGGGAAAGTCCATTCATTCATAATAATTAATGTCAATTGTGTTCCGTTCATGTGGGCTCTATTTCGATGAGGTTAAACTTGATTGATTACTGGAAAATTTGAAAGCCATTAAGAGCTCTCCTATTGAGTCTTTTCCAAAAATCGAGCGAAGAGTTCGGCAGAAAAAAATTAAAAAAAAATTATATAAACCCTCTGCCATGGAGAGTGTTTTAAAATCAGACGTGGTTATTAGAAGCAAACTATAATTCTTGACGAAATGCATGTGATTATCGAAAATGTCGTGGTAAATCTTTTTGCTGAGCATATTTGTAAAGTATTTTTTCTTTTCGATACCCTTGGTTTAAAATAAAGGGGAATGATCAAAAATTGCCATTACAATGGCAATGAATTACCGCTTCTTATAAATACTGTTACATAAAACAAGGACAAAATTTAAAATCAGGCTTGGCCGACTATAAGATATCATAAACCACTATGCTATTTACAGGATTAATCACCTCAGTCAAGAGCTTGAACAAGGTCGGACTCAATATGTTAGAGTCAATTATTTGTTGCGAGTACCATACAAAATTTGAGCACGATGGGGTAAAATTTATGGCTTCGAAAGCTGCAGGACCTCAAATCAGCAGGGACCTTTGTTGTGGGGGCTATTCGAAAACATGGACCCATATGGTCCAATGTTACAGGATATGGTGGTTGGAAGCTCGTAACGCTCCTTTCGAAACTTGATACAAATCGGATGTATAATATGGCTTCTAAACATGTAGATTCAAAAATCTGGAAGGACCTTTGTGTGAGGGCTCTAGGCAAGTATGGACTTTTGTGGCTCAGTTTCACTACAGTTAATTAATGGTCGCTCATAACATTTCATTCAAAACTTGGGTGTGCTTGGACTAATTTGTGGTTTCTAGAGCTGCAGAAACTCAAATCGGAAGGGACCTTTGTATGGAACCTTTTCAAAAACATGGACGGATGAGGCCCAATTTTACCGGTGATATGTTTTAGTTACTTCTAATGCTCTGTACCAAATTTGATCAGAATAGGGTGTAATATATGGCTTTTAGAGATGTACGTTCTGGAATCGGAACATATGGTGGTTATACGAAAACATAAGGCTATACTTAATTAATGGTAGCTCATAAGGTACGATGCAAAATTTCGACGTGATCGCGTGTTATTTGCGGCTTTTAGGGCAGCAGGATCTCTAATCGGGAGGGACCTTTGTGTGGGAGCTATTCGAAAACTTAGACCGATATGCACAAGTTTCACCAGAGATGGGAGTTGGTCACTCGAAATGCTCTGTGTTAATTTTTTTCGAAATCAGATGTAATATCCCAGCAAACCAAACCTTCAGAATTCAGTCTGAATTCTGTACGACAATCGGCAAAATGTTCCGATTTCGGATCAGAATTCTAAGCGAGTTCGTAACGAAAAACATATGAGAAGGTCGACACGAATTCTGAACTACATCTCTGAGGGAGTTCTGATGTTTTTGCCGACATTTCGAACAGATTTTTGACCGAATTCTGAACTGAAGTCTTGGGAAATTCGAAAGGAAATTTCGATTGCTCGTATCGAATTCTGAACGACTTCGGTCAGAATTCTGGCATTAAGTCTTATTAAATTCTGATGTTTGTACCGACATCTCGAACCGAATTCTGAACGAATTCCGAGCTTATGTCATGGTAAATTCTAAATGTAAACAATCAAAAAGAAGAAAATATTTTTGTTCTACAAGAAAAAAGTAGTAAAACATTTTCAAAAAGCGTTCGGAAAGACTTTTAAGAGTAGTTACAAGTAGGGCTGTCTGCAGTTTCGCAAGCAATAATTGTGCTGTAACTATGTTTAGGGCTATACACTTAAGGGCAACCAGTTTTGCATTTAACGAGAACTGCCGGCAGTAGAGTTTTCCTTCGAACACAATAAAATCCCTCGAACAGCTAAGCTAACCAAACGTTCAGAATTTGAATTTGAAAAATAAAAAAAACCTCAGACAAACAGTTAAGAATTCGTTCAGAATTAGTTCCGACATGTCTGAACACAAGAACAACAACTGTAAAATATGAAGCAAATAACAAAAATTTTAAACGAATAGACTACCTCAGATAAATAGTTCAGAATTCGTTGCGAGCTCGATAAGAGAAGTCTGAACAAAAAATTAATAAAAATCCCACAAACAAGTCTAACAGAATTCGGGCCGAATTCGTTTAGACATTTCGGAACATAATAAATAAAAAATCCTCAGACAAATCGAACAGAATTTGTAAAGATTTCGGTAAAATTTCTCGATAGAGTTCAGATATTGTTCAGAATTGTCTGTTATCAGACATTTTCGGCAAATTTGGTTTACTGGGATGTGGCATTTACATAAGCATGTATGATATCAAAATATGGACCGTATAGTGGTAAGGGTCGGTCCCTTTAAATGTGCACCAGTCACCCCTTGATTTAAAGATTATCTAGAGACGATTTCGGGAACATTACATTTTCTATGCACCCTGCATACCGACTTTTTGTTTTTTTTTATTCTACGCTTTTTTTTATCCTGAAAACAAGTAAAAGGGGATATGTAGGTTGCACAGAAAAAACAAATTTCGTGTTGCCAAAATCGTCTCCAGATAATCTTTAAATCTAGGGGGTGACTGGTGTAACTTTTTTTCTACCCACACTAATGTACAGGATAGCGCACGAATCGCGCTACAAAAACACAACATAATACATTTTTTTTCTGTGTGAGTAATCGTCTTATTCTCTATTTTATTTGGTAATTTAATACTAAGATTTAATTAAATGAACGATTGGGGTAACGAAAAGAGGTTTAGATAGTGCAGCGGTTCCATACTATGCAGTCCTGCATTTCCGTTCAAACGGCATTTATGAGGAAGTTCAGCGGAACTGCCCCAAGTAGATGGACTATTATTAGGCTGGTTCACATGTTTGCCGAATCTGCAAGCATCACACGAAGACCGTATTATCGAGACCCTATGTTCGGGTTCAAGACACCATCGGGGCTGTAGCATTGCCAATTCTGGCAAAACCAACCTTTTCGACTTGAAACATATTGGCGCAAACTGCGGTCATTACAACTGGTAATTCATGATGTCTTTTTTTCAGTACAAATTCCAAATTACGAGGAAGTTTAAGCCTCTGGATTTGTTTATTCGAATGGAATTTTGCCCAAAAATTATTTAAATGGCTGAAGAAGACAAAAGCTTGATAAATTGCTTGTATATGTCTGCTGCGGCCCATTTTGATCTAAACGGCAATGTAAACAAGCAAAATTTGCCGTTATGGAGTGAATCTAATCCACAACTACTCAATGAGACAGAACTGCAACCAGAACGAGTTAATGTGTGGTGCGCAGTTTCATCAAGCTGCATTGTGGGACCATACTTCTTTGAAGAAAACGGAGTAATAGTGACTGCCAATATGATTGTTATTTAATGATGTTAAAGGAGTGTTTTTACCCAGAACTGAGCCGAAGACGTGTCTGATTCAACAGCATATGTGACAGCGCATGGAGAAAGGGACCTAAGGGTAAAAAAATCAATTTTCACTTTGTTTTGGTGTGGACAACATCTGAGCATCGAATGAGACCAATCCCATGCCCCAAAAGTGTTCCCTCCCAGAGATATGCGCGTTTAATGAAAGTGATAGTACACCAAAGATACACGTATTTAAATCTTTAAAATGGCTCTCCTGAACAAAACTGTTTTTTTCTTAGGCCCCTTTCTATTTTGCACGTCACACACGCAGAAAAAAAGTATGGTTGTGGTGACAATATTCGAAGAGGATAATACTATTGTTGGGTATATGGTTGTGGTACAACAATATTGTGATCCTCACAACAATAGTATGATTTAAATACAACCATACTATAATCCTCACAACAATAGTTTGATTCACACATAACCATACTATGAACCCCACAAACAAAGTATGATTCACCCTCAACCATACTATAATCTACACAACCATAGTATGATCCTTACAACCATAGTATGTTTCACATATAACCATAGTATGATCCTAACAGCCATAGTATTATTCACAAGCAACCATAGTATGATCACACACAATTTTACTATGATCCCCAATATTATTTATTAGAATTGGTTTAAGTTGTCAACAATAGATTTGGATTATGAAAATTATTCAAAAATACATTAAATTCAAAATAATAGGAGTGATTTATTTCAAAGTAGAAAAAATAAGTTTAAATAAATGTAGGCGTTTTTGTTAAAAATATTTCAGTTAAACAAAGCCAAAGCAGCTTGTTTAAAAAAATTTTAATTTCAATAAAAAAAAGTACTTTTATTGCATTAGATCCGTAGAAATAACATTTGTTCTAAAAATCATATTTAAATGAAGAAAAATTACAATCATACAGTATGATTGCCGTAATCATATCATGGTTAACATAAAACGCAAAACACAATACTTTTGTCGCACCAACCATATTTATATTATTGCCATAACCATATTTTTATTTTTAATTTGGCAATAATACTATTGTTACATTTCAACAATATTAATATTGCAGCAATTATACTATTGTCAAAACTAAATTCAGTTAACAATGCTATGGTTGCGAGGAACATACTTTTTTTGCGGAGAACATATTATTATTGCCGTGACCATGTAGTAGCCATGTTTTTTCTCTGCGTGCATATGGTTCCGGCAAAATGGTGCAACTGCACATATAGCCAAACCAGTTATGGCAGAGCTCCAACAAAAATCCCTAAACAAATTTATATCCAAAAACTCCACTTACCGTTTACCCACCAGGTCACTGGACCTGACTGCACCACACTTTTTATGGGGTTATGTCAAGCAAGAGGTGTACAAACTGAACCCAAGGAATTTGACTGAATGGAATCAGTTCATTAAAAAACAATAATTGAAGCGATCCCAACTTCAACCCTTTAGGCCGCAATGAATAATTTTCTGATCAGGTGTCGCATATGCGTGGATGAGCATGGAGGTCAGTTACGGTCTATCATACGCAGAGAAAAAATATGGTTACTGTATGGTCACGGCAACAATAATATGTTCTCTGCAATAAAAGTATGGTTTTCCCATTTACAATATTGTTTTATGAATAACATTTTGACAATAGTATGATTGCGGCAATATTAATATTGTTGAAATGTACCAAAGGTATTGCTGAAATGTAACAATAGTGTTGTTGCCAAATTAAAAAATGAAAATGTCGTAGCAACAATATAAATATGGTTGGTGAGACAAAAGTATTGCCTGTTTAAGGCTTATGTTAACAATAAAATGATTACGTCAATCATACTGTATGATTGTAATTTTTCTAAATTGGAATATGGTTTTAAGAACAATGTTATTTTTACGAATCTTATACAATAATAGTTCTTTTTATATGTGATCCGGCCTATGAAAGGGTGGTTTATGACTCAAAAAAGAAATTGCGAGAAACAGCCAAGTCAAAGATAAGTCAAAGTTAAAGATGAGTCATAAGCCAAAGTTAAAGATGAGTCATAAGGTACCTTTTCATAGGCCGGGTCACATATGTAAACTAAAATTTTTACAACAAACTGATTTGGAATTATTTATTTCAAATATTTTTTATAAATGAAAAGGTAATTATTATTTGGATTTTAGTACAAATCGTTGTTGTTGGCAACATAACCCAATCCTAATAAATGCTCTTTAAATATTGTTATGCCAACCATACTATTTTTCTTCGTGCATCTTCAAACACAATAAGTCATATAAAAATGTCTATACGAGTACAATAACAAAATTAATGAATATATCGATTAAAAAAAGTTATTTGAATTTCTTATTGTAGCACAATTAAAACACCACCAAGTTTCATCGATATCGGTTCATAATTGCGACCAGTACATTGATTACAACGAAAGATTGACAGACGGACGGGCATCGCTCAACCGAATCAGATAGTGATTTTGAGTCGATTGGTATACTTAACATAGGGTCTATCTACATTCCTAGAGGGGTTAGTTACTATGACTTAGTGCTGATCTCTCACTAAGACATAGTATCCTGTACCACAGAGTGATATAGAGTATAATAATTAGGAGGTACTTTTCAAAACATGATTATTCCACTTTTGAAAAAAAAAAATTTTTTATTTTTTTTGTTTGGTAGCATTGAATTGAATACTCTGCGAAAATAAAATGTTTCAAAATGTCAATAATTACACCAGGAAAATAATTGAAAAATGCATGATTTCATCAAAAGTAGATTATTCCACTTCAGAATGACATTATCCATTTCAAATATACATTTTTGGAACAAAATATGATTAATCCAGAAGAAAAAATAATTTTTTTTTTTTAATTTCTTTAGATTAAAATGAACCTAATGTTGTTTTATTTCAACTTAATATATCTGATACCTAATTAGTTTCAGCAAAACAAGATTAATCCACAGTGGTTTGAATCAAAACATGATTATTCCAACCAGCCGCATCAAAACAAGATTATTCCATTTTAAATCATGCATTTATTCCAAATATAGAAGTGCCAACTTTTTAAATCCTACACAAAACAATGACTAATCTTTACGCCTTTAATAATGCACCAAAATTTCGGGTTAAATATATAGGGGCATACCCAAGAAACTATTTTCTCAATTTGTGCAAAAACACAAAAAGTGGAATAATCATGTTTTGAAAAGTACCTCCTCAATTAGGGAGACCTTATTTTGTGTGTATAATATGGATCATTGGTAGAGTCTTGGCGTTAAATGAAGTAAAACGGACGAAGGGGAAAAAAATTCCCTTTATGGGACCGAAAGTACTTGGGAAAAAGGAATTTTTTTTTTTGAGTATTTGCTCAACGGTAGAGTTCGTGTAGGAAACGACCTGGTTGAACTTAATGACGTTACCCATGAAATATTTATCCGTAAAAAATTTAATGAGACTGGGGTTGGTCTTAAAGACCCATCTCGGCTAATCTAGGCAGTTTAGCTGTTGCATTGTTTTCTTGAACTTGATCATTAGTCAGATTTATTTACTTAGTACGGACATAAATACTGTTACACACGTTTTATACTGTAAAATAAAAGTACTGAATGACCCCATCGTAAGAGACACCCCAACAAACCATGACAAACTGGGTGATGACCCTTTTCCACCCTTGGAATCAGTTCAGACTCTATCATTTCGCTTGTTAAATTTTTCCTGAACGGTAAAAAATTTTTCATCGGTGAACAAAATTTGTCTATGCAAGTTATCAGCGTGCTTCACCAAAATACCTTTGCATTTTGCAATCCTATTTTTTTTAAAGCTGCGATAAATGTCCGGCACGTCGTTTGAAAGCCCCAAGTCCCAAGTCTTTCTTAATGATTCGACTCATGGGCTTTTGCGTGATATTCATCTCACGGGCCATGATTTTTTGTTTTCGGAGCGGATTTCTGTGAATTCTTGATTTAACGGCATTGATGACATGCGGTGTTCGAACAGAGCGTGGGCGGCCCGACCGGTGGCGGTCTTTTACATCTCCAGTCTCCTTAAACAGTTTTATGCATCGGTAGACGAACATGCGGCTAATCCCTAGTGGCCGGAGCATTTTGAAAATATCGCTTTTTTCATTTTACACTTGAAAAGCGCTATTACAAGCGCTATTACAGCGATACGGTTCTCATTATCTGACCACTCCATGATGAAAGTTGAAACAATTTTAAAATACCGTTACAGACTAACGCTATTGAGGTTAGCTTTCAAAAATCATTTGACATTAAGGGGGTATGTTCAGTTCTACTATTGAAACGGGTGTGTTCAATGTTGTAACAGTATTTATGTCCCTACACGCAGAGAAAAAACTTGGTTACTACATGGTCACGGCAATAATAATATGTTCTCCGCAATTACAGTAAGTTCGTCGCAACCATAGCATTGTTAACTGAATTTAGTTTTGACAATAGTATAATTGCTGCAATTTTAATATTGTTGAAATGTAACAATAGTATTATTGCCAAATTTAAAAATGAAAGTATGGTTATAACAACAATATAAATATTGTTGGTGCGACAAAAGTATTGTGTTTTGCGTTTTATGTTAACCATGATATGATTACGGCAATCATACTGTATAATTGTAATTTTTCTTCATTTAAATATGCTTTTAAGAACAAATGTTATTGGTACGGATTAAATGCAATAATAGTACTTTTTTATCGAAATTAAAATTTTTAAAACAAGCTGCTTTGGCTTTGTTTAACTGAAATATTTTTAATAAAAACGCTTACGTTTATTTAAACTTATTTTTTCTACTGTAAAATAAATCACTCCTATTATTTTGAATTTAATGTATATTTTAATATGTGTTATAATTTAAATCTATTGTCGACAACTTAAACAATTTAATAAATTATATTGGGGATCAAAGTACAATTGTGTGTGATCATACATAGGGATCATAACATAGTTCCGTGTGAATCATATTATGGTTGTGAGGATCATACT
Organism: Hydrotaea diabolus; assembly: GCA_963513945.1. Classification (NCBI taxonomy): domain Eukaryota; kingdom Metazoa; phylum Arthropoda; class Insecta; order Diptera; family Muscidae; genus Hydrotaea; species Hydrotaea diabolus. Next base: position 83,979,720 of record OY740716.1, on the reverse strand, counting down.
ATGGTTGTATGTGAAACATACTATGGTTGTGAGGATCATACTATGGTTGTGGAGATCATATTATGGTTGAGTGTGAATCATACTATGGTTGTGGGGATCATAGTATGGCTATGTGTGAATCATATTATTGTTGTGAGGATCATAATATTGTTATGCCACAATCATATAACCAACAATAGTATAGGAGTGATTTATTGAACAGTAAAAAAAATATTTATTAAAAATATTTCAGTTATACTAATTCGTAGTTTGTTTGGAAAAAATTTAATTATTTTTACTATTATTGCGTAAGATTCGTAAAAATAACATTGTCAAACTAAAAAAAAATACAATTTTGCCGGTATGAATACCGTAATCATGTTATTGTTAACATAAAAGCCATGAAAACAATACTTTTGTTCCACCGACCATATTTATATTGTTGCTACAACCACATTTCCATTTTTAAATTTGGCAACAATACTATTGTTACATTTCAACAATATTATTTTTTTCGCAATCATACTATTGTCAAATTGAAATTAAAAAACAATACTATGGTTGCGACTACCATACTTTAATTGCAGAGAACATACAATTGTTGCCGTGACCATATAGGAACCATATCTTTTCTCTGCGTGAAAAAACTATTCAAAATGCGAATAATTGATTGGGAATCAGTCTGAAATACACAAATTCTGTTGTATTCTGAATGCTTTTGGCTGCAATCCCAAAATATAGAAAACATTGTGAAACTTTGGTTAGAAATACAATAAGACTATAGCTAGGATAATATAACAGGATGGCGCAAAACTACCGTGGTGGTTTAAATGTTTAATAACATAAATGTTTTAAACTTATTTTTATTTTTATTTCAGAATTTTGTGAAGCAAATTTTGGGAATTTAATATGGAACACCACACAACAGAACAGCGATTTGCAATTGTTGAATTTTGCATTTTCTGTTACAGGACCTCTCTGGTGAACAAAATATTTCGCGCAGACGCGTTTTCAATTGACACCCACTTTAACCGGATTTAACAGCGCCAGACTGTTTTCTTTGGGGTTATTTGAAAGAAAGGGCATACGTAAATAAGCCAGCGACCACACCACAGCTAAAACAAAACATTCGCCATGAAATTCAAGCCATAACACCGGAAATTTACTAAAAATTATGCAAAATGTACTGGAAAGTGCACAAATGTGCGCGGTCGAAAATGGCCACCACTTGCGCAATATAATTTTTCGTACTTAAGCCAAATATATTCCCCATTAATTTACTAAATATACACGCAGAAAAAAGTATGGTTGGGGTGACAATATTAGAAGGCCATCATACTATTGTTAGATATATGGTTGTAGCGCAACAATATTATGATCCTCACAACAATAGTATGATTCACACACAACCATAGTATGACCCTCACACCATAGTATGATTCACAGTCAACCATACTATGATCTCACAACCATAGTATGATTAACACTTAACCATACTATGATCACCACAACCATAGTATAATTCACACTCAACCATACTATGATCCCCACAACAATATTATGATCCTCGCAATAAAAGTATGTTTGACATACAACCATAGTATGAACCTAACAACCATTGTATGGTTCACACGCAACCATAGTATGATCCCACTCAACCATAATATGGTCCTCAAAATTATTCATAAGGATTGGTTTATGTTGTCAAACAATAGAGATTATTATTAAGTAAATAAATTAAAAATACATTAAATTTAAAATAATAGGAGTGTGTGTTACACAAAAGAAAAAATCAATTTAAAAAAACGTAAGCGTTTTTATTAAAAATATTCAAATTATGAAAAATTACAATCATACAGTATGATTGCTGTTATCTTATTATTGTTAACATAAAACCCAAAAAACAATACTTTTGTCGCACCAACCATATTTATATTGTTGCTGCAACCATAGTTTCATTTTTAACTTTGGCAATAATACTATTAGTTCATTTCAACAATATTAATATTGTCGCAATCATACTATTGTCAACATGAAATTCAAAAAACAATACTATGGTTGCTACGAACATACTTTTATTGCAGAGACCATACTATTGTTGCCGTGACCATATAGTAACCATATTTTTTCTTTGCGTGTGAGTAACAAAAAATAATAATAATAATAAATCAATTAATAAAAAAATGTTATTAAATATTCAAACCACAACGATAGTTTTTCGCCACCCTGTATCTAAGACGCAATCAAGCAGGCTTTCAAACAAACCGATCCGGCCAATATTACGCATCATACTTGAGCAAATAAATCAATGGCAACTTGAATGTCTCATAGATTTGAATTGACTTGCATTCAAGAAATGCCCAATAAAATTGATTAAGCTCATCGAATCCCAGTACGATAGATTCGAGTACAAAGTACTGCACAACAAACTCCAGTCAGCAGATATAGAACTCAAGACTGGAGTTAAGCAAGGCTGTCCTCTTCTTTTTTCAGACGTGTTAGATGATACTCAAAGCAAGGCTTTGATAGCCAACAGGCTTAAAGAAGCCTCACCGTCGGAACTAACGAGCTTTAAATTAAGGTCTACGCATTAACATGAGGAAAAAAGATCGTTCAAGAATCAGCCAATGATAGAAACTGAAAAGTTTTACTACTTAGGAAGCATACCAACTTCTACTAGTGGTACCGATGAAGACATCTCTTCCCGCATAGACGTAAGATATGTGCATCAAAACAAATTTCAACTAATACCAAACTCAGAATGTATATTTCTAATGTGATTCCGTGATTGTTAAGGTCAAAGGATTTCTGTGCGCTAGTAGGACTGCTACCTTAGGTACGACAATAGGTTGGTTCAGTTGAACCGCTGAAAACGCGTTTGTCATATCCTCATTGCTGGAAACAGGGCAATCTGCGGTGAAGATAAGGTTGACTACAACTCCTGTAGGAAAATGTGTAAACGCATAAAATAAAAACTGTAGCATACATTGAGGCATGCATAAAATGTTTATTTCTTAATAGCACCCTGTACCATATTTGTAAAAAAAACATTCAGAAGAGTGCGTCATATGTCGAGATGCAAGACAAGATATTTAAAACAAAAACAATTGAAATAACCCAGTCTAGCTGTTTTGACCAAATACGATTCAAGGTCTAACGAACCCACTCAATTCTCAGTAGAGTTTTTATTGAAGATAAGACACATATTTTGATAAGACACATCATTGAACTGTGCATAATTTGTGTTTTTATGAGATTCGCCTGAGAGGTGCATATTTGAATTGAAGTGAACCGCAATTGATAAGGGCACAAGAACGGACTAGGTAGGTTATAATTTTTTAATACATATTTGTAAAAATATGTATGTGGACAGGACATTGGGGAAAAATATTTGAAATTTTTTTGAAGTTAAAGTTAGATAGTGAGTATTTCTTTCTTCTTTAAAGTAAATCACTGTTAAATGTTTGAGAGTTGTCCACGAAAATCAATTTTATCTTTTGTCATTTATCGATAACTATTGACATAGATATATAGGGTGATCCATCCAAAGGTATTTTTTCAGAACAAAAAAAAAATATAAAAATTCAAATCAAGTGTGTAATCTTTATTGGTAATTGAAAAGAACATTTTATGGCATTTATTTTTTGAAAATAATTACCTTCAAATGTTGGCAACTGTATTATGGAAATGAGCGTTCGGTGAGAAACGGGAAGATCCGCTGTTTTCGACCAAAACTTTGGACCATTTCTGGCTCAACGGCAAAGTCAATAAACAAAGTTGCCGCATTTGGGCTGAAGAGCAACAAGAAGAGGTTCAAGAGGTGCCATTATACCCCGAGAAAACCACGGTTTGGTGCGGTTTATAAGCTGGTGGAATCATCGGTGCATATTTTTTCATAAATGATAATGGCCGGAATGTAACCGTAAATGGTGTTCACTATCGCGCCATCATATCTTGACGACACTTGGTTTCAACAGGACGGTGGCACTTGCCATACAGCTGCTCAAACAATGGATTATTTCAAAAAGCAGCTAGATCGTGTGATATCACACCTTTAGACATTTTTCTTTGGGGTTACGTAAATTCCAAAGTCTATGCTGCCAAACAAGCTACGATTTAGGTTTTGGAAGCCAACATAACGCGTGTCATTAAAGCTATACCGGTCGAAATGCTCGAACGAGTCATCCAAAATTGGGCCCTCAGAATGGAAACCCTGAAACATAGTTGCGGCCAACATTTGAAGGAACTTGTATTCAAAAATAAATAAAATAAATTGTCCTTTCAAATTACCAATAAAGATTCCACACTTGATTTGAATTTTTATATTTTTTTTGTTCTGAAAAAATACCTCTTGATGGATCACCCTACTCTGGAATTGTAACGACGATATTTTATTGGTATTTTATTAGGTGTTTTCCGATACTTTACAGGAGAACCAAAAATACAGTTGCATATATTTATTCTGCGTAATTTCCGAAAATTAGTAATTGCAGTCGACTCGTATAGATTTGCCACATTTTTACAAAAAAAATTGAGTTTAAGTCGCGATATTGTGTGCCACAAAAATGTTACATAGGTCCTTTTAGTATTGCCTTTTCTGTAATAAAATAAAAAAATGATAATTTTCCACATAGGCCCTTTTATATGCTGCACCATTGGGTGGGGGTGTACCAAATTTGGCATTTCGTTTAGTACACCTCAAAATATTGATATGTTTTTGATCAGCGTCCAATTCTGAGACGCTCTAGCGATGTCCGACCGTCCTTCCGTCCGTGTGTCTTTTGAAAGCCCTATACACGCAGAGAAAAGATATGGTAACTATATGGTCGCGGCAACAATAGTATGTTCTCTGCAGTAAAAGTATGTTCGTCGCAACCATAGTATTGTTTTTTGAATTTCATTTTGACAATTGTATAATTGCGGCAGTATTAATATTGTTGAAATGTAACAAATGTATTGTTGCCAAATTTAAAAATAAAAATATGGTTGTAGCAACAATATAAATATGGTTGGTGGGACAAAATATTGTTTTCATGGGTTTTATGTTAACAATAACATAATTACGGCAATCATACCGGCAAAACCTTAATTTTTTTTTACTTGGCAATGTTATTTTTACGATTCTTACGCAATAATAGTAATAAAAATTATATTTAAAAAAAAAACTACGGATTAGTATAACTAAAATATTTTTAGTAAATGATTTTTTTACTGTAAAATAAATCACTCCTATTGTTACATAACTTACTTAATAAAATTCTTTATTGTTGAATAACAACGTACGAGTATTCCAGTCAACAAACAATTTTGTCGACCATAGTATGGTTGTGCGTAAGTCATACTATGGTTGTGAGGATCATACTATGGTTGAAGGTTAAACAAACTATGGTTATGACGATCATAATATGGTTGTGGGGATCATAGTATGGTTGAGTGTAAATAATAATATGGTTGTGGGGATCATAGTATGGTTGTGTGTGAATGATTCTATTGTTGTGAGGACCATAATATTGTTATGGGGATCATAGTATGGTTGTGTGTGAACCATACTATTGTTGTGATGATCATAATATTGTTGTGCCACAACCATATAGCCAAAAATAGTATGGTGCTCTTCGAATATTGTTACCCCAACCATACTTTTTTTCTGCGTGTAGCGGCCACAATAATCAACCAAGAAAGTCCAAACTTTTTAGAGAAATGTATTGTTGTTGCAAGCTGTTTTTGGAATTTATAATGGACCAAATCCATTCAAAGGAAATGAGGTTCCCTATACTCAAAGGACTCAAACAACATCTGTAAAAATCACTCTTTTTGGGGGTATTTTGTAAAAAAGTCGGTACCATGGGATTGAACTAGGCTGCTGAAACTAGGTATGAAACTGTCCTTTGGACAAGGTCTATTAAGGATTGAATATAGACCAAATCGATAAATGCTTTGATATAGCCCCAATACAAAGTATTTGTCCGAGTTTAGATACCGTGCTCCAAATACTGCATTTATAGTCTGATATCGACGGAATTTGACACGAAGTAGTTTGATGGCATAACAATTAAGTGTTTATAATTTAGACCATATCAATCCATGATTTTATACAGTCCACAAACAATGGTTCCTCCCGATTTTTGGTCCTGACTCACAATTATTGTCTGATCTGGACAAAATTTAGTACAAAGTAGTTCTATGAAATGACAATTACCTGTTAAGGACCATATTGGCCCATGATTTAATTTAGCTGACATACGAAAAGGCCTAATTATTATAACATAACATAATCCATTGTAGAGGGTATATAAGATTAGGTCCGAATGAACTTAGCGCCTTCTATACCGAATGTTACTTTCGTTTATGTCATTTATAGGGGCAATATATTGAAGGCTAACTAGAATTACGGATTCGGAAATTGAAAAGGCCTATGTGACGAAAAACACATAGGCCTTCTACAATAATTTTATGATAATTTCTATAATGAAATGCACATAGGCCTTTTTCTAAATCCTGAACCAAAAAAGATATCTAAAAACGGTTTGGTGTATACATGTATGACTAATAGAGCTTCTTAAAGCGACAATAAAAACAAATAAAAAATGTACACATAGGCCTTCTGCTGGGAACTACGACGATCCCTCGACAGCCGCTTCTAAGTACCGGATTGACCCGAAGCAGCAATTCTTCGGCCAAGGGCTGTAACCCGGCAATATGTGTGCCGCTACAACAACAACGATATGTTGAACTTGAAAAGCAAGCCATAGTTCCATACGAGCGCGGTTCGGAAACTTCTTAGCCTAGCACAAAAAGCGCGGTATAAACAGAAAAACTTCGCGGAAACTTCCATCTCTGCTCTGAACACATGTTAAATTTTGTTTCGATCTGGCAACTCCTTCATATAGAAACAGGTGTTCACAAAAGACGTATCCGCGATTTTTTTACAATGGAAAAATTAGAAATGCGTAGTGTCATTAAATATTTACATAAAAAACGTTTATCGGGACAAGAAATTCATAATGATATGGTGAATGTGTTAGGTGAAAGTGCTCCTTCATATGCAACAGTAAAAAATTGAGTTGCTGAATTTAAACGTGGTCGTACAAGCATTGAAGATGAAGCACGTAGTGGACGTCCAAAAACAGCAACAACAACAGAAATTGTAGCCAAAGTGCATGATATGGTATTAAATGATCGACGAATAAAAGTGCGTGAAATAGCTAATATCATGGGCATCTCAAATGATCGAGTCCATTTAATTTTTCATTAAGAACTACAGATGAAAAAGCTTTCTGCAAGATGGGTGCCGGACTTGTTAACAGTCGACCAAAAACACATAAGAATGAACATTTCTCAAGCTTGTTTGGGTCGTTTTCAGCGAAATAAAATGGATTTTAAGCGTCGTTTCATAACTGTTGATGAGACATGGATCCACCACTATACTCCAGAGACAAAAGAACAATCCAAACAATGGACTGAAGCTGGAGGAAGTGCCCCAAAGAAGGCAAAAACAATTCAATCGGCTGGTAAGGTTATGTCAACGGTTTTTTGGGACTTCAAAGGTATTTTATTGATTGACTATCTGCAAAAGGGTAAAACAATAAATTCAGAGTACTATTGCAACCTTTTAGACCAATTAAATGTACAAATTCGAGAAAAACGTCCAGGCTTACAACACAAAAAAATAATTTTTCATCAAGACAACGCACCAGCGCACAAGAGTGTTTTAACAATGGCTAAAATCAACGAATTAAAGTACGAGTTGCTTGACCACCCACCTTATTCTCCTGATTTAGATCCCAGTGACTTTTACCTGTTCCCAAATCTAAAATTCCTTGTTGGTAAGCGTTTTACCTCAAATGAAGATGCAATTACAGTTGTAAACCACTATTTTCAAGACCTTGAGGAAAACTATTTTAATCAAGGGATAGAATTGCTAGATAAGCGTTGGACTAAGTGTATTGAAGTTTCAGGAGATTATATTGAAAAATAAAAATATTTTTGAAAAACTAACTATTCTCCTTCACTGATAGGCTAAGAACTTTCCGAACCGCCCTCGTAGGTAATAAAAAAAGGTAATAAAAAACGACTTTTTTTAAATATTATCTTTCCAACGTGACATACAATGATACATTACTACATACAATACAATATAACAGTTGAGAGCGTGTGAATAGAAACACTACTAAGAGTACTCTTTTCTTGATGTGGTTCTAAATGTACGATTCTCTCAGTCGTATTTACATCAGTAAGGGTCTGTCCCCATGCAAAAAAAAGTTTCTCTAGTCACCCCCTAGATTTAAAGATTATCTAGAGACGATTTCGGGAACACGAATTTTTTTTGCTCTGTGCACCCTACACTCCACCCTTATAGTTTTTTTATCCTGCGTTGTCATTTGAAGTTTGATCGTTACGAAATACCGCTTGGCAAGGGCTATATTTCGTTCATAGGTCATTTTTGACTCCGAGGTCAAATTTGATTAATTACCTGGTTATCTTGTATTCTACCCCCCCCCCCCCATTTTGTGACTATTTTAAAACTTAAGTAAAAGGCTAAAGTACTCATTTATATTCATAAACAAAAAAGTTACCGGAAACAAAGGGTGGGCGATTTTACATTTTAAATTTAAAACGGCAGTAAAATAAAATTCTGATATTTTTTTCAATTTCTGGTTTTATTGGAAAGGCTGATTTTTTTCATTTATTAATGGAACACCAGCCCATGCGTTTTCGTTTTTTCCAATGGGCTAATGTTTGTTTAGCAGAAGAAGAAGAATTTTACCATATGGGGAGACTATTGAGAAACGAATGCATCCACAACGAGTGTTTGGTGTGGATTTTGAACTAGCGGCATCATTGCGCCAGCAAATTTAAAAAATTATCAGACCATTTTTTAAAGCCGATTCAAATTTTTATAAATACAAAGCGCCCGTATTTTTGTCAACTTCAGACTGCGACTAGGAGTATGATGATTACCAAAAAACATTGGAACTCATCATTAATTTATAAAGTTTTTTATTGATTTTTTTCAAAATATACATATTAAAATATTTACATAATATAAATCCTTTTGCGTAATTTTAATTTTTGTATTCGGCCTTTATATTAAATTTTACTAAATAATTATTATATCGAGCTCGAGGCCAAGGTTTTTATTTTTCGCTACGGAGTTATTTTGTTTAATTTAGTTTTTCCTGATGCTGTTCTTCAAAGCGGAACGCAATATCGAATAAATAGAAAAATATAACAAAAAAATAATAACCTTGGCCTCGAGCTCGATACAATAATTATTTAGTTAAAAATAAATCCTTCTGTTTTATTTTTTCGCTAGAGTTCTTCAACCCATAAAAATAGTAAAGGGTGGTTAAATTTAAAGGGCCGAATGTGAACCACACCTAAACGTCAAGTTTTTTCTGCATTTCATTCGATATTTCTCAACTTCAGACTAACTCAATTTGAACCATGGAAAAATACAATGGTGAGAATGGTGCCAAGAAATGGCAACAGTGGATTATTAATTTTCGAAGAAAGTCATCTTCAGTGATGAGGCACATTTTCACCTGTGGATTCGTCAATAAGCAGAATTGCCGCATTTGGGCAAATGATAATCCAAGAATGATTGTCGAAAAAACAATGCACCCACAAAGAGTGACTGTTTGGTGCGGTTTATGGGCTGGCGGCATCATCGGGCCGGTTTTTTTTCAAAATGAGGCCGGCCAGGCAGTTACTGTGAATGGTGTTCGCTATCGTGAGATGATTACGAACTTTTTATGGCCCGAATTGGAAGATATGAATGTGGACGATATGTGGTTTTAACAGGGCGTTGCCGCTTGCCACATAGCTAACAAAATAATGGCTCTTTTGCGCGACAAATTCAATGGCCGTGTTATCTCACGTCGTGGCGATATTAATTGGCCGCCAAGATCATGTGATTTGACACCGTTGGACTTCTTTCTTTAGGGTTATTTGAAATAAAAGATGTACGTCGATAAGCCAGCAACAGTGCAAGAGCTAAAGGATGAGATAACTTGGCACATTAAGGGCATAGAACCCCAATTATGCCTCAGCGTCTTCGAAAATTTGGACCATCGGATGGGTTTGTGCCGCCGAGGTCGCGGCGGCCTTTTGGCCGATATTTTGTTACATACTTAACTGAAACAAACCAATATTATCATAATAAAAAGAAATGACAATAATTTCCTAAATAATTTGTTTTATTCAAAATCAACATCGTCCCTTAAAATTTATCCACCCTTTAGTATCCGATTAAAAATTACGATCGAATGCTAAAAACCAAACTTTTGATTAAATCGAAATCTTTACATACTTAATCTGGCTACTCGTTGTCGAATATGGCGATTAGACCATTTGTCTTTACTTGCTTGGACTGGTTTCCTTTCTTAAACCGATGTAATGGTTAGGATGCACGAATTAAGAAAAAGTGAACCCAGGTTAGTGCCAGGGTAAGAAAATCTTTGAATTTTGAGAGCCGAGTAAGAGAATAATCTTTAAGCCATGCAAAACATATACAAAAACATATGCAAATCATAAAAGTAATCTCAAAACGTCACCAAACCAGTTCTACAAAATCATGTTCTTTTTGAACGAAAACCAAACACTGGCAATTTCCAATTACCACGGAATGATTGTTTTTATTTGAAGCACAAATGTTTGTTTTGACTGAGTTATCTGACGATTACGACTCCACCAAATATAATCTAGCTGCATGAGTACCGTACAAGTAGTGGGGAAATTGCGTTAGACTTTGTATGATCACTAAAGGTCTAAGAAAATAAAACAAATATTGTTTTAATTTTTTTTAAAGGAATTTCTTAAATAAAATTCCCTTTCAGTTTTATTTTAAATAAAAGCCAACTTTATTTGTTTTAGTTGTTTTTTTTTTGTTGTTGTTTTCTTTTGTTGGATGTTTTCAAGATAAGAATTTTACAAAACTTGCATTTTCCATGATGATTGTTTTTGTTTGTTTTTCTTGCTTTGTCCAAAGAAGATGGTGTATATTCGAAAAATAAAAGTATGAAAGAGAGGCGGGGGACAATACTTGAAAGAAAATCCATTTTAAAGTATTATATGCATCATAATTCCAATTAAAAGTCAGTATGTAAAAACAAATTGTTAAAAATGTCCTAAATTTCAAATCTAAAAAAGCTCGTTTAAAAACGAATTGAAAAAAAACTACTCCAATTAGTTGTTTTGATCCTGTTTGATCTTTTTTTGTTTTGTTTGTATATTTAAATATAGTGTTTGTATTTCTTTAATAATAATTAAATTGAAATTAATTTTGTACAAAATATTAATGATAAGTGTGTAATTTAAAAAAAAAAATGATATGAGAGAAAATTACTAATTATAATACATGAAAAAAAAATAGAAAACATTGTGTGTGTGTGTGTATGTAGAGTAAATATAACTAAGATTACAAATAAAATTAAATTAACAAAAAAGCAAAAAATATAAAAAAATACCGCTACACAAAATTCTTTGTTTTTGGGGGGAGGGGTTGGGTCCTGGTGGTGAAAAATCACTTGAATAAGGGGCGGGGGTTTTGGTTTTAAGGGTTTAGGTTGTTGTTCTGCGCAGTATGCGAGAACATATAAACTTATTTTAAATTGCATTTGTTTCTCTTTTATTTTTTGTTTAAAAATAGTTCCTCATAATTTTAAGGACCAACTAACTAACAAACTTTGCAAGTAAGCCGGTACATTACGTAGGGTACACATCATAAGAGAATGAGACATAAACACGATCATAAAAAAGTTTGCTTTTTTAACAATCTTTTTGGCGACTTGCTCGAAAAGAACAAACGCAAAACCTACTGTTGTAAAAAGTTGTAGGCTGGAATTATTGTGGGGTAATTTTGTTTTTTCTTAGTTCGTTTTGTTTAAAAAACATAACAAAAATTATATAAAATATGTTACAATAAATCTACTAAATTTAAGAAAATATTAACGAAGACGATTTTTACATATTTTCAATGAGATCTATTTGCAGCAGCCAGCAGAGCAACGAGGGGCTGACTGACACTTACTTTTAAAACGCCTTCAAAGGCCGGCTCCTGCGACTGACTGGCGGGCGGCTGGCTTCACTTGCAAAATTTGCTAAAAGTTTTACAACACAAAAAAAGAGTTGGGATTGTGGGTTTTGTTAAATTTACAAAGGCATTTAAGGATTTTTAAGGCTTTCCTTTCAACAAAGCCTTGAATACATTGATTTCGGTGTTTTTAACCTAAACTATAAAACAAGAATATAAACAAAACTTTTTCCATAACAAACGCTTTTGCTAACACAGACAAAAAACAAAAAGGAGATTCATTACAAACTTGAAGCAGTGTAATCTAAGTTTATAAATTGGCCTTTTTCTGTCTGGTGAGAAAACTCCTACCAGACAGTCGGTTACAAAAAAAGTTTTATTTGAAAATTAACTCGTTCACAAAGAGTATTGATTGAAGTAAAGTTAATGCATGAATGATTTGATTCGTTGGTGGTTGGTTTCTTTTTTTGGTGTAAAACACAAAAATTAGAATTGTTGAAACAAAATTAAATAAGTTTTCCGTTTCTTTTATAAATTGAAACAAACAAAAGAACAGAGAAAGAGATAAGCATAGGGAATGTAGAAAAGTACTTTGTGTGCAGTGACAAAGAAATTGTATGCCTCTTCTTTTTTCAAAATTAACTACATTTTTCATATTCGAAATGTAAATCTCTTTTTCTTTTCTTTTTGCTTTTATTTCGAGAGTTTGTACTTTTTGTTCATCTTCTCTACATGTTGGTTTTTTATTCTTGTTGTGGAAAGAAAACATTTGAGTTTTTTTTGTAGATTTTTTGTAAATAGTTTGAAATTATATTTGGAGACAACAAAAAAAAAAGTAGATAAGGTCAATTTGTGGGTAATTACGGTATTTTTTATAAACATTTATAGAGAAAGAGATATAGAAAACTAAAAGCAAATTATTCAATTTCTATGGTTTTTTGAAAATTATTTTTGTTTTTCTTTTTTTGGTTGACAAAACTGACAGAAATTTAAATACTATTGTTAAAAAAGGGGGAAATAAACATTGAAACACGCAGAAACTAGTTGTTGTTGTTTAATAATAAAGTTAAGTTTTTTGTTTTGGTTTTTCTTTTAAATTGATAGTTGTAGTTTAAAATGTTTTTTTTTAGTTTTTTCTTTTTTGAATATTTTTTGTAAATTTTTTGTTGGGTTTTTTTCACATACATATATAGTATTTTTCCATTCTATACGATTTCCACTTAATTGTAGGCTAAGAAATTTATTTTGTTTTATGGTTTTTGTTTTTCTTTTTGTATATTAAATTAATATATTTATGTTGAGCGCGAACCCAAATTATTCAAGAAGAGAGTGTTTTGTTAAAATGATGGGTAGGTGGTTTCCGGAGAGCCCTTATTCTTCCCATCACAACAGAGACACGACCTTAATGGAATAACAAAAAAACGCCCAGCATTTGTTAATCAAAATGCCAATGAAGATGTATTCGTCGTCAACTATTTCCACGTCGCCTGTCTTCTTTGTAGTGCATTCGTCGCTTGCTCTTCTCTTCCGGACAGGCCGACAAACTGGTTGACAGACAAACTATTGGCCTTGAGCTGTTATCATTTTTGTTTTGTTTGATTTTCATTCATTCTTTCGTTTGATGTTGTTTGTTGTTATTATCGTTGAATTTCTTCAAAAAGGTCCGGAGCTGCATCAATCCTTGTAATGATGGTCCGCTTTCAAATTTTTCTGATTTGTTTTATAGATTTTTTTGTTGGTTTTTCTTTTTATCGTTTTTTTAGTTTTTTTTCATCTTGTTGCTATTGTAAGTAATAAAATTTGGATATTTAAACTAATTTTATGGTATTCATCTTAAAATATCATGATTTTTGTTTTTGTATTCTTTTCAGCTTCCATTGCGCGTTTTCTTCTCAACTGGGGGGAGTGTGAGTGGAGGATTCTTTACATTTTACACACAAAGTTTTGTTCTATCTTGTTTGTTGAACAGAAACAAAAACTAAAAAAATAGTTTAAATTATGATGCATTTTTATGGTGCTACACAAAAATATACACTCATCTCCTATCGTTGCCATCACTGCCACTGCAGAATTTCCAATATTTTGTTTCTTTTTTTATATGTGTTTAGTACGAAATTAAAACCTTAACATCACACATTGTGTTCTTTAGCAGGATATGTTTTTTGTTGTCATGTTGTTTTAACTCTATTGTCGTCTTCTTCATCCCAAGTAGAAAAAACACAACCGCATTTAGGGGGGCCACCATGGCGACTCTTTTACCACAACCATCCATTCTGCTGTCGACATCGATATGTTTTCTTCTGTTTCACTCGATATGCAAGCTGTGGGTTGTGGCGGTGTGTCTGTCGTCCTCTGGCTCGTCGCTTGTTGCCCATTTCGCTGTGTTTTTCCTCGTAGTTCGGTTTTCTTTGGCAATCTTTTCTGCGGCTTGAACTAAATTACGGTTGATTTTGGGCATAAGTTGAAAAAATTATAAAATGTGCTTAGCATTCGGTCCTGTTATGCTATGTAGATTTTATTTTTTCCGGCTTATCTCGTACTAACATTGCTCGAATATTGGAATAATGGGTGAAGTTGGCCAGTCCTCCTCTTCCTCGGAACTAATACTTTCGGTTCTAAAATGAGAGCAAAGGAAAATCGTAAAAAATTAATAATGAAAAACAGATGTGCGATAAGGTGTCATTAAAGAAATGGAATATACCTACAGATAAACCTTCTGACATAATTTCTATAAAATCGCTTTTACCAAGAATTGATTGTAAGCAGTTGATGAAGCGATTATTAAGTGTACAACTCAAAAAAAAAATGTTTAAAATTTCTTTGAAAAATTTTAAAATTGTTCCCAATTTGCATGGCGAGAAAACTGAGAGACTATGCTGGCTGCATCAATTTTCTACAATTTGTTCTTATTCGATTAAGAAAACTCGTGATATATATTCTATAAAGCTGATGCATTGCTTAGACTTGTTCACTGGCTGATCGACGGAAGGTGGCAGCAATAGTAGTGTGCAACCCCCCCCCCCCATACGAACAAAATTAGCACAATTTGTTAACAAATGGCTTAACTATTGCGGTTTTTACTATCCAGTCGTAGTAATCGAGGCTAAACGTAATACTCCTCTTATGTTATGGAACAATTGATTCGAATCTGTTCATATTGTACATAGCAATTAACGTCGCTGAGAAGGGTCCTCTATACCTACTAAATAAGAAGGTTGCAGAAACAGTTCCCGGTTCTTTTTACCGGATTGGCCCGAATCAGCAATCTTCGGCCAAGGGCTGTCACCCCGGCTCTACGTGTTCCGCTACAACAAGTACCTCAACTGCATCATGCGATCAGTAGTCTTACGTATGAGAAAGATATAAAAGTTACAAGCAAATACTTCAACCTAGGATTCCACATTTCATCCTTGCTAGTTAGGGAAAGCATAGTTGGAAACATTTACCTAACAGATTGGGTCAGAACATATGTAGGGTCCCAAGGGCATTTATCTATAGTCTTGCGGTCAGTGATTATTTAAATTATATCGTGCACACCTCACTAATTTAAAGGGTAATAACAATTGTCCGCTGCTCAATTTATGGTTGAGATAAGTAAATAAACTCAAACATTTTTTGTTGCAAAGAGGGACTGCTAGAAAATATTAAGGGAGAAGTACTTGCAATGTACTTTCCGCTAGAAAGCTTAACTCTTTGAGCTCCTGTGGCACGGAGAAATGGAAATATGGCCTAACTCATGTGCATATTCAGCAATTTTCATGAAAAAAAATCCATCAGCATATTTTAATCCTATGGGTTATTATCCCATTTTTAAAATAGTTTGGGACTCATTGGCTCATTAAAACTATTCTTGAGACTCTGTTACTAAGTATTTTTAAGAAATTCCCTTTAGTCGGTCACTAAAGTTATTATACTCGTATAAACAAGTATCTAGGAAAACAAATTTCGAACAATCGGATTGCTTGTTGTGCTATTTTGCAGTCCATTTAAGGCCATTTAAAGTTTTGCGAAAACAAAAACATATTCTGTTTATAGACTGCAAGATTTTGCAAAATTGTATGATTAGAAAAATAGGTTATCATAAAACAACAACAGTTGATTGAAAATTTGATTTAAGAAATACAAGTCACACCAATAAAGGGGAGAGGAAACAAAACGCCAACTGGTAGTGGTGGTCATGACAATGAAAACACACGCACAACAGTATACACACGTCTATTCGGTTGCCTATGGACATGCCCACATCCATTGAAGAGAAACTCAACAACGACGAGCAACAAATGGTCAAAACAACAACGACACCATTACCATTCGTATGAAAACGTCAATAAAAAGATAACACCCAAACTAAATAATGGTGCTGTTTTTGTTTATATTAAAACTTAAAAATTTTAGACAAACAACACGTCAATGGGGACAACTACTAAGCAGGCAGCTGCACAACGAATAGTTTTGTTTTTTTGCTTTGGGTAAAAACAGGAGATTTGAATATTAAAACAAACAAAAATAATATAGATCAACAAGAAAACAAGAATGACATAAACATATAAATTTAGGAAACTGAATATAGAAATTGTATCAAAAGATTCAGCGCAGAATCAATGTCGGTAAACACATATTCTGATAATAGGGCTGGGCTGATAATTGGCATTTATAAAAAAATTACAGAGCAAAAAATTGTTCAATAAATGTTTTGTTTTAAATAATGACGGAGGCTGGTCTAAGCTAAGAGGTGGCCCTGAAATGGCATGATCATGTTATCAAAATTTAATTGAATAATCAAAGAAAATTTGCCAGGAGCAATGAACTTGAAAAACCTGTAGCTATTGTATTTGAAAATAAAATAATTATAAACAAACACACAGCCATAAAGATGAGAACGTTGTTTTTCTAAGTTTTCTTTGTCTACTTTTTAAAATAGCATAAAGTTGTGTGTTGTTTTATTTTAGATTCTAAAATGATTTTGTTTTTTCCAGAATCATTTTTGTTTGTCTCGAGTGGTTTTTTAAGAGCTCGTAAACAAAATATTTTGGCAAATTGCAAAACACAAACAAAAATTTGGCAAATGTGATTAGATAAGACACCAAGTCCAAAGTGTTGGTCGGTACACAGAAACTTTCTGTTTTCATAAAAACAAAACAGTTTCATTTATGAAAACGAATTTCTATCCGATTCTTCCCCTTTCCATGACAAAGAAAATAAAAGAACATTGAAAGTATAGTGGACAAAAAACATTATGAAAATTTTAAATAGATTGATAGCATCATCGCTCATCTTAGTGTTTTTTAATCCCGGGCTCCTGGTGTGATAATCTCGCACACCACGGCCGGCCACTAGCATCGTAGTGTGCTAAAATTCAAGGAATTTTCGAGAAAAGTTCATTTTGCAAGAATGTGGCTCTTCAGTTATATAACATGACATTTTTTTATCTTAAATAAATTCACATAACATGCAATGTATGCCAGACAACACAAGTTGTTTTCTATGCGGCGGCGTATTTGTACAGGGTGCCCAAATTGTTGCACCCTATGAGAAGCCCACTGAATTTATGTGAATAACTTGAAAATGTGTTTGCCTGTATCAACTACTGTATGGAGGCCACATGGTACGTCGTAGCTATGCTCATGCTAATCTAAACCTTAAATGCATATACAGAGGAGTGCAAAAATTCCCTCTATACTCCTAATACAAAGACACTAGACCTATTCCAGAATCCCAGTTCTGGATTCTGGTATTGCATCATTTTTAAGTAACTGATTGGTAGAATAAACGACATATTCGCCTTTTCGATATGCGTTTCTAAACCTAAACTTTTCATGCCTGTCAACGAGTCACTGTCCTGTGTGTTAGGCCTAGATTTCTGCTGAACGGCGCTGCATTAATCTGGAAATTGAAAAAAATCTCCTGAATCCCGACTGTTCTATGAAAACGCATGCTCCTATGTCTATTTATACATTCATCTTGGACCATGTTTTCTACTTCACTATTTTTTAGGCTGAGCATGTTCGACATAATAAGTCCCGATTGTTTTTTAGAGAATCTATAGTGACCCGGAATACAATTCTTTCTAACAATTTATTATGGACTCTTGTAATCGGTCTGGACATTGATTATGGAATCTAGAAATGTTTTACCTCTTTGTGATTACCATTAGAAAAAGTAGATACCCTAAGAAAAAGATTACCCTTAGAAAAAGTAGATACAAAATAAAATGCATTGCAGCCTGCGGTGTAGTTGTCATGCCACCACGTACACAATAAAGGTCTTTAATTATCACTCCTTTTGACAATGAATTCAGAAGCTTTACCACCTTCTCGATCGACTCCGTCATCACCAGCTCCTTCTACGGGGTCTGAATCAAACACCTTTAAAAGAGCAATTTTCGCTTATAGGACAGTAAGAATCAACGAACTCGTATCATTCACGGAAAGCCGTAACAGCGACTCAAAGTCAGTGCATGGTTGTTTCCCATTTACTACAGAGGCGGCAAAGTGCCATTTTCACTAGAGCATAGAAGAACAGAGAAGTAGAAAGAGGGTTTATTGGAGCAAATTACAAATGTGGTATTGGAACATGTTTTCCAACAGAACGGTGGGTGCAACTGTACAAATACCTCACTCGTTAATGGAAATTCCAATAGATGCTTTTCGTGTCGCCTGATTTGTCGTTTAGGGGACTATGACTGAAACAGGCTTATTTTTTTAGGATTTGACACAGGCCTATGTTAACAAGCCGCAGGCCCTGAAAACTGTGACACAAAGCATAAAAAAAACCCGAACTTCAGGCATAGATTTAACACCAGAACTATTTAAGAGCCGAAATAGTCATCAAGAATGACTTCAGCTATACCATTTTCAAAATGTAACGGCGAAATGCTTAAAGGCCTCAAAACTTTTAAAAAATTAAAATGAAATGTTGTGGTTTCAGTTCAAAGATATAGCAAAACAACATCGGGAGTGTTTTTTTTGGCCACTCTGTCTTATTTTTTATTTGGGCTTATTAAAACATTCACGTACATAAGCACACACACACGCACATTTAATCGTATCCATTAACGCTCACACGTTCACAACATAGCCATCATACCCGTGTGTGTCTTCAGACTCGTGATAAAGTTAATCATCGAAAAAATAGTCAAAAACATATTCAAAAATAAAATTAAAAAAAAAACTATTTGCGTGAATGTTGTTATTGTTTGTTTTCGAATGATTTAGAAACTTGTTTACGCCAAAGTTTATATGTGGCTCGTGTGATGTGAGTATGCACGTACGTACGTATTTTTTTTTATTGTATGAAAATAGGGCAACAACAAATTGTATTGTTAAACAAATTTTAAAAAACAAGAACTACAACAGAGCAGACGTACATATGTATATATCAACGACATTTAAGGGTGAAACGAGTACAGTACTTGTTAACCCTTTAAAATCCAAAGGACCAAAATGGAATGGTATTGAAATTCATTAAAACCAAGCAATAGCCGCGTTCGTTTAGGTGCAGCTTCTTACCAGCATTCAAGCTTTTTTGCAGAGGAAACTTTAAATCTGAAGTTATATAGTCTGAAGAATGTGTAAAACGCCAGATACCTTACTCAGCCACAAGGTAGCGAGTAAAGTTGGGTGTCTTCTATGCAGGACACACATTTTTTTAGTATTAGTTAATGCTTAATTTAGTTTTTCATTTCAGTGTGAATACTAAACATTCGGTAAATGGAAACAGAACATTTAATTGCAAAATGGGTATTCAATGTCAACCATGTGTCACGTTATTCACGTCAGGTTTTGTCCGACATCGATCAATTTATTTGTTTTCTAGAAAACTTTTCGTGAAGCGTACTTTTTTGTTTTAGCCTTTTAACCTTCAGTCAGTACGCACGTTACAGTTATCGGTAACCGTTAAACAATGACTTCGTTGTTCCTAAATTGAATCGATCTATTCTGGGCGATCTTTGGTTGTAACAGAGGTCACACAGTCACAATCGATTATTATTGATTTATTTAATTGAAAGCTTGGTTTAGCGCTTATGTTCGCGTTTAGGCGTTGAGAATGTCGAGCAAAACGTTATGATGACCGCTATAGAGCAATGATGCGGAAGAGCTCATATATATACTTTTG
The DNA here is from genome assembly GCA_963513945.1 of Hydrotaea diabolus. NCBI lineage: Eukaryota > Metazoa > Arthropoda > Insecta > Diptera > Muscidae > Hydrotaea > Hydrotaea diabolus. The sequence continues at coordinate 83,959,592 of OY740716.1, read as the reverse complement.
GGCATGTGAATTGGTATCCAATACTGAGACATTTAGCACCGCTGGATTATAAAAATTGATGAATGAAAGCGCAAAAGAAATGCGACATTGTTGATCATCTTTCTTTTGGGCTGTGCAGTTAATGATGCGTATCGTGATCAACTCGTTCTTCCCAATCTTATACCTCAACATGACTTATTTAAGTTGGATAGAAGTTCAATCAACACCATTAGCAATAAATTGTAAAGTTCGTTTTACTTAAAAATATATTCTACAAGATATATTTAACCCAAGGAAGGTACAATAATCAATTACAAAATATGTATAGCTCTTTAGACCTAGATGGTTTGGTTTCAGATAGAAAACTTGACTAGATCGTCTTTCAGTTTTGTTTATTTTGGGGGCATGACTTGATGATCTCATAATGTTTTAACATTATTTAAATTAAAAGGCTTAAAAAAATTATATTTTGACATTAATACAGTCCAAGCGTTGGACCACTTTCGTAAACAATCCATCTCCTTTATGTATAAAATATTTCTTTCCCATTTAAGAACTCCAGCCTTAAAAGGGCCAAGCATAAAACTGTATTGAAAAGTAACCTTTGCTCCTATCTACACATCTCTTGACAAACACCAAAAATAATAGCCTACAACTGAAATCAACTTAAACAAGAGAAAATAAAGTAATAATCTTACCTCGATCGACATCCATCGTCGATGACATTAGAAATGCCTTCATCTATGGTGGGCAGGTCGGTTGAAAAGCGATTGGTTGGACGCAATACACGCAGTGTGCGGCTGGATAGCTTCCAAACCAAACGCTGCTTGTAGGGCTGCTTATTTTGTCCATTGTAATGGGACAAAATGCCCGAAACAATACTAAAACCGCAGGTGAAAACACGATCGGGAATCTATAAATAGTACAAAAGGTTAGCATTCAATTTTTTTAAGGTGTCTAGATCTGTCTATCTGATCATCACTTACCCTCATATATTGTTGCAAAAAGAGTATATATTCAAAGACATGCTTCAATTCGGGGCTGCCACGTGTATATGATTCCTTAATGTGGAAATCTAAATGCAGGCATATCAATACCAATGCTAAAGTGGATGGCGTTATCACGGTTGTCTTGACATCACACAATAGAATTTCCAAGCGATTCTCCAATTCTTCCAATTTAATCAATTGCTGGTAGAATTCAAAGAATTGGCCGCCGATCTCCTTGGCTAGATTACGGAACAGGGCAAAGTAGATGCGCAAATAGCTGACCGATGTAATGGGTGCATGACCCATCTGTACGCCCAGTTTATTGGCAATTACGCCAGCCATACGTTCCAAATCACCAGCGGTACAGCCACACTAAGATGCAGAATAGAATAAAATAAAATGGGTTTGTTTAATGTATAATGTAATGATGAAGAGAATGGAGTAAGTCGGGCTGGTGTTGTTGTAGATATTTACCTGTGATATTGTAACTAAATCATCGGCGGGTATAGGCTTCAAATTCAATTGTTTGATGGCCAAATGGAATGAGGCGACACTCATGCAGGCCATGTGTTTCGGCTTGACAGCCATACGATCCAAGAAACGATCCACTAAGCTCATGGCTGAGAATAAAACATCGGAGGGCAGCTCATACCAAATTTTAAGGCAACGTAAAACATAAGCGGAGCCATCACGACCACCGGCTGTAACTTCACGCTGTAAGGGTTAAGGGAAAGAAAATTAATTTTCAAATTTAAAGTTCAGTTTTGTCCTAAAGAAACTGTCATCTATTGATTAAAATTTATATAAATAAAAATGACAATTTTTGTTAACATTGTCAAGTCCACTCAAAAGACTATAGGAGTCGGAAATATATCTGGTGAAAAGACTAAAAATTGCTAATTTAAGTTTTGCCATAATTATTGAAATGGAGTTTGTCAGTCTCATGAAGATATATCTGGGTCATGATGCTTAATTTGACAAACGCCAGGTTTGAAAGACACCAGTTAAGGTTGTGAAGAGCCATTTATAACTAAGAAAATACCGAATTTTGAAAATCATTTAAATTGGATTTGTCAATTAAGATTTAGAATCCGTTTGAAATGCTAACTAAACTGGGTTTTTTTACTCAGGTTAAAGAGCTTTCAAAGTATTTATGACACTGTAATTAAGATTTCCACATAAAAATAGAATAAAACATAGAACTGCATTTCGTTTTTTATCACAACGGCTTCAAACAATCCATCAACTGAGAGTGGTAGCAAAATAAATTGAAATAATTGTTGGGATCAAAGAAAATAAATTGGAATAACTTACCCTTGATTCTTTAGGCAACAATAAGACGGTGTGGTATTTATCTTGCAACGCATCATATTCTTTGAGAGTATTGTAAAGCTCCTCGGATGTAAGCGAGATTAATTCATCTTCCAAATTGTTATTAGTCAAATTCTTCTTCTCATTGTCCGTTAACGAAGGCTCCATGGTTTGGTCCATATGATTGTTGGCGGTAGGTGTTTGTTGATCCAGCTCAAATTTCTGATAATCTAAGCCAGCAGCACCCGGTGTTCCATACCGGCCCTCGTCAGACATCCTCATCCACTCAGTTCGCATCTCTGCAGTGTGGCTGCTGCTGCCATTATTGGCTGCAGTATTTGCAGATTCAGCTGCTGCTGCCGCCGCCATCGCCGATGTTGAGGGCACATTAAGTAGCCGCTCATCGTCGGAGTCGACCATCAACATTTGCCGGGCCTGGGCCGATGTTGTGGCCTGCTCCTGGTCCATGCGAAAGACGTTGTTAGCCATCGATGTGGCAGCCATTGCTGAATTGCCTGCTCCTACTGCGACCAGGTCTTGAGGCTTCACCATCACCGACATTGACGTGTTCTGCTGCATCAACTGCTGCTGCTCCTCCAAAACGCTGTTATAGCCGTAGATGATGGTGTTTTGGTTCAAATGGCTATTCAAATTGTGGTTATACAAATCCTCTTCAGAGTATTGATGATATTGCTCTTGTTGATTGTTTAGACCACTATCAGCGACGGCGTAATTGGCGGCAGCAGAGTAGCGTACAGGGACAGACATTGTGAGGGCTGGCCTAGTACCTATTTTTGCAAATTTTACAATAAGGGAAATTTGTAGATTTCGAAAAATTAACAAATAAATATTGCAATTTCGCTTCTTTTCTCTACTACGTTTCAAATTTTCTTTCGAGAAAAAAATCGGATATGAAGTGTAAAAAGTTTTCTAGGCCGTTGGTTTTTATACAAAAATTTCGTTTCTTTTTTTTTTGAAAAACAAAATTTTTTCTAAATTGTTTGATTTTATTTTCAGCTTTTGTATGTTATGATGGCCCACCCTTCTTAGTATGATGGGGAGGAGGATATCAGCGAGTTTTATTTGTAATTAAAGTAAAACTCTCAATCTCAATTGTAACAACCTTAAGCTTTCTTTAAAAAAGCTTTACTTATTTTAATAATTAGTTTTACCCAAATATACCGAAAATAAAATTTATTGTTTGCTACTTGTTTTGTACACACTGGTTAAATGGACGAGTCAGTCAAATATTCTTTTTGAATACAACCGTTTCACGTTTCAGTTTCCAATAACCTTAGTACTATTCTTTGAGTTTTTGGCTTCTTTTGGGGGAAGGCCAAAAATTTTCAACAATTTGCAAACAACAAACAATTAAACCCTCACGTTTTGATTTTTGACGAATTTCAAAGCACTGCAGTACTCTTTTGATTTTCTCTCAGTGTACAAAATTGTAACGCTGCAATGTGTCCCAATAAGAACAATAGTACGCTTTGTTTAGTTCTTTTTTGAATTTAAAATTCAATTCGCAATCGAAAGCACAATTTATGGTTTATTATGTTGATTTTTGCTAAAAACGACGATAATAAACGCTTGCACTTGATTGTTTGTTTTTGATCTGTTTAAGATACAATGAAGACAACTCTCAATGGTTTGCTTCTACTAATAATTCTCAATCGATCTGGAGAATTTAGTAATTTTCTTGTTCCTCTTTAGGTAGTTTCGACGTTGTAAATGTGGTAAATTGTTGAACGAACGGTGTTCACAATATTGGTAATTGGTAATGATTTGATATGATTTGCTTTTGCTTTTCCTTATAAAACTTACGGTCTGTATAGGAAAAAGTTGGGAGGAATAAAATAAAAGATTAGTCATCACATGGATTGTCAACAATAAAGGAGGAGGCATAATGGCAAATAATAAAGGTTGGTAGATGTTTAAAAGTTTGGAGGAGGGATAAATTGGTGCTGTAAAATAAAAAAATCTCAAAATAAAAATATTAACAGGTAAAATAAATGATGATTAGCACTGGTTAAATGAAATTGAAAATAATGATAATATTAAAAGGGGAAAAACAATGGACTGTTTTCGATGTCTAAATATTTAAAAAACATTGTTAAAAGAAGACAATTTTTGCAATAAAAAAATGCTTAACGTTTTGAATTTTTAAAAAAGAATGTCAAAGTAATTCAAAAAAAATCGTTTAGTTTTTAAGCGAAATTCAATTACAGCCTGAGGTGTGTCTAATTTACAGAAAAATAATTTTAAGTCGTGAAATAAAATCTAATAATAAACAGTTTTTCTTAAACGAAGGCATTCCAAGAATTGTTGGCAATAATTTGTAGTTTATCACCAAATTACGTCTGATGTGTTGATGTTGTATTTAAGAAATTCGAATATGAAATTGTATTTGTATATATCTTTTTGGTTAGTAATTTCTTTAAAATATATATATATATATATATATATATATACTCGTATATATTTTTATAAGTGAGACTAAATAAATTTTAAGGGCAAAAAGTAAAAAAAAAAACATAAAAAGTACCAAACAATTTGGGGCTATGTTTTCCTTATTGACAGGTTTTTTTCTCCTTATAGTTTCAAGGTGGCTACGAAGACGACGAACACAAGGTTATTTGCCTTTCCCACCGCCATAAACTTACTTGGAACATTTCAGTCTATTTTGTGAAAAACGAATACAAACTAATTAAATAAAATATGGCAAAATGGAACGATGTTTATAGTGAAAATATTTCGTCAGAAATTTAAAAAAAATAATAATTTGAGATATATTTATGACGCAGATCAATATGAGTTCGAAGAATTGTTTTGTAGATAAAAAAAATAGTACTAAAAACCCAGAGCAATCTGTGTGGCATATGTAAATTAAATGAGTTCAATTTCACTCAATCTCGCGAGTGTTAGAAAAGTAGGCTCGATAGCAATTTGTAATCAGACTTGTAGATTTTTAGAAAATGTTATTGTTCTTTAAAAAAAAGTAATCAATAAATAAAATCGCACATTCAGAGTAGTTTTAGACTCAAGTGAAGACTAAAATTTTCCTTAACAATTATTATATTATACAAATTCTGACGCGAATGTAAAATAAATTGACTAATTTTTAACTTCTAAACAAATGCGAATTCTAAATTTCTTAGACATTTTAGAGCAATTAAAAACAATAAAATATTAAAACATAACATAATAAAAAAAGAACCAAAAGGAAAACATATTTTACAAATCCAGAGTGTTTTTTGACATTAGAATGTGTTTAAATCCAATGAAAGATGTTCTGACACGATTTTTAGAAGAAGAAAAAACAGCAAAATTAGACATGGACATTTTTAGTTAAAATACCGTCAAACAAATTGCACAAATACATTAGCAAATTCAATGAATTCAATTCTTGTTAATAATATTTGTGTCTTGTTTAACCGCCGAAACATCCACTTAAAACCATGCTGATCGATTACTTCAAACCGGTATTAAAAAAAGAGACAACACGTTATTTATTTACTAAAAATATTTTGGATTTATACGAGTCGGCAGTTTCCAGACTAACGGAAGTTAAGAAAAACGCAGCGAAAGAAAAACAGCTACAGTGTGCCCGGGACTTAATTCTGTTTAACGCTGTATTCCGATCAAACCAAAATTTTCAGAACAAACTATTTTGAAATTTATTTTACTAAATAAAATGTCTTAGGTTTTTTGATAACGATTTGAAGCTATTGCCTTAGCGGGGTTTTCGGGGGATTTCTTGGACTTTCAAACAAAACACGCCTAATATGAAAGCCAGATCGAACCTAAGCGTTCACAAAGAAGCTAGTCTTCTTTAAACAAATGACTTACAAATTTTCATAAATTGTAATTAATTAAAAAAATCCGTGGAGACTTAAAAAAAACATATAAACAGTGGCAAACAACATAAACAACTATCAGCAAATTACAAAACTTTCGATAAAAATCGAACACACACTGGGCAAACAACAACCGAAATTTGATTCATGGATTGTTTGACTAGGACGGACCAAAGGGGGCGGCTAGACACATGTTGGATTGTTACAAAACTCAAGGGAAGAACCTATGACATGGCAGCCAAGCGGTAACGTCAAGTAAATGTACTGATAGATCGTCTCATGATCAACAAACAGTCTAGTACAACAAAAGAGTAGCTGAACTATGTCCATTAGAACAACAACAACTTTTTTTTTATCTAAACACAAAAAGATAAAAACTAAACACAGGAACTACTAAACAGATATTTTATTGAAATCTAGGCAAACAAAACACTTGCCCGATATGTTTAGATAAGCGAATGTTGCCTTTTTTATGTTTGAAAGCAAAATGATTTGTTACAACGAAATGGAAACGCCAATGACAGCTGGCAAGTAATAAACTCCAGAAAATTGAAATAGTGCAATGGTGAAAACAACAGCCAACCACCACCAAGTGGAGCTAGAGAAATTTGTAATGAACAGCAGCCAGCCATAAGGAAATGCATAAACACAACAGTACAAGAAGAAGTTATAAACAAATTTCGATAAACAACAACAAAGCGATGGAAAAAGATACGCCATGGCAAACAATTTAAACGGGCTTTTCAGCACGTACGCCACAACAGGCCAGCTAGAGCAACATAAAACATCCAAACACACCAAACGATATATGCACCATTAAACGAAGATGACGATAAAGAAGAAGAGTGTTAAAGTAACCTCGCGCCATATGGAGGCATGTCTTATGATTGCCTTGCCTCGTTTTAGACGCTGCTGGTGGTGGTGTTGCTGCTGCTGTTTATGTTGCCAGCAAGTGGCATCCACTACAGTAACAACACTCGAGGCAGAAGAAGGCATTGCTTGCAATTTGAATGTGAAACAACCATAGCGCGCGCTAGTCGCGTACAGTTCAAGAGTTATCGTAAAATCGTAACAAAGAAACAATTAGACATCTAATTTATATACCCGACACACATACAAACTAAACTGTTTGATTTTCAATGCAAATTGTTTCAGCATCAAGCTCGGAATAATGGCAGCCGATGCCATTATTCCAGTATTAAATGAATTATTGCATTTACAGCATTAAATGAATTAAAACTTATGAAAATATACGAGTACTGGAAAATCCCAAATAATCGAGACTGAGTATTTCTGGGCTTTTAGTCGGTACACCGGCCGCCCTTCGCTCTAAGGCGCATTGTCTAGCTAGCCAGACATTGTCGGCCAAATTTTAGTTAAATATTTCTCTTAATTTTATTTAACATCAAATTTTTAAAAAAAAAAATAATTCATTTTAAACTCTTCTTCAAAATTTTATTAAAATAGCCCTTAATTACATTAGAAAGGGGATTAGTTTAATTTAAGGTTTAAATATTTCCAGAGTTTATATTAAAATCTAAAACAGAATCTATATTGTTAAGCCCCCTGGAGACGTACCAAAAAACACATCAATCAGTGCATATGTGTGAGTGTCGTATATTTGAAGCTTTTGAGGAGACGTACAAATAAACACATCAATCACCATTTCTATTTTGACTTCGTAGCGTTCGCACCTAATCATGTCGTCGTCGGATGATGATTTATTATTATTGACTACTTGTGCAGTGTTGTTGAGGAAAAAGAAAAGTATGAAAGAGTTTTACATTCCATAAAGCTGGCAAATTTTGATAGTTTTCAATGAAACGCAATATAAACTTTTGTTCATCTAAGCACTTTTCCATTATTTCACTTATTTTCTTTTCACTTGTTTTCTTACCAAACACAAAATATGTACGTATGTATGTATGTTTATTTTTTGTTTTCGTCCGCGCACTTGTTTACATGACGGGAAAAACAAAGCAAATGAATTTTTTTTGTCAAAACAACAGGAGACATACCACAAATCAGCCATCAAATAGAAATATCAAAAATTTTTGATTTTCATCAATCAATTGCCGACAACATGTACGTGTAGCCGAAAAAGAACGAACGCACGCACACAACTTTGTGATTGATGGGTTTTTTGGTACGTCTCCAGGGGGCTTAAGTTTATGCCATACTCCTGAAAGAAATTCCTACTCTAATTTTAATCAGGCTCATGAAATTATATAAATTGTTAAACTGCTTGAGGTCAGAAGTTCCCACTCTATTATCTAAAATATCTGATATCGCAACTGCTGTCAACTAAATTGATGTATTCGCATTTTTGAGAAGCACAAATCAGTATCCCAACTTACAGGAATAAAAAAAAACACACCTTTTTCCTCGACAAATTATTTTTCAAGTTTCGGCGAAACTTGCGCAGCCCGTCCCTGATTGCAACTAAAAGCCTTTTCAACTGCTGTTTGCACAATTTTTTGTTTCTATTAAAGTTCAAAGATCGATTTCAAAATAGTTTTTAAATTAGTTAAAAAATTGCTGGGGAAATCTTTTATAATTTTTAGCTAGGAGTGTTTTGTTATAGTTAGGGAAGTTCTAATTTGTCACACTTTTACGACAAACACTGGATGACTATGGATTTTTAATTGTGTTCGTGTCACCCTGTTTATTTACATAAATAACAGTTAATTGTAATGTGAGTGCAGCTGCAACAGTAATAAAAGTATTCGTCTTTATTTTGAAGTTGGTAGACCTTTTATTTCTTGCGAGTGTTTGCAAATCAACTCCTCCCAAAGTCTCATGTTCGTGTCATTTGAATACGCATTAATTTCATATAAACACAGCAATAAAAATCGCAAATGACCAAAACAACGGCGAGAAGGAAACTTTAATAAATATTATGATTATATGATTAAAAACTGAAAAAAATAGTAGCACAGAAGATTTCGCTCATGTCAAAAAATCACAAAATCAAAATTGCCTAATCATGTGTCCCAAAACTAAACAGATCATCAAAACATCGTCAAAATCGATGTCTTCATAGTCAGCCGACATCTCTCGCTATCGCTTTCGAAAGTTTAAAACAAAAACGTCATCATCAGAATTTCCAATATTTAGATTTTGTTTTATATTTTATTCATAGACCTCCAAATCATACAATATTTCAGTATGCGGGCTTGGCGAAACGGACGCTTATCACCACAGCGACAAGATGAGACCAACAACAGCAAAAAGCGAAAAACATAACAAAGAAAACATAAAGCTTCACATCGTAGGCAATAGATCGGGGGCAACAACGAAGAAAACGAATGAAGTCGGCCGCAGAGTGAGGAGACCTTTTTCCGATAGACAGCCAGCCCTCTCCAAATATACATACTCGTATGTATGTATGGGGAGAGAAAGGAAAGACGGTCGAGTCTAGAGGGGAGTTGATAGTCGATTTTTTTGGCGTTATTGTGTTAAGATCAACGCCACATTGTTACTCTTAAGTTAAATTTATGCTGGGTATGACACATGTATGGGTAGTGTTGAGTGCTGGGCTGGCCGTATTTGTCGATGTAGCATGTTTGTGTGTGTGTGTTTGTGTGTTTGTACTTTGAAACGATTTTTTTTATATTTTGTTTTTTGGGCCGTCGACGCCGTTATTTATTCAGTCGATTTTTGTGTGAATTTAAAGTTATTTTGTGTTTTAGTCTTATTTCAATGTATGGTGGATACGTATGGCTATTGTGTTTCACTAGGGGTTTCTCAAATAGACAAACGAAAAAAAACACGACGCATTACTGGTGGGGTACTATTCTTTATTCAAAATTGTTTTGCTTCTTTCGATAATTTTCGTTTTTTTAATTGCGTTTCGAGACCAAAACGAAAATAGCAAAGCGCAGCGGATACTCGTATACTAATTATTATGATGAGGCTTATTTTTTAAAAACCAAACAGATTTAAATATAATTAGGCACTATGTCTCAAAGTATACATTTTTAATGACATTTTAATTTATATACAATTAAAGTGTATGGAAAAGAAAAATCATAGTCAGAAGTGTAGCAAAACTTGTAAATGTCAATTAAATTGTTTACTTTTTATAAGATTTAGTAGGTCGACATAAGCAAAACTGGTTGGGTGGGTGCATGACCTTCTTATGGGTCTTATCATAAGTTATTATGTTTGTATGTACTTCTTTTAAAGTTTCTTCTATTCATTTTTATTTTCCCTCTTCTAAAAACAGAAATTTGATAGAAACGGAAATAACATATGAATCGTTTGATTGTACTCGTAAAGCATTTGTCATCAGATTAAACTGGTATTTATGCCATATTTAAAATAATAAAAGAAAAAGATGTGACTAAAGACAATTTCTATGAATATGTTGTTTTGGATTTTACATAAAACCTAAAAGTGGATTGACTAATATTATCTAAAAATAGAACACAGAAATTTTGAAACCAGTTTTTATGTATACAGTCCAGTCAGCTTCAAAAACATACATACGTAAGTTTAGTGGCAATTATTAATTAGTATTTGGTTAATAATTAATTCAAATTATTGTAAATCATTTGCCAGTCAGCGTGTTCTAAGTATCGTTATTTTACTTATGTTAGTAAAGAGTAGAAAAAGAAAAACTAGGCAAACTCTACTTTTTCAGCTGAATAATACGAATGTCAGAACTTCTTCATATCATCAATGTAAATTTATGTAAAAGGTTTTAAAAGCCCCACATGTCCTAAGTTTCATATATTTGTATTTTAAAAATTTAAAACTAGTAATATGGGCCACAACAAGCTAACTGTGAGTATTGTCCCTTGCCGCCCTCTCTGTAACGAAAGAGGGTTTAGCGAATATTGAAGTATATTTGTTGCGAAAGCGAATTTTGAAATATACATTTTTGCGAATATTCCAAGTTTGGTTTTTTTCGAATGCGAATAATTTATTTTGGATTTTGAGGATTATTTTATATAAAATAATAGAATTAAACAACATTTTCCAGGGAAATTTAAAAAAGATACAATTGTGAGTCGAGTGCCATATAATAAGGTGATTTAGTACAAGGCTTATGGAAAAACATGCATTTTGGAAAAATAGTTCACAAAAAATTTTGTTCTGAGGTAACTATACGAGTATCCTTATATAAGTATCAAAATATATTTTTGGAAATGCGAATATTCAAAAATTGGTTTTTCGAATGCGAATATTCTAAAATGGGTTTTTGCAAAAGCGTAAGCGAATATTCATATAATATTCGTTACAACCCTACTCTGTAGGATAGTTGCAAGTTAATTATCGTATTTATTATTTGTGTGAACAACACGATTTTTCTCAAAACAGTAAGCGAGCTGCGCTTAAAGTAATTCCTATACTCACTGAACCTAATATATGTATATAATTTACTTCTACAGATTTTCAGTACAGGTAAAAACAGTTTGTATAAGCTTTTAAAGAACTCTAAAACATAGAGTTTATCATGTTTTTGGAAGGAAGAGTGGCGACATCAATGTAAGATTTTTAATGAGGATAGATGAATTGGCTTCTCTCGAGTCGTTTCTTACGAAAACTGAAATTATAAAAATCCTTTTGGTTTTATCCAACAGGACTTTGGTTCCACGCCAGTCTTTTCGAGGCCATGAACACCTCCTGGCGGCCTTTTATTTGTTTATTGTTTTTGCATTTCAATATGGCAAGTTTGGTAATAAGTTGTTTTCAGTCTTTTCTTAATCAGTTTTATTTGCCCAGTAAGCTTGTGGTGCTTCCATTAAAAATAGGACACGCCTTTTCTACGTAGTTACTTCTCCAGCATTAAAATCATTACCACCACTCGCTAGGCGAAATAGCTATCCTCAAACTAGATATGAAGAAAGGTTTTTACATTCTTAAACCAAGCCTGACTCATTTTTGATTTAGTGTTTGGGAATAATTTTATAGACAACAGTGAGGTTTGTGTTTCAAAAACAAAAACCCGTGATACTTGTTTATTCTTTGTTTAAAAAAAAATAAAATTTTAAAATAACAAAAAGAATTATTTTTAATTCTTCAATTGTAGTGGCGAAGACGTCCGTCGCTTGACGTTAATAACCTTGATTATTTCTTGCGGGGGTTAACAGTTTTTTGACTCCTTTTTTTAGCCATTACTATATGTACTGAATATTTAAACTGTCGAGTTTTAAAAAATATTACTGTGTTTAAACTTCATATATGTATCTAAAATAAATAATGCATTGAAATGCTCTGGTACTCTTATACTATACAACAATACACATTTGTTGTTATTGAACTCTGCTGTTGTTGTTTTTGTATTTTCATTGCTGTTATATTTTGTTAATTGTTTAATTGTACACACATGTGCGAATGTGTAGCAAATTAAAAACTCACTGGTTTAAGCTTGTCCATAGTTGTATTAGCAGGTTTGTTTTGTTTTTATCGGAAAACCTTGGGATTATGTCTGTCTTAATGGGCAAAAAACAAGAATCGAGACGACAAAAAACGTTCATTTACGTTATGAAGTTTTTGTTTGCTTTTAATTATTTTAAGGAAGTTTTTATTCGCTAAAAATAAATCAATCAAGCATGTTTAATTTCTGATAATTGTTTTCTATTCACGTGTGAGTGATAAGAAACAACAGTATATTTATAACTAATTATTAAATAAAATGCTCTTAAAGAAATATAACCACAATGGACAGAACTCTATTTGGGCAATGGTTAGAGAGAGAATAGCGAGTAGGAACAGTCCGATTTCTAATGCTAGGCAAATTGTCCAAAATGATAAAATCAATTTACGTTTGGCCGGTTGTATTTTAGACCACTTGGGAAATGTTACAAATACAGATTGAAAGGCGCTTTGAAACATGAGTCCATTTTTAGCCCTGAAATAATTTTTAGTTAGACAGTGAGCCATCTCCAAATAAACATACGTATGTAGTCGATTTTTATGGCGTTATTGTGCTAAGATCAACGCCACATCGTTACTCTTTATGCTGGTTATGACACATGTATCTATGGGTAGTGCTGGGGTTGGACGTATTTCTCGATGTAGCTTGAAATAATTTTAAGTAAGTGCTTTTCCACTTATTCATTTATTTAATAAAGATGTGACCTTTTGGGAATACAAATTATTGCAAATCAATCGACCATAAACCATGTTGGACAAGTGGATTTGGAGTATCGAGTGCAGGTGGCACTGTATCGATAAGTCTAACCTAAAGTGGCGCTAGCTCTCAGTACCTCTGTTTGAAAAATCGTGGTTTCAAATATCTTAAAGGAATTAACTGAAGAAATCCCTATGGGCATCATCGCAGACACCATATCATAAAGCAGAAGAGAAATGTTGGCTTAAGTTTAACCATGACTGCCGGCACAACAACTCAGACATTCCTTCTATCGCATCACTTTAAATGAAACATAGCCATTGTCATTTGTTGCATATTTAACACAACGAATTGTTTATATTTATAAAGGCTGTGTGACGGACAGGCGAGATGGGGCGAGGCGGCTTGTCTAGCTGTTTGCTTAGTTGGCCAATAAATAAATTTCTCTTTTTAGCCAAGTTTGTCAAGTTGACAACAGCCACGCCATAGCAGCCACAATTCATCGAGCGACCCAAGCCAAAACGACCAACAATGTTTATTACGCAAAAATATACAAAAATTTCCTTATTTCGCGCACAGCTAATGTTTGTCGATTGTTGTACAACAATAACAAAATAAATAATATTTTCAAAATATTTATTCACGTACACATACAATACGTAAAGTGGGAAGAAATTTAAATAATTGAGGTTAACACATATTAGCGCTCAATGTTAACCGACCGACGACGAGCAACAACCTTTGGGCAGCAAGCATTCGTCTTAAATGTGAATGATGAAAAATACATCCATATAAATTAAATATTTCAGGAGAAAATAATGCCCAGTACACGCAATAATTGTCATGACAATTAGCCATAACAATTAAGATCTAAACAGAGTTTAATGTTTACTCAAAGAAGATTTTTGGTCTGGTTTCAACTAGCGACACTAAAGATTTATCCTCACTCTTTCTCCCACCAAACTTCTTTTCTTTAACTTCAACAGTTCCAACTACCAAGCCCAACCAAGTGCCTTAAATTGAGTTGAGTCGTTGTGGAAAAATGAAAGTGACTTAAAATAAACTTTAGTTTATGGTTATGACTCAGGTACATCTGTTGGTTAGCTACGTATCAGAGCCATCATCACCGCTAGCCACTCACTCAGTCAAGTGTTGGAATGCTTTTTCACAACAACTATCTTAAGAGAATTGGGAGATGCATATAGCCAAGTCGTGTTGGCTGGCTAATTTATAAACTTGAAATATTTTAAGACTTTTCAGTGGCCAATGCACTTGTAAATGTAGTACGTGTAAGCCGCGCTCGCGCTTCGTGTTCTCTCTCTCTCTCTCTCTCTCTGCCATGAAGACGTTACTCCATTATTCATGGGAATTTCGTTATGGTTTGAGGTTTTCATTGATTGTTTATGGCCTTGTATGAAAATCGCAACTCCACATTTTCGAAGGTCAACATTACTTGCAAAGACTTTGTTACGTTTAAACAAGAAAATCATTCGATGACAAAAAGAAATTTGGAATTTTCGTGGTTTAGGGCTTATCAAATATTGATAATTTATTGCGTCATGCATTCGTTACATCATAGTCGTCGTTCAATATTCCTTTATTTTTATCATTTGTATTTAAAAAATTGAGTCATGTGTTTAAAGCACAATAATTTTTCAACCTTTGGTTTAAAGAGAATGTCCAGTAATTGTGCGGTTTATCAGACAGAAATGCCGGAAGTATGCGCAAAGTGTAAAGATTTGAGCGTTTTTGTCTTTGAGGCCAATGACACCAGGTTCAAAATGAAGGTGTTTCAATTTGTTAAGAACGGGGTGTCTGACGAGTTTGTTGTTTAGAAATCAGATTATCAAATCAAGAACCACGATAAAAATGATATAACTTTATTTTAAAAATAAGTTCAATGTAAAATATGTGAAATCATAATTAAGAAAACCAAATTGCAGTACATAGGATGACGCCAAACCAACCGAGGTTATCCAGATGGGAATGCATCCACAAACCTTAACTGTTTGGTCAGGATTTTGGAACATACTCGTACTACTTTGAAAACGATATTGGCGTGCATTGCGGTTAAATTACTTGATTAAGACCCATATTGAATGACATTGACATAGACATTTGCTTACAGCAGGGGTGGCGCTGTTATAAACGATTTGAGGAGAATGGTTATGTCTCGCCATGTCATCACGGTCATTGAAGGGCGCTACAGATCAATGATTAGCAAATTAATTTAATCCAACTTAAATGATATATGTACATAAGACGTGGACGCAAGGCGAACGCCTCATAAACGGTTTAAAGATATAATATATTTCGTAAAAATGACTTGACTCAACTAGAGCTTGCAAATTTGACTTTTTCGTGTGGGGCTTGCTAAAGCTATGCTCTCAAAATCTGATCATTGTTAGAATTCATCCGATTCTATGCGGCCGAGTCATTGAAAATTGAAAACATGTCCATCGCATGCTAGTCGAAAAAAAATGCAAGTTGCAGATTATTGGAGTTAAAGAGTTACGAGTACTGCCAAAAGATTAGATTTCTTAATTTGGGCAAAGCGTCTAATTAAAGACGGCAATTGTACTTTGCCAGCAGACATATGAAACATCAATGCACATAAAGCCGAGAAGTCGCTGTGGTAAAAGAGTTTATCATTTTGTCTTTTATTTAAAAAAAGGCTATTTAGAAAAAGAAGTGCTAGCGAAGCATACGCTCATGATCCAGTCGACAACGGTTAAAAATCGCAGCTTTACCAGTATATTTGTGTGTACTAACAGCATCAAATGCTTCGCCAGTGATCTCTTTGGAGGCCTCAGCAACGGCTTGCTGGGTGGGTAATGACTGTTTTGTTGTACATAGAATCAAAAACCGCCTGGTAACTATTTTAATTTTTAATTTTTGTAAGTGCCAATTTATACAACTCCTCTTAGAATTTCCGCTGTCTAAAGATTACCCAAAAAAGAGTTTTATTTTTTAAATATTAAATAAATAGACCAAAGAACAGCAAAAATCAAAAGTTGTTGAAAATAGGTATTTAAAAACGTTCGGAATCAAAAATTTTTACTATGCGTATAATTTTATTTGTATAGTTCCAAAAAGTTTACAGAGTATGTGCAGCAGCTTTTTTCTTTTCCGACACTCAGACATCTTCAAAAAATCAACAATTAAAACAATAAGTGCATAATTCGGATTATAAGGAAAATGATTGATTGACCGCAAAGCCGGTTTAAGCCACCAGACACTTTAAGGTCATTTCTCGCACTGTGATTTTGATAGATAAAATAGAGTTTGAAAGAAAAGTTCATATTGTTCACTTCCTCTAAGAAATTTGTCACAATTTTCTCACTACGCATGGTTGGGTGAAAGAGCACTTAAATATTTATTACATCGTTTCCTTTTGCCTGCCGGTTAACTTTATATAAGGAACAAGAACCATTTGTGCCAAGGAGAAATCAATACGTCCAAGTATAAAGTAAATTAACACCAGCCATTCTGTAACGGAAATTACAGTAACAGCAAAACTGGCACCCTTCAAAAAAACAACAGTTCATACAGGATATATCAACTATAAATAGAGGGACAAGCCGCTAGCACCACTACGGCGGGGCGCCTTTTCTCAAGTCATGTATAAGAAGAACAGCTTTGGTATTAGATACAATGTAAATTGCATTTAAGAAGTAAGAAAAAGAAAACACCCCTTAGAAGTAGGTATTGTGATATATAAGTAAATACAGGCAGTCAGCCGGACGAGCAGGAGGTATGTATGACGAAACCGTAAAAGGAATAACAAGTAATAAAAGAAAGGAAGCCGGGGAGGAAACTGACTGAAAATGAAACTGCCAGCGGCAAAAGAACAGCAGTAAACGGGCGCATGCCATCTACAAGCTGTGTGCGCGGTGGTGACAATTAATAAGATGAACAAATGAATAATGCTAGAAAGGCAGCCAGACAGACAGAAGCTGAAATAATTACAAGCAAATGTGCATGGCTGCAGTTGACTCAGGTCTAGACAGCTGGCTGGAGGATTCAACGTAGGATATTTTAAGAATTCCCCTTAAAAATAAAATGCTTCTACGTACACGTCAAAATAGAATGCATGGCTTGAAAATAAAATACAGATTTTCAAAAATCTTCTTAATATTGGGGTCAGCTGTCCCGGCAGTAGGTACACACTTGTGCAAAGAAACACCTACTGATTAAATGGCCAAGCTAAAGTTCATTGACTTTCTGTCTTATACAACTGAAATAAATAAAACTAGAATTGCACTTTACTTCTTTGTAGTTAGTCATCGCTAGGGAAGACTAGTCTTATCAAATAAAAAGTCTCCAAACAATAAAAATATGACTTGCAAATTGTAAACTCAAGGTAATTTTCCAATAACAATTGATTCGACTACATATTGGAAATTCTACCAGACAAGAGTGTAAAAAAAGCCAACAATATAAACCATGGACACATAAACTTTTCAATATTAAGTTTCAAGGGGTACAAATAATCGGAACGATTTAAAAAAAACTGATAATTTTTTGATTCTTTGTTTGTTCAAAGGCCAAAAGGTATTAAAAAGGCATTGACATTTGAGTAGAAGACCCATTTAAAAACTGATTAGAACAAGAAAGAAACGTTTAAAGTTACATGCGGTAAGGTTACTCAAGGAATGTCACAAGACATTGTATCCCCCACACAAGATGATGCCTTGTCTGTCATGCATATGGCGTTAAATAACAGCTGCTGCGAAAAGTAAACTTAATGTATCATGAGCCAGGTGTTGGAGGGAAGTTTATGTATAATAAAATGTTCTAATTTTAAACTGTATCTAAATAAGTTACAGCGCGGGACAAAACGTAGCATTAAACAAATTTTTATTATGCAGATTTCTATTTCAATGAAGTGGCTGGCTGGCTGTCTGCTGGTGGTGTCGCTGTGGCACGAGTGTTTCTTTTGTTCACGCTATTTCAGTTCTCCATAATTTAAATGTGGACCACTTTTTCACAATAGAATACGAGAATTCCTTCATAAAACAAAAACGGACTGGCGGTTGGTTGGTGGTTACCTTAAAATCCAATAACGAAAAAATTAGCATTGATTTAAATCTCGTTGGATTTAAGTGGGCTTTGCAGTTCAGCAGCAAGTAAGGACAGGAAAATAGGGTTGCGCGTTATGGACATAAATGTCCGCACTCGTCGTTTTACTCTCATCAGCCACACACCAGGTTTAAACCATGGTGTTATCACATTATGGGGTACAGATTTTCATTTGGACAGAGTGTAGTAGTGTTGAGTGGTGAGTGACTGACATTATATCATGTCCAATTTTTTCCAATAATAAACAAATGGGGGTTGATTTAAAAATACACATTTATAAAGCGAAAAAAAACAACGAATGTTGACTTTTTTAATAAATACAAAAGGTGTTGGTTGTATATCACCCGTCTAGGTTTCCCTAGGTGGTTGTTCGTTCAAGTTACTGGAAGCAATTTATATACTACGTATATAAGTATACAATTTGTACATATGTCTGTATATACATATATGAACAAAATACGAAATCAAGTTTTATTGGGTATTATTGAGTATTAATGATCTTATAACAGATAAAATTAAGTGCACGGGGTAATAGATGGTAGTGTTTAAGGTATACTACGCATTGTAAGGTAATGCGATATATATTTAACGGCATAGAAATTGCGATGCACAATCGCCATAAAATAATCTTGATTAATTAACGTTTGAAATAAATGCAGATTTTTTGAAAATCTTAGCTGATGAGTGCGTTATTACACTAGCATTAAGCAGAGGATTTTACAGACATTTTATTGTAAATATTTGGTGCGAATTCAGCGTAAATTAACCAACACCATTTTTAAGTTTGTATCAGGTCAAATTTGTTTCGATTGTATTTGGACTGCTGATATAAAAAAATGGGTTGGTTTGCTTTAGATCAAAGGTTTTGGAAAAGATTTGTTCAATTTTCGCAGTGCACCGACTGTGTATTTATAATTATTATCCTATATAACAAATCTGTTATATACGATGTACGACTTTTATTGAATAAACTACGGCCGATATAACGAATGAATATCACTTACAAATAACTGATCATTCTTTCTACGACAAAAAAATACTACGTATCGACTTAGCGTAAAGAATGAATTTAAGTTCTAAAAATACTTTTATAAACACGACTAGTATCGCTTCTAATGCGGCACGAAAACCAACGCGATGGTTTGTCCAAAGCCTTATCGTGAAAAGCGACACCGACAACAAATTTTTTTTAGTGAACACAGCATTTGTTCTGGTGTAAAAAGAACGCATAGCGGCATAAGCAGCCCCCGACAAGAGAGAAATCTCGCATTCATCTGGTCGTTTGTAATATGGCTTTTATGCGATATATGTATGTACGCCAATAAATGAAAATCATTAATTGAATGCATTAATTAGCTGAAAGCACCAGATCTTGGAGCGATCAATTGGCTATTCATAAATACAAACGACCTTTGTACCTTGTATTTAAACTTTTGCCCCACCCCATAATTTATAAGTTTAAACAAAATCAAATTTTCTCTTTGAAAACGATTACTTCAAACTATCGATAACTAGAGGCTCATGTGCTGAGATGAAATTTGCGTCAAAAGTAGACAAATATATCCCATTATGTCGTAAATCCTTATTGGAATTTGCCAATGTTACCAGGTGGCAGTGATGAATACCATCATTTATTCTTATAATTTGTATTCATAGGTTATAAAATATTTGTACTATGTAGGTAGGTTGGTATTCCCAGGAAATTGTTCCATGATTAATGGTCAGTATCTGTAACCATCACGTACTACCACAAACGCGTACGTTACCACAAACGCGTACGTTATGATACGGTATGAATCTAGAAATCCTGAGCGCAATCTCTTTTCTTTCTAGGAGAGAAAGCGACTTTCAACAAATGGGAAAACATTAATCTTGTGTACGAAATAAATTAAATTAACAGATCATAGAGAACGAAGAATGAAAAAAACCCCTTAAAGAGAAAGGAAATTGGTTACAGAGAGCAGCAAGGGTTCGATGGTTTCTGGCAGAGACTGCTGGTTTCCGTAATCAAATTGTATACACGAGGGGCCCGCTAAATAGGACAAAACGACTTGATGATTTCAATAATATCGTCAGAAGAGCAGGGTAAGCAAATGACAAAACAAAAGGTATAATAAGAAAAATACAAAGAAACATACTCTAAAGGAAAATCTGTCTGTTTTTGACGCATTTGAAAAGAAATTGTAAATAAAATAGAGGAAAATCTTTTGAAACGTCAAACAAAAGCCAGCGCTCATAAATTCCTATGGCGTCACACTGTCAAACAATGCAAGTGTGAAAAACAAGAAACATTAAAGAAAATTCAATAGGAAAGCGCGCACGTAAAGTGAAAACAGATGGTCGCCAACAGCAGATGGATGAGCGAGCAGTGGGTGAGGGGCAAGAGAAATCGTTGAATGCGCGCCTTTTTACAACGGCCAGGACGGAGCAACAGCAAAGCAAACACACAACATCACCTGTAAGAAAACATATGACGAGTGAAGCGAAAAAATAACAAAACAAAATAACGAAAAACACAAACCAAAATGACGAAGAAGAAATTAAAGAAAGGAAATGTACGTATGTTTACAAGCACGAGAATAGAATACGCCAGCAAAGAGCAACAAACGCAAATAAACAATTGCTGTGGTCATGTCCGTCGATGGAGGCTTGATTCCGAATGCGCAGCCAAGAAACAAAACACAGTTCGGCAAACTACATCCAAACGTAAAACGTAAAGCGTAGAGGCACAGAGGGGGCATCATGAAAACGATTACATACTAGGCACACATGTATAGTTTAAGCGACCAATATAACGGTTACAAGAGACGAAACACACAAACAAACAGAGATATCGGCAACTAAACAAAGGTAAAGTCGGTTATCTTTCATGGCCTGAACGTAGAGACGGGCGGTTTTGTTTCTATTTTGTATAAATAATAATTAGTTTAAACAAACACACATGTACGTATGGACGGATGTGTGTGTGAATTTTGTTGCTCTATTCCAACACCTACACAAGCATTGAAATATGTTATTTTGTTTAACAAATTTCTAGGGATTTCACAAGGGGAATAGTGGGAGGAGGGCACGGAAGAGCCCAGACGTTGTAAAGTCGTTCGAGGTGTACAGTCAGTTTTGTTTTTGAGGTTACGTACGAAGGTTAAAACTAATCGATACAAACGACAGCGTTTAAGGAAGACAGACAGACAGACGACTTGGAACAAAACAAAACGAAAACATTCAATTATTTTTTACTTAAACAATGTAGGTTACTTAACATGCACATTATACAAATATATAATATCGTAATAAAAATTTAACAAAGAAACAATTAAATGATGACCTAGAAAGAAATCACATACAATTTACTATACAAACAAAACATGCAGGTATAGCAGCAGTTCATGGGCAACTCTCTAGGTAGAACTATTTCTCAAGAAGGCCTACTGTTACAGATGTACGCATAGTGTGAACTTTGCAATGTCCCCAGGAAAAAAACCTTAACAATTTTCTCATCTTCCTCTTGCCTAATATTACATAAGCCGATTTTCATATAAATATATACTAAACGAAAAATTGTCCAAGTGAGAAAAATATTTCGCTACTTGATTTTTCAATCTTTCAAGATTTTATTTTTCTATAATAAGAAAAACAAAGCAAAATAAATTGTCTGACGCAATTCTAGAAAACCTGCTCTTACTGATGATGAAGACCACGGTGGTGGTGTTGGTGCTGCTGCCAGACAGAGAGTAGTGGTAGTAGTACTACAGTCAGTATACAGTAACACAAAAGACCTCTGTCAAGAAGGCGGAGGAGGGGTAGAGCACGGAACGAAGAAGCCCCCTCTTATGGAACGACAAAAACAAAAAGAAATCATTTGTATTTACACTTTAGTTTTGGGCCCATAGCGTAAGTTTTGTTTTTTTTTGTGCGTACAAATGTACGAGTTAATAAAAAAAAAGAAAACAAAAACAAATTGTTTAAATAGCAAATACCCTCCCCGTCAATCAGCACATAAAAACAACAATTACATATTGTTTATGTGAAATCATTCGTTTTTTTACGAGAAACGCACCGAATTGGAACAGGTATTTTATGGCATTGAAACATAAACAAAGAAAGATTTCTGCAAGGGTTGCCGTATTGCAATAAACAGGTGTTGTTGGACTCTATTTTGTTGCTATATGGAACAAGATTAGTCACATATAGCAATTAGAATATTATCGCACAACTTATGAAATTCAAAAAAGGTGGTAGAAATGTGTACCTTATGATAGCCATAATTACCGAAGAACAGCAAAAACAAATAGTACATACAAAAAATATATTACGCATAGAATTGCCGAAAAGTATAAAAATAAAATTGGATAGTTATACAATTAAATTACAAGATAGAGATAGAGAGATTTTAGGGATGTCCATAAATTAATTGATAATGATTAAAAAAATTTAATTTGGGTACAACTCTGTTTTTTGTTGCAAAAAATTTCTTATATCGTTTCCGTAAACTATCTGCCCTCTCGTGGTTAACCTATGAAATCAAAAGAATACGCTTCAAAGATAAAATTTCTTAACTTAAAATACTTTAATCATAAAAATAATTATAATGCTGTTTTTCTAATCGTTGCCAATTTCGCTGCAGTTTTACAATTTGTATTGGCGGCGCAAATTATGCATTTTGGTTTGCTGCAAAAGCCCAGAACAAAATTCATTTCTTATTCATATAGGTTTTTCCTTTAAAATTGCTTTAAATCCAATTATGATAACATTTAATTTTGATTGTTCATACTTATTGCTGTTCATTTAAGAAAATATTAAAGATGCATTTAGGTTTTGAATTTTTAGCTACATAGGTGAAAAAATTCTCTTTTAAAGTACGGACGCACTACTTTGCGTGAGTTTTTACGCCAAAGATGAGAAAATTATTTCGGTAGGATTTTTTTGTATGTCTCCAGGTGTTTGGGTTGAAAGCTATAAACCTATAAAATACAATGACACTTCTGCAATTTTTCAACAAGATTAGGATATCCGAGCGCCGTTTAAAAATATGTGTACAAATTTCGAATACAATCGTAATAAGTGCAACTATCTCTAAAACTTGGCATATCTTTTTAATTTTATATCAATCCCAATACTTTAACCATTCGATTATTAATAAACCAAAAGCACTTTTCAGAGCACAATTAATGTATAAATTAATTTCAAAACGAATTTTATTATATTTCTGACCAGTATTGTTAAATTTTTCACTTTACTCGAAAATATGTTTAACGTAAAATCATTTGACTTGTCCTAATGATCTTGGATCAACATTAGTTTATTAGTTGAGAAATCGCAACAAGCACCCTTGGAAGTAGAGGATGAAAATTTAAATTAAAAAAAACAACAATCAAGATTTATCAAACGAAAACAAAAACTTTTGAAATTTACAAATTAATAAATTGGCTTCTTGTCGGTGGGTGAGGCTATGACCCCCACGTATTTGAGATTCTTTACTTGACACCAATCTGGCAACATTCAGCTTCGAAGGTTTCACGTAAACCTCACAAAGCAACGAAATATTGTGACCGATCCAATATTTATTCAGTGAATACAAATTCGTTTATTATTAAAATATATAATTATATAGAGTAGTTTTGCTGATCAGTTGTTAATTTTGTTTTAAAAATAAAAAAAAGAAACTTGAAAATACATAACAAAGAGGTAGTGGGGGGAAAGTTCAGTTTTAAGGAGAACCAAATTGGAATTGGGAATTTTAACTATGTGATACTCTCCGTGGAAATGTCAAAATAAAGAAACGAACGGAGAAACTGGAAAGAGCAAGAAACGCACAAATACAAATGTAAACACCCCCTTATTTAAATACATACAAAAACCTTTGTTTAAATTTTGATATTTTTTTCAAATAAGACGAAATTTTGGCTTAGAAAACTTTTTCGTAGATAGCAGAATAGAAGCTTTAAAATACATACAAATATTTAATGCAAAAAAATAGTGGAAATTACAGTAAATCTTACATTTTGACAGCCATTTTTGAATACGCAGGGAATGTCATATAACGTTCGTTAAATTATTGCACTTTAGTCGTCGACGATTGGAAATTGGTTGGATGAGGAGTTTTTATATCAAATCTGTGCCATTGGTGATGAGTTTTTTTTTTCTTTTTGGTTTGTGTGTATGAGTACAAAAACGTCTTAGAAGTCTAATGATATTTTTTAACTAATTTGTACTTGTTTTTTGTAAAAAAAAACTTATTTAAATAATTAAATTTAAATTAAACAAACTATTAAATTATTTTGTAGTTATCACAAATGTTACGCAAAAATGCAACTTCTTTCGAAATTAAATGACGATTATAGTTTTTTGCAGTTAAATCTTTAGAGGGACTGCGAAACGAAATTTTTTCGACAAAAATTTGTTTCAACACTTCATGGTTTTTGCTGTTTTTGTTCCTCTGGCAAAGCGAATCGATTTTTTCTAGAGCTTTGGCTTAAAATAACATTTGTCGACTGTTTGTTGTTGGGGTTTCAAGAAATGAAAATGTCAAATTCATTTAATTTTTCTTAGTTTGCTAAAGTTTCACACATTGAATTTTTGTTTTATTTTGCTGGACACTCGAAATTTGATTTATTTTTGAAATTGTTGTTGTAGTTGATATAATTTGCTGTATTTTCTTATTTCTTTTTTGAATTACTATGCAGTACGTTGCTTTCTCAATTGTTGTTAAACAGAAACTGAACTGTATTCCAGAATCGGTTGAAGTGTACGTTAAACACACACACACACTCTGAAACGGGGAATTTTCTTGTTTGTGTGCGTTTCTCTGTTTCTTTTTTGATGGTTCGTTGTTCTCCTTCAACTACATTGATATGGCCCTGAAGGAACGCTGTGGTTGGCGGAACGCAGCTGTGTGTATATGAAAACAACAGCAGCTGAGCAGACGACGGACGAGAAGTGTAAAAAGTGAAAATCTATATGAACATACGGGGATCGTTGTGGCAAAGAAACAAATATGGCTTCCACTTCGCACTCGCAGTGTTCTGTTCATCACTTTGTTCCGCATCAACAATTGCATGTATGCGTTCATGTCTATTTAGTTCACCAACATTATGTCAGGTTTAATAAGGGTATTCACTTTAAGCGATTTCCCCACGAACTTGGTGGAATGCAAAAATCTCTAGACCGACCACCTAACGACACTTACATGAGCATTCCTATAATTTGCATAAATATTTGCTGAAGAAGGAAGTTTTGATTGCAAACACTTAAAATGGTTTAAGAATACCGGGTACCCAAAGTTCGTAAAGAGATCATTATCAGTCCTGTCCTTCATAAACGTTTTCTATTCATGACTCGTACCGATCGATTTAGAACAACTATCTAAATTTACTGAGAGATGTCCGTTCAGGGGTCGTCTAAATTATCTGATAAGAGTCGAGGACTAACTCATACCGGTCCATGTTTTGATATACATAACAGGCCTTTTTTCAATTTAAAACTTGCAACATATATCCGATTCAATAAAAATTTCGCATAAACGTTAGAGGGACCAACCAACTCTGGCGAAGATAGACCGTACCGGCCTATGTTTTGGATTAGCCCCACAGGCAAAAAATCGCTCTTGATTTGTAGCCTTAAAAGTCACATAAAAAATCCGATATAAATTTAGGATACAAGAGATCTAAAGTGTTGTTTTAATGCATTTGCATATACAATTAAAATCGAAGCTGACCGGATTTCGCCTTAAAATCCAATACCAATGGATTTTGATCGTACATACGAATGCCAAATAAGCCCGTTTGAAATGATTTCGCGCATAAGGACGATTAAGTGCGTGATTAAAATCACGAAATACTTTGTCGATGACTGATTTTATTAAATTTATGTGGTTCTTAGCCCGATAAAAAGTGTAAAAACCAACACAAAAAAAATTCCTTTTCATCAAATTTTTTTTATTCGCAAAGATCGATACATGAAAACCATGAAGTAGTCGAGAAGTTACCAAATCGATGACCCATTTTAAAAGTAAATTTGGGTGGTTTTAATCCGATGGAAAATGGTAGATCTGCTGAGTTTTATAACCGTTTTGTCGTGGCAATTACAATGGACCGTCTATGGGTCACGGAGTGGAATTACTTTTCAAGGTTGGACATCGGAACAGGTCCTTTTTACCTAACCTAGCCGGATAGAAATATTTTAAAATATAACAAAAAATTAAATTTTATTATAATTTTTTGAAAGATCTGGCATTAACATTTTGAAATGATTTCGGGCATATGGACGATTATTTGAGCAATACAAATCTCGAAGTCGTATTAAGTTGCACGAGCTGATTACGGATTTTCAGCGGAAGTTGCGATAATTTGGTAACGATGTGCAAGCGTCAATCTATTCAATTGACACTGATCAAAATGTCAAAAAGTGAGCGAAGTTGAATAGTTTGTTTAAGAGCTAACTCTATTGAATGTACTATCTAAGCGAAAACAATAATTGGAACAATTTTTGGAATTGGATCATATCAGTGAATATTTTCATCCGATCTTGTTGCAAATGAGCACAGTGAAATTGTACTACATTGGTCAATGGTTTCATATGTTTACAAACCGGCTTTTAAAATAAAACAGTATTCGTTTTTATTTATTTTTAACGTTCTCATAAAACTAAATTGCGTCAGAATATTATACAGGTAGGCTGAATCTGTAGTAGTATCTGTCCCAGTAAAAATTCTTTAAAAATAAATCAAAATATTTTTCAATCTCATTATTTTTACAAGGGATGAGACTTAAGAAATATATAAATTTTGCGTAAAAAGTCGTTATTCTTCATAAATTGTTAAATATATTACATTCGTACGTATCTTGTAAAGATTTTATTTGTAAATTTTGACTAAAAACTTTTTATATTCATTTTGTATTTAAACCCAGATATTCTATAGCGAAACAACAGTCCCACGTGATGCACCGCGCAGGCGATCTGCTTTGACAACAATATGCAAATTTGCTTCAAGGAACATGAACTCCGACCGAAATAAATATCCATTTTTAAACAATATAAAACAATTTCTTAAGTGAAGGAACGAGGTTAAAACTAACAAGAATTGTACTGTCGACTTGTTTCTCATGTTTAATATTAAGGGACATTTCTATTATATTTTTAGATTTTTTTTGCGACAGGATTGTAAATTGTCTTCAAGAATGAGAAATGTTATATATTATTTCAATCGTCTATAAATAGATATCAAGTAATCATAGAGTTTGTTACTATTTCTATTTTGATATTACTTATTTGGACGAATTTATCTCGATTCATTTTCGCTCTAATTAAATCGCGCACATCTCACGGTCTAAGAGCAATTCACATGTTTTTCAAAATGGGATGTTTGAGGGAAACACTTTTTGTTGACTTCTAAATTTATTTATTGGTATTACACAACGTGAGAAACACTGTTCTTCAGGAGAGAGAAAAAAACTGGGCAGAGAGATTCAATTGTAATTTTTAAAAGTTTTTTAAAATTAAAATTATAGATTTTATCGTTTTGCAAGAAGTCCATTGTGCTTTGTTTAGTCAAAATAACTGGATACCATAATCAGCAACTAGACCTTTGTCGCATAAATTCGAATAAACTGAGTAAAAATAGATATTAATATTGCATACTTCTTAAATGCAAGATGAATTTAAAACTTTATCGAACTAAATTATTAAATTATGTATAAGGTTGTCCCAAAAACCCTTTTGTATCTACACTATTATTTTTATAAGATAAACTTCGGCTATTGTTTAATATGCTCGTTAGGTTATAGGCTGTTTTATTAATTTACTTTTAACGATACGGCAGTTTCTTATAAAACGGGCGTTTAAGAATACTAATTTTGCGCTGCTTCACATTTTTAACGCTTTATGAAGCATTCTTTACAATCCTATGCGATCAATCCACAGAGTAGATATCTAATGTTCGGTTTTAAGAGGATGAGATAAATAGGCCTTGGTCAGTATATAATCATTTACCTATCAAATCTATCTAAATACTTGAATATGACATTTCGTAGATGACATAATAAAGTTATTTTCCAATATATTTCTAGCCATTATTTGGAAACAGTTCATACAATTTTTGATCGTGTTGTGTTTTTTGACATTAAACTAACATTAGAAACAAAGCTGAATTTTAAAATCCATATACAAAATAAGTTTTATTTTGTTTAATTGTTCGTTCAAGATTAACAGAAAAAAGTTAATTCAAAAGTCTTTCATAAAATTTGCTTTAGTTTTAACATATTTTTCGGTTCCTTAAATTCTTCTTAAACATCTGATTCCATTGAGCGATGCCCTTCCTCCGACTGTCGACCTCTGCAATCAAACTACAAGTCGCAATTAGAACCGATTTCGTTAAAACTTCTTACATTCTTTAAGTTTGAGCCAAGGACGAAACTTATAATTATTGGTCCACATCGGTCCATATTCTGATATCGTACGTAGCTTTTCCCCGATTATTAGGTTTATACCTCTAAAAGCCACATATTACATCCGATTTTAATTAAATTTTGCACAGATTATTTTGAGTGACCAATATCCATCTCTGGTGAAATTTGTTAATATCGGTCCAAGTTTTCGAATATTTAAGAATCTGCAGCTTAAGAAGCCTCATTCTACATCCGATTCCTACCAACTTTCGCATGGAGCGTTACGAGAGACCAACACCCATGTCCTGTTTTATTGGAAAAATTAAATATAATGTCCCAAATGAGTGCAATAAACTAGTTCTCACCAGGTCTATTGGAAGAGTTCAAACAGCTTTAATGCCCATTGAAATGAACGTTTATTGGCAAAACGAAAAAAAATTATCTAAAGTTGATTATTTTAATTCAAGTTTTTTCATTAAGAGCAAAACAACTCAACGAATAATTTGGAGTTCTCTCAGCGTTTACCCTTAAAGCAATGAGTGTTTAAGTAATTGAACTGGTTATGCACAGTTTGAAATCAAGTCACGCCCGAGAGTGTTATTCAGAACTTGATATAAAATTCTATTCATTTCATTTTTTCATTTATTGATATTCAAAAAGTAACCGAGCCTTTAGGCCTTATATAGTTACAAAATTACTTCAAATTTGTTTAAAATATACAAAAAAAAAACTTAAAGTAAGATTAATCTATTTTATATAAATAAGTATTAAGTTAAGCATACATACGTTAAATAATGTTTTTTTTTAATTATTTTATTTTATTTTGATATCCCAAATTACGCAAAAAAAAAGGTATTAATGAACGACTATTAGTTAAGTTTCGTAGTGTAACAGCAGCATGAAAGTGCAACACACTAAGACTACTAGCCAATACTATTGTTTCAAATTAAATCAAAGACAAAGCAATACCCGTAGAAAACGTTTTTTTTTAATCATTTACAAATCATTATGTTTCACATGTTGAAATATTTTTTTCTTATAAGTATGGCAGGAGTAATTAAATGATCTGAGCGAGACAGGCAGAATATTAAAAATGCGTGCAACTCTTACGTGAAATGATCGACCTAAATCTGAATTCAATCGGGGAATTGTAAGCTGTGGATTTCTTCTGGACCTTCCAAACTGGAAAAATTTAACTACAAAGATTGGTGTCTGAAGTTTATACATCTTATAGAAGTGAAGTAAACTCCTTATTTTTGTAAACTCCATAAAGCTACAATGCAAAAACCGATCAATGTACTCCGAAACGTGCCGCCGAATATTAAGAGAATATAAATACCTCACCACACGATTGAAAGCTCGACGAAATGCAATTTTCTGCACTATTCTGCATTCAAATTAATAAAAACCTATGAGTAAGTTGGTTTGTTCAGATTTCAAATGCAGTTTTGCTGATAGATTTAACTTTTGCAAGAAACGAACCTTTGCAACAAATTCTCTGGTCAATGCTTAATTTGGAGTGATATCTGTTATTTATACGGACCCTACTTAGTATATCGCAATTGTTAAAAAAAAGTATACCAAAGATGTGCAAATGTTCAGTAGAGGCAAAAGAAAACTTAGATATTTGTAGTTTTCTTAAATAAAAAGAGGGTAACGACTTTTTGATAAAAGATATGAGCAAACGGAGAAAACTCAAAGGCGTTTCTTTAAAACAAATTAAAATTTGAAAATTTTGTTTTAGTACACTTTAGCTGAGCTGCTAAATGAGTGAAATTCATGCTCCTCTAATGATCCGTAGCAAGCTCACATCTTGTTTTTTCTTTAACCGTTCCAATATCGTTTAAAACATTGGGGGCTATCTGCCGTGATATCGGGGCTATATTCCCTGATTTTATATATATTATGGACGTCTCTTCCGTTTCCCTAAAATAACGAATGTATATTCGATTTTGTCCATTTGAATTTTTTTATGAATTGAACTTGAATTAAACATTTGCTATCTAATTTTTAAGTCCAAATAAACAAACGAGCAAAAGATAATGTAAATGCACGGCAAAACTAAGCAATTAGCCACGCCAAAAAAATGCCCCCCTTACTTGGTCAATATATGATTGTGCAGCCCTAAACCCCATACAATATTTTTTTTAATGAAAAGGCTAGAAAATTATTTTATTGAAAAATAATTAATCTTGAAACCCCACAATTTGGGTTAGATCACATTTTTATTCAAATGTGTGTTACTTCTTTTATTAGTAATTTTTCCAGATTTGTTCTAGTCCAATGATGTACTACAGGGCTTCTTGCATTCTAATCAAACATTCTTAGCGTTCTCAACGTTTGGAAATGCTTTTCAATTCCCCCTAATAAGGTTAGTGTTAGTTAATTGATACACAGACTAAAGTAATGCAAATGCTTTCTCTTGCAGTGAAATGACCTTCAGCATATGTACAAGACCGCCAGTTGACAACGAAATGCTCGCATACAGAGTTATTGCCAAGTTCAAGTTCAGCAAAATAAATTTCTCGAAGCAACGTTATCTAACAGCAAATAAGAAGCAACTGATATCGAGATCTTAACAAGAATTCATCAAACATATCAATCACATTTTAAAAATATCGTAATGTATTGTGCTTTTCTTATAGTCAAAGACGTTAAATTGTAGAAGATGGACGATCTGCTTCTTCTTTGCAATAATGTAGAAAAACAGCACTCAGTAAT
Organism: Hydrotaea diabolus; assembly: GCA_963513945.1. Classification (NCBI taxonomy): domain Eukaryota; kingdom Metazoa; phylum Arthropoda; class Insecta; order Diptera; family Muscidae; genus Hydrotaea; species Hydrotaea diabolus. The sequence goes on along the minus strand of OY740716.1, from coordinate 83,928,190 downwards.
GCACAAATTCTCGGTTTATTTTTCCACATTCGTTTGCACACATTTTGGTCTGAACAACTTTAGTAAACAAAACAAAAATATAAAAAAGTGTCATTAACAAAATGATTATCTCAAAAATACGAGTATATGATACAATGCAAATTCGCAATGCGCGCATAGAGATTATCCCAAGAAGTGCAAAAACAAACAAAACAAATCTGATACATTCAAAAACTCATAATAATCAAGAGAAACAACATAAATTATTTTGCATTGACCTTCACCACATTGCGTGTGTGTGTGTGTATTTGGCTAGTGGTTAGCATTGCGAAACATTGAAAAACAGAATTCTATCAATTTTGGACACACCGAATCGTAAACACAGTTCGCCGTGAAGTGCATCGGTCGGATTCATGGTCGGTGGCTATATACATATATCTTTGACACGACATAACTACAGTCCGTGTCTGTCAAAAAAAAGGCTAAACTATCATCTGGATAAAATACGATGATCGAGCTTATTTATAAATGCCGTATAAATATTTCGAACAGTTATAAACATGGGTTAGGTATAAATAGTTTTCCGGGAATTCCGGTCATTTTATTCAAGGTTTCCCGGCAAATTCATTATTTTCTATTACCGCAGTCATGGTACTACCCAAATGAATTCAATGGTGCTAATGTTAGAACGTTTAGAACATTCTATAAAAAGCTACAGTGGACAAATTAAGCCTTCAATCGAAGATAGTAAAAGAATACTAGCATAACTATTAATTATTTTATAACCAAATTAATAAGCTGAGGGAGCGCTTTGCGGACAAAACACGCATTTATAAGCCGCGTATGCAATTAAAACAACTTAATATCAACAATTTTCTTACGTTCATACACCTTGGGTGAAAAATGTTTAGAAGATTTAAAAAGCAATGGAAAAATGAAGAGATAAGCGGCTTTACTTGGTTAAAGAATCGTAATGATCCAACAATATTTAACCACAATGATCGCAATTGATTTCAAAACAAAATTTGCTGGCGTACGTGAAAAAATTTGCTTTCAAATTTTCGAAAAATGCAGCGGTGTCGATAAAGTTGCGGAATTGAACGATACTTTTATCAGTTGCATTACTACAGATAGATCATTTAAAGATGTTTAAAGTGATGCCATAACAAACAAAATCTTTTGCAGAATAAAAATCGATTACCTAAAAACTTAATCAAAAAGGATTTAACGTTTTAGGAAGCAAGTGGAAAAACAACGGATAACGTCACAAATTTATTTAATGCTCTTCGAACAATAAGGCAAACATCAGTGGAAAGCTAAAGAATATTTTCTACAACTGGGCAGTTTGCAAATTATATTACGAACAGGGTGTCTGATGAATCCATTAATGCTTTTCTGTTTTAAAAGGATATTTTCAAACTACGTTTAATTAAATTTTAAGATGCAACTTAACTAAAATATGCAACAACGTACCTGAATATTTTGTGTTTTACTCGAAAAGTTTATGAACGTTTTTGTAATTTTGTAGGAGGTTAAAAAATTTGATAATGCTAAAATATGAATTTTTGGGCTTTTGGGACCGATTTGTACGGGCATATGAAAAATAACTCTTCGAACAGTTTAATTTTTAAATATTAAATTTTTTTTTTAAATTTAAATTTTCGTATTAGCCGATTTTTTTTAATTTTTACAAACTAAAACATCTTTAGGACCGCCAAAGTTGTTAAATTTATGGCCAAACGCTGGCGTTAATCGGTACCTGATGCATATTTACATACACGAATTAAGTTATTCAAACCATCTAAAATTAAACATTATTACTAATTACTCAGATTTTCCGTTTTTAAAAAAAATAATTATATTCATTTGGGTTATTTTAAATAGGGTTTTAAGGCAATTTAAGCATTAAAGGTATTGTTGGCAATTATATTTCTAATTTTAGTTAAACAAATTGATTTGAGAGAGAGAAATTCCTTCGAATCTCAACGAACGTAGGTCTGGCTGTCTACAGAGCATTCATTATACAGGGTAGTTGTTGAATGAAAAGTTACTTAAAAAGTTCTTCTCAACAGAACTGTGCCGAAAGATAGTCCCTCCTTTCAACACTATGAGGTTTTAACAAGATGGTGCATAGCCATTCCTGTTATGGCATTGCCTTATAAGCTGATTTAAAGAAAATTAAAGAAATATCGTTGTTTTCGGGATCTTACAGCAGCTGATTTGTTCGCGTGGGACTATTGTAAGATGAAAATTAACAAAACAAAAGCAACAAAATTGGAGGGTTTAAAGCTAATAACAATGGTGAAAATTCTCGCTTCAATTTTCCAGTCGGTAATGAATAACTTTTTGATCAAACAGTGGCCATTAAAATTCTTTTATTTTACGAAAAATATTAAAACTTTAATTGATTGCATTAGTTTTTAAATTTTGTACATACTTAATTTCCACAACATCTCATAAAGAAACGAGGGATGTTTTTCTTTTACTCACTAAAAGGTAACTACAATTTAACGCCGGCTCCGAACGAACGGCTTAATGTATTTTAGTGAGAGGAGATAAATCTCTTACTCGTTAAATCACCGCCATTAACGAGATAGAAACCCGTCACTTAGTTGCCAGAATTGAAGCTGGGTTTAAATGTATGATAGTCGTGGCGGGCACCAATTTGTCATTTTAACAAAGAAAAAATAATTAGCATAATAATGAAAAAAACAGCTATTAAAGATTCTCAAAGCGCAAAGAAGATAATAAAAATAAGAGATACAAGTTTTAGGTGGCCAATGATCATTGATATATCAGCCACCCTGTAAACTAAAGACTTGGATGAAATTCAAGGTAAAACGCATTTGCTTCCAAAAGTGTAGCACATAATTTATTATTTTTTATTTATAAAACTAAAAAAAACTAATTGCAACGTCCTTTTGTCTAAGATGGTTAATTATCAAGCTGGCATTTTTAACTTCAAATTTTAAATATTGATACAAATAATATTAGTAAAGGAATAACAATGCAGAGTATAGAAATGTCAATGCGCGTCGCCAACGCCCGCACGTACGCTTTGGTATTCTCGGGCTTAAAAAGATAATTGGAAGTATTAAAACTGCAATACTATTAATTTCTTTCTTTTTGAAAATTTAAAATAAATTTATTGCTTGAATACGTAATAGTGGGGGGGTAAAAACCCTTATACAATACAAAAACACGAAATAATTGGCAAACATTCCAACATTTTATATATGTAGTTGCAAACATAATGACAACGTCAATATACCCCATCCTTTGTTGGAGGGTAGGTATACAAACAAAACGTTCTGTGTTTGGTATGCAATACCAAATACATAGCAAAATGCAAAATAAAACAAAATAATAATAAACAACAACAAATCATAAAAACGACAAAACAGAAAAGGAAGGAAAAGCAAATCAGCAGAGAAAGATTTATTTCTAAAACTTGTATCTCATATTATTATTATCTTCTTTGTGCTATGAGGTTGTGAGCCAAAGAGCACGTATTAAAACGAAATAAAAACCAATGAAAATAATGGAGAAATATAGACGACAGCAACAACGGTGGCACACAAACAGCTGTTTATCGCCAACTTGCAGAAGCTGATGTTTATTACTAAAAATCACTTGCGAACAATACATATCGAAAGGGAACACCATCGTATACAGCAAATTCTAAAGAACCATACTTTGGCCCGTGTGATCTATAGCGTTCCCGTCGTGATGGCTGCTACAAAAGAAACAACAGCGCGCTCGTTGAATGACGCAACTAAAAAGAGCACCGATATCTAAATTGATTTCAAAACTGCATTAACTAACCTTTAGCTTATCGGTAATAGTCGTTGTCGTAACTGTCGATAGAAATGGTGCATTTTATCAGTAAAATTAAATAAGCGTGCGTCTAAGTAAACTATGTATAATTGGAAATCAATATTGCCTTTGTCATAGTATCCCCCTTTTGCTTAAACAGTTTTTCAATGAACTTTTTAAGGTTCATTATAGGCATTATAGGTGTGCAAACCATTTAAGAGTGCTCAGAAGTAGCCCAGTAAACCAAATTCGGCGATAATGTCTGATATCAGACAATTATGAACAATATCTGAACTCTATCGAGAATTCTTACCGAAATCGTTACGAATTCTGTTCGATTTGTCTGAGGATATTTTTTCAAAAAAGTAGTTCAGAATTGTTGTCAACCCTATCATATGTTTCTCGTTAATAATTCGGTAAGAAATCGGAACATTTTGCCGATTGTCGTACAGAGTTCTGATTAGTGTAAAATCAATTAAATTCCCATATGGTCTAGTGGCGACAATTTACATTTGTAAAATCTAGTATGAAGTTTGTTCGTGAAACATAAAATAAAAATATAAATACATAAATTGCCTAAAAATGGCTCATAAATATGGCATGATTTAGTAGCAGGCTTTATGAAAATTGTATCTGTGTTCGGTTATGCTAAATAGACTTTTCCGATTATTCTTACATAATCAGATACGCACTGTTCAATGGATATAGCTCATATGCGTTGTTATTGTCGAAATAACCTATTGCGGACTTTTCATATTTGAAATAGACATTGCCAAAATTAAACAACAAGGTGGGACAATAGTAATCACGGCATTGAAAAACGCTTTAACAAATGGCGTCAAATGTCAATTCGGTCTTCACATTTGTGAAGTTAACTAACGCAGTATACAAATCAACAACATAGGAAATGGTTTACCCCGCAAGTACGCAGATGATTTTCATTTTTCGCGCAAAAAATCGTCGGTTGTGTTGGCGCTACGAATTTCAAATTTGGTCGCAGAGTTCCTGGCCTTCCGACAACAACTGCGCAAATACTGCGGCGTTTGGCCACTCGCCTTGAAGATACTGAGACACCACGAGATCTTCCCAGGTCTGGATGCCCCGTAGCAGCCGTTCTGGTGGGAATATTGCTGCAGTTTGCCAAGTTATCGGAGAGGAGCCCATAACATCGACCAGACGTGCCAAGCAATAGGCATTAACCGGCTTCCCTACGCAAAATTTTGGTGCAAGATTTGAATAAGCAAAATAATCATTTCTGGGGTACTAGAAATCCGTGTGTAAAGTTACTGGGTGGTGTTGTTCACGCTGGCGGAGCAATCGGGCCACTTTTTTAAGAACGCCGCGGGTCAAACTGCGAGGTGGGCGGCGCGCTCTTCAGATCCATAAAGACCGAGTTTTTATTTTTAAATTGGATAGGTTGAGTTAGACTCGAGAACGTTTGGTTTCAACAGAACACACAACCGCTATTCTGAAGGAAGCCTATCCGGATCGCTTAAATCTCGGTTTGTGATTTCCACTGGCCGGCCAGATAACTCGATTTAACCGTTCTTTTTATGGGTTTTTTGAGGTGGCGGGTTTACGCCAACAAGCATCAGTCTTGCTGGCCTTAAAGATAGTATTCGCTAGAAATGCGAGAACCTGTCGCCCAAAGTTCCAGCAGATTGATGAAAAAGCCATAAAACGATCCCGAAGAGTCAGACAAGGGTCTCTGGGCCTTTCCTCCGAATTCATTATTTTTCCTAAAATACTCCAGTCATTCAGAAGACATTTTTCCTAATTTCTGTCACACCCTATAATCTCTACTTTAGGCCGGATCGGACATGTTGGCGAGGTCCACGAATCTTTTTTAAGTTGCCAAATTTGATGTGTAGACTTAAGTACGGACTGTTAACTAGTTGCGAGATACTTTTGTTCATCTCTGTACATCTTTTCCTAACACTACAACTCTGCAAGACCATCATACCAAAAAGAGCAACACCGTAAATGTGTGGTGAAAATGACGTATATACTAGAAATTATGGTGAAATTATATCACTTTTGTACAGATGTGTGTGCACATTTGTACGAAATTGCTACTTTCCAATTGGAAACTTCTGGTAAAGAAGCATCTTTTCAACAGCAAACAGCCAGAATACATATGGCGCCGCACCCTACGCATTTATTTCCTTTTCCTAGCTTGCTATTGTCAACTGCAAATCTATGCCTGCTATATTCATTCATGATTTCTGACGTATTTATGAATGTGCACGCTGAGTCAAAGTTCACCACACTGGATTTCTATTACTTTTTGCCCTTCATATTTAGCCTCACTTTTTGGTTAATCAACTAGTTTCTGTTAATTTCCACTGATATTCATCAACTGTTTTATGAATTGAAACTTACCCGGGCTCTGCAATTAGAATCAGTTTGTTTGGCTTTTTTTAATTTGAAGGAGGACAAGAAAAAAGTTCTCAACACGAACGAATTCAACAAGAATTTGGTGACATGGAGTTTGATTGATAGCCAAATCGATTACGAGTTTGTTGGAATTCGATAAATTTTTAAATCGATAGTTATGTATCGATTTCACAGATAGGTATATCGAATAAGAGGTAGAGCGGCATTCACAACTTAATTATTCGGATCGAGGAAAATTTCACATGAAAGTTATTTGTAAAGCAGAGTTCATACCGGCTCGCCACGACAAAACGCTACCGCAGCGACAATTGTACGAAAGATATTTTGTAGCTGTAACTATGAAAATAATGTAAACAAATGGTAACACATTATTTGACAATTTATTTTTGGTTTGTGTTTCTTTGTTTTAAAATTAACGAAAGAAGATTTAAACAAAAGTAATTTGAAAAACTATTATTTGTTTTGGAGTAGGCGACCCATATTTCCCGAGCTACGGGAAATGTGGATAAACAATTCAACCTGTCTCACTCTTGCAGCATATTACTCAACAATATGGGTGGAAAGCTTATTGAAATACCTTCAAGATGATGTTTATGCCTTACATATTCTAATTTGCTAACGAAATTACGGTTTTCGTAATTACTTCCAGAAATCATTTACAATGGAATTTGACTCAGAATTTTAATTTTTTTTGTAATTACAATGGATTGATTGTAAAGGAGCAGCGATGCAATCGAATAATTTTATAATAAAAACCATTTTTATTTTTTTGTTTAATATTTGTAACAGTGGGATCTTAAACTTATTTGCAATAATTGCATACAGACTTTATAACCAAATACTAACCTAAAAACAACACAAATTTGAAATAAAATTGTAATAATATCTATTGTATTTTATTCTCTCAGTTACGTGTGTTTTTTATATTTACAGTCAATCAACATGGACTTTTCAAGTTTGTATATATCAATAGTCTCCATGTGAAGAAATACATTGCTTCAGGATTTGGCATTTGAAGTTCAATTAAAATTATTCAAGTAAATTATTTTTTATCCTGTATTTGTTAATAGTATACATTTTGACTGCCAATTGATTGTGAAAAAAACAACACAAATAATATGTGCTTATATTTACTAAAAAGAAACACAACAAAAGTTGTGTAAAGCTGAATAAATTCAGTTAAAATAAAGCATTGGTCTGTGTGGAGTTGCTTAGAAAAGCAATATTTTATATTATGAATTTGAGTTCAAAAAAAACGGAAACATAGGGAAAATGTTACTTGGAAATCATTTAAGCTTGTGAAATTTTCATTTCAATAGCATTATACATGTGAAAAACACTTTTGAATGAAAAGCGGTTTCTATACCAATGGTTGCTTGGACAAAATACGTAATACGTAGTAAAAATTATTTTGGGAATGCTGTTTTTTGTTTTTAAAGTGTGCAAATTTGGAGCTTTCTGTGCTATTATGTTTCAATTAGGATTGTGATTGTGTACAAAAGAATGTGGAAAAACGAACCCCGAGAAAATTTGTCTTGCGAAAGAGTGTTTTTATACATTATTGCGAAGAAGAAGCACATCGCCCAACTAGTTCAATTTATCTTCTTTGGCTTGGACCATCTGTCCATTATTTTTCAATTCATTTTAGAAACATTGTAGATGCTAAAGGAAACAAAATTTATTTTTTTAGATTTTTTTTTATTAACGAATATCTCCACAAGGCAATTAGCTCAAATTTATTATTTGTCATATAGGGAAGGACAATTTAGTCAGCAAAGTTAATGCAAACACATCACCGTCTAGTAGACGTACATTTTATCAGAGGACGGGGTGATATTTCCGGTTCATACACAACTGGTTGGTGTTCAAATTGTGGCGTACTCTGATGATAGCACAATTCTGGCCTCAGGACCTAATGTGGATGACATACATATGTGATAAAATGAAAATTTACCTCCGCCTTTAAATCACGCCGTTCGCTGCATAGACCTCACAGGTGCGGCTGTCACTTAATGCCAAGATCGATGACGTCAACATCCCGAAATATATCTGCCAGAATGTCGCCCTAAAAACATCTCCAAGGTGCATCCTCATAACGAGGACAATCTACTTGAGGAGACGATGATCCTTACTGTGCGCAGGCATAATTTCTTGTCTAATCAGCATACGCTTGTGTGTATTTGCAGTAGTCCTTTCAACTACCATCTCACGGACAGAGCACTGCCTCCGCCCAGGCACATCAGGTATGACCTTGATGATTTAGAGAGTGATGTCCACCGATACAAAATAGAGCCATTAGATTAACTTAGCTATCAGCCTGGTCTGAGAGACACTCACGCAAATAAAGGCGCAGCGTCCAGCTATAGTGTGAATGTAGTGCTAGCGGTACACTTTCCAGAGATTTCGCCAGAGAAGAAGAAGCTACCTCGGCGGACACGCATTGTTCTGACGCAGCAGAGATCTGGATGGCGCAGTCACCTTTATTCGTATTGGGCGCAAATTAATGGTGATGGGCGCAAATTGATGGTGTTCCGCTTGCCATCGGGGACACATGACTGGCTGAACCTCTCCAAGCCTTCTAAGCTAACCCCAAGGTGTTTCTGACCGCATGACACATGACGTGCGACACTTGTTTGGTGGCACCCACTCAGCTGATCCCTAGGCCTCTTTGAACGCAACCAGCTCAAATGGCGGGTTTTCTTCACCTAGATATCGAATACTATTTATATGGTGATTACAACAACAACATAAATAAAACTGTAAAAATGGGTAATTCCGCCACATTTTTGTTTCAGCTGCTTACTACCAAACGAAAATTTTGTCTGCTTTGCTAGACATGTATTTCTTATTGGAAGCGAAAATTTCGTTTGACCAGTATTTCATTTGTTTAAGGTATTAAATAGAAATGTACTTTATTTTTACCTAGAGTACACCTCAAACGAAATTTCATATATAATACATGCAAACGAAATTTAAGTTTTGGAAACTTGATTCAGACATTTCTGTTTGATGATACGCAGCTGAAACAAAAAGGTGAAGGAATTTTCAATTGTGACAGCAAAGTTTATATCACCAGTGCAGGAATTTTTGACATTTACAAAAAAAAAACAAAAGACTTGAAGATATTCGCTGGAGTATTAAAATGAATATGTTTAAAATAATTCATTTAAAAAGGAATAACGTCTGCGGATTTTTTCCGTGTAGAAATATATGTTAAACACCCAAGCGAAAATTTGTTTGCTCAAAATCACAAGAACTCAAAAAATGCAAACGTCAAACACAAAATACACACTAAACTCGCAAAGTTTAAATCCAAAAAAAATGATTGTTGTTTTTCCCAAATTCTCAAAGAAGAAGATTATCGCCCATATAGTACAATTACTCGCCTTTGCATGACACCACCTTTTGCATATTGCAAAAGTCGATTGCTCCTACCAAAGACGATAAACTAAAACAAATATATCGTCTATAGGTCATCGTCTTTGCTTCGAATAATAAACAAAAAAAATCTAACAAAATCCAAAATCAGGAAAAACAAAGACAAAAGAACACAAAGTTTCCATTTGAATTTAAGAAAAAAAGCACAATTCGTACTGCCAATATAAATTCCTTTTCTAAACACAATGAGCTTTTCAATCCAAGGAGCTATACCGAAAGAAACAAAAAGCAGCAATGGTGGATGTGGTGGTGGTGCTGGGGTTGCAGTGGCCGCTATGCGTAACACCGAACGCATAACTTTGCTGGTAGACAATGTCCGCTTTATGATTGAAAAGGAACTGGTTACGGCGCATCCAAACACCATGCTAGGTACAATGTTCGGAACGGGCTTCCAGTTTGTCCATCCAAATGAACGGGGTGAATATGAGGTGGCCGATGGTATTTCACATACATTGTTCCGAGCGATACTGGACTATTATAAGACTGGACTCATAAAATGTCCTCCCACAATATCAGTGCCCGAGTTGAAGGAGGCTTGTGACTATTTGTTGATTCCCTTTGATGCCACCACAGTGCGTTGTCAGAACTTGCGAGGTCTTCTGCATGAGTTGAGCAATGAAGGAGCTCGCCAACAGTTCGAATTGTTCTTGGAAGAGTTCATATTGCCGGTCATGGTTACAGCAGCTCAAAGAGGTGACCGAGAATGTCACGTCGTGGTATTGTTGGACGACGATGTGGTCGATTGGGATGAAGAGTTTCCACCACAAATGGGTGAAGAGTATTGTCAGACCATTCACAGTACCACAATGCATCGTTTCTTCAAATACATTGAGAACCGTGATGTGGCCAAGCAAGTGATGAGAGATCGTGGTCTGAAGAAGATCCGTTGTGGCATTGAGGGATATCCCACACACAAGGAGAAGATACGACGACGTCCTGGCGGTCGCGCTGAAGTCATCTATAGTTATGTGCAAAGACCATTCATACACATGTCCTGGGAGAAAGAAGAGGCCAAGAGCCGCCACGTCGACTTTCAGTGTGTGAAATCCAAGTCGGTCACCAACTTGGCTGAAGCTACGGCCGATCCTCCACTAGAACTTGATGCCAGTGGCAATCCAGTACCACTGCCAGAAAACAATAGGGCCGAGGCCAATGTGGCATTTCGTGCTGATGCGGCCATTGAGGTCGAAGCTGCTGGTGGTGGCGCTGGTGTTGTTGCTGACGAAGCTGCTGATGGCGTTATAATGATGAATGAGTTGGAACAGGCTGCTGGCGGCGGTGGTGATAATGATGAAAATGCCTAAATGCTAAGTCTAACTATACGTAATAATCGAATTATAATCGTATATAAATATATCGAAATATCTTTATAACACAATGCAACACATACAACAACCATTTTTTTACATATTTTGTAATACTCAAACCATTTGAATATCTCAAAATCAGTATTTAACCGTTACACGCAGTTTTTTTTTGTATATTCTCAAACGGATATGTTGCTTTAAACATTTATTTTACATTGCCTACGTGCATACATACAATATGGAAATACATTTTTTTAATAAAAAAAATTAACCTTATTTGTATCGCAGAATTTTTGTAAGGATGTCAATCACGCAGTGAGTAATTAGAAAAACAAGCAGTACTCAGGATTGAACGCCATACCTTCTAGTTTAATACGATTAAAATGGATATAGAAACAGATAAAGAAACATTATAGATATTGACTTGCCCCTTTTAACATTATACAAAATATTTGTCGGTGATGACGAGCGTAAGCAAATGGCATACGGTAATTGGAACTTCTTTTTAACATACCAATCTTCTTCGATATCGAAATGGATATACCGCCCAAACCTCATTCGCCGTTATTATTTACATTTCCAGCAAATGGGTTGATATATTCTACGAATAACTTTTCTCTCGAAAACTCCTAACATTGTTTTCTTCTGTGAAGAATGTTAACACCATACGATATATTTCCTTTTATTTTATTGAATTCATTGTTTTACATTAAGAATGACAGACAATTTGCATAGTTATGAACCTGTATTTCTAGTATTCTTGCGATTTTTTCAGCAACCGTCAATCATTAAAAGCCAATGTACTTCGACAATTATGTAAGCTATTAACAGCTGGGTATTGCAGGGCATTCACTTTATTATTTCATATAATATATGAAAAGACTTGGAAATAAGACAAACAGCAATGTTCTTGAATGTTGATCGAAGACCGTATTTAATGTCGTGATCTTCATTAATTCCAACTTTAGATCGAAGTATAGCACCTGGTCGGCAGAAGGAAGAGGAATGTGTTAAAACGGTAAGTGTTACCGCCTGATTCTCTGAGAGGTACACATTTCCCGCCACAATGACTGAGTCCACCTCTCCAACAATTACTATATTTATTGTAGTTTTTATTATTTCGCTTATATCACTACAACTCCGATCCTTACAAAATATTAAAAACAAACAAGGTAGGCGTGACATCGCCCTTACAAATCTTAACACTAAAAGATATTTTTCCATAATTAACCGAACTTGGACCTGTTCATACTTGCTTATAATCGAAAAATATGGGTGTAAGGTCTGGTAAAAAAGATGATTGATGACAACGTTAATTTACTGGCCAAACGGTGTAAAATGTTATTGGTATGCAATTCTCGAAAATGTAGTCAGGCGATTAGTTGGTGTACCGACTAGAATACTATGGACCGTAATAAAGAAGGGTATACAAAATTTGGCACGATCGACATTTTTTTGTAAACGGGAATCAACGGACTGTTACAGTTACCCTGTATATGCCCCAAATAATGTTATTGTAGCGGCACACATAGTGCCGGAGTGACAGCCCTCGGTCGAAAAATTACTGCTTGGGGTCAATCCGGTACATAGAACTGGCTGTCGTTAGATTGGCCACAAATAATAAGTATATCTGTCGGCGGGATGCCTCATATTGGTTAACCCATTAAAGCCTATTGACAACTTAAGCTGCTAGTAGAATTGTTTCAATTGTGTATACCCTCAGAATGAAATGAGTGCGTATTCTAAAGGTTTTATTATTTAGTTAACAAAAGCACGCGTCTTTTCCATTTTATTTCTCTTCATTTGCTTTTGTGATTTGCATTTTATAAGTAATTAGTTTTGAAGCTTATTTCGAAATCAAGTTTTGACTGAGGTTGCTGATTTAAATGTAAGTTTTTCAAGTATGTTCGATTTTATTACTGGAAACAACACACTGGTTTAGTTAGAAATAGGCCCAAACTAGCGTTTTTGATTAAAATTTTGTGAATTAATGTTGATGGCATCTTTAGATGCCAATGGGCACTTGCATGAATATCTTGTTTAGTGATATGAGTTTTTTCTGTAGAGTAATTGTGTTAACATCAGTAGCGTGTGGATTTTGTTTCCGAAATTGATTTTAAATAATTTTAACATCTTAGGTCATCACATAAAAGGGCACTGACTTTTGATAAAATTTTGAATGAACTGGAACTTTCGAATGATGAAGAATCTACCATCTGGTGCTAATTCCACCAGTAAAAACTGCAAAACAAGAACCAGATTTTGATTCTTATAAATCTGATGTTGAAGTTGTTGGGGTCCTAAGAAAACTGAAGCAGAAAAATCCAAAGATTTGAAAGTCGGCACTGGGCAAAAGAAAGTACCTCCACAGAAAATAATTAATTTAACAATTCGAAATTTAAGATTTACATTGTGCAGATATTTCAAAAATTATTGAAAGCGGTCGAATGCACAAAGATTGTCCAATTTTTAAAATGCTAAATAAGATTTTCAAGAAAATACCTCATAGTGCATTTTTAAGTGTTGATTAGAGTATGATTCCGTATTATAGTAGACACGGACCTAAGCAGAATAAACGTGGAAAACCAATTAGAATTGCGTACAAGCTGTGGTGCTTGGTTATATGATTCATGCAGAACCTTATTGTGGCTTATCTTCAAATATAACATCTCTCGGATTTGGCAAAGGTGGTGTACTTGTCCTAGTTTCACATAGTAAAATAATAGCTGGAACACAGTTATATTTTGACAACTACAACAACTAGCGTAAGTTAGCTTGAAAAGCTATACAAGTGACGTATCGGAGTTACTGGAACATTGCGCAAAAACTGTATATCGAAGGAATTAAAATTGTTACCTAAACCCAAGTTTGTAAAAGAACCTCGAGGTACTTTTGATATTGCTTGCTGATGGCGTTATAATGATGAATGAGTTGGAACAGGCTGCTGGCGGCGGTGGTGATAATGATGAAAATGCCTAAATGCTAAGTCTAACTATACGTAATAATCGAATTATAATCGTATATAAATATATCAAAATATCTTTATAACACAATGCAACACATACAACAACCATTTTTTTACATATTTTGTAATACTCAAACCATTTGAATATCTCAAAATCAGTATTTAACCGTTACACGCAGAAGATATAAAAAAATTCTATGTTACCGTTTAAACTATATGTCTTTTCAATTTGTTGGCTATCTGCCTAGTTGCGTCCTAAGTTGCCGGCCGAAAACTCCAGCCTACCCACTTTTATTCTCCAAGTTTCTGAACAAAGTAAGCCCCCAAGGAACGTGTGTGCAAAATTTCTCCTCAAAATTCCAAAACAAAAGTTCTGGGCATTAATGGGTTAATAAAGGAGCTCCATAGTAGACCATGTATAAATCGCGGATTTTAGTGGACATTATTCGCGGAAAACAAGCAAACACTTATTTGATATCGAATGGCGGGAAAGCTTACATACGAGTAAATATCTATTGATTAACGTATTTAAAACAAGTAAAAACGTCCTGAAGTTCGGCCAGGACAAACCATTTTTCCTCTTCACTGTAAATTAGAGTGACCCTGATGTCAGCCAAATCTTTCAAATAAATCATTGTTTGCATTTGTAGTTAAACGGGCATTAATTTGTGTGCGCATATTTACCGGTGAACCCTTCTATCGAAAAAGCCGTTTTTGCGGCCATGCTCTAAGCAAAAACTTTAAAATTAATCCATTTGTGGATTCGAAGTAAAATTTGTTTCAATTTGATTACCCATATGCCTATAAGCTCCGTTTTCTTTGGCCCCCTTCGGGCCATGCGTCCTACCATAATCTCAAGTGATCATTCATAAAACATTTCGATTTGTAGTAAAATTTGTTTAAATTGCAGTACCCATATGTTTATTTTGACCACCCGCTCTGACAGTTCCGGGCTGTTTTTTGGACCACAGGAGGCGAAACATCCAACAACTCTGTCCTTTTTTCATGTAAGTGTTTCCCAACTAAAGGTGGCCATTTCAACCATTGTTTGTCTAGAAAAAAAAAATAATTTTGTTAAGCAAATATTCGAATAGTGTTATTTTATCCTATGTACGTTAAGTCGCTTAAAGGCAAACTTATTTCGCCTTGTGTCGATTTCGCTCATTTACAATCTTAAACAACGTATGACCATGATGGCTCATGCAAGAATTTAGGATCCCAAGTTAATTTGATTACCGCTACCGTGCTTTCAACTATCAGATGGCGTGGAGTTTTACGACGATCGATAATACATCATCTATACGATATTTCGAGAGTGTTTTTATCCTCATCGATTGATGAATTGTGTACAGCATAGCAATTTTGAAGCAGTCGAACACTTTTGTAGATTAACATTAAATTGCTTTGGAACAAACGAATGATGTTGACATGGCGCTTCAAACATTCGCATAATACGAATAATAAGTGAACCCGGAAATCAACTTAAGGCAAACTTCTACAAGGATATTTGGTGCAATTATCTTCATGCTTGAACCACTCAGCCGATAGACCATCGGCACCCCGAACATTATTTTCACGGTGCGCGATTGGAGTTTGTCGTCAATTAATGTGGATAATCGACAGATTATCCACACTGTGTTTGATGCCGCCGCTGTGTTTGATGCCGAGTCTTTTCCAACAGAACCGTTAGGCGTCAAAAGGTTGCAAAATGGTATCCTTACACACTCTTTTAACTTACCGACTTCCATTTCTACATTTGCAGAAGTTCATATCAATTTTTGGGCACTCAATCTGAAGTTTGACATTTCAATAGAAATATCGGGCAAATATCCATCCATCTTCTTACACTAGTATACCATTTAATTTCGCGTTTCTTTTGTCTAAGTTGGGGCCTCTTCTCTTTTCTTACGTTTCGATATATGTCCCATGCAGATCCCTTTATAATTGGAATTTTAAAATCACTAGCTGATTGCGATCAAAAATTGGTTCAGCCAAAGCCTAAAACGCATATATGGTTGACTCTGAGATAATGGGCCACTTTGCTGTCCTTGGTTCAAGCGGGAACATAAAATATACTTTATTATTTACTATACAATAAATCTTTATAGGACCTTTAAAGTCTTTAAAAATTTTTTTTAAAAAATGTATTTGTTCTTCAAAAAATTACCCACCAGTGTTCAAATATCATAACCCTGGTTGTCCCTAACACTACTTTTAATTGAAATTTTCTCAATTTTTTACAAAAAAAATATTTTTTTTATAATAAAACCAGTCCACAGAAAAAAAATATTCAATTAATTTTTTTGCTATTAATGATTATAGTTCTTTATTCAATTTATATTGTTATGGATGTTTATTTTCTGCCCCTAAAAAAAACACAGTATTCCCCTATAAAATCTAATATTCGCTAAAATTCAAATTTCCAAACCAATCTTGATGTCAAGCAACTCAAATATGATTGAACATTACATGAAGTGGGTGCACATCTAATAGTTTTTCGTCAACAGTCTTACTAAAATTAGTTAAGTTGTGTTTTGTCACTCGTTACGAACGTTCACAACTAAGTTGGTCATTCCCCTGGTTTTTTAAATTGTTTTTTTTTTATTTTTAAATTATTGCATGATTCCGTTAAAAATGAAAATTTTGATGTGTACCTTTTAGTCATTCTTAAAACTACGACATCTATCTGAATTAAATATTAAATTCTCCAAAAAAGTCGAATGCCAAAAATGATGTCGAATTTGGCCCACAATCTCAGAATCTCCCATGTATATATGAGCATATTTTGATTCGAAAAACAAAAAAACTATTTAACAAGTTCAAAAAAGTGGTACAATTTTATTGGAATAATCAATAAAATATCTTACATTAGAGTTCACACAATAAAAATAGTATAAAATATCGCCCGTTTTACTACAAAACTCAAACTTAACTGATTTTAATTTGTTTTGTATGGGGGATCGAGGCTATGTTTTTCAAACAGCTTCCTATGTCGATTTTGTTTTTAATGGATTATCTCCATTTTTGTTTTCAAATATATGTATGTATGTATAAAAAAAACAGAAACAAAAATTATACGAACTGAAACATTAAATTCAATATTACGAGGTATATAAAAAAACTTATTTACCACAAAAGTGGCAATTACTGGATAACTTGAAAGCAGTTATACGAAAAGAAAAAAAAGTACATTTGCAGCCTCCTAACCCTGAACAGAAACATTATTTGTGCTACTAATCTGTGGCTGATCGGTTGTGGTGGTCGATGCAGTTGTTGTAGTTGACGCAGAGTCCGTAAGGTCTGTGCGCGGGCGCCTGAAGAGTATCACATGCGGTTCCGGAGCATGCATCATGTAGTGTACCCAGCCCGGACTTTGTTGAACACCTAAATTACGCCATTCGGTTTCAGTCATCAAATGGGACTTGGGTACGAGTTTGGTCAAGTCGGATGGCAGAATAACATGGCTGAAAGGGAAAAGAAGAATATTTTTGATTTATTCAGGAATGCGTTTAAGATACAAATAAGGCAAAATACTAGTTTATCGGGGACGCACATAAAAGAACAAAGTTCCCCTGTAGACATATAGAATTCTGCGTTTTAAGCAGATTGGCATAATTTTTTCTAATAAAGGTTCGGGCTAACGTTTTAAACAAGATTTCAGTATGATCTTTATGGCTGTCCCCCATAAACTGAAATGATTTAGTGTAGTCTTATGGGATTCCACGATGGAAGGATTTTTATATTTTGAACATTAAGGTTCAGCCCATCAAAGAAAATGTTATGCCATTTTGAATGATACATGTATGATAGAGCTTGGCAGATTTTAAAAAACCTTTCACAAATAAAGTAAATAACTGACCTCAACCTTGATTTGTTTTATTAAACTTCTACTTAAAATAAATTTTTTCACCAGTCCAAATTAATTTATTACTTTTCGAAAAGAGTATGTGTGGTTCAAGATCCATTAGTAAATAAGGGGAACATCACATATTTGGGTTATCGCAGAGTCTTAATATTGTAGTTTTACCCAGGAATTATATTTGAGTACATAATAAGACATACATTGGGCGGGTATTTCGAAAAAAAATGAACATGGGAGCTTGGGTCCACAGGGTCTTCAAATGAATTTTCTATTTTAAACTTGCTTTTGTGTCTAAAAATATTTAAGTTTTAATTTGGGTATATTATTCAACATATCTTCGATTTTGTATTTGAATGGTACAGTTGGAAAGCTTATTCATTTCATTTCTTTATTGACATGTAATTCGAAGCCCATTGTTGCCCCAACTTTGGACACATTTTTTCTATTTTTTTTAATTAACCAACACCCTATACATGCAATGCATTGCGTTGGAAGTGGCAAGGGAGCGGAGGGGGGAAAGGAGTAATGTTTTTTAACATTTGGCTTAAATTTCTGGATTAGTCGAAAATACCTTTGCCGGAAGTCGATTCCACATACGACCAGTACGGGCGAAAAACGAATTCGATCTGTAGTGTATAGTGTGGTCAACTGGCCAATCGATTACAAATAGGTGTGAATTCCTAGAATGCCGTGTATTCCTGCCGAACATCGTCACGTCAGGAGTAAGACCACAAATGTCTGAAAAACACACACCATGAAAGTAGCGATAGAGCAGCGGCTAACAACCCACATTCCGACGATGCTCCAAGGAGACAATATTGGTAGATATCCAACTGCCACCATCGCTTTCCTTTGAACACGATCAATTAGCTCCAAGGATGATTCTGCAGCACTTGCCCATATATGGGAGTTGTATTCAATCTTTAGCCTGATGTAGATTGTATGAATATCGAAAATATCACAATGCACTGCTTTTGAAAGCCTTTAACACTTCAGTGCATCTTTCGATACTTACGAGCGTCACATTCATGCCCAGAACATCAAGAGCATCCGATTGTTCGATATCCATACCACCGACAGAAAATGACGACACTGTTGGGTCAAAGAATCATTTGTGGGACAATAAGCAGCATTGTGTCTTATGTGCATTAAAATCTACTCTATTCACTCGACCCCATTCGGAAATGGCCAGAAATCCCGGCTAAGTGTCTCATCCACTATTCGCCTTTTGTCTTCAATATCTTGAAGATTCGGCCTACGTTCGAATGAATATGAATGACAAAGGTTGCTATCATCCGCGAAAGAGTAGATTCGATTCACGGTCTGACCCAAAAGATCGTCAAAGAAAATAAATAAAGAGGGAGAAAGGAACTGTGTCCGGCCTGCTACTGGGCTTAAAGACTCAGTTGTGGGTCATTTAAGTAAAATCAGAATTAATGTAAATCAGAATAATTTTTTGGGGCTGCTTCCCCATTACAGTGGGTTTATTCACATCCATTTCGTTTGCTTTTACTTCTTGTAAATAATCCCCATTATTTACGTATGCGGTTGTTGTTGAGGGCCTTAATGGCCACACTAATCCACTCTTTTTGGTCTTTAGGAACAGAATCCTTGACTAATTTTTGTTCATGTTACTACCCAGATTTTCATTAATAAAAGTGAGCGGTATTATATTAAGGCTTTAAGGGAATCCTGAACCCTAGCGTCCTAATCTATTTTATTTCTCCGAAATACTTGAGCCAATCTAAACCAAAAAAGGAAAATACGGCGAGGCAACAGCGACGGTGTGACACAAAAAAGTGTCGTGTACATCTGTACTTACCGATATTCATAGACAGCATCGAAATATTTCTCGGAATATTGTATCTGATCGGCTGGCATGTTGATTCCGCAGGTATAACTAATTATTGTTGTTGTTCCGTATTAATTGATGTTTTTATTTTGCGTATTTTGCAATACAATGTTTTGTTTGCATCCGTCACGATTGGTCTTGTTCTTTGTAGCTATTACATTATTAGTGAACTACGTAACGTAGATGGCCTGATAAGTGCACTCATAGTAATGCGTACGAACGATTATCGAAAATCGTTGCTAGATAAAGTAGCGTTGAAACCTATGGAAAGTGGAATGTAACGTAAACAACAAACATTATTAAATTTAGTATTTAAATTAAACGAAATTTTCGCTCCCTTAAAAAATACAAGCAAAGTAAAGAATTTACGAAATACAAAAATCGAACGCAATTTCGATTTTTTGTTTTTTTATTAATTATTTTATTATGCAAAAAATAAGAAAACATGTAAAAAAATTAAATGAATATGATTAAAATATTTAATTTGTAAATAAAAAACAGCTGTTTCTTTCTACACTGGCCTACACGGTTATTGTTCAGTGTAGAGATATATGTAAAACTCCAAAGCGAAAATTCCTTTTAAGCTGAAAACAAGGTTTTACCTATATCCTAGTATTCACCTCAAGCCTAGTATTCACCTCAAACGAAACATTCGCTTAGGAGTTTTGAATTTATCTTTACACGAAGGAATTGTAGAGCAGTGTAGAGGAAGTACCCGTTATTCATTTTCAAAAAAATGATTTTAATACCCTTAAAAACGACTTTACAGCATTTGTTAATTTATTTGTTTGTAACTTTCAAAAATTCCTTGACCAAACAATTATCCGAACACTAATTTTCGTTTGCAGATTGTGAAAAAGTTTACACTGCTCTTATAACCATCCCTGTAACAGTTGCTAATTCTGCCACCTTGATAGATGGCCTGATAAGTGCACTCATAGTAATGCATACGAACGATTATCGAAAGTCGTTGCTAGATAAAGTAGCGTTGAAACCTGTGGAAAATAGAATGCAACGTAAACAACAGTATTAAGATTAGTATATATCTTAAACGAAATTTTCGCTCCCATATGAAATACATCTTTCTACACTGGTCTTCACGGTTGTTTTTCCGTGTAGAGATATATGTAAAACTCCAAAGCGAAAATTCCTTTTAAGGTGAAAAAAAGGTTTTACTTATATTCTAGTATTCAACTCAAGTCTAGTATCCACCCTAAAGGAAAATTTCGCTTAAGAGTTTTGCATTTATCTCTACATGAAGGAATTGTAGAGCAGTGTAAAGAAGCAGCCGTTATTCATTTTCTAAAAAATGATTTTAATCATATTAATTTAAATACCCTTAAAAACGACTCAACAACTTTCAAAAATTCCTTGACCAAACAATTATAATTATCAGAACATTAGCTTTTGTTTGCAGATGGTGAAAAAAAGTCTGCACTGCTCTTATAATCATCCCTGTAGCAGTTGCTAATTCTGCCACCTTTTCGTTTCAGCTGAATACCTCCAAACGAAAAAAGCTCAACGGAATTTACCAATGATAAATTTTGTTTGTTTTGCTTCATGTATTTAATACTAGTCTTTATAGAATAATAAAAATATTTATTTGCCTTGCTTGTATTAATTTAAATTCAAAATTTTTAAAGTTAGAGTGATGGATTTCTAATGACAAATATTTAAATAGCTTTGGTCTACTCTAAATTCTGATAAAAAATTCTGTGCTTTAGTTAATACATTAAATGCTTGTGTAAAATTGAAACTTTGGACGTGTCCGGATTGATGCAAATATTTTGCACTCTTCGAAATTGTAAAGTATGCGTGGTGAATCTATAGTGTACACTATTTGAAAAGTCGATAATACTAAATGCCGACATTGGAAAAACCCGTTTGTGCTGACAAGAATGTTGCATTTGTAATCTGTTTGCTTTGCTACATATATTTCTTACCATTTATAAATTATGTTCAGCTATTTTCGTTTGGTGGTAATCAGCTGAAACGAAAAGGTAACGGAATTTGCAGCTGTTACAGAAATGCTTTTAAGAGCAGTGTAGACTTTTTTCTCCATCTTCAAACAAAAATTAATGTCCAATAATAGTTTGGTCAAGGAAGTTTAGACACTTATCAAATGTGTCTCAAATGCTGTGAAATGTGTATCAAATGCTGTGAAGTAATTTTGAGAGTATGTATTTAAATGAATGTGATAAAATAATTTATTTGAAAATATACAACGGCTGCTTCATATACACTACAATTTTTTCTTGCAGAGATAAATGTTCTACTTATTCGGTTCTACTTTTCCGGCTCTACTTATCCGGCTACTATCCGGCTTTAGGTAAATACTATTAGGTAACTTAGCAATTAACCTCAAAAGAACAATGCTTTTTTTTTTAAAAAAACATGTCTTCTTTTAAATTATAGATGCGAGTTCTCGATCCGAATATAATACCTGTTCAATTTGTTAAATCAAAAGACAAATCATATTAATGGAACTGTCGGTAAGGTACGAGGAATGCTGAGAAATGTATGGTGTTCGAACTTCTACTCCGTTTTCACAATAAAATGCTGTTAGCAAAATCATATCTAATCCCAATACTTCTCTATGGATCAGAAATGTTCGCCAATTGCGACTCAGATGACAGTCGAAAACTAATGGGGCTTACAATGACATTGCAAGATGTATTTTTAACAGAAACCGATACGATCACATTTTGGAGTTTTCATATCAAATATTTAACATATGTTTTGATAATTTTCTTAAAATCAAATGTCTTTTACTACTTCCTAAAATCATTAACAACAAAGACCCTGAGTATCTTTTTAACCGCCTAAAATACGTTCGATCCAACCGGAAAATGTAACTTATCACCCCGAGAATTAAGAGACTAACATCAGAACGACAATTTTTTGTGTGTAGTACACGTCTCTGGAACAATCTCCCGTCAAGTCATAAGCAATGTTAAACTTTTTAAAAGGAGCTATTTAATTTCTTAAAATAAATAAATTTGTACGAGGGTTGCTATATATATTTCTGGCCATCCGACATTTGGATTGGAAAGTTTGACATTTTTAAGCATAAACGTACTCAGAACGTTTTGACGTACGACCATCATTTGTGTTGTTTACAGTGACTTGAAAAAATCAATTTGGCAAAAAAATGGAATTAACTCGTGAACATTTTCATACGATCATTTTTCACGACTTTCGACGTGGATTGTCACGACAAGAGTGCATCGATGAACTTAAATCTTTGTATGGCGATGAAGCACCATCCTATAGCAATGTGAAAAACTGGTGGCCGACGCTCGCTCAACGACAAGGGCCGTGAAGGTCGTCCAAAAAACGGCCGTTGTGCCAGAGAACATTGATGCCGTACATGAACTGCAAGATCTTTATGTCGATTCGATTGGTGCAAAGCAATTTTGAAAAAATACGAAGTACCGCGACTTCAAAAGTCGTTTATAAGATCGTCACAGGTGACAAATGGATCTATGTATATGAGCCCGAAACAAAACAGCAATCGACCGTGTGGGTCTTCGAAGACGAGCCAAATCCAACTATAGTTGTTCGTGGAAGAAGCACTTCGAAGCAAATGGTCGCCTGTTTCTTCTGCAAAACTGGTCATGTGGCGGCTTTTCCGCTTGAGCAACGTAGGACGGTCAATTCTGAGTGGTACACCACAATTTGTTTGCCAAAAGTCTTCGGAAAAATTCGAAAAACGAACAAGAGAAGACGAATCATTGTGCACCAAGACATTCGAGCTCTCAAACATCGGCTCAAACCAGCTCCTTTTGACCGGCGAAATCGTCGAATTGATGGGTCATCCGCCGTACAGCCCTGACTTGGCACCCAATGAATTCTTTTTATTCCCTCACATTAAGAAAAAAATGCATGGTCAACGATTTTCGAAGATGCTGTTGAAGCGTTCAAAAACCATGTTTGGAGGTGTCTCAATCGGATTAAAAAAAGTGCTTCTACAATTGGTTTAAGCGCATGCAAAAGTGTATAAATCATGCTGGAGAAAACTTTGAAAACAATAAAATCATTTTTGATGATAAATATTCGTTCATTATTAGGCCAGAAGTATATACCGCACTCGTAGTAGGTAGAAATACGTACCTTTATGAAGGTCATTTTCGGAGTTTCGACCTATTTTTACAGAAACTGGATGTCAAAAATTTATAAAATTACCCACCAGTCCACAATGAGTTTAGGGATTTACAAATTATATACCGTTTGAAAGGCATTTTCATAAGCTTTTTAACGATAGCCATGTTCGTTTCGGCCCAATTACAAATATCGCAGTCCCGTCACTTGGCTAATATGGGTTGGGGATGGTTTGCAAGGTACTTTCTAAGTCCTTTGATGCCTTTGCAAAGACAATTTTCCTTAAGTGGATACAACTTAAAGCGATCGCTTAAGAATTTAAAGGCAAAGTATATTTCAAAAAAAAAACAAATATATTTTGTATAACTTTTTGCCAGAGTATAATTTTTCTACTAATTCAAAAAAGCAGAGCTTCCGTTCCGCAAATAGCAATTTATGCTTCTACAAATACACTTGCACATTTCAACAATGGCAAACTGATTTGCTTTTATATCCAAAGCACGTTCTATTATGGGGAAAGTTTAAATGAAAGGTCCCCCCCTTGGCCGTTTTACCCCAATTACAATCCCAAACAGCTTATTTCAATATCCTAGGTTGATTTGAATGAACCCTATCGTCAGCGACACGAATGACGTCCAATTCAATGTTTAAATTAGGCAACATAAAGCCTAACTTTTCAATATAAAAAAAATAAAAAAATATTGAGACAAAAAAAAATATTATTGAACCAAATGTTCAACAATTCGTTGCTCTCGTGCTATTTTGATCCGAACGAAACTTTCTGCAAATCGGGGAAAAAACAATTTAAGTTGGAAATCAATTTTTGTTCGAATGGGCCGACAGAATTTTCTGAATTTTTTTGTGACATTACGCGTGTCCCATGTTATTTATGAAAAATTTCAAAGATTTCAGGAAAGCATTGGTAGAAAATACCAATTGCATTTGTGCTCCATATCCAATGGATTATTTTGCAGGTTTGGCTTAGATTATTGTCAAACTTCAAGGTCTCGATGTATTGTCGTATGTATTACGAACCATGGTGCATTAATAATGGACGTAAGTATTTTAGACTGGAACGTTTGAATAATATTGATGTTTGAATTGCTGGTGGTGCCCCACAACTGTATTCCGTAAGTCCAGATAGGCTGAATGCCTGAATTTTTTGTTCGGAGTCAGCCCTTATTTGTAGGTCCCAGTCAGTGTGTTTAAGAATTAAACCGCGCACAGCTCAAAGATGTTAGGCAAGTCTGTACTTTAAAAAAATGTGTAGGGAATTAAGGACTATTGTAAGTGTCTCAGTTTGCAAGTATATAGTTCCACATTCGATTTCGAATCAATCAGGGCTGTCATAGAAACCAATGTTGTCACTATTAGTTTTGAAACCGATAAGAAAAACTGCTTTGGTGTCATGAAAACCACTGTTATCGGTTTTATCAGCAACAGCCGATTTAAACATTGGTTTTAGTTACATTCGAAATGGACAAAACCAACTTGGTTTCATGACACTAAATGAAACCTACATTGGTTTGCAAAAACGACAATTAGCAAAACGGACATGGTTTCTATGACAGTACTGAATAGATTATATCTTCTAGTTTGTAAATTTACAGGACTTTCACATTCGTTGTTTCATTTTCAGAATCACCTAAAAATTGGTAAAATGTATTATCTACTGTTGCCAGGCAGGCTGTACAGCTGTTTCTAAATCCGCAAGGTTTTTCTTCAGCAGTCTTTGGCAACGATTACTTCTGTTACAAATCATTTGACTTAAGGTCCATTTAGTCTCGACGGTTGACGGTAGATTCTGCAACCTGCAGAAGTCTAACTGAAATAGCTGATTGTCAACCGTCCACCGTCAACCGTCGAGACTAAATGGGCCTTTATACGGGAGTCTCATTATGATTAATGAGAACTACCCTTTGTGTATATAACTACTTGCGCATTAGGCCGCACCAATCCTTATTAAATATGTTTTTGTTTTGTTGACATTTATTCGGTCTTTTATACATTTCATTTTAGTTGATTCTGAAAAAGAAACAACAAAAATATCTCGAACCAGAATAAAAACTGTTCAAGTCATAATAAAGAAAAGACCGAATAAATGTAAACAAAACAAATACATACATATTTAATAATTGTTAACAAAAATTCCGCATGTAAATTTATCAGAATTTGTAAGGACACGAAAACATCATAAGTTTTTTAATCCACATCTTAATGCACTTGAACTATGGTAAATTTCAAAACTAACGGAAATAAGTTCAAAAATTTAGTTTGGTTTTCACCGTAGACTGAAATAAAACACAACGTTGCGGATACAAATAATTCCTCAATGCGACTGCGCCAAATAGTAACAATGGAGTAGGAAAACAAAAACAGAAAACATATGTACGAGTGTCGAAAAGCTGGAAAAATGGGAAATAAAACACGCACGCAGATGGGCACACAAGTCAAAGAAGAACGAAAATACAAATGTCAAAACAAAAGAATGAAAATGAAATTAGAATACACTGTGGGTGGAAATGTGATGAACACATTACCAGACATACTTAACGTTGGGACTACATGTGTAGGTTCTACCCGAACATACACCCATACAAACACATATATTAGGGAATACTACTAAGCATTCATTCAGGTGAAATTCTGATAAGAAGAGTATGGAAAGCGAATGAAGAGGAAGCAAATGAACTTTGTGTTTATTCAAAATAACACCAACGGCGAACATGGCACCAAAATAACAAAGCAAGAGGTTGAATGCAGTCTTGCATTATAAAATAGCAAACGTGTGTTTCGCTTAACCCTTACGGTACGGCTTTCGAATTGCAATGATATACGAGTATTGTAATTTATGTATTCAATATTTTATACCGGGTTTTCCATTAAGGACCTAACAATTTTATATAGTATTAATAAAACACAGAATATTTAAGATATATAGTTCTAATTTATTCCAGGTGTAGTGCAAATGTTATGTTTTAAGAATGTAATTCGATTTCGGTCAAATGACGACCGCAACTCAATTTTCCACTACTCTTGCACTCATTTCGACCAAAACGTTGGCAATTTCGCGTTGGATGTTGCCCCTGAGCTCTTCTGAAGTTGTTGGCATAGACCAATGACTTGATATGGCCCCATAAAAAGAAGTCCAATGGCGTTAATTCTCGATTAATCGTCCGGCCGAATGACCATCTCGATTTATCGAGATAACAGCTTCATCGAATTTGCCTTTAAGTAAATCGATTGTAATGCGTGCAGCGACTACCGACCCAGAATTTTGGTAGTAATTTTAAATGATTTCCAAACCTTGCTCCTAAGTAAACTTTACCATTATGAAAATGTTGGCTTCAACTAACGTTTTGACACTGAAAGATCCTTAAAAATGTATAAGGGTGCGTTGACATAAAGATACAAAATTGTCATTATTACAGAATTGGTCTTTTAAGTAAATGCGGGGTTTGCAGACATAGAAACTTTAACCCAAATTTATTCAAACTGCAGAATAATTTAATTTTTATATATTACTTAATATACTAAGTTATTTTAAAGCCATATGTCCATGTATATGGAAATTTAGATCTAAGCTGATTACTAATCGATCGTAATGAGCTGCATTCATTACATAAATATTGGATGGTCTATGTGGCTTCTAAAGCTAAGTCCGTAAAATCGGTGCAGGACCTGAACTCTGTGATCTGCGAACGGCTGTAGTTTTTTATCCTTCTTCGATCAATGTCTTGGGCTAAAGTCACCAATAGTTGCTTGAACGCTATCTTATTTCTATATGGATCGTTTTTGTGTTTATAGCAGCCATCGCTCTCAAACGATAAAATACTTATGCACACCATTTATCCGATTGGCGATCAAATTCGTGTAGTCCGGTCATTTGATCTTTTAGATCGACTCCTCCCATTATCTCGCAATGCCATTTTATTTTATTTGGACATGGCATCTCAATTTCTACGCCAGCCTTCAATGTTTTCGACACATTAGTTATGTCAGGTTTATGGCAGTTACTAAAAACAAAAAAAACACTGTTGTTTCTCAATATTTTACCCACAAAAGGCCTAATGAACTGCTTTTGAATTCTGATTCTTCTCTTTTCATTTTTCGTTCTCTAACCTGAGAAACATTTTTTGTGTTTCCTATTATTGTGCCAATAGCTAGAAACGGAATAGTGTCAAATAAATGCACAGAAGAGAAAATGCGTTCAAAGCTTAAAGTTACATAATTTTCTACAATTGAACTTCTTAGTTTCATGACTACTCACTTTCCAAGTGTTCCTAGGGATGCTGTCAGATCCTTTCCCCGGTATATTCTGAAATCGTACGTGTACCTGTAATCGTACGTGTACCATATTTAAACGCCCCCTTTAATAAGCATAGGCATTTATTGCTTTAGTGTGCTTCGGCCCTTCAATTTTGTCCATGATTACACTGATCAACAATAAATTTGCGGCAGAAATTGTTATCAGAGACCCTTAAAATATAACATGAAAAGGAAAATCACACTCATAGAGGTAACAGAGTAAGGATTCCCACTTATTGAGGTAAATTCTAAAAAAGCAAGTCCTACTATAAGTTGTTTAAACTCTTGCTTAATGAGGTTGCTTTTATTTTTTGTGCGACGTTTGCAGAGACCTTCAAAACTGTCCCACTTATAGAGAATTCCCACTTATACAGGTTCTACTTATTCAGGTTCGACTGTATATATTTATTTATATATATTAGTTGTGTTTTTGGTAAACATATCGAGGCTAAATTCAAGAGGTGTTACCATCTGCACTGTTTGAAATCCGATTCGACCAAGTTGATATTTATTATCTCTTTGTGGTGTTGTTAATCCACCCAGTTATAAATATCTCTTGTGGATAGAGACATGCCGTACATACGAAAAAGAAGAAAGTATGTATTTGAATTAGACTGAAAAATTGTATATATTTTTTATGCATTGACCTACGAAATTATCTAAATTAAAAAAAGTTTAAGAAAAGTATCAAAGGAAAGTTAATGAAATTGAATGGAATATTTCTTTTATGCAAACCACTATTATTTTCCAAAATTACTAAGATCGCCCAAAAGTCGGCTTTAAAGAAAGGATTTATTTTATTAGCCGATGTTGTCCAAGAGTAAAGCTGGGCATTTTGGTGACTTCAAGTGGCTTCTGTAGATTCCTTGTCTTGCTCCGATGTCATGTTGATTTAATAAATCTTCTTTAAATTAAATACATTTTTTTTAATTTATATGGAAATTGTGATGTCGACATAGTCCAGCAACAACAAAAAGTTAAACGCAAAGAGCTCAAAAAGAGCTTGATCGCAAAAAGAATCATAAAAGCCAAAGTGATAAGTTTATCTCTTAACTCTACAACGCTATTCTAGACCACTAAATCTTTAATTACAAGTTGCCCAAGAAGACAAAAGATTTGCGAACTCCTAAAGTGAGATTTTGAATGCCGTTCCGAATTGCCACAAGTATTTGAGATTTTAACAAACGGAGTTTTGAGCATTTCGTCACCAGAAATCCAAACTGACCTAACACGTATTTCATAATTTAATTTAAAAGCAATAAACATTATATATGTAAGTAAAATCTTAAAGACTTAACCTATTAAAAATTAAAATTAATGGACGCCTGGGGCCCAAGAAACCATAAATCGAATATATGTTATTTCCCTCATTATAATGGGGAATCTCTAGTGGAGGGTTTATAAGATTCGGTCTGGCCAAACTTGAAGACGTTATTAATCTGCTCAACACTACTTTTATGCCCACTGCTGTACATGTCAAACGGCATTATTGGGTGATGAAAAACGGTGTGAAACAAACACCCGCTCGCTCGGTCGCACGCACACACACGCACCTACATTTCCTGTACAAGGCAACATGCACTGAAGAACATGTGGGTGAAATGCTAGACAAACTTTCATACATTTGTTGTTGTACATTCAAATGGTTGTGTTGCTTTGGTGACATTTGCACCGAACGAAATCCAAGGGGAGCAACGGCACCAAAGCGGGTGCTGGTTGATAGAAGTGTGCTGATGATGATGACATAGAATCGAAAAACCGTTATTAATTAACAGACACAAAGGAAGCGAACAACAGCAACAGAGGTGACAAACACACACACATACACACCCATACAGTGAGGAACTCTGTTAGTATGTGTTAAATTAAAATCAATTAAATTTGGTGCAAAAACGTGGACATTGAGCGATTAGTGTTTGGAGAAATCTGTTTGGTCGTGTGCTCTGCGAGAATAACGGGAAAAACACGCGTACACACACACACATGAATACTCTCAGAAAACAATGAATTCTTTTCCACAGACTGGCAAGAAAGTAGAGATTTTGTGAAAAGCGAAAAATATTTTCATTTGGAATTGTGTGTAGCAAACAGAAATGAAAAGGCGAAAGAAAAGCTGAAAAAGAACAAGAACAAAATAAGAAAACAACAAGAACGGAGCTCTATTTTTTTACGAGTCAACATTGTACAACGGCAATTTGCAAAAACTACAATTAAAATTTTTTTGAACACAATTTCAGTAGAGTGTAGTTAATTTTGTACTTAAAGAACACCGAGAAAGGAATTGGAAACGACCACAAATCATTAAAATATCCACAACAATAGTGAAATATGTCAAACGACACAGATTAACAATTTTTGTTGTCTGTGAACGGAACGAAAAGTGTGATTAATCTTTAAATCGAACGACTGTGTATTTGTTCATCACATAATGAAGTAGTCGATGGATGGTATTTCCAATTTTAACAAAAATATTCTATGTACATACATACATATGTACATAAATATACTAGATAATAGCATATTTACTTGTGGCTGTTCTACAAAACTACAATACAACACAAAGCATAACAAAATCATTAAGAAATCCCGAACAAATTATGAAATACCGTGAAGAAGAAGAAAAGTAAAAAATACATGCTGCTGGTGGTGTAATTTCTAGAGTTCTTCTTAATTAAAAAATAATAAAAAAAACTGAAAGTTTAAAAGTATAACAAAAAGAAAAGAAATACATAAAATCCCTTGGCAACCTTAAGCACATACATATGTTCTACATGCGACCACTGACTGGCACGTCGAACCTCCTGCCCTCTGCAGACCTTTCATCACTACGACGAGTGTTTATGAAATAATAACAAAGTGGTATCATTAACAAAGCAACGACAAAAAACACACGGAAGTTGCATTCCAAAACGGGTTTCCATCACACAAACAATGTAAACGTCCAATAATTATACCAACGACACTAAACTAATGACAACTCTTTCCCTCACACACTGTCCCTCTCTCTCTCTGTCTATTGCTACGTATCTTCCGTTAATGATATTAAGAAAGTGTAACATAAATATTCAATAACTATTAAGGATTAAAAGATATAAGGATAATAGGAAAGCGCATAACCGACAACAAAACATTAACACAAATTACAGCTAAGAAAGCGACAACACTCGTATCTCTACGCCACCATCATCACCGAAACGCAAAACGACGACCAGAGTACTCCGGTCGTACGGTGACGAGTCGCCATCACTCATATTCAAGCATAAAAGCCACCAAAATGTCCCAAAGGACAACGTTAACAGCGTAATTTTGCCCTCAACACATCGTTGCCGCCGTACAACAAACTAAAGTTAAGTATCACCAATGGACCTCTAATCGCATACCCACCCACCCGTAAGCCGCCTTAATAAGTGCCCTTTTCGTAATAACCCAAATAGCTGGTGCCACAGCACTCCTCCTTGTCTACACACAACGCAACGCAACAAGGTAGACACGTTCGTCCTTCGCAACCCCAAGATCGTACGTGCGTAGCCTCGAAAATAAAGTCTCCAACACATCGGTGACACCAGCATTTGAGCTAAACAAAAATGAATGCCAGTCTCATGTATGAGATTCTCATGTATTTGAATTCATTCTATTTCGGTTTATATGCGACATTTAAAGTGTGCGTCAGTGTTCTGAAGCCCATCTATTTGTTGTACCCTGATAATTCTATGATGCGTGAGACGAGCTTATTGTTAACGATGTGCGTTTTGGAGACGATACGAATTATTTTGGGCCGCCGTAGTAGTTTGAGTGATCGCGGTAAGTACTTGACAATATTTCGCTCAATTACAAGGTATTGCAAATCGTCCTGCAACTCTGCACGTGTACTCGCTCCTAGAAATTAACAATAACCCAATGAACGTTGAGTTTCTAGAACGTGTATGAAGCTGCAAGATCATTTGCAACACGTCGTGAATGGGCTTTGTATTTTAAATACAACTACCTGACCCGGCAAACGTTGTTTTGCCTTCAAATTCTATTTTCACTGAAAGTCCAATCCGCCAACATTTCCATCAGAACTTAGAATATGTACATCAAACCATCATACCAACTTTATTCAAATACCGTTAACAGGAACAGAAATAATTGGTTTTTAATTTGTGATTTGTATGGGAGGTACCACGCCCACTGGGCCGATTTCTTGTAAAGTACTCATAAACCATCTAAAGACCATTCACAACGTTCCCTAAAATTTTGTACCAATTGTCAGCCATCAAGCTCAAAAAAACAGTTTTGTCGCGCCTCCTCCGCTCACAGTCCAAAATTTCGACTTTTCTTTTTTGCGCGTAGCAATTATGAACAAACCCCCCGAAGGAAGTATCCAGTAGTTTTCAAGTTTTAAGCGGTGCAACAAACCTCATTATTAGTTTCATCAGATTTCGGCTGTTAACTTTAATAGGTTGTTTCCACTACGGTCGCGTCCACGTCCGCGTCCAAAAATCAATGAACGCGCGTTAAAGCATATACAAAAAACGTAGGCAGTTAGGTATGGGAAAAGGTCGCGTTCATATTGGACGCGTTTTTCGATAAGTCGCGTTTACTCTAAATTCGATTATTTTTGCAATCGAAACCCACCCATACCTATTAATGGCAACACCGCAAATTGTACATCCCTATTAAATCAGCTGTTTACCAGCATAAACATAAAGCGCTGCTGCTACTGCACATTTCTATTCGGCGCAATACCATTTGATCATCATTTTCCACTGCGGTTAGCAAAATAATATCATTTAACTCCATGATAATGTCACAACACAGAAATATTAAAATTTTTCGCACCGCAAAAAAAAAAAAACAAATAAACACAAACAGCTGTTTGAACGCAAACGTGGACGCAAAACACAATGGAAACACCACTAAAATTTACGATAAATCGTGGACGTGGACGCGGCCGTAGTGGAAACAGCCTATTAGACGAGACGAAATCCAATGAATTTGTATTTCGATTGTACATATATGCGAATGAGGAGTTATCAAATTTTTGTTCTTCCTAATACAGCGTTACCATCACACATCTCTATTGAATTTCAACAAAACTAAAGAACAAAACTTATAGCCATAAGAAATACTTGTAGCAATGGAAACGAAATTTACTTTTGGTAAATTCCGTTTAGCAATTTTTGAAATAAATATTTTGCCACTTTCCTAAAACGAAATTTTCGCTCCCATAAGAAATACAAGTAACATAGAAAACGAAGTTTACCACTGGTAAATTCCGTTTATCAATTTTCGTTTGGTGGTACTCTGCTGAAACGAAACGGTGGCGAAATTTGCAACTGTTACAGGGGTGTTTATCACTAGGAATGTGGACTTTTTTTCGCCACCTGCAACGAAAATTAATGTCTTGATAATTGTTTGGTCAAGCCTAGTATTCGCCTAAAACGAAATTTTCGCTTAAGAGTTTTGCATTTATCTCTATACGGAAGAATTGTAGTTAAGAGCAGTGTAAAAGAAGCAGCCGTAATTCATTATTAAATAAATTATTTTAAATATATTCATTTAAATAACTTTAAAAACGCCTTCAAAACATTTCAACTTTTTTTTGGAAATGTCAAAAATTTCATTACCAATCAATTATCAGAACATTAATTTTCGATTGCAGATGTTGAAAAAAGACTACACTGCTCTTAAAGTCCTTCCTGTAACAGTAGCATATTAAGTAGCTAAACTGAATTTACCAGTGGTAAATTTCGTTTGCTTTGTTACTTGCATTTCTTATGGAAGCGAAAATTTCGTTTAAGGTGAACAACTGCAAAAATATTTGTTTTAAGCGAACAAATAACTATTTTTTAATCAATGTTTCTAAGAAAGGATTTATTTTACTCGTTCAGTGTTTTGCAAGAGCAAAGCTGGGTATTTTGGTGCCTTCATGTGGCTCAGTCCATTAAAAAATGAAGTTTCTTTTAGTTCCTATATCATTTTTGCCCACGTGATTCCTTGTCTTATGTGGATTTAATAAATCTTGTTTAAATAAATAAAATTCTTTTTAATTCATGTGAAAAAAAATTGTGATGTGGAAGTAGTCCAGCATATGCATAAACAGCTAAGCAAAACGCAAAGAGCTGCAAAAGAGCTTTATCGCTGGAACAAAAAGAACGGTGTAATAAAAAGAAAAGATAAAAGCAAAAGTGATTGGTTTCATTCCATTCATATACTGTACATAAGCGAACGAATCGTCACCAGAATTCCAAAATGATCCAACACGCAGATTTATTGCTTTAAAGCAGAAGCATAAAAAAAATTTTAAATCTAAAAGACAACCTATAAAACATTTTTTTATGATGGCACATTTATTTTTGAAACAAATATTTATAATTTTAGGCTATGTCTTTTTTGTGTTTCGGTCTTTTTGAAACTAAAAATTGTGAAACAAAAAGACTTAACATCAATGCAAATTATGAAGAACATTGTTAGCCACACCCTTTCCTAATTTAAATGGTTTTAAGACTACATTATATTAAACTAATTGGATAATTTCTTAAATTCCGATAAGCCAAAGCTTTGTTTACTCTGCGTTTCAATGTGGCATCGGCAATACTGGTACTAGAGGGTACTACTAGTTAAATTTTCAAATTAAGTGCATATATCAATTCGTGTTCATATTGAAAGAGCCATTTTTCTGTTGGTTTTGTATTAAAATTTTGTTATCTCTTCGTAGCCTTTGTCCATTTTGAGATTCTTTCCCTCAGCTTCTATGGTCAATGGGTCAACAACCAATATTGTGAGCAGCGGGGAATTAAAGTACCCATGGAGGCAGACATGTTTTCGAGTTTTCATATGTCCCGAAATTTATGGAAATCTAGTGGAAACGGGCCAAATTTATCTGTATATTAACAAATGGAAGCTCACATGGATTCACTTTTCTGCGTTCATTGACAATATGGCCATAGTCTTAGGCTTACAGTCGGTCAATCCTTAAAAATTATGCCACATTTGTATTCAAAACTTAATTTCAATATTGTACAGTAGTGCTATGGTACTATGCACGAATATTAAGCTAACAACCTCAGGTTTAACTCTTAGTAAAAACTTCTAACAATGGAAAAGAAGAATATTTTTTTCAGTTTAGAGAAAAGTATATTGTGGTCCAAAGTATCGAAGACTTTGCTGTGATCTAACAGAACCAAAAATGAAAGCATTTTACCATTCAGATTCTGCCGTAGACCTTCAACTACGTTATTCAGCACAATAAGCGTTTCTTTACTTCCTAAAACCAGATAGTTTTTTCTAAAGTAATTTGTGTTGGTCCAAAAACGTATTAATTTGTTCAGTTATATATATATATATGTGTTCTAGAGCCATGGAAACAGAAGATAGCTTTAGAAGAGGAATGATTTTAGACATTTTCCATGAGTATGAGAAAATAGACTCAGGATGAACAGCAGTGAACAAAAAAGTAAAGTAAGGAAGGAACTTTGGAAGAATGATTTTTAAATAGATTGGAAGCACGCTGATAACTTTATTTTAAATTATTACCGTTCAGAAAAAATGTAACTAGCAAAATGATAGAGTGATGCGCGGTCATCTAAGGAATCGTCTGAACTGATCCCAAGGGTGGAAAAGGGTCATCATCCAGCTTCAGTCATGGTTTGGTGGGGTGTCTCTTACGATGGGATCACTGACCTGCATTTCTGCTAACATGGAGTCAAAACCTCGGCCAAAGTTTACCAAGAAACCGTTTTGGAAGCTGTTGTGAACCCTCTTAACAATTCCCTGTTCCAAAACCAGCCATGGACTTTCTAGCAGGATTCTGCCCCGTCCCACGGGCTAAAACGTCCCAGGCCTGGCTTTGAAACAGCGTTCATTTCCTCTGAAGAATGGCCCTCAGACAGTCCAGTCCCATTGGATTACATATTGTGGACGATTTTAGAGGACAAGGTTTGTCACAAAATATACCCCAACATTGGATCTCTTAAGACTGCTTTGGTTCAAGCTGTGGCCAATTTTCAAATGGACGAGGTTCGGACATTTCGAATCAAAAACATACAGTAATTTTTATTTTACAGCATTAAACGTGTGTAACAGTATTTATGTCCCTACTTACTATTTATTAGAATTGTATTTATTAGAATTGTATTTATTAGAATAATTAGTAATTTATTTAACAGTAGATTTTTTTTTAAAAAAAAAACGTAAGCGTTTTAATTAAAAGATATTATTCAAACTATTTCAGCTAGACAAGTCCAAAGCAGTTTGTTTAACAAATTTTAATTAAAACGCTTACACTTCATAGAAATAAATCCAATAGCGTGAAATCGCATGAATGAGGTGCCCATTCGACTGGACCATTTTTCCAGACAACACGTTCGCCGAATTTGCTTTTTAGTTAATCGATTGTAATTGAAACCACATATCGGCGATCTCAAGCTAATCCAATTCTGGCGAAAAATAATTTTCTAACATGACACGATAGCGCTCTCCATTGACGGTAACAAGACGATTGTTTTCATCGACGAAAAAATACGGCCTAATCACACCTCCGGTATGAAAACCACTCCACACAGTATTTTTTTGCGGATACAATTGTGTCTCTTGAAGCACATGTGGGTTTGTTGCTGTCCAATAACGCATATTTTGTTTATTGACAAAACCTCTCAACCAGAAATGGGTTTCATCGCTCATCCAGTAGGGTGGGACGATAATTACAGCCGAAAATTGGAGTAGGCGCTCTTAAAGTTGCGACCACCGACTGAGAATTTAAGAAGTAATTTTAATTGATTTTCCAACGTTACTCGTAAGTGAACTTTACCATGATGAAAATGTCGACTTCGACTTATGTTTTACACTAGAAGATCATTTAAAATGTTTAAGGGTGCGTTGAGATAAGGATATGAAATTGATATGTCCCTATTGGAAAACCCTATATATTATTAGTAGGTTGAGCTACGTTAACTTCTACAAAACTTTCATTAATTTCATTGACGTCGATATTGGATTGTTGTGCATCACACCATTGAAATCGTAGAGTAGAAAAATAAAGTCATGTTTGGAAAATCCAGGAGCTGCTAGATGATCAGGAAGCAGTATTGTTGACGTGTCACTAATGAAGAATGCGTCTAATAGAAGAGAAGTTATGGTAAAGTAATTCAGAGCAGAAGTATTATTTGGTACTAATCCAAGAATTTGTCACTTCCATGATGATATCATTTAAGTCGAGCGACAGACTTTCGATAGTGGAAGCTAATGCGTTAAATTCAGAATTACAGTTTGGTCTGTAAACGCAAACAATTACACTCTTAATGGTGTTCAATAAAAAAATATATCGAGTCTCAGTTTCGGGATGCTTTAGATTTATTAAAAGCCATACATTACGTAGCCCAAGACGTTGTAAATACTTTATTAATAGCCGGCTGACCATGTTTCCGAGACACAAATAACATCAAAGTCAAAATTTATGACAATTAAGCGAAATTAATCCATTTGGTTATTGAGGCATTTTATTTGCATTTAGGTGGACTATACGTAGTCCTATGTGAATATTCGTTAAAAATTTTATCATACATATAAAGTGGTCTCTGAACCTTAATTATTTTCATTTATTACAGTTTAAAATGTTGTTAACAATTTAACCAAAGTTAGTTTAAATTTTGCGATAGTTTGGAGATTAACAATGAAGATTAATAAAGTATAAAGTTGTGAATATGCCGTGCTAATAAATAAGTTAGGAACATAAATATAAAATAAAAAATTGTAGATATAAAGTTGCAATAGAAATTTCTTAAAACGAAGTATGGGTGGTAAAGATGTTCCGGGTTTTTTTTTCTAAAAAGTTGACTAAGCTTGGTAATACATTCGATCAGAGTAGGCGGCTTAGTCCTGGTAAATTTCACATAGAGAAGGCCACGTTAAGGTGTTTTTGTTTTTTAAGTTTTTCAATAGGTTTGACTAAATAGATTTTCTAAACATGGAAATATTTTAAAGGACCACGTTTTTGTCAAATGTTGAAATCTAGTTTACCATAATTACAGTGTCTAGCGAATTTTGATAGTTTCTATATTATAAACACGATATGTGGATTTTACAGTGGAAGTTGAAATGTAAAGAGTATTATCAAGTACGGGTAGTCAAAGAGCTGAGGCAAGTTTTTTCCATCATCAAATGACACTCCGTTTATGTGGAGGTCATATAAAATTTGAACAATTTAATGTTTCTCTTTAATCGTTTGTTTCTTTTTGATGGTTGGAATAGCGCGGTTTAAAAAAAGGAGATTGTTGAAAAGTCTAAAATAAGAAAGGTGTTTTTTAAGAAAAAGTGTTATAAATAATACAAATGTCAACAAAATGTCCAGCATCTCTAGAATAAAAAATGCAAAAAACGCTGCAAATCGCTACAGAACTCAAAGAAAGACACAAAAAATTCTACGAAACAAATAAAAAAAAATTAAATAATATAACAAAACTCTCAGATTTTACAAAAAAAAAATATTTTTGAAATTTAATTTTGAGTATTGTTTTTTGGAATGACAAGTTACTAACATAAAAATTCTAAGGACTATTGATGCCAAAAACCATATAAGAGGTTTTTATTTTTTTGTAAAAATACCGCTGTTTTTCTAAAACAGTTTTTTTGGCAATGGAAAATCACCACAAGTAATGGAAAAACCAACAAGCTGGCAACGACGGGAGTTTTGCCTAATCCCTCTCCACTGTTGCATAGGCTTTCTCTCTAAGGTTTTGGCGCCAACAGTGCTCTCTCCAAAGATGGCATTGTATTAGTATGCATTGTTGTAGAAATGGTGATTACAGGTAACTCTGGTGAAGTTGACATGGTGAGAGGAAATATATTGTGCTTGTTCTTATTTACTTTTGTTTCTTATTATTGCTATTGTTGACATTTAGTTTTGTTATTGTGCTTTGTATTGATTTTTTCCGCGTTTAAAGTTATTGAAATTTTAATTAGATACTTATAGTTTCTGCGCGATTCAACAGTTGTTTTAAAAGAATAATCAGTTCTACACTTAATTAGGACGATAATTTTAATGAAAATACAGCAAATGCAAAGTTTTTTTTCTTAAAATTATTTAAATATTTCTGAGACCTTAAAAACACATGCTCGGTTTCTTCGGCTGATTGTATTGTATTTGCTCCTTGTGGTGATTGTCGCGCCTAAGTCGTTTTTGACAATACAAAGCAATGGTGTTATTTGCCTAGTCTATTAAGCCCAGTGCTGCCACTTTCTGAATAATTTTAAATCAATTTTAACTTTTATTTATTTATTTTGTTCAACCTCTGATTACAAGATGTAACATCTTATATATCCCAGTGCGGGCTTAAAGGTATGTATGTCAGGTTAACATTTTCGTAAAATCATAATAAAAAAATTATGATTGGTTTGAATTAGATTGTATTAAAACTAGTGATGTAACAATTAATTTTTATATAGAAATTAAATAGATCTTTTTTAAAGTAGTTACGTTGCTTATGAATTAATGTTTTGACGGGATGTCACGTCTCTGCAGTGTACTAAACACAAACAATTGTGGTTCTGATGTTAGATTCTTAATTCTTGGATTGATTAGTTTCATTCCCCGGTTGGATCGCGCGAATTTTATGCGATTGATTTTATAAAGTAGTAAAAGACATTGGATTATGAGTATGGCAAATATTTGATACGAAAAGACGTTAGGTTATGAGTAAATCTCCAGTCTCCTCAAACAGTTTTATGCATCTGTAGACGAACATGTGGCTAATCCCTAGTGGCCAAAGCGTTTTGAAAATATCGCTTTTTTCATTTCACAATTGAAAAGCGCTATTACAGCGATACGGTTCTCATTATCTGACTTATCCATGATGAAAGTTGAAACAATTTTAAAATCCCTTTACTGACTAACGCTATTGTGGTTAGCTGTCAAAACTCATATGACATTAACGGGGAATGTTCAGTTCTACTATTGAAATGGGTGTGTTCAATGTTGTAACAGTATTTATGTCCCTACTAAGAAGAAGTCTTTCTATTTGGTAGCACTCCAGGATTTGATAAATCTGTTTGACAGCTTCAGTCATGGTTTGGTGGGGTGCCTCTTACGATGGGGTCACTGACCTGCATTTCTGCAAACAAGGAGTCAAAACATTTACCAAGAAACCGTTTTGGAAGCTGTTGTGAAGCCTCTTGTTCCCTGTTCGAAACCAGCCATGGACTTTCCAGCAGGATTCTGCGCCGGCCCATAAGGCTGAAACTTCCCAGGCCTAGCTTCGAAACAATTTGCCAGCGTTCAAGCAAAATGATACAGTGTATGCGCGGTCATCTAAGGAATCGTCTGAACTGATCCCAAGGGTGGAAAAGGGTCATCGCCCAGCTTCAGTCATGGTTTGGTGGAGTGTCTCTTACGATGGGGTCATTGACCTGCATTTCTACTAACAAGGATTCAAAACATCGGCCAAAGTTTACCAAGAAACCGTTTTGGAAGCTGTTGTGAAGCCTCTTGTTCCCTGTTCCAAACCAGCCATGGACTTTCCAGCAGGATTCTGCGCCGGCCCATAAGGCTAAAACGTCCCAGGCCTGGCTTCGAAACAATTTGCCAGCGTTCATTTCCTCTGAAGAATGGCCCTCAGGCAGTCCAGATTTGAACACATTGGATTACAAATTGTGGACGGTTTTAGAGGACAAGGTTTGTCACAAAAGATACCCCAACATTGGATCTCTTAATTTTCCAATTTTCCAATGGACGAGGTTCGTGCAGCTATTGACAATGGGCCGGTGCGACTTAAGGCGTGTGTAAAGACAAAAGGCGGACATTTCGAATAAGTAGATGCTTTTTGGATACAATATACATCAATAAATAAATTAACAAATATTTATATTTATGTCCCTACTAAGTAAATAGCAGCCAGCGGATTGTACAAAAAGTGAGCGGTATTAGAGGTCACCCTCGCACTGTGAAACAAAAAGGTATTAACTCAAAAATTGTAGATGTTCAGTCAAAAACTGTTTACTTAGGCAGTAATAGTACTATAATTCACACTAAGCTATGTCGTCATTAAAGATGAAAGCAATTGAATATTTTTACAGTAAGTAGATAGATACATCATTGCTATTTTCTTACAAAAAAGGATCAATGAACTTTTTTACTTTTGAGATTTTTAAAAATATTTGTAATTTTATTACAAAGTAGTTATTATGACGATAGTTCAGTTCAAATAAAAATGTGTCAAAACATAGTTATGCCTTACACATTGTTTAAAATAGTAGATTTTTAAGTTATATTGTATTTAAAGAAATTAAGTTTTTTACGCCAAAGTCCCCTTCCGATTTGAGGTATTACAGATCTAGAACCACAAATTATACCCGATCACCATCAAATTTTGCATGGTATCTTATGAGCGACTAATAATTTACTTCAATTTCATATTAGTTGTGTTTTTGGTTAACACTCAATAAGACTTTCTATGGAAATCTTAGCTTTGATGACTTTATTGACCGCTGGATAATTATCTAGTCTTATAATCGAGGCTTAATCCAGGAGGTGTTACCATACTAAAATTTTGGAAATTCGGTGCGATCAATTAATATTTATTTACTTGTTGATACACCCAGTTATAAATATGGGAGCCAATATTTTACATTCTCTTTATGATATCGTCATCTGTATATAAGGAAAAGAAAAATAAAATTATTTGAAATTGGAGACTATCGTAGAAAAACAAATGAAATGAAATGGTACTGGCAACATATTTTTTTAAGCAGACAATTAATTATTTTCTTTCCAAAATTTCTAAGAATGCACTAAGATCGTAGGCCGGGCTTATAGAAAGGACTTATTTTACTCGGTTTTTGTTTCTTTTTTAGTTCTTATACAATTTTGGCTTCACTATTTTCTTTCCAATGTCGTGTCAATTTAATAA
The DNA here is from genome assembly GCA_963513945.1 of Hydrotaea diabolus. NCBI lineage: Eukaryota > Metazoa > Arthropoda > Insecta > Diptera > Muscidae > Hydrotaea > Hydrotaea diabolus. Next base: position 83,886,282 of record OY740716.1, on the reverse strand, counting down.
ATATTTTTAATTAAATAAAATTCTTCGACATAGTTCATCAAAAACAAAAACATCGAAACAAAACGCAAAGAGAAACAATGAATTTCACGAATCTGAATGGGACGACGGTTGCTAAAGCCCCGAAAATGTAGTTCTTTCAAACGTGAATCCATTACTAACAACTATGTCATCCAATACTGTCAATAGAACGGTGGAGAGAATAAAAGCTGTGGCCTGCTTGTACACTTTGGATTTTTTTCACATTAAACAGGCATTAACCGGCTCAAGACCTCTTGAATCTATATTTAAATAGAAGACTAGTTTTTAACAAAATGGCTCTCCCCAAACGAATGAGAACTACTGTTGTAAACCTTACTTTTTAAGTTTTCTTCACACAATTGCGCACGAAAATACAACTCACTCTTGCCACCTCTACTGAGACTCCACATCGAGAGTCATCAATAGATTTTTTTTTTGTCTAATTTTGACGAATTAACTAATAAACCCTCTTAGTGTTCAATTCTCTTTGGTGTATACAAAGAGAAACAGTGTTGCCATACTGAATTTTGTTCTATGTTGCTACATTACCATATGGCAAGCTAACTATGTAACTAATTTCCTCTAAAGAACACGGCTTATGTAATTTCCACGTACTGTCATACGTATGATTGATGTGTGGCTGCCACATAATTTATGTTAGTCATACGCACGTATTTCTCTTAACATTCCAATATGGAAAACGCGCAAGATGTTTTTCTTAATTATATAAGTACACACATTCTCTTATATATATCTACAAATTTTTTTGGGGGTTTTGCCCGGTACCCTTTAAAAATCTACAAATATACTAAAAATGCTGACAACCGATATGTATATTTGTTCTAAAAAACCTGAAGTTGAAGTTTCTATAGCAACAATATTGTTTTCAAATCGTTGAAAAGAAAAAATTGTCACTTAAAACAACTGAAATGCCACTTTCTGAGACAGTTTAAACAAATCGAAAAAAAATTCCACTTTTGACGGAATAAAATCGGAGAAAAAAATTACATCGTTTCTATTACAATAAATCCCAACAAAGAAAAAGGATATATTTCATTTGTTATGTCATTTAGATCCTAAATATTTGTTTGCCCAAATTCGTTTCATGAATTGAATCGTACTCGTACAGACTTGCTCGAAATTATTACTAATGAATAGAAATAACCCAGTAAACCAAATTTGCCGACAATGTCCGATATCAGACAATTATGAACAATGTCTGAAGTCTATCGAGAATTCTTACCGAAATCGTTACTAATTCTGTTCGATTTGTCTGAGGATTTTTTTTTCAGAGAAGTAGTTCAGAATTTTTGTCAACCCTCTCATATGTTTTTCGTTACGAACTCGGTAAGAAATCGGAACATTTTGCCGATTGTCGTACAGAATTCTGACCGAATTCTGAAGATTTGGTTTGCTGGGAAGGTGTAAATGGGATTTCTACTTAGTAGGGACATAAATAATGTTACAACATTGAACACACCCATTTCAATAGTAGAACTGCACATACCCCGTTAATGTCATATGGGTTTTGAAAGCTAACCTCAATAGCGTTAGTCTGTAACGGGATTTTAAAATTGTTTGAACTTTCATCATGGAGTGGTCAGATAATGAGAACCGTATCGCTGTAATAGCGCTTTTCAAGTGTGAAATCAAAAAAAGCGATATTTTCAAAAGACTGCAGCTCACTGACCTGCATTTTTGCGAACAAGGAGTCAAAACATCGGCCAAAGTTTACCAAGAAACTGTTTTGGAAGCTGTTGTGAAGCCTCTTAGCAATTTCCTGTTCCAAAACCAGCCATGGACTTTCCAGCAGGATTCTGCGCATGCCCAGGCCTGGCCTGGCTTCGAAACAATTTGCCAGCGTTCATTTTCTCTGAAGAATGATCAACAGGCAGTCCAGATTTGAACCCATTGGATTACAAATTGCGGACGGTCTAAGAGGACAAGGTTTGTCACAAAAGATACCCCAACATTGGATCTCTTAAGACTGCTATGATTCGAGCTGTGGCCAATTTTCCAATGCGCGAGGTTCGTGCAGCTATTGACTATTGGCCAGTGCGACTTAAGGCGTGTGTAGAGGCAAAAGGCGGACATTTCGAATAAGCAGATTCTTTTTGGATACAATATGCATCAATAAATATGTTAAAAAATATTTGGTCCAAAAACATTCAGTACTTTTTATTTTACAGCATAAAACGTGTGTAACAGTATTTATGTCCCTACTAAGTAAGCAAGTCCCGCCTAGTACACCCCACACCAATTACCTTGTCCTAGTACAGTTTTGAACCAACATAACTTTCCGCCTAATGCATAATTTTTTTAAGTATAGAGATCGAAGTATATTAGCAGCTGATTCCATTTAATGAGAAATGTTTCATTGTCCGTCCATCTAATTAACTACATGTAGCATTTGTTGTCCGATCTTCATAAATTGCGACTAAAATAGTTTTATGTTCATCGACTCTAAGTTTTAAGCTATAGAATCAACATATTACATACAATCTTGAAGGAATTTGGCAGAAGTAAATTTTTTGCACAAAGGACGGAAGCTATAGGAATTTAGTGAAATCTGTTCAGATTAAGATGTAGCTACCACATATACCTTCAACCTTTAAAACATCTAAAATCTTGATAAAATTTAGCACAAACAGATACCAGCTCATAAAAATAATTTATGTCGGCCTTCGTATTTATATAGCGCCAGTACAAAGGTCCCGTTTTAATCCGATTTGGCTCAATTTTGGTTAAGTTTATGAAGACGGATAAACAAAGAATTTTGGGCGCTTTTTTTGATACAGTCCCCAAACGAATTGGACGCTTTAAATGGTTTTCAGCATACGTGGACATCACTATGAAATTTTCTTACAAAGACAAACACAAAATTATTTATGCAATTTGGATAAATTTGGACGACGGCTTCGAAAATTCGCCTTATTTCTTAGTCTATATACTGAAAAACAATCAAATTTTCTCTCAAATTTGAATGTGACATTATTTTTAAAATCTGGGTAAATTTTGAGGCCGTCCAAAAACCTGTTTCAATTTGTTTTTTTAAATATCCAGAAGTGCAGGGTTAAAAAATGTCAGCTACGCCCGACTTTAGACTTTTTACTGGGTTTAATTTATATAAATTTTTAACTTTAAAATGAAAATGTTATCTACCACGACATGTCTGGCGTTTTGGTAAACCCATGCAAATACACCATTCCTCCCACTTTTGGTATTCGCATAAATTTAAAACTGAAAAATGGAAGACTGAAGAACAATAAGGACCGTTACCATGCCCCTTCTGGTCAAAGATTTTTTTTTTACTAGCCGTGCCCTTTTGGTTACTAGCTCAGTTTGCAAATTGGTTATCTGGCAACATTGAACAGAATTGTGAGCAGTGTGGCAACTTTGTCTCTCTTTTTATAAATACAGAAGCCGACATGTGTGCGGATATATATGAAGCCATTTGACTTCATATATCATTCATCATTTCACTTCATTTTCTATATAAAGGATATTTTAAAAAACATTGAATATATATTTTCATGCTAAGTTTAAAAAAAAATTAAATATCAACTTTGACCTTGATTTATGTTCTTTATAGAGTGAAATGGAGTGGTAAATTTGTCCTCAAATAAGCTTTAGCTTAATTAAATTTTCAGAGAATAAGGTGGGTTTTTATGAATTTTTCCTGATTTCTCAGGCATTTGTGGTCGCACCACAATGTAACTGAAACAAAAAAAAACCGTTTTTTTATTTCATAAAAATTGAATGGGGTATTTACTTACTTTCGACGTTATTTTAATAAATAAAGAAGATTCACACATGCTATGAATATTCGATTTTATGTTTTTAGATCTAGGGACCACAATTTTCAGCTAGTTCTCTTTACACGCGCTACATCAATATAGATAATTTGACACAAGTTAGTTTCTTATGCCACTAATAGGATAGCTAGCTCAGTTTGCAAAATGGTTATCTGGCAACATTGAACAAAATTGTGATCAATATAGCAACTTTGTATCTCTTTTTTTATAAATACAGAAGGCGACATTATTGCATTTGACTTCTTTTTTTATCTACATTTGACTTATTTTTCTATATAAAGGATATTTTAGAAACAAATGAAAATTTATTTTCATGCAAAGTTTTTAAAAAAATGGAAATATACACTTTGACCTTGCTTTATGTTCTTAATATAGTGAAATGGAGTGGTGGCTATTGTGTTCATACAACAATGTAACTGAAACAATTTTTTTTTTCATAAAAATTAATTATTGAAAGGTGTTTACCCACTTTCGACGTTTTTTTAATAAATAAAGAAGATTCACAAAATATTAATTCAACATGTCCATGTCCAATAGCAAAAATAATTGAAACTTCATCTTTAACTTGAATTCCTCGATAACTACTGAACCGATTTAAATAAAATTAAAACTAGAAACCTTAAGGAGTTACTAAATAACTTAAATACCGCAATCGGCTCAAAAGTGCGATCTTGCAGTACGTTGTGGTCCATGCTACATACCCTCTTTTTTTCGAAATCATTCACTGCACGATAAATAGTGCGTTTTGTTTCCACGTTGTTTCTCCCAAAAGTTGCACGTACACGCAGAAAAAAAGTATGGTTGGGGTAACAATATTCGAAGAGCATCATACTATTGTTGGTTATATGGTTGTGGTACAACAATATTATGATCATCACAACAATAGTATGGTTCACACATAACCATACTATGATCTCCACAACAATATGATGGTCCTCACAACAATATAATAATTCACACACAACCATACTATGATCCCCACAACCATATTATTATTCACATTCAACCATACTATGATCCTCACAACCATATTATGATCCTCATAACCATAGTATGTTTAAGGTACAACCATAGTATGATCCTCACAACCATAGTATGACATACACACAATCATACTATGATCCCCAAAATTTTTTGTGATTTTTTATTAAGTAAGTTATGTAATAATAGGAGTGATTTATTAAACAGTAAAAAAAATTATTTATTAAAAATATTTCAGTTATACTTATTCGTAGTTTGTTTCGAAAACTTTAATTATTTTTACTATTATTGCGTAAGATTCGTAAAAATAACATTGTCAAATTAAAAAATACAATTTTGCCGGTATGGTTGTCGTAACGATGTTATTGTTAACATAAAACCCATGAAAACAATACTTTTGTTCCACCAACCATATTTATATTGTTGCTACAGCCATATTTTCATTTTTAAATTTGGCAACAGCACTATTGTTACATTTTAACAATGTTAATATTGCCGCAATCAAAAAAAACAATACTATGGTTGCGACGACCATACTTTTATCGCAGAGTACATACTATTGTTGCCGTGACCATATAGTAAGCATATATTTTCTCTGCGTGTAACTTTCTTATCGTCACAGTAATCGATGATTGATTTTGATAAAATGTTTAAACGATTAAAACACGTTGGTTTATCGAATATTTTTCCAGAATAAATTTTCCACGTCTCTACTTCACGACTGCCAAATATGAACTGTCGAGAATAATGTTTACCAAAATGGCGGCAAAACAAAGTAGTATACCTTCCCGGCGTAACCCTGTACATTGCAGCAAATTTCTTCAGATTTAGATATATGTAGCTTCTCCACACATACTCGTACTATATACTCTTACATCCGATTTTATGTTTTTGGATCTAGGAGCCACAGTTTTCAGTTAGTTCTCTCTAATGCGCTCTTTCAATATAGATAATTTGACACAAGTTAGTTTCTTATGCCACTATAAGTAATAGGTCAGATTGAGATGTAGCTCCCACACGTATGTTCGACTGAGGTGTTTAAAATCTAGGAGCCACAAATCTAGGGTCCTAAAACCTATTAGAAGTTGACTTTTCGGAACATCCAGAACATCCTATCTTTAATTACTATTTTATATACAAGGTCCTAGCAGTTCAGCCGGGTTTAAACGGGTTTAAATTTATAAATATTAATCCAGTCGAATGTTATAACCATTTGAATTTCAAATTTATTAAAAATTATTTTTTTTTGTATAAAAAAATTTAAAAGTTCCGGAAAGATAAATTTCCAGAGATGAATACACAAAAGCTACGATCTTAAAAGTAAAAACTGTTATTAAAGTACTGGTATGGCTCCTTTCATCTAAAAAGCTTTAGCTGGGTCGCGAAAAAACTGACTGTTATTTTTCCAAATAACTCTATTTTTGGGATTTTCTACTTCATTTTAGGAATTGTGTTTTTTTAAGAGGTATCTCAAAAGCGTTTGCAAATACCGTATGCTAGCTTAGTGGAAAATTTCATGTCGCTATCTTAAGAAATAACTGGACGTTGTCGCTACTGTCAAAATATTTAAACATTTAAAATTGCTGTTCAACATTAGTCATGTTCTTGAAAGATTGAATTACTCCACAAGCTAATTAGATAAGTTATGTTTTTGTTTGTCATATGGGGAAGAAAAAGTCAGTCATCGAAGTTAAAGCAAACACATCGCCGTCTGGTAGATGCACCTTTCGTCGTTAGTATGGGACGGATCTTGCTGTCGGCAAGGTCTCTACTCATTTAAAGATCTATACTATATACGAACCACTGCTGGATGATTTAAGGTAAGTTACTACAAACTTAATTAACTCGTGCATTAATTCCTTCCAAACTGCATTAGCTCTGTCGTAAATGCACAAAATCAAACTTCATTTAAACAGCATTAAGTTATTTCAATCTGGTAACAGTGTCACAATTTATAAAAAAATAATACAGCTACAATCAAATCAGTTGCTAAGTTGTTTATGGTTGGTAGCAGGAATGCTACATGTGCTTGGCGAATTGGTACAAAGAAGTAATAAAAAAAATTTGTATACTCTACACCACTCTGTGGTACACGCAGAGAAAAAACATGGTTACTACATGGTCAATAATAATATGTTCTTCGCAATAAAAGCATGTTCGTCGCAACCATAGCATTGTTAACTGAATTTAGTTTTGACAATAGTATAATTGCTGCAATATTTATATTGTTGAAATGTAACAATAGTATTATTGCCAAATTTAAAAATGAAAATATGGTTATAGCAACAATATAAATATGGTTGGTGCGACAAAAGTATTGTGTTTTGCGTTTTATGTTAACAATGATATGATTACGGCAATCATACTGTATGATTGTATTTTTTTTCATTTAAATATGCTTTTTAGAACAAATGTTATTGGTACGGATTAAATGCAATAATAGTACTTTTTTTATCGAAATTAAAATTTTTAAAACAGTCTGCTTTGGCTTTGTTTAACTGAAATATTTTTAATAAAAACGCTTACGTTTTTATTTAAACTTATTTTTTTACTTTGAAATAAATCACTCCTATTATTTTGAATTCAATGTGTTTTTAAATAATTTTCATCATTCAAATCTATTGTTGGCCACTTAATCCAATTCTAATAAACAATATTGGGGATCAAATCTATTGTCGACAACTTGAACAAATTCTTATAAATTATATTGGGGACCATAGTATAATTGTGTGCGATCATACTATGGTTGTAGGGATCATAACATGGTTGCGTGTGAATCATACTATGACTGTGAGGATCATACTATGGTTGTATGTGAAACATACTATGGTTGTGAGGATCATACTATGGTTGTGGAGATTATAGTATGGTTGAGTGTGAATCATACTATGGTTGTGGGGATCAAAGTATGATTATGTGTGAGTCATACTATTGTTGTGAGGATCATAGTATAGTTGTATTTGAATCATACTATTGTTGTGAGGATCAAATTATTGTTGTACCACAACCATATACCCAACAATAGTATTATCCTCTTCGAATATTGTCACCACAACCATACTTTTTTCTACGTGTAGGGTATTATGGTATAATGCTGATGTTTTCAACTCCAAAATACTAGGAGATTGACCCGAATCGATTCAGAAAGATAGTTATCTTATTTCATTGAGTGAGCCCTATTTAAATTGGTCAATGTAGGCCCAAATTAAGGCCTTTCTGGTTTCATCTCAAAATTCGCAGCTGGAAATGCCACATATTACATCCAACTTTTACCAAATTTTGTACAGAACGTGACGACTCACTAATAGTACATGTCTTGGGATAGCCCTGTAAAAAGGTTTTTACAGATTAGTGTCCTGTCACTTAAACTTTTGCATGGTACGTTGGTTACATCGCTCAATGTACCATGCACCCATGCAATTGTCTCTCCAGATTTGAGGTCCTGCCATTCCACAAGCCACATTTAACATTCAATCTTCGTCAAATTTAGGTGCGGATGGCTCGAAAACATTCCAGTCGAGAGGCTCAGTTTTCCACCAATTTTGCAGCATTTGGGGCCGTAACCAGCAATAACGCGCCGAATATTCTCTAGGCGTCAGTCGTATCGGGCTTATCTGTGTTGACAAGCGACTTTACATAACTCAAAAAAATAGTTCAGCGGTGGTAAATCGCACGATCTTGGAGACCACTCCTTAGGCCTACGACGCTATTTAATGACTTCCATTAATGCATAACTTTGTTTTTTACATGATCTCAAGCATGATGGCTTATGACTTCCAGTAATAAAGTGTTTTTAGTCGATTTTATTTAATTTGTTAGTGATTGTGTCATTAATTCGTATTTTATAGGTGTTTGAACAAAGTTAGTGCGTTTGTGTGTGGTAAGGTCCAGTGGGACCTACGGCGAAATATTTTATGACGACATTACCGTTCCCCCCATTTAGACTTAAAAATCGAGTAAAAAACTGCGATTTTGCTTTCGGAACAATTAGCAACACTGATATATTCTTACGAAATACCGTTATTTAAATAAAACGGTTTATCCGATTTGAAACGCGTTGACACCACCTGAACGGTTATTTAGCAAAAAATTTAATGAGACATAAAACTGCTTATGTGGGTACCGTTCGAACAAATAAGCCGTTTATACCCCAAGACTCTCAAAAAAGTCCTGTGCGCCCCGTTTTTAGCACATTGTTTGGATTTAACGAAGGAGATGTTGCACTGTGTTCATATGTACCAAAAAATATATAAAATAAGTAAAGCTGTCTTGCTCATGTCCACAGTGCACTACACTTGTGAGGTGGACAACAATTCAGATAAACATAAACCAGTAGCAATTCTAGACTACAATGCGAACAAGTCTGGAGTGGACACAACAGATCAAATGCTTGGCACCTACTCTTGTAAACGATCAACAAATCGGTGACCACTTGCGTTATTCTACAATATGCTGGATATAGCTGCATTGGCTGCAAAATGGATAAAAGACGTTCATTTCTAAAGTCGTTGACTAGACAATTAGCAATACCAAATATGGAGGAAAGAGCTAAAAATTCCCTTGTAACACGTTTTTCTAATATTCGAAATGCTATGAACGCCTTTGATGTGAAGGTAAATTCAACCGTCCCGAAATATGCCAAGATGTGCCTAAGTGTGCACCACGATCGAAGCGACCATTGTGCCAATTATGCCGCGAACAAAATAAACGTCAACGGAAAACAAAATCTTACTGCTTTTGCTCCAAAAACCCAGTTTGTTTAGAACATTTAACTACCACAACAATTTATCGCTGTGATGCCTACTCACAAACAGAATCGCAGGAATAAAATTAAAAAGTATTTAAACTTAAAACTATATTCTAATTAAATAAAAATAAAAAAAGCTCTGCAAGAGTATTAATTTGAAGAACATTATAGGGATACACCTAGATGTTAAGATCGCCGTACGTTATTGTTCTAGGTCCCACGGGACCTTACCACACAGGTATCGCTGCCGGTGCTACCACTTATCGGAGGTTTAATAAATTGATTGTTTCGTTGGCTGCATGGCATGTAGCGCCGTCTTGTTGGAACCAAACTGACCATAAATCAAGTGACAGCAGTTATAAAGAAAAACTCCGAAAAAAGAGTGGCCAGATTAAAAACCACACGTCTAAAAAAACACATTTTATACACCCTACAAACTAAAGTTGGAAAAATACAAATTGAAATTAGGAAAATACAAATTGATAATGGGAAAATACAAATTAAAATTGAGAAAAGGGAAGTTGATATTGAAAATCTCTTTTTAACAGGCATATTCTCCAATTCGATCGCTTTTTGGTAAAACCTTATTAAATGTTGTACTGCTCTGAGTCATTGTTTGCTTACATTGTGATGCAGTTTTTGCATAAGGCTTGATTTTTCACTTTATGTTTTAATTGGGTTAAAATATTGGTCCTAGCTTGGGGTTGGGAGCTGTTGTATTTTAAAATAATGTTATAATTCTTCTCTTATCTATTTCCTAATTCCTTCCAGACCAAATATTACCTTTCCCAACCAAATCATCTTACCTATTCTTGAACATCAAGCTTTATGCAGGTTCAACATTTAAAATTCGCAAGAGAAGAAATCAAAATTTGCGCAAATGTAGACAAGAAACTTAATTTATTTTTCAATATTAATTTGCCAATTCCAATTTGTCTTTTTTTAATTTTAATTTACGTTTTACAATTTCAATTGTATATTCTTAATTCCAATTTTTGCTTTTTTAATTTTAATTGAAAACAATGTGTAATACCTTCGCCACACTGTGGAACAGGAGTATTATGGATATGTGCGGATAATGTGTTAGAGTGTAGGTCACAAGTTCTCGAGTTCACAAGATCTCGACGAAACTTTGCACATCGGCTAATGATGGTCGCTGTTAAAATTGGAACAACTGGGTCTGAGTTCTAATATTGTCCACAATTCAAATGTACCACCCGATTTGGTCTATTAACGGCCTAACAGCGGCAAATTTCAACAGATTGCAATGATTTTTTGTTTGTGGTCCCTAAACAATGATCCTCCCGATTAAAGGTTTTATTTTTCATTATTTATTTATTTATTCATATAGTAATACAAAAGCCCACAGGGCCAAAAAAAATCGTATTACTTAGCAATCTGACCTTAAAGTTCTAAATTTTATCAGATTGAAATGCAAGTGGTTTTTTAATATTAGTTTGCACAGGATAATTATAAGTAATTAAACTTCTTTTTGGTATTTATAAGTATAAACAGTTTACGCTTAAAAGTGTTTGCTCACAGATGGATTATTTTCACCGTGTGTTTTGAAGTGTCATATACTGCAGGATGTTTTCTATAGAGATGGACAAAATTGTCACTTTTTGTTAACGAATGAATTCCTCTTGGGTTTTTGCTATAGAGTCTTTGTCATCGAGACTACGTTAAAACACCACAATGGCCTTTAAAAACGAACCGCTATTTTTGGGCTTTTGGTCTGCACTTAATGAACCATACGAAGGTTGCTATATATTTCTGGCCTAGGCAAAACTAAGTGTTGCCATCTGACATTTCCATTGGAAAGTTTGACATTTTTTAGCATAAACGTAATCAGTACGTTTTGACGTACGATCATCATTTGTGTTGTTTACAGTGACTTGAACAAATCAATTTGGCAAAAAATGGAATTAACTCGTGAACATTTTCGTGCGATTATTTTCACAACTTTCGACGTGGATTATCACGACAAGAGTGCATCGATGAACTTTAATCTTTGTATGTCGATGAAGCACCATCCTATAGCACTGTGAAAAACTAGTTTGGTGAATTCAATCGTGGCCGACGCTTGCTCAAAGACGAAGGTCGTCCAAAAAAAGCCGTTGTGACAGAGAACATTGATGCTGTGCGTGAACTGATAATGCAAGATCATCATGTGACAAACAGTGAGATAGAGGCATCCTTGGGCATTTCTTCCACCAGCATATATTCGATATTTCTTAAACACCTGGCCGTGAAAAAGGTTTGTTCTTGTTGGATCCCGTACAATTTGACAATCGCTCAAAAAAGGCTCGTGTCGATTGGTGCAAAGAAATTTTGAAAAAATACGATCGCTGTGCTTCGAAAGACGTTTGTAAGATAGTCACATGTGACAAATCATGGATCTTTGCGTATGAGCCCGAAACAAAACAGCAATCAACCGTGTGGGTCTTGGAAGACGAGCCAAATCCAACGAAAGTTGTTCGTGGAAGAAGCACTTTGAAGCAAATGGTCGCTTGTTTCTTCGGCAAAACTGGTCCGCTTGAGCAACGTAGGACTGTCAATTCTGAGATATACACCACAATTTGTTTGCCTGAAGTCTTCGGAGAAATTCGAAAAACGAACAAGAGGGGACGAATCATTTTGCACCATGACAATGCGAGCTCTCACAAATTGGCTCAAACTAGCGCCTTTTTGACCGGCCACAACGTCGAATTGATGGGTCAAACGCCGTACAGCCCTGACTTGGCACCCAAAGACTTCTTGTTATTCCCGCACATCAAGAAAAAAATGCTTGGTCAACGATGTTCGTCGCCAGAAGATGCTGTTGAAGCGTTCAAAAACCATGTTTTGAAGGTGTCTCAATCGGAGTGGAAAAAGTGTTTTGACAATTGGTTTGAGCGCATACAAAAGTGTATAAATCATGCTGGAGAATACTTTGAAAAACAATAAAAACCATTTTTGATGATAAATACTAGCGTTTTCATTATAAGGCCTGAAATATATATGGCAGCCTCGTATGTACCCAGAGAATTTGCTTAGATTTGTTAACTTTGAAATTAAAGGTCTTATCATATCCATCATAAAATTTCATTTATTTTAACAAAGAGTCCGAGGGTATCATAAAGTCGGTCCTGCCCAACCTTAGGCTTTCGTTAGTCGTCTTTATTTTTTTTTTTACGAAAATGCGAACTTTTCTGTTTCTTTCTCTTCTCTTCATAAGTCTCTATAAACATGTCCTTTAAGCTAATAAGTTTGTATTTTTTGCTCTTTTCCGTTCCAGCTTGGCAAGCGATAGCGTCTGTAGTATTAACACTGCCCAGTCTTGTCCTCGTTACATATTTATGTTTTTGGCAAACTTATACCCTCAAACTTGAAATAATTATGAGTGCCTTAATGATTGCCCTACAAGTGGCGGAAATAGTGTTTGCCTGCATATTCATTTCCACGATGTGCCGCCCGGTCACATACACCTAGCAGTTGATGGATGCAACAACAACGTCTGCATCAACACCTTCATCATCAGTGCCATCGGCAAAACTACATTTGGCAATAACGTCAGCGACGACATCCCCATCACCTCTAGTGCCCGTGCCATCGCCATCATCATTATCATCCTCATCATTATTGTTATTATTATACATGTATTTGTACTTCCCGCAACGGCCCCATACGAGACTATGTGAACGTCGACAACTCATGTATCACATCTGTAATATAGTGAACCATAACTCCAACGGTCCCAACAACCACAACCTCACACAGCTACCACACAGCGAACCAATAAAGGATCAATTGAAATCAATCGAGAGTTGAGACACCTGCACAATATCCTCCTCCTGTGGCGAGGAAACCGAAAGCACAAATTGAAAATTTCGTTTAATGAAATGCCATATGCGACAGACAAACGTTTAATTCTAAAAAGTTGTTTTAGAACCTAAGTGTGATTTGTGCCGAGCAACATGTACAATTTAAATTTCCAGATTGGATGACGATTTCTGGATATTACATATAGTATAAGGTAAGTTTTGTATTATATCTGCACAACCTTATCACCGTGTGTGTGTCACGGTCCACCGCCTTGAAGATCGGCCCGTTTGAGGCATTTGTTTTTTAAGCGCGACGACCATTGACCGCCGTTAGATTTGAATATGACACTTGACGTTTCGTCTCGAAGTGCGCGACATCTCTTTGCACCAGCGACTAGATATAGACTGATATTTCGTGTATCTGCTTCTTTCTTCGCTGTAAATGCGTTTCAAGATGCAATCGTTATGAGAAGTGCGGAAAGAACGCTAATTTACATCTTTTGCTACTTATGTGCATTTAATATTTTATTTTCTTTTGCGCAAATCTACATGCATATGTCTGTGCCGCCGCCGCTTGTTGTGCCATTAGTTTTACCGTTTTAAAAATAGCATTTCTTAAATTAACATCTAGTATTGTACGTAGAGGCCAGAAAGAAAGCGCGCAATGTTCAGTCCGAAGGTATGCAAGAAGGTGCCACAGATGCACTTAATTACAAATGCCGGCAACAAAAGCGTAGACGGCCAGACGGACGGATGTTGAAATGGAACAAATAAGACCGACTGTGGTGTTCACTACTTTGTATTGTCTGCAAAATAAATCATCAATCATGCACAACAAGTGGCAATGTCTATGTTTGGCCGGGCCGAACGAAGCTTTTATGCAGGGTGATTCATTCACGACTGGAGAAATTTCACCAGCGTATTCCACGACTCATTTCATGAAATTTCATGAAAATATGTTTATCTACGACCATGGCTTCTTAAAAGATAGCCCTACCTCTTACCTTTCCAAAATAATTTTCCTAAACGAAGGACCGGTCCAAAGTTATGACTATTTGACTGAAATTCATTTTTTTTTCTTTTGGAAGCGAAATAACAACACACGTTATGTAATTTAATATTAAATTTTGTAAAAAATATTATAATTGAAGGGCTTATTGCAAAAACACGATAAGCCACAAAATGAAAATACTGAGAAAATCGATTTGAAGTTTGAAATAAATGCAGAAAATAGGGGTTTGATGAAATCATGATTTAAATACTTGTAATTAGTGTTTAAGGAAGACTACTATCACATACCAGTCCATGAATACCTAGAAAACTTCGGAAACCGCTATTTTCAAAAAAAAGTGTGGCTTATCGAGTTATTGCATACATTTTATTTAAATTTTTTTTATTTTGAATATCAAAAGTTTTGTTATTTTGGTTGAAATAAAGTGGCTTATCGTGTTTTTGCAGTACAAAATTTTTTATTTTTCTTTTTTAAAAAAGTAAATGAAATAAATATTAAAATGTTAATTACATTAAATAATTTCTATAAGTTCTAATTCCGTTTCAGCGGAAGACGGCTCCAAAGCGTTGTAGAAGGAATGATAAATTGGTGGAATATATGGCAGTAAGCATTTTACGCTGTGTACTTTTTTTGCCGCTAGTTTTAGGAATTCTGTGTACATATTTGTTTTTCAATCCATTTAAGGTTGTATTTGCAGGTCTTCCCTTTTTTATAATACTTACTTCCTTATAATCTCCTTGAATTGAATGCTTTACAAAAATTGATCTCGTATTTTGAACTTTAAAGTGAAATGAGTATACACCAGAGAAATCCGTTTTGCACCTATCGGTAGTAATTGCATTTTTATTAATGCCGTCCACAATAGGGCCGAAATTTAAAAAATCAGCTTGTTCCATAACTGTAACGACAAATGGAGTCTTTTTATTTGCTTTTTTAATAACACTGTGCCAACCTTCTGGGGAGTAGATTTGCGGAGCATATTTCTTATGTCTCTTTTCTATTAAAGCGAAGTCTCTATCAGATGGCAAATGAGTGTGACCACTAACTAGGAAATGGTGCGTAATAGTTTTGAACCTTCCTTCTTTTACTAATTGCATCCACAAAGACATCACAAGCCAATTTTTGTTCTGCCCTGGGCAATTATCCGTAAAAACTACAAGATCATCAACGTCGGTTTTGGTGTTTAGATATTTAAGTAGCACGAAGCAACTTCATCAGCTCCACGTTTAGCCACATTTTCCGTCCAAACAAACATGTGTCCCTGTCCAGTCGTGCAATCGTGTATTCCAAGATTGTATAGGCCAATTTTTCTGCAGTAAAATGCAGGTCCGCTTGTTAGTTTTGGAATTGGCAAAACTTGCTGCAAATCGAATGATATAACCAATTTCGTATGCATATGCTGAATTGAATATTCTGTCTCAGATTTAAGCAAATCTTGCATTGCTGCAGCGTTGTCTTTATGTTCATTTAGAATAATTGTCAGTTGTTTGGCTTCTTTGTCATCATTATTTTGTATTGCAGCTTGAATCTTGATGTTTGTCTCATCACACATCTTGCAGGTGTCAGATTTGGGGAACTTAAAACCTATATTATACTCGGTGCAAAATATTTTCCGATAGGCATTTTCTCTTACAGGAATAATTCCATTTTCTTCACACCAAGGAACATAGCTTTCTCTATACAAACTGGCAATGGTCATATCGTGGTTCAAATAAGTTCTATGGATGTTATTGGCTCTGCTGTAATGACTCTGGTATTTTGGTATCATATTTATATGATTTCTTACAGAATCAGTTTGTTCACGACTCAGTCTATTAGGTCTACTTGTATGCTTTCCTCTACCATCTGTTTTAGAAATTGCAGCACCGTCTTTTTTAATTTTGATAATATTCTCAAGTCTTCCTCTTGAATCCTGAAGACCATGTAAGTTCATGAACTCTCTTTTGCAAATTTTAACATGGGCGCCATCAATTTCAACGAAATAACAGTCTAGAATTTCCTTCTAGACTGTTGTCTTTTAATTTTCTTTTTATACGACCTCTTCTTCTTTCCTACATGAATGCAACCAAAGAGGTAGCTGTTATGTATATCATAAGATCCTAGTTTCCAAAACTGGTTAATATGAGTTCTTCGGTGTTATTAAGCTTCTGTCTACAATTTTGTTCGCAACTACAAGGTGGTCCTAGTTTGCGTGCTTCAACAGATTTCATAGTTTTTGGACCATACTTATCTTCATTTCGAGCTCTCCATCGAAATGCGGTATTATTTTCACGCGATTCGTCTTCGATTTGCAACACACAATTTTCCAATAAGCCACAATAAGCCACAAAAATTCAAATACTACAGCAGTTAAAATAAATCATACCTCGCTGGTTTCTGAAATTACTTCATCATCTGTCGGCAAAAAGTCTTTGCCTTTCACGCTGTCATCAGTATCTTCAAAAAAATAATCACTTCCACTGATATCTTCATCAGAATCCATAGTTTTGTACTACGGTCTTCTTAATTGCTGTGGCTTATCGAGTTTTTGACAAAAAATATTTATGAATAAAATCGAAATGCAAAAAGTGACACTTGCGGCTAGGCCATAAATTAAACGGAAAACAGCTAAAAAATTTTAGGAGACGTTGCAATGGTGTAAAGTAATTGAATGAACTGAAAAAAAAAACACTTTTTGAAATCGTGTGGCTTATCGTGTTTTTCCAATAAGCCCTTCATATGTAATTTCATTAGATTTTTTTTTGCAATAACAGGATAAGCCACACCAGATAAAATAAATCATACCTCGCTGGTTTCTGAAATTACTTCATACCCAGTCGGCAAAAAGCCTTTGTCTACCACGCTGTCATCAGTATCATCAATAAAATAGTCACTTTCGCTAATTTCTTCACCAGAATCCATCGTTTTGTATTACGGTCTTCTTAATTGTTGTGGCTTATCGAGTTTTTAACAAAAAATATTTTTGAATAAAATCGAAATGCAAAAAGTAACATTTGCTATAGGTCAGAAATTAAACGGACAATTGCTAAAATATTTTCAGTGAACGTTGCAATGGTGTAAAGTAATTTAATGAGCTGAAAAAAACGCTTTTTGAAATCGTGTGGCTTATCGTGTTTTTGCAATAAGCCCTTCAATTAATCTTTCGGAAAAATCCGACCACTGCACTGGTTACGAACTTGGCAATTTTACCCTAGCACCCTAAGACCACCAATCCTCTGTCATTTCGCCCGTTGCGTTTTCGGGCTTGGTCATAGATGGAAATATTTTCATGAAAAGAGCCAAGGTTAAATTTGTCCAGTTGTAAGTAAATCACCATAGATTATGTTACAGTTTAACATTGACCATATAGGGGGATATGGTTGTTGGTAGTGGATCCTTGCTTTACAGAACCCTATAGACAATGGAACAAGGGCTCCAATACAATAAAATTGTAAATATACACACAGAGAAAAAATCATTTGGAAATCGATCCGAACTCCAAATATTCGGTTGGATAAACATACTGTCCGTTACTATCACCTACATTCCATGTGCAGGACGGTTAAATGGTTCGACTTACCACAAGGTGGTAGTGACTATAATTAACGATTCTTACAGCTAATTATTCGGTTATATCAACCGAATTCAGTAAAACTATTAGTTGCTAGAACTTATGGTTATGACAACTAAACAATTATGAAGTATATGTTACTTTGGTACCAATAATTGACGGTGGCATCAAATAAATTGTTCGGTTATATAGCGCTTTTCAAGTGTGAAATGAAAAAAGCGATATTTCCAAAACGCTCCGGCCACTAGGGATTAGCCGCATGTTCGTCTACCGATGCATAAAACTGTTTGTGGAGACTGGAGATGTAAAAGACCACCACCGTACGGGCCGCCCACGCTCTTTTCGAACACCGCATGTCATAAAAAGCCGTTAAATCAAGAATTCACAGAAATCCGCTCCGAAAACTGGAAATCATGGCCCGTGAGATAAATATCACGCAAAAGTCCATGAGTCGAATCATTAAAAAAGACTTGGGACTTGGGGCTTTCAAACGACGTACCGGACATTTATTGGCTGCAGCTTTAATAAAAATGGGCTTGAAAAATGCAAACGTCTTTTAGTGAAGCACGCTGATTAATTGAACAGAACAATTTTGTTCACCGATGAAAAAAATTTTACCGTTCAGGAAAAATTTAACAAGCAAAATGATCTCAACTGATCCCAAGGGTGAAAAAGGGTCATCACCCAGCTTTAGTCATGGTTTGGTGGGATTTCTCTTACGATGGGGTTACTGACCTGCATTTCTGCGAACAAGGAGTCAAAATATCAGCCAAAGTTTACCAAGAAACCGTTTTGGAAGCTTTTGTGAAGCCTCTTAACAATTCCCTGTTTCAAAACCAGCCATGGACTTTCCAGCAGGATTCTGCGCCGGCCCATAAGGCTAAAACGTCCCAGGCCTGGCTTCGAAACAATTTGCCAGCGTTCATTTCCTCTGAAGAATGACCCTCAGGCAGTCCAGATTTGAACCCATTGAATTACAAATTGTGGACGGTTTTAGAGGACAAGGTTTGTCACAAAAGATACCCCAACATTGGATCTCTTAAGACTGCTTTGGTTCAAGCTGTGGCCAATTTTCCAATCGAAGAGGTTCGTGCAGCTATTGACGATTGGCCAGTGCGACTTAAGGCGTGTGTAAAGGCAAAAGGCGGACATTTCGAATAAGTAGATTCTTTTTGGATACAATATACACCAATAAATATATTAAAAAATATTTGGTCCAAAAACATTCAGTACTTTTTATTTTGCAGCATAAAACGTGTGTAACAGTATTTATCTCCCCACCAAGTATATTGTTTTATCACACCTTTAGCCAAGACTTCAAGCATTGATTTGAGATATTCTGTCTCACATTAACCCTTAAGTAGCCGCAAATATTTAGGATTAAATTTTCCCTTTCCTCCGCTTAAATAAAGTATCATAAAATTGAATTTTTGTGACCCACTTTACCAATTTGATGCATAAAACCGTTCCACTTGTGCATACAAACTTTATTAGATTCGAAAGTAAAAACCAAGTTTTGAAAAAACTTTATTAATTCGGTCAGATAACGGAATGCATAAAATTTAACCTTCAGTTGGGCAAGTTAACAAATGCTCGTGGTAATGTCAACCGAATTCAAAGAGTTCTTATAGCCACAATCTATAACAACAACCAATACATGTACAAATTCAGTGCAAACAAACATCGTAACTAATTAGGGTTACCAATACTTTGTTTCTTTATCCGATAGTGTCAGTTCCCTTTACTCAAAATTGCCATGTAGCCAATCAACATTCGGTTGTAGCGATGAAGTTCACGCATAGTATTTACCAACATTCGGTTGGCAAAAAATTCGGTTGTAGCTACAATCTGTTCTCTGTGTTTATAATAAAGGGGGAAGTTTTCGGGCCATCACCATTCTAATATGTCAAGGCCTTTTCGCTAAAATGCGAATTTATGATAGCAGCCACAAAATCGTAATTTTTGAAGTTTTGAGTATCAGAAAATTATAGGAAAATCACAAAAAGTGTATTGGCCGATTTCGCCCATTAACAATCCCAAACAGCTTATCATCAAAAGCCACCTTCATGCAAAATTTAAGAATCCAAGTGTTATTCGTTTGACAGCTATTGTGCTTTGAACGGACAAACGGAAACGACTAGGTCGTCTTGCAATAATGACAATCAATAATATATATATATATATATTTAAAAGGATCTCCGATCAATATTTCATGGTGTTGCAAACGAAATATAGTATAAATGATGAAATATAGGCGCATGATTGGTTGTATGCACAACTACTCGTATCGCACTACTAACTCGAATTCAAAGTCTGTTTCTTTCATCTAGTAAATGCTGGCCTCGTTGTACGCAATTAATATCAAAGTCATCTAAATGCTTTTCTATAAAAAACATTAGCTGGTCGACATTTTTAAATTTGTACTATGATTTGACTTAATTTGAGTCATTGAACCGCAAAAATATGGTCCATAGTTCGCAAAAAATAATACCTTTCCAACATTGACATATGGGAACTGCTCAGATGAAGAAACTTTTATAATTTGGGGAAAGTTCGGGTGCGGATTTACGGGCCTAGGGACTTAAAATTGATCCTTTAAACAATGGACTTATGTGTAAAGGTCCAATTAGTCTTGACGGCAATCAGCTGTTTGAGTTGGGGTTGCATTTTGCATGTGTTAGAAAGATATAACTACAATTTGACGGTTGACGACGGTATACTTCTGCTGGTTGCAAAATCAATCGTCAGCCGTCAAGACCAGCTGTTTATTGTTCGACGTTTTGTACGCGATAATTGTTTAGAATTTGTTTTCGCTCTTCCAAATTAAATTTTAAAGTTTAAAGTTATGAATAATATACGAAGAGAGCCTCTATATTTTGTACAAATGCTCTTCGATCAGCTGTTTTTGTTTTGTCTGACCGTTGTCTACCGTCATAACTAATCGCACAATATTGAGTATAACGTCAACCGTCAACACTAATTGGCCCTTAATGAAAAAAATAAAATCGCTGCTATAAATGATAGTTATTTTGCAATTTGTAATGAATACACACAGAGAACAGATTTGTTGCCACAACCGATTTTTGGTCCATGTATCCCATCGCTACAACCAAATGTTGATTGGGCACACCGCAATTTTCAGTATAGGGTTCCGACACTATCGTATGAAGAAACAAAGTATCGGAAACTCTAACTAATAAAGATGATAATTGGAACTGATTTTGTAAATGTACAAGTTGTAATATATTGATTGCTGGTTATACTTTTTGAAAGCAAAAAAAAAACAAATGAGCTTTAATAAATGCTTGAAGGATTGGCTACAGATATCTTATTAGAAATACGTACTTCTTTATCGTTATAATTTGGTACAGTGTTTTTTTTTGAAATGGTTGAAAAAATAAATAATATTGTACCGCCTCGAAATAGGGCAATAGATCGACTTTGGATAGATGTTCTGTGTAGCTTTTTAATGATGCCCCAATGTCATAAGAATTAAAAAAGGTAAAACTTTGGAGGACCGCAAGACAGGAGATATGTTTTTAAATAAAATGTTTTTTTATAAAAACTAATTCTATCTGACAATTTAGATCAAGTCTAAGAAATGCTGCATCAGTTATGTCTGTTTCATTAACCGTGCATTAACCGTCTGACCCAAGAAGCTTAAACTATCTGACTCAAGAAGAAATTAAAAATATTGAAAAACAAATTATTTCTATTTGTATTTTTAGTGATTTCTAAATGTGCTTTCGTCTTTAAGAAGTTGTGACTGGAACTGATACATTTTTATAGGGATTATATTCTGATGTAACCCATAATATGTTTCAACAGCGAACTAGATCGGGTTTGGTTAGTACAAAGAAGCTATGAGTTGTCACCACCAATACTAGGTACTAAAGTAACATGTTCTTTATAATTGGCTGGTTGCCATAACCACCAGTTGTGGCAACAAAAAGTGTTAGTAGCGTGATATAGTCGTAGCAACAATCTTTCGAAATGTCGTACCAAGTAACCATCAACACTGTGAAATGTTGAAGTTGGCAACAGAAATCTGTTTATAAAATCGAGTTTTTGTAGTTCGGAACGATTTTCAACTGATTTGTTCTCTTTTAACTAATTACAAGATTTAAACTAGAAAGTTAAGAAGAAAAAGGTTAACGTCGGACACGGCACACTCAATGATGCAGCGCACCACACCGCGACATAGTATTATTGTTGCCTATTTACTTCGTTCAATATCCTATTATGAAGATAATGCTCGGTCCGAAACCTTCTGTTTTAAGCTGGCTTGAAGTTCAAAATAATCCTACAAGTGAATTTTCACAAAACTCTAAAAATGTTTACTTAAACGTTATTGAATTTTGACCGATGAAAATTGTTTCTAAACTACTGTGCAGTGTAGTAAAAGATAACTAATTAAATTAACGTATTAACCTGTAGTTGCAACAAAAGCATTTTCCGTAGATTCGTGCAGCTAACGTAAGAACGTATGAATGTACTTGCTTGTGTGTGTACTCGTACACTGTGACGCAAAACATTTCCTTCACAGTTAATAAATTAATTTTTTTTTATTGTTTTTGTCTGGATTCTAAATTGGTGTAAATCATAAATATATACTAGTACATACTCGTACGTATGTTTTCAACAGCAAAAGTTTGAATACTAAATTCTAATTACGCTGTGCTTATCAAACATTTCAAAAACCTGGGCCGGAAAATTTGTTAATTTTAAACTTTTAGCGCTTTATAGGTGTCTTCTAGATCGGGAGTAAAACATTTTATGGGGACGTTGTGTTAGGACATTGACCAATAACGTCCAATTCCTTCTGTTGTTTGCCTGTAACGCATTACACGAAATTTATTTAGAATCGGATGTAATTTTTGGCTTCTAGAGCGAAAGGTCCTCAAATCGGAAATACCGTTTAAGTGCAATCTATTCTGTAACATAGACTGAAATGGTCTTATTTTACCAGCCTAAACAAATGGTCGCTCAAAACGTACCATTTTAAATTTGAGGACGGTCTGGTTTAATGCATTGTTTCCAGAGCTGCATGACCACAAATTGCAAGGGGAGTACCGAAATGGTCCAATTTTTCAGAGATGAGTGTTGGTCGCTATATGTGGCTTCAAAAGCTGAAGGTCTGCAATCGGAAAAAATTGTAGTTTTGGCTAGCTGTCAAAGAACAACATTCCCAGCTTAGTTACCTAGTAAGTTTGCAATATGGGAAGCTGGCAGCATTGAGCAAACTTAAGAGTAATATGACAACATTGTTTGTCTGTGTATACCCAAAGAGAATTGAACAACAAGAAGGATTATTGGCGAATTCGATAAAAACAGACAATAAAATTCTATAAACTGTAAGAACAGTATATAAAATAAATATAACAAAATAAAATAAAAAACCACATATTTTTATAAAGCATATTTTTTTCGAAAACAACCTTTAAAATTTTGTTAGATAATTTTGATTGAGTAATTTTAAGTACGTGTAAAATAGTTCTCTGCCGCTTCGTACTTTTATCGTGTGTATTATTTTAGGGATAAGATAACTTTATTCTTTTTAGGTTAATAAAGAATCATTTACGTATATATAAGTAGAAGTAACTCGGTTAGAAAGCAAGTATGGCTCAAGTAAGAGTGACCACACGTATTTTTCTAACAAAAAATCGAAAATGACATACCCTGTTGCATAAAAACACATGTTTTGTGTGTGTATTAAAAAAGACCAAACAACAAGAGGTCTCAGCAGTGAATTTGTACTGGGTTTATCTGGATGAGATGTTATAGGTGAAAATATTGCTCAACACAAACTGAAAGTTTAAAAACATGTTATTCATTTTTACAAAGCAAAAGTGTGGCAACTAATTGATTTATTATATTTAATTGATTATTTTATTAACTTTTTTATGTTTTTTTATCGACTGCTTTTGAGGAATTCGTCGATGAACCATATTGTTGTTTAATATCTTTGGTGTATACTTATACAAACAGAAATAATGTTGACGTATTACTCTCAATTTTGCCAGATAACCATATTGCAAACTAACTACCATATTGCAAAATAAAGAACACGGTTGATGTGTGTGTGTTTGTTCTGTCGTGAAATTAAATGTAATTATGAGTCACCCGTTTTAAAATTATATTAAGCAAAGAATAAAGAATTCCAATTTAATTAAATATTTTAATTTCTTTATTTTCTGGCAGCATACTAATCCTTTGTCACATATCTATTTACTTTTTACACTTAATGGGAGTTAAGCCTTTATCGAATCACGACATTTTCTATTAATTCTTAATTGTCCGAAAAATAATATAAGAGAATAATAGCATTGTTGTTTTAAAATAATAGCTTGTCCCTACCTTATTATTTACTATTTATGTATGTGGTGGTTAAGGTTAAGTTTCGATAACTTAAAAAATAAAAACTACAACAGTTAAGCCATTTTTTAACAAAAGAGACACAATTAAGCCTATAGGACCAGTACTGCCGCAAAAATTTCTAGAACAATAATTTGTTGTATTTTGCCTGGACAGAGGCTAATACTTGATAGTTTTCCATGCCAAGTGCTGAATAAAAAATCAGAAAATGGCATATCATGTCGCGAAACACTTATGTCACTGTTTATACGATATTTACATCATTATAGGGAGAACCAGTCGCATTCTGTCAAGTGACCAGTGTTGACTGTTAAGCATTTTTTTCTTAAACTTATTTGTTGTATATTGAGAAACCTTTTAAATTACTTTGTCGTCAACAATATTGGCTTATTTTTGGAAGTTGAAAATAATATTTTGTCCAATTTACTAGCACCCAAAGACCATTGATATTAGGAAGGCATATGACGCCATTGGCAGACTTTAAACATACGTATGTACTTACATACATGCGATTTACTGTGCGATCAAATCAACTTACTGGCGGCGTTTCGACAGTAGATGATTCCCTTTCTTTTTTCGTACTTAAAAGACCTAGACTACCATATAACCATCTGACAACACCTCATAGAACTTTCAAAAACAGTTCTTCTGGTCTTTGGAACAGTTCTACAGAAGCCACACTTGAATTAGACGTGACTTACCCATCAATTTACTTGTAAGTTTGCTTAAGGTACCTAAGTTTTCTGCATCAGCTCTCATTTTTATACCCACCACTTAATAGTGGATGGTATACTAAATCTATCATTACGTGTGTAACACCTCGAAATAATGACCGGAGACCCTATAAAGTAAAAAGTACGCCCTAATGTGCAACACATGTATGAATACGTGTACGCTCAAAAACACGCACATAGGTTTCCTCTGTAGTTTCAGAGGAAACCTATACAATATAGAATTTCGAACGCACAGCTCAAAAATTTTACCCAAAGGGTAATTCTTAGTAATTCAAATGAGTGATTGATTTAATTTGTAGCCAAAGTAATCGTTACCAAAGACTGCTGAAGAAAAACCTTGGCGTGTTTAGAAACACCTGTAGTCTGTCTGACAACCTAGCCTATACATGTTCCCGTAAAAGACACAACAAAGGTATTGAAGCAGAATAAAAACTGTTTAAATCATTATTGACTGTCGTAAAATTTTAAGACGATCTTGCGATGTCCTTGCGTGTATCTTTTGAAAGCACGATAGCGGCCAACGAATTAACCTAGAATCTTGAAATTTTCCTTGACGATGGATTATGGTCAAAAACTGTTTGGGATAATAAATGGGCGAAATTGTGCAAAGAAGTCTTGCTTTAAAGCACAAAATTTACCTGGGAAAATGTACACTTTTGTATGTATTAGTTAGTTAGTTGGGACGCACTTAATACCTTTAAAATTATTATATTTGCTGGACGTGTTGGTATTGGCCCCAAAATAGGTCCATATGGTTATAATGCGCCATCAATAGTCAATATGGTTTTATATATACTCAAATTTAAATTTTTAGCTGAGAAGGGGGTCAGACGCGTGGACGAACGGCCGAAAAAATTTACCATTTTTGCGCTTTATTATCGTACTGGTGGAGGGTGTAGAAGGTTCGGCCTGGCGGAGCTTAACGACTTTTTTACTTCTTTTTTGTTATACTTTAATAGCAACGTCACTGTGGAGGGTGTATAAAGTTTATCCCTGTCAAACTTAACGACTTTTTTACATGATTTTCAGTAGCTTTACGATTTGGTTATTTTGGAACCGTCGCCCACAGTTCAGGGACATATGGATATCCAGAAAAAGTGAAATTTTCTTACAAATTCCAAAATGTAACAATATTACGATTAGGGACGCAAACCAGCTCAAAGCCCTGCCCTTTAACTATGGACATACTTACTTAATTCCCACAACATTCCATTAAGGCAGAAGGAGAAACTTTTCTCAAACCAGTGAGCACGAATAATTCATGCACTCACTAACCGGGACCTACAGTTTAACGTCGACTCCAAATGGCTAATGCATTTTATAGAGAAGTTTTTACACGGCTTTGAGACAAATCTCTTACGCGTAAAGTCGCTGGCATTTAAGAGGTGGAAATCAGAACCTGGGTTTACTGGCATGACATTCGTACATACTACCATCCCACCACGGCGGCCCACAAAATATGTTTACGATTCGGCTATAATTCTACGATTCGGCTATTCGATTCCTTGGCCCATGTATGCACATATTTACTCACAAACCAAAATATGCACCAACGTTTAAGATTTCTCTAAATTTCGGATCCGGATATATAAGTACAGAGGACCTAAAAATCTGCCCCATTCAGCGAAGCGCATATGTGGGGTAATCGCAAAGAGTAATAAAGCTCTCTCAATATGGCGTTAATCTTACGATTTTGATGAATTAGAGGTCATCGGCCAATGGTCCTTAAGGTTCCAACAATGCGATCCTGTAAACATGGACTCACCACCAACAACCACTTCCCTTAATACTAACAATAAATGCTTCGGCCCGACCGAATTGCCTATTTGTTTCATGTACCAGCATAGTAAGCACTTTCTCCCAATTAACATTTCACTTAGAGCAAAAGAGTCCATTTCTCAAATTTTATTCATAATATAATTCTCAAAATCTCTTGCAACCGTAAGTGCAGCTGAGGGACGTGTGTCTTTACCGATTGAAATAATACCTCGTTCCTTCCGAGTAGCTGAGAGCATAAATGGATGGCACCAACAGAAACATGCCAAAGAGTTCAGCGCTGAATAGCTACAGCACCTATAGCTAGCCGCGCTAAACTTAACGGATCAGAATCGAATAGTGCAGTGCAGAGCATGCAGTCCATAAGGCAAAACTGCAGACTGCGTTACGAGTGTGCATTTTGATCAGTCTATAAATACGTTTGCGACCAACAAGTCACAGCTACTTAATCGAAATGTACGGGCTATTTTTAACGACGAACTAGAAAAAGACATATCTAACGCAGTACGTGCTAAATGCTGCTGCTATTTAATTAAAAAAATTATTCAAAAATGTAAACTTAGTAAAGACAGCCGAAAATACCTAACGGAAGTGATTAAAGTATCGCTGCAAGTCTACCATAAGCCAATTGATGACGAATTCCCGCACCGCACTCAACTGAACTGGTAAAGAAAACAAGGAAGAAGGATGCCGCCAAAGCGTCCACCGCCGCTTGTGCCCAAAAAGCCTAATCCCAGTCTCGTCTACGAGGTGTTGATCTACTTGAATTCATTCTATTTCGGTATGTTCGCATTCTGTGAACTGGCCATGAGTCTGCTGAAGGCCATCAACTTAACGTATCCAGCGGACATTTTGATACGTGACATGGCAGTGATATTGGGTTACTGCTTTTTGGAAACGGTACGCATCGTTTTGGGACGTAGAAGTTCATTGGCCGACCGAGGTAATTCTATTAAAATGGTGGTCACTTAGTACACATATGCGAGTACTCACATGGATTTTATTTACTTAAACTAAGCATTTGTGATAGTACATGTCGCTCATTGGCGAGAAAATCGCCGTATCCACTTTAATAATGTTTTCATACCATCCATCATAGGATAGGTGGTATATTCACTTTATCATGCCGTTTGCAACACTTCAAAATACTGATCGAAGATCCCATGAAATATATATACTTTCTTAATAGTCGTAAAAGTCGAAGAGAATCTTGCCATTCCCGTCATTTTGTCTGTGGAAAGCAAACTACAGATCTCTATTGCTGAAATTTTGCAGAAAAGTGGGCAGCCCATCTGAACTGGTTGGTATTTAAAATCGGTCAAGAGGTAAACATTTTCCCCACACAAGTTGGAAAACCACTAAAGAAATATTTTTTAAAATTGAGCTGTTTTATTTGAAGTATTGATTTATTAGTTCCCTTACGCCTAGTATTCACACGCAGAGGAAAGATATGGTTACTACTCGTATATGGTCACCGCAACAATAATTTAATCTCTACAATAAATGCATGTTCGTCGCAACCATAGTATTGTTTTTTGAGTTTCATTTTGACAATAGTATGATTGCGGCGATATTAATATTGTTAAAATGTAACAATAGTATTATTGCCAACTTTAGAAATGAAAATATTGTTGTTTAAAATTTACGTTAACAATAATATGATTACGGCAATTATACAGTATGGTTGCGACTATGCACATAACAAAACAGGTTTTATAGAGCATACATGTATGTGTGACAGCGCATAGAGAAAGGGAACTAAGGGTAAAAAAATCAATTTTCATTTTTTTTCTTTTTTGATGTGGACAACATCTGAGCATCGGATGAGACCGATCCCATGCCCCAAAAGTGTTCCCTCCCAGAGATATGCGCGTTTTATGAAAGTGAAGTCGACGATTCTAAGCGCAAATAGAAAGGGACCTAATCTTGTTCGGTGAAACACTCGACCACCCACTGGTTCTCGTTTATTTAAAATCTGCCTTGACTTAAGTATATAGCCATTGATCATGGTTAATTCACAATCGTTGCTTGGGGTCTACGGATGGTGAAGTAGAATTCACCTCTGCTGACAACTAAAAGTATTTTTGACTGCAGTTGGAATATACGAGTACATTTTTTTTCCTTGAATGAAATATTCAATAAAAGCATGGCCTCAAATCTGTCTGTGAACTAATTGTAATGCAATTTAAAATAAACTCTATTTTTGAATAACAACATTAGCCAATCCTAATAAATAATTTTGGCGATCAAAGTATGATTGAATACTATGGTTGTAGGTATTATAGCATGCTTGCGTGTGAATCATGCTATGGTTGTGAGGATCATACGATGGTTGTATGAGAAACATACAAATGTGAATCATACTATGATTGTGGGGATCATAGTATGGTTGCGTGTGAATCATACTATTGTTGTGAGGATAATAGTATGGTTGTGGAGATCATAGTATGGTTAAGTGTGGATCATACTATGGGGATCAAGTAGGGTTATGTCTGAATCATACTATTGTTGTGAGGATCATGACATTGTTGTGCCGCAACCATACACGCAACAATAGTATGATCCTCTTCGAATATTGTCACCCCAACCATACTTTTTTTCTGCGGGCACCTAAAACGAAATTCTCGCTCCCATAAGAAATGCATGAAGCAAGGCAAACGAAATTTACCATTAATACATTCCGTTAAGCTATTTACGTTTGGTGCTTCTCAGCTGAAACTAAAAGGTGGCGGAATTTGCAACTGTTACAGGGATGATTATAAGAGCAGGTAGATTTTTTTCACCATCTGCAAACTAAAATTAATGTTATGACAATTGTTTAGTCAAGGAATTTTTAAATAAATTAACAAATGTTGTGAAGTCGTTTTTGAGTTTATTTAAATGAATATGATTAAAATCATTTTTTTGAAAATGAATAACGGCTGCTCCCTCTACTCTACAATTCTTTCGTGTAGAAATAAATGGCAAAACTCCTTAGCGAAAATTTCGTTTTAGGTGGCGGAATTTGCAACTGTTACAGGCATGTTTATGAGAGCAGTGTAGACTTTTTTTATCATCTGCAAAAAAAATTAATGTTCTAATAACAAACTAGAAATGTTGCTATTTTTGAGATTATTTAATTATTAAAATATTTTTTTTATTTATTAAAATTAATAACGGCTGCTTCTTCTACACTACAATATTTCTTTGTAGAGATAAATGCAAAACTCCAAACCAATATTTCGTTTTAGGTAAATACGAGGCTTTTTTATTGTAGTTTGAAATATATTGTTCAATACTTTTTATACTCGTATTATGTAATACAGCGCTCTTGGATGAGGGGGAGTGGTACCAAATACTTTTCCAAAATATGTAAAGGGTGGTCCAACTTAAACGCACGATGTAAATTACAAATAAAACAATAAGTTTTTAGAAAATGATCTAAATACTTTTATTAAGCTAAAAGGATCTATGACAATTATAAGTGAAACAAAATATCGGCCAAATGCGCGCCACGGCTTCGGTGGCATACCTCTATCCGATGGTCCATATTTCCAATTACAATGACTGTTAAACATAATGGAGGTGCTGAATTATGCCATACTTTAGCTCTTGAATTTTTGGCTTATTGATGCTCACTTTTTAATATCCCCAAAAAAGAAGTCCAATTGTGTCAAATCACATGATCGTGGTGGCCAATGACACCATCCTGCAAGTGGCACCATCCTGCAGGAACCACATATCGGCCAGGTCCATATCCTCAATTTCTGGCCACAATAAGTCCGTTATCATCTCGCGATAGCGAACACCATTCACTGCTTGGTCGACCTTATTTTCGAAGAAGTTCGGCCCGATGACGCCGGGTCCATATCCTCAATTACTGGCCACAATAAGTCCGTTATCATCTCGCGATGGCGAACACCATTCACTGCTTGGTCGACCTTATTTTCGTAGAAGTTCGGACCGATGACGCCGCTAGCCCAAAACCCGCACCAGATAGTCACTCTTTGTGGATACATCGGTTTTTCAACAATCACTCAAGGATTATCATTTGCCAAATTCTGGCAATTTTGCTTGTTAAAGAATCCACGATGGGCAATTTTGGTCGATTATGCTTACAAACAAAAACAAGGAGTGCATCTTGATTATAACGCCCATTTTCGTAAAGGCCTAATCAATCTTACCGCGCTGCTTAATTAAGTAACTCGACATAGCTGAATTTTTAAATTCATTGTCGTATCAATGGCTGCTTTCATTGTTTTGGGTGTGGAGAATTTTAACATGGCCAAAAAATTAGTTTTTGGGCTTTACTAAAAACCTTGCTGTTCTAAAACAGCTTGACCGATTTGTAAGAGATTCGAGTCATCTGAAATAGATTACTACGACCTATTTTATGTAGTTAAAGTTTATTTTTTTTTTAAATGTATAGTTTTTTTTAAATTATTTTTTTTTAATGTTTATAGTCCTCTGTTTTTATATTTTGCGCATAAGTGTTACGATTCCATTACAAATGGTGTTGATTGGTACACGATGCAAAGTCTTAATCAATCTTACCACGCTGCTTAATTAAGTAACTCTCCATAGCTGAATTTGTAAATTCATAGTCGTATCAATGGCTACATTCATTTTTTTTTTTGTTTTTTTTAATATGGCCTAAAAATTAATTTTTGGGCTTTACTAAAAACTTTGCTGTTCTAAAACAGCTTGACCGATTTGTAAGAGATTCGAGTCATCTGAAATAGAACATTACGACCTATTTTATGTAGTTAAAGTTTATTATTTTTTTAAATGTAAAGTTTTTTTTAAAATTATTTTTTTTTTAATGTTTATAGTCCTCGATTTTTTTTTATATTTTGCGCATAAGTGTTTCGATTCCATTAGAAATGGAGTTGATAGGTACACGATGCACATTTTCATTAACGCTTCCCCAAGCACGCAAATAAAACGCTCAGCTACCACATTATAATAAATAGATACAAAAACATTAAAATTAAATATTTCAGGATCACATTTTCAACATTTTTTATTGTTGTAGATTTCTAAAAAAAAAATTTTAAAATTAAGCAAATCTATAAGAGATTCCTATTATTGTAGCTAATGTAAAAAACTACGTTTTATTTAGACAAGAAAGAAATATTTGTTTTTATAATACTTTGTGGAATATAACATCGTCACATTTTGAGATCTTTTTACAATAAATGTATTGTCTCTAGATTGTCTCAGACGTCTTTTACGACGATCAATAATGTACGTCTCCCGATCAATATTTTGCCGATGAAAATGAAATCCGCTTTATTTCGTCCGTTTATGTGAATGTCGAATAACAAAAATCAATGTCACTTTGCCATTTTGTTAAAAACTTGTCTTCTATTTAAATATAGAAGCAAGAGGTCTTGAGCCGGTTTAATCCCTGTTCAAAAATATTTTTTGTAATATTTGAAATCTCAATTAAAGTCAGAATATTTAACTTTTTATTCGTTTGCGTTTTTCAAGTCCAAAAAAAGCTTCGGTTTAAGCAATGATTACATTTAAAATTATAGAAGTGACTTTTACAATCAGTTTGAAAGTTGCTAGTGTATTTCCGAAATTACACAATTATGATTTAAATAATTTGGATAAAATTAATGTACATATATATTTTTTGTTTCGTTTCAGGTTTGCCAGCAATTTTATCGGTTCTTCTAATTGTTCCATGCTTACTTGGTGTCAACTATATACTAATTTTACAATTATATAAAATACGTTTAGAATATGTACTTTGTGTTTTACAATTGGGTTTATATATCACCGAAATATGGTATGCCATATATTTTGTTTTCTCACTATGTCGTCCAGTAACTTATGATTAGGACTTAATACTTAATTATTATACGTCGGGTATACGCTCGTACAAACATGCATACTTACATATATATTTACATTCATAATATATATACATAGTATGGATATGAATAAGTGCAATAAACAACCAAACAAAAATAAATAAAAAAATATTAATCAAGAAGATTTTATTATACGATAGCAACAGTGAGATCTGAGAAGAAATCAAAAGGGGATACATGCATTTGCCAACTATTTCACATCCTATGTTTCCTAAGGAACTATTAAAGTTCCATGCGAAGATTTCCGGAGTTCAGTTAATGTCGGAGTTCAGTTAATGCCGTATCAGAGTTGTTGTCTCGAAGATGAAGTCGAAAAAATTTATAATGAAAACTTTAGGAAAAGGAAAAAAATGATTCTTTTAACTGTGAAAGACTTTTTGACGGTAAGATTTTTGTCATCTGTTTTGTGAATCGTAGAACTACTCACGGCAGACACATAAAAGTTTTGTAAACATTTATTAGATTTTGGTAAAATCGGTACACAAAGGGCTAATATGATCATTGTGGGTGGTCCTGTTGATATATTCGGCAGTTCACGAATTTTACATTATTTTTTATAAATTAGCATTAAGTACTCAATCAAAGTAAAGATTTCCAGTAGGCCTATCCCAGATGACACTAGTAATACAAGTTTTGACTTTGACCTTTGTTTTCTTTCAAAACATATTCAGACGGAGTTTGTGTAGACGAAGTCGTGTAAAAGTTAGAATCGGAGAGAAGTTGCAGGCCTGCTTACAACTGTCAGTTGAATTTAGAGAAACCGGACACAGTTTTGCATTTTCCGGGATTTTTGGTGATTTTCGCATAACAAGCAAACCATGTAAATTTACCTGTATGTATACTTATATATTTGTTTAATTTTATATCCTCCACCAAAGAGTGGATGGCGTAATCATTTTAGGGCGGAAATAGTTTCCCTTTAAGGGGCTTAAGATATTTTTGAGTATTTGCTTAAGCCATGTATTCACCTAAAACAAAATTTTCGTTTAGGAGTTCAGCATTTATCTCTACAAGGAAACATTTTAGCAATGTAAAAGAAGCAGCCGTTATTCATTTTCAAATAAATAACTTTATACATATTTATTTTAACACCCTCAAAAATTACTTTACAACATTTGTTATATTTATTTTTTGCAAATGTCAAAAATTCCTTGACCAAACAACTATCAGAACATTAATTTTTGTTTGCAGATGTTGAAAGAGTCTACACTGCTCTTATAAATAGTAAACTCCTCCACCTTTTCGTTTGAGATGAGTACCACCAAACGAAAATAGGTAAACGCAATTTTCCAATGGTAAATTTTGTTTGCTTTGCTACATGTGTTCATATGGGAGCGAACATTTCGTTTAAGGTGAATACTAGGCTTTAGCAAATAATTTTTTTTTTGGATGGACAATGGTTAAAATGCGTACTGTTATTTCGGACGCACTAACTAGCTCAAAAAAGGGTATAGTTGTTGGACTTTTAATAGTTTAATGAACACTTGTATACTCAAAATGAAAAACACATTTTGGTAAGAATCCAAATATAGAGTAATTCCGTTTTTTCCACTTGCTTCATAAATCTTAAAATTCTTTTTTTTTATTGGGTAATAATAATTTTGTGCAAAATTTTTTATTGCGTTTTTTAATGAATGAAATGAAATATCCTTAAATGATCTACCTGCACTTATTAAAATTTCGTCCGATTCCGCAACTTCGTCTACACCGCTATCTTCTTTAA
This sequence comes from Hydrotaea diabolus, assembly GCA_963513945.1. Lineage (NCBI taxonomy): Eukaryota > Metazoa > Arthropoda > Insecta > Diptera > Muscidae > Hydrotaea > Hydrotaea diabolus. Next base: position 83,851,887 of record OY740716.1, on the reverse strand, counting down.
AAAATTGAGATTATATTATTTCCGCGTATGCCAGCACATTTTGTTTTGAAGCGTCTTGAAATAAAGTGTTATCATTGTGATTAAATATTGTTGGATCTTTGTAATACTTGAGAAAAGTAAAAAGTCGCTCTCTCTTCAAAGCTTCTTAAATTTGTGCGCCCAAAGGTGTATGAATGTGAGTAATTTGTTGGCTAATAGATTCATATTTTGTCGCTAAAGTGATTTCACAGCCAATTTAATTAGTTTTTAAATATTTAGAAGATCTGCTAGTATGTTTGCATTATCTTCAATCCAAAGCTCAATTAATTCTAAATGAATGAGAGCACTTTTTTTAACGTTAACACTTTTTCAACATTGGCACCATCGAATTTCGGTAGTGTCATACAAAGATGATACAAGATGGGCGATATGCATTTTCTTTGCAATAATGTTTTTTTGTATAGCAACAGGACTACAAATTGGAATAGTCATTTGTATGAGGGCTATATCAAAAGATAAAACATTATGGTAAACCTTCAGTAGAATTAGAGAGAAATCGATCATATAGCAATCAGGACTGTCATAGAAACCAATGTTGTCACTGTTGGTTTTGAAAACGACGAGAAAAAATGCTTTGGTGTCATGAAAGCCAATGTTATCGGTTTTATCAGCAATAGCTGATTCGAACATTGGTTTTATTTACATTCGAAATGGACAAAAACCAACTTGGTTTCATGACACCAAATGAAACCAACAATTAGCAAAACCGACATGGTTTCTATTATAGCCCTGATTGCTATATGATCGATTTCTCTCTAATTCTACTGAAGGTTTACCATATTGTTTTATCTTTTGATATAGCCCTTATATGTTAGATTTGAGCACAATAGGGTTTAATTAGTGCCTTCAGAGCGCCAGAACCTGTGAGGGAACTTTATGTGGAGCTATGGACATGGTTTATTCGACAACATGGACAAATATGGTTAAGTTTCATCAGGGATACTTACAGACATTTCTCAATGCTCCATGCTAAACTTTGTGTGGGACGTTATTCTACAACATGGACCGATATGATCCAGTTTTACAAAACTTAACCCTACGACGGTTAAGTCATCCGTTGCCCTTATACGAAGTACAAGGTCCACAGGGGCCTATTTCTATGGAATTTTATGTAAAAATATATTTTTTAAATTTTTTTGTTTTGATTTATTATTATTTACTAATAATAAATGTATAATGAATGTTAGAAACTTTTTTTTATATATAACATTATTAATTTTTTATGAGTTTTATATGAAAAAAGCCTAAAAAACTATTGTTGTGTAGATTGTCCCTCCTCCAACATATTTTCTGTGCAGGTGTAGCATTGATGCATAAGTGTTGAATGCTCTGCACAAATTGGATTGTTACAGGAATAGCAATAGGCCCTTGTTTTCCGATGCCGTCCATACTCAGAACGGCATGGGCGACATGACGGTCTGTTCGTTCTAGACGCAAACGACGGTGCAGCTCATTCTGCCGGTCTTGTTTTCCGATGCCGTCCATACTCAGAACGGCATGGGCGACATGACGGTCTGTTCGTTCTAGACGCAAACGACGGTGCAGCTCATTCTGCCGGTCAAAACAAAATTATGTAGTTAATCTGCTTTTGAACATTAGAATTGTTTTTTCTTACCTTTACATCAAATGCTTCCGTTGCGTTCCGTATCCTTGGATATGCGGTTGTTCAGCGCTCGTTCCTCTATGTTTGGTAGTGGCAATTGTTTTGTCAGCATCAGTAGGAATGACCTCGTTTGTCACTTCTTTTTATTGGCTTTATCTCGTTGAATGAAATAAATGCAGCTAATGCAGCAATGTCCACCATATTAAAAAACATGACCAATGGCCAGTTGTTTGTTGAGTGCTTGAATGTATATGTGCCAAGCATCTGGTCCATTGTATCAACCCCCGATTTGTTGGTGTTGTAATCCAAAATAGCAAACGGCTTCTTCTTTTCAGCTTGTTCTTCTTTGACACATATAAACATAGTGCTATATCGCCTTCGTTGAAGCCGAACAATGTGCTGTTGACAGGACCCGTATGATTTTTTTTGAAATTCCCGAGGCACACATGTCTTATTCGAGCGCACTGTTCCAACATATGCGGTTTTCTTCCTGATCAAAGTACGCGCCAAATCCAAAGTTGTGAATTGTCGGCATAAATTGTGCGTCCTGTATTCAAATATCTCTCCGAAAGTTGAAGTACAACATTCTGCCCTTGGTTCACCTCTCGTGCCTGGTCAGGCAATTTCCCAGAGTAAATCATTCCTTTGACAGGATAAAATGATTTTGAGTCGCACAACCACCATATCTTTATACCGTACTTAGCAGGCTTCGATGGAATGTATTGCGTGAAGTGGCTGCGGCCTCTGTATGGGTATAACTGATCATCAACGGTCACTGCATCATGCGGAGCGTAAGCTGCTGCCAAGTTAGACTGCAACATTTGCCAAATATCATCAATAACCGCAGTTTTGCTGTTGATTAGTCGCTGCTGTCGCGTATTTCCATTGTCGAATCTAAGGCATTGTTTTATGCACTTCATACGATCTAATGACAATGCAGCTTTATATATTGGACAGCGCGTTGGGCCCCATGACTCTTCAAGAGATTCACTATTCGATTTAGTGAGTCCAGCATAGAAAATAATAGCCAAAAAAGCATCGAACTCTTTTGAAGTGATTGGTTTTCATTCCTTTGTGTTAGTTGGATTTGCCAAATTCCATGCAGCGTTCACTTCCCTGCCTTTCCGATTTTATTCGTGTATTATGATGTACGTCATGTCTTCGGTGATGAGCGAGCGGAATATGGTAAAGGGATCATATGTGGTTCCTACTGGTCCCGGATTCCTCCTTGTGTAGTCGACTACGTTATGAGCACGAGTACTGGAAGTCGGTGGTGCATTTTTAGTCCATTTGGTGCCATCTTTGGAAATGAAGTAATTGTCACTTGTTTGCTTAGCATCAGTTTTTTCCTCTTCATCGTTATCACTAATATCTTCATTGATGTCTATAATATAGACACATTATTATAGACATATTATATAGACATATAATAGACATATTATGTGGTTGAGTTTCCGCATCCGAATCATCAGCATGAAAATTTGCTTGATATGTAAAATCGTCATCATCCGCACCCCTTCAAGACCAAATGCAGGAATAGCACCTTCATCGGCATCACTCATCTCCGCACTCATGAAGTCTGCAAATCTATCATCTACTGCACGTCTTTCATCCTCACTCATTTGCTAGTAGCGTGTACTACGACGTACCACAATTTCAGCAATGTTAAAATTTTCCTCTGCCATTGTATTGTACTTTTATTTCTCTTTATAAAATTCCAAATAAAATTTCGCACTCGATGTTCACTGTCTCAACTTTCACTGATTTGGTTTACGAAACTACAGCCGCTTTTATACCCTTTTCTACGTCTACCTGTCTTCTAGCTTGTACATCTGCGTCTATGTGAGAGTAAGAGTATGCGTAAAAAGTAAGGGTAAATTCAAACAACTCAAAAGGGACGGAAACAAAAATTCAAAACGGACGGAAAGTTTATTATGTTTCAAGGAAAGGCACAATAAAATAATCCAAAAAGTAACTAAAATTCAAGGAACACGTTTGTGATGTGTTCAAACAATAAAACAAGCCAAAAGACAGTGCATTTATTAACGGTTTCTTGAAATTTTAGTACAAGGTCCCATCGGACCTTTTCACACGTTCCCGTACTAAACACATTTAAATCTCAATAGAAACTAAACTATTGGTCGGATCGCTTTGAATTTTTTTAAACGATTCTAGATAAAATTTCCTTGGGTATACTTCCCATGGACCATCAAGGAGTAATTTCTCACCTGCCGAAGGGTTAAGTTTTCGCTGCTTATAACGTACCATGCATAATTTGAGCACGATTGTGTTTCATTTGTGGTTTCTCGAGCTGCAGGAAAAAAAAAACAGTTGGATGATATCAAAACATAAAACGATATGGAAAACATCAACAGACGTCCTTGGCACAAATCTGAACAATATACCAAGATTCATCGAAATTAGTTTATAATTGCGATCTGTGCTTTGATAACAACCATAGATCGACAAACGGATGGATTTCGCTCAATAGCATCAGATAGCTTTTAAAACTCAATTGGGGTCTTTTATTTAATATGGGCTCTATCTCCTTTTTTTAAAGTGTTAAGTAGGTTACCATCTGAATTTAGTTAAAAATACACCTCACCTCATAGTGTGAGGTGTAATAAGACAAGAAATCGGAACATTCTTAAAACTTGGTTATATCAACATCCCTGCTTTGAGTATCATGTTATTTTATGACGAAAGAAAAGAGAAAGCGGAAGACAATTTTTACACAAGTTGGGGTTGACCTCTGTATAATTACAAAATAAAATAAAAATGAAAGATTTCGACTTACTCTTTATATAAAATAGTGCGACATATTATATTATTGGTGTTTTTGGTTAAGCCTCGATAATTAAGAATGGATAGCAAAACCGCAGTAGTAAAGACATTTGTTAACAAAAAGAGCCAAAAAAAACAAATTCCATAAAATAGTCAATGAAATTTATTAGATCAATTAATTAATGTAGTTTACTTATCCCATCTTGTGCAGATGATATTTTTTGATAATTTTTTTGAATACATAACATGTTTTTATGAAATTAGTAAGATAACATTAATTTTAACCGAGTAACTTCAAATGCCAGTATAGTAACCTGAAAAACTATTAGCTGAGTTCCGAAGGTATGAAGGTTATCTGAGGCCATGGACCATGGTAACATTTTATCGCTTATTTTCCTATGTGGTTTCTGCTGCCACGCATCAAATATTATTGAAAACGGATGAAGTTTTCCGATCTAAGGTCGGTTGGCCTACAGACCAAATGTACATTTGAAGTCTAATAATGTTTTTCCTGTCGCAAAGCAACTCTATATTACGATTCGGACTGATCTAGTTAATTTTAAGCAATATTTATATTATATGCAAAATAACGGCACACATTAAATTTCGTTGCAATCTGATAAAATTTGTCGCTGATAGGTCGGTTAGACCCAAAATCAGAAGGTTCTTTCATCAAAATTGAACAGATCTAGTGTATTTCCAGAAATGCTAAGCCTGAATGCAAAGGAACGCCTCAAACCAAAATTTGGTTGAAATCAGTTGAAATCTGGCGCTGCTGCGTAGGTCAGACCACATATCAGGGGGTACATTTGCTACTTTCAAACTTGTATCAATACCTCCTAATTAAATACCGACGTCATGGGCAGAAAATAAAATAATGTGCAAAGTTTCATCGAGATGAGTTCATACTTCTGTCTGACCTGCGCTTTTATTGCGGTAGATAACGGATATAAGAAACTTAAGAAATACCCCTATTCCTTTCTTGTATGCGTATTTTTCTTATTAACAATTACGAGGGCTGCTATATATATTTCTGGCCTAATAATGAAAATGCGAATATTTCTCATCAAAAATGGTTTTATTGTTTTTTAATGTATTCTCCAGCTTGATTTATACACTTTTGCATGCGCTCAAACCAATTGTCGATAACGGATATAAGAAACTTAAGAAACACCCCAATTCCTTTCTTGTATGCGTATTTTTCTTATTAACAATTACGAGGACTGCTATATTGGGTGCCAAGTCAGGGCTGTACGGCGGATGACCCATCAATTTGACGTTTTGGCCGGTCAAAAAGGCGTTGGTTTGAGCCGATGTGTGAGAGCTAGCATTGTCATGGTGCACAATGATTCGTGTTCTCTTGTTCGTGTTTCAAATTTCTCCGAAGACTTCAGGCAAAGAAACAGAATTGACCGTCCTACGTTGCTCAAGCGAAACAGTCGCCACTTGACCAGTTTTGCCGAAGAAACAGGCGACCATTTGCTTTGAAGTACTTCTTCCACGAACAACTTTCGTTGGATTTGACTCGCCTTCGAAGACACACACGGTCGTTTGCCGTTTTTTCGGGCTCATACGCGTGGAACCATGATTCGTCACTTGTGACGACCTTATAAACGTCTTTTGAAGCATCGCAATGGTATTTTTCAAAAATTTCTTTGCACCAATCGACACGAGCCTTTTTTGAGCGATTGTTAAATTGTGCGGGATCCAACGAGAACAAACCTTTTTTACAGCCAGGGGTTTATGCAAAATCGAATGTATGCTGGTGAAAGAAATGCCCAAGGATGCCTCTATCTCACGGTATGTTATATGACGAACTTGCATTACCAGTTCACGCACGACACCAATTTTCTCTAGCACAACGGCCGTTTTTGGACGACCTTCGTCTTTAAGCGAGCGTCGGCCACGATTGAATTCATTAAACCAGTTTTTCTCAGTGCTATAGGATGGTGCTTCATCGCCATACACAGATTTAAGTTCACCAATGCACTTTTCTCGTGATAATCTACGTCGAAAGATGTGAAAAATGATTGCACGAAAATGTTCACGAGTTAATTTCATTTTTTTGCCAAATTGATTTTTTCAAGTCACTGAAGGTCGTACGCCAAAACGTTCTGAGCACGTTTATAATAAAAAATGTCAAACTTTTCAATGGAAATATCAGATGGCGGCAGGCAACACTAAGCCAACACTAATATATATATATATATATATAGATATATATATATATATATATATATATATATATATATATATATATATATATATATATATATATATATATATATATATATATATATATATATATATATATATATATATATATATATATATATATATATATATATATATATATATATATATATATATATATATATATATATATATATATATATATATATATATATATATATATATATATATAAATCAACTCTCGTACAATTAATTACATGGTGTTTTGCAAAAAAAATCTTGTACACGAATAGATGAGCATGTCTTAACCGGTGTTACAAAAATCAACACAAATTCATAATATCCCACGGTACCAGCAGCGTTTTTAAATTTGTCCTACCGTTTTTTGTGTAGTCATATAAAGAAAATATTCAATAATTTTTTTTCTTTGAAAAACAAAAGTTAACTTTTCGAATAAAAAAAGTCAGTGTTTAGAAATAATTATTTGTTATTTATATACAACCTAATTCGGATTTCGGCTGTCAATTTCCATACAAATTGTAATAGATTTTGGCACGGTGAATGAGGATTCCATTTGTATCCGCAAATGCCGAATTTCAGGTTTACCGGATTTCGTTTCGAAATCTATTAAAGTCTTTATGGAAATTGGCAGCCGAAATCGGATGAAAATAAAATGCGGTTGATTTTGTTCGAATATGCGAATGCCGTATTACATTTTCAATAACAAGCAGTTTATTTTGATGCAAACTTTATTGTAGGTATCTGATTTTTCATTTGAAAACAAACAATTCTCCAAATGGCCTACGAAATCACATTTAAGCCCCACTCACATATACAAGTGTAATCCACATTTATACTTATAGCATTTCATGTTGAAACCCATTACAATTTGTATGGAACTTGGCATTCGCAATTTGATCGAAACAAAATTCGTTGGATTTCCATCGTTTTATTTCTTATTTGGAATATTTTGTCTCTTCAACGACACTTGCAAATGCCAACGAATTTACAGAAGTTCAAATTTATTCGGCACTCGCATACGCCAACGACATGCACCGAATTTTATTTACTTCAGATTTCTGCTGTTAATTTCTAAACAAATTGAAAATGATTTCGGCTCAAACCCCGGTTAATGTAGATTTCAATTATACGGCTTTTCGCACAGTAATTTTTTATTAAGCTCATATCGTATGTCAATTTCCATACAAAGTAAAAGAAGAGAAGGTTGTGGGACAAAATGACAAAGCCGTAGTAAAGATTTTGTCGTTTCGACAAAAAATCTATAACAGTTTGTACAAAATGGCAAATGATAGAAATATTATTTGGGTTTCAAGTACAAATCTATTTCAACTTGTGCACACGTAATCTCGATTTAAAATCTCAGAAAAAAAATTCTTTCGTTAGTCTAGTACAGTAGGAACTAATACTTACAGCTTAAGTAAAGTAAAAATACACCACTACTTTCGATTATAGGTAAAAATCACATAAACTAAATTTATTTATTTAAATAAAAGTCCGGAAACACCAAGATTTTGCGTATTTTTCAACTTCTGGTTATAAAAAACCATTGAAATGACCATAGACGATATATTGTACAAGATAGGCGATGTGCTTCTTCTTTGCAATAATGTAGAAAAACAGCACTCAGTAACGCACAATTCTCGGGGTTTATTTTTCCACATTCGTTTGTACACAATCAAAAAAAAACGCTAGAGTCAGAATTGAAACACAAAAACAAAGAAAACTCTAAATTCGCATACTTTAGACACAAAAAAATCAGTAAGCCCAAAATGATTTTACTTAACTCTGTTTTTCAATTTCTAGATAAAGCTCAAATCGCCCATCTTGTCCAACTTATCGTCTTTGGAAATATGTAATACTGCATTTTCATTAGGCCATTTATTCTCGTTTTCGCTCGAAACTTTTCAAAACGTCTCGACCAATTTTCACACAATTTGTAGTCGTTTTCATTCTGGTTTTCGTTTGACAGTTCATTATTGTTTACAAACAAAGAACAACGTGGTGACTATTAAAATACTGAAATACTTATTTTTCTTAAACAAAAGGATAAATTAAGTTTTTATTCTTTTAGCACGCTTATTTTAACTTTAACTTCATAAAATATCTTTTTCACCAAATATGTTTGACGATTGATTAAAAATGTCTGCCTTGAGATGACAAACCAACGATAAAAAACGATTATTTTGGAGATGACACACTTTATTTAAGGTGACATCGCCTGTGCGAAACGTTTTCCTTCCTCTTTCGTACAAAAACAAGCCAAAGTGAGACGTTTTCATCACTTGAATTTGTCTTGTCTCATTTTTACTTGTTTTGGCCAAACTTTTGAAAACACTTCAAAAGTGCCTAGTGAAAAAAGAGCATAAGTATCCAAAATATATACATAAGTACAACTAATGTTTGCCAGTGATTTACTATGTCAACACTGCAATATCATTTACTTTTTGTAAATTTTCAATTTATATGATTTTCAGACAACTAGAATTAAAAAAACAGCGTATGAAAAAAAGCTACAGCAAACACATATAAATACAAAAAAAAATCGACTGGCTATAATTTTTCATTCGATTTGATTTTGGCATTAAATGGTGAATCTGTAGATTTACATGGCATTCGCATATACAAACGAAATCCTCTGTAATTAATGTTCATGGTACATAAAGGAAGTTATGCTATGCAATCTGCAAATTTTAATTTTTTTCTAGTAGTAATTTACATTTTTAATTTTGCCAAAGATAATTATTGAAGTTTGTAATTATACTTGTAAAATGTACTTGTAAAAATTCTGTTTCAAACATTTACGAAAATCATCAAACATTCAAAAATATTTACTTTTGGCATTCTCTTCCAATTTTCTTTGTCAATGAAGCCAACTATTAATTTGTTGTTGGGCTAGTGGCTTTACCTTGTTTATAGTACCATGATTTGACATACATTGGTAAGTTCTTTATTTATTTTTTTAATCCAATTCGAAATAACTAAGTTCTAGTAACTAAGTACGAAGCTCGTTCACAAGAAAGTTTTAGCAAGAATGTTTGTTTCCTCAACTGAAACTGACATTACCAGATATGTAAGTGTTGTCGACTACATTCGTCGCGACGTCAATTTATGTTAAATTATGATTCCGCTGGCATCGTTGAAAACAAATTCATATTTTATCGTATATGGGAATGCCCCATTCATTTAATTGTTTGTAGTTTCCATGCTTGTTTTTAAAAATTATTTTACTAAATTTATTTAAAAGTCACCGTTTATCAACGTTTTTGGACATTTTTCCATGCAGAACAATAGTTATTTATGTTTATTCAGTATTCAATAGGCTATTACAAATAGGCAATTACTAGACAATATTTTTAAATTTCAACGACGTGAACTCAGTACTGCTTTTTTCACAGCTTTGCAGCATCAAGTTAATGTATTTTTTTACATAGAGTTTGACACATTTCCACTGGAAACATCGAACTTAGCTGAGAAAGCAGCTAAATGTCAAAAAAATATTTACACATCTTCTTAATAATCCATTATTCAATGGAATTAATATTTACCAGATTTTGTGCCAAAATCTATTATAACTTGTATAAACAATACCACCAGAAATTCGATAAAAATGAAATGAAATAATCCGGGCTTTAAAGCACATTCTAAACACAAACTTTTCAAGTTGTATGGAAATTGACAGCCTAAATTCCATTAAAAGAGAATTGTGCTGGATTTCGTATTTGAGAATGCTGTATCATGGAAGTATTCATTCCAAAGCGACACGACAAGAAACGTCATTCGGATGTGCAGCAGCAAAATGAAAAAAGCGGTTTAACCCCTATACGTGCATACTTCGGCTGGCTCCACAATCTTTTGTTGGTGCGGGCCTGCTCAATTCATAATTATGCATTGGATTTTGGCACTAAATCTACTACAATTTATATAGAAATTGACAGGCGTAATCCGAAAATATTAAGTCCGGAGGAATACAGTTTTATAAATTGTAACTTTATCACCTTTTTTCTCAAACGCAACAGCGACAACAATTTTTTTGCGTAAATTTACCTGTGGTTGTCGCTTCAGAAGGTCGGTACGTTACTCTAAATATTTGTGAGAATCCTATTCGTGGTTAATGCTTTCCCATCCGTTTTTTACACACATCGGATAATTATAATGTAATGTTAATCTTGGTATCAGAAAAATTAAAAGTCTGTACATTTACACGGCGAAGTAAACAGTAAAATGTTATTTTTTTCATTAGAACATATTTGTACGATCATTTTAAAAAGATACAAAAAAGGTGTTGAAAAGTTTGAAAATGTCGTAATTACAGTTACGAAAGAAATCAACATCGGTTTTTGCATCGACACCATCTTGCATCACATTACGAAAATGCAGCCGATATCCAATGGAAACTAAATCCGGTGGATTTCGTTCGTATATGCAAATTTCAAAAATGTAATACCGAAGAACTACGATACGATTAATATCTTTCGGATTTTAACTTCATCGGATTTCGGCCGTCAATTTTTAAACAAATTCTAATGGATTAACCAAAATTTAAAAATGTGTCATTAAGTTGCATTACTTCCATCCTAATTGTATTTCAATATTATACAAATTGTAACGGACAGTAACGATAGCATGGTCTTAGCATTTTTAGTTATCTCTTTTGTTAAAAATGTAATTATCAATGCACATTTAATTAAAACTATTAAACAATACACAAGTTCTGATAATTATTTACTTGAATCTTAATGCAAATATTAAGCGAAGGGTTGAAAGCAAACTGTCATTGCAATAATAGCCTTTTAAGCTAGAATGAAATCCATTTCAAAATGTTTGAACCAATGATTTGGTTTAAAAATGGTTTTTAGGTACTCTTGAACCTTGGTACTGGTTCGGTTGAATTGTTTAAATTCATAGGTATTAAACAATATTTAATGTAATTTATTTTTATTCAAAAAATATAACTTAAGCTAAGGTTTTATTGAACCTTACAAGTTAGGTACATTTATCAAATTCGGTTCATAGACTAAAAAATTGATGTGGTTCGGTTAAAACCTGGTTCGTTTTGCATTGATGGTTTTTACACTGGTTCGGTTCAAGCCCGGTTGGGGTTCGGCTTGCATCCCTGATTTTCAGACTGAAATCCCTAAAAGTTTTTGTGCTTGTTTCTTCATATGGCAACATGGTAAAACGACCTGAAAAATTATTAGATTTCATTAGCCTGAATAGGTCCTTTCGAGAATTTCAAACTCATTACGCACTTAAAAAATTTATATATGAATAAATGATAACTTTTAAAATGTGGTTATATGTATAAGAATATGATATACATTTTAAATTGCGAATCTAACAAGCAACAAAAATCATAATATATTTAGTCCGTAAAAAATTTAATTTTATTATTTAGTAAATACTAAAACAAAACTTAAACAAATATATACACATATATATTTATTTGCATTATTTTTATTAAGATAAAATCAAATGTTATAAATTAAGTAAAATACTGAAATAAAAATATAATCCTTGTAATAATGAATCCCAAAGAGAAAGGTGTTTTTTTGTTAAAATGTTAATAACTTGCGTTTATTTTTTTTGTCGAGGATTGGAACTTTATGTGGAAGAGCAATAGGTCACTGGCTCACTTCACAAAACCTTTTCGAAGAAATGGCGTTAGCGATTTAAACAATGTATGCTATACGAAACAATGTATGAATACGAAAACTACTTGTTTTCTTATGAATAAAATTTTGTTCAGTGATGAGGCCCGTTTCTGGCTCAACAGCAAAGCCAATAAACAAAATTGCGGCATTTGGGCTGAAGAGCAACAAGAAGAGTATCAAGAGGTGCCATTATACCCAGAGAAAACCACGGTTTGGTGCGGTTTATAAGCTGGTGATACCATCGGTGTATATATTTTCAAAAATGATGATGGCCGGAACGTAATCGTAAATGGTATCGCTATCGCGCCATGATATCGATCTTTATGCTACCTGAAATTGAAGCCCGTAATCTTGACGACACTTGGTTTCAACAGGACGATGCCACTTGCCACACAGCTGCTCAAACAATGGATCTATTGAGAGGTCATTTCGAAAAGCAGCAATTTTCACGTTTTGGACCGGTGAGTTGACCGCGTAGATCGTGTGATATCAAAAGTTTAGATTTATTCTTTGGGGTTACGTAAAGTCCAAAGTCTATGCTGACAAACCAGCTACGATTCAGGTTTTGGAAGCCAACATTACGCGTGTCATTAAAGCCTTACCGGTCGAAATGCTCGAACGAGTAATCCAAAATTGGACCCTCAGTTTTATTATATTCAAAAATAAATGCCATAAAATGTCCTTTCAAGTTACCAATAAAGATTCCCCAGTTGACTTGAATTTTATTTTTATTTTTTTGTTCTGAAAAAATACCTCTAGATGGATCACCCTTTATAACCATCACAAAATGTTTTGTACTGATTGACGGCATCATCGTGGGCACAGTATGAAAAATACTTTTTTTGGGACATCAAAATGATGATGAACAAATACCACCTTAGGCAAAAATGATAAAGTAATCAAATAAGGTTCTATCACGGATTGCGTTGTCCTCCCCAGTGGGATGGACAGTGTGTACCACTATTTCAAATATAAACCCAGGTTCAAATCCTGGTAAGAACATCGACAAATTGTCAGTAGCGGATTTCTTTACGAGTAAAAGATTAATCTTAAAGTCGTGTAAAAACTTCTCTATAAAATGCATTAGTCGTTCGGAACCGATAGTAAACAGTGGCTCCTGGTCATTTTATTTAAGAGAAGTTCCCCCAGTGTCTTTTTGCATGACTACTTCATATATACCAACTATCTTCGTCATACCGGCAAAAGTTGTGAATTGAATAAACGTAGCTACGCCCGTTTAATTCTTTGAAAGCACCTTGCAAAATATGAGCGTGAAAAATCACACCTATTCTGAAATTTAAAACTTTTCAAAATACTCCATCTGGCTTTGATAAAACTATCATAAATTCAAACAACGTTTAGGGACACAAAACATTCAAAACAAACATTTCGAAGCATTCTTTAAAAACTAACATCTGTTTGGTTTATCAAAATTTTCAGTTACTTTTATAAAAATGGATTCCCAAAAATATCCACTGGGTACGAATCATAAATTAGAAATTAAAAACCTTAAGTTAGAATGTGTCAATTTTTATTTTTAGAACAAACAGCGGAAACAGAGAATCAACAGCAATCATCCAATGTCGCTCGGGATCCAAGTAAAGACCGCAAAGTTATATGGACAAATTCGTCAGAAAGTGAGTCGTACCGTACAGTTGTAGTGAATTATCAGATACTAAGTAACGGACGTAAAAGTATCGGAGCTTTACCAAAGCGAAGGGAGACTTGGGCCAAAATGGTAGCTTCCATGAATATACATAAAGCTTTGAAAGCAGATTCAGATTCTGTAATCCACAGCATACGGTGTATTGCCTGCAATAATCAATCCAATACAAGTTCCAAAATATACGAAGCATCGCTGTGCAAAGAATTAACTCCCTCACCAATGTGCCAGAGGCAGTGTCATGGTAATCGCCATAGCAAAAAATTGGTCACAATGCCACCAATTCAGTCTGAAGAACATCATATCTTACCGCTGACAATTAGTTCAAGTTCTTCTAAAATTGCTCTAACCAGAGAATCAAATACGGATGCACACCCGATACCTATAAACGATGAAAACAAGTGCGGCATCACTCATAAAATAGAGATATTAGATCTGCCTTTGCTTCAAGAAGCTAAATCCGAAGATGCTCCAGAGAGACGCATAGGAATATTTCCAGATAAAGCTGACACTATTGTAATAAGCGGTGATGATGAACTGAGAAAATTTAATATAAATCAAGTTCCAACGCTAGACAAAGGTGAAGATATCTTGAAAGAGCCAAGAATAGCTAATGTTCTAAAGAAATCTGTTAAAAAGAACTTTTATTGTTTGTGCAACAATTGCTCTAAAGTTGCACAGAAATTTAAATGTTGGCATGAAACTTCTACTCAGACCGAAAATGCTTCAGTGGTTCAAAAACTGTTACAAATACCACCGTCATCTTCATCCGCACTTTCGAATTCCGATTTGCAGATATCAACCACCTATTCAACACGTAAACAGCGGCAACTGGAATTGCATCGTTTGCGAGTGCAGGTAGAAACGAATCGTTTGGAGCTGATGAAAATGAAGTTAATTCGCGAACGCGGGCGAAAAACGCACGAACAAAATATTTCTGAAAGAAGTCTGTGAAAAAGAAATCAATATTTAAAGAATTGGACGATGAAAAAAATGATCTGAGATGTCCCTTACCTTAAAACGAAATAATCATACCTACTTTCCAATTTATCTCCACACATTAATATTGGAATCAAAAATATAGAAATAGATTACGATTTTATTCCACTAGGAATGTTTTTTTTTGTATTTGCAAATCTTGAAATCTTTGAATTTGGGGCTCGACATAAGAGTACACTTCTGTTGAGAAAGGTCTGAAGGAGGTTAAAGGTAACATTAACCTATGAAAAAACACAAAGTACCGAGTCTCTAGATTACAGGTCGGCAACTAAAAGAATTCAAACTGGCCAGAAAGCCGGTAATTCTCAACAAATTTTTCATAGGACAAATTCTTTTGGGCCATTTTCTTTTTTATATATTTTGTTTCAATTTATTTGGTGATTTCTAATAGAATAGCATTTTTAGGCGATTTTACCTTAAAAAGGTCTACTAGGGAATGCAATACACCTATAAAAAACATTCGTATTCCTTTTCACTCATTTAAGTGCCGTAAAACCCAAGACAGTGGGTTTGTTTCGGAATTGGCCTTGACATATTTTCCATGTACTTTTGAAAATGTTCATAGAACATCAATTGCAGCGCGAAGCTTCCCCTAAAACATGCATAGGCTGGCTCCACAAATTGTTGTTTGTCTGGGCCAGCTCAATAGAGATTTATGAGCACTCTGGCCTTGATGTGCTTTTCCAGGTTTCTATACCAAAAATTCTCGCATCATTCTCCACTTTGTCTCTCCACCGAAGTCTCGGTCCTTCCTATCTGCACTTTGCGTGGTAGTTTTAGTCTTTTGAATTTTAAGCTGGACAGATATTCATAATATGTTGCGCTTAGCTTCATTCATGTCAGAATACAGCTCACGGTTTTTCCAACGCCTGCGCGCTGCGTAGATTTTACGTAAGTATTCGCTCTTGAAAATTGCCAGTACATCTTTATCAATCTATAATACCATTTATGTTTTGGAGCCGTATAAGATCACATTATGATGTGAAGGCTTCTTCTTTTGAGAGAGGACTCTGGTCTTAAGCGGTTAACCGATCCCAAAAAGCGCCTATTTGCCAACGCAATCCTTTGTTCTGACGCAAATCTTCGAGGTACACAAGTTTCTCTTCTACCTCGAATGATGATACTTTTATTTCGTCTTGGAGCCTTTAGCAGTTCAAAGTACAATTTAAGGCCAAACCTTGCTTCGCTATTGAAGTATTACATCAGCCATTAAAATAACTAAAGTATTTTAAAAATTGGCACATATTTTTTGGTGGTCTTACATTTGATCACTAGGGGCCTTATTTAGACCACTTTGGTCTATCCTACAGACCACAACTTACAAATTAATGTAGGTTAAATTTGCTTTAATTTTAGTAATCATATGACCATACTATCGTCAGTCCGTTTTGTGCCACATGAACCGAATTTTAGTGCGTAAAAATTATCCTTTTTCAGTTAAATTAACCCTTCTTCGTTTACAAAAAATTATGATTTTTTTAAGCAAACACTCAAAAAGTGCTTTCAATCGAAAATATTGCTGCTGTGGCTGTGAATGTCCAAAAGCCAACCATCAACTCGTCATCGTTCAGAAAGTGAAAAATTCACGCACTTCTTTGAGAAGAACTTTGCATTAGGACCTCGGTATGAAGGCTTACAAAATTCCATAGGTCAAAGAACTAAAGCCTCGTGGCCATCCGATGCGTTTTCGCTTCGCCCAATGGGCTGAAGATTGTTTGCGAGGAGATGAATAATTTTACCGAAAATTCGGGCCAGTTGTGGTGGTCATATGAATGAAATCGTGTTCCGTTATTAAATGACAAAGTTCAACCTTTCCTATAAAACCAGAGATTTTAAAAAAAATAACACTATCTTTTTATAGCCGATTAAAACATAACATTTTAAATGACCATCCTGTATTTTCGCTTGTGACAGTTTCTCCCATTTACAATCGAAAACAGTATGAACATGAGCCATCGTCTTGGAAAGTAACATTCGTTTGACCGCTATCGTGATTAGAAAGGGCAGATATAAATAGATCGTCTTTATAGGGTCTCCGATTAATATTACGATGACTTTCAACGAGTTGACAAATTTAGTATACTTATACACTCCATAATTCGCTGAGAGCTTTTCTACGGTATAGCCACTCAAGTCAAGACGCCCCTATACTATTTTGCATCGCAAAGCCGTCTTTGATCTAAGCAGCTGAAATCGGAAACCGCTGTTTACATCGGCTAAGTCGTTTTTAGAAATAGTTATATATTGTAAAAATGTGATTAATAGTGATACATTTGATACTGGCGTATACTATTACGATATATTGGCAAAATACATTGATTAGCCAAAAAAACAAATTAATAACGCTAAACCTGAATCTTTTTACATTTACTTTTTATTATGATAACGTTCTTTTTTGTACAAAATCTCTCAATAAGATGTTTATGCTAATGCCTTCAAGGGCCGGGCACACTAAACATTTTTTCTTACATTTCGTGTTTCTTTACTTCCGGTTATCTGAAAACCAATAAAATATATGTTAATAGTGTACAATAAGTTAATGGTATTGCAGTGCCAGAATTGAAAAGCCCTGCCATACATAGATTGATTTATTTCTAAGTTTTTAAGACTGCCGGAAGTTAAAAAATACACAGCGTAGGCAAAAAAAACTTCAGTGTGCCCAAGCCTTTAGCCCAAATTTAATGAAGAAATCAAGTCGACGCATCCGAACAAAAACTACCGCCGCCGCCGAAAATTTTATATCGGCTTTTAACTCTGATGCAACCATGAACATTTTTATTTTCATCAGATGTCTTTTGTTTCTTTCCATAATGTTCCATTTTGACAGCTTTAACGCAGAGTTGTCAGGTTAGTGCTTGTTATTATTTTGTTTTCCCGCCAAGTAAAGACGAATATTCTGAAAATTGCGAGGTTGCAAAAATACCATTTACTCATTTTTAACAATCATTACGGAATAATTGTACAATTTTAATACAGCAATGGCAGACTCACCAAGTAAAGTATACCCACAATACATTTCTAAATATTTACAATTGTATTTTTTGTTGTTGTTAAGGTGAGCCACGAGCAAAGCGGCAGAGAGTTGACAAGGCGGGACGCTTTGCGGCCTTAGCAAAACTAAAGGAACTGAAAGGAAGCAAACACAAATATGAAGTTGAGGATGAGGTCGACAATGTCTATGAAGTTGTGGAGGAACGTGAATATGTCAAAAAAGCCAATGAGTTGTATGGCGATGATTGGATAGAAGATGGTAAGTACCGATGTCTGCTGCCAAGTCTTCCCTCATACATGTATCTGTAATTTCAGATGGCACCGGCTATGCGGAAGATGGTCGTGACTTCTTCGAAGATGAGGACGAGTACTCTGATGGTGAATCGGCCAAGACATCCAAAGATCAAAAGAAGGGTTCAAAAAAACGACCGCGCGATAGTGATAAACCCACAAAAGGCAAAGGCTCAATACGTAACCTCTTCAACAATGCTGTACCCAAGAAAATGCCTGCTACATCCATTAAAGACGATGACATATTGGCCGACATCTTGGGTGAAATCCAGGATAAACCTAAAGAAGCCAGCACCTCAAACAATTCTGCCGATAAGTCGCAGAAAATTATTGCTCCCGCGCGTATAGTTGCCAACAATGCGAGAAAGTCGGATGCAGCAGTAGCCAAAGATTATATGAACAGTTTCATGAATAATATAAAAATGAAAGAGTCTAGCGCCAAGAAAGAAAAAGACAAAGATAACAGCGATGATGAACTATTGGATAGCATTCTCAAGTCTAAACCAAATGAAAAGACTAAATCAGCACCAGTATTTAAAGCGGTTGAGAGTAACGAGCCACAAGCTGTCGAAGAAAACAAGGAAAACTCTAAAAAACATTCCGCAGCTACCGAGGTGGAAGTACCAAGTTCTGCAATTAACTCTAGCTCCAGTAAACCTGAAATACCGGATGATGACATGGACTTTAGTTGTTTGCAGGATGATGTAAATTCATTTGATCTGGAGAAAAATTCATCTGCCACTACATCTACAAAGGCTGTAGAAACTCCCGTCAAGCCAAAACCTCCGCCTTCAAATCCCGAGGAAGATATGCAAAAACTGCTTAGCAATTGGGAAAGTATCTGCCAAATGGATGATTTTAAGGAGGAACTAACTGCAAGTTCAACGTCTGCTCATGCTGATGCCTCGAGTGCCGATGAGAATTTACGTTTCTGGTACTGGGAAGCCTGGGAGGATCCATTGCGACGTCCAGGCGAAGTGTTTCTATTTGGTCGCACCCAGGAGGGTAAATCGATAAGTGTGCGAGTGGAAAAAATTGATCGTGTCGTTTATCTGTTGCCAAGGGAATATGTAAGTAGTACTTATAACTAGTATTTGGTAAAAAGTGGACCTGAAAAAATAGAAAAGTAGTATAGAATTTAAAATAATTGTTATACCAGCAATAGTGTTTAAATGCAGGACAAAATATCCGCCCAATAACTTTTAATTTAGTTACGCCAACCGGAACTGTGTGGCTCAACTCTTGCAAGATTTTTTTGATTAAGATAACCAAAACGACGTTTAATTCGTTTTAATCGTCTAAATATTTGTTTTTTTTTAACAAAATTTGTTGCAAAAATCATTTCTTTCTTCATATACATTATTTTTTGAGATTGGGGGCGAAATCCATTATATTTTCTTATATCGGATACGGACTGACCCGGGTTCCATCGAGATTTCCTTTTTTCTCCTTTTTTCTGTTTGGTTAAGATGGGTGGTGCAGAAATGAATCATAACCCGGATCCCCAAGTTCAGTAGGTAAAGATAAATAATGATTGATACTTTGTATCATTCAGTATTGAATACTTATACATTCCCTAGTGGAATTGTACAGTGCTGAGAAAGCGAATAATGATTGACAAAATCTACAAAAATTTAGTTTATTGAATGCACACCTTTATGACCATTTTATGCGCCTATATCACAATTCCCGAATATATAAAATAAAAATCGTTGTAAATGTCTCAATTTTCAAACAGTCTAACTGAGCCCAGAGGAAACTGCATTTCAAATAAACCGAAACATAATCAAATAAATTTTTTTAGGTTTTTTAGAGGTTGAAAAACAATTACAAGAATGATCCTGATTGAGATCATGCTTTAAACAGGTACTGTTAGTTGGGACGCACTTACCTCAAAAAAAGGGAATATTTGCTTAACGTTTTGGCTCTTGTGGTACAAAAAATGTCTCGCATGGTCAAAACGGGCGATCAATAGACAACATGGACGCATCGGATGGTGTTCCATTAGAAAATGATAAAGTTCAAACTTTCCAACAAAACCAGAAATTTAAAAAATTAGTATATTTTTTACAGCCGATTCAAATTTAAAATGTTAAATCGCCTACCCTGCACACGGATAGCAAAGAACAACACAATTTCGTTAGGAATCAAAATATACCATTGTAAATAGGACTAAGCCTAAATAAGTGTTTGGGGTTAGGGCCCGTTAAAAACTTTATTACAGGTTGGGATACTTCGACTTGAGGACTTTGTGCCGCTCATAGTACACTTTGCGACGGTCGGATCCCACGACAGCAGCAACTCTTCGAATAGGGGCTATAACCTCGGCACTATGTTCTACAAGTTTGTATGCCCCTCAGTTTTTCTATCATGGAAATGGCATATCCCATAGTGTTTTGTACGTATTCGTGGCGCTGCTCTGTTTATCGGAACCGCATCCACGACCGATCAATATCGTTTTGATCTAGGGAGTATATCACATCTCCTGCGAGACGGACTACGTTGCCGTCTGCAGTACCCACCTTGTCTGCAATACGTCGCCGTGCTTACCTTGTACACTTTTCTGAAAAAATACAGACCTCTCTCGCCTGAACTTAACTCCAGAGACATGAAATGTAGCCGAGATTGTGCTCGGCCTGGTTGCGAGCTGTGCCTGCGTATTATGCACGACATCAGACCTTTGCTGAAAGGTTGGGATTTACCAAGAGTTGAAAATTTAACAAAAGTCCTCAACTTGTCGCTGGTCACTCTAGTATTAGCCGATGTCTGGAAAACGGGCAGAGTAGTTCCGCTACTAAAACCTGGCAAAGACGCGAGTACGGGAGAATTTAATGAACAATTTCGTTTCTATGCCAGCAGCGAAGACACTATTCTCTCCTAACCCCGAGCCTGATGAACCTATTGCCAATTTTCGATAACGTACATGGGTTTTGTAAGCTACACGGTACGACAACCCCTTTCGTGCCATGTGACATGACGGCCCTCTTAGCTCTTGAATACTTAGGCCTTGGTCAGCCATGCTATCCTATTTAAGGACATCGTCAACACGTCTCTTCGAAGCGTTTGATTATCAATTATATGTATGGGCGATAGTTATGTATTTGTGGAATATAGAATTAGTCGAAGCTACGTATATTTAAACAGAGTGTTTCCCAGAAAGGGGCAATAACTCAGGCACTGTGTACTTTTTTACCTCAGAAACCCCCCAGCCACCTGATAGAGCCTGGGGTCGGTCCCTAAATCCGTAACATTTGCGATATCAAGAACGCCTACCTTGCTGAAATTGCTAGTTTCTTCTATCATCTGCCACACTGTTCACCAAATGAACAGCGGAGTTAAGGCTGCCTTTGACTGTGAGAGTCGATGGCACAAGAATTCCGGACAATAATTATGCCAACATTCTTGGTGTCACATTTGACAGTCTTGTTAAGTCAACAGCGATAAGCTAAAAGGTATGAACTTGGTCCCCAATTCGCTCGCTGACAAAAAAAAACTTTGTTCATCTTTTATAAAGCGATAGGTCTCAGCACCGCCAGTGTGTACACCGAATAAGATTCGGAGGCAGAAGAGCAATATTCAGACCTGCCAGAACGCCGACCTGAGAACTGCGACTGGGTGTCTCCTTATGATCTCTGTGAACCATCTGCATGAGGAGACAAGATTCTTGTCTGTGCGCCAACACAACTGTGCTTTCGAATCAGTACCTTCTGGGATGTTAAAGAAGGTACCGTCCGAATCACCATCGGCTAGGCATCCATCACCTGGGCAGGTCAGAAGTGATCTTTTTGATTTAAAAAACAGATAACTTGAATAAATTCCCGGAATTCTTCAATCAATGCCTATGATTCTGAGAAAGAAAAATGACCGAAATTCCTGTTGATTTCCTGGAGATAACCTTGCTCACAAAATACCTTGTGTTGAACTCAGAGTGGATGTACCGCGTGCCAACTTTTAAGCTTGACATAGGTGCAAGTACTTCCTACCCATTCTTAGAAGATCAGTTAAAAGATCGTCTCTACGCTTATACAACTCAAGAACTTAAATGTTCATATCTAATGAAACACTAAATGTAAGGTAATTTTATTAGTGCATCGGTTTACAAATAAAGAAGAGTACATGCTTGGCAACTATGGGCATGAAACGCCCTTTTATAGAAATCATCACGCGGTTGTAAATTATGGATTTATCTATGGTTCCAAAGCCATCTGACATACGATGGCTTTAAAGCTGACTGCCAATTCCATGTACGAATGCTCAGCATTTTGCTGCCTTGGTCACTCTGAAAGTTCGTAAAGTTCTCATTAATACCAAATCGTTGGTACAGAAATTGAACTATGAGACATGAAACGCCCTTTTTAGAAATCTTAACTCGGTTGTAATTCATCTATGGATAGGATATTATAATAACATGAAAGCAAGACATATGGTAGAAGCAGAGGGTGATGTACTGATTTAATAATGGGTAATGTCAGTTATGATAGACTTAGACTGTTCTTATTTGCTATCACTAAAAACTTAATTTATTTCTAACTTTATTCAGCTCCTCGATCCAATTTCTAAAGAACCCACAAAACAAAAAGTCACTTTGGCCGATCTCTACAAGGAATTCGATGATACCATAGCGGCCGATTTAAAATTAAGTGAATTCCGCTCACGTAAGGTAACTAAGAATTTTGCCTACCATTCCATAGGCATTGATGTACCACAACAATGTGACTACATGGAAGTTCACTATGACGGCAAAAAACCGCCTCCAAATACTAAACAAAAGTACAATTCCATTGCACACATTTTCGGAAGCAGCACAACTTCGTTGGAGAGATTCCTACTGGATCGTAAAATAAAGGGTCCATGTTGGTTGAACCTGAAACAATTCAAGGTGAATCCAGCACCCATGAGTTGGTGTAAAATGGATGTGACAGTGAGTGAACCGAAATTCTTGGTATTAACTGAAGATCCCAAACCGGTACCACCACCACCCATCACTCTGCTGACGCTGAATGTTCGCACGGCCTTAAATACCAAAACATTGAAAAATGAAATCTGTATGATATCCATGTTAGTGCATAATCGTTTTCAGGTCGATAAGCCGGCACCCAATCCACCATTTAACAGGCATATGTGCGGTCTGACTCGACCGGCCATGTGTACATGGCCATTTGATTTGAATGCCAAATTGACTAAATTTACAGCGACCAAACTTTTCAAACATGATGCCGAGAGAGCTCTACTCAGTTGGTTCTTGGCTCAATATCAGCAAATTGATGCAGATCTTATTGTTACACACGATGCCCTCGATTGTCAGTTGGATGTTATAGCCGACCGTATTGTCTCTTTGAAAATACCACAATGGTCTCGTTTGGGTCGTTTACGTATGACGCAAGCTTTTGGCAAGAAAATGTTGGATTTTTTTATCGGCCGCATGGTCTGTGATGTTAAACGTTCCGCCGAAGAATGCATCAAATCACGATCGTACGATTTGCAGACTCTATGCCAAAATGTCCTGAAGATCAAGGAAACCGATCGCATGGAAGTAAACGAGGAGGATCTTTTGGAAATGTATGAAACTGCAGATGGCATCCTCAAGCTTTGCACTCTGACCATGCAGGATGCTTCGTTTATATTGAGGCTGATGTGTGATTTGAACATAATGCCGTTGGCCCTACAGATCACCAATATCTGCGGCAACATTATGACTCGTACTCTGCAATCGGGCCGTTCGGAACGTAATGAATATCTACTGTTGCATGCATTCACCGAAAAAAATTACATAGTTCCCGATAAAAAGAAGCGCGATTTCAATACCGGTGGAGATCCGGATGGTGGTTTGGATCACGATGCTACGACAAATACCACAACGTCTGCTGCTGGCGGTGGACGCAAAAAGGCTGCCTATTCGGGTGGTTTGGTATTAGATCCCATACGAGGTCTTTACGATAAATACATTTTACTAATGGATTTCAATTCGCTGTATCCCAGTATCATACAGGAGTACAACATTTGTTTCACCACAGTGCAGCAGCCGTACAATGCCGAAGATGTGCCACAGTTACCTGAACCAACTCTAGAACAGGGTATCCTACCGCAACAATTGAGACGTTTAGTCGAATCGCGTCGAGAAGTCAAAAAATTAATGGCCATACCAGATCTTTCACCAGAATTGCAAATGCAATACCACATACGTCAGATGGCTTTGAAACTGACCGCCAATTCCATGTACGGATGCTTGGGCTTTGCCCATTCCCGTTTCTTTGCTCAGCATTTAGCTGCCTTGGTCACTCTGAAAGGTCGTGAAATTCTCATGAATACCAAATCGTTGGTACAGAAATTGAACTATGAGGTTGTATACGGCGACACTGATTCGATTATGGTCAACACAAATATTACGGATTACGATCAAGTGTTCAAAATTGGCAGTGGCATTAAGCAGAGTGTCAATAAGTTGTACAAACAATTGGAATTGGATATCGATGGGGTGTTTAGCTGTTTGCTTCTGCTGAAGAAGAAAAAATATGCAGCGGTAAAAGTGATTAAGACTGCCAAAGGTTAGTATGACAGATTCTAGTTTTCTGAGAATAGCGTAGTAAGTAATCTATTATATTCTATTCATCATTCAAGGCGAACTCAAGAAAGAACAAGAGCACAAAGGTTTGGATATTGTCAGACGTGATTGGTCCCAAATTGCCATTATGGTTGGTAAAGTAGTTCTCGATGAAGTTTTATCCGACAAACAGCTCGACGATAAACTCGACGCCGTACATTCGCACTTGGAAAAAGTCAAAGAACAAATTACCTCTGGAGATGTACCCCTTCCCATGTTCTTGATAACAAAGCAGCTGTCTAAGGCGCCGGCAGATTTTAATAATGCCACTGCTCAAGCTCACGTACAAGTGGCATTGCGCATGAACAAAACACGGAACAGACGTTACAAGAAGGGCGATATGGTCGATTATGTCATCTGCCAGGATGGTACCTCGAATGCGGCTACACAACGGGCTTATCATTTGGATGAGTTGAAGGGCAGTGAAACTTTAAAGCTGGATACCGATTACTATTTGGCTTCACAAATACATCCGGTAGTAACGCGTATGGTTGAGGTACTGGATGGTACAGATGCCAGCCGAGTGGCCGAATGTTTGGGATTGGATCCCACTAAATTTAGGGCTCAAGTTCAGAGGTGCGCATTGAAACCAAAAGGACAACCATTTAGAATACTTTTGAACGAAATTTATCTTTATTCTTATACTTTTTAGAACATACGAAGAGCGCGCTGTTGATTCCACCGGGGAATCGTTGGTGAAATCAACTCTACAAAAATATCGAGCATGTGAAAAATTTAAATTTGTCTGTGTTCGGTGTAAAAAGGAAAATATTGTGGCAGCAGCATTTAAGCCCGCAGCAGGCAATGCCTACGAAGCAGTCTTGGAGAAGTGCTCCAATGCCGAATGTTCTATAGGTCCTTACCAATACGTCATTGCCATACGAAACCAGCTCATTCTCAGCATGCGATCCTATATTACGCGTTTCTATCAGAATTGGTTGGTGTGTGATGACCCGGCCTGTAATCAGAATACTCGCTGTTATACTCATGTCACCAGTGGCCGCCGTCCTGTGTGTATGCGATGTAAAAATGGTACTCTGGTGAGACAATATACTGAACGAGATCTCTACGATCAACTAAGTTATTTCCAATACATGTTTGATTTGTCTAAGCATCAACACAAAAGTGAGTTCATCGACATTTGAGCTGGTGTTTTTTTTAAGTTTTTATGTTTATTTGTCATTGCTCTTCTCTTGTTCGTTTAGATGTAAACATTACGCCTGAGGTCACTGCCGCCTATCATGTCTTACGTGAAACTGTTGATCAACAACTGGAAAAATCGGCATACTGCACAATTGCCTTGTCCAAAATATTTGCAAATCTAAAACCCCTTACGAAAGGTGCTGAAGTTTCTCAACAGAAAATTGAAATGCCCACAGGCGTGCAGGTTGCCGCCACGTTAGATGATATTTAGTCTGTGTATTTTGCTGATATCGCTCACCATCCGGCTTTTAAGTGGATTGTAAAGATTACGTTTTTCTTTTCATTTTCTTATAAATAGTCCGTACAAAATGTAAAAATGTTTAATCGTATATATTTTTTAAATTTATATTATATGGTATGATTTTCAATGCATTTTAAGAAATGTTTTAATTTTACATATGTATGAATCCGACTTACGTTTTTATATTAATCATTTAAGATACTAACAAAATAAATAAACATCGTATTTGTAATGTAACCAAAAATGACGTCTACTTTTTTTTACATCCACTCAAACTTATTTCATTTCCAATTGAAATGTTTCTAGGTATAGGATAATCGTGGGAACGCTGAATCCAGTACCTGAGAAATCTCCTGAACTTTCATTTGATAGGTTCGATTTACCGATACCGAACACGCTGTCTTTAAGTTAGCACCGACGAAAGGTCGAATGTTGATTGAAAAACGAACTGAAATTATTTTTGGTATACTTAAACAAACATTCGCCGATGTGCTGCATTCCGGTATAACTCAAATGTGAAAGATTTTCCCAATTGTAGTGAGCACAATTTCAAATTTCCAAAGTGTATTGGTTATTCAATATGGCCAAAATTACTCTTGTGGATCGAATTAGAAATGGATTATCTCACCCTATATAAGCACAAACACATTGAAAAACAAGTAGAAAAAGTTAAAGTCGGGCTTGGCCAACTAAGAATTAAGAACCTCTGTCTGATGCTTCAGCAAGGTCAGACTCAACATGTTAGCGTTAGTTATTTGTTGCTCATAACGTACCATACCATATTTGATCATGATTGGGTAAAATTTGTGGATTCTGAAGCTGCAGACCTCAAATCGGAAGGGACCTTTGTGTAGGGGCTATTCGAAAATATTGATCTATATGGTAAAATCCGATGTACAACATGGCTTCTAAGATCTTGAAGGACCTTTGTGTGGGATATAGTGGACCTTTGTGGTCCAGTTTCACCACAGTTAATAAAAAGTCGGTCATAACGTACCAGCCAAAATTTGTGCCTTATCGGGTGTTATTTGTAGCTTCTAGAACAGCATGTTCTAAAATCGGGTGGGACTTATTCGGAAAAAATATGTGTTGGTCACTGTTGTTGTAACAACAATATATTTATTTTGAGGTCTTGTTAGTCTATGGGGGATCTGCTTCGATATCCAGGTGGAGGAACTCAATGCGTCCACAGGTGGAGGAACTCAATGCGTCAGCTGAGTGGGCTTGGCGGGACATATGAAGAGGTGCAGCACGTCATGTGGCCCCTGATGGCAGGCGGGACAGATGTCCGGAACGTTAGCATCAATTCGTGCCCAGTAAGAAAAGGCGGCTGCACCATCCAGATCTCAGCTGCGACAGAACAACGCGCGTCTGCCGAGGTAGTACCTTCTCCTCAGGTGAAATCTCCGGGGGATGCTTCCCTAGCACTACATTCACACGTTAGCTGGATACTGCTGCTGCGACTTCATCGGCGTGAATATTGTTCAGACCTGACTGATAGTTTCGATGATCTAAAGGTTCCCTCTTATACAGCTGGACGTATTTCTCTAGATCATGAAGATCGTACCTGATCTGCCTGGGCGCAGCTATCCTGTCCAAGAGATGGTGGTTAGGATAACTGCTGCGAAAACACCCTAGCAGGTATTGCTTAGACAGCAGGAAATTGTGTCTGCGCACGATAAAAACCTTCACCTCCTTATGTAGATGGTCCTCAGAAGACACCCAGTTGATGTTCTGAGGCCGGCATTCTGGCAAGTCTGAATTTTCTTCCACTGCGTCGTACTACGTTCGCCGACCATACAATTGTGCTGCGTAGTTTGCTACATACCGACCTATCGCTTTGTAAGAGGTCAACAAGGTTTCTTTGTCGGCTCCCCAATTACTGCCGGCAAGTGACTTGGGGACCTTGTTCCTACTTTTGTGCAGAGGATCGAAAAACGCTGTATAATGTGACCCCAAGGATTTTTGAGTAGTTGATAGTCGGGATGTTAACGTCATCAACTTTCACATTGAGTGACAACCGCACCTCTGCGGTCCATGCAGTATACAGTGTGGCTGATGATTTGGTGGCGGATATTTTCACATTCCTCGCAGTGAGAAAGCGTGCTAAGTCACTATGTCGAAGGCATTTGTTAGGTCGTTTGGCTTGTTCTGGTTAAGGCCGCGACTTATACGTGTGGTGATGGCGTTTAATGCAGTTGTTGTGCTGTGCTGCTTGTGGAACCCATGCTGATGATCAGCACAGGGAAAGTGTTCGATCAGGCTGGGGGAGGAGCAGTGCTTTAAGCGTCTTTGCTACTGTAGAAAGCAAGGAGATCGGCCTGTACGAATCTCCTTTACTTGCGTCTTTGTCTGGCTTCAGTAGCGGAACCACTCTGCCCATTTTCCAGGCATCGGGAACTAACTGAGCGGGAACTTAGATTGATCACTTTGGTCATGTACTTATACTCTACTCCCGGCGTATCCAAGTGCTTTTACATGAACATTGACATTTCGTCCGGACCCAGCGCCTTTGCGCTGGGGAAGACATCGGCAACTTCGCCAACGGTAAATTGTGGTGGTGCCTCTTCGATTCGGAGAGCGCGGATACGACGCAATACTCTCCTTCTTGCCTTATCACTCTGGGTGCTCAATAAAAAAATAACTCGCGCACCGCTTCGGATCTGTCTCTGTGCTATCACTGAACGTGACGGCTGTCCGATTATCCTTCCTTCCAGGGTTAGAGAGCGATTTGACCGTTGTCCACAACTTACCAATTCCGGAACTTAAGCGGCACTGCTTCAAGTGGTCTAGCCATTTGTTCCGCTTATATTCGTGGACCAACCTACTGATCTCAGAGTTGAGATCTCTAATTCTAGATCAGTAGGGTTGGAGCGACGAATGTTATCACGCTAGTCTCCGAGTCCCGCTGCCTCTGCTGGGAAATTTGGTAGACCTTCGGGTATTCGAGCAGCAGGGATATGGCCAGCGGCTGCATTCAACGGAATAGCTAGATTATTAAAGCTGCGGTTGGTGGCTTCTTTGAAGGCCTTCTAATAATTCCGTAACTTTTGCAACTTCCCTCGTAGTTATATGAAATGCAACAGTGCTCCCATCAAGTACCATCTGTAAATAGACTACTGTCAAATTTTGAGAGTCCTGTCATTTAGTTTGCGTTTAACAGCTGTTCAAAACATACAACCTAAAAATGGAAAAAAATGGGTTTCGGAAAAAACATCAATCAATCCAAGGAAAAGCTTGATAAACACTATGGGGACTCTGCACCCCTGCACGTCGAACAACTGACGCTGAACGTTCTAGACGGCCAATTGAGGTCAATACACCCGAAAATTTCGAAAAAAAAATCCACGATATGGTGTTTGCTGATCGAAGAGTAAAGTGCGTGAGATTGTTGATGCCACACGCATTTCAAATGGCGGTGTGGTTTCGATCTTACATGATCAGTTTGGTTTAAGAAAGCCGTCTGCAAGATGCGTGCCACGACTACCATTTCATCAAAATAATGCATGGGTGCACTTAACAGCAAAATTGCACAAATTGGGTGACGAATTGGTCCCTAATCCGCTATATTCTCCGGACTTTGCCTCCAGTGACTATTTCCAAACATAAAGAAATCGCTTGATTAAAAGAGATTCAGTTCCAACGATGAAATTATTGATTAAACAAATGCCTATTTTATGGACCTATCCTATTTTTTGGATGGGATACAAAATTGGAGAAACGTTCGACTAAGTGTGTTGAGCTAATAGGAGATAATGTTGAATTATAATTTTGTTTTTTTTTTTTGCAAAATATCTGTTTTATTCAAAAAGTCACGGAGTTATTTTCTGTCCTCATATCTTCAAGATAAACTGGTCGTTTTGTTATTTTTTAATAAAATTAATTTTTTAATAAAATTATTTGTTTAATAAAATTTTTTGTTTAATAAAATTAATTTTTTAATAAAAATTAATGAATAAGTTATGTTCAGAAAGGAAGCCAAAATCGACATAGAGGAGCAATATTAATATTAATTTTTTGTCCACCCGATGTTATTTAAAACAATTACCGATATGAAACTATATATTGTTTTATCGCTTCTGTAGCCAAAACTTCAAGCATTAATTTGAGGTATTTTATGTCACGTTCACCCTTAATTTGTCGGATATATTTAGGTTTAAAATTCCACTTTACTCAACCTAAATAATGTATCATCAGCTTTATCTTTAAAATCGTTGACACTTTAAAACCAAAATTGAGTTATTTTTTATGTTCTACTTGTGCTACCAATTTGCTACCAACTTTATTTGATATGGGCCGGCAGTTAACTGCTCATAATTATAAGTCAAACAAAAGAATAAATATTTTCAAATCGTTAATATTAAATAAAAAAATATTATTTCGGACAAATTACAGAACACATAAAATTTAACTTTCATTTGGTCGAGTTAATAAATGCTCGTTGTAATGACAATCGAATTCAAAGAGTTCTTATAGCCAATAATGTATAACAACAAACAATACATAAACAAATTCAGTTCAATCATCATCTTAATTACTTAGGGTCACCGATACTTTGTCTCTTTATCCGATAGTGTTAGTTCCTTTTACAGAAAAGTGTTGTGTACCCAATAAACAT
Source organism: Hydrotaea diabolus (assembly GCA_963513945.1). Lineage (NCBI taxonomy): Eukaryota > Metazoa > Arthropoda > Insecta > Diptera > Muscidae > Hydrotaea > Hydrotaea diabolus. The sequence continues at coordinate 83,820,989 of OY740716.1, read as the reverse complement.
TTGATTGAATAGTACGTGCAACCATCAACATTCGGTTGGAAAAAACTCGGCTGTGACAAACAAATCTGTTCTTTGTGTATGGAAATAAAGCGCATTTATTCGATCAAGCATTTAATCAATACTTTTCCAATATTTTATGGTTCCTGTTAGTTGAATTACTGAAACCCCATGTAAGATTCGTTTCATCAGTATCCATTGTATGGTGAATGTTTTTGTGGTTTATTCCATTAAAGGGTTTCTTTTTTTATTTTTAAATAATATCAAAACAGTGAACTTGAACTTAATTCGTGAGAACAATATTTTTTTTGTAATATGTACTAACTGAACATATTTCATTATTAACTGGCACCCACTAGTTTCTGTCAAGTGTTTAACAATTGTTAGTTGCCTGCAAAACAACGCTAATGGGACTGAATGGCAAAGACAATGGAAGCGAGTGCCTATATTATGTTTTTGATGAAAGCTTTACCGACAACAGGTTTATTTTCTACAATATATTTCCTAGATATTTACAATTATGTTTAATATGTCTGTCGTCATTATGACCATAAGCTGATGTCTTAAACAAAAGACTTTCAAACCAAATTTGATATATGTATGTCAAAACGCATTTAAACTATTTTGTATAGAGCATTTTCGAACGACGGTAATAAATACATATTTTCGAGTTCTGTGAATTTTCCAAAGCGGAACAGAAAAAAATATCATGAATCTACAACATTTGTATGACGATGGGGAACTACACTTTAAATAATTTGTAGTGGCAAAAAACAAATTATGAACACACATGAAACTAAGTTTCGGAAACAGGATTATGTTTTTTCTTTAGTGCCATACACAATACCGAACAGACAAACAAATATTGTTTACAATATATCGAACTTATATTATAAGACGTGTTTTATTTGACAAGCTAAAAATCGGTTATTTTTCTTTTTTGTGTGAATTTTTTTTTTCGTTTTTTCTTAATTAAGAGAGCTTGTAATTCGCTTAGTTTTGTAGCTAAAAAAGTTTCAGTGTTGTGAAGCGTAGGGTTTGTGTAGCTGTCATTACCATACCTTTTTATGTCCTGCTTCTCAATGTCGAAAGAACACATTCGTTTGCCTCGTATACGAAAGAAATATTATTTGGGTTTCTCTCATCACATTCTACGCGAACGATGACTAACGACAAGTCGAAAGAACGCATAACCGTTTTCTCACAAAAAGCTGTTTCTCAAGCTCGAACGAGTAGTCAACTCTGCGAAGCAAATGTCAAAATCAGTCACTTGCTTTTTCGCTTTCGTCTGAGTAGAGTTTGTGTAGCTGTCATTAACACACCTTTTTATGCCCAGTGTCTCAATGTCGAAAGAACACATTCGTTCGCCTCGTATACGAAAGAAACATTATTTGGAAATAGGTTTTTCGCGCACATTCTATGCAAACGATGACTCGAACGACAAGTCGAAAGAACACCGTTTTCTCACAAAAAGTTGTTTCTCAAGCTCGAACGAGTTGTCAACTCTGCGAAGCAAATGTCAAAATTAGTCGCTTGCTAATATATAGGTAGTACATAAGTGAGAAATCAAACCATCAAAGTAAAAATGGTTAGCAAAAATGGAAGTTCTGCTTAAAGGTGAACTCCCAAGGACCTCCCACAAGTACACTGGCGGATTTCACAGTATTTTTTGTTTTGCTGTGCAAATTTTGTGTTTTTTTTGTTTGAAATAATTTGTATGGTTTATTTTGAATAATTTGTTTGTATGTTTTGTCTATCTGTTCGTCTGTTTTTATTTTGTTCTGTGCTCGTTGGAATGGTTGTATATCGCCTATACAATATAGAAGGATTTTTTAATAAATGTAATATATCTGAAAAATGTGGATATGACATCTCTATTACGTAACATACAATAGCCGTGTTCTTTTCAGGTAACTAGCTTAGTTAACTAGTCAGCTAGCCATATGGTATTTTGGCAACATTGAACAACATTTTGAATCAAATGACAGCGTTAGCTCAACATAAGTTTGTTTACAAACAAAAAAAGAGGCAAAACAAATTGTGGAATACGAATTTTGTTATTTCGTTTATATTCATATTTTGTTAACATTTTATTGACAAATCATGTCTTCTAAAACATGTTAGTAGGCATTTATTTTCCGCCGGGGACATTGAAATTCGCCCTTTCTGGTTTTGTAGCAAGCCAACAGCATCAACGTCTCGTTTCTGGTCCACAATTTTCTTTTAGTCTCTGTTAATATAATATAGCTACCTAGAAATTTCTCTAAATCTTAACAATAAACCTTTTCACTTACCGTTTTCGCATCATTGAAATTTATGGATATGGGTTTATCGCGCTCTTTCTATTTTCTTTTTCTTTCATTCTTTTCATTTTCATTCTGTATCAATAACAAAAAACATATGTTTTTGATTTTGTTAAACAAGCCGGGTGTTTCATAATATTTTTTTTTTGTTAAAAAAAATGTATTTATTTATTCTGTGGTGATCAACATGCTGGCATAGTGGTCATACCATATTACATTAAAGAACAGAATCGTTTCCAAAACCGAATTTGTTTGCCAACCGAATTTTAAAGTGCATGGACTATCAAGAAAAAAAAATTAACAAACAATCACCAATAACACTGGCCAACACTAAATTTGGGGCAGGAGGTTTGATAGTTGACTACAGTTTTTTTGGGGCTGCTGATCACGAATCTGGCCTCCAATTTGTCGGATTCGCTCTAGTTAAGAAGATATTTACATAAACCGTTATTTTTTGAAAAAAGTGACCCTAACTGCTTTATTTGTGAACAGATTTTCAAAAACTTCAGCGCGGTATTAGAAGAATAAATTGATCCTTTCAACGATATGCTGCGTTCGGAAAAGAATTGTTGACAAGGCAAAATTTCTACAGAAATTTCGAATTTTCGATATTGAAAATTACTTTGATCGCCTAAAAATTTTCGATTCTTAACCTGTGTTGTATATCAGAAAAGAGAACCCTTTGTTCGGGGTACCGAAGAGAAAAGTTGTTCTCATTTCTGACTAAATCTTGAATAACTCAGTCAAATTTAATCGTATTGCAAGGTTTTTTAACTTGTTGCACGCGGATTACTAGAATGGATACGCTATAATGAAGTTATTACGTAAATACAACACTGGTAAAGAATCGAAAAACATTAGGCAGCCGAAAGTAATTTTTAATGAAAATCCGAAATTTCTGTAGAATTTTACTTATATTTTTATAAAAGTGCATTTTGTTGAAAGTATCAATTCTTAACACTGGGCTTAGGTGTTCACAAATAAAGCAGTTATTAAAAAGCCGAAAATAACTGTTTATGTGAATATCTCTTAAACTAGAGCCAGATTCGTGATCAGCAGCCAAATTTACTGAAGTTGACCATCAAACCTTCTGCCGCGGTTTTTTTCAATTTTTTTTTTGCCCAGTGTAATTGGTTACAACAATTTATATAATACAAACACATTGGTTGTCACAACCAATAGTTGTACCTATATATATATTTGTAACTAATTATTTTTCCGCATTTTTTTGGTATGACTGATCTTTTAGTTGTGTGCACAACTATTGCATCATATCTACTTATCATCCATTGGTACTCGTATTTTGAACCGAATATTTATTACGACTGAAAGCATTCGGTGATGAAAACAGAATTTTTTTTCCAACAGAATTGTTTTTTCCAACTGATTTTTTCTGTGTGTAGTGGCATAAAAATGAATGCAAATGATTGATGTTGGAGACTACTCGGAGCAAGTGAGGTTTTCATGTTATCAAAGCTCGTTTGGCTTCCAACGATAACAAGAAGCTAACTCCAATGGATCTTGGAACACCACTAGATTTACTGGAGAAGATGAGAGTAGTGGCATTATTGTTAGTAATCATCCTATCGCGATTCACATTAGATACAAATTAAGAGTTTTTTATTATGATAGTAAGATATAAACTACAATAATATATATTTATATTAGAGGAAATTTTGATCCAACAGTGGTTTTATTATTTATTGTCAGTTCCCTTTACTCAATGTTAAAGTGCACCAACTAACTTTTGGTCATTCTGCTGGAAATGTGATGGTACAATTACTCAGTTGGCAGCATAAACCGGTGTTGGCAACGAATCTGTTCTTTGTGCGCATGCAAATTGCAATAGATTTCAACTACAAGTCCAATGAACGCGGATTTGTTTGTATATGCGAACAAGAGATTAGATTAAGTTTACAACGAACATTTTCAAACCTAGCTACGTAACTTTCTGCCAGATAGATTTTGAAAATTACAAATTGGATCCATGTTTCATCAACAGTTACAAAACGCAGCAAAAACTCATTCGAATTGCGGTAAAATCACTCCAAACAATCCTTCGAAGTTGTCACACGATTACGTTTATGGCCAATAGAGAGCAAACGCGGCATACATCTTGCAGGCAGCTTTCTTAAACCCAACTGATCATGTAAAATCGATACCACACTGTCATATGAAATGCGTAAGACATCAACAATCTCACGCACTTTTACTCTTTGATCGGCCAACACCATATCGTGGATTTTTGCGACGTTTAGCGTCATTTGTACTTGTGCGATTACAACGAAAGTCAGTAAACTAATTTTTACCATTGAAATCGACGGTGCAGAGTCCCAATAGTATTTATCAAGCTTTTTCTTGGTTTGATTGACGGGTTTTTCCGCAAAAATAAATGTTTAAGGAGCACTCGAAATTCATTTTTTTTTAATTTTTTAAAAAAATTCCCAAAATGTTTTTATTACGAACAGCTGTTAAACACAAACTAAATGACGAAACTCTTTCAAAATTTGACGGTAGTCTATTAACATACGGTACTTGATGTGAGCAGTGTTGCATTTCCAATAACTACGAGGGAAGTTGGAAAAGTCACCGAATTATTGATATGTCCTCGTATATAATCGTATAAATGGACGCCTTAATTTTTTTTGTTTACTTTTATATTTAATAATATTTTTTACTATATTTTTAGGGATGTTGACAAATTTTAAATGGCCAATAAACGTTTAGCTGAAAAATGACTAATCGTACAATTCGGTAAATGTTCTGGAAACAAAATATGTTGAAATTCCGTCCGATCTGAAAAAATTCGGTTGGAAAACAACGCTTTCTGTTGCAATTACTTTCCATGGTGCTTTAGTTACATGGTTCGTCTATAAGATGGTTGCTACGATAATGTTACGGAAATCACAGCAAATAAATCGGTTATACCAAGCGAATTCAGTAAAACTGTTGGTTTCCACACCGGGCGCAGAGAAAAATATGGTTACTATATGGTCACAGCAATAATAACACGTTCTTTGCAATAAAAGCATGTTCGTCGCAACCATAATATTGCTTTTTGAGTTTAATTTTGACAATAGTATGATTGCCGCTTATTTAATGTTGTTCGCATTGATATTGTTTCACGTAACAATAATGTTATTGTCATATAAAAAAATTAAAATATGGTTGTAGCTACAATGTAACTATAAGTATGGTTGGTGAGACAAATGTATTATTTTTAGGGTTTTATGTTAACAATTATATGATTTCGGCAAACATACCGTATGATTGCAATTTTTCTTCATTTGAATATGCTTTTTAAAACAATGTACTTTTTATAGTACTTTTTATAAGAAAATAAAAATTTTTAAATAAACTTCTTTGGCATAAAATATTAAATAGATACATAAATAATTTAAATAGAAACGCTTACGTTTTTTTAAACTTGTTTTTTCTGCTGTTTAATAAAACTCTCCTCTTATTTTGAAGTTGATGTATTTTTAAATAATCTTCATTATTCAAATCTATTGTTAATAACTTAACTCAGTTCTAATAAATAATTTTGGAGATCATAGTATAATTGTGTGATCAAACTATGGGTATATGGATCATAACATGATTGCGTGTGAATCATGCTAAGATTGTGAGGATCATACTATGGTTGTATGTGAAACATACTATGATTGTTGTGAAACATACTATTGTTGTAAGGATCATACTATGGTTTGAGTGTGAATCATACTATGGTCGTGTGGATCATAGTATGGTTATGTGTGAGTCATAATATTGTTGTGAGGACCATACTATGGTTGTGGGAATCATATTATGGTTCTGTGTGTGAATCATACTATTGTTGTGAGGATCATAATATTGTTGTGCCATATACCCAACAATAGTATGATGCTCTTCGAATATAGTCACCACAGCTATATTTTTTTTCTACTTGTGGCAACTAACCAAATATGAAGTACATCTTACATTGATACCAATAATTGGTGGTAACAACAGATACATTTATCGTTGTTACCAAACCGCGCTTGGTTATCCTTACATCAGAGTAAAATATCTATAAAAATGTATACGTTTGTAGTGACTAACAAAATCTTCGCTTGTGACGAAACACACAAAACGATTAGAAATTATTTAAAAATATGCAATAAATATATTTTTGAATTTTGGCCGAATATCTATAACCGATTTGTATTTTAACTTATAGATTTTCCAGATGAACGGAATACATCAAATGTAACCGTCTGTTGGCCCAGTTTACAAATGTTCGTGGATTTGACAACCGAATTAAAGGAGCACTTAAAACCAACAATCCATTACAAATTTATTTCCAATAATTATTTTTATTAGTTGGAATTTCCGTTACTTTAACTCTTCAATAGATAGCTTCAGTTCCATTTAATGGATAGTGCCGTGTGCACAATCATCTTTCAGTTGTAGGCATGGAAAACATGGATAGTACGTGCAACCACCAACAATCGGTTGGCAAAAAAATCGATTGTGGCAACAAATCTGTTCTCTGTGTACGTCTATGGGTAAGACTGTATGACCCCACCAAGGGCCAATGCTAGGTAGTAAAACATAGCAATTTAGTGGCGGATTTCCACCTCAAAAATACCATCAAAAGAGGTGGTAGAGTAATCTCCATAAAAAAGTTTTTTTCTTTATGAAAAAGGTTTTTCTTATAAAATACCTAAGCCTACCTAATACCTGAGGTCACGCTGAGGAAACTGTGTTCATTGTTAGATCTGGCACGACTTGCTATTAGACTTTGATTCACTAACATTTTTTTAAAAAGTAGGCCAAGAAGTTCCTAAATATATCACCACTCATTTGCTTGCATATAGGACTGGAAAAATAGGGAAATTCCGGCATGTGTGATATACCCCAAGAGTACAGATTGATTTCGAAACACAAAAGACTTAAGAAACAAACGTGTGGTAGTTGTGCAGCCACTGAAACATGAAGGCGGGTAGGATAATTAAGAGCAACAAAATTAGAGGAGTAAAATGCAAATATCTACAAATCCAATTAACATAAATCATGTATGAGTAATTCAGGCTATCTTTTAATATGCCTGGCTTACTTGGCGCATTTTGCTTTGCTACTCATCGAACACGTTAATGAACGTTACGAATTTTAACGCTTATGTGGATAAACAATAATTCGGTCATAACTAACATTATTTGTGAACGACATGAATTGAATTTAAATATTATAGCCCAATGTGGTTAATGTCGGTTAGATACTCGTACACGTACATAAGCCACACAAACTTGTCATATGGTCATGTTGCTGTCATAGCGTTCAAAGACCCTGAATGCGCATTCATAAATCCCCACCACCAAATGTAGTTAGTGCTCAAAGAAACATTACAGCCAATGGCCAAATTACGACCCCTTAACGATGCAAACCTCGTATTTCAAGTTCATCGGTACAAGGCACAGTGTTAAACTAAACCACTTCCTATTACTGGCTGTAATTAAAAGGGCTGAGTCTTGGAATCGCCCGTATAGTAAAGCCCATTACACATTGTGGGAATAAGAGGGTGCTCAAATTCCCCCATTTTCAGTTTGAGTTAAAGTGACTGGAAAAAAGCTTTTCGTTTTAAGTCTTCTTATCAAGCATAGCATATTTCGCTCTTAGCGTTTACAGTATATAGCGCATGCGCGCAATTGCTGTAAGTAACCATAAAAGCATGTTGCTGTTGTTGTAGTGGTTGCTACTGTTGCTTTTGCTGAAAGCAATAAAACGTGTAAAAGTTTTGCTAATAGCGTAGCATGTCGGTAATGGGCTTTGCCGCACTTGGTCTCAACTGAACCTCACCTTAGCATTATTGAGTAGTTTTCATCTGCACTTTAAAGCGAACAGTTGTGATTTCGTCAATACTCATGGAACTATAAAAGTAAAAACAAATACAAGAAACAAAAATACAACATTTATAAGAAGTTTATTAACAAATCAAAATATAGTTTAAACAAATTCGTTGTTAGTTACTTAATTTTCAGTAAACACATAACAAAACTCCGAAAATCAATTTCAGAAATGCTTATAAAAAAATAGAAAAAAGATTTGTGGTGCTTTAACTTGGCTGTTTCGTAACAAGCGTTAAATGCATTTTTATTTCTTAACGTGTAAAACGGCATAACTTTTGCAATACCGAGGAATCCTCCAGAAAACAGTGGATGCAATTTGCAAAAATGCCACTATTTCATTTCGAACACAAACAAAATGTTGACATACAAAAAAACAATTTCGTACTTACGTGCAATGCAATAAACTTTTATTAAAGGAAAATTAAAAACAAAAATGTTAAAAACTGAAGCAGTAAATATTTCCCGCTGCTGGTGGTTGTACACCGTGGCTTGTGGTTACAATTTTGTAAGGTTGTTTTGTTTGCAGATTTCAAGTTTATTCCCAAAACAAGTTTGGCCATTCATGAATTTGGCAAATGTTTACATTGAAATTAAGGGAGTTACTACCGCATTAAGCTGTAGAGCTATTTTTCAACTTTACATACATACATTAAAGTGTGCAATGTGCTTATTTATTTCTTGAGAGATACCAACTTTAAATGGGTATTAAACACATGTTAAATTAACTTTTGACAGAGAAGAGCCCCCACAAGAAAAGTAAACATTTTATGGAAGTTTAGGAATCATTTTTAGCAGGGAGGCGTAATTTTACTATTTGTGAAAAATTGTATTCGCTTTTAGTAAAATCAAATAAAAAGAACCAGTAAAAAAAGTTAAAGTCAGACTTGGCCAACTATGAGTTACCCTATACCATTCTACTATTCAGAATATTAAGCATCTCTGTCTGAAAATTTAGCAATATCGGACCTTATATGTTAAAGATAATTATTTGTCGATAATAAGGAAGCATACCAAATTCGAAATTGATGAGTTACAATTTGGGGCTTCTAAAGCTGCAGGATCTCAAATCGGGAGGTCACAGGACATGGTTGTTTGCCTTAATTCGGTCTCTTGCGCTCCATTTAAGATTTGGTAGAAATCGCATGTAAAGCTGCAATTCTAAAATCTGGTCCAGCTTCACTACAGTTATTTAATGGTCGTTTATACGGTACCATGAAAAATTTTGGCGTGATCGGCTGTAATTTTTGGCTTTTAGAGCGGCAGGACCTAAGTTGGGAGGGACCTATTCGAAAATATAAAGCGATGTGGTCCAATTTCAACAGAGACATCTGTTGGTAATTCTCAGTGGGAAAACTTGGACCTATGTGGTTCAGTTTCACCACAGTTTATTAATGGTCGCTCATAACGAACCATGCAAAATTTATGTATATTCCAATTTCTACATACTATAGATATCTGGTGGCCACTCTTAAATGTTTATTCATAAATTCACATTCATAAATGTTATTTCTGTATGGAAATGTTTTTTCTGTATGTTGACAAAATTAAAATTTTTTCTCCGAATTTGATGAAATAAAGCTCATTTGATTCAAAATATGTGACGTGCAAAATAGAAAGGGACCTAAGGTTAAAGACCAGTTTTGTTCAGGAGTGCCATTTTAAAGATTAGGTCCCTTTCTATGTGCGCTTAGAATCGTCGACTTCACTTTCATAAAACGCGCATGTCTCAGGGAGGGAACACTTTTGGGGCATGGGATCGGTCTCATTCGATGCTCAGATGTTGTCCACATCAAAAAAAGAAAAAAATGAAAATTGATTTTTTTTACCCTTAGGTCCCTTTCTTTTTTCATATATTATTGTTTATTTTTTCAAAACTTCAACGATATATCTGAAACTACCGTCATTTAGTTTGTGTTTAACAACTGTTCCAAACGTACAACCTCGTGGATTTTGTTAAAAATGGAAAAAAGTAAATTTCAAGTGCTGATTAAACATTATTTTTTGCGTCAAGCAAACCAAAGAAAAGCTTGATAAATACTCTCGGGACACTGCACCATCGATTGTAATGGTAAAAATGTGGTTTACTGACTTTCGTTGTGGTCGCACAAGTACAAATGACGCTTTACGTTCCGGACTGCCAATTGAGGTCAATAACCCAAAAATGTCGAAAAAACTACGATATGGTGTCGAGCGATCGAAGAATAAAAGTGTTAGTGTGTGCAGTGTAGTTTCGATGTCACATGCTCAGTTGGGTTTAAGAAAGCGTTTGCAGCAGGATTGTTTGTTGTATCCGCAATTCGAATAAGTTTTTGCGGTGTTTTGTAACTGTGGATGAAACATGGGTCCATTACAACACTCCGGAGATCAAGCAGTAGTCTAAAGAATGTGTTTCGCCGGATGAACCTGCTCCGAAGAAGGTCAAGGTGACTTTGTCGGCCAATAAATCGATGGCAAGAGTTTTTTGGTATGCACGCGGTATAATCTACATCGATTACCTTCAAAAGGGAAAAACAATAATTTGGCAATAATTTGCCAAGTTATTGGACCGATTGAACGAGGATTTAAAAAAACCAGCCCTATATGGCCAAGAAAAAAAATTATGTTACATCAAGATAATGCACGGGTGCATACGTGTGCAGTCTCAATGGCAAAATTGCACGAATTGGTGGTACCTAATCCTCCACATTCTCCGGATTTAGCACCCAGAGACTATTTCCTATTTCCAAACCTTAAGAAATGGCTCGGTGGAAAGAGTTTCAGCTCTAAAGATGAAATTACTGATCGAACAAATGCCTATTTAATGGACCTCGAAAAATTCTATTTTTTGGAAGGGATACAAAAATTAGAGAAACGTTGGACTAAGTGTATTGAGCTAAAAGAAGATTATGTTGAAATATATTTTTTTTGCAAAAAGATCTGTTTTTTATTCGAAAAGTCACGGAATTATTCATATGTCCTATCAAAGTTTGCTTAAAAGAATTACCTCGCGAAGTTTTTTTTTAAAGACATCTGGTCTGAACAGGGATTAAACCGGCTCAAGACCTCTTGCTTCTATATTTAAATAGAAGACACATTTTTAACAAAATGGCAAAGTGACATTGATTTTCGTGGCTGCACACTACTTTTATCATGATTTTGGGTCCGTGACAACCCTCTTCAGAAAGCCTTGCTGCAATTGTTGAAAGTAAAACCGAACTCTATAAGGCCAGGCTCTCCCCAAACGAATGAGAACTACTGTTGTAAACCTTACTTTTCAAGTTTTCTTTACACAATTGCCCACGAAAATACAACTCACTCTTGCCACCTCTGGAGCCGGTTTAATCCCTGTTCAATGTGTAAAAGCAACAGACCGAATTAAAACAAACGAGGTAAACAAGAAATCTGGTCTGTAATAAATATCAACAAATATATAGAACATATACATATCTCAAGGAACAATATTGCCAATGATTTGTCGCATGATTTGTCTCATACATCATGAAAACATAATATGGCATCCAAAACTTATTTTTGTTTTTAAATGTTTAGCCCCCAGCCGCATGGTTCGTACTCGTACTCCAAGCGTGCTGAAATTTGGCTTTCTGCAAAGACCTACCATCTTGTAGGGTTCCCGTTGACATTATTCTAAAAATTTATTTTCTCTTGTCAGTACGGTCATCCTAGTGTTATACGAATAAATGTTGCCATTAACCAAACCCATTGCGTGCGTTTAGACACCAGCGGACAAGAAGTAGCGGCAACATCATATTTGCCTGCCGGTCGACATAAGGTGTAGTCGGCTCAGTGAATAAAGGCCTAACGAACTAACGCCTAATTTTTCAAAATGAAAGAATGCCTAAACAAGAACGCCTAAGAAGAAAGTGAAGGAACGTCTAACTTTAAAAATGAAGGAAAGTCTAATTTTAAAAATGAAAGAAAGTCTAAATTGTTAGGGTTTCTTTCATTATGGATTAACACCTAATGAAAGAAAACCTAACAATTGGAATTAAAATACAACTGTTAGTTTTCAATGAATTCACGCATAATAGTAATAAAAATCACACTTTTAGCAAAATGAAAAATCGCCTAACATTAATGAAAGAAAGCCTAACAATCAAAAATGAATAAATATCTAATTAGGCGTTTTTTCATTTCTGATTGTTAGGCTTTCTTTCATTATGAAAAATCACCTAACAATTTTAATGAAGGAATGCCTAAAATATTAGACATTCTTTCATAATGAACAACCGCCTAATTCCTATATATTTTTTGATGCAATTTTTAGGCATTATTTCATTTTTTTTTTAGGCGTTAGTTCGTTAGGCCTTTATTCACTGAGCCGGTGTAGTCATTCACCACAAATATAGTAGAAAATAAGACATCACTGCCCTATATCGAAAAACATGTACGTTGTTAGAAGAGATTGTCGTTATAGTGCTAAGAAATTTATTTATTACTGCAGTCCTTTAAGATATGGCAACATGTTCAGATTTACAATTTTTACATCGTGGGCCAATTTTAGCAAAAGCTACTTTAGCTTTCTTTCAAATAAATTTTGATTTTTCTTATAGCTGCTAATCGTAATTTCTTTCTAAAATCCCTCTTAAATCAAAGTAAATGGCAAAAAAATAGTTGACAAACAGCTGTTTACTAAATGCAGTTACCTAAGGCAAACACTGCCGTCTGTCACCATTAAGTTTTAATTTGTATTAGTGCATTTTTATTGCAAATTAACTTTGTCGTCTGTGTACTCTATTAATTTAATATAATACATATTTAAAGTATATTAACAAATGTATAGCAAAGACAATGGTTTCGGGACACTCCAGATGAATTAGACAAAAAACGAAAATAAAACCTTTTCTATAGAATTTTCCTTTTGGCGCTTGCGTCTTTTTCGAGGTTAGGGTTCGAAGTGGCCGTTAAAATTCGGTTGGCCCAGTAGTGACAGCGAATTGGTTTTCTGTGTGTGCCGAATATTTGCTTAAAGGCATACTTGTTTCTTAAGTATTTTGTTTTCTGTGATCTTAATGTGAAGGAGAAGACAGAATCGAATTATTTTCCTTACTGTCGCCAAATGCTTTCGACATTTCACAAAAGCCATGATAGAGTTGAAAATTGAAATGAAAGCCAAATCTTTATCCATATAGAACATTAAAAAAATCTAAGTAGTGTTTTTATGTAAACATGACATATCCGGAAACCTAATCATTAATCTCAGAGTTAATGTACAATGCCACTTGGACCATTATACTTATAGCTGGCCTTGATAAACGAATAAAAAAAATATTTTGTTTTATAGCTCCTAAGACAAAGCATCTCAAGTACAAACCGAGCCAAATTACACCAGCAGTTACAATCAAAAAAAAAACGATGATGTTTAGAAACAGTCTACCAAATGAACCAATGGCCTTTACCTTGACTTTGGTTGTGGCGGCAGTTATCTGTAGCAGTATAAACATTACAGCCACAGAAGCGAACGGCCAACCATCGGTCGATGAGGAGTTATCGCGGCTGCTGGGAAAATGTAAAGTGAACAGCGAAGAATTTGATTTGTGCATGAAAGATGTATTTAATGATCTGAGAGCATATTTTCCAACAGGTATTTTGTATAATTAAATATTGCCAAGGGCCTTGTGACTCCCATAACTTCCACCGCCACCAGGTGTTTCAGATTATCACATTCTGCCCTTCGATCCACACCGTGCTTCTTTCATTGAACTTCGGCGGGGTGATCAGAACGGATTTGGCTTTAAGTTGATCTTACGCAATGTCTCCGAATATGGCTGGACGCGATCTGAAGTCACAAAATATCACACAGATTTCGATCAGAAACGCATCATTTACTCGCAGTATTTTCCCGAAAAGAGTCTGGAGGGTTGGTACGAGTTTTCGGGTAAACTTTTAGGAACTCCGATTAAGAGAAGTGGATTGTGGAATTTGACGTTATATGATTACAGGTAACAGCTCTCTGACTACAAACTATTCTTGTTTTTTTATTTAATTACGTTATTTCTTTAACAGTCAGACGACAAGTGTGAGGCGCATAGGCAAGCCAGGGTCTATCTTAAAAGTCCACGTTGAAGTGGATCGCATTGGAGGCATGCAGATGCACATCGGCGATGCTTTGGTACCGGGTCGAGCTCGTCTGGACAATGTTTCCGATGGTGTTATCAACAGCATGTGGCCCATTGGTTTGCCGTTTATAAAGCCAATTATAAACGAACTTGTCAGCACAGCTTTCACGGACATTTTTAATGAATCCTTTCGATATTTTCCTATAGATCGTTTTTTAAGTTATTCGTGATATTTTAATATTGGCACATACGAACGAAATCTACTGGACTAGACTTTTATCGGACTTCAACTGCCAATTTCCATATAAACTGTAAAAAATTTCGACATGGAAACCGGTGAAAGTGGATTTTATTCGTATATGCAAAGGTTTAAGGAATATTGTCAAGTCATAATTGTTGCCTATTTTTTGTTATTTATAGCTCTTTTATTGTTTTTATCTTCAAATGATATATTTTTTTTAGAAAATACGTATACTCACTAGCGAATAAACGAGGATAATACATGTTTAAGAAGAAATCTATTCACTGATTGTCGCTTGTTTCAGTCTACTTATTAGCTTTTTCCACCAATAAGGTTAGTTGTTGGCAAAACATATAAACTGTGTTCTTTTTAGGTTACTAAACTAACATCTGTATGGAAGTTACTTGGTTAGCAAGCAAGTTGACCTTAAGGCCCGGGCACACTAAAGTTTTTTTTCTTACACTGTGTATTTTTAAACTTCCTGCAATATCAAAACCATTATAAGCCGACACATCCAATATAATAAAATTTTTAATGTTTTCAATATATATTTTAGTGGTTTTCATACTACCGGAAGTTAAGCAAAACGCAGCGTAATAAAAAGCTTCAGTGTGCCCGCGCCTTTAGGTCGCTTAACAAGCGGTTAAGAGTTCCCACACTTTTTTCCAGCAAAAAACATGAGACACCCTGCTTTTTAAAAACATATGTTTTTGTTATGTATACAATAAAAATCAAACAAGAACAGGTCTCATTGGCGAATTTGTATTGTGTACACACACATGCACAAGATGGGATAAGTGAAACTATGAATCAACTCAAACTGATGGTTTAAAGAAATTGTACACATATTAACAAAGCAGAAGTGTAGTAATTAATTAATTTATTATGATTCACTGTCAATTTAATTTATTATATATTCTTGTATTGTCTGAAATTAAAGAATTCGCCAATGAACTTTATTGGCGTTCAATTCTCTTTGATGTATACATAGAGAAACAATGATGCCATATTACTCTCAATTTTGTTTAATTTTGACAGAATACCACATTGCAAACTTAATAAGCTACTTATAGCGTAGATAGACGACAGAGTTAATTTGCATTACAAATTCACTAATGTAAATTAAAAATTTTTGCTGACAGGCGACTGTTTCTGCATTTAGTAATCTGCTGTTTGATTGTAAACAACTACGCATTGAAAGAAAGATGGAATTACTTATGCTGAATTTAGCCTACAATGTAAAACTTGTGCATGCATAAATCTGAACGTGTTGCTACAAGTTGGTACGAATATTGCAGTAGGATACTCTGAAATAAGAGCAAGGCAATCGTGGAAATTTGTAGGTATAATATTTTTGTGGAGGGTTTTATTTACTTATATATAGAGAAAAAGGCCCGCAACAACAGTTTCAAAAAGTGTGACGTGTGAAAACAGCCGCTGAATGTGAGTACAGCGGTGTTTGTCATAAATTGTGCCAGTGTTGCCAAATTGTATTTTGTGCATTTACGTCAGAGTTAACGCAGTTTATAAAATGCACAAGTTATTTCTGATAATTCACAATAACGCTGTCGTCTGTCTAGGCTTTTAGCTAGCTACATCAAAAGGACACGTCTTTTGTTTCCCCCATACTTTTATATGCAACCTTTTCGCCTTGAGTTTTTTCACACAAAAATCTTAAAGAAAACATAAAACGAATACTATACAACATTGAAAATACACTGAACTTAAAATATGCTTTCACTGAACATACACATACAGTTTCTTTTCACAAGATGTACAAAAAATAAGGGTAAAACGATGCAGAAGCTAAAAAAATTATACATTTTGCGTTTGAATATTTTATACGGCATTCGCATACCCGGATTCGACGTGGTTTGATGGTTAGTATACACGACTATTATAAAAGTAAATTCGGATAACAACATCTTGATAGCTGTTCGACGGCGGATATTTTACCATGAAATTACCGGCGACTTTATGAGTAAAGCATAGTATGCACCTCAAACGAAATTTTCAAATGTACCAAAGCAACCGAAATTTCAGTTTTGGAATTTTCTTTAAGAAATTTTCTTTTGGTAGCATGCAGTATAAACACCAAACTGACCGAACAGCCAAGTCTAAAAAAACATGCACTTTAGAAATAATAAATCGGTCATAAACAAAAAAAAGACATCTGCAATCCATGGTACAATAAACAAGGTATAGTCACTAGACCAACAACAGTTTGCTGTATTGTCAAAATCACTTGAAAGAAAATGCCAAAAATAAATTTTTGTGAATGTTTACTGATTACTGTGAATGTTTAATACGGAAATTTAGCTTAACAAACCTCAAAAATTGTCTGTCAAATTTCGAATTTGAAAGTTTAAAACGTAAATCAGCTGACTGCATAACACTTCCTTCCTAATTGTTTCATGAGGATTTAAATGGGGATTTAAAAAAATGATTTTTGTTTTCAATGTCAACAGTGCCTTACTTTAATAGGGCATTCTATGTAAAAGAGGAAAACATAATAAATTTTAAATTTCAACGGATTATTGACAATTAAGTAATAAGATATCTGTAACGGTTTATTTTTCAATAATCTGTTAATTTTTTTTAACAATAAAGAGAATAGTCATTTTTATCTCTCCAAACTTTGATTTCATACAAATTAAATTTGGGAGCAAATTTTGTTTACACTTGCAACCTGTTTTTGGTAGTTTTGACAGTTGTTGAAAGTTGGCGAGTGTGTTTTTTCCAAACTGTGGAAAAACACTAAATAGCTGCATTAAAATAAAGTGAGAAGGTATGTTAGATTTTGTTTATTTCTTCTTATAACAAATACATGTCGTATGTCCCACCAGTCACGATATAAAGTATAAAATTTGTTTTCCCATCTACAAATATGAGTTAATGAAAAATTTTTTTCTGGAACTAAAAACAATTAAGTCGATTATTATTTGAACACATTTGCTTAGTTTAAATGATTATGCAATAATTCCGAGACTGGGCTTATATGTGTCCCACCAGTCACATTTGACTGGCTTACACTGACATGATGGCATTTTATCAGTTCAAAAACCGATTTATGTTGTCGACTCTGTATCGGACTGGGACGTTAAAATTATTTGGAGTTTTTTAGCTTCCGGCCATGTAAGATGGCACAACAAAGACAGCCATTTGGGGTGCTATTATGTCAAGAAAAACAGTTATTCAAAACAGCTGGGACTGCTACAAATATTTAGTATCAAAAGAAGTTAATAAATTAGAAATTTTCTTTGTCGCTGTTGCCGATATTGAAAAACATCAAGAACAACTTCGCGAAAGATTGAAACTCATTAAACCAACTCCAAATATACAGAGTCACCATCATTTTCAGTCCGCGAAAACAAATGCATCGTGTACTCACTCACTGCAACATCTTGTCGACCTAAAAGGGCTTTTTTTAATTCAAGAAGAAATTTTAATTTATTCTGATGTGTACTCCAATGAAAATGAATCATAAAAATCAGTTGCGACACAGAATTTTCCTTTATTTTTGTTATGAAAAAGAGATTTATTTTATTTTTATTGATAGATTTAGTAATTTTTCCATTTTGCTGATTTTTGTTTACTTTCTTTTGTTTTCTACTCAAAATTATAAAAAACTTCAAAACAATAATAAAACTGATTTTCATGAACTCAAAATTTACGTATTTTGTACTTGTCCCACCAGTCACAAAGACCTGTCCCACCAGTCACGATTTAATTATTTTTTTAAATCGTTTCTACGAACGGTATAGGTCTGATTTGTAATGAAAGCCAAAGCGTAGGATATATATTTTATATCATATAAAAGTCTTACATGAAAAATATTTGGTTTGGCTAAAATTCATTTATGTATACGCAGTAATCAAAGAAAGGGATTTTTTAGTGTCCCACCAGTCACAATCATTTAATAATAATAGATCAGAAACGAACAACTTTTTTTAAGTTTGTTAATTGTAGTTTTATAAAATGGTCATTTAACTTAAATTTATATTTTACTATTTTATAAGTTATAATGACGAAGTTATAACGCATATTTGGTCAAACTCTGTAGTCAGAAGTCAATGGAATGCCCCTAACGTAAATTGGCGTCAAAACGCAAAAAAATAAAAAATATAGTCGACAGCACTTATCAGAAAGGAAAAAGTTTCTTACCAAAAATGTTTGCAAATTATAACCAGCCTATTTGCTTACTATTAGTTTTCCAGCACGTTTTCCCATTCAAATCTGACCAATGTTAAGCAACTCATATTTTTTTATATAGAGAAAATAAGAACTGCTAAGTGTTCCTACTGAATAGTCCATATCAAAGAAACTGTGTTAAACGGCATTTCATTTTCAAACAAGTTGTTATAGATTTTGAACCGATATCCAAAAAACATAGACTGCAATTGTATAGCAAATGGTGCATAGCTCGTTGTTCACTACGAGGGTTTCTACATATACTTCTGGCCCAGGCAACACTAGGTGTTGCCTGACGCCTTCTGACATTTCCTTTGGAAATTTTGACATATTTTAGCATGAACGTACTCAGAACGTTTTGACGTACGACCATCATTTGTGACTTAAAAAATTAATTTGGCAAAAAAAAAGGAATTAACTCGTGAACATTTTCTTGCGATCTTTTTTCACAACTTTCGACCTGGATTATCACGACAAGAGTGCATCGATGAACTTAAATCTTTGTATGGTGATGAAGCACCATCATATACGAGTAGCACTGTGAAAAACTGGTTTAATGAATTCAATCGTGACCAACGCTCGCTCAATGACAAAAACGGCCGCTCGTGTCGATTGGTGCAAAGAAATTTTGAAAAAATACGATCGCGGTGCTTCCAAAGATGTTAATAAGATCGTTAAGGTGGCGAATCATGGATCTATGCGTATGAGCATCCAATCGACCGTGTGGGTCTTCGAAGACGAGTCAAACCCAACGAAAGTTGTTCGTGGAAGAAGCGCTTCGAAGCAAATGGTCGCTTGTTTCTTCGGCAAAACTGGTCATATGGCGATCGATCCGCTTAAGCAACGTAGGACGGTCAATTCTGAGTGAAACACCACAATTTGTTTGCCTGAAGTCTTCGGAGAAATTCGAAAAACGAACAAGAGTATCATTGTGCACCATGACAATGCGAGCTCTCACACATCGGCTCAAACCAGCGCTTGTTTGACCAACCAAAAAGTCGAATTGATGGGTCATCCGTTGTACAGCCCTGACTTGGCACCCAATGACTTCTTTGTATTCCCGCACATCAGGAAAAAAATGCATGGTCAACGATTTTCGTCGCCAGAAGATGCTGTGGAAGTGTTCAAAAACCATGTTTTGAAGGTGTCTCAATTGGAGTGGAAAAATGGCTTCGACAATTGGTTTGAGCGCATGCAAAAAGGTATAAATCATGCCGGAGAATACTTTGAAAAACAATAAAAACCATTTTTAATTATAAATATTCGCATTTTCGTTATTAGGCCAGAAATATATATAGCAGCCCTCGTAATTGATACAAAATCCGCTTTTAATGGATTTCGGGGGAAGATGCCATACAATTTGTAATAAATTTCAACTCGAAATCGTATATAAGCGAACAATGGGTAGTGCGTCATTTGTATATACAATTTAAATCGTACTTCGTTAGATTTCGTGTCGAAACCTACTACAATTTTCATATTAGTCGGCAGCCGAAATTCAATGATAATAAAATCTGTTGGATTTCGGCCGTATATGCGACTGCCGTATGGTTAGTAAGTGCAAATGTCGTATTAAACAATTTTAAGTTTAGATCATTTTCATAAAAATGCTAATAGATTTTAAGACGAAAACACGAAAAACATAATTTTGTTGACATATGGGCATTTCCAGGTTCGCCAACGGGACTTTTGTACGCTTTGAAGTTAATATAAAAGTATAGAAACATAAACATTTTACAGCTTTTGATAAAAATTAAAGTCCTACATCTACAGCCGGTTTTATGTACCGGATTGACCCAAAGCATAATAATAAACAAAAGCATTTATTTACAAACATACACAATTTCAATAAATAAACAAAACTCAAAATGTAAATTTAACGATGAACTCCGCATTGGCTTTTTTAAATTTGAAAATCACTAACGGATAATAGGAGCTCTTGCCGTTTCCTACTGTTTATTCTATTACATTTTTAGATGAATTTTCCAAACATATGTTTGTCGCTGACAAACAGCTGTTAGTATTTTGACACTTCACTTTGAAAACGAAAGAAGCGTGCCATACATAAACAAAAGCCGATGCTGACACATTTTAGATTTGACCACACGAATTGTTCGTCTAATTATTTTTAGCTTTATTTTGTTTTAATTAAGGAGGGCGGCAATATACACTGAATAACTATGGAGGTGGAATTTAGCAAAGAAGACTTCATCCTACCCGATGTTAAATACGAATGTAAGTAAATCTACCACAAAGGCGTTAGCACAAATTTCATCATCTGTTGCAATTTTTTCATTCTCCACAGATCTTGATCACACCGCGGATGTACAGTAAGTATTAAGAATCTTCCTCAAGGAATAAAGGATTATTTGAACTTGTGTGTCCATTTTCAGACTTCATGCGTGGGGTGACTCCTTAAAAGAAGCCTTCGAGCAGTGTGGCATGGCCATGTTTGGTTACATGACCGAGATGGACTATGTGTCCGTTCAGACCTGCTATCAAATTGAGGCACAGGGCGACGATGTCGAAGGTTTACTCTTCCATTTCCTTGATGAGCTGTTATTCCTTTTCTCAGCCGAACCCTTTCTGATCTGTCGACGTTTGGAAATCACAAAATTCGATTTGGAAACGTTTGAAATTGAGTGCCGGTGTTATGGTGAACCCTTCGATTTGGACAAACATCCGCAGGGCACCGAAGTGAAGGCCATCACGTATTCGGCCATGCAGGTGATACAGGAACCGGAAAAGAATCATTACGAAGTATTCGTAATAATTGATATTTAAATTTAAGTCGTAGTTTAGTATTTTATCGGGCCAAATACCTCGAACGTACAATAAGTGAAAACTTTGACTTTGTTTAATGTTGTTTTACAAGATTTTGTTTTTATATGAATATAGAAAATGCTAATATTTTATATGTTTGAGAATAGAAAGAAAATTAAACGCATCTTAATTGGCTAGTAAAAGGCGCTGGAAGGCATGAATACCATTTCTTAAATGAATTGGATGTGGTGTTATGGGAACGTATACATACTTATATATCCGCCCGTAACATCATGACAGATGATATAGAGGCACGACTGTTGCGCCTCCCAAATGGCACCAACACTTAACTCCTACAACATCCAAAAAATTAATAAGGGGAAACTTGTCTCAAATCACTGAGCTGAGCACGGTATAATTCTTATACTCACTGACCAGGACCTACTGCGTAACGCCGGCTGCAAATGGCTAATGCAATTGTAGAGAATGGCTTAGGTAGAAACTTGCCGCTGTTGTTGATGTTCCTATCTAGAGTTTAACATAGTTTACTGACATGACAGTCGAGCACACTATCACACCACAGCGGCCCACAATTCGTAGAAGTGGTTGTAAATAAGAGACTGGGATTTTACGAGTGTTCTTAATGACCAAACTTTAGTCAGTAGCAATGAAAGTACATACCAAGCATGCGGGGCTCCCTTCCATGTGTAGTTTTTGCAAGTTTCATGTTTATGTGTTTCGGTTATTCTTAATCTTTTCTTATCATTTTAGCTGAGGTAAGAAGGAATTGACCCAGTACCTAACTAAAAATTTGACACCAGTACGAATGACTACAATATTTGTTCGATCCCGGCTCGGACCGGTAGTATTCGGAGCAGGCATTCCGGGAAGTGCTGCTCCCACGACAAAAAATTGGATGAACAAAAAACATATATTGTTGAAGTGACTGCCCCTGGCCGAAGAGTTTCGGGTCAATCCGGTACATAGAACCGACAGTCGCGGGATTGTGCCGGATCAACGACGTCACCTGGCAACCCGCCATCTCACTAGGATCGGACCACCTTCCCATAATTCTCTCCATAAATAGAATACGGCGTTCAGAGATTATGAAATCGGATATTTCATAATCTCTGAACGCCGTACGATTCTCAATCAAAAAAAAAACCGATGGGGAAGTCTTCAGAGAAGCCACCAACAGCAGCTTTAATAATCTAGCAATTCCGTCGGATGTTCGGGTAGCCGAGAAAAAGTTCAGGGCCATCATCAACGCAGTATCCACTCGTCATATCCCTGCTGGTCGAATTCACGAAGAACGACCAAACTTCCCAGCAGAGGCAGCGGGACACGCAGACGCTCGTCTGATGACATTCGTCGCTCCAACCTTACTGACTCTAGAATTAGGGATATCAACTCTGATATCAGTAGGTTGGTCAATGGATATTAGCGGAACAAATAGCAAGACCACTTAAAGCAGTACAACTTGAGTTCCGGAATTGATAAGTTGTGGACAACGGTCAAATCGCTCTCTAACCCTGGAAGGAAGGATGATCGGACAGCTGTCACGTTCGGTAATAGAACAGTGACAGATCCGAAGCGTTGCGCGTGCTATTTTTACCGGCTTTTCATTGAGCACTCAGCGAGTGATAAGGCAAGAAGGATAGTATTGCGTCGTATCTGCGCTCTCCAAGTCGAAGAGGCAACACCACAATTTACCGTTGGCGAAGTTGCCCATGCCGGACCGCAGCGCAAAGGCGATGGGTCCGGACGAAATCTTAATGTTGATGTTAGAGCACTTGGATATCCCGGGAGTAGAGTATAAGTACATGACCAAAGTGAACAATCTTAGTTCCCGCTCAGTTAGTTCCCGATGCCTGAAAATTGGACAGAGTGGTTCCGCTACTGAAGCCAGGCAAAGATGCAAGTAAAGGAGATTCGTACATGCCGATCTCCTTGCTTTATCCAGTAGCAAAGACGCATAAAGCATTGCTCCTCCCCAGCCTGATCGAACACTTTCCTAGTGCTGATCATCAGCATGGATTCCGCAAGCAGCACAGCACAACAACTGCTTTACACGCCATCACCACACGTATAAGTCGCGGCCTTAACCAGAACAAGCCTAACGACAGAACGGTCCTCGTGGATCTTGACCTAACAAAAGCCTTCGACACGGTCAATCATGCCATTCTGTTCGAGGACATTGAAGAAACGTCCCTTCCGCCCAGTTTGAAACGTTGGGTCGTAAACTATATGTGTCGGCGCCAGTCATATGTAGAATTTAGAGACAGAAAGTCGAAGCCCAGTAGAGTTAAACAAGGAGTTCCCCAGAGTAGAGTTATATCCCCAGCTCAGTTTAACGTTTAGCTCTCTAAAATTCCTGCACCACCAGACGACGTTGAAATTGTGTCGTACGCTGATGATTGCACAATTCTGGCGTCAGGACCTAAAGTGGATGACATATGCGAAAAAATCAACTGTTACCTCACTGACTTAGCACGCTTTTTCACTGCGAGGAATATGAAAATATCAGCCTCCAAATCACCAGCCACACTGTTAACTGCATGGACCGCAGAGATGCGGTTGTCACTCAATGTGAAAGTCGATGACGCCAACATCCCGACTACCAACTACCCCTAAATCCTTGAGGTCACATTGGACAGCCTTTTTCGATCTTCTGCACATGCTACAGCAATCTGCGATAAACTCAAAAGTAGGAACAAGGTCCTCAAGTCACTTGCCGGCAGTACTTGGGGAGCCGACAAAGAAACTTGTTGACCTCTTACAAAGCTTTAGGTCGGTTAGTAGCAAACTACGCAGCACCTGTATGGTCGGCGAACGTGAGTACGACGCAGTTGAAGAAAATTCAGACTTGCCAGAATGCCGCCCTCAGAACGTCAACAGGGTGTGTTTCATGTCTTCTGAGGACCATCTACATGAGGAGACGAAGGTCCTTACCGTGCGCAGACACAATTTCCTGCTGTCTAAGCAATACCTGCTAGGGTGTTTTCGCAGTTGTCATCCTAACCACCATCTCTTGAAAAGGATGCCTCCACCCAGGCAGATCAGGTACGATCTTCATGATCTAGAGAGAGAGGTCTAGCGGTATAAGAGAGAACCTTTAGATCATCGACACTATCAGGCAGGTCTGAACAAAATTTACGCCGATGAAGTCGCAGCAGCAGTATCCAGCTACCGTGTGAATGTAGTGCTAGGGGAACATCCCCCAGAGATTTCACCTGAGGAGAAGGTACTGCCTCGGCAGACGCGCTTAGTTCTGTCGCATCTGAGATCTGGATGGTGCAGCCTCCCAATTCTTACTGGGCACGAATTGATGCTTACGTTCCGGACATCTGTCCCGCCTGCCATCAGGGACCACATGATGTGCTGCACCTCTTCAATTGTCCGACCAAGCCCACTCAGCTGACCCCCAGGTCTCTGTGGACGCATCCAGTTCAAATGGCGCGTTTCCTCCACCTGGATATCGAAGCAGATCCTCCATAGACGAACAAGACTTCAAAATAAATATATTGTAGTTACAACAACAACTAACAAATTTGTGATCCCACGACAGCCGGTTCTTTGCAGCGGAGGATTATGTGCCGCTACAAAAACATCAACTAGCATATTTGTGGTCGAGAGCGACTTTGGCAATGCCCCTGGCCATTTGACCCCCTTTTAAAAACGGTCAATTATAGGCAAATCGGGTTAAAACTATGACAGTAAGACATTTGGGGCCAGAAAAGTGTCAATTGGCGTGCAAGTGTGTACGACTATCATGCCAATAAACCCAGGTTCAACGGCTAAGAACATCCAACCTTTCGCCTCGTAAATACCGGCGACCATACGAGTAAGAAATGTATCGTTAGTCATGCTAAACCTTCTCTACAAAGAAGCATTAGTAGCTGCAGGTCAGCGAGTATAAGAATTGAATCGTGCACAGCTCATTGATTTGAGAGATGTTTATAGTTGTAATGGGATGTTGTGTTAGGAACTTTTAGTTTATGTAGAAAAAATCTTGTTGAAAAGTGGGCGGTACTAAGATCCTAATTTGTAAAGGTGAAACGTCTTGAAAGCTACACAGTAAGCTACTGTGTGTGAAGAGATTACTATTTAGATATACGATTTTACAGAAAGAAGATCGTGTCACTACCCATATAGTCAACAACTTAAAAGACCACGACTAAAAAACTGTTTGCGTGTAACGGATAACGATTCTTTGGACCGAGTCCTAAATGAACCTAATCGTAGTTCTAGTTACATATTTTGAGAGAAAGTTTTACTGTTTTCCATATGTCTCCGAAAATTAAGGGACTTTTTTTAGGCCCCAGTGCCAAAAGACGAAGTCCCTTTTTGAGCTGTTATATGGCTACGACTACGAAGAAAAACTAATTTTCATGTACATTATTTCAATTATTCAATGGACAAGAAACCAATTGTCAGGACTTTCTTTAGTCCTTCAAAAAGGAACCATTCCTCTTTTGTTTGATTTGGGGTATTTTTGAGTCCAACCGATTGCCCAATCTAAAACATATCTGGTAAGTTAGAAGACTAGCTTTTGTTCGTTTGGACTGAATTGTGCTTTTAACAGGCGGACAGACAGAATGGCATCACAAGATAGAATCTTATGCCGAAATTTGAAAGCAGTTTTTTAAATATAGCTTATGTCGAGTTTTTAACAATAACTTTCGAGGATCACTAAGCCCATGGAGAAAAACGTTTCCTTCATGGGACTAAGGTAACTAACGAAAAAAGTACACTTTTTTGAGCATTTGTTTTAAAATTAATAATTTACTGTGGACGAAAAGTGGTTTATATTGGTACAGTTAGTTGGGACGCATTTAATACCTCAAAGAACGTTACGGCTTATGCGGGACAAAAAACGGCTCACAGGGTCTAAACTGCTGATCCATATTTAATATGATCGAACCCATACATAGATTTTCTTTGAATCTTTGGCTGAGAAGCATGGACCGAAGCGGCCCAAAAACATTTTTTGTGCTTAGTAAGGCAGTGAAAAGGTATATAAGATTTTTTCTGGCCGAATTTAACGACGTTTTTACATAGTTTATTAAATCTTTCATAACTCACTAAATACAAATTTTTTTATATGCCCGGCTGAGACCTCACCAGGAGATACAAAATCAAAATTTTATGGTGAACTGGACCAAGTCCTCGCAAAAACACCTGTGGGAGACATGCTGATATGTATGGGTGATTTCAATGCAAAAGTAGGAAAAGACAACACGTCATACGATTATATTTTGGGTAAACATGGAGTAGGCGTACAAAATGAGAATGGTGAATTTATACTGGCAACGTGCAGCCGTCATGGACTCATATTATGTGTAACATGTTCCAAGCATAAACGCAGTCACAAAATTACGAGGGAGACCGCAAAAGTAACTGGCCTAACATAAAAAGAGCCGTTTTTTTTGGAATTATTATTATTTATTTTTCAACATAATCTTCTTCCACCTCAATACACTTCATCAAACGTTTTTCAAGTTTTTTAATTCCATCGGAAAAATAAGATTTTTCAAGACCTTCAAAATATGCCTCAGTTTCAGCAATAACCTCGCTATTGGACGAACATTTTTTGACACCGAGAATTTTTTTTTAAATTTGGAAACAAGAAATAATCAGAAGGACCTAAATCTGGACTATATGGTGGATGCGGAGCAATTTCAAATCGCAATTCGGCCAGTTTTGTTGAGTTAAAAATGCAGTGTGTGAAGGAGCATTATCTTGATGAAAAATAACTTTTTTTCTAAATGCGGTCGTTTTATCCTGATTTCTTCACTCAACCGATCCAATAATGCACAATAATATCACTATTTATAGTTTTTCTTTTCTCAATATTTATTTTCTGAATTATTTATCATTATCAATAAATATTATACCCCTTGCATCCCAAAATACTGTGGCCATTACTTTTCCTGCTGACTTAACAGTTTTCGCCTTCTTGGGACCACTTTTATCAGCTTCTATCCATTGTTTTGACTGTTCTTTGCATTCTGGGATGTAGTGATGGATCCATGTTTCATCAACAGTTATAAATCGGCGCAAGAACTCTATTGGATTACGCTGATAAATCGCTAAAAGCTCCTCGGAATTGGTCCAACGGACGATTTTTTGGGGCAAAGTCAACAAACGCGGCACCCTACTTGCGGATAGCTTTTTCATGTGGAGTTCATCATGTAAAATACTCCAAACTTGTTTTTCGTGTATTTTAACAATATCAGCAAGTTCTCTAAGCTTTATTCGTCTGTCTTTAGTCACTTCATTAAATATTTTTCTAATGTTTCTAATAGTAGTAGCAGTTTTCGGTCTTCCAGAGCGTTGTTCATCTTCCGTACTTGAACGACCCATTTTAAATTGTTGAACCCAGGATTTCACGGTGGAGTATGATGGTGCATTATCACCATGAACAGAATCCAATTCATCTTTGATTAATTGTGGCGTATAACCTTTCATATAAAAGTGTTTAATTACCGCACGAAACTCTTTATTTTCCATTTTTCAAAAATTATAAAACTTGTTTACTTCAATCCCCTATAAAAAAGAAAATAATCATTAAATATTTCGGAAATTTTGACAGATGGCTTATAAAAGATTGCTTTTAAAAAACAAAAAAAAAAGTTGCTAGTAAAACAGAAAATGTGCCAGGCCAGTTAGTTTTGCGGTCGCCCGCGTACATTGATCTCTCCAGATAGGAGAACTGAAAATCAGATTGACCATTTTTGCATGATCCATAATTGGAAACATAACCTTTGTGACGTAAGAGTAAAGCGAAGTGCTGATATTGTGTCCGATCACCACCTAATTCTCGCTGTGGTACAAATGAAAGTCTGCGCCATCTGATATGTCTATCAACAGTTCCCTTACCGTAAATTTGATGTTGGCAAACTATACACCCCTGGTTATCAACAAGTAGTAGAATATGATTTAAACAGATTTGCAGAACACGAACAAAATTCAAGTGGTGGAGTAGAGGAACGTTGGATATATATAAAAACAAACCTTATAGAAACACGTGAGAAAGTACTAGGACGCTATGTCAGTGGAAGAAAAGAGTGGGTGAGTTCTTCAACCTGAGCCCTTATTAAAGAAAAAACTTTGAAAATATTGAAGACAGTGAAAAATCGCTCAGTAAACGGATCGAATTCGAAAATCAATATGGCTTGTTGAAGAGACAAACGAGCATACACAGAACATAAAGCACCAGACCGCCTCATCAAATCAAAAGATGGAATTCTATTATCGAACGTTAATGAACAAATAACACGTTGGCGCATGAACTTCATGGAAAAGTTGGACAATAGCCCAACCTATTGATTGACATGGCCGATACATCTATACCCAGCCAACCAAACCTTCAGAATTCGGTCAGAGTTCTGTACGACAATCGGCAAAATGTTCCGATTTCTTACCGAGTTCGTAACGAAAAACATATGACAGGGTTGGCAAAAATTCTGAACTAGTTCTCTCAAAAAAAAAATCCTCAGACAAATCGAACAGATTTCGTAACAATTTCGAAAGAATTCTTGATAGGGTTCAGATATTGTTCATAATTGTCTGATATCAGACGTTGTCGGTAACATTTGGTTTACTGGGTATTTACCAAACCCCTACCAGAAAATTAGAATATTAAAGAACAACAAATCCCCAGGCTATTACCGTATTCCACCTGAAATAATAAAATGTTCTCCACAGAAAATAACATTACTTCTTCATCTGCTATTCCAGAAAGTTTGGCGGAAAGAAAAACTGTCCGACGACTATCTGCAAGGCATCCTGATAAAACTACCCAAGAAAGGGGATCTCTCCCAATGTAAAAATTAGAAAGGAATTTCACTTCTCTCTATACGATCCAAATACTTACGAAAATCCTACTCAACAGAATTAATGATAAAGCGAAAATAAAACTACGGCAGGAAAAAGCTGGTTTTCGAGCAAATGGTATTCCTGCACTATCCTAGACATATTTTTGGTATCCCAAGCATTCATTGTAATAAATCTAAATACTAACCTTCTAAATAAAATAAGAAATAAGGCAATTGTTCACATAGAAAAAAAATTATTACGTTTTGTTGCACGATTCGTGCGCATGTGACAAATGGACATTTTTTTGATATTTTAACCGCTTCGCTATGTGTCAACCGACCAGTAAAATAAGTTCTTCTATGTTTTAATAATCTATCCAGTGATATCCATTTTACCATTATCAGGTAAGAATTAAATAAGGTACGAGTATAACAATATATTTTGTGAAGCTTTGGTGGACCGTTACTCGATCACTAGCGAGTTTGTTTATTTTTATAGCTTTATAGTTTGGAATTATTAACCGTCTGGACCAAGAAGCTTAAAACTCAAGAAGAAATTAAAACAGATTGAACACAATTTTTCAATTCTATTCGGTTTTTTTTTTTGGATTTCTACGAGGGTTGCAATTTATATTTCGGGTCCAGTAATAAAAACGAAAATTTATCATTAGAAATGTTTTTTAAAATATTCTCCGTGAAGATCAATAAACACTTTATTTGGCACTTTTCCACACCGTTTGAGACACCTCCAAAACATCCAAAACATGAATTTTAACGCTTCACCATCTGCTTCAAGCTTCGAAAACCGTTGACCACGCAGCTTATTCATGATGTAAGGGAATAAGAATAAGTCGTTGGGTACTAAATCTGGGCTGTTAGGCGCATGACCCATCAATTCGACATCCTGAGTGCTCACATAGCCCATTGTTTTAGCGGATGTGTGAGAGCTCGCGTTGTCGTGATGCAAAATGGTCCGTCTTCTCTTCTTGTTTTTTTTTATTACTTCGAAAAATGTTGCCAACGTTTCTCTAAAGGCACTGTGGTCACGTGACCGTTTATACCGAAAAAACTCGATCATTTGCTTCGATGTGTTTCTTCCACCAACATTTTTTTTGGATTTCGCTCGTCTTTTAAGACCCATACCGACGATAGCTGTTTTGTTTCGAGCACATATGCATAGATCCATGATTAGTCACCTGTGGCAATGTTTTATATCGCATTTAAGCTACCTCGATTGTATTTTTTCAACATTTATTTGCTCCTATCGACAGGAGCCTTTTTTGAGCATTCGTCAAGTTATGTGGGATCCAAAAAGAACAAATCTTTTTCACTGCCAAATGAAAGCTCTATGCAAAAAAGATCCCAATAAATAAGCACCCAAACTGAAAACGAAATAAAGATCTGAAAATGGGGATTTATTTTGTTTTGAAACTTATCCCCAATTCTGGGAATGAAATAAAAACCCAACAAGATGAAAAAACCCATTTTCGAGTTTTTATAATTTATTTATTTATTTATTTTTCCATAATATATGGTGATATATGGTAATTTAGAAAGATTTTTAACTTTTTTATTGAACAATTTAACACAGTTTTAGATAAACACCTGCATTGTATCTTCAACAATTTTTGACAATATGGACATTTATAATGCTCTAATCCCTTGAAAATTGCATCGAAAGTATTTATATGTTTGTATGGTAAAAAAACAATATAAGTATTTGTCATTCTGTATGTGCAGAAATTACATTCACGTTATTTCGAGCCATAACTTCCAATAACAAAATCTTCGATTTAACTTCGGCAAAAGCAGACCTAATCGAACCTGACGGCAGCGCGGAAGTGCCATTATTTTATGTTACGCCACAGATGCTTGCTTGGAAGCTTTGACGTATTTAAGCAATAAAAACAATTCAAATCTCAGCTTTAAGAGTAAAAAACATAAATTTTGTCGGAGTGTAAAAGGTGTAAAATTTTAAAATTCGCGCAAATTTTTAAATTCTACAAAATTATTCTTCTTTTTTGACCAAATGGGTATTTTTTCATTTGCTTATGTCGTCTTTGACTGGGCTGATTGGTCAGTCTTCCTTCATGAATTAAATAAAACTAATTTATTCCATGTTTTCCCAACGTTTCGTTAGCTTTTTTCTAAAATAATATTTGCGGCTTTATTTAATTTTTGAAATTTAGGACTTGTCTTCGTAATGAAATAATGCCCTAATTAACAGAATGAATTAAAGTCCCAAAAATGATGAAACAACACCCTAAAAGTAATTGTTGTTGTTTTCTGTACAAACATTTTTGGGGCCTTATTTCATTTTCAGTTTGGTGACTTATTTCTTGGGGCTTTTATGCATAGAGCCCCAAATGAACGTGCAATATCTTATTGATGTTTGTCACAGTAATGCCCAAGTAATCCTCAATCTCACAGTATGTTACACGTCGGTCTTGCTTTATTAGTTTAAGCACAGCACTGAACGGCTTCCGAGACTGAACTCTTGGTACCAGCGATTTATAGTGGTCTTAGATGGTGCTGCTGCATCACCAAAAGTCGAAACAAGTTGATAGACACTTTTGTGTCTATAATCCAAGCCGAAAATCGTAAAAAAAAAATCATCGCACGAACCTTTTCAAGGGTTATTTCCTTTTTTGACCGAGATACATTTGTCAACACACTGTAGCAAAACAATTCGCGCTCAAATTACAAAACGTTCTAACTGAAGTTATACTAAAGTATGTCAAACTTCCCTTTGGAAGTCACGGTTTGCATCTGGCAAGACTAGGATTGCCAAGACCTTATATTTTCGCCTTAAACAAAGATTTTGTAGTGTCTAGAACCGATAAATTATTGTATGAGTATAACCAATAATTTGTTACAACAGAGAACTAATTGGTTACTGCAAAGGTCTTATCTGTTGTCACCACCAAATATTGGTACCAACATGTACGTCCTAATTGGTAGACCGCCATAATCTCCATATAGTTTTCGATTGTTATAACAGTTTTATTGTCTGTGAATATCGTCATAATATCATATCATCCATCAAATTATATCTTAAACCATGTTACCATTTATACTATGACATGGTGGTGATTGCAACCGAAAGTCTGTTTATTCAAGCAAGTTTTTATAGTTCTGACCGAGTTGCAACTGCTCTTTTACTGTGTGATATATTTTCCCGAATATAGAATCAGGCTTAATTGCATTGTAGTAGCATTACTCAGAATACATCAAAACTTTAACGCTATTGGTAAAAAAAAACAAAACCCTTGCGTTAGCGGAAACATATAAACCTAATCAACATTCAGTTCTAGCGATCAGTTCTCTGTTTGTGAGGACTATATAAAAAAATAAACTAATATGGTCAAGCTTCCGTAGGAAAGTTTATAAGTCGCTTATAACGCATCAGGCTAAATTAGAGCAAAAATCAATCTAGTTTGTGACTTTTAGAGCAACAGAACTTCAACTACGGCATGGGGACATTTCGAGAACATCCACCGATTTGAGGAAATTTCTTCAAGATATACAGATATGGTACAATGCTCTATTTTTAACTTTTTGTGGTGGCTATTCTGTTTTGATCCAGTTTTGCAACAGGAAATTGCTCGATTATAACGTACAATAAGAAACTTAGCCAAGAGCAGAGTAAATATCTGTTTTCTAGATCGACAGGACCTCAAAAGTAAAATTTACCGATATGGTTTAATTCTACCCGAGGAGGGTGTGGGTTGATTGCACTGCTCTTTGCGAAATTTGGTCTCAATCGGATGTAAAAGGTGACTTCTGTAGTGGCTACGAAAATATGGGCCAATTTCAATTGGGCTCGTTCATGGCCCAAATTTGAACAATAGCCAAGTTCCATCGAAATTAGTTCATAATTACGAGCTGTTCTTTGATTATAGATGAACGTACGGTCGGGCATCGCTCAATTAGAATGTCCAAAACTGAAAACAGACATTCCGGTTTTAATGACCAAATCAGATAGACGGTTTCTCAAATATAGCAGACATGCCGGTTTATCCGGTTTCGAGTTTTCCGGTTTTTTGCTTCAAAATCGGAAAAAATTCAAATACTTTATAGCTCCCACACATATGTTCAACCGATTTTATGTCTTTAACTCTAGAAGTTACATAGTACATCCAATATTGATGAAATTGGTTACAGTTCATAACGATCGATCAGCAATTAGCTTAGATAAAAATGGGAAATACCGGTCCCCGTTTTGATATAGCTCCAGAGCAAAGATCTTTCACGATATAACACGCAACCGCTCTAAAACATCCATTTTAATTCCGATTTTGATCACATTTCTTGTAGTATTTTTCGATTGACAAAACCGGAATGTCGGTTTGGTTTTTCATTTGAAAAAAACTCCAAAATGCAGGTTTTCTGAAAACCTCGTTTTTTTGACACTCTACGGCCAATGGAATCAGTGGTGTTACTTTAAGGTTTTACATGCATCAGCATACACAGAGAACAGATTCGTTGTCACAAACGAATTTTTTGGCAACCGACTGATTGAGGTTGCATACACCTCCTGTATTCCATCAGTTCAGCCGAATGTTAGTTAGTGCACAGCAATTTTCATTAATTGGATCTGAAGTACCGGTGAAACATTCGAAGTATCCGAACCTCCAAAATTTTTTTTCAGCGAAGGCAAACAATTTTTTGCTTACACACTTGAAGTACTCTACAACATAGGGAGGGTCATGTCGAGGAAAAAATGGAACAGATGATAAAAGATTTTTACTGAAAAAAGTCAACATATCTGCAAAACTATTAGTTGCCACAACCACCACTTGTGGCAACTAAATACCTTTTCCGCGTTTAATTGGTATGACCGATCAATAAGCTGTGTGTGCTGAACGATGATTATAAACCTGCATAGAAGCTTAAACCTAAAACTTATATAACTAGGTACATAAATGGCTGTACAAAATTTATTTTACTACTTTTCTAGTTTTCGTTGCAAAATTAGAAACAGCTGAAGAGTCTGCCAGACAACCAAGCCAATTCGAGAGCTGCTATATATATTTCTGGCCTAAAAATTAAAATGCGAATATTTATGATCGTACATTTCACCAATTTTTTGCGTTGATTCTGAAAAAGAAAAAAACAAAAAGGTCTCGAACCAGAATAAAAAACTGTTCAAGTCATAATAATGATAAAAGACCGAATAAATATAAACACAAAAAAATTCTATTGAAAAAATCGTTTTCGACTTTTGTGTCCGATTTTATTCGAAAAAATCGACTTTTGTGATCGATTTTCATTGAATAATCGACGTTTTTCTATCAGCACAGCAAATATTTTTATTTTTTTTTATTTTCGACTCAGAATCAGAAGCTGACTCGATTTAGAGGTTGTAATTAAACTGCATGTTGCAGTTGTTGTCCGATCTTAATGAAATTTGGCAGAAGTATTTTTTTGGATCAAGAACAGACGTTATTTCATTTGAGAAAATTGGTTCAGATTTAAATATAGGTTCCTCACATATGTTTAACCAATTTAATGTCTTTAGGTTTTAGAGCTGAATATTACAATTCAATATTGGGACCAATAACGGATAAAGTTACTCAAATCTCGAATAGAAAAAAAGTCGATCAGCCGACTTTTTACCGCCAAAAAGTTGATTAGTCGGAAGACGACCTAAAATATTTTTTTGTTATAAAAAAAATTTCGAAAGTCGACTTTTTGCTTCGACTTAACCCTAATGGGGTATAATAGCACAACAGATCGGATCATTTGTAAAATGTATTAAAATAAGTCGCGGTTGAATCATGGTACTTTTAATGCCCAAAATGCATCAAAAAAGTACAATTGCATCAACTTTTGCACCCCTGATTTGGGTTTATCTAACACCGCCAGTTCAGTACACATTTGGTATGTCAAACAGAAGTGTCAGAACCAGTCGCTTGTTTTTTTCCTAGCGACTTTCATAAACCCAACTCCACTCGAGATTGAGTGAGTGACAAGGTTTCATTCGGTTGGGTTTTCGAACTACATCCATAAACAAGCTTTCCGCCCATTTTGCTGCCAAATTCCATACATGTTGCAATACATTTATGCACGAAATTAAAAAGACTAACTCCACAACTGAGGTTCGCATTTATGAAAGAAATCTGCATTCTCTGGATTCTAACTCAAAATCTATTACAATTTGTATGGCAATTTCGCAGAATCGAAGTGTGTTAATCTCTTATTAGTATATGTGACGCGCAAAATAGAAAGGAGCCTAAGGGTAAAAACTAGTTTTGTTCAGGAGAGCCATTTTAAAGATTTAAATGCGTGAATCATTGGTGTACCATCACTTTCATAAAACGCGCATATCTCTGGGAGGGAACAGTTTTGGGGCATGGGATCGGTCTCATTCGATGCTCAGATGTTGTCCACATCAAAAAAAGTGAAAATTGATTCCTTTCTCTATGCGCTGTCATATATATAGAAGTGCACATTCACTGTGTTTCGGAACAAAATCTATTACAATTCAAATAGAAATTTCGTTGAAATTTGAAGCGAAATGGATTCGTTCGTGTAAGCCAACATTGACTAAGTTTAAATGTTGTACCTCTGGTAAAACATTAGCAACCTTTCGACACCGTGTGCAATCAATTGTGTTTTAGCGGCATATGTTTTCTCTTTAACGAATCCTTTGACTAAAACCGGAACAGAAAACATCATTCGAAAAGACTTTGTCAAGCTACCAAAAAAAAAAGACAAATACCACTCAATAAAAGGAACCACACAAATTTGTTAAAGATCCTGCAATCAAAAATAATTCGGCAATTTTTGTTTTTGCTTCTACGAAAGTAATCAGCAAAAAAGGGTGGTATTTGCACCACCACGTTCTGTCAGTCATTTCTGGTATGTAGGCATTGTGTAGTACAATGCATTTCCAACCACATTTAGGAAATACAAAGGAATGCACAAGAAAGGAATTTCACGTATCTCGAAGATCGATTCGCAAAAAAAATCTCACACATGCACACATTTTCATTCGAACGAATGCAATTGGAGTCTGAGATTGGCTTGAGATCTCACATCCTGAATATTTCCCACAAAAGGAACACAAATGCAGAAGAAGCAATGGAAAATAATTGCTTTTGAATAATTATTAAAACAAAAACGAAAAGATTCTGTTGTAGTTGATGAATACAACCGGATCATATTTGCGAAGATCATTGCACTTTGGTTAGCAGATTTTCGGCCAAATAGCGGGGATATGATTTCACATAATGAACGGTATCGTTTTCATTCGAGTTTGTATGTTTGTACAAGAGCATCTGATAAACACGACTGGTTTATTTCTGGATCTTAATTCAATATAGCTTTAAGTTTTAAGAAATCTTTAAAAATAACATTCTTGGAAGACATGTACATAATTATGTATAAGCAGAACGCCACAAGTTGGAGAATTAGGGAACAGCGAAATAATTTGAATTACTATTGATGTTCTAAATTAGAAATGTAACTCCCAGTCAATTATTACAATTTTAATGGAAATAGACGTCCGAAATCCGAGGATTCGGTTCATATTTGCAGGCAACAATTACAAGTAAGTATACAATATTGCTAGAACAATTATGCTTAGTTCATAGTTTGATTTGAGACCACACGCAAAGAAAATATATGGTTACACTATGGTCACCGTAACAATAATATGTTCTCTACAATAAATACATGTTCGTCGCAACCATAGTATTGTTTTTTGAATTTCATTTTGACAATAGTATGATTGCGACAATATTACTATTGTTGAAATGTAATAATAGTATTATTGCCAAATTTAGAAATGAAAATATGGTTGTAGCAACCATATAAACAAGGTTGGTGTAACAAAAGTATTGTTGTTTAAAATTTACGTTAACAATAATATGGTTACGGCAATCATACAGTATGGTTGCGACTATGAACATAACAAACCAGGTTTTATAGAGCATGTGTGTGCGTATATTTTTTTGATATACCAAAAAAAACACATACACACGATACAGTGCATGTTTGTTGTCCATTATAAAAAACACCAATCGGAAGGTAGTTCGAGGGATTTTTGTTGTGTTTACTTTGGTGAAATACTCTACCACGGACTGGTTCTCGTTTATTTAAAATCTGCCTGCACTAAAGTATATAACCATTGATCATGGGGTTTAATCACATTCGTTTCTTGGGGTCTACGGATGGTGAAGTAGCATTCACTCCTGCTGGGAACTAAACGTATTTTCGACTGCCGTTGGAATATATATTTTTGTTTCTTGAATGGAATGTTCAATAAAAATGTGGCCTCAAATCTGGCTATGAACTAAGTGTAATGCAATTTAAAATAACTTGCTTGATAAAAACTTCTATTTTTGAATAACAACATTACACAATCCTAATAAACAATTTTTGGGATAATAGTATGGTTAAGTGAATCATACTATGGTTGTAAGGATAATAGCATGGTTGCGTGTGAATCATACTATGGTTGTGTGGATCATAGTATGGTTGCGTGTGAATCATACTTTAGTTGTAAGGATCATACTATGGTTGCATGAGAAACATACTATGGTTGTGAGGATCATAATATGGTTGTGAAGTTAATAGTTTGGTTGAGTGCGAATCATACTATTGTTGTGAGGATCATACTATGGTTGTATAAGAAACATACTATGGTTGTGAAGATCATAATATGGTTGTGAAGTTAAAAGTATGGTTGAATGTGAATCATACTATAGTTGTGAGGATCATAGTATGGTTGTGACGATCATAGTATGGTTGAGTGTGAATCATACTATGGTTGTGGGGATCATAGTATGGTTATGTGTGAATCATACTATTGTTGTGAGGATCATAATATTGTTGTGTCTCAACCATATACCCAACAACAGTATGATCCTCTTCCAATATTGTCACCACAACCATACTTTTTTCTGCGTGCATGTACATATCTTTTGAACATTTTGTCAACACAGTCGAAAAGACTTTTAGTTGCAAGCAGTGGTGAAAGGAGCTAGAACATTTTTGGAAAATGTTGAAATTATTACGAGGGTTGCAATTGCTGGTTATACTTGTGTTTTTTCATTTAAGAGCGCATTGTTTTGTTTAAAGTGTGTTGACAAATTCATCTCGGTCAAAAAATGGAATTAACCCGTGACATTTTCGTCGTGGATTATCGACACACGATTATCTCAATCAACTTCTTTCGACTTTTGGTGATGCAGCACCATCAAATCCCA
The DNA here is from genome assembly GCA_963513945.1 of Hydrotaea diabolus. Lineage (NCBI taxonomy): Eukaryota > Metazoa > Arthropoda > Insecta > Diptera > Muscidae > Hydrotaea > Hydrotaea diabolus. Next base: position 83,782,536 of record OY740716.1, on the reverse strand, counting down.
CTATAAATCACTGGTGCATAAAGTTCCATCTAGGGCGCCGTGCGCAGCAGAATGAATTTCGTGAAGGTCGCCCAACTTCGGTCTTTTTGCCAGAAGCCATCGATACTGTGTGTGAACTGATAAAACAGGACCGACATGTGACTTACCGTAAGATAGAGGCTTCCCTGGACATTACTATAAGAAGCATCAACAAGATATTATATATTCAGTTGGGCGTGAAAAAGATTTGTTCTCGCTGGATCCCACAACAGTTTTTTATTGGTGGACCCGAAATATAAATAGCAACCCTCGTAAAAATCAATTCCTTACACTTTTGATCCAGTTTGGCACAAAACTTTTAAATAAAAAATGATTATCGTTATCCAAATGAACTACATACTTTGAAAGGCTCGGGCACACTTTCTAACGCTGCGTATTTGTCTACTTCAAATAGGCAAATTAAGAAAAATGCAGCGTAAAAAATTCTTAAGTGTGCACGGGTCTTAATACAAAATTTTTTAGCAGATAGAAGTTTTAAAGTGCATATGTGACAGCATATGTGCAATGGACTTAAGGGTAAAGAAATCAATTTTCATTTGTTGTCTTTTTTTGATGTGGACAACATCTGAGCTTCGAATGAGACCGATCCCATGCCCCAAAAGTGTTCCCTCCCAGAGATATGCGCATTTTATTAAAGTGAAGTCGACAATTCTAAGCGCACTAGAAAGGGACCTAATCTTTAAAATGGCTCTCCTGAACAAAACTTTTCATCAACTTTTCACTTTTTTTTAATGTGGACAACATCTGAGCATCGAATGAGACCGATCCCATGCCTCAAAAGTGTTCCCTCCCAGAGATATGCGCGTTTTATGGAAGTGAAGTCGACGATTCCAAGCGCAAATAGAAAGGGACCTAATATTTAAAATGGCTCTCCTGAACAAAACTGTTTTTTAACCTTAGGTCCCTTTCTATTTTGCGCGTCACATATAGTTCAGTTATACTTAGTAGGGACATAAACACTGTAACACACGTTTTATGCTGTAAAATAAAAAAGTACTGAATGTTTTTGGACCAAGTATTTTTTAATATATTTATTGATGTATATTGTATCCAAAAGGAATCTACTTATTCGAAATGTCTCCTTTTGCCTTTATATGCGCCTTAAGTCGCACTGGCCAGTCGACAATAGCTGCACGAACCTCGTCCATTGGAAAATTGGCCACAGCTTGAACCAAAGCAGAGATCCAATGTTGTGGTATCTTTTGTAACAAACCTTGTCCTCTTAAACCGTCCACAATTTGTAATCCAATGGGTTCAAATCTGGACTGCCTGAGGGCCATTGTTTCGAAGCCAGGCCTGGGACGTTTTAGCCTTATGTGCCGGCACAGAATCCAGCTGGAAAGTTCATGGCTGGTTTTGGAACAGGGAATTGTTAAGAGGTTTCACAACAGCTTCCAAAACGGTTTCTTGGTAAATTTTGGCCGATATTTTGACTCCTTGTTCGCAGAAATGCAGGTCAGTGACCCCATCGTATGAGACACCCCACCAAACCATGACTGAAGCTGGGTGATGACTCTTTTTTTCACCCTTGGGATCAGTTCAGATGCTTCCTTAGATCTAACATTTTTTGCTTGTTAAATTTTTCCTGAATGGTAAAAATTTTTTAATTGGTGAACACAATTTTTCTGTGCGTTTGCATTTTTCAATCCTATTTTTTTTAAAGCTGCAGTCAATAAATGTCCTGTACGTCGTTTGAAAGCCCCAAGTCCCAAGTCTTTTAATGATTCGACTCATGGACTTTTGCGTGATATTCATCTCACGGGCCATGATTTTCTGTTTTCGGAGCGGATTTCTGCGAATTTAATCGCAATATAATTCTTATACTAACTGACTGGGACCTCCTGTTAACGCCGGCTCTCAACGGCTTATGCTTTTTATAGAGTCGTTGCATGGCTTTGAGATAAATCTTTTTCCGGTACTTAAAGGTTTAAGCCCGCAGCTGAAAAATTATTATAAGTTCTCGACCGGAGACTATCCTGGGTTTACTTGCTGATAGTCGTACGTACAACTATCCACGGCTATACTAACCCTAGTGAGATAACTTTATTTTTTATACTGAAAAGATTACGATACGTTTGAAAGGCGTACATATCTTCATTCCCTTTAAACGACAACAAAGAAAATCTTATAACTGATTTTTTGAATTGAGATCATTTATTTAGACAATTATTTATCATTTATAAACGACTTTTGCAAAAATGAATAATAAAAATAAAAAAAAAGTTACATTAAGTTTGCACTTCAAGTTCATTAAAAAATGCACCGTCTTCGCTAAAGATCTTAAATTGAGTTAAAAAAAATTATACATTTTTGCACTTTATTGTAGTAACTACATCTATGTCACCTTATAAAAGAAATTTCATTTATTCCTATCGATATTATTTCCCTTCTGATTGGCAGAAATCATATTATGGGAATAAATTTTAAAAGAGTTTATGTAAGCCATATTTAACATCCCATAAAATATTGCCATAGGCCATCTATTTGTTTTTCTAGGGCACGACATCAATGAACACATTTGGTCGAACGTATCGACCCCATCCTTCGTTTAATTATAATGCAATATCATGTCCGGCTTTCCAGTTGTGTCATCAAGCTTACCTATTTCATTACAGGTGGATAACAAATATACGATTTTAGATGGTTGTTCTTGTATTGGCTTTATATTCTCATCAGACTCTAAACAATATACAAGCTAATCTTCCACATCACTTTGTACATCATCCTCTACTAATCCATCTTCCACATTCTGATTCATTTGAGGCATCCCAATCGCTTTGTAACAAAGTAGCAATTTTGTCACCAGCCATGGTGGTTTTATATGCAATTTTTTTTAAGTCATAATTCTGAAAAACATCAAGTATGAAAGAATGCAAAAGTTACACAAAAGATAACGATACTCTTTTCGACGTACGATGTGCCAATTTATCGAAAACTAACGCACTTACCGAACAAAAACAAACCCCACTGACAAGCTGTTGCTAACGCATGAGATAACTGAATGCTAGAAGTTTCTCTCATAACGATCGAAAGACTGAAAGAAAAAAATTCAAAACGCGTACGTCTCTAAGACGTACCTTATCTATGCAGGGCTAAATTGATGCTACGGCTATTCTAAATTCCAACATGTACTCTGAAGATTTAAAAACTCAGGACTCGAGGAAGAAATTCATGCTTTATTCCACAAAGGTGTATATGATACTGAAATACAAAAATTCAATCAGACGAATGAGTAAAATAGTTAAAGATCATATTTTCTATGTAATCGACAATATGAGAGACAAATAACGTTATTGAATATGAAATCGGACCTCTGAATAATGCTTTTTCGCAAATACAATTGAAATCCACTTCACCTGGTTTCGTGCTAAAAGCTATAACAATTTGCCTCCTTCGCACATACACTTAAAATTCATGTTTTTTGGATTCCATCTCGAAATACAATACGAATGATTTTGTGAAGTTGACAGCCGAAATCCAATTAAAATGAAATCCAGTGACAGCCAAAATCAAAAGAAATTCTGTGGATTTCGTTGGTATCTGCGAATACCGTATAAGCTAATAATAGCCATGTTCTTTTCAGGTTACTTAACAAGCATTTGTATGGAAGTAACTCGGTAAGCAAGCGAGTTGGCTGTTACTAGGTAACGAAATGAGTTCGCACACGGCTTCTATTAAATAAAGTTAAAAACATATGTTTTTTGTTATTGATACAGAAAGAAATGATAAGAATGAAAGAAAATAAAAACAAACGCGATACAATCATTTTCATAAATTACAATGATGCAAAAGCGGTAAGTGAAGATGTTTTTTGTTAAGATTTAGAGAAATTTCGATGTACGTATATTATTTTAAGAGTGACTGAACGAAAATTGTGGACCAGAAACGAGACGTTGGTGCTGTCTTGCTACAAAGCCAGAAAGAAATTTGAATGTCCGAGGCGAAAAAGATATGCCTACCAACGAAATTAAATTTGTCAATAAAATGATAATAAAACAAGAAACTAGTAGTAGTAGTTTATGATGTTCTATTTAACATTTTGATGCATATTGTAATTTAGCTTTAATAGGCCCCAGTGGGCTTCGAATTACATGTCAATAAAGAAATGAAATAACAAAATTCGTTTTCCACAATTTGCTTTGCCTTCTCTTTTTGTTTGTAAATAAACTTTTGTTAAGCTTATGCTGCCATCTGATTGAAAATGTTGCCAGAATATCATATTGATAACTAACTAGGTAAATAAGCTAGTTGCCAGAAAAGAACACGACTAATATATAATACGACGATTTCGCCTGTCAATTTCCATACAAATTGTAATAGATTTTGAGCAAAAATCCAAAACTTTGATTTCTATTGCACATGCAAATAAGGCATAAAGTTAAATAACACGTCTGTCTAGAGCTTAAGCAAGGTCGGACTCAATATATTAGATTTTTTACACAACGCAAAACCGTAAAAGTTTAACCTTCTAAAGCTGCAGGAACTCAAATCGGGAGGGACCTTTGTGTTTGTGTGAAAAACATGGAGCGGTCCAATGTTGCTCGCTTAAAACGCTCGATCCTAAATTTGTAAGGTTTCGGATGAAAAATGTGTCTTTAAAAGCTTTTGATTTTAAAATAGGGAAAGACTTTGTGTAGGTGCTATAGGGAAATATGGACCCTTGTGTTTCAATTTCTACGCGGTTTATTAATGGTCACTTAAAAGGTACCATGCAAAAATTTGATGTGATCGGCAGTAATTTATGGCTTCTAGAGCTGCAAGACCTCAAATTAGGAGGAACCTTTGTGTAGGACCTATTTGAAAAGATGGACCGATATGGTCCAATTTCACAATGGCAATATGTTGGTCACTCGTTATGCTCTGTTCGAAATTTGGTTGTATGTAGTTTTTAGAGCTGTATGATCTGAAATCTGGAAGTACTATACGAAAATATGGATCTATATATTCCAGTTTTACTGCAGTTAATTTATGGTCGCTTAGAAGATACCATGCAAAATTTGGGTGTGATCGGGGTAATTTGTGGCTTCTAAAGCTGTAGAAACTTAAATCGGGAGGGACCTTTATATAGGAGCTATTTGAAGGCTTGATCCGATATGGACAATTTTTCCCAAAGATAGGTGTTGGTCACTCGTAATTCGTTGTGCGAAACTTGATCGAAATCGGGTGTAATATGTGGTTTTTGTAAGTTCTGAAATCAGGAAGTACCTTTTATGGGGGCTATACGATATGGATCTATATAGTCCAGTTTCACTGCAGTTAATCACAACGTATCATGCCAATGAATCTATATAGTCCAGTTTCACTGCAGTTAATCATAACGTACCATGCCAATTTTGAGCGTAATCGGGTGTAATTCTTGGCTTCTAAAGCTGTAGGTTCTGACATCGATAAACTTTTATGTGTGATATCAAAATATAGACCGATGTGGACCAATTACAATAGGTTTTGTCTTTTTTTGAAATCGGTTCACAATTGCAACCTGTACTTTGGTTACGACGATAGACGGTCAGACGGACGAACGTCGGTCGTGGAATTAGATAGTGATAGAGATCTCCATTCCTTTAAGGTGTTGCAAACATCTGCGTTAAGTTATTCTACCCTGTACGACATAGTGGTTTAGGGTATATAAAGATTGACATTTAAGAAAATTTATAGAAAAATTTGGTGAGTCCACACTTTATTATTTCCGTGGGTATTTTTTTCATCGGCACCGCACGCTTTGGTGTGCTCGGTGTGTTGCTTCATACGCTCGTGTAAAACGCACCAAAGCAACATGTTTAAGTACTGTTCAGACCGACACAACCAACAAAATGCATAAAAATGTCAACATCTTTTTACACAAGTTCTTCTGCAAAAATTCATACCAAAGCAATACTACCAAAAATCATCAGCTGTGCAGCGATAACATAAACAAGTAAAAACGTTGTTTAGTTCGGTCTGGCCGAACCATATACTTACACTGCACGCTACTAAACTGCAATAAAAACCGTTTTGAGCCTATAACTCCATCTCAATAAAAAATTTAAATTACTCTAAGTTTGAATACGTGGTAAAATTTGCGATAATATGAGTACCCATATGTTCATATTGATTATTTTTGACAGTGCGAAACGTTTATAGGCAGCAGGATCCGAAACGCCCGGCAGCCATGCTCGTTTTATGGGGTATTAAGTGCTTCCCAACTAACAGTACCAGAATTTTAACCATTATCCGTTTATAAATTTATAAGTGTTTTTTTTTGTTAACTAGAAATGTTTTTTTGTAATTTACTTTAACCCATTAATGCCCAGAATTTTTATTTTGGAATTTTGAGGCGAAATTTTGCACACATGTTTCTTGGGGGCTTAGAAACATACTTTGTTCAGCAACTTTGAGAATAAAAGTGGGTAGGCTGGAGTTTTCGGCCAGCAACTTAAGATGCCACTGGGCAGATAGCCAGCAAATTGAAAATACATATGTATAGTTCAAACGGTAAAATAAAATTTTATTTATTTTTTGTAATGTTTTAAAATAATTATGCTAACTTCATTTATAGGAAGAAGAAAACTAAATACGAGTATTGAACTACTTGTTATGAAATTCTGTGAAACATTTGTTAGGGTGGAGAGAAAGAAACATTTATACAAATGCCGTGCGCCCACCGCACTGTTTACAGTTTTATGTGATGACTTAAGATGTTAAAATTATATAAAACATATTCGGAAACAAAATCCTGAAACTAATGATGTTGACACATTACTCTACAGAAAAAACACTTGTCACTAAACAAAAAGTTCATGCAACTGCCCATTGGCACCTAAAGTTTCCATCAACATAAATCACCACATTACTCAAAAATGCACACAGTACATTGACAGTAAATTGATTTGAATTAAAAACGATAGTTTAGGCTTATTTGTAACTAAACCCGTGTGTTAGGCCAGTAAAAATTCGAACACACTTAAAAACTTACATTTTAAATCAGCAACCTCAGTCAAAACTTGATTTTGAAATGTGCTCCAAAACTAATTATAAAATGCAAACCACAAAAGCAAATGAAGTGAAATAAAATGTAAAAGACGCATGCTTTTGTTTGCTTAATAATAGAACCATTATTTCTTTATAATACACTCTCATTTTATTCTGAGAGTATGCAAAAGTGAAAGTTCTACTGGCAACTTAAGTTGCCAATGGGCATTAATGGGTTAATACGGCCAAAAGGCATATATAAGTATGTACCTAATTACAAGTCTGGATGAAACGAATGGCAAGAAATAAAAAATACGATTTGTTAAGCAAATATTTAAAAAAGTGAACTTTCCCCCGGGGTAACTTTAGTCCCTTAAAGTCAAACTTTTCCCCCTCGAGGGCCGATATCTCACATAAACAATTCCAAACAAGTTATGACCATAAGTCATCATTATGCAACATTTCAAAATCCTATGTTGATTCATTTGCCCGCTATAGTCCTTTCAACAGTCACTCTGTAGGTTGGACATGGCCAGATCGTCTTAGAATTTTACGACGATTAATTATATATAAACTGTATAGGGTTTCCGATAAATATTTCGTGGTGTTGCAAACGAAATGACAAATTACCAACCATCCAACTTTTGATTGATTGTATAAAAACGGTGGTACTTTTAGAAGCTTTTTTGCACCGTTTCTTCCAATCTTGAAAAAATTTGGCACATTTTATTAGGATTGATAAGTAACAAGCTCGGAAAAAATGCTTCGTATAATACTGCAAGACAGTGTTCTTAAGGGTAAAAATGTCAAACCGGAACATTTGTAAAATGTATAAAAAAGCCCCAAATAAGCCGCGATTGTATCAAGGTACTTTCGATGCCGAAAATGTATCAATAACGTACTATTGCATCAACTTTTGCATCCTTGGTTAAAGGTGACCGAAAATCCGGACATTCTAGCATGGACTTATGGCTTTCAAAAATAAACACAACAAATCCAAATGAAATTATTTTAACAATCTGGGTTTATTAAGAACCCGGTCCATAACTTTATGTAGCCCAAGAGCCTGGTTTCAGTTGACTTATCAGCATATCTAATAGAGCAGGTTATAATATAGGGCATAGCATGCTGACACATGCTCTAAACGGGCGATCAATAGTCAATATGGGCATGTGGGTAATTAAATTAAAGCAAATTTTTCTACGTTTTTTGCGCCCTACTATTGTATGGACGATGAAGAGTATATTATGAGGATCGGGCTGGCCGAATTGAACTACGTTTTTACTTGTTTTTATTCTATTTTAATGTTTTGTTTATGGAATTTAATTGTTTTTTTGGTTTTTACCTCTGTTGTTTGTTACTTTTTTTATTAAATTAAAATGTATGGTTTTAATAAAAAGAACTTAAGAAAAGTGAGCGACTTTTTTTTTAAAAATATCCCCGTTATGTGCCACTTTTTAAAATTTCTTAACGGTAACCCTGGTCAAAGTCACTTGAATGAAAATGCTAAAAGTACATTTTTGTGAAGGTTTGATGATTATTGTAAAGCCTAGTATTCACTTGAAACGAAATTTTCGCTTAGGAGTTTTGCATATATCTCAACGCGGAAGAATAGTAGTGTAGAGCAGAGTAGAAGAAGCAGACATTGCTCATTTTTAAATAAATTATTTAATAATATTCATTTAAATACCCTTCAAAACAACGAATTCACAACATTTGTTGATGTATTATTTTGACCAAACAATTATTAGAAAGTTAATTTTCGTTTGCAAATGGTGAAAAGGGATACACTGCTCTCATAATCAGCCCTGTAATAGTTGCAAATTTCGCCACTTTTTCGCTTCAGCTGAGTTCTACCAAACGAAACTTGCTAAACGGAATTTACCAATGGTAAATTTCGTTTGCTTTTCTTCACGCATTTCTTATGGGAGGGAAAATTTCGTTTTAGGTGAATACAAGGCTTAAATGTTTGAAATAGAAATTTAGCTTTACTTACATCAAGAAATTTGAAAGTTTAAATTTCTTATATCTTTTATAATTATATTTGGCTTTAGGTCGTGTAATAAAAAACTTGAATTTTTGAATTTTTCAAATTTTAATAAATTTTTCCCAATATTTTTAAATTGACTTCTTCAATCATCTTCACGGGTGTCTACTTATATATGTATAAAGCAAAGAAACAATGTCATTTGTCCGTCTGACTTCTGACTGATTTTTGGCTTAAACTAACATCTATGGTAATAAATTTAAACAAAAATATAAATGAATGAGGAACTATTCCCCGCTAAAGAATTGCTAAATTTACAAGAGCAAATAACAATTAAGAACTTAGAATCAAATATAACAAAGACGCTTACCTTATCATTAGAGGGCTGGCAAATCTCAATTCTAATCAATTATGTCTACTAATTAAAGGGGAGTGGTCTTCATTCAGATAAAATGCCATAAAATGTGAATACAACTACTCAAAACGTTAGACGGCTCGACTCAATAAACGTACCGGCTTGTGAGATTCTCTGAATAGGCCAAAATGCATCACTGAACAATTGACGAACATGGTTGCATTGTCCTTGGCAAATTCGCCAATTGATACAGTCTTTTCGCTACAAAAAACTAGTTTTCCACACTGACTGAGAGGACAACCACGGCTAAAATACCAGCATACAATGGCAATGTGACGAACTGTTTTTATTTTAGATTTTTCCAACCATCAGTACGTGTAAAAACCATGTCTGTCTGCATGTTAATAGCCGGAAGTTCATGTGCTAACAGAAACTGCAACTCTGTGGTCATCTATTACAATTTATGGGTGACTGAATATTGATCTATTACAATTCGAATATGAGTACAGCTGACGACTGTTTACCATATGTCTTCAGCAGCTGAGTTGCATTCTGTTATGCGGATGTGTGCCAAAGAGCAAATATGACATATGGTTGCTTATCATGTTGTTTTTGTTGTTGGAGGGGTGGGGGCGGAGGTTTATTCGGCGAAAAAGCCGGTGTTGTTTTCTTTCTTCAGCCCATTTGAACATATGGCCTTTAAAGGGGAGAAACACATATGTTTGTGAGAAATATTAACGTATTCATCTCGTTTTTGTGACTGCTGTAGCAGTGGGTAGCTGTCATTGGGGGTATGTAGTGTTGTTGTTATATTGTTTTTGTTTACGTTGGGCATATGTCAAACATAAATCAACACACATAGCTACGTACATATGTATGTATGTCAGCTGCACTGAAAATGTAAACAAACCGAAAACAAGAAAAATTAGTCTTCCGAGCAAGATGAAGAAATAAAATCACAAAATACTTTTGAAAATAAAGCAAAATTCAACACTTAGCTTTGATTCTTTTGTAGATTTGTACATTCTTTCTGTTTTTATTCGAATATAACAACAGCAGCAAAACAACGGACCGATGGTGGCCCCAATAATCGGCGGCAATTGGCAAACATCGAAAAATACGATGTTTTTGTAATAGATTTTCTTGCATGTGTCAAGAATTGTTGTCATGTGTAGTGGCTTTTCTACCTTGTTTCCCACCCGCTTGCGACAACAACAATCACCGACCGACCGATCGACTGACTTTTCTATAGTAAAGCGCTTCCCCAAACGCCACATGTCACATGTATGTATGAATGTATGTCCGAGTAGAGTGTGCTGAACAAGTAAAGAATTCGAGAAGTCGCCTTTTATGTGCTTTGCGACGATACCTCGTTTACGAACAAACGGCCGACGATACATGTGTAGGGTGTTGTGTGTAGCTGTTGCTGTCACAGAATTTTATATTTTTCGAAATACGCCAACACATGTACACCATCACGGCACGACGACGACGAGTGTGAAGTGAAAAATAACTTTTTTTATATCCGTGATCCGTGGAAAAACAGCAGACTCACCCAGCAAAAAGCCACCTGGACATAAATGTTATATTTATGAAATTATACCCGAAAGTACAATAGTTTTCAGCATTTCCCTCGAAAAACACCAAGAAATAAAGCAAGTGACTATTTTTTTTTCTTCGGTCGTAATCAATGATTTCGCCGAATGTGGGGAAAAAACACAATTAATTTCTATCTCATTTTTTTTACTTTTTTGTTGCTTTCGAAGTCTACAACAAAAGCGAATTAAAATTTTTCTGTGAAGTGTGTAAAAATAAAAGAATTAAATTAAAGGAGAAATAAAACAACGAAAGGTAAAATAATCATAAAAACGTAATTCCACAAATCGGGGATTTTATCAACTAGGAAGAGAGGGTTCCCTCGCTCCTCCACAATACGCTACGGTTTGCCAAAGTAAGTTAGTTTCCATTACAAGTTATTCTTATCACAAAATATTTAACATTTTTAGACGATGCCGCCGTACCCTCTTTTTTAGGCTATGATAAGGTGGTGCGCCTTTTATTCTCTTAAATTTTTTTTTTAATTTTCTTATGGATTCTTTAGCTCTTTTTCTTCCTCCCCCACCCCCTTCAGCATGCCCTTGGCTCATATATTCTCTATTCCTCTCTCTGGAGCTAATCGCATGGTCTTTCCTTTTCGTCGTTATTTTTTTTGTCACATTCATGTGTTTTGTGTGCACTTCGCAATTTCCATCTCTTGGCAGTCGCTGGCGCAGAGCTGCCAATATTGACGATTTTATAAGTGAAATTTAAGCCAACGACATTTTTGAGTAAAAACGCCGAAACTGAAAACTTTTTTAAAAATCCAAACAGACGAAGAATTTGTGCAAAATAAGGAAAAGGAATATGTACAGGTTGGGTGAATTAAAATTTAAAATATGAATCGGCTGTAAAAAAATTACTGAATTTTTTTTTCATATTTCTGGTTTAGTTGGAAGCGTTGAGCTTTGTCACTTAATACTTATAATGGAACACAATAGGCTTGTTCTATTGGTACTCGCTTGTTAAGCGAGTGGCGATATCTTCAAAACTTTAGGAGATTTTTTTTAAATAATTTGTATGCAAGAACTGTTTGGCTTTATGCATCATAAACTGTTTGATTTGAAAATTTTTGAGACCCATTTCTGGCGCAAAGGTACCTTCAATAAACAAGATTGACGCATTTGGGCTGAAAAGGAACCAGAAGAGGTTCAACAGTTGTCATTATATCCAGAGAAAACCACGGTTTGGTGCGGTTTATGGGCTGGTGGAATTATCGGTTATTTTTTCAAAAATGATGGTCGAAACGTAACTTTCAATGGTGCTCGCTATTGCTCTATCATATCGATCTTTATTCTACCTGAAATTGAAGCCCGTATTCTTGACGACACTTTGGTTCAACAGGACGCTGCCACTTGTCATGCAGCTGTTCAAACGATGGATCTAGTGAGAAGTTTAGACTTTTTTCTTTGGAGCTACGTAAAGTCTATGCTGACAAACCAGCTATGATCCAGGTCTTGGAAGCCTACTTTACGCGTGCCATTCTGCCATACCAGTAGTAATGCACGAATGAGTCATACAAAATTCCGCCCTCCGAATGGTCACCCTGCGGCCGACATTTGAAGGAAATTATGTTCAAAAATTAAATGGCTTACAATTTCCTTCGAATGAATAAAAAAAGATTCCATACTTGATTTGAATTTTAGTATTTTTTTTTTAAAAAGAAAAATACCTCTAGATGGATCGATCTACTTTATATAAGCGAGTAATAGCCGAGCTCGCATAAACTCGTTAAAGGTTATTCTTGAATAACTTTCATCCCAAAAATTTTAATTATTTAAAACAAACGGGGCATAACAAAAATTGTCTATAGTTTTCTGAAAATAAAATCATTTTTATATTTTTGTACAATGGTGTAAAGTTATTGCTTTAGTGACTTCCTAAGCGAATTACCGTTAGCAGACGGCCAATATCATTCTTATGACTACCACAGCTTGCTTGTTCGACAGTACCGCATCTGATCAACCCAATTTTCTGTACATTTTTGATTTTTCTTGTTGAATCTCTTCAATGGAAACTTCGATTTTATGTCTTAACGCTACAATTTTCTCTGGATGCTTCGTGTAACACTTATTCTTAATGTCTCTCCACAGAAAATAATCTAAATGGGTTAAATCACAGCTCCGAGGCCGCCAATTGACATCATAATGTAGGCTGTTTATTCGATTTACAAAAAAAAATGCGTAAAATATCGATGGCCGTCTTGTTGAAACCAAATGTCGTCCATGTCATTCTCTTGAATTTGTGGAAACAAAAACTCGTTGAGAATGGCATGGTAACGCTCACCGTTGGCCGTTACGGCGGCCTCTTTCTCATTTTCAAAGAAAAATGGCCCACCGTTATTTAATGACAAAGTTCAACCGTACTTTTTTTACAGCTGGTTTATATTTAAAAATTTCTATAACCCACCCTATATAGTTGCATTCGTTTAGAATAGAAGAACAAATTCCTTTAATTCATTTTTTTTAAATAAGCTTTATATATCGAAATTGAAAAATTCGAAGTAGGACATGGGTAGTTTTGTATCAATTAAATCAAAAATAATGATGCTAAGAGGGACATTTCTCATCATTTCTTATTCTTTAAAGGTACATTTTTTGGTTGTTGTACAAATGTTGTATTTTAAGAACTTTTCGTGCTGAAGTTATTGCAGCAATCTCATTTACTCCACCAAAAAAATTCAAAGGAGCTTGTCAGACAAAACGAATGTTGGCACTGATTAAAGACGAAGTCAGATCGGCCTGTGTAAAGCCTTAGGTTATGTTCACGTTGAAATTTGAAACGAAATTACTTTTCTAATAAAGACATAGCCTTTCTTGTAGGCGACAATTTTATTTATGGCCAGCCGTTTGTGACGATTTTTTTTAATACGATTTTCTGGGGTGGTTGGTTGGCAGCTCTGGGGTGGCTTATGGAATACGAGTAGAGGTTTTGCGCGAATTCCTTCTTCATGCCGCTACTACGACAAACATCCACCAACAAAAAGGTAAAGAAAACAGACATGGTCGGAACAGAAGTATCATTAAAATCGGAATCCACGGCTGTGAACTCGCGAAAATACACGACTTTTGACTTTATTGATACCGTCAAGACCTATCAACCATTCACTGCACATGAATTTCTAAACTGTAGACGTAATGTTGAGATGTTATCTAGAAATTTGTTGCTTAGACAGCAATCCTTAAAGCACATAATTTCTTGAAATATTCAAAATGGACACAACTTGTGTTCCGTTTTACTCAAACTGTACAATAATAGCACGAGGAATGCCTTTAGGCCATGTCGAATGGAACTTTTTGCGGTTGAGAACATAGCCGAGTATTAAGGTTATGGGACCGTTTTTCTCTTTATGGTCCCCTGGCTAATTTCCCTGTTTTCATAAGGTTTTTTTTTCTAATTTCTGGATTATTCGTAGTGATTTCGCTTTAATTACCCAACGCCACGCTGAGGTAAATAAATTAGTAATTATGTTTGCAACATGTAAAACGTTCATAAAGGAGATCCACTCCATGTTTTTTCTTCCGATCGATTTAGAATCGCTAACTGATTTTATTGAACGATCTGACTATCGGTTGTTGTAATCAAAATATCGAGCGATTGTTTGAGTCCGAACCAGGAAGAACATTTGGACTGCCGCTCTAAAAGCAACAAATTAAAAAAGATCTTGCAAAAGTTACGTGGGCCATTTAAAACCTCAAGTGTCCAATTATTTATTAACTCTGGCGATGGCGATCCCAGCTTGGAAGTCCTGCCATTCTACAGGCTACATTTAACTTCCTGAGGGAAGAGCTCAAATTGAGCATTGAGCATTATAGGAAATCTATAAGCTAGGAGGAATTTGTACCAGAGCTGTAAAGGAGTTTCGAGAATTTGCCAGGTGCCGGGACAGGATTCGAAAATATGTTTTCGACCTCGGACAAAGGTCAAAATTTTATCAAACGTACAACTTTAATTTGGCAGAAGTATTATTAAACAAATTTAAGTATAAGTTGATTAATCCTTAGTCCCAACAGCCCATTCTGATACCACTAAAAAATTGACTAAATTTATATGGTGAAAAAAATGGAACGAAAAATGGATTGTAAATACATATATGGGCGATTCTGAGATTATGGGCCAATTTCGACATCATTTTTGGCATTCGATTTTTTTGCAGAATTTAATATTTGATTCAGGTAGATGTCTTAGTTCTAATAAGGACTAATCATTTTTAAAAGGTACACATCAAAATTTTAATTTTTAACGGAATCGTGCAACAATTTAAAAATGACGAAGACAATAAAGTATATAGTATTTTTCTTTAAAATCAACAAATTCATTTGAATTCAGTTCTTTTGTAAAAATAATAAAAGAAAAAAATCTGTTAATCGTCATTCCCCTGTGAAAAATTTTGGCAGGGGAATGATGAATTTCTACATAACCCCCTGAAATGTTTATTTACAAAATTGACTTGAGCTGGAAGTTTATACTTTCAATAAACACAATAAAACACTTGCAAAATTTTAAAAAATATTAATTATCTTTTTAAAAAACAACACAGGGGAATGACCAACAAAAGTGTGAACGTTTGTAACGAGTGACAAAACACGACTTACTTAATTTGAATAAGACTGTTGACGAAAAAACTATTAGATGTGCACCCACTTCAAGTAATGTTCAATCATATTTGAGTTGCTTGAAATCGGGATTGGTTTGGAATTTGAATTTTGGCGAATATTAGATTTTACAGGGGAATACTGTGTATTTTCAGGGACAGAAAATAAACACCCATAAAAATATAAATTGAATAAAAAATTATAATCGTTAATAGCAACAAAATTAATTGAATATTTTTTTTACTATGGATTTATTAAATAAATAATTAATATTTTTGTAAAAAATTTAGAAAATTTCAATTGAAAGTAGTGCTAGGGACAACCAGGGTAATAATATTTGAACACTTTGGTAAGAAATTTTTTGAAGAACAAATATTTTTTTTTAAAAAACAATTTTAAAGACTTCAAAGGTCCTATAAAGATTTATTGTATAGTAAATAATAAAGTTTAATATATTTTATTTTTCCCGCTTGAAACAACCAAGGACAACAAAGTGGCCTACAATCTCAGAATCAACCATATGTATTTTAATTAAGATTTTTTTTTACCTCTAGAAATTATTTTTAAATACATTTATCATTTTTTAACGCCACGTTGTACAGGGCGATCCATATAGAGGTATTTTTTCAGAACAAAAAAAAATTAAAAATTCAAATCAAGTGTGGAATCTTTGGTAATTTGAAATTTATTTTTTGAAAATAATTTCGTTAAAATGTTGGCAACTGTATTATGGAAATGAGCGTTCGGTGAGAAGCGGGAAGATCCGCTGTCTTCGACCAAAATTTTGTTCAGTGATGAGACCCATTTCTGGCTCAACGGCAAAGCTGGTGAGCAACAAGAAGAGGTTCAAGAGGTGAAATTTTACCCAAAGAAAACCACGGTTGAGTGCGGTTTATAAGCTGGTGGAATCATCGGTGCGTATTTTTTTTAAAATGATGATGGCCGGAACGTAACCGTGAATGGTGCTCGCTATCGCGCCATGATATCGATCTTTATGCTAACTGAAATTGAAGCCCGTAATCTTAACGACACTTGGTTTCAACAGGACGGTGCCACTTGCCATACAGCTGCTCAAACAATGGATCTATTGAGAGGTCATTTCGAGAAGCAGCTAATTTCACGTTTTGGACAGGTGAGTTGGCCGTCTAGATCAAGTGATATCATACCTTTAGACATTTTTCTTTGGGGTTACGTAAAGTCCAAAGTCTATGCTGACAAACCAGCTACGATTCATGTTTTGGAAGCCAACATTACGCGTGTCAATAAAGCCATACCGGTCGAAATGCTCGAACGAGTCATCCAAAATTAGACCCTCATAATGGAAACCCTGAGGCGTAGTTGCGGCCGACATTTGAAGGAAATTATATTCAAAAAATAAATGCCATTAAAAGTTCTTTCAAATTACCAATAAAGCTTCCACACTTTTTTGAATTTTTATAGTTTTTTGTTCAGTAAAAATACCTCTAGATGGATCATCCTATATTAATTAAGTTTTTTTTTATTTTTAAATACAGGCTATAATTTTTAAACGCCAAGTTATATAACTATCGGTAAAAAATTTCTGTAGTCATTTAAAGGGTTTCAAATTAAAATTTTTACATTTTAATTAATTTTTAAGAAAATGAGAGATGTACTTGTTTGGTGGGGTGTTATGTTTAATCAAGTTATCGATCCACATTTTTTTTAAAATAAGGAGAGTCAACCAAAAGCTATGATTGACAATATTTTGCGTCCGCAAGTTGAGAACAATCCTAACATATTCTTCCAGCAAAATGGGAGCACTGCGCATATAGCAAGAGCCACAATGGAACTGCTTCGTAACATTTTTGGTGAACCCTTTAGCCTTGTTTGGACCGCCCAGTCGTAGGTCCCGATCAATGAGAATAAGACTCATTCTGCACAGTTTAGTGATTTGATAGCACAGCGTCGTTCAAGCGGAAGTTCTAACGTTTTTCAGAGCTGTTTTTCCCAAAAGAGGAAAAGTACTCGTATTACCTCTTGTGTTGTTTAAATGCTAAACAAGCCATCAGGTAGTGTCCAAGACAGTGCTGAGGACTATATTGTTAGCCTACGCTGGGCTAACAATATAAGTATAGTGACAATGAGGGGCGTCATTGTCACTCTGTGGTGTATATGATGCCATTCCACTGCGACGTGGAAGAAAATGATAAAAACGATCTACTATGTAAGTTTACTTGTACTAGGATCATTAATGAATATAGAGGAGGTAGACAGGCCGGCTGAACTGTCGATTAGTTTTTTCAGGACACAGACAACTGGAAAAGATGCAAAAACTTTAAAACAATATATGCGACTGTAAGGAGGTCTATTTAGCTAAGGCTGTGTCAATGTGTCAATTAGAGCACGGGCCTTTAAGATGGGACAAAATATAGACTGTCTGATGTAGGAAGTGTCAGGACGAAGTTGAGCTAGAAACGGTGGAGCATGTTTTTTCTTCGCTGTCCAGGTCTAAAGGAATTGGGTGATGTAGTCCTTTTTATAGGAGGCATAAGAGATGGCTAAATAAGGTTGTTTTCAATTTACCTGTTGAAAAGTGCCCGACAATATCAGTCTAACGTTTCAAAAAGGCGTGCATAATGTTATGTCTGATCATTAATCTTTTCCTAAACAATCAAATTGACATTAACATTTTTAGCCCCGGGGACGTATCAGCTGCGAGTAAGACACGACTTCAACTCGGGACTGACACAGTCAGTTGCTTGCAAAACACTTGCAGAGACCCTTGATGCCTTAGGAAGGACAACTTTTCTTAAGTAGAAACAATTTCAAACAAAAGCAGAATGTATAAGTTATAACGCCATATTACATCAAAACATAAATGATTTCTCAGGGGCCATAGAACTATTCCTTTGTTTCAAAGAGTAAAGCTTCCTTTTTGGAAACAACAACTTGCAGGATTGGATGCTAAATGTTGCTTCCGGATCCACTTTTAGGTAACTCCTGGTCAATTGACAGATTCTTTTTAGACATTTTAAAACTAACAAATATTTCTGCTTTTATATTCAAAGCACGTTCTGACTAGAGTTTACATCCCGGGATTTTGTCCCATATAAATTCCAGGAAATTTTGTCAGTTATATTTTTCGTTTCCCGAGATTATCCCGCGGGGATTTTGTTGATCTTTTTATCCCAAAAAAAACGAATCATGATCCAAAATATGTGGTAGCGTCTTGTTACCCGGTTATCTTAGTTGTTTATGGCGCTTTGACAACTTTTTAAGACGCATTCTTATTAAGAGTGCCTGCAGAGCGATAATGTAAAGGTAATACTCGTACTAATAACAAGATGACAACCGCTTTTAAAACACATATTAAAACTAATTGTTTTAATCTTTCTAATTTTAAGGACATAATAACTTTTGAAGAAATAAATGCAGCAGGGTTAGACATCACAGCCCGGATTGAAAAGTTTATTTTGCTACATGTGCTAGTACGAGGGATGCTATTTACATTTCGGGCCCTGGCAATACTAGTGTGGCCAGATAAAAACTGGAACTTCTATTGGAGAGTTTGACATATTTTAGCATAACTTTACTCGAATCATAATTGCCGTAATTGGATAATACCAGCCAACCTTACGCTTTGCAAAGAACATTTTAAATCCGATCTTGCTCAGATTTGGCATACAGCAATATAAGCAGAGCTGTGGAGTTTGCAAATATTTGACACCTCCGCTCCGACACCAGGTGTTGGAACGACTCCGGACTCCAAGTCTTGAAATGACTCTGGCCTCCGACTAAACATATTAAATTTGTTTTAAAGACAATTATGGAATGGGTGCTGCTATGGTACGCTCCTTCTACGGTAAAAGACTGAACAATAAGCTTCATTTTAAGATCAAAATTCTAGCCCGGTAGTTCAGCTGGTACTGTCAAATTCCTGACACCAGGGCGTATGCCGTGTTGGTTCTGAAACTATGCCATCAGCCTGGGCTAAATAAAGCGCGGACACAACCTAATCACCGATGCGTTTATGGAGAAGTAGCAGAATTTTTGTGCTAACGACAATGCGGTTAACAGCTGTCAACCCAACTGGCATCATATATTTGCATTTTGCCCTTAAAAAATAACTTACATACTCCTTTTTTTGTTATGGACCACAGGGACAGCAGGCGAGAAATAATGTGTCCATCAGGACAAGACACTGTCTGATTAAAAGTCCTGGGATGATACTTAAAGTCGGCGAGAGTAAAAACAAGTGCATACAATATCTTCCTTTCACGTGTCCTTTTCTACCGGACAGACTGGGATCTAGCCGACCTTGCGGAATTTGTTATTGGAAATCTTAGAACTAATATGTGACGCGCAAAATAGAAAGGGACCTAAGGGTAAAAACCTGTTTTGTTCAGAAGAGCCATTTTAAAGATTTAAATACGTGTATCTTTGGTGTACCATCACTTTCCTAAAACGCGCATATCTCTGGGAGGGAACACTTTTGGGATCGGATCGGTCTCATTCGATGCTCAGATGTTGTCGACATAAAAAAAAAGTGAAAATTGATTTTTTTACCCTTAGGTCCCTTTCTTTATGCGCTGTCACATATACAGAAAGGGTTTTATTATGTTCTCGTTTTTACTTGACGTTCAGAGAAAATACTTTGAAGCGAGCAATTTTGATATGTTTGGATAGTTTTCTTGTTATCAGAGTGGACAGTTTGCTCAAACAGATTTTCAATTTAATCTAAACTAGAATTTAATTTGTAATTAACGTTATGCCTTAATAAATGTAAAAAATTTAATTTGTTTGTTTGATACAATTTGGATCTTTATCCGAAATCGGAGTCGAACATTTCTGACTCCTGGCACATTTTCGAAATTTCGACGACTCCACAGCCCTGGTTATAACAGCCCTATAACCAACCAGGTAGGGGGGGGGGCTAAGACCCAAAAATGTGGGCGTTCATGTCCTTAAAAACATTTACGATAAATGTATTTTCCTGTCGTTGGCGTTGCCCAGGGATTATCACGTGGATCCCAACTCTCTTGACAATATTATTTATAATAAAAAAAACTACGTAATCTAGACAGGGGGCTTGTTAGCCTTGTAGGAAAGCGCCGCAGTCTAAAATAGTTCTAAAAAATCGTGCGTTTTTTGGTTTTTGGCAATAAAGGAATGAGGCCTGTAAATATACCAGACAAAGCGCCGAAGACAAAAGCTTTTATTTTCTCCACGCAATGTTTACTATGGTATTGAACCACGCCCATGTCGGTATTGAACCACGCCCATTTGCTTACAATTCTTGTGAAATTCTGTATTACATGCGTTTGGGCGTAGGTGGTCCCTAAATCCTCAGTATTGGGTCTCGAAGGCCCCCTTTAGAGAACGCCAACATTCCGGAATCCTTGAGTTGTTGTTGTTGTAGCGGCACACGTATTAACAACCCTCGGCCGAAGATTGTTCCTTCGGGTCATTCCGGTATATAGAACGGGCAGTCGTGGGATTTCTTGAGTTGTTGTTGTTGTAACAACAATATATTTATTTTGAAGTCTTGTTCGTCTATGGGGGATCTGCTTCGATATCCAGGTGAAGGAAGCGCGCCATTTGAACTGGATGCGTCCACAGAGACCTGGGGGTCAGCTGAGTGGGCCTGGCCGGACAATTAAAGTGGTGCAGTACATCATGTGTTCTTGAGCAATTCTCTTTGCTGGAGTGTCCACACTTAAATGAAAGTGGACAAAAACCTTTTTAGGCCCTGAGTGCCCCTTGTCTGCGAACGCCCATATTGACCCATTCTGAATATGATGGCATATATTTTTCTTTTTATTTCCGTCACGCCCCATAAACTGCACTTCTGCCGAGTTTTTGTTTTGTATGTAAGCAACCCGATACGATTTCTACTTTGAAACGATATTTCGCTTTTATTTTTTCACATTCTTCGTCCATTTCTTTAACACACATCGAATTTTGTTTTGCTGCTATGTTTATAACGAAGAAATGTTGTTCTTGTTCGAAGCACATTTAACTGCCGCCACGTACTGATACACATCCCTACATTCGACCGCTTCGTGCTATGCCGATTGTAGGTGCTTTGCCGTTGGACTCGTTTCAGGTGGATGGTGGTGTTTTACGAAGTCGCCGTCATTTGTTGTGGGCTTGTTTTGTTTCTGTGGAATTTTATTTAATTTTTGTCGCGTATTTCTAATAGAATTGCTCGTGTTGTTCACCACATTTTTTCGTTGTTGTTTCACATTTTATCTCTAGCAAGAATTTGTGTAGCGCCATATTTGTGGGTTGTGAGAGTAGCCTCTCGCCGCTACTATGACGTGTTGTTGTACGAGTGTAGTATGTCGCCCAGACGAATATGTACAACAAATTGTATGAATCGATTTAATTTTGTGTTAATTTTTATGACTTTTTGATCATCGTCGAGGTGCTGGCTGAAATATTTCGAGCAGTGTTTTGGGACCAGATTACCACAAGTGCACAACGATGATCGATGTTGTGGGTGAAAGTTAGCCATGAATATGTATTGCATTCAAATTGATCAACGAATTCGTGGTCAAAATTGGGTCATTGCACCATTGAGCTCTGTCGAGTTTGCGATAAATACCGCCTTTATCGATTTCAAACAAAATAAAGCCAATGAATTGAAACAAACTAAGGAAACCAGTTTAAAAAAAGAAGAAGAAAAAAGCATTTAGGAAACATTACCAAGTTTGGAGTTTTAAATGAAAGACCAAAACATCTGTTCCTATGCTCAAACTAGCTTAAGTACTTCCCTAAACATTACAATCAGTAACAAACGTCCCATGTAGCGCCATCTTGTTGGAACTTAAGATCGTGCACATCAACATCCTTCAATTCAGGCACGAAAAAATCAATAATTATCATTTTTGGAAAATATGGACCAATGTTTTCCTCTGCCCTTAGAGCACACGTCTCAACAATGGCTTTTGGATTTGCATTACTCCAAATTCGACAATTTTGGTTATTAACGTACCCTTTTAACCAAAAATGAGCTTCATCGCTTAGCAAATTTTTCTTGTAGAAATCAGGATAGGTGGCCATTTTGTTTTTGGTCCCTTCACCACGATTTGTAAAAGTTGTTCCGCACTAAGTCTACTCATTATGAAATGGCAAACCAAACTGAGCATAAATCACAGCTGTCAAAAAGACCAACTCCGAAAAAGTGTGGCCAGTTTGAAAACCACATGCCTAAAAAACACCCTTTTCTTTCCACCTCTATGCGTTCCAAAATTGAGAGATATGGTAGCTAGTGGTGCGGCTTTATATGAAATGCATGTATCATTTATTTTTTAGACAGGAATGACATTGGTGCTAGGTACTAATTATTAGTGAAATTTTCAAATGATGTGCTGATTTGAATTCTTGTTCATATTGAAAGATTCCTTTTTCTGTCTCTAGGAACATTGGGCCTGGGATTCAAATTTACGCAAATCCTTAAAATAAATGCATTATTGGATTCGTTAAAATGATGATATTGTTTTTAGTTGCCTATTGTCCGTTTTGGGGGATCTGTTCCTCAGTCCCTAGGGCCCTTAGGTCAAGTCCTAATATAAAGAGAACCCCATGACCCCTGAGGACCTATGTCGGCAGACATAAAATATAGGTAAAACTATTTCGATTCGTGACGAAATTTTATTGTTTCTGAGTATTCATAGAACCACGATGAGGGTCCGAAATTTAGGAAATTTAGGTAGGTGGATCCGGGGCTAAAGTAAGATTGATCTTAAAAAACAGAAGCTTGGATTCGTGTTGAAAACGCATTATTTTTCGAAGGAGCCGGATCTCAAAAAATAGCTGCATACATCGATTTTGAAAAAAATTCCTGTTCTACTGCCTTTTGGTCTGTAAAATAAAGGTGTAAGTCGGTTTCTCTATTTCTTGCTTTCACTCGAATACTTCCTCTTGTTGCTAGATACTGCCATTGGGTCGGTTGCGAAGATATTTCTTTAAGTACATTAAGCCGCCTCACCCTTATTTGAGTTAATAAAATTGTACGCTTATGCATGATACTCGTAAGGGGTTAAATAGAGAAGTTTTGTAACAAAAGTTAAGAAGCTGTTGTCCGTCATTTTTATTCGGAAGGCCAGCACTGGAGTTTAAGACTAACACGGTAAATTCTCTCTTACAAAGGCATATTCAGATTGGAGATACATTTTATTATTTTTGTCCATGTACATATCCTAGAGGTCATTTTGGACAATAGAATCATAGTCTAATGATAACATTAGAGGGTCATTGTGGTGTGTTGGAAGTGTGCACGATTATCGTGCGAGTAAACGCAGGTTCAACCCTGTGTAAGAACATTTAACAATTTTTTCTGCGGCATTATCCGTTTGTAGCCGACGTTTAACAGTAGGTCCCGGTCAGAGAGTATCAGAATAGAATCGTGCACAGCTCATTGATTTGAGAGAAGTTCCCCCACTGTTTCGTAATGGGATATTGTGGAACTTAAATAATTAAGTAGTACCGATAACATTTGGTGAAGTTGTAAAATTAATACTTGTTTATGGTCGTAGGCCGCCGTAGTGTGATGATAGTGATAGCATGACTATCATGCTAGTAGCTCCAAGTTCAACAACGGGTAAAAAATTAATTTTTCAGTGGCAGGTTTAAACCTCGTAAATGCCGGCGACTTTACGAGTAAGAGATTTATCTCTAAGCCATATTAAACTTCTCTATAGAATGTATTAGCCGTTCGGAGCCGACGTTCAAGAGTAGGGAACGGCCAGAGAAAATAAGAATTATATCGTGCACAGTCTACTGATTTGGGGAGACATTTTCCCTTGTTTCTTAGTGAGATGTTGTAAGCATAAACTAACTTTGCAAATACTTGTTTGCGGTAAATACTTACGAGGGTTGCTATTTAAATTTCGGCTCCGGCAATAAAAACACAATAATTTATCATTGGAAATAGTTTTATTGTTTTTCAAAATATTCTCTCAATAGACTTTTGCATGATCACAAACCGACTTTCAAAGCATTTTTTCCACTCCGATTGAGACGCCTCCAAAACATGATTTTTAAACGTTTCAGCAGCTGCTTCGGGCGATGAAAAACGTTGACCACGCCTTTTTTTCTTAATGCTAGGGAATAAAAAGAAGTCATTGGGTGCCAAATCAGGGCTGTACGGTGGATGGCCCATCAATTCGCGATCTTGAGAGGTCAAATAGCTCATCGTTTCAGCTGATGTGTGAGAGCTTGCATTGTCGTGATGCTAAATGATCCGTCTTCTCCTATTATCTTTCCTCATTTCTACGAACACTGTTGGCAAACAGATGGTTGTATACCACTCAGAATTGACCGTCCTACGTTCCACTAATGGCACTGCGACAACATAGCCGGTTATACCGAAAAAAAACGCAATAATTTGCTTCGATGTACTTCTTTCACGAACAACTTTTGTTGGATTTGACTCGTCTTGAAAGACCCATACGGTCGATTGCTGTTTTGTTTCGGGTTTATATGCATAGATCCATTATTCGTCACCTGTAACAAAGTTATACACTGCCATTTTCAACATCTCTTTGCACCAATCCATACTAGCCTTTTTTGAGCATTCGTCAAATTATGTGGGATCCAACGAGAACAATTTCTCTCGGCCAAATGAACATGCAATATCTTATTGAAGCTTGTCATACTAATGCCCAAGGGTGCCTCAATCTCACGGTATGTCACATGTCGGTCTTACTTAATCAGTTCACGCACAGCATCGATGGTTTCTGGCAAAGTGACCAAAGTTGGACGTCCTTCACGAAATTCAGCCTGGAGCGAACGGCGTCCGAGAATGAACCCTTGGTACCAGCGATAAAAAGTGGTTTTTGATGGTGCTCAGTCACCAAAAGTCGAAAAACCTCAACACTCTTGCCTCGATAGCCCACGCCGAAAATCGTAAAAAATCATCGCACGAAAAGTTCGCGGGGCAATTCCATTTTTTTGACTAAGATGAATTTTTCAATACACTGTTAACAAAGTAATTCGCCCTCAAATGACAAAACGTTCTGAGTGACCTTATGCTTAAAAATGTCAAAGTTTCCAATGGAAGTTCCAGTATGCATCTGGGAACACTACGAGTAGTATTGTCAGGGCCCGCAATATAAATAGCAACCCTCGTACAAGAAAAAAGACTAACGACATGCAATTGTGATGTTACTTCTTTTTAGACCATCAAATTTGTCATTCCGTTTGTACACCACGGAATATTGACCACGGAATATTGATCGGACACACTATAAAGTGTAAAAAAACGATCTTGCCGTGTTCGTTCGAGTGTCTGTCTGTTAAAAGCCCTACAGCGATTAAACCTAGCATCCTGAAAATTTGCTTGATAATAGCATGTGGTATAAAAAAATGGGCCCGGGGGGAATAATGTATCTCGGTAAAGGGTGCACATTTTTTAGAATTTGCTTAGCAAATCATAATTGTTTGTGGATGGACAATGGCTAAAATGGGAACTGTTTGTTGGGACGCACTAAATTCCTCAAGAGAGTGGTGGACTTTTTTGATCATGTGGCCCAAAAAACGCCCCTCAAGGTCAAAACGGGTGATTAATAGTCAATATGAGTACTCAACTTAAAAAACATTTTCCTACTAATCAAAATATTGAGTATCTTTCGAAGTTTTGGCTAAGATTAGGGACCGACGCATGGACATAAAAAACTGACCGTTTTTTCTTAGGATGATCAATAATACATACGAGGGTTGCTATATACATTGCTGGCCTAGGCAACAATAAGTGTTGCCTGGCGCCATCTGACATTTCCATTGGAAAGATTGACATTTTTAGCATAAACGTACTAAGAACGTTTTGATGTACGACCGTCATTAGTGTTGTTTACAGTGACTTGAAAAAATCAATTTTCGTGCGATAATTTTTCACGACTTTCGACTTGGATTATCACGATAAAAGTGCATCTATGAACTTAAATCTTTGTATGGCGATGAAGCACCATCCTATAGCACTGTGAAAAACTGGTTTAATGAATTCAATCGTGGCCGACGCTCGCTCGAAGGCGAAGGTCATCAAAAAACAGCCGTTGTGCCAGAGAACATTGATGCCGTGCGTGAACTGATAATGCAAGACCGTCATGTGACATACCGTGATATAGAGGCATCCTTGGGTATTTCTTCCCCCAGCATACATTCGATATTGCATAAACACCTGGCCGTAAAAAAGGTTTGTTCTCGTTGAAACACAATAGCTCAAAAAAGGCTCGTGTCGATTGGTGCAAAGTAATTTTGAAAAGAAAACGATTGCGGTGCTTCAAAAGACGTTTATAAGATCGTCACAGGTGACGAATCATGTATCTATGCGTATGAGCCCGAAAAAACAGCAATCGACCGTGTGGGTCTTTGAAGCCGAGCCAAATCCAACGAAAGTTGTTCGTGGAAGAAGCACTTCGAAGCAAATGGTCGCCTGTTTCTTCGGCAAAACTGGTCGCTTGAGCAACGTAGGATGGTCAATTCTAAGTGGTACACCACAATGTGTTTGCCTGAAGTCTTCGGAGAAATTCGAAAAACAAACAAGAGAAGACGAATCATTGTGCACCATGACAATGCGAGCCCTCACACACCGGCTCAAACCAGCGCCAAAACTTCGAATTGATGGGTCATCCGCCGTACAGCACTGACTTGGCACCCAATGACTTCATTTTATTCCCTCACATCAAGAAAAAAATGCGTGGTCAACGATTTTCGTTGCCAGAAGATGCTGTTGTAGCGTTCAAAAAACTAAAGTGCTTTGACAATTGGTTCGAGCACATGCAAAAGTGTAAATCATGCTGGAGAATACTTTGAAAAACAATAAAACCATTTTTGATGATAAATATTCGCATTTTCATTATAAGGCCAGAAATATATATAGCAGCCCTCTTATAGGATGTTGCAAACGGAATACAAATTTTAGTTCCACAACAATCGGATTTATGCTCCGGAACGACCCGAGGCATTCCGAACAAAATGTGTCAACTCAGCGACAGCTGATCAACCGAAGGTTTTTCAATAGGATGGAGCTTTTGTCACTAGCAGAACTGTAACAACAAAGGGTATCCAAGTGGATTTTCAATATCATTTAAAACGAAGAACTGAAAAACTATCATAAATTACCAATAACTGCTTGCTTTTGGCGTTACTAGTAAGGCGTTATTAAGTGTAATTCATGCTGAGATCTAATAAGATGCCATTACCTGGTAATGTTAATGAGTTTAACTTAACAGTTGTTTCTAGGATTGTGTTCTAGTCAATATTTTTTTAAAGAAAACTGCCGACTGACTATAATTTCAAAAGAACTCGGCCTTCCTGTACTTTAATAACTCAACTTTGCTTGCACAATAGACGTGTTTAATTAAGAAATATTTCCAGCCGATTTTGTTAATGTGCCTACATTAATAATCGCAGTATTCGGTGTTATCTCGAATTCTATTGATGATATTTTAATTAATAACACCAACCGTTGTAAATATTCAAATCAAACATTTATTGTTTTTAACTTTAAACTTTTTTCGTTAAGCAAATGATAAGACAGCCACTGCTGTTACTGGAGGCTTTCGATATTTTCACAGTGGGCATTTGGCGACAGGTACAAAAGAACGCATTAACATATTAACCAGTAGAAGCGTCTCTCTTATGACCTTCAAGTAACAGCAACCAAGTGTTTTACTGGTTTCTCTATGCTTTACTGGTATTTTTTAAACATTGTAAGCAATTAATAGTTCAATTATGTAATTTTATATTTGTACCTCAATTGGGGTTTCTCTATTAACATGTAGAAACTCCAGGTTAAGTAAATTTATGTTCCCATTCAAACGAAAGTAACGGCTTTAAAATATATTACAAAAATGGCTTTTTTAACATAGCAATTAAATGTCGACCGGCTAACCAAATTTGGCTGAAATTTTATTTTTATATTTAAGGCAATTTATGATTATCTAATAAATTAAGATGTTCTAACAATATTCTTGTTTTTCAAAATTTAGTTTTACTTCGATACAGTTTAAGTCTAGCTCGAAACAGTTAGCTTAGGATTTCTTTGATTTCATTATATTTTTCAAGGCCTCTACGAGGGCGACCGCAAAACTAACTGGCCTGGCACATTTTCTGTTTTACTAGCAACTTTTTTTTTGTTTTTTAAAAGCAATCTTTTATAAGCCATTTGCCAAAATTTCCGAAATATTTAATGATTATTTTCTTTGTTACAGGTGATTGAAGTAAACGAGTTTTATAATTTTTAAAAATTGGAAAATAAAGTGTTTCGTGCGGTAATTAAACACTTTTATATGAAAGGTTATACGCCACAATTAATCAAAGGTGAATTGGATTCTGTTCATGGTGATAATGCACCATCATACTCCACCGTGAAATCCTGGGTTCAACAATTTAAAATGGGTCGTTCAAGTACGGAAGATGAACAACGCTCTGGAAGACCGAAAACTGCTACTACTTTTGAAAACATTAGAAAAATATTTTATGAAGTGACTAAAGATAGACGAATAAAGCTCAGAGAACTTGCTGATATTGTTAAAATACACGAAAAACAAGTTTGGAGTATTTTACATGATGAACTCCACATGAAAAAGCTATCCGCAAGATGCGTGCCGCGTTTGTTGACTTTGCCACAAAAAATCGTCCGTTGGACCAATTCCGAGGAGCTTTTAGCGAATTATCAGCGTAATCCAATAGAGTTCTTGCGCCGATTCATAGCTGTGGATGAAACATGGATCCATCACTACATCCCAGAATGCAAAGAACTGTCAAAACAATGGATAGAAGCTGGTAAAAGTGGTCCCAAGAAGGCGAAAACTGTTAAGTCAGCAGGAAAAGTAATGGCCACAGTATTTTGGGATGCAAGGGGTATAATATTTATTGATTATCTTGAGAAAGGAAAAACTATAAATAGTGAATATTATTGTGCATTATTGGATCGGTTGAGTGAAGAAATCAAGATAAAACGACCGCATTTAGTAAAAAAAGTTCTTTTTCATCAAGATAATGCTCCTTCACACACTGCATTTTTAACTCAACAAAAACTGGCCGAATTACGATTTGAAATTGCTCCGTATCCACCATATAGTCTAGATTTAGCTCCATCTGATTATTTCTTGTTTCCAAATTTAAAAAAAATTCTCGGTGGCAAAAAATTTTCGTCCAATAGCTAGGTTATTGCTGAAACTGAGCCATATTTTGAAGGTCTTGAAAAATCTTATTTTTCGGATGGAATTAAAAAACTTAAAAAACGTTTGATGAAGTGTATTGAGTTGGAAGGAGATTATGTTGAAAAATAAATAATAATAATTCCAAAAAAACGGTTCTTTTTATGTTAGGCCAGTTACTTTTGCGGTCGCCCTCGTATTTAACTTCAATGTTTTTCCACCACCATTAAAATGAAGTGATAAGATCAAAAGTATACACCACTTGCAATCTGAACACTCTTTAATTTACTTTATCAGGGAAATGTCATTCGAAATAAATCTTTATAATTTGTATGTAAGAGTTTAATTAGACAAAACCAATTATAAAAATATGTACATTACTTCAGCGGAGATTTAAACTCGGTCCATTCTGGTTACTAGACACACGCACTCTTAAAACAAAACACTGCGCCACAAACTATGGCTGGAATTTGCTTCTTTTTCTTCCTCCTAAAAATACATTTTAAAGTGCATTGTAAATAAGAGAGCCATAGAGTTTTAGAACCATACCAGCAACAATAAATGGAGGTACTTTTCAACAAATAGTTTTTTATCTACTTCCAAAGATTCGATTTGATGTTATGACACCTAAAACTCACCTTAAATGTAATTACGAGGAAGTTGGTTTCAAACACTTCTTAGAAAGCTTTTTTTGTTCGTGGAGTTTTGATGGAAACGTTTGCGCTTTTAAGTCGAAAGTCCTCAAGTTCAAACCATCAATCCTTTTTTTTAAATTATGCTAGATTTTTTCTATATTTAATGGGTGGTCCAACTCAGACGCACGATGTTAATTGTAAATAAAACAAAAAGTTATCAAGAAATATTTTAATATTTCGTATTATGACAGAAGGATCTACGACCATTATGTGTGAAACAAAATTTCAGCCAAATGATCGCCACGGCTTCGGTGGCATACCTGAACCCGGTAGTGCATATTTTTAATGACTTTGCGACGCACTGCAGGTTCAATGTCGTTAATGTGTCAAATTTTCTTATCCTATAGCTCTTGAATTACACTCTGCGACAAATGGTAAGGGTCAGTGATCGGTTTGGAATGAAACCACCGGGGAAAGTTATATTGGTAAAAAAAAAGTCATACGTGTTCCAGCGTTTCGCTGGGTCTCATCTAGGAATCGAGATATATCGATTTGAAGTTAGTAAGTATCGTATAGGGGAATTTGTCACGTTTTAGGCTCTTTTGTTTGACATAACTCGAGAACCACTCGTCCGATTTAGCTGAAATAAATTTTAAAAAACCAAGAATTACATTATTATTATCGAAATACCAACCCGTGGATCGATAAGATCCAATTTCACCACGCTTAACTTGAGCAATATCGAAAAAAGTGTTCTGTGTAGCGGCCTTCAACTGGAAGGGACCTATGTAATGAGCGGCTATATAAGAGCGTGGAGCTATAACAAATAGGGAAGTTTACAAACATTGGAAAAAACTATTTTAAAACAAAAAATTGATCTTTTGCATAAATATTTTTTTACTGTTGCTTTATAAATGTAAAAATAAGAATTAATTTATAATTATTTGCACTATGCGTGAAAAGTTTGCTTTGCAGGATCGTATTTTTTGGGACAAATTGTTTGTTGCAAATTCTATAAATCAATGAGGGTCTGACATCAGCCAGGCACTGAAGCTCTTGAATTGTCAACACATTTTTAGGTACTGCATTTCAGGCATCTTTTAATATTCGAATGCAAGCAGCATTAGTTCATTTATCACTATCGATTTTTTGATTGGCGCAAAGATTGCCGATGGGGTTAACAATTTAACAGTGTTTGAACAGTGCTTGGGGCATCTTATCCTCTAATGTGAAAGCATGACTCCTTATAAAATGTCTATATGTGATAGCGCATAGAGAAGGGGCCTAAGGGTAAACAAATCATTTGTTCTTTTTTTGATGTGGACAACATCTGAGCATCGAATGAGACTAATCCCATGCCCCAAAAGTGTTCCCTCCCAGAGATATGCGCGTTTTATGAAAGTGAAGTCGACGATTCTAAGCGTAAATAGAAAGGGTCCTAATCTTTAAAATGGTTCTCCTGAACAAAACTTTTCATAAACTTTTCACCTTTTTTTTTGATGTGGACAATCTGAGCATCGAATGGGACCGATCCCATGTCCCAAAAGTGTTCCCTCCCAGAGATATGCGCGTTTTATGAAAGTGAAGTCGACGATTCTAAGCGCAAATAGAAAGGGACCTAATCTTTAAAATGGCTCTCCTGAACAAAACTGGTTTTTAACCTTAGGTCCCTTTCTATTTCGCTCGTCACATATACATAATCTATCCATTATACGAGGGCGTATCAATAATTTCTTCAAATAAAACAGTTTTTTTTGCAAAAAAAATATATTTCAACGTAATTTCCTTATAGCTTAATACACTTACTCCAACATTTCTTAAATTTTTGTATCGTTTCCAAAAAATAGGATTTTTCGAGGTCCATAAAATAGGCATTTGTTTGATCAATAATTTCATCGTTGGAGCTGAAACACTTTCCACCGAGCCATTTCTTCAGGTTTGGTAGTAGAAAATAGTCACCGGGTACTAAATCAAGAGAATGTGGCGGATGAGGTACCAATTCGTACTTTTTTCTTGACCATATGAGGTCGTTTTTTTTTAAATCCTCGTTTAATCGGTCCAATAAGTTGGCATAATATTCGCCTTTTATTGTTGTTCCCTTTTAAGGTAATCGATGTGGATTATCCTGCGTGCATTCCACTCATGCCATCGATTTATTGGCCGTAAAAGTCACCGTGGCCTTTTTCGGAGCCGGTTCACCCGGAGAAACCCATTGTTTAGACTGCTGCTTGATCTCCGGAGTGTTGTAATGGATCCATGTTTCATCCACAGGTACAAAACGCTGCAAAAACTCATTCGAATTGCGGTTTAACATTTCCAAACAATCCTTTGAAGTTGTCACACGATTGAGTTTATGATCAATGGAGAGCAAACGCGGCACTTATCTTGCAGAAAGCTTTCTTAAACCCAACTGATCATGTAAAAACGAAACCACATTGCAAAATGAATAGCGTATGGCATCAACAACCTTAAGCACTTTTACTTTTCGATCAGCCAAAACCATATCGTGGATTTTTTTCTCGACATTTTCGGGTGTATTGACCTCACTTGGCAATCCAGAATGTTCAGCGTCATTTGTACTTGTGCGACCACAACGAAAGTCCGTAAACCACTTGTTTACCATTAAAATCGATGGTGCAGAATCCCCATTCTTTTTTTCAAGCTTTTCCTTGGATTGATTGACGTTTTTTTTGCGCAAAAAATAATGTTTAAGAGCACTCGAAATTCACTTTTTTCTATTTTTAACAGAATACAAGAGGTTGTATGTTTTGAACAGCTGTTAAACACAAACTAAATGGCGGAACTCTTTCCAAATTTGACAGTAGTCTATTAACAGAATGGGAGCAGTGTTGCATTTCATATAACCACAAGGGAAGTTCGAGAAGTCACAGAATTGTCATTATGCCCTTGTGTTATTGTTTCATTCAAATGTAAATCTGGACAATTACCATGTCTGTACGTGAAAGTAACATGTTTTAATATTCCAGGTAAAAAGCCACCTGTGCCATAAAACAAGTTTCCTTTGAACAATACTATTTGATGCTTCGGTGGAGGACTGCGTACGTTGCGACGGTTACGTCGTTTGAGGTTGGCAACAAACACTCCCTTGAGGTATTTCAGCTTCCACTTGGAGTATATATAAAACGTCGTGGTTTATTCTAACATAAAAACTTCTATTTTGCAAATTCGATTGCAAAAATAAGTAAAAGGTTGCCGGAAGAATATTTTTAAGCTTTTATAAAATACCCATATGCCATACCTTATGCCTGGAAAAGATGAGTACGAATTAGGGGGTTTTCACACCTTTAATTTGAGTTTCTTGATATACCGGGAATTTTTTTTAAATCCTACAAAGTCGATTTACTTTAAAAACTCATGGCTAAAAAACTTCAATTTTATATTAGATATTGTAACTTCGAATTTAAGATTTTTTTCAGATTTTACAGGATTAATACGGAAAAGGTTTATTATTATTATTATTGATTGTGGAAATAGGAATATAATTTTAAATAAAATTCAGCAATAATGCGCGAAAATGTGCTTTTTCCTTACCGAGTTGTCTTTTTGTGATACTCCATCAGAATAATCACATTAAATTTGGGCTCTCTAAAGAATAATAACAAAATACAAAAAGAAAACAAAATAAAGCAAGGTAAAGATGCAGATATATTAAAAATGAGTAAAGTTGCATTTGTTTTGCCCTGGACAATATTTAATGAATTGATGAAAAAAAATCAAAAGTATGGCATTATTAAAGCTTATTGTTCTTGTGTTTATATAGAAATCATTCCTGAGAATAAAATTGAAGAATATGTAGAGGTTATTGACAGGTTTTAAGGAACATCAATAATTTCGTAACTTTTCCAACTACCCTCGTAGTTATAGAAAATGCAACACTGCTCCCATCAAGTACCATCTGAGAATAAAATTGATGAATATGTAGAGGTTATTTACAGGTTTTTAGGAACATCAATAATTTCGTAACTTTTCCAACTACCCTCGTAGTTATATGAAATGCAACACTGCTCCCATCAAGTACCATCTGTTACTAGACTACTGTCAAATTTTGAGAGAGTTCCGTCATTCAGTTTGTGTTTAACAACTGTTTAAAACATACAACCTCGTGGATCTTGTTAAAAATGGAAAAAACTTAAGTTAATTTAAATTTTTGCGGAAAAAATACGTCAATCAAACTGAAGAAAAGCTTGATAAATACTATGGAGACCCTGCAACATCGATTCAATGGTAAAAAAAAGTGGTTTACTGACTTTCGTTGTGTTTGCACAAGTACAAATGACGCCAAACGTTCTGGACGGTCAATTGGCGGCCGAAAATGTCAAAAAACTCCACGGTATGGTGTTGGCCGATACAAGAGTAAAAGTGTATTAGATTGTTGATGCCATACGCATATCATATGGCAGCGTGGTTTCGATTTTACATGATCAGTTGGGTTTAAGAAAGCTGTCTGCAAGATGGCTGCCGCGTTTGCTCTTAATTAACCATAAACGTAATCGTGTGACAACTTTACAGGATTGTTTGGAGTTGTTTAATTGCGATTCGATTAAGTTTTTGCAGCGGTTTGTAACTGTGGATGTTTGTAAATGTGGATCCATTACAACGCTCCGGAGACCAAGCAGCAGTCTAAACAATGGGTTTTTTCGGTTGAACCGGCTCCGAAGAAGGTCACGGTGATTTTGTCGGCCGATAAATCGATGGCAAGAGTGGGATGCACGCGGGATAATCCATATCGATTACCTTCAAAAGGGAAAAACAATAAACGGCGAATATAAGGCCAATTTAACGAGTGTTTAAAAAAACAATCCCATATGACCAAGAAGAAGTTATTTTTTATCAAGATAATGCACGGGTGTACAAGTAGTGTGGCAAAATTGCATTAATTGGGTTACGAATTGGTACCTCATCCGCCATATTCTCCGGATTTAGCCCCCAGTGACTATTTCCTATTTCCAAATCTAAAGAAATGGCTTGGTGGAGAGAGATTCAGCTCCGACGATGAAATTATTGATCAAACAAAAGCCTATTTTATGGACAAAAACTGGAGAAACGTTGGACTAAGTGTATTGAGCTAAAAGGAGATTATGTTGAAAAATAATTTTTTTCTTGCAAAAAAGCTGTTTTATTCGAAAAGTCACGGACTTACTGATATGCCCACGTACTTAAATTACAGAAATTTTTAACTTAACGATTAGCGGTTATATCTTGGCAGCCAAAAAATGAAATATGAACAGGTCGGTATCATTAAAACAAATGGCGTAAAGAGGATTCCTCAGAAGTCATCAACGAATCGCATTAATATGTATGTTCAGCGGCTTTACTCGTACACTTAACAGCATTTAGCGAGAATTGCTGGCTATAGAGTATTTTAACGAACAAAGTCAATGCAGAAGTACAGATTATGCAAAAGCCCGACCTTCAGCTATAAAAAGCTGATCTGATCAGGCATATGTGCTGTAAATTTAAAACAAATACGAGTACATATCAAAATAGTTTAAATATTTATGACAGCAAAAATTAGAAGCAACTAGAATCGTAGTTTGAAAAATATAAAAACGCTTTATGAACTTACAGCCGGTATTCATCTCTTTGGTGGAGTGCCCTCTTGCAAACTACGAGTAAGAGTACAATGCCATTAACAAACTTGAAATCATTCTTTTTTATTGTGTTAATCAAACTTGTAAGTTATTATGTAAAATCAGCATTATATTCAATCTCTTAATTGCTAATCATATCTAACTCGAAATGTTTAAATATCTACATACATACTGTTTCCACATTTTCGGGGTTAATATCCCTGAAAACTAAACATGTGAATATCAATCATTATATCTGCTTTGGCCCCGGTCATCTCTCCTCAGATTGATTCAATTTAATACTCGTACACACGAGCGTTCATGGATGACAACTGCCAACTTTGAGCTGTTTGACAGCATTTTTTTCAAAATTAATATATTTATAATAACACGTATTGTAAATACACACGGACAGTTTTAAGAAATTGACTTCGCATCATTGGTTCGGAACGGTAGGCTCGTCATGCATATGCATACATACATAATCGGATATTATTGTACAAAATAGGTCCCTATTAAGTAGACAACGTTTTTGAAAAAAACGACATTAGGTGTGTTTTACTTTATGTGACAGCGCATAGAGAAAGGGTAAAAAAGAAGGGTAAGGGTAAAAAAAAATAAATTTTCATTTTTTTTTCTTTTTCTGATGTGGACAACATCTGAGCATCGAATGAGACCGATCCCATGCCCCAAATGTGTTCCCTCCCAGAGATATGCGCGTTTTATGAAAGTGAAATCGACGATTCTAAGCGCAAATAGAAAGGGACCTAATCTTTAAAATGGCTCTCCTGAATAAAACTGTTTTTTAACCTTAGGTCCCTTTCTATTTTGCGCTTCACATATACAGTAGTAGAGCGCCCATGAAATACATAGAAAAATGAAAAAGTGTTATTCTTTCCGCTCCCTGCTCATTTTCTAGTATATTGGGCATCAATCCGTCACGTTTATAAATAAAATTACTAATTAATATTTGAAAAAAAAATGACTTAAATTTTAAGTTTGACCTCTGAAAACACCATTTTCATAGCTACGAGGGCGGTTCGGAAAGCTCTTAGCCTATCAATGAAAGAGAATAGTTAGTTTTTCAAAAATATTTTTATTTTTCAATATAATCTCCTGAAACTTCAATACACTTAGTCCAACGCTTATCTAGCAATTCTATCCCTTGATTAAAATAGTTTTCCTCAAGGTCTTCAAAATAGTGGTTTACAACTGTAATTGCATCTTCATTTGAGGTAAAACGCTTTCCAGCAAGGAATTTTTTTAGATTTGGGAACAGGTAAAAGTCACTGGGAGCTAAATCAGGAGAATAAGGTGGGTTGTCAAGCAACTCGTACTTTAATTCGTTGATTTTAGCCATTGTTAAAACACTCTTGTGCGCTGGTGCGTTGTCTTGATGAAAAAATATTTTTTTGTGTTGTAAGCCAGGACGTTTTTCTTGAATTTGTACATTTAATTGATCTAAAAGGTTGCAATAGTACTCTGAATTTATTGTTTTACCCCTTTGCAGATATTCAATCAATAAAATACCTTTGAAGTACCAAAAAACCGTTGCCATAACCTTACCAGCCGATTGAATTGTTTTTGCCTTCTTTGGGGCACTTCCTCCAGCTTCAGTCCATTGTTTGGATTGTTCTTTTGTCTCTGGAGTATAGTGGTGGATCCAGGTCTCATCAACAGTTATGAAACGAAGCTTAAAATCCATTTTATTTCGCTGAAAACGACCCAAACAAGCTTGAGAAATGTTCATTCTTATGCGTTTTTGGTCGACTGTTAACAAGTGCGGCACCCATCTTGCAGAAAGCTTTTTCCTCTGTAGCTCTTCATGCAAAATTAAATGGACTCGATCATTTGAGATGCCCATGATATTAGCTATTTCATGCACTTTTATTCGTCGATCATTTAATACCATATCATGCACTTTGGCTACAATTTCTGTTGTTGTTGCTGTTTTTGGACGTCCACTACGTGGTTCATCTTCAATGCTTGTACGACCACGTTTAAATTCAGCAACCCAATTTTTTACTGTTGCATATGAAGGAGCACTTTCACCTAACACATTCACCATATCATTATGAATTTCTTGTCCCGATAAACCTTTTTTATGTAAATATTTAATGACACCATTTCTAATTTTTCCATTGTAAAAAAATCGCGGATGCGTCTTTTGTGAACACCTGTTTCTATATGAAGGAGTTGCCAGATCGAAACAAAATTTAACGGACTGTCCGGTTTCCATCCGATTGAAAAAATTTTTGCACGGATATTATTTTTGATGCCGAATATACTAGAAATGAGCGGTGAGCAAAAAAAATAACACTTTTTGTTTTATGGGCGCTCTAATATACAGGGTGTGACAAACGTTACTTTACTCTCTGTATTATTTAATGGTTTGCAAAAAACAAAAAAAATAATGATAAAAATAAAGATTATTTTATGTTATTTTTACATTAATAATAAAAAATAATGCCAGTTAAATAAGAACCGTTTTATCCAACGAATTTTTCTTTTTATAGCATTTTCCATAACTTTGTTGAGTGTTTCTTGTGCTGCAAGGTTTAGGGCTTATGCACATAAACTTTGTCTTTGAGATATACCCACAAGAAAAAATCTGGCGCTGTCAAATCACTCTCAAATCGCGGTAATGCCACTCCAAACAGTAACACAAATTGTGCGTAAAGACTTTTAATGAAGAATTTTGGCATTTAGTGATCCCTTATATCTGTTGGTTTTTTTTTATATGAAACCGTTCCAGTGAAAATGATCTTCGTCGGTCATCATTAAATTTGAGAAAAGGTTTTCATGTAGATCAAGGAGATTTAAAACTGACCTAACATATTCCAAGCGCAGTGCAAAGTCCTCAGTATAAAGTTTTTGGACTAGCTTTTGTAAGGGAAGAGGTGCAAATGGTGTTCCTAAATTCGCCGAAGAGTGACATCAAAAAGCTGCAGCTGCGCAGATCGTATTCTCGTTGATATCTCCGGATTTTCTGCGACGCTTTGTCGACCTATCTGCCAGTACGAGGTCTGCCCGTACGTCTTGAATCTCAGACAGTAGTCCAAAATTCAGAATGGTTGGAGCTGTTGGAGTAGTTCTTACACCATAAAATCTTCTGTATGCACGGTGAGTGTTAACTACCCTTCAGAAGAAAAGAGTACTGCAGCAGTAATCC
Source organism: Hydrotaea diabolus (assembly GCA_963513945.1). Classification (NCBI taxonomy): domain Eukaryota; kingdom Metazoa; phylum Arthropoda; class Insecta; order Diptera; family Muscidae; genus Hydrotaea; species Hydrotaea diabolus. The sequence continues at coordinate 83,743,489 of OY740716.1, read as the reverse complement.
GCGAGTACTCACCAAGCGATAGCGACTACTCGCTCTTTCTTTACCCGTTAATGGTTTCAAGTGCTCGCTTTCGTTTGGGCTGTCATACGAAAAAGAGTACTCGCTTTTTTATCGCTTTTGGAGTGCTGCAGGTGTGCAGGCATTGCGATGTCGTCACGATGGTAGAGTGTTCGCGGCAAAGTATTTTTTTTTGAAAAGGTATTAAAACACATTGTATATATTTTTTGTTGTTTTTATTTTTTGTAGTATATATAAAATTTATAAAAAATCGCTTATTTGGCATTTTTGAAATCCATACCTTCTAAGGGACTCTTTGTAAGTTGGAAATGTGGTAAATGGTGTTCCGGATACTTTCCTGCACTGAAGTCATCATCTGTTATGGGATAATTAAATGTAGAACTGTATGTTAAGACATTTTCACTTTTTTGCTTTCAGAGTGCATTTCATACATCCGTGACTTGAAGTATGTCCAGGAACACCACATACAAAGGACCTTGCCGGGGTATCGCATACCAACCATCTAAAATTAAAGATATTCTTCGATTATTCATGTTAATATAACCATCTAAATGCTTCACTTCTTCCACATCTTTGAAAAATTCTTGGACATAGTGCGGCTAACTCTTTCCAGCAAAAACGCCTATTGGAAACGGTTCCAACTTTTCTTTTGTGTTAACAATTTTAAATAAAATGGGCCATAGCTGCACTGACGAACTTTTAAAAAACGAAATGCCATCGATTTTAATATCGATCACGATTTCCACTCATTTCACAAAACTTTTCTTCAATGTTTTTACATCGCATTTCTTCACGACAGTAAGCATTTGCGAGTATTCTAGTAGTACTCGCCGCCCGTCTATAAATCGTACCCGTTGCGACTACTCCCTTTTACTGCAGTCCAGCGCACTCGCCAGGCGGTCAATACCTCTAGCTTCTTCTGAGGGGTTTTGACACTGGTCCAGCTCACGTATGCTGTGCGCTAGAGCAAAACATCTTGTAACGGTCTCTCCCTCGAAAACAAAGTTCTACTACCTTAATTAACCTTAAAACTAATTTGGACCTATGTCATACAGCTTTGGGTAACTGCAAGTAATTCTAATATAGAAATTCTCCAGAAGGAAATGTCTTCAACAGATCTCAGCTGATTTTCTTCAATTTCAACATGGTCGTCTTTGGACAAAAAACGTACTTCTGCCAAATTTCTTGAAGATCGGACAACAAGAATGACCTGTAGTCTGCTTTCAAGCTTTTGATGAACATCGGACGGACATACCAAAGTTTTTAAATTTAATCAACTCGTGAGTCTGAGTTGATCAGCACACAAATATAATTGGTAGTTACAAACATTTGCACAAGTATAGCGCAGGTTATAAAAATGGCATTCCGTACGGTCAAAGGTCACATTATGTATTTTCATTGCTTTTTCATACACCAACCAAAAAAACCGGAAAACCCGAAAACATGAAACCGGGTAAACCGACATGTCGGGTTTTAGCTAATTTTGAGAAACCGACTGTCGTGTTTGGACATAAATACAGGAATGTCGGATTTCGGTTTTGCCCATTCTATATACTTAGTAGGGACATAAATGCTGTTACACACGTTTTATGCTGTAAAATAAAAAGTACTGAATGTTTTTGGAACAAATAATTTTCAATATATTTATTGATGTATATTGTATCCAAAACGAATCTACTTATTCGAAATGTCCGCCTTTTTGCCTTTACACCCGCCTTAAGTCGCACTGGCCAATCGTCAATAGCTGCACGAACCTCGTCCATTGGAAAATTGGCCACAGCCCGAACGAAAGCAGTCTTAAGAGATCCAATGTTGGGGTATCTTTTGTGACAAACCTTGTCCTCCAAAACCGTCCATAATTTGTAATCCAATGGGCTCAAATCTGGACTGCCATTCTTAAAGGAAATGAACGGAATTGTTAAGAGCCTTCACAGCAGCTTCCAAAACGGTTTCTTGGTAAACTTTGGTCGACGTTTTGACTCCTTGTTAGTAGAAATGCAGGTCTTTGACCCCATCGTAAGAGACACTCCACCAAACCATGACTCAAGCTGGGTGATGACCCTTTTCCACCCTTGGGATCAGTTCAGATGCTTCCTTAGATGACCGCGCATACACTGTATCATTTTGCTTGAACGCTGGCAAATTGTTTCGAAGCTAGGCCTGGGACGTTTCGGCCTTATGGGCCGGCGCCGAATACTGCTGGAAAGTCCATGGCTGGTTTTGGAACAGGGAATTGTTAAGAGGCTTCAAAACAGCTTCCAAAACGGTTTCTTGGTAAACTTTGGCCGATGTTTTGACTCCTTGTTTGCAGAAATGCAGGTCAGTAACCCCATCGTAAGAGACACCCCACCAAACCATCAGTGAAGCTGGGTGATGACCCTTTTCTACCCTTGGGATCAGTTTAGATGCTTCCCTAGATGACCGCGCATGCACTCTATTATTTTGCTTTTTAAATTCTTCCTGAACGGTTAAATTTTTTTTAATAAGCGAACAAAATTTTTCTGTGCAAGTTATTAGCGTGCTTCCCCAAAAGACGTTTGCATTTTTCAATCCTATTTTTTTTTAAAGCTGCAGTCAATAAATGTCTGGTGCGTCGTTTGAAAGTCCCAAGCCTTTTTTAATGATTCGACTCATGGACTTTTGCGTGATATTCATCTCACGGGCAATGATTTTCTGTTTTCGGAGCGGATTTCTGTGAATTCCTGATTTAACGGCTTTGATGACATGCGGTGTTTGAACAGAGCGTGGGCGGCCCGACCAGTGGCGGTCTTTTACATCTCCAGTCTCCTCAAACAGTTTTATGCATCGGTAGACGAACATGCGTCTTATCCCTAGAGGCCGGAGCGTTTTGTGCGTGTCTTGTTCAAACCGCAAAATGTAACGCTTTTGAGGAGAATTAAAAAAAAAACGGATTACTCGATAACCGTAAATGGAATTTTTAAAGAAACCGACGGTTTTTTCTGTTTTTAGAAATTGAATTGCGCCGGTTTTTAAAAACCGGACCGATTACCATACCCGCATTGTGTTGTACGAGTAATATCATGTACCACAGTGAAGTAGGGTATACTAATTTTATAATGTCCATATCTTGTAAATTACTAAGAATGCCGCTCAAAAAGGGCCATACTTAGCCCCTGGTTTTGCCACTTGGGCGTTACTGTTATAGTCCATTGTCGCCGCTGTAGTTGCTACCGCTGTTAGTTCAGGGATATGCTGCTATCGTTAATATTTATGTTGTTCATCGAGTTTAATTTGTTTCTGTTTCTTGCTTTCGTGTGTGATGTTTTCGGAACCATAAAAAATTAAATGAAAATAATTCAAAATTAGCTACTTTTTTGTGTGCGTCGCTGCTAGCAATGACCTTCTTGTTCTGCTTCTTCTTGTCTTTTAACATACATTGTTCGTTGTTTTTGTTGTTGCATGGAGTCAATGTTTCTTTAGCAGCACTCTCAGCTCACTCCCAGTTCCAGTTGGCGGCGGCGGCATTGGCAGTCAAGATTTTTCGTTTCTAACTTAGCCGACTTGCCTCCCTGCCTTTCGATTGCTTTTGAGTATTTGTTGGGAGGTCGGTTTTTTCTAGTTGTACCAGAAGAAGACGTTGAGGAACTCGCCATGCTCGCCATTCATTTGCTTTTATTTCTTTCAGCCCATTCCGTGCGGTTCGGTTCGGTTTGGTTCGTCGTCATTCATTTGTTTTTGGACTATTTGTCATAATGCCCATTTGGCTTGTTTATAATTGTGCTTAACAGCTTCTTAGCTCCACTCTAGTCCCAACAATGTTTGAAGTTTTCATTATCCATTAAATTTTTCTTCCCTCAGTGGTGGTATGACAATGATGGAAAAAACATATTGATTTTTATGGCGATACAAGTTTAATTGAAAGTGAAAACAAGTTATCACGTTGTAAGTTTTAGTGACGCCAAGCCTTGTACACCCTCCACCCTAAATCAAAGAGACATTTGTAGATGTCTGTAACGGGTGATCAATCTATAGGTATTTTTTCAATAGGGGTATTTTTTTACAGTTAACGCTTGAGTTGTGTTAAACTTTATTTTTTCATCTTTTCTTCTTTGTTTGCCATTTCATAATGGAAAGACTTACACCGCGAAAACAACGGTTTGGGGCGGTTTATGCGCTCGTGGAATCTTCGGTTCATTTTTTTAGGACAGCGCCACTTGCCATAGAGCTGCTCAAACAATGGATTTATTGGCAAGTTATTTCGAAGAGCAGCTAATTTAACGTTTTGGACCGGTGTGTTGGCCGCTTAGATCGTGTGATATCACACCTTTAGACTTTTTTCTTTGCGGCTACGTAAAGTTCCAAGTCTTTGCTGACAAACCAAAGGTTTGGAAGCCAACATTACGCGTGTCATTAACGCCATCCCGGTCGAAATGCTCGAACGAGTTATCCGAAATTCACGCAGAGAAAAGATATTGTTACTATATGGTCACCGCAACATTAATATGTTCTCGACAATAAAAGCATGTTTGTCGCAACTATAGTATTTTTTTGTTTTAATTCAATTTTGACAGCAGTATGATTGGGGCAATATTAATATTGTTGAAATGTAACAATAATACTATTGCCAAATTTAGGAATGAAAGTATGGTTGTAGCAACCATAAAAACATGGTTGGTGCAACAAAAGTATTGTTGTTTAAAATTTATGTTAACAATATATGACTGCACTGAAGTATACAGCCATTGATTATGGTTTAAACACATTCTTTACTTGGGGTCTACGGATGGTAAAGTGGCATTCACCCCAGTAGGCAACTAAAAGTGTTTTTGACTGCCGTTGGAATATTTTTTTTGTTTCTTGAATGAAATGTTTAATATAAACATGGCCTCAAATCTGGATATGCACTAAGTGTAATGCGATTTTGAATAAAATAAGTTTTGGGGATCATAGTATGGTTAAGTGAATCATAGATACTGTGGTTGTAGGGATCATACTATGGTTGTATGAGAAACATACTATGGTTGTGAGGATCAGATAATAGTATGGTTGCAATTGCAGATAATAGTATGGTTGCATTTTAATCATACTAAGGTTGTGAGGTTCATACTATGGTTGTGTGAGGATCATACTATGGTTGTGAGGATCATAATATGGCTGTAGAGATAATAGTATGGTTGACTGCGAATCATACTGTTGTTGTGAGGATCATAACATGGTTGAGTGTGAATCATACTATGGTTGTGGGGATCATAGTATGGTTATTTGTGAATCATACTATTGCTGTGAGGATCATAATATTGTTGCGCCACAACCATATACCCGACAATAGTATGATCCTCTTCGCATATTGTCACCCCAACCATACTTTTTTTCTGCGTGTTGGACCCTCAGAATGGATACCATGAGACGTAGTTGCGGCCAACATTTGAGGAAATTATACTCAAAAAATAAATGGCATACAATGTCCTTTCGAATGAACAATAAATTTTCCACACATTTTCCACTTGTATTTTTTTTATTTTGAAAAAATACCTCTAGATTTATCACCCGTTATATATTTTATAGGGTCTCCAATAGTATGCCTATCGGCTCGTCCGCCAATCCATCTAAAGCATGCAATCAACTACTATGTTAAACCGATATTATCAGCCCGACTCTGAATGACTATTTCCCGGGATTTTTTCCCTATTCCCTGTTTCCTTTTTCGAAATAGAATCTCCCCGGGAGTTTTTTCACTTTTCCGCTATTCTAAACAAACTTCGAAAAAGGAATAAATAGGTATTATGAATATCAAATATGGGAGAATGTGACACACATTTTGGCAAAATTCCTCCAACAAATTGCAAGGGAGTTGTGGCAATATTTGCAAGTATTTCGTATTATTAATTTTTTTCGTTCACCTAACTAAAACGTACGATGTAATTTGAAAAGAAAACAAAAAGTTTCAGAGAATTATCTTAATATTTTTTATTATGATAGAAGGATCTGTGACAATTATGTATGAAACAAAATATCGGCCAAATCGTTGCAGCTTCGGTACAAACATCTATCCGATGGTCTATATTTTCAATGACTTTTAGACATTCTTTATCTCACCCTTTAGTTCTTGAATTGGCTTATTTGAGCACAATTTGCATTTTATATATCTACAAAGAAAGAAGTCCAACGGTGTCAAACTACATGATCGTGGCTGCCAATTAACATCGCCATTGTTTCGTTGCCTGTTTTGCACCATCCTGTTGGAACTACATATCGTCCATATCCTCAATTACTGGCCACAAGAAGTGCGTTATCATTTCGCGATACCGAACATCATTCACTGTAACTGCTGGCCGGTCCAATGACTCCGCCAGCCCATAAACCACACCAAACTGTCACCCTTTGTAGATGCATCGACTTATCAACATTCAGTGTTGGATTCTCATTTGTCCGAATGCGACAATTCTGCTTGTTAACGAATCCACTGTGGAAGCTTTTGGTCGATTATGCTGACCAAAAAATCTCTAAAATCTCATCAAATGCATTTTGCTATAAACGCCCAGTATCGTAAAAGGCTTTTATAGGCTGTTTCCACTACAGTCGCGTCCACGTCCGCCTCCAAAAATCAATGAACACGCGTTAAAGCCTATACAAAAAACATAGGCAGTTAGGCATGGGAAAAAGTCGCGTTCATATTGGACGCGTTTTCCGATAAGTCGCGTTTACTTTAAATTCGATTATTTTTGCAATCGAAACCCACCCATACCTATTAATGGCAACACCGCAAATTGCACATCCCTATTAAAACAGCTGTTTGTCAGCATAAACATAAAGCGCTGCTGCTACTGCACATTTCCATTAGGCGCAATACCATTTGATCCTTATTTTCCACTGCGGTTAGCAAAATAAAATCATTTAACTCCATGATAATGTCACAACACAAAAATATTAAACTTTTCGCACCGCAAAAAAAAAAAACAAATAAACACAAACAGCTGTTTGAACGCAAACGTGGACGCAAAACACAATGGAAACACCATTACAAATTTTCGATAAATCGTTGACGCGGACGTGGACGCGACCGTAGTGGAAACAGCCTATAACAATCTGCTCAATTGTGTACCTCTTCTTAAACAAAGAAATATAAAATTAAGTTGGACAAATAAATTCACGTTAAGTGTGACTCACAATTTACACCATGCATTATGGTTGCGCTACCCTTTACGAGGGCGACCGCAAAAGTAACTGGCCTAACATAAAAAGAACCGTTTTTTGGAATTATTATTATTTATTTTTCAACATAATCTCCTTCCAACTCAATACACTTCATCAAACGTTTTTCAAGTTTTTTAATTCCATCCGAAAAATATGATTTTTCAAGACCTTCAAAATATGCCTCAGTTTCAGCAATAACCTCGCTATTGGACGAACATTTTTTGCCACCGAGAATTTTTTTTAAATTTGGAAACAAGAGATAGTCAGAAGGAGCTAAATCTGGACTATATGGTGGATGCGGAGCAATTTCAAATCGCAATTCGGCCAGTTTTTGTTGAGTTAAAAATGCAGTGTGTGAAGGAGCATTATCTTGATGAAAAAGAACTTTTTTTTTCTAAATGCGGTCGTTTTATCTTGATTTATTCACTCAACCGATCCAATAATGCACAATAATATTCACTATTAATAGTTTTTCCTTTCTATATTATACGCCTTGCATCCCAAAATACTGTGGCCATTACTTTTCCTGCTGACTTAACAGTTTTCGCCTTCTTGGGACCACTTTTACCAGCTTCTATCCATTGTTTTGACTGTTCTTTGCATTCTGGGATGTAGTGATGGATCCATGTTTCATCAACAGTTATGAATCGGCGCAAGAACTCTATTGGATTACGCTGATAAATCGCTAAAAGCTCCTCGGAATTGGTCCAACGGACGATTTTTTGGGGCAAAGTTAACAAACGCGGCACATATCTTGCGGATAGCTTTTTCATGTGGAGTTCATCATGTAAAATACTCCAAACTTGTTTTTCGTGTATTTTAACAATATCAGCAAGTTCTCTGAGCTTTATTCGTCTATCTTTAGTCACTTCATTAAATATTTTTCTAATGTTTTCAATAGTAGTAGCAGGTTTCGGTCTTCCAGAGCGTTGTTCATCTTCCGTACTTGAACGACCCATTTTAAATTGTTGAACCCAGGATTTCACGGTGGAGTATGATGGTGCATTATCACCATAAACCGAATCCAATTCATCTTTGATTAATTGTGGCGTATAACCTTTAATATAAAAGTGTTTAATTACCGCACGAAACTCTTTATTTCCTATTTTTCAAAACTTATAAAACTTGTTTACTTCAATCACCTGTAACAAAGAAAATAATATAAAATAATTGAATATTTCGGAAATTTTGACAGATGGCTTATAAAAGATTGCTTTTAAAAAACAAAAACAAAAGTTGCTGGTAAAACAGAAAATGTGCCAGGCCAGTTAGTTTTGCAGTCGCCCTCGTACAAAGCACAAATGTCACATTCCTTTTTCAGGAATAGGCCAGCAAAATAAGTATGTTCGACGTCACAAGGCGTCACATTTGCCAAAAGAACTGGTGGATGCCTAAATATGCAGCAGAAGTTTTCTGCTATCATTATGAAAGCAACACTTAACAGTTTTATAGTTTTTTTTATAGTTTTCTTTATGTCATATTTACTTTATTTACTTTGTTCGTTTGCAAAAAAGCTGACGCGAAACAGCTGACTTCGGTATATCGAAATTCTCTCTCCCTATTACTCTTCTCCCCGTTTCTTTAGATTAGAGGGTTTTTTCCTTGGAATTATCTTCCGGGAGTATTTAGAATCGGGGTGTATATTTTTAGCTCTAGAAGTCACATATTGCATCCGTCTTCATCAAAATGCCACTCTAAAACAACCATATTACTTGCCATATCGATCAAATTTGGTATAGTATATAACGATGGACAAACACCCGTTTATGAACTGATTTAAAACATATAATCTAATTTTTGTATATAGTCCCCGTAGTACAAATTGTCTGGGGACCCAAAAAATGGCTTCCAATATGATATTAAATTTTCTTATGAACACTAAAATAAATTATATTTGCAGTTTGGCTAAATTTGGGTGACGGACTCTTAAGTCCGTAAATCTTACGAATTTAAACATGGACCAAAAACAACGAAATTTTCTGACAAATCCAAATATGAAGGGGGTTCAGAACCTTGTTTTTGTTTGACTTTTCTACAGGCGATCTTTTTAAATACCTCGGATTGTTCGTGCACTCTATTCTCTACGATATTGTATAGCAACCAACTGTCATTAACGCAGCCTCCCTCGTATTGTAGTAGTTATTTTAAACGCAATGACGTCGTCGTTACAGTTTGATGACCCCATAGACGATCATACCATGGAGTATTTACCATTTAACATCTTACCAGCCAAGCCTAGCCATCCATCCATCCAACCATTCAACAGTTTAGTACTCACACCACTACTTTAGTGCTTTCAAGTATGAAAAAAAACGAAATCCAATAAAAAATATTTCGCTACTTAACGCTCGTCTTCTTTTCCGTTTGTGCTGAGCTATGCTTCGTCATCATTTCGTTTTCAATAGCTCTGGTTCTTTGTAGCTCTTGCTGTCACTTCGCCAAATATACCAGATATTCATTCGCATTCCCATTCTTTTTCCACTTTAGACTTTCCATTCTCGTTTATGCTCATAATTCGCAAATTACTTTCATTAATTTGCCTTTAAGAAATATTTCAATTAGAACTTGAGCAAGAACATGAAAAATATTTGCATAAATTCATGCAAATATTTGCCGGTTTTCCTTTTTAGCAACTCTGTGAAAATCTGTTCCTTCCTTTTGTTTTCTGGCTCATTATACTCGAAAAAATGAAATACAGCTCTGAAGGTTTAAACACTGCACCACTCCTTTGAGTTGTATGAGTATGTCGGAGCTTTTAAGGGATAATTTTCAAGGCCTTGTCACAAGATGTTTTCAAAGGCAATACAGCTTTCTTAAAGGACTTTTAAAAATAGTATTTTTACAAAGGTCGTTTTTATGCATGAAGCTCATCTATTCTGATATATATTTTATTAATTTTCACGAGCGTTTAAGTTTTATCCGTTTTTTTTTAAATTGCTTTTAGCGTCAGTGTTAAAAATAGATAAGAAGTAGATGATGAATAAATCAACTCAAGCAGATAATTCAATGACTTTGTAAACAATTTTCACAACGCAAAAGTGAAATAATTAATTGACTATATATTTCACAGATTATATAATTAAAATTTTCTGCTTTACTATTGGCCGTATTCGATTGCCAACTTTCTTAGGAGGTCGCAAATTGATTTGTTTACTGAAAACTTAAGACAGTTTGCGTTAAACCCCTTTTGTTTTAAATAATATAAATTTTTAGAAAGAAAGTTATTCAAGGATAACATTAAGCGAGGTTAAGCGAGGCGTTTAGTATTTACAAATTTCAAGCGGTTTATAATGCATAAAGCCAAACAGTTCTTAAATACAACGAAATTTCAAACAAAAACTCGTAATGTTTCGAAGTTATTGTTTTAACGACCCCTTTTTCTTTTTTTAGGCGTGTACCAAACGAACACGCCTATTGCCTCTTTTTGTTTGACTTTCCTTGATCTGTACAAAGATAAACAATGTTGCCACATTATTGTGAATTTTGTTAAATACTGCCTAATTGTCATATTAGAAACTTACTAACTAAATAAGTTCAAACATGCAAGGCTATTGTCTCTAAGATTTAGAAATCCCATACTAATCCATCAAGTGGCGCAAGCAGAAAAAGCTTACGCCTGCACTTTATTTACAAACACAATGTCCTACAAAGTCATACTAATACATACTACGGTAATCAGAATAGGTCTCCTAATCGGAATTGGCTATTGACAATCTTAACAGGGATAAAGCCTCAAAAAGAAATTACCTTTGTTGCCGCTAAAACAAAGGTCGAAAGCTTTGGGGTGCGCTTCAGCGTGAAGATCGGCGCTCCTCCGGGAACCCCTGGTGGTTGCTTTTTCGAGGTATTTTGTGTGTGGGTATATTTCTCCCACTTGTTAAGAATTTGAGGTCTATCTTAAATCTCTGCAACGCCATGGGTTATAGTGGTGGATTCTTAACTTCACGTCAAGTCGATAGTACAGTAACCCTGACACTCCCAAAAGGCCTTTCCTAGTTAAGCGGGATAGAACAACTGTTAGACTTCGTTGCCTTCCTAGTTCAATTTTGACTCTTAGCAAAAATCCTGCATCAAAGATTCGTTTCGTGATACTTTCAAGACAAACAGGGTGATTAGGTTTAGCTGAGTTGTTTTTTAGTCTCTCAGCCCCCTGCACCTCCGAGTGACCCCATATACGAGTACATGCGCAAGTATCCAGACAAATTAGTATAGTAATTAAAAAGTTGTAAACAAAACTAATATCAGTTATAAGTGCAACCGATCAAAAAATTTAAAAAAATATTTTTTAAAATGAGGCATCATTTTTGATAAATTTTTTATTCAATTTGATTTTGACCCGATAACCAGTAAATCAGGATTATACGAGATAGGCATATACACTAGAGCGTACCAGGTTGCAAGTAAAAAAAAAAGTTCGCCGTACACCTTCGAATATGAAGTATTATTGAAAGGTAGTTTCAAAAATTTTTTTTTTATTTTTTTATGCCGAACGTAGGGGTCGCGCTTTTACATTTTTCTATATAACTTCTGCATTTATATACGGATTTTAAAGTGTGATACATCGATGTTTTTGTCTCGACGATTTTTTTGTCTTTGAAGTCATTGAGCTCAGGCACCCCGCGCGAGCTTTAATTTTCTGATATTAGAGTGGTACATTAGGGTAGTAGCAACTGAGATATGATGGGTAAGTACCAGAAGGGGGCCTCGTCGAGACAAAAACATCGATGTATCACACTTTAAAATCCGTTTATAAATGCAGAAGTTATATAGAAAAATGTAAAAACGCGACCCCTACGTTCGGCATAAAAAAATAAAAAAAATTTTTTTTGAAACTACCTTTCAATAATACTTCATATTCGAAGGTGTACTGCGAACTTTTTTTTTGAGGTACGCCCTAATATACACGCAGAGAAAATATATAGTAACTATATGGTACCGCAATATATATGTGTTCTCTGCTATAAAAGTAAATCCGTTTATAAATGCAGAAGTTATATAGAAAAATGTAAAAACGCGACCCCTACGTTCGGCATAAAAAAATAAAAAAATTTTTTTTTGAAACTACCTTTCAATAATACTTCATATTCGAAGGTGTACTGCGAACTTTTTTTTTGAGGTACGCCCTAATATACACGCAGAGAAAATATATAGTAACTATATGGTACCGCAATATATATGTGTTCTCTGCTATAAAAGTATATTCGTCGCAACCATAGTATTGTGTTTTAAATTTCTTTTGGACAAAAGTATAGTTTGGGCAATGTCAATTTTATTGAAATATAACAAAAAAATACTACCAAATTTAAAAATAAATATATGGTTGTAGCACCAATATAAATATGGTTAGTACGACAAAAGTATTGTTTTTTTGTGGCATTTATGTTAAAACTGATATGATTACGGCAACATATCGGTTAATTGTATATTTTTAACTTTAAATATGGTTTTTAAAACTATTCAAATTTTCAAAAGGGTCTTGCACAGTAATAGTACTTTTTATCTTAAAATTATTTAAAACACAATGCTTTGGATTTGTATATCTGAAATATTTGTAATAAACAAAACACTTACGGTTTACTAAATGGATTTTTGTCTATTGTTTAATAAATAACTCTTAATATTTTTAATTAAATGCATCTGTCAATAAATTTCATAATAATAATCTCTCTTGTTAAATAGCAACATAACTCGGTCCTAATAAAAAACTAGGGGAGCCATAACATAAATGCGCGTGAATATTGCTATGGTTGTGGGGATCATGCCATGGTTGTATAGATCGTAATATGATTCGGTGTGAATCATACAATGGTTGTGAAGATCGTAATGTTGTTGTGGGGCTCATAGTATGGTTGAGTGTGAATCATAACAGGGTTGTGGGGATAATTGTATTATGGGTGAATTATACTATTGTTGTGTCACAACGATATACCCACTAACTGCATGATGCTCTTCGAATTTTGTCACCATAAACATACTTATTTTTTTCGTGTCGAAATATAACAGACGTACAATTTTTTATTAATACTAAAATTTGTTGAATTAATATTTTTTCTATTTATGATTTACAAAATTATGAGCCAATACTAAAATTTGTTTTGTGTGTGAAAATAAACGACTTACAACTTTGTGCACTGTCCTAAGTTCGCCGATTCCTGTTCCTGCCATCGCAGATCCTTAAGATCTCCCTATGATGATCTGTAATCCACGTGACCTCGTTTCACTCTCTGCCACCATCTCTGCCTCCGTGCGTCTTAAACGTAGAACACTAGCGTTTTAACTTTTGGCGTTGCTTTTATTTTCCTAAAAAGACTATATAGAAATATGTGAACATAAACAATATTTTCAATGCTAGTTTTTTTGCCAGTTGAATAGGGTTTTGTTTGAGATTTCCCTCCATAATTAATGCTATTGCATCTTCTAGTCTTTTGAGTTCTAAAAGTTGTTATATTATAGTGGAATTTTCGTAATTTGTACTTATTTCCGGTGTATCTGTCTCCTGTTTATTAACATGTTTGTCCCCTGTTTGTTAACATTTCTCGTAGGCCTTAAAGAAGGCCTTAGTTCAGCCACTGAGTAATTATGGGAAACAAACCAGTGATTTGCTGACAAAAGCAACATTTAGAGTGAGAAGCGGGTTATGTCGAACGCCGCAATTGGTGTCACCGAAAGAGATATTTTTCTTGCTCGTACTATCATTGAAACATGACAAAATGATAGAAAACTATTTAAGGGATATTTCTTGACTCAAACCTGTATAATATCGTACACAAAGTTCCATCGATATCGGCACATATATGCGGTCTTTACTTTTATAACTCAGGTTAATGGACAGATGGGCGTCGCTCAATATCACAGTGTGGTGTATGATATGCAAATATTGTGAGTTTAGTTACGTTGGTGGTCTGTCAAATTTTGAATTATTGAATTTAAAGTTAAGTTTTAAATTTTGGACAATTCAGTCTTACGTGCTCCCGGTATGGTTCACGCACAAATACAAATTATTCGACTAATGTGTGGTTCCAAATATACTCTCCGATATAGGATGTTATCCAATTTATTTTCATGCAAATACAATACGTAATTATTTCCCTCAATATTCTAAATAAATGCGAAATTTCTTAAATTGCAGGGTGACCTGATGAGAACAATATGAACTGAAATTTAAATTGAATAACAAAAGTTGCAATATCAATTATTAATGTATAATGTTCGAAAAAAATTTTATTAACAAATATTAAGACAGCAATTAATCGAAGCATCTCGGGAAAAAGTTGAATTACGGTGCCTCTCAGATTTTTTTAATTTCGGATTTTCGTCGGATAATCGCTGTCGCCAGGTAACGCTTAAAGTGATTTTCTATTTTTTGCACGCAGAGAAAAAAAATGGTTACTATATGGTCACGGCAATAATAGTATATTCTCTGCAATTAAAGTATGTTCGTTACAACCAAAGTATTGTTGTTTGAATTTAATTTTGACAATAGTATGATTGCGGCAATATTAATATTGTTGAAATGTAACAAAAGCATTGTTGCCAAATTAAAAAATGAAAATATGGTTGTAGCAACAATATAAATATTGTTGGTGCGACAAAAGTATGGTTTTTTGGGTTTTATGTTAACAATAATATGATTACGGCAATCATTCTGTATGATTGTAATTTTTCTTATTTGAATATGCTTTTTAGAAAAATGTTATTGTTTTTTGCAATATAGTACTTTTTATAGGAAAATTATAATTTTTCAAACAAACTGCTTTTGCTTTTGTAATAAAAAAGCTTACGTTTTTTAAACCGATTTTTGCTACTGTAAATAAAATAAATCCTACTTTTTTAAATTTAATGTATTTTTAAATAGTTTGCTCTATTTTTGACAACATAACCCAATCCTAATAAATAATTTTGGGGATCATAGTATGGTTGAGTCCCACTCATGGATAATAACATGATGTTATTATCCATGGTTGCATGGATAATAACATGATTGAGTGTGAATCATACTATGTTTGTGAGGATCATACTATAGATGTATGTAAAACATTCTATGGTTGTGAGGATCATAATGTGGTTGTGGAGATAATAGTATGGTTGAGTGTAAATCATACTATGGTTGTTGGGATCATAGTATGGTTATGTATGAATTAACTATTGTTGTGAGGATCATAGTATGGTTGTGAGGATCATAATATGGTTGTATTTCAATCAAACTATTGTTGTGAGTATCATAATATTGTTGTACCACAACCATATACCCAACAATAGTATGATGCTCTTCAAATATTGTTATCCCAACTATACTTTTTTTCTACGTGTGGAAACACTGAAGTAAAAACGAGATTTTACCGAAAAAAATCGCCAATTTGTAATTGAAAACAATAAATTTAAAAAATTCTCTACGGCGTTACCTCGTCAATTATGTACAGAAAAAGTGATAAAAATTACAAAAGGATCAGTACAGTAGTTTTGATGTTAAAAGGTGCGCCGAAAACGAGAGTTGTTGGAAAAGCGCTTTAAAGTTTAGAATAACACTGAGACATGTTTTGGTCCGATACATCATCAAACTTTCACACAATATAATTAAAAGATTCTCCATTAAGAAAATCAAATAAAAATAATGTAATAAAAAAGTCGGGTTAACACTACACTGTGATAAAGGGTATTGTGATTAGTGATACTTTTTGTAACACCTCGAAAAAATGAGTTTTTAAACTCGCATATTTTCATCGTTCAATCGTTCGTAATCAAGTCGTAAAAGTA
Organism: Hydrotaea diabolus; assembly: GCA_963513945.1. Classification (NCBI taxonomy): domain Eukaryota; kingdom Metazoa; phylum Arthropoda; class Insecta; order Diptera; family Muscidae; genus Hydrotaea; species Hydrotaea diabolus. The sequence continues at coordinate 83,727,562 of OY740716.1, read as the reverse complement.
AAACGATTTTAAGAAAGCTTGTTTCTTAAAATAGTCCCCCTTCAAAGTTTTTTTTTCCGATTTCAGCTCTACAATCCCCATTTTAAATCCGATATTGTCCTATAAACAAACATCTAAAAATTAGCCCATATTGGTCCGTGTTTTAATGAAGCCTCAATTGAAAACACCCCATCATTCTTAAATCCTCGAATTCACCTATAAAGTTCTTTGCTCAATCTCCAGCCAGGGCGCTGGAGTGGTGTAGGGTGTCTCATAGTTGGTCCCGACGGTATTTACTACGAGGGCTGCTATATATATGTTTGGCCTAATAATGAAAATGCGAATTCTTATCATCAAAAATGGTTTTATTGTTTTTCAAAGTATTCTCCAGCATGATTTATACACTTTTGCATGCGCTCAAACCAATTGTCGAAGCACAATTTCCACTTCGGTTGAGACACCTCCAAAACATGGTTTTGAACGCTTCAACAGCATCTTCTGGCGACGAAAATCGTTGACCACGCACTTTCCTCTTCATGTGCGTGAATAAAATGAAGTCATTCAAAGTTTTCGCAGGTCAAAGAGGCGCTGGTTTGAGCCGGTGTGTGAGAGCTCTGCGAAGACTTCAGGCAAACAAATTGTGGTGTACCACTCAGAATTGACCGTCCTACGTTGCACAAGCGGAACAGTCGCCACATGACCAGTTTTGCTTCGAAGTGCTTCTTCCACGAACAACTTTCGTTGGATTTGGCTCGTCTTCGAAGACCCACACGGTCGATTGCTGTTTTGTTTCGGGCTCATACGCATAGATAGATCCATGATTCACCTGTGACGATCTTCTAAACGTCTTTTGAAGCACCGCGATCGTATTTTTTCAAAATTTCTTTGCACCAATCGACAGAGCCTTTTTTGAGCGCTTGTCAAATTGTGCGGGATCCAACGAGAAAAAACCTTTTTTACGGCCAGGTGTTCATGCAATATCGAATGTACTCGTATGCTGGTGGAAAAAAAGGCCAAGAATGTCTCTATCTCACGTTATGTCACATGAAGATCTTGCATTACCAGTTCACGCACGGCATCAATGTTCTCTGGCACAACGGCCATTTTTGGACGACCTTCGCCTTTGAGCGAGCGTCGGCCATGATTGAATTCATTAAACCAGTTTTTCACAGGATGGTGCTTCATCGTCATACAATGATTTAAGTTCTGTGATGCACTCTTGTCGTGATAATACACGGCGAAAGTTGTGAAAAATTACGGCACGAAAATGTTCACGAGTTACAACATTTTCGGCTTTGATGACATGCGGTGTTCGAACAGAGCGTGGGCGGCCCGACCGGTGGCGTTCTTTTACATCTCCAGTCTCCTCAAACAGTTTTATGCCTCGGTAGACGAACATGCGGCTAAACCCTAGTGGCCGAAGCGTTTAGAAAATATCGCTTTTTTAATTTCACACTTAAAAAGCGCTTTTACAGCGATACGGTTCTCATTATTTGACCACTCCATGCTGAAAGATGAAACAATTTTAAAATCCCGTTACAGACTAACGCTATTGAGGTTAGCTTTCAAAACCCATATGACATTAACGGGGTATGTTCAGTTCTACTATTGAAATGGGTGTGTTCAATGTTGTAACAGTATTTATGTCCCTACTAAGTAAGTATAATAATTAGCCTTACTACGCATGTGCCAGTGTCTCACCTTAGGCCTAAGGCCCCATTTAGATCCGATTGATTTTCTGCACATTGACCAGTATCTATGAGCATTTTCCGCTCTGTTATTTATGTGGTCTTTCGATAATAGTTTCTAATCTAGAGTTACCCCAAGGCATTTAACTTTATCAGTCAGCTTTATGGCTCTTCCTTGAAAGCGAAGTTCTTCGCACGTTGGAATCTTCGTCATCCTTGTTATGAGGCATATCTCGATTTTCTCTGGGTTCTCGTTTAGGCTCCAAGGTTTAGCCAAATTGAGCGACAGGTCTAATGCAACAAAGGCCATTCCGCAGAGTGTGTGTTGGATGACTGACCCTCATAAGTATTGCAACGTAGGCCTTGAAACCTTTATAGGTGAAGGCCCTTAGTGGACTGTTTATAGTGTTGACCCAAAGGAGTGGTGATTGCATTACATCTCATTTTACTGCGTATGCATTTTGTATTTTAAAATTATCGTCATCACCATTGCCTATACCCTCGGTTTGTCTGTCTGCCACGTCTCCGTCATTGCACAACTACGAACGAGTCTGTTTGTTGTTGGCGCATACAAATTCCATCGTGGGCAAATGCAAACAAACAAAAATAAATATGAATTATTTTTCATTGTTTAAATTTAATTTTTTAATACGAGTATTTGCACTGAAGAGTTATACGATTATAAAAACTGAATAAATGTGATGAGTGGATGTTATTTTCAACGCACTTCGACAGTGCATGATGACTTGTTCTGTTGTCATGTCGACCTTTCTTTTAAGTATGTCATGCCGTTTGTAGCACTCTCAAATATTTGTTAATTGATTGAAATAAAATCAACATTTTGGCCGATCTTGTGCCACCTCAGCCAAAACGTACCGCTACTATGTCTTAAGTGCGTCCCAACTAATAGAATTTTACGACAACCCATAATATTTATATTTTATAGGGTATCCGATCAATATTTTGTGCTGTTGCAAACGGAATGACAAATTTAGTTTACCACCCGTTCCTCGGTGGAGGATACAAAAATAGTCTATTATTGGCCGTGTTCTCTTGGCAACTCGCTTAGGAGGTCGCTAACTCGATAACTTCACACCATTGTAAAAGAATAAAAAAACATTTAGTTTAAAGAAAATAAAACATGATTTATGTTAAAACTCGTTTGTTTTAAATAATTAACATTTGTGCGAAGAAAGTATAAGTTATTCATAAATAACCTCTAGCGAGTTTAAGCAACCTTAGTTATTATACGCTTATAGCATTTCTTTAATAATTTTTTTCTACAAATTACAAATTTTCAAATTAAACGATTTATGATGCAGACACACAGAAAAACGATATGGTTACGGCAACAATAATATGTTCTCTGCAATAAAAGTATATTTGTCGCAACCTTAGTATTGTTTATTGAAATTTAGTTTGGAAATATTATTATTGCGACATTATTAATATTCTTGAAGTGTAACGACAGTATTATCACTAAATTTAAAAATAAAATTATGGTTATAGCAACAATCTAAATATGGTTGACGCGAAAAAAGTATTGTTTTTTGGTTTTATGTTAGCAATAATATTATTGCGGCAATCATACCGTACGACTGTATTATCTTTATTAGTTTGAATGTGTTTATGGGGACAATTTTATGTAATTTTTATCTGTACGAGTAAATTATGTTTTTATAACTATCTGCATTGGATTTGTAAAACTGATTAATTTTTATAAAATGAAATACTTGCCTTCTTTTAAACGGAATTTTTCTTATGTTAAATGAATACCTGCTATTTTAACGCGTGATCCATTTCGAGGTTCCCTACTTTGTTAAAGAAAGAAACACAGAAAGAAAAAAGAAAAAAAAAATCAAATTAAATGGGGAATGTTTATTATCATTTGAAAGAACATTCTTTGGCATTTATTTTTTGAATATTATGTCTATCAAATGTTGGCCGCGGCTACGTCTCAGATGGTTCATCCATTGAGACCAATTTTCGATGACTCGTTCGAGAATTTCGACTGGTAACTGGCGAATGACACGCGTGATGTTTTGCTCCAAGACCTGAATCGAAACGGGCTTGTCCGCATAAACTTTAGACTTTACATTTCCCCACAGGAAAAAGTCTAACGGTTTGATATCTCACGATCTTAGTGGCCAATCGACCAACCCAAAACGAGAATTATATGCTCACCGTGAATTATCTGCTCACCAATCGACCGGCCCAAAACCTGAAATTATCTGCTCACCGAAGTGTTCTCTCAATAAATCCATTGATTGATGCGATGTGTGGGAAGTGGCGCTGTCTTGTTGAAACTAAGAGCGAGATCACGAGCTTCAATTTCAGACAAATAGTCGGTTATCATGGCACAATAACGGTGGCCATTGACAGTTTCGTTCTCACCGGCATCATTTTTTAAGAAATATGGATCGATGATTCCACCGCCCCACAAACCACACCAAACCGTTGTTTTTTCTGGATGAAGTGGCAGCTCTTGGACCTCTTCTGGTTGCTGTTCGTCCCAAATGCGGCAATTTTGCTTGTTTACATTCCCATTGAGCCAGAAATGGGCCTCATCGCTTAACAAAATTGGCTCGAAAACGTCGGATCTTCTTGGAACTTTTCAAGAGGCCATAAAGCGAAGCGATGTCGCTTAGGAACGTCGGGCGGCTTCAGTTCTTGCACAAGCTGTATTTTGTACGCTTTCAATTTAAGATCTCGACGTAAAATGCGCCAAGTCGTTCCATACGTCAGTCCGACTTGCTGTCAGGCTGAGTTGCTGCGAACGGCGCCGAATCGACTCTCCACTGTCTTGGTGTACACTCTTAGCTACGGTCGCTACATTTTCTTCACGGCGTGTTGGCCGTGGTCTATTCGGTTGAATATTATGGGTGATGGTGTTGCGAATAGTACGCTCAGTAGGCCGATTATGTTGACCATGAGTTGAACGAAGTGCACGAAACACATTTCTCACAGAACGTGAATTTTCGTAATAAAGATGAACGATTTGTAAACGTTGTTTAGGCGTAAGTCTTTCCATGATGAAGTGCCAAACAATACTAAACAAAAATAACATGACACGACTCACACGTGATCTGTCAAAAAAAGACTATTGAAAAAAGTATCTCTATTTGGATCACCCATTATTTCTAAGTATTTTTAAGTACTTTACTTAATAAAAGTCTATTGTTAAATAACAACATAACCTAATCCTAACAAGTAATATTGGGGGTTACGTGTAAATCATACTATGGTTGCGGGAATAATACTATGGTTGTGAAACATTCTATGGTTGTCAGGATCAAAATATAGTTCTGGAGATCATATAATGGTTAAGTGTGAATCTTTGTGTGGTTGTGTATGAACCGTGCTATTGTAGTGCGGATCATAGTATGGATATGCGTAAATCATACTATTGTTGTGACGATCATAATATTCTTGTGCCACAACTATATACCCAACAAAAGTATGATGCACTTTGAATATTGTTACCCCAACCATACTTTTTATCTTCGTAAAGTCGATCACTTCTGGTAAACAAAAAAAAAAATCAAAAAATTCTCGAAATGTTTTAAATGCCTTATCGACCACTTACTCGGTTAAATAGCGAATACCAATAATACACTCCTATTATGTCCTTGTATTGCGTCTAAATTGTGTGTTTTGGGGTGTGACCGTATCAAAAGTCTTTATGTGACTTTGATGGACGTTACTTAAAGCCAAAAATAGCATAGCCTACAAAGGCGTTGGAATACGAAACTGTAGATTGTGGCTCGTCTCCTAGTAGCGTTTTTTGTTTTTGAAGTATGATTAGAGTTGTAAAAATTAGAAGCCAAAGATCTGCTAAAGAAGCGATGTCAAAGTTGTTAAAAAACCATACCATGACCGTCAATTGACAAACCTGTGCAAATATCATTGGATCCGATCCAATTTGAAGATACTTCCGTTCGTTGGTCTATCTGTATTTGCTGGGTTGTTTATATGGACGTATCGTTACTTAACTTAAAGCTCATTTTGCTACGTGTTTTTTATGTTCCATATAAGGGTCCACCGTTAAATATGAGCATATGGAGGGTTCTAAAATAAAACCGAATTTTACTACGAATCCAAAATATGTATAAGTACGAGGGCGACCGCAAAATTAACTGGCCTAACAAAAAAAAACCGTTTTTTTGGAATTATTATTATTTATTTTCCAACATAATCTCCTTCCAACTCAATACACTTCATCAAACGTTTTTCAAGTTTTTTAATTCCATCCGAAAAATAAGATTTTTCAAGACCTTCAAAATATGCCTCAGTTTCAGCAATAACCTCGCTATTCGACGAAAATTTTTTGCCACCGAGAAATTTGTTTAAATTTGGAAACAAGAAATAATCAGAAGGAGCTAAATCTGGACTATATGGTGGATGCGGAGCAATTTCAAATCGTAATTTGGCCAGTTTTTGTTGAGTTAAAAATGCAGTGTGTGAAGGAGCATTATCTTGATGAAAATTAACTTTTTTTCTAAATGCGGTCGTTTTATCTTGATTTCTTCACTCAACCGATCCAATAATGCACAATAATATTCACTATTTATAGTTTTTCCTTTCTCAAGATAATCAATAAATATTATACCCCTTGCATCCCAAAATACTGTGGCCATTACTTTTCCTGCTGATTTAACAGTTTTCGGCTTCTTGGGACCACTTTTACCAGTTTGACTGTTCTTTGCATTCTGGGATGTAGTGATGGATCCATGTTTCATCAACAGTTATGAATCGGCGCAAGAACTCTATTGGATTACGCTGATAAATCGCTAAAAGCTCCTCGGAATTGGTCCAACGGACGATTTTTTGGGGCAAAGTCAACAAACGCGGCACCCATCTTGCGGATAGCTTTTTCATGTGGAGTTCATCATGTAAAATACTCCAAACTTGTTTTTCGTGTATTTTAACAATATCAGCAAGTTCTCTGAGCTTTATTCGTCTATCTTTAGTCACTTCATTAAATATTTTTCTAACGTTTTCAATAGTAGTAGCAGTTTTCGGCCTTCCAGAGCGTTGTTCATCTTCCGTACTTGAACGACCCATTTTAGGTTGTTGAACCCAGGATTTCACGGTGGAGTATGATGGTGCATTATCACCATGAACAGAATCCAATTCATCTTTGATTAATTGTGGCGTATAACCTTTCATATAAAAGTGTTTAATTACTGCACGAAACTCTTTATTTTCCATTTTTCAAAAATTATATAACTTGTTTACTTCAATCACCTGTAACAAAGAAAATAATCATTAACTATTTCGGAAATTTTAACAGATGGCTTATAAAAGATTGCTTTTAAAGAAAAAGTTGCTAGTAAAACAGAAAATGTGCCAGGCCAGTTAGTTTTGCGGTCGCCCTCGTATATTTTCGAATAAGCTGAGTGGGGCTCATGGATTCAAGGGGTCAAAAAGGGTCATTTTAATTTACGGTGAAGTGTGTATAAAGTTCGGACTGACCGACCTAAACAACGTTTTTACTTGTTTTTTGGCCATTTGGGTCCAAAAAAATCGGACGTTATTGTCAAAACAAGCGGTATTTACAAATATGGACTATGGGTACCCAAATTAAAAAAGTTTCACCGCGAATCTAAATATAGATCTATTATTAAGATTTAATGTGACTTCGTTCGATCGTATGAACCCTTGGGCCCAAAAAATGGCATTTGTTATCAAAACAAGGGACCAATTGTATATATTGACACTCCAATTAAAGCAAATGTCGTCATGAAACCAAATATGGATTTATTTCAAAGATTTAAATGAGCAGCCCAGTCTAGTTAGTTACTGACTTACTTGAGTCCCTCAACATCCCATTTAGGAACAAGGGGGAACTTCTCTCACACCAGTGAGCTGTGCACGATTCAATTCTTTTACCCACTGACCGGGACCTACTGTTTAACGCCGACTCCAAACTGGTAATGTTTTTTTTTTAAAAAAAAGGTTTTAACATGGCTTAAAGACAAATCACTTTCTCGTAAAGTCGCCGGCATTTACGAGTTGGAAACCCGCCGCTGAAAAATTGTTAAATTCTCTGTCCTGGGGTTGAACCTGGGATAACTTTCGTGGAGCAAAAAAAAACGGCCGTGCTGATTATTTTTCCGATTTCAAAAGCAAATCCATGTTTTTATCGGCTCTTCGTGATCCTCCTTACTCGCTCACACCTGCACGCAGAGAAAAAACATGGTTACTATATGGTCACGGCAATAATAATATGTTCTCCACAATAAAAGTATGTTCGTCGCAACCATAGCATGGTTAACTGAATTTAGTTTTGACAATATTTTAATTGCTGCAATATTAATATTGTTGAAATGTAACAATAGTATTATTGCCAAACTTAAAAATGATAATATGGTAATAACAACAATATAAATATGGTTGGTGCGACAAAAGTATTGTGTTTTGCGTTTTATGTTAAAAATAATATGATTACGGCAATCATACAGTATGATTGTAATTTTTATTCATTTAAATATGCGTTTAAGAACAAACGTTATTGGTACGGATCTAATGCAATGATAGTACTTTTTTTTATCGAAATTAAATTTTTTTAAACAAGCAGCTTTGTTTTGTTTAACTAAAAAAAATTTAATCAAAACGCTTACGTTTATTTAAACATATTTTTTCTACTGTGAAATAAATCACTCCTTTTATTTTGAATTTAATGTATTTTTGAATAATTTTCATAATTCAAATCAATTATTGACAACTTTACCCAATTATTATAAATTATATTGGGTATCATAGTATAATAGTGTGTGATCATACTATGGTTATAGGGATCATAACATGGTTACGTGAGAATCATACTATGGTTGTGAGGATCATACTATGGTTGTATGTGAAACATACTATGGTTGTGGGGATCATACTATGGTTGTGGAGATCATAGTATGGTTGAGTGTGAACCATACTATGGTTGTGGGGATCATAGTATAGTTATGTGTGAATCATATTATTGTTGTGAGGATCATAGTATGGTTGTATTTGAATCATGCTATTGTTGTGAGGATCATAATATTGTTGTACCACAACCATATACCCAACAATAGTATTATCCTCTTCGAATATTGTCACCACAACCATACTTTTTTTCTGCGTGTGGTCTCAATCGAATTTATTTGCCAAACGAATGGTTGTGTTAGCATGTTCTCCAAGTATTCTATCAGTACAAACGTATTTTAGTTCGTGTATGGCAATTTTCAGTATATGAAACGTTAGTTACACTCCAAACTGTAGCATGATAAAAATTGACTTCAACACTTTCATAGCACATTTGTCTACTACTCCTGGTAGTAGAAAATAAATTAGAATTTGGAATTTTGACCCTTGTGACTTTCTTTCTAAGGACGGCAGTATAGTTATCCGTGGTGTACTTAGGCCGGTCTGTGTTTCATATAGCCCACGAAAGATGTCCTTCTCGCTTAAGAAGCAACATAATAAGTCCGAATTTGCTCAAGCTCTAGACAGAGCCGCGGAATCTTTAGAATAGCAGTGAGGTGACATACACTTATTTTAATTTTAATTTGTTTTTGCTTAAAAAATATGTTGTATAATTTTGAATAGGTTTAATGTGGCATGACCCATATATGGCCCAGTGCGTATGAACTCACTTAGTATGTATGTATGTCTCATTGCACTTGTTTTACTGCATTTTTAACGATGACTGGGCAAAAAGCCACACCAGAAGTGGTGTCAGAAATTGGTAATGACACAAAATATAAATGAATTAAGATGACATTAACAAGCTCCAAACTTTATTAAACTGCAGCGACAGCAGCAGCAACGTCATTGATCATACGGACGGCAACACTCTTCCAACAATATTTGTATACATAAGAGAGTTGCCATATTGATAAACTCATACATTCGTCTGCTGTAGACTCCTTGATTCTAATAAGTATTGTTGTGACACAATATTCCGTCTGAAATTCAAATTGATTAGCATGTTCAAATCATTTAAGGCTTGTTCCGCTTACTTTTTTACTAGTAAAAGTTGCGAGAGTTTAAACAAAAGGTATCTCAGAGAAAAGAAATTGCTCTAAAATACGGGAGAAGTAAAAGAAACGGGAATTATCTTTTTTACGTTTATTAAAACGGCTAAGGAATTTGTTGGACCAAAATAATAAAAATTATACCACTGGACAGGTCTTGCCACACAGATGTTGTACACTATTTTAGCTAAAAAATTAAAAATTTAATTAAACAGTATTACAAAAACAAATCTTCGGTGGTTGTTACTGTTGCTGTTTTCTGAGACTTAAAATAAGACAATGAGGTGCATGTGCGGAAGTTTGGTGAGTTGTTTTGTCATTGTTGTTGTTTTTTCGTCGTGTGCTCATGAGAAAAGGAGAATGTCCCAATAGGACCAGTATACTATACGTAGACGCATTCGTATAGTATACAAACGATATAGGGATACTGTGCCCGTCAGTATACCTTTCCAATATACATTTATTAAGGAATGGCCGCTTCAGTATATACAAACAAAATCGCATACAAAGTATAGGGAAGTGTATGGAGACCACATCGTGTTCCATCTTCGTGTCTATACAAAGTATGCGAAGATGTTTGATGATGCATCACCCACGAATGAAATTTTCTCACTTTCGTTACTTCATGGCGTTTCTTTATACAAAGTATGCGAAGATGTATGGAGTTGATTTTTGGCTCTCATATACAATCCCTATATACTTTCCGAAGTATTCGGAAAAAGTCCTATTGGGGTTCGCTTGAAAGAAAGAGATAGAGAGAGAGAGAGAGTTTTAAACACTAAATTTTTCTGTAGGAATGAAAGGCTATAAATAAATGAGTCAGTCTTAAAATTACTATTTTCTTTACTGAAAGTTGTTTTAGACATTGTTTAAGCAATAATTTTCTTCGCTAAATTATAGTTTTTCCGTAAAAATATCCGCGCAAAAAGTGAAATTTTTTTTTTGTTAAGTTCCTTAAAGAATCTTTTTCTTGGAATTTGTTCAATTTATTCTATTTTCAAAGTCAAATTTTCGACTAAACAAATAAAACACATCTGGAACGTTAGAAAAAGCAGAATCTGTGCCCGACTATATGGGGTCCGGAACAAAATTTCGAGGTGCCACAAACAGAAAGATAAACTTAATATGTGACGCGCAAAATAGAAAGGGACCTAAGGTTAAAAACCAGTTTTGTTCAGGAGAGCCATTTTAAAGATTAGGTCCCTTTCTATTTGCGCTTAGAGTCGTCGATTTCACTTTCATAAAACGCGCATATCTCTGGGAGGGAACACTTTTGGGGCATGGGATCGGTCTCATTCGATGCTCAGATGTTGTCCACATCAAAAAAAGAAAAAAAAAAGAAAAATTGATTTTTTTTACCCTTAGGTCCCTTTCTCTATGCGCTGTCACATACATATACATTAATAGTGGAGGGTATGTTGATATTTTTCGTCAATGAAAGGTCATGTAAAGATCTAATATCTAAACGATTCATATCACAAATTTATTCATTTCGCTGCTTTCCTAAATCCCTGATTACGATTATTTTATGAACAGAAATTTGTGCTTGCCCCATCCCTAGACTTCAAGACACAATTTCGTGATTTGCTATGCATACGCAGAGAAAAAATATGGTTATTATATGGTCACGGCAATAATAATATGTTCTTTGCAATAAAAGTATGTTCGTCGCAACTATAGTATTGTTTTTAGGAATTTAATTTTGAAAATAGTATGATTGCCGCAATATTAATTTTTTTAAAGTGTAACCATAGTATTATTGTCAATTTAAAAAATGAAAATATGGTTGCAGCAACATTAAAAATATGGTTGGTGCGACAAAAGTATTGTTTTTTGGGATTAATGTTAAGAATAATATGATTTCGACAACCATACTGAATGATTGTAGTTTTTTTTATATTTATAACAATGTTACTGTTACGAAACTTATGCTATAATACTTATAGTACATTTTATATGGAAATTAAAATTTTTCGAACACTGCTTTCGCTTTGTTTAACTGAAATATATTTAATAAAAAAACGCTTACGTTTTTTTGAACTGATTTTTTTCTACTGTTAAATAAATCGCTCCTATTATTTTGAATTTAATGTATTTTTAAATAATTTTCAGAAATCTATTGTTGACAACTTAAACCCAATTCTACTACAATTCGTGCCTTCTTAAGCGAAAGGCCCCCGAAGCGAGGAAACATATGTGTGTAGGCTATTCGAAACGCAGGCCAATAGGGCCAACTTCACCAGAGTTAGTAACTGGTTGACTAAAATATTCTATGCGGAGTTTAATGGGAATCGAATTAAATATATAGGCCTTTGTGTCAAACCACTGGGTTGTACAGGTCACTTTTAATAGGGTTCATAAAACTTTAACCAATTGAGTGTGGGAAATTTAGTCCAAATTGTTACGAACTTGCAGTTCTGAATCTAATGGTGGTCCTGAAATACTAGGCATAGGATTTAAGTCCTTTCCGTTAAGGTGTAACACAAATCAGCACTAAGTTTTTCTACCCCACAGTGTAGTGTAGGGTATACTCAAAAGAAACAGAGCGATCTCCTCTAAATACTGAACACTAAAAACCTTGCATTTTGTATTTACGAGCCCAAACCACTATTAATTCGTACAGCAAGCACTTTTATGCCAATGGAACATGTAAAGGTACATATTTAATTAAATAATATTGACAACACCATTAAATTTATACTTTTCTGAAAGTTTGTTTTATTATCTTTAATTTCATAAACAAATATGTGCACATATCATGATGAAAAGTTTTGAAAACAGAAACTAACGGAAAGTCCATATATTTTGATAAAAAAAATTTGACCACTATTAATTCGTACAGGGGAACATTTTCTAATTTAAAACTGTGTAACGCCCCCTTTGCTTTTTAAAACAGCTTCTACTCGCTTTGGCATTGTATCTATTAATTTTTTACACTCTTCAGGGGTTATAGAGTCCCAAATTTCCTGAATTTTAGCTTTTAATCGGCTAAGAGTGCGTTGTGGGTCATTTCGTAACTTCCTTTTCATGAGTGCCCACACGTTTTCGATTGGGTTAAAGTCCGGGCTAGATGATGGCCAGTCCAGAACACTAATACCATTATCTTGTAGCCATTTTTTTTGTTGTTTTGGCTGTATGGGATGATGCACCGTCTTGTTGAAATACATATTCGCCACAGTTAGCTAGCTTTGGTACGGACGGAATGAGATGTTGTTGCAATATATTAATATATTTTTCTGCATTTACTGTTCCATTAATAAAGTGAAGCTGACCGACACCCGTTGAGGACATACATCCCCACACCATAATGCTAGCTGGAAACTTTACAGTACGCTTTAAGCAGTCTTTATGATATGCCTCTGTGCTTTTACGTATCACCCTTTTTCTGGCATCACCGACGCATACGTCAAACTTCGATTCGTCGCTAAATATAATGGTGTCCCATTGCCTTTGTACCCAAGAACGTCTTTCTTTTGCCCATAATAAACGTTTTTTCATTTAAAGTACAGTAAGTAAGGGCTTTTCTTTGGTCTAAAAAATTGAAGTTTCAATAAATGTTTTTTGTATCACCAGTAGTAGAATGTTAAACTTACTTTATAAACACCATAACCTATATCTTTCATTTGCCGACGCGTCCATTCACGTTTAATGGTTTTTCCAATTCTTTCTGACCACTCTGAGGCTATGTCTCTAAAAGTGCCTCGACGATTTTTTTTAAGTATAACTTCTAAAGCTCTTTTGTCGCGAATCGTTATTTTGGAGACCCGGCCTCTGTTTGCAACGTTATTGCTACAATTCTCATTTTTTTTGTATTTTTGAACAATACTTGATACTGTTGATCTGGGAAGCTTTAATTCAACCGATATTTCGCTATAGCTTTTTCCCGATTTGACTTTGTCAATAATTAATAAACGAATTTCTTCACAAACTGGCTTACCACGTGCCATCGTTGAACAATTAATCACAAATGGAAAAAAAACATGAAAAGATCAATTGCATTTCTTTACTCTAATAAAACGGTAAATTTTCATTATTTGTTTACATTTTAATTTTCAGAGTTGTTTTTAGCTGAATTTATACACTGTACGAAATAATAGTGGTCAAATTTTTTTTTATCAAAATATATGGACTTTCCGTTAATTTCTGTTTTCAAAACTTTTTATCATGATATGTGCACATATTTGTTTATGAAATTAAAGATAATAAAACAAACTTTCAGAAAGGTATAAATTTAATGGTGTTGTCAATATTATTTAATTAAATATGTACCTTTACATGTTCCATTGGCATAAAAGTGCTTGCTGTACGAATTAATAGTGGTTTGGGCTCGTAGTACTTGTAATGTAGGAGCTCTACTTAATACAGGTCCGTCTATCCAACTAACGAAAGTCCTCGTAGAATATAGGGCAGATGTTCGATTCCTGAACCTGCAGCTCAAGAAGCCACATATTACATTCGATTTAAAAAAATATCGTTAAGATAGTTACTTGCGATAACCCCTAATGAACTCTGTTGATTTTGGACCTTATCGTCCAATGTTTTCTATTGGATCACATTACTTAGTAGGGACATAAATACTGTTACACAAGTTTTAAGCTGTAAAATAAAAAGTATTTATTGATGTATATTGTATCCAAAAAGAATCTACTTATTCGAAATGTCCGCCTTTTGCCTTTAGACACGCCTTAAGTCGCACTGAACAATCGTCAAACGCTGCACGAACCTTATTTATCCATTGTAAAATTGGTCACAGCTCGAACCAAAGCAGTCTTAAGAGATCCAGTGTTGGGGTATCTTTTGTGACAAACCGTCCACAATTTATAACCCAATGGGTTCAAATCTGGACTGCCTGAGGGCCATTCTTCAGAGGAAATGAACGCTGGCAAATTGTTTCGAAGCCAGCCTGGGACGTTTTAGCCTTATGGGCCGGCGCAGAACCCTGCTGGAAAGTCCATGGCTGGTTTTGGAACAGGGAATTGTTAAAAGGCTTCAAAACAGCTTCCAAAACGGTTTCTTGGTAAACTTTGGCCGATGTTTTGACTCCTTGTTCGCAGAAATGCAGGTCAGTGACCCCATCGTAAGAAACACCCCACCAAACCATGACTGAAGCTGGGTGATGACCCTTTTCCACCCTTGGGATCAGTTCAGATGCTTTCTTAAATGACCATACACTCTATCATTTTGCTTGTTAAATTTTTCTTGAACGGTAAAAAATTTTTCATCGGTGAACAAAATTTTTCTGTGCAAGTTATCAGCGTGCTTCAACGAAAGACGTTTGCATTTTTCAATCCTATTATTTTTAAAGCTGCAGTCAATAAATGTCCGGTACGTCGTTTAAAAGACCCAAGTCTTTTTTAATCATTCGACTCATGGACTTTTGCGTGATATTCATCTCACGGGCCACGATTTTCTGTTTTCGGAGCGGATTTCTGTGAATTCTCGAACAGAGCGTGGGCGGCCCGAACGGTGGCGGTCTTTTACATCTCCAGTCTCCTTAAACAGTTTTATGCATCGGTAGACGAACAGGCGTCTTATCCCTAGAGGCCGGAGCGTTTTGAAAATATCGCTTTTTTCATATCACACTTGAAAAATAGCAATGCGGTTCTCATTAACTGACCACTCCATTATGAAAGTTGAAACAATTTTAAAATCCCGTTACAGACTTTCGCGATTGAGGTAAGCTTTCAAAACCCATATGACATTAACGGGGTATGTTCAGTTCTACTATTGAAATGGGTGTGTTCAATGTTGACACGCTGAAAGCAACCAATTAAATTAGGTCTTAGTCCAATTTTCCATGGTATGTTATAAACTATAAAAATTAGCTCCGGTAAAATTGGTCCCTCCTAATTTAAAGGCTTGTCACATCATCAGCCACATATTCCGTCCAATCTTGCTTGAATTTAGTGTAGAGTATTAAAAGGTATTTTTTTTATCAATGCAGGAAATATTGGACTTCGCCACAATTGACAACCAATCTTGCTTTGAGTTAGTAGAGTGAGTTACAAACGATCTAAATGCAACCCTGCTATAATTGCACCACTTCGGTCAATGTTGTAAATTTGATCTGGCAGAATCCTATCATAGTGCGTGATTGTCGACTTCATCAACCAGCCCTAAGAAAGTAAGAGCATATCGGTCTATTTTTCATATTACGCCTATTGAAAAGATTGAGATAATTTAAAAATCACATTTTAAATCAGGTCCATACAGATGCTCTGAGACTTAGTAATGCCACAATGCTGTACACCCCTTAAAAAACAAAAACTGTGGCAACACTGAATCCTCTTCGTGTAGTGCACACAAATTAATACCCCCCCAAAGAGTGCTTCCGTAGTCAGTATTTGCTTTTTCTGGCATATTTAATTTCATTATTGTTTTCGTACTTTCGGGGCGAAGCAATATGACCAAATGATGGTGCCAACGAATTGTGATACGAGTCCGGCTATAAATAGCCTCGGCATGGGGGATGTTGTATGTGTAGGAGCGTTTTTACATATGTATGCCGCGGCATAAATGCTTTTGCTGGTGTATTAATTTTGCAATAATTGATTGCATACTTATGTGGAAATAATGTTAATAAATGTATTCTCGTACATATCGCATTTGTTCAACAAAAGGCATTAAGTCAAAATTTTAAAATGTCCAATAGGGGCTAAAACTTTTCTTTCCATCTACTGTCGTTATTTTTATAAAAGTGTGAAGATTCCATTTGTTCAATAAGTAGAGAAAACCACTGTGGGTTTTTTTCATACCTAAACGGAATGTTTGAAAATTTCCCGTAAATACTCTTTTCTCGAACTAAAAAACTGTCATTTCTATCTGGTCCTCTTTTTGAGTCCATGTCTTCAATCACCGACCACCAAGAAAATAGACTTTATCATGCCTCTGTAGCGCTCTCAGTTAACCGAAACGGCGTTTTCAGCAGCATTTGCAACGAAACGAACACCAACGATGGAGGATGCATTGGTTCTCGACGATCATGAATGGGGTTTTCGCTCATCAGATGCGATAAGAGATAAAATATTTTAAACCATGTCAGGATGCCATTAACAATTTGTACGCCTTTGTGGAATGCCCGCCGATTTATTCACTACGACAGGTGGTCTCAAACTAGGTGACATCTTAAATTTTTCAACATCTTAAAAGGAAAAAATCCTGGAGAACCCAAAGATTTATAAAACGGATTCTACGAGGGTTGCTATTTATATTTCGGGTCCTGACAATACTAGTGTTCCCAGATGCAAACTGGAACTTCCATTGGAAACTTTGACATTTTTTAGCATAACTTCACTCAGAACGTTTTGTCGTTTGAGGGCGAATTGTTTTGTTTACAGTGTTTTAAAAAATTCATCTCAGTCAAGAAATGGAATTATCCTGTGAAAATTTTCGTGCGACGATTTTTTTTACGATTTTCGGCATGGGTTATCGAGACAAGAGTGTTTAAATCAACTTGTTTCGACTTCTGGCGATGAATCACCATCAAAAACCACTGTTAATCGCTGGTACCAAGAGTTCAGTCTCGGACGCCGTTCGCTCCAGGATGAATTTCGTGAAAGAAGTGCAACTTCGGTCACTTTGCCAGAAACCATCGATGCTGTGCGTGAACTGGATCAGCAAGACCGACATGTGACATACCGTGAGATTGAGGCATACTTGGGCATTAGTATGACAAGCATCAATAAGATATTGCATGTTCATTTGCCTGTGAAAAAAATTGTTCCCACCTAATTTGACGAATGCTCAAAAAAAGGCTCGCATGGATTGGTGCACAGAGATGTTGAAAAAAGGCAGTGTATAACATTGTCACAGGTGACGAATCATGGATCTATGCATATGAACCCGAAACAAAACAGCAATAAACCTTATGGATCTTTTAAGACGAGCCAAATCTAACAGTTGTTCGTGAAAGAAGTACATAAAAGCAAATGATTGCGCTTTTTTCGGTATAACCGGCCATGTTGCCTCAGTGCCTTTTGTGGAACGTAGGACGATCAATTCTGAGTGGTATACAACCATCTGTTTGCCAACGGTGTTCGAAGAAGAAGAGGAAAGATAATAAGACGGATCATTTTGCATCACATGCATCAGCTGAAGCATTCCTCGCATTAACACCAAGGGCCACATCTTCCTCGTGTATGCTGACGACATAGACATTATTGGCACTAGAGAACGAAGGACAAGAACTGGAGCATTTTCAACGATTTAATAAGAATGGGTCTGATAGTAAATCCAAATAAGTTGGAACGTTGAGGTAGTAGAGAAATTTGTTTAGCTTGGTTCCGCAATTAACGAAAAGAACGATGTTAGCACTGAAATAAAAGCGAATAATCGAGTTGGAAAATAGGTGCTATATTGGGCTTATGAACAGGACTTCTAGAAAGATCAAGATACCACTCTGCATACAATGTAACCTGTGCTTCTATATGACATGGATACTATCGAAAATGGATGAAAGTGTATTGACCATTTCCCCTTCGTAAAATCGATGGTCCAGCTGCGTAGGCGTGGAGTCTTGGCGTCGGATGAAGCTTGAGCTTTATGAGCTGTATTCCGACAAGCATGTAGCTAAGCGCTTCAGCGATGGGACACGTCGATCGAATTAAAACAAACGCTTGAGCCGGAAAGGTGTTCGAAAGGAAATATCGAGACGCCGAAGGGAAGAAAACTCATTGTCCATTTCTAAGCTGCAAAGCCCCAAATTAGGAAGCGAAACAAAGCCGCAGTTTATAGGCTTTCAATTGCGAGGTGTTTTTGCAAAGTTCGTACCAGACTTGAGCATGGAATGTTGAGTTCGATGTTCCAAGACTGAAATGCACACTTTCGGCTACCGCAGCCAATTTTTTTTCAGTGCGACGTTGGGTTTCGTGAGCGTTGAGTTCGATTTTCCAAGACGGAATCTCACACTCTCGGCTACAGCAGCCAATTTTTTTCAGTGTGACTTTTGGTGCCGTGAGCGTTGTTCGCTAGCATGCCTACCACACGAACTTTGCATTAACTTGCGTTTAGCACGCGTACTGTTGGGTCTACAAAGCGTTGACTTTGAAACTAAGTTTGCATTATATTATATTGCATTCAAGCATAAAGCAAATCTTTTTGTTGTATGAAATTATGAAAATAAGATGTACACAATATAATTTCTATACTGACCGTGACCCCAGACGACTAATACTCGTACGTAGACATACTAAAGTGGCCGGCATTTACGAGATTTAAAACCTGTCGCTGAAAAATAAACTTTTGATGTTTTCACCCGGATTTAAAACTGTGTTTATTTGATTGAAAGCCGTGAAGGCAGCCGTGTTTATTCAAGGTAAAGATATTAATTATAGAGATGGGAAATTAACGTAGCAAGTTCTTCCTCGACAATTAATAATTGTATTGAAAGATTTTTTGATTAAATTTGTATTTTTATAGTATAACTTGTATTTAGTCGAATATTATATTTTGAAACGGCAGTGCTATTTCCGCTTGCGTAGTAGCGGGTATTGCGATGCTCGCCCGTTCATTCATAAATGCAGTGCGCTTCTCATCTCGCTCGGTTCACTTCTCAATCACAGCTATGAAGGGGGTTTTGCTCCATTAACGAGCATTTGTGATTAAGTGCAATTTATTTGTGTGTAGTCAAGTACACGCGGACGCAACACTACATATGTACATGCATATGTAATTGATTACAGTGTTTGGGATTGTTGTTGAAGCGGTTAAACCCCCTACCATAGGGTGGAGAGTATACTGAATTTGTCATAAGCGTCGTTTAATTCTAAGATGCCATGTTTGTCTGTTAAAAGGGCGAAAGCGGCAAGCTGTTTGGAATTGTATATTAGCGAAATCAGTCCAGATTTATAGATCTGTGATTTACAAGTTTTCGCTGTGATAGCTTCAACCCAGGTGCTCCATCGCACAGGAGCCATTACTAAGTGACGGCCAGCGCCCCAGTTTAAAGCGTGTTATATGGAAACAACTTTTCCCTTGGTCACTAGCCGAGGCCTTTCTACGCTCTGCTGATCAATAGTTCACAGCACCCGGATTAATCGGCCAAACTAAGATAATCGGCCAAAATTCGTCTGTCGCAATTTTTTTGGCCAAAGGTCAAATGATTTTTAAAAATGTAGAAATATAAAATAACACAACATCTTACTGCGTCACATTTAATGACAATACGCACGCTCAGGACGCACGTCGCACTCATTTAGGTGAATTCAACTAATCAATATACATAAAGTATATATGTGACAGCGCATAGAGAAAGGGACCTAAGGGTTAAAAAAAATCAATTTTCATTTTTTTCTTTTTTTGATGTGGACAACATCTGAGCATCGAATGAGGCCGATCCCATGCCCCAAAAGTGTTCCCTCCCAGAGATATGCGCGTTTTATGAAAGTGAAGTCGACGATTCTAAGCGCAAATAGAATAGCACCTAATCTTTAAAATGGCTCTCCTGAACAAAACTTTTCATCAACTTTTCACTGTTTTTTTTTTTGATGTGGACAACATCTGAGCATCGAATGAGACCGATCCCATGCCCCAAAGGTGTTCCCTCCCAGAGATATGCGCGTTTTATGAAAGTGAAGTCGACGATTCTAAGCGCAAATATAAAAGGACATAATCTTTAAAATGGCTCTCCTGAACAAAACTTTTCATCAACTTTTCACTTTTTTTTGATGTGGACAACATCTGAGCATCGAATGAGACCGATCCCATGCCCCAAAAGTGTTCCCTCCCAGAGATATGGGCGATTTATGAAAGTGAAGTCGACGATTCTAAGCGCAAATAGAAAGGGACCTAATCTTTAAAATGGCTCTCCTGAACAAAACTTTTCATCAACTTTTCACTTTTTTTTGATGTGGACAACATCTGAGCAACGAATGAGACCGATCCCATGCCCCAAAAGTGTTCCCTCCCAGAGATATGGGCGATTTATGAAAGTGAAGTCGACGATTCTAAGCGCAAATAGAAAGGGACCTAATCTTTAAGATGGCTCTCCAGCACAAAACTAACCTTAGGTATTTTGCGCGTCACATATATATAGAATAAGAAAAGTTGTTGGTGAGTTTTTTATTTCAATATTTTCCATAACGACGGAAAATTCTGCAAATGACAAAACCACAAGGAAAAATAGGAGAATAAAAGATCCGGCAAATTAGGACAAACATGATTTATTCCCTTATTTAGAAAAGCTAGAAACAGACTAAAGCGTTACATATTTTCTGTATTGAGTTGGTAAGTCAGGAGACGACATATGCAGGGTTAGGCGATTGAAGTGTTACCTGTTCAAACGACTATATATTTTTTTTGTGTGAAATTATTTTGAATTGGTAAAAAGGGTGATTGTCCTCCAATTACAGTAAATGGTTCTACTATTCCGATAAAAAAAAACAATGTCAAATATCTGGGCCTCCATCTCGACAGACGCTTCACGGGGAAACATCATATCAAGTCAAAAAGAGATCAACTAAATATAAAGACCAGAAAAATGGACTGGCTGTTCGCTAAAAAATCGGAAGTAAGTCTAGATACTAAAGTGCTACGTTACACATAAATTCTTAAGCCCGTATGGATATACGGTATTTAATTTTGGGAAACTGCCAGCAATTCAAACATTAAAATATTACAAACTTACCAATCCAAAACACTACGTATGATTACTAAAGCTCCATGGTTTATTCGTAACAAGAATATTCATAAGCACTTGCAAATACCTACTGTGAAAGAAGAAATCAACAGAATTACTACAAACTATCTGGGAAGACTACACGCAGAAAAAAAGTATGGTTGTGGTGACAATATTCGAAGAGGATAATACTATTGTTGGGTATATGGTTGTGGTACAATAATATTATGATACTCACAACAATAGTATGATTCAAATACAACCATACCATGATCCTCACAACAATAGTATGATTCACACATAACCATACTATGATCCCCACAACCATAGTATGATTCACACTCAACCATACTATGATCTCCACAACCATAGTATGATCCTCACAACCATAGTATGTGTCATATACAACCATAGTATGATCCTCACAACCATACTATGATTCACACGCAACCATGTTATAATCCCTACAACCATAGTATGATCACACCAATATTATTTATTAGAATTTGTTTAAGTTGTCGACAATAGATTTGATAGGATTGATTTATTTCACAGTAGAAATAGTAAGTTTAAATAAACGTAAGCGTTTTTATTAAAAAATTTTCAGTTAAACAAAGCCAAAGCAGCTTGTTTAAAAAATTTTAATTTCGATAAAAAAGTACTATTATTGCATTATATCCGTACTAATAACATTTGTTCTTAAAAGCACATTTAAATGAAGAAAAATTACAATCATACAGTATGATTGCCGTAATCATATTATTGTTAACATAAAACGCAAAACACAATACTTTTGTCGTACCAACCATATGTATATTGTTGCTATAACCATATTTTCATTTTAAAATTTGGCAATAATACTATTGTTACATTTCTACAATATTATTGCTGCAGCAATTATACTATTGTCAAAACTAAATTCAGTTAACAATGCTATGGTTGCGACGAACATACTTTTATTGCGGAGAACATATTATTATTGCCGTGACCATGTAGTAACCATGTTTTTTCTCTGCGTGTGAGTAACCACTCGAACCCACTAGCAATCTCACTATGTACTTTATAAAAAGTATATAGCTTTTTGAATTTAAATATCCAAAATTTTATCATTTTTAATGTCGTTCAATTAACTTATTGTCGCAAGACAGATTGTAAATAAAATATAGATAAAAAACAATATATACAGGGTTAGGCGATTGAAGTGTTACCTGTTCTAACGACCATATATTTTTTTTGTGTATAATTTGTTATTGCTTCCAATAACAAAATGTGTGGAAAAATTCAAAATTCGGAATCCATTTACTTTGCTCGAGGTTATAAACTTTTTCTATTGACGATTACCTTAAAAAGGCTAAATAATGTGTTGGACGAATATGATAATGCGGTATTTTGGCACAGTCCAGTTCAATGGTTTCTTTAGAGCATCCATACTGGCATACTTGTTTAGTGCTTACCAAAATGAAACAGATGGAGTAGTCCGTCGGATTTGCATCTAGGTAAAACGAGGTTTTTTAACTATTCCCGGTTCACACGAGCTTTATGAGACGGTGCTGAGTTTTGTTGGAATTTCCATGGTCTTTGATCGCAATGTTTGTGTGCTCACGGCCCTAAAGACGCTTCCATAACATTTTAATAATAATAAGAATTCGCATTGACTTTGCCACCAGGCTCAATGGAAACAATTGGACACCATCTATCGGGGCACGCCGAAAAAAGATTTGGTATTGTTGTTACGGCAACAATAATATGTTCTCTGCAATAAAAATATTTTTGTCGCAATAGTAAAATTGCAGTAATATTAATATTGTTGTAGTATTTTTATGGTCAATTATAAAAATAAAAATATGGTTGTAACCACAATACTATAAATATGGATTAACAAAAGTATTAATTTTTGGGTTTTATTTGAACAATAATATTATAAATATATAAATTTGAATATGTTTTTAGAACAATATTATTGTTTGAAATCTTCTAATAGTTCTTTTTATCTTTAATTTAAAATTTTTCAAAACAAACTGCTTCGAATTTGTATAACTGAAATATACTAATAAATGTAAAAAAATAAATACATTATAAAATAAATTAATAAATGAAATTGATTGTTAAAAAATCACTCCTAATTTTTTGAATTTCAACAATTATGTTTTAAATGGTTAACTTAATCAAAATAACTATTGTTGAATAACAACAAGTGAGATCATACAATGGTTGTAAGGGTCAAACTACGGCTGTATGTATAAAATTTGTTGTTGGGATCATAGTATGGTTGAGTGTGGATCGTTATATAGTAACAGAGATCATAAAAAGATTGTGTGTGAGTCATACTTTTGTCGTGAGGATCATAATGTCACAACCCTATATCCAATAATAGTATTTTTCTTCTTCGCGTGTCTTATTGCAATAGATCCGTAACAATAACATTGTTCTAAAAAGCATATTATATAAATGAAGAACAATTACAATCATACAGTATGATTGCCATATTATTGTTAACATAAACCCAAAAAACAATACTTTTGTAGCACCAACCCTATTTACATTGTTGCTACAACCTTTTTTAATTTTTTATTTTGGCAATAATAATATTGTTACTTTTTCACAGTATTAATATTGCGGCAATCATACTATTGTCAAAATTGCATTCAAAAAACAATACTATGTTTGCGACGAACATACTTTTATTGCGAAGAACATATTATTGCCGTGACCATTTACACCCAGAGAAAAAACATTGTTTCTACATGGTCACGGCAATAATAATATGTTCTCCGCAATTAAAGTATGTTCGTCGCAACCATATCATTGTTAACTGAATTTAGTTTTGACAATAGTATAATTGCTGCAATATTAATATTGTTGAAATGTAACAATAGTATTATTGCCAAATTTAATAATGAAAGTATGGTTATAACAACAATATAAATATTGTTGGTGCGACAAAAGTATTGTGTTTTACGTTTTATGTTAACAATTATATGATTACGACAATCATACTGTATGATTGTAATTTTTCTTCATTTAAATATGCTTTTCAGAACAAATGTTATTGGTACGGATTTAATGCAATAATAGTACTTTTTTTTTATCGAAATTAAAATTTTTTAAACAAGCTGCTTTGGCTTTGTCGAACTGAAATATTTTTAATAAAAACGCTTACGTTTATTAAAACTTAATTTTTTTACTGTAAAATAAATTATTTTGAATTTAATACATTTTTTTAATAATTTTAATTATTCAAATCGTTTGTCGACAACTTAAACAAATTCTAATAAATTTTATTGGGAATCATAGTACAATTGTGTGTGATCATACAATGGTTGTTGCGATCATAATATGGTTGCGTGTGAATCATATTATGGTTGTGAGGATCATACTATGGTTGTATGTGAAACATACTATGGTTGTGAGGATCATACTATGGTTGTGGAGATCATAGTATGGTTGAGTGTGAATCATACTATGGTTGTGGGGATCATAGTATGGTTATGTGTGGATCATACTATTGTTGTGAGGATCATAGTATGGTTGTATTTGAATCATACTATTGTTGTGAGGATCATAATATTGTTGTACCACAGCCATATACCCAACAATAGTATTATTCTCTTCGAATATTGTCACCACAACCATACTTTTTTTGTAGTAACCATTATTTTTCTTTGTGTGTACTTATATAAATATTTTTGATAGTCGTAAAATTCTAAGACGATCTAGCCGTGTCTGACCGTCCAACGCCCCAATGGACAAAACGGGCAAAAAAAGCAAATTCTACTAAGAATCAAAATATACTTATAGATTAATTTTAAAGTTTTGTCTGAAATTAGGAACGGACCATTTTTTGCGCTTTAGCAGCGGAAGGTATAGCGGATTTTTCGGCCTGGCCAAACTGATCGTCGTTTTTATTTGTCTTCTTCCTTAATTTAACTAATGCTTGTGTCTGTCTTATTAATTGCACAAGAAAATGGCCGTTAAGTCATAGGGGCCTTAAATATACGTATTGGATTTTTATTTTCCCAGTTCAATAGCGAATGCATTTTTGAGGGGATATAAGATTCGGCCTGGCCGACTTCGTTCTTATTTATTTATTTTATTTTTCCTAATTTCTTAAAACAATGTATGAATGCGCTTACATTTTTTTAATTTTTAGTTTAATCAGCGGATGTGTGAAGTTGTTGCCGTTGTGCAATACTTTTACCCCGTATTTATAGTAATTCACTCATGTTGTTGCTGTTGTCAATATTTACACTGTTGTTCAAAATAAGTGCAACGAGTGCATTTATGTTATATACACATTTTGGGTCGTTTCATTTTGGACTGAAAGTTTGAGCGCATAGCTGAAAAAATTGTGGATCTGATCCACAGTTTCAAGCTGAATTTTCATTGTGAAATTAAATTACTCGAAAATCGAGTGCTCTTTACTAAGTATTTCGAGTATCCCATTTTCTTTAAATGTAAAATTAAATCACTCATTACATTTTAATTTCGTTGATGGTCGTCGTTGTACATGTAAAATAAGAGAATACGATAACAACAGAGTACGGCTATACTTAGTAGATACATTGTTTTTATTTCAAATAAAGGGTGGTTAAATTTTAAGGGCCGATGTTGATTTGTCGCGCAAAAGAGCTATTGTTTCGTTAGCTGTGTGGCAAGTGGCACCGTCCTGTTGAAACCACATATCGTCCACATCCATATCTTTCAACTCGTTTCCGAAAACTTTGCTTGTACTTGCTGTACCCAATCATTTTGGAAAAAATACGGCCCGATGATGCCGCCAGCACATAAATACTATGACTGTGGGGATCATAGTATGGTTATGTGTGAATCATAATTTTGTTGTGAGGATCACAGTTTGGTTGTAAGGATCATAGTATGGTTGTGAGGATAAAAGTATGGTTGTATTTGAATCATTATATTGTTGTACCACAACCATATACCCAACAATAGTATGATGCTCTTCAAATATTGTTATCCCAATCATACTTTTTTTTTCTACGTGTAGAATCGCTTCACAGTGGTCGCACTCGTATGGAGACAGAGGCCAAAAATACTTCCAGCAGAAATTGTATCGCCAAACATTTGTCGCGGATTTATGAATGTGTGTAATAATTGAAAAAAGACAAAACGGCGTTAAGTTCGGCTGGGTTAAATCTTATATCTCCACCAGGGTTTAAATGTAATACTTATGAAAAGTAATCAAATCTTATTTCTTATCTTATTGCATACCAAGTTTTTAATAGGATCTAGAAGTACAAAATACGAAATTAGCAGAACAAACTCATTTTGAATAATTATAAAGGTTAAGAAATATAACAATGGATCTCAAAGTTATTCCAGCAAATCGAAAAAAGATTTTAACAAAATCGATTTGTTCTTGGGAGGTAATTTTCGCTGCCCCCTAAAAAAAGAGTCCGAGCTTAGAAGCAAACGATTGAACAAATCCGTGTTTGTTGTTGAAACAACAATGAACAAGGTGATGCGCGGTAATTGGTTTTTTGTACTGCAGGGGGTGCGCGTCTTATAGTGGCTGACGGGAGATTTGTATTTGTCCGCCTTTCAGTTGACATCATGCATTGGACACGTGAGGAGAGATCATTTTGTGTTGAAGCGTATTTTCAAATGCGCACTCGATCTTTGTAGTGCAGCGTGCTTTTCGTTGACGATTCGCTGTTCCAGTACAGTGGCTTACAGTGGCTGACGGGAGATTTGTATTTGTCCGCCTTTCATTTGCTATCATGCATTGGACACGTGAGGAGAGATCATTTTGTGTTGAAGCGTATTTTCAAATGCGCACTCGATCTTTGTAGTGCAGCGTGCTTTTCGTTGACGATTAGCTGTTCCCCCACGCGGATATGTTCCTGAACGGCAATCAATTGTAAATTGGGTAACTTCATTGAGATCAGCAGGGAATGTGTCAGGTGTACGAAGGGGACCTGAGAGATGGATTACAACACCACAAAACATCGAGAGAGTTAGAACAACAGTACTGCAATCTCTGAAACGCTCTGCTCGGACTCAATCACTTGCACTTGGCATTTCCAAACTTTTTTCCAACCGTCCATTGAGGCAATGTAATTAGAGGATACATGTTTCAAACAGGATGGTGCCACTGGACAAACAGCGGGGGTTACCATAAATTGTTTGAGGGAAATGTTTCCTGGACGGCTTATGTCTTTGAGGGGCATGAAAACTTCAGAAAACGTATGCAGCGGTGTGTGGATAGCGAACATTTGCCAGAAACACTATTTAAAACACTGTAATTTAAAAATTCCCTTCTAAGGTTCAATATTTTTTTTATTTCATTCCTAAATAAACAAATTACCGCTCTCCACCCTGTATTTAGTTTTGATATCCTGTTCGTCTATAGGGGATCTGCTTCGATATCCAGGTGGAGAAAACGCGCCATTTGAACTAGATGCGTCCACAGAGAGGGGGTCAGCTTAGTGGACTTGGCCGGACATTGAAGGAATGCAGCACGTCATGTGGTCCTGATGGCAGGCGAGACAAACGTCCGGAACGTCCGCTAGACCTCTCTCTAGATCATGAAGATCGTACCTGATTTGCTTGGGCGGAGGCATCCTGTCCAAGAGATGGTGGTTTGGATGACTACAGCGAAAACGCCCTAGCAGGTATTGCTTAGCCAACAGTAAATTGTGTCTGCGCACGGTAGGGACCTTTGTCTCCCCATGTTCATGGTCCTCAGAAGAAACTCTGTTGATGTTCTGGCAAGTCTGTATTTTCTTCTCAAACCACGAGGTCCGTCATTCCCGCTACTGCCGGTTCTATGTACCGGATTGACCCGTGGCCAGGGGAAGTCACCTCAACAATATGTGTTTTCTGTTTAAACTTTGTTGAAACTCGTGAAGTTTTACGCGTATGCTGGAGTCGGAAATTTGTGATATCTTTGTTCCTGGACTCTGCAGCTTCCTCACAGAGCTCACCAATCGATACCAGTGCATTTTCTATAACATGAGGAGCGAGAATTAAAATTTGTGAACTGCACCCAGTACAAATATATGGTTACGGCAACAATAATGTGTTCTCTACAATAAAAGCATATTCGTCGCAACCTAGTATTCTTTTCTGAAATTTATTTTGACAAAAGCATGATTGCGGCAATATTAATATTTTTAAATTGTAACAATAGTATTATTCCAAATTTAGAAATTAAAACATGGTTGTAACAACCATATAAATGTTGTTGGTGCGACAAAAGTATTGTTGTTAAAGATTTACGTTAACAATAATATGATTACGGCAATCATACCGTATAATTGTTCAATAGAAACAAATCGGGTTACATTCTACTCGCATAGAGCAAAGCGGATCGCATGTGCAATTTTGTTAGGAATTAGAATTGGATTAGCTAATATGGGTTTTGAGGTGAAGTGAGTTGTGAAAAAATCGTATGCTTGCAACTACTGTCATTGGGACGATGTGATGGCACAAAGAGGTCATTGTTGAGGCATGAAGTTGAAACGGAGAAGTAGTGTAGAATTTCTCATCACGGGTGCGCCAGAAAATGGAAATTGAAAGGAGGCTAGTGCGGGCAACTAAATGCAACGTTGGACAAATCAAATACCTAAAAAAGATATCCTTCTCGACAAACTTATGACAAATCACACACGATTATTTTACACAGAAATAGAAATCTGTTGGAATTCACAGTTTTTGTTTTTCCACTTTTGCATTTTATTGGTGGTTACATGGTTCGACATACTATAAGCTACGATTATATTACGGTATCCACAGCCAATAAATCGGTTAAAACAAGCGATTCAGTAAAAATGTTGGTTGCCACAACGGGCAATTATCTTAGTTTTGATACCACTAATTGGTGGTGACAACAGCTACGTGTGCTGCTGTAACCGAACCCCGTTTAGTCACTGTTGTAACATAACATTGGTTATCGCAACATCAGAGCATAATCCTTATAATAACTAATAGGTTTGTAGTGTCAAAGTATTAGTATAAGACGAAAACATAAAAAACAGCAGAATTAAATCATTATTTTAAATATTTTAGAATTTCGATTATTTTTGTTTCAAATTGGTTTTAAAAGATGCCAAAACAAAGAAATATTATTTGACCGAGTATCTATTACAAATTGTATGGAAACTTATAGATTTTCAAGATGAACGGCATACATACATACATTTTAACCATTTGTTGGTCCAGTTCACATATGTTTGTGGTAATGACAACCAAATTTAAAGAGAACTTAGAACCAACAATCTTACAACAGAAACCAACAAAATTACAAATTTCTTTCCAATAATCATTTTTATAAGTTGAAATATCCGATTCCTTGTCTCTGAGCTTTAGTTTTATTTCCTGGAAATTGGCGTTTGCACAATCCGCACTCGGTTGTAGCGATGGATACATGGATGGTACGTGCAACCACCAACATACGACGTTTAAAAAATTCAGTTGTGGCAACAAATCTGTTCTCTATGGTTACTTGTAAAACCAAGAGTATGACCCTCTTTTGCAAATCTATAGGCCGAGGTGTATATTAGAGTGGAGTGAAAACATGTTTTTTTTTTAATTTTAAAAAGTTAACCTCGGAAAGAGATGTAGTCTGGGGTCCTAAAGGGGGGAAAATAAAGAAAAAAATTTAAAAAAATTTTTAGGGGTCGCGCCAAAATAAACAAATACACATGTTTGAAGGCGTGAATTTTCCTAACCCCTGAACCGATTCTAAAGTTTTATGTCAATAAATGTTTGCAATAGCGTAAACAATGAAATTAGGGCATGAAAAAATTTAAAAAGAAATTTCTTATTGTTCAAAAATTTCAAAAAGTAAAATAAGTCAAATCGTCCCTTCTTCAGAAAATTGACTGAACAATGAAATCGCCACCAAAGCTACAAATATTAGTCGATTATCCTCATATTTGCCTCAAATACTTTTGTTTGGGCACTGAACAAGCTCAAACTTTTAAATTTCGAATAAGTTAAGTCGTTAATTTTTAGGATTTTTCTAAAATCAACGCCAAAATAGCGATAATTCCAAATTTCTAGGGAGTGGCGCGACCCCTAAAATTTTTTTTAATTTTTTTTCTTTATTTTTCCCCTCTTTAGGACCCCAGACTACATCTCTTTCCGAGGTTAACTTTTTTTTTTGAATTTCACTCCACCCTAGTGTATATGGACAAAAATATGGAAAAAAGGTCAAGACCCCGGCCTTAATCCTTTCTATTATACCAAGTGAAAAAGACTTGAAAGTCCTTGTTACTACAAATATCTTAAACAAGATCGAAATGATTTGATATTAAACCAGTTCGGGACCGGCTTTTAACAGTGGACGCTCCATCAGTAAGGGTAGGAATAATTATTCGGCCGGCTTACTGATTTCTTCATTTGCGCCTTTGTGGGAGATTGATGGAATTAGGCGGCTTTGAAACTCAAAATGTTGTTAGCATCATTTGATCTGTCAATGAATATTTAGGTTTTTTTTACCAACGTCTTGATTTTGGGTTTCTTGTGTCAGTTTTTCGGTAGATCTCCTCCGATTTTTTAAAAAAAAAAAATTCTCTCCACCTTTTTAAATTTTTCCCTCTTTCACTTTTATAGAAAATTGTTTATCATATACGAGTACT
The DNA here is from genome assembly GCA_963513945.1 of Hydrotaea diabolus. Classification (NCBI taxonomy): domain Eukaryota; kingdom Metazoa; phylum Arthropoda; class Insecta; order Diptera; family Muscidae; genus Hydrotaea; species Hydrotaea diabolus. The sequence continues at coordinate 83,696,667 of OY740716.1, read as the reverse complement.
TATTTTGTTTCTTTTTAATTTTATTTCAAGGTTTGGAACCGCAACGAACAACTTTATGGATAATGCTAACGGTAAGATTTAATTTTATATATATCTTTTTTGGTTACGACTGCGGTATTTCATTTTAATATTAAAAACCACGCGAAATAATGTTCCGATCGTTATAAAATGAATGAAATTAATGCAATTTCGTGGACTATATTGGACAAACGTGTGTGGCATTGTTTATTCAACTCAGAACCTTGACAGACAGTGTCAGTGGTGGGAAAGCAAGCGGTGCCACGCCCCCATAAACCAAATTTCGTATTGGTCAAAGTTATATACCAATTGTTTTAAATGTAATTTCAGAACAGAAAATTGTGATACACACTTGTAGGTCTTAGTAGACTACAGGGCGTGGCTATAAACCTTTTTATATTTCCTTGCATGGCGATTTGTACACACTGAGAACCGATTTGTTGCCACAACCTAATTTTTTGCCAACCGAATGTCGGTGGTTGTACAAATTATGCATGTATTTCATCACTACATCCGAATGTTAATTGGATACACTGTAGAGGGATTTGAGACTTTCGTTTGAAGAGACAAAGTTTTGGTAACCCTCAATATATAAGATGATTATTGAAACTGCATTTGCACATGTTTTGGATGTCGTTGTTATAGATTGCTAACTGGGCCGACTGAAACTTGGTATTCTGTTATCTGAACGTTTTATTATTTAATTATACCGATATTTAAATTTTTAATCTATTATTAGAACTATCAGAAGCTTTTCGAAAACCTATTTTTTTGTTTTGAAACTTTGTATGTCATTGGATTTGGTTTTACAGTGTCAAGAGCTCTTTGAAGACAAAGCTGATTAGGTGATTTATATAACTAAGTAAGTTGGGGTTTTGAACCTACATAATTCCGACTACTAAAGGGTTAATGTGAAACAAAATATTTTAAATAAATAATTGAAGTCTAGTATGATTCACACATAACCATACTATGATCTCCACAACCATAGTATGATTCACACTCAACCATACTATAATCTCCACAACCATACTATGATCTTCACAACAAAAGTATGATTCACACTCAACCATACTATTATCTTCACAACCATAGTATGTTTCTCAACCATAGTATGATCCTTACAAGTATAGTATGATTCACACGCAACCATACTATTATCCACGCATCCATAGTATGATTCACACTCAACCATACTATTATCTCCACAACCATATTATGATCCTCACAACCATAGTATTTTTCTCATACAACCATAGTATGATCCTCAGAACCGTAATATGATTTACACGCAACCATGCTATTATACCTACAACCATAGTATGATTCACTCAACCATACTATGAGTGATTCACTCAACCATACTATGATCCCCAAAATTATTTATTAGGATTGGGTAATGTTGTTATTCGAAAATAGAGATTTTTATTAAGCAAGTTATATTAAATTGCATTACAATAAGTTAATAACACTACGTAACAAAAAAAAATCTTTTTGTTTGTTTAAGTGAATTTTTTGCTTTTATCTAAAGAATTAGGTCATAAATATAATATAATGAGTGTTCTTTCCTCTACCTAAACGTTTTTTAGTATATAAACCGCCATTTTAAAAATGATGGAGGTTTCACCACAAATTTTAGCATAACTCAAGAACAGTTTGTCCGATTTGATTAAGTAACCAAGTTACTCTTACACTGTTTTTTGATAAAGTGAATAGTTTTGGAAATATTCAGAAACTTTTTCCAAAAAATTTTTTTTTTCATGCAAAATTGGAAAAAAAATTTTGTCTTAAAATTCATAAAAAACCAAAAAAGTCACAAATGCTCTTTTTTGATCTTTAGTTATAAACATAAATATGTTACAAATAAAACTAGCCACATTTCAATAAAATCGATTAACAAGTTTTGGTTTAGTTCTCAACTAAGTGATGGTACCTTCATTAAAATTAAGCTGTTTAACAATCTTTTATGCACACTCTTATCTATCTGTACCATGAAAAATAAAAAATTAAAAAACGATTAGCCAGACATCAGTTAAAGTTTTTCTTCAGTTTAGAGACATAACCAATGAGAAACAGTAAAAAATTTCACTTAAACAAAATTTTGTTACATAGTGTAATTCAAGAAACAAATATATATATTCCAACGGCAGTCGAAAATACTGTTAGTTCCCAGCATGGGTGAATGTTACTTCACCATCCGTAGACCCCAAGAAACACACATATGTACATTAGGGCGTACCTTAAAAAAAAAGTTCGCCGTACACCTTCGAATATGAAGTATTATTGAAAGGTAGTTTCAAAAAAATTTTTTTTATTTTTTTATGCCGAACGTAGGGGTCGCGCTTTTACATTTTTCTATATAACTTCTGCATTTATAAACGGATTTTAAAGTGTGATACATCGATGTTTTTGTCTCGACGAGGCCGATGTTTTTGTCTTTGAAGTCAATCGACACACTTCCTTAGGAAGAGTTTCATGATTTTATGCGAGCTTTAATTTTCTGATATTAGAGTGGTACATTAGGGTAGTAGCAACTGAGATATGATGGGTAAGTACCAGAAGGGGGCTTGAGCTCAATGACTTCAAAGACAAAAAAATCGGCCTCGTCGAGACAAAAACATCGATGTATCACACTTTAAAATCCGTTTATAAATGCAGGAGTTATATAGAAAAATGTAAAAGCGCGACCCCTACGTTCGGCATAAAAAAATATTTTTTTTTTTTGAAACTACCTTTCAATAATACTTCATATTCGAAGGTGTACGGCGAACTTTTTTTTTTTACTTGTAACCTGGTACGCTCTAATGTACATGTATGCTTAATAAAACCTGTTTTGTTATGTTCATAGTCGCAACCATAATGTATGATACTCGTAATTATATTATTGTTAACGTAAATTATAAACAACAATACTTTTGTTGCACCAACCATGTATATGTGGCTGTTACAACCATATTTTCATTGGCAATAATACTATTGTTACATTTCAACAATACTAATATTGTCGCAATCATACTGTTGTCAAAATAAAATTCAAAAAACAAAACTATTGTTGCGAGGAACATGCTTTTATTGTAAAGAACATATTATTGTTGCAATAACATATAGAAACCATATTTTTTCTCTGCGTGTACGTCAGAACGTTCCAAGTACGTTTAGAAGCAATCTATTGCGAAGAATATAAAATCTTTGACGCGGCCGAACATGTCCACTTGTTTTCATTGACATTTTCTTCTTCACGCAGAGTTTTTGCGTAAGACGGTGCAATTAGCGCTAAGCTCTTCTTCACCCCATATGGGCAATTTCTTTTGTCCGACAGTGTATACGAGTAAATCGCGTGCATTGCCACAGCGCAAAATGTTATCAGCACAAAAAAGAACTAAAAATATTCTTAATTACTGTTGTTCATTTCAGTTTTTGTGTGGTTAAGTGGCTTTTTCACAATCTGCAAACAAAAAGTTAGTCTGTTAGTCTGCAATTCCGTTAACCAACCTATTTATTTTGGAAGACCAAAATACTAATTAAGACATTTTAATTGTCGGTTTATCTATAAATCGGAACAGCAAAATAATTATGAGGAAAGTTACTACTTGAAGGTTAATTTGTAGGCACGTATAGAACAGCAGTGTGGGGTTGCCGATATGGAGGGAGATGTAAGGAGTTGGATCCGCAGTTTTGATTTAAGGTGTTAAACGCGGAGTGGTTGGGATATCAGAGGGGTGTGGCGTATTAAATCTGCTTTTCTGCCGCAAGGTTTTGAAGCTTTTAGCTGCAAATATTGGCAAGGTCATGATAAGCTTAACCACTTTCCTTGCTTTATATAATGAAACCTTCGGACATGGATGCCATATCAAAAGTTGTTTGCAATAAGTGTTGGTAGTCGCGTATGTTCATTCGATCGCCACAAATTGAGTGGGGATTTCCAAATCAGCAGGTTTTTAGGCATATAAAACCTTGAGATGCTTGCTACACTCAGAGAAATAATCAGTTGGTGGTCGGTTTGACAATAGATAAGTTGGACGTGACAACAGATAAGTTCATTGTTGTCTCCAAGCCCGGTTTAGTTTGCTGTTATTATATATCCTAATGTTAGGATGACCGTCACTATGGTCATCCTAACATTAGGATATATAATTTATCGTTTGTAGTTCCTACAATAAAATATTTGTTAAAGTCAGAAATATAAAAAAGAAACAAAATCTGTGTTCAATCTGTTGAAATTTCTTCTTGGGTCAGACAGCTTAAGCTTTTGGATAGATGCTTCCAAACAATACTTATACAATACAATGTTTTGTTTATATTTATTCGGTCTTTGATCATAACGAGTATTATGACTTGAACAGTTTTTATTCTGGTTTGAGGCCTTTTTGTTGTTTCTTTTTCAGAATCATCGTAAAAAATTGGTGAAATATATTGGCTACGGTTGCCAGGCAGACTGCACAGCTGTTTCAAAACTCGCCAAGGTTTGTCTTCAACAGCTGTGGCAACGATTACTTCGGCAACAAATCAAATGACTTGTACGAGGGCTGTTATATATAATTCTGACCTAATAATGAAAATGCGAATTCTTATCATCAAAAATGGTTTTATTGTTTTTCAAAGTATTCTTCAGCATGATTTATACACGTTTGCATGCCCTTAAACCAATTGTCGAAGCACTTTTTCCACTCCGATTACCCACCTCCAAAACATGGTTTTTGAACGCTTCAACAGCATCTTCTTGCGACGAAAATCGTTGACCACGCATTTTTTTCTTGATGTGCGGGAATAAACGGAAGTCATTGGGTGCCAAGTCAGGGCTGTACGTCGGGTGACCCATTAATTCGACGTTTTGGCTGTTAAAAAAGGCGCTGATTTGTGCCGATGTGTGAGAGCTCACATTGTCATGGTGCACAATGACTCGTCTTCTCTTGTTCGTTTTTCGAATTTCTGCGAAGACTTCAGGCAAACAAACTGTGGTGTACCACTCTGAATTGACCGTCCTACGTTGCTCAAGCAAAACAGTCGCCACATGACCAGTATTGCCGAAAAAACAGGCGACCATTTGCTTCGAAGTGCTTCTTCCACGAATAACTTTCGTTGGATTTGGCTCGTCTTCGATTACTGTTTAGTTTCGGGCTCATACGCATAGATCCATGATTCGTCACCTGTGACGATCTAATTAACGACTTTTGAAGCACCGCGATCGTATTTTTTCAAAAATTTTTTGCACCAATCGACACGAGCTTTTTCGATTGGCAATTTGTGCGGGATCCCACGAGAACAAACCTTTTTTACGGCCAGATGTTCATGCAATATCGAATGTATGCTGGTGGAAGAAATGACCAAGGATGCCTCTATATCACGCTATCTCACATGACACAATGGCCGTTTTTGGACGACCTTCACGACCTTCGCCTTCGCCGACGCTCGCTCAGACCACGATTTAATTCATTAAATCAGTTTTTCACAGTGCTATAGGATGGTGCTTCATCGCCATTCAAAGATTTAAGTTCATCGATGCACTTTTGTCGTGATAATCCACTTCGAAAGTTGTGAAAAATGATCGCACGAAAATGTTCACGAGTTAATTCCATTTTTTGCCAAAATGATTTTTTCAAGTCACTGTAAACAACACAAATGCTAAAAAATGTCAAACTTCCCAATGAAAATGTCAGATGGCGCCAGGCAACACTTAGTAATATATATACTTATAGCAACCCTCGTTCGAGTATTGGCAAATGTTTGCGTTTATTGTAAAAAAAAAAACAATCGCAATTATTTGTAAACGTGCTTTTATTCATGAACGTAGTCTGTGGCCCCTTCCTTCCCATTATGGCAACATCAGCTCCTCCCCTTTCGATTTATAACGGCAAGAATTCAGGTTTCTTGCCATTTCAAGCTGTGTTACAGCTTACTTATACTCGTATTCTTATGGTAACTTGCAGTGCGATTGAATTTTACATAATTTCCACATGTGGCTTTTCCGTAAATTCCGCAGAGATTTCTCTAGACGAGTCAAATGAAGGAACACATGTGACTCCGGAGTTCATATCTAGAATTGGCGTGCAAATGCATCGTATGCAAATGCATACGATTCATGAATTGACAATGCACTTTAAGTCAGGCCTTCTCAAACGGGGAGCAGCTACTCCCTGTGGGCTGTGTTGGGCTTCCCGGGGGGTCGTAAGCACATCAAATTTAGAGCTAAACTAAAAATTACAGAATCTTAAATTTAGACGAATCTCTTGGAAATGTAGAAGCAGCTAACTGTGTGGTTATGTCCGACTGTTGAGGCCGTTTGTTGGCTCTGCATAGCAGGTTTCCGGGTTCAAAAAGGTAGCAACTTGAAACAGGTGTGTCTTGTAGTGCGGTCCATGCTGGCATGCGGCTTGACACGAACTAAGGCTACTACACCGGCCAGATCTCCACTACCTTCTAGTTTGTCGGAATAGCCTCTCCTTGTGCTTTCCGAAAGGTAGTCCGTCGGATGATCCCTTCAGCAGCACCCCAGCTGGTACTACTTTGCAATTCTCAGCTTATCGCAGAAAAAAGCGGCAAGCCTTGAGGACTTCAAGAATGTTGAACTTGACATCAAAAACTTCAGGATAGTGGTTATTCGTCTTTGGTGTGTTATCGACTTCCACATTTGAGGGCAGCTTTACACCAGCTGTCCATGTAGTGAATAGTGTGGCAAATGATTAAGTGGGAGATATCTTCACTATCTAAGCAAAGAAGAAACTGGTTGTTGCTTTAGCGGCAACTGTTTTCGGGTCAATCCGGTCCATAGAACCGGCTGTCGTGGTTAACTGGTAAGGATTTTCGCTGTATATGTGCACAGATAACTTACTTAAGTCCCACAACATCCTACTAGAAACAAGGGGGTTTTCCCTTAAATCAGTTAGCTGCGCTCGATTCAATTCTTATAATCTCTGACCGGTACCTACTGTTTAGCTCCGGCTCCGAAGGAGAAAAGTATTTACAGGGCTTGAAGATAAATCTAGTACTCGTAAAGTAGCTGGCATTTACGACGTGTATTTTCTTAACCCGGCTTGAGTCTACGTAATCCAGCATGATATTCTTGCCTCGTCCATCACAACACGGCGGCCCAACGTTTAGGCAATCAAAACAAATTTAGAACCCAAGAGAGTTACTTTAGAGATGTCAAATTGATTTTGAAGCAACATTTATGCCATTTAGTCTAAAATATTGCATCAGCGGCGGGTAAATGAAGTGCAGACGATGTGAGATTTTCGCCAAATTGTTGCTTTACAATTTCGAGCGTAGCGTACCTAATCTAGCGTCGTCCTGTTAAAACAGCAGGACGTATGTTGTCAAGCTATGATAGAAAGTACTTATATACCGAGACCAGTTTATCCATTTTCCAAAATGGCTAGATTGCATTTAGCCGGAAATTCTAGACATTGATTTGTGCTCCAAGCCGTTTTTTTAATCAACTGGACTAAAAATAAACGAAAAGATGCCGGCCTCACGAACCAGCCTACCGAATATTATAAGTCTACTCTTGGTGATTTTAGATTTTAGAAAGGGTTAAAAACCAGCTTTGTTGAGGAGAGCCATTTTAAAGATTAGGTCCCTTTCTATTTGCGCTTAGAATCGTCGATTTCACTTTCATAAAGCGCGCATATCTCTGGGAGGGAACACTTTTGGGGCATGGGATCGGTCTCATTCGATGCTCAGATGTTGAAAATTGATTTTTTTTTACCCTTTCTCTATGCGCTGTCACATATATCAAAATGTACTATGGCGCGACGGAAAGAAGTTGAAAATTACCTGTTAGTATGGTTTAGAGAAATGAGGTTAAAACAAGCCACGTTAACAGGCCCTTGCTGTTGGAAAAGGCAAAATTTTTCGCCAAAAAACTAAACGTCAACTTTGTTCCAAAGCAGGGCGTGAAGGTGGAAACAAAGAGAAAACATTCAGTTTAAAAGTGTCCACGGCGAAAAAAGCTTTGCCAATAGGGTATTGGCTAATGAATGGGTGAAAATATATTACCAGGCTACCTTAAAGATTATTTCGAAGATTCAATATATAATTGGGACGAGTCTGCCTTATTATACAAAGCACTGTCATCTGGAACTCTTGCGTTTAAGTCAGATATACTCTCTGGAAGAAAACTTCCAAAAGACAGACTCACATGACTTTTTGTGGCAAATTTAACTGGCAGCCATAAACATATTTACTGCATAGGAAAATCACGAAATCCGCGATGTTTTAAAAACTCTACTTCAATTTCGGTCAATATTTTGCTAACTCTAAAGCATGGGTGACATATAGACCGAAATAATGAAATAATTGAATTCCGAATTTAAAGCCATTAGGAAAAAGATTATACTATTCGTGGACAATTATGTTTGCCATAAGATATGTAATGGTGTAGTATTGAAAAATATAAAAATAATTTTTTGCCAGCCATTACGACCTCATTGATCCAGCCATTAGATCAAGGAATTATCCGGTCATTCAAAGCCAAGTACCGAAAGAACATGGTATCGAAACCACTTTTACACATAGAATGTGGACTTTCCTTACAAGAATATTCGAAAAAGGTTGATATTTTAGAGGCCCTGAAAATGGTAAAAATAGTTGGGTCGAAAGTGACTGACGAAACAATTCGAAATTGCCGGAATTGTTAATGGAAATGCAGAGAATTCTGAGACTTAAGGGGAACAACTTCAAAATTTTATTGATATTGATAACAATATTGATTGTTATGGAGAATTAACGGACCAAGAGATTATAGAGGAGGTGACGTAGAGAGCGGTTCGGAAAGTTCTTAGCCTATCAATAAAAGAGAATAGTTAGTTTTTCAAAAATATTTTTATTTTTCAATATAATCTCCTGAAACTTTAATACACTTAGTCCAACGCTTATCTAGCAATTCTATCCCTTGATTAAAATAGTTTTCCTCAAGGTCTTTAAAATAGTGGTTTACAACTGTAATTGCATCTTCATTTGAGGTAAAACGCTTGCCAGCAAGGAATTTTTTTATAGATTTGGGAACAGGTAAAAGTCACTGGGAGCTAAATCAGGAGAATAAGGTGGGTGGTCAAGCAACTCGTACTTTAATTCGTTGATTTAAGCCATTGTTAAAACACTCTTGTGTGCTGGTGCGTTGTCTTAATGAAAAATTATTTTTTTGTGTTGTAAGCCAGGACGTTTTTCTCGAATTTGTACATTTAATTGATCTAAAAGGTTGCAAGCAATAGTACTCTGAACTTATTGTTTTACCCTTTTGCAGATAGTCAATCAATAAAATACCTTTGAAATCCCAAAAAACCGTTGTCATAACCTTCCCAGCCGATTGAATTGTTTTTGCCTTCTTTGGGGCACTTTCTCCAGCTTCAGTCCATTGTTTGGATTGTTCTTTTGTCTCTGGAGTATAGTGGTGGATCCATGTCTCATCAACAGTTATGAAACGACGCTTAAAATCCATTTTATTTCGCTGAAAACGATCCAAACAAGCTTGAGAAATGTTCATTCTTATGCGTTTTTGGTCGACTGTTAACAAGTGCGGCACCCATCTTGCAGAAAGCTTTTTCATCTGAAGTTCTTCATGCAAAATTAAATGGACTCGATCATTTGAGATGCCCATGATATTAGCTATTCCACGCACTTTTATTCGTCGATCATTTAATACCATATCATGCACTTTGGCTACAATTTCTGTTGTTGTTGCTGTTTATGGACGTCCACTACGTGGTTCAGCAACCCAATTTTTATTGTTGCATATGAAGGAGCACTTCCCCTAACACATTCACCATATCATTATGAATTTCTTGACCCGTTAAACCTTTTTTATGTAAATATTTAATGACACTACGCATTTCTAATTTTTCCATTGTAAAAAAATCGAGGATGCGTCTTTTGTGAACACCTGTTTCTATATGAAGGAGTTGCCAGATCGAAACAAAATTTAACATGTGTTCATAGCAGAGATGGAAGTTTCCAAAACACTTAACTTTTTTCTGTTTATATCGCGCTTTTTGTGCTAGGCTAAGAAGTTTCCGAACCGTCCTTATATGGCAAATGAAAATGTTGAAAATACTGATGGTGATCTCATAATGAATCATGTTAAACCAACTGCAAAGAAGGCATTAGAATCAATTTATGTTATGAAAACATACTTCGCAGCCAATTCTGAAGCCTTAGGTAATATAAATGATCTCGAACAAATACTCGTAATGTGTCAGACACATTTAAACAACTCAACCAAACGAAAATAAATGATTATTTTTATACAGGTCCTTTAATGTAATTTTCTTTTTAATATAAAATAATAAACAAATGCAATTAGCATTATTTATTTTTATTTAAATGAACTGGTTTTTTTAAATACGTTTTTCAATTAGTAAAATGAATCAGAATTGAAATTTCGAATATTTCATTAGTAATGCCATTTGTTTCTATCTTCGTTTTATAGAACAATTTAAAAAGAGCTCAGTTCGTTTAACCGAAATAGGTTTCACTTATTCGAAGTCCTTTTTATTCCAAATTCCGCATAAGTGAAAAACATTTCTTGATTTTTTTCATTTTCGCTTAACCGAATTCGACTGTAACTAGTTTGCTTGCAATATGATAATCTGGCAACATTGAGCAGGATTGAGTGTAATATGGCAACATTGTTTCTCTTTGTATTTACTAAAGCAAGAGGGTTCATCGGCGCAAACTATAAGTTGCAATAAAATAATGAAATATAATAAATCAAAATAAAGTGAAATATAATAAAAATTAAATATAATGAAATATAATTAATCAAAATGTGTACACTTTCTTCAAAGTATTAGTTTAATTGAAAATAACACAGCTATTATTTGTAAAAAATTTCCAAACTTACAGAAGGCGTGAAACAATACATGATTAAATGGCAAACCTTGCCAAATATTTTGGCACCATGAAAGTATCGGTAACTTCAATAACTTTTAAAATATAATTTGAAAAACTATCATTTGTATCTGGTCACCCTTTATATGCATCCGATTTTTCTGTGGAGGGGGAAAACATGACATGTTTTTTATTGTTTTTTTTTGGGAGCCGTCAGGTTGAAAGCGTTGCGAAGCTCCGCTTTTAGCACATGAGTTTAATTAAATTGAAGTCAAAAGAAATGACGCATGTCAAGCTATTTTGATATATGACATCCTTTACATAACAAAAACAAAAACAATGAAGACCAAACCTCTATGAATCAGCGAATTGCTTATATATCAATAATTACAATGCTGCGATTTTGTTTTCATCTTCCAAAGTGTGAAAATTTTGATTAGAATCTGCGGTTGTGGTGTAACAAAGGCTTTTCAGATGATCTCAATGTGTCGAGCACATTGTTAGTTTAGCTTAATAGCGAAAGAGCGAGTTCAAAAGCAATTTAAAAAAATATTTTCGCTTTTCGTTTACGCAAGAGAAATATATTTCTGCCAAGAACAATGACCCTATTAAAAGTGGACATGTTTATTGAAACATTAAAGGTTTGATATAACTTGAAGTTTTATCGCCCAAAAAAAGGCAAATTATAGAAATTGAAATATGACTTATTATTATATGACTTATCATTAGATTGGCCACACGTCCAAGATAAATCTTTAGAATTATAGGTTATATCCTACGAAATGGGAGTTTAAAACGTGTTATGTTATGAAGTCATAATTATTTTATATGAATTTAATACACTAAATATACTTATACATTATAAAATACAATTTCTTTTAATTGTAAGAATCAAAATACGGTTGCTTATGATCGAAACAGTGAGTGTTTCAATATCATTATATGGTTGTGGTGACCGTAACATGGTTATCAGTTTCATAATAATACGTTCGAGGTCATAATATGGAATCATAATATGACTATGTCAATCATAACAGCGTTGCCGGAAAGAATTGGAATTGGTTTTTCAAAATATAAGTAGCTAACAGCCGGTTTTTTGCTGTCGGTTTTTTCGGTTTTCGGGTTCATGTTGCCTTTTGTCTTAATAAGGCTTACGGTTCAAAGGGGCCCATTTAAATTCTCACAAATTAAAATGTTATACACTGAGGGAAAAAACAAGCTAAATTTAAGAAAAACGGGCTTAAAACAAGCCGAAAACGTCATAAAAGTCTGTTAAGCTCGAAAAAGCTAAAATCAAGCCGATAATCTTAATTTTAGAACGAAAATTCTTAACCTGATTTCAAGCCGCTTCATTCTTCTTTTAAGAATAAAAATCTTATTTTAATAGTTTTGCGTTCTTGAAATACGCTTTATATAAACTTATTTCAAGTATGACTCAGGCTAAATTTAAGAATGTTTAGTCTTATTTCGAGAATGTTTAGTCTTATTTTAAGAATGTTTCCTCTGAATTTCACGCTCTTCGAAATTCGAATGTATTTTATCTCACAAACCCAGCAAACAAAATGAAAGATAATTAATAGTGTTTTTTAAATTATTGTAGTTTTATTAAAAAATTCATTTAAAATAAAGAAAACTCATATACATTTGTGTTCGTAAATATACTTATGTAAACTTAAGTCTAATAAATGCTTTACTATTGTTAATATAATATACATGTAAAGGAGGGCTAGTAAAGTTACATATATTTATAATGTTTACATTTTCTGTTTTTGAACTTAGTCTAGGTTCAATTTCATATGACTGAAAATGATTATCACAAGAATTTCTACCTGCTTTTTCTTCCAAACAAATAATTTCTCGCGAAATTCCATGCGCAGCCCTAATGGAGGAATAGCTTCCTTTATGTCCTCTTTTCGCATGAACTGTAAGCTTCTAAAAGTCACTTGAGCAGCTTGAAAATGTCATAAAAATGAAAGATGTATAGAGCATATAATAAACAAATACTTACCCTTTAAATATTCAAAGACAGGTTCCAAATGGAATTCTTTCAATAGTTTTCTCAAATTTTCTTCATCTTGGTTTTCGCCACAATGCTGAGACTGTTCGTTTTCAACATTCAATAGCACAAACTCACGCGAACTTTTTTCCATACTTTCTTTCCCCGGAACATACGACGGGTTTTCTTCCGCCGGAATAACTTCTTCAAAGGCCAAAGCCATCCAATTACCTGCGGTGCTTTCATCAATATTAACTATTCGACAATTTTCCATTACCATAGTTTATTGTTTCTCTTCTTTAATTTAATTAGTTTTCACTGTAGCACGTGGACACTCTGAAAGAATAGCAAAACTAAAGAAATCACCGCATAATGAGAGTGTTTTTTTATTGTAAACTCGTTTCGGATTAAATTAAGCATGTCAGGCTTGTTTTAAGAATTTTTAGTTTTAAACTAAGAATTCCATTCTTGATGTAATCTAAAATTCAGAATTTTATTCTCAAATCAAGATTATTCTACTTGTTTTAAGATTTTAATCTTGTTTTAAGATTGTCGTTCTTAATTTTATCTTCATGTAAGTACTATGCAGGCTTGATTTCTTTAAAATTCAACAATTCTAAAAACAAGCACGACACAGCTTAATTTTAGCCCGCAGCTTTTCTCTTAGTGTACTGTTACTTATTGTTCCGGTGCCGTAATCAGTCATTATTTTTTCGGCAAACTTTGAGCACGTTCAAGGTTTTTAAAAACTTGTTTTTAATTAGCTTTTCTGCACATTAAGAAGTGCAGTGTATAGTATAGACGGCCAACCCCGACCTAAGCTTTTTAACTATTTTTATTTAAATCATAAAAAATCCCTATTCGTCGCAACTGGGTTTCATGCATTCTCACAGTCTATAAATGCGGTCAATAATTCACTTCTGAATGTGCAAATATTTCTCAGTCTTGGGCAAAAGTCTTAAACCGGAATGTCAGTTAATGACGGTTTTTTCAAATAAAAAAAACCCGGCAGTCAGTTTTATTTAAAAATAGGTTTTGAAACCCCGTTTTTTAACTACCTAATAATATGGTAGTATGTGTGTATCGTAATATGGTTGTGGGGATAACAATATGATTATTGGCCTCATAATATGTGTGTATGTGGATCGTAATAATATTATAGTCATCATACTTTAGTTGTGGACATTTTACTATGGTTGTGAAAATATTACTATGGTTGGGGAGATCATTCTATGGTTGTGCTAATTATAGTTCTGTCTGAAGTTAATATGGCCGTGGTATAATTATATAGTAGCTCGATATCATAACATGTTTGTGCGGAATCATTACATGGTTTTTACGATTTTTTTTTATGATATAGTGGAACCAAATATAAAGTAGTTGAGTGTTACCATACTAAAATTATAGCAGAGCGAATTTAGGTGGCTTTACAATAATATTATGCTGCTCTTCGAATATTGTTTACAAACCATATTAATTTTCTGTATGTATGTACCAACCCGCAATAAATTCAATTATTAGTATTTTTGCCAATAAAAGTAGATTTTTGATTTTTTAGATTCAAGCCCTCGTACTATTTTTGTCGACGTCTTTTACAAAATCGAAATGGCGGCGCTTTTATGTCTACTTCTTGGTTGCAGGAAATATTTTGAATATAAACAGAGACTAATATATGTCAAAACACATTTTAAATCGCACTTTTCAATAAAAGGACATTAACTATAAATTTGGAAATCTAGGTTTTTTGGTTTTAAGGGTGAAAACAAATCGCTGCCTACTGTACAAATTTGCCACTGGTTTCTTTACTTTTCAATTAGAAAGAAATTCCCGAAATTATTGGCCTGTTCGCGGTGCTCGAACGACAGCTTTTTGTCCAGTGCTAAACGACAAACAGCTGATTTGGGTTTATCTAACAAGCCTCAGTCGAAGGAAAACCAAGTCTCTCGAATACGCAAGCATTTCAGTTTAAAGTTTGTTTTTGTAATTCTCTTCGCTCTCATTTAGTCGAACTGAACTGTCAAAACGAGTCACTTGATTTATTTGTTCGTTCGGCTGAAAAATAGAGGCAAGGATTGAAAAATGTTTTCAGGCCTTGGTCAAGACACTACGCAGGAGTAGTAAAATGGTAGCGGTGGTCACACCAACCAGGTAAATCTACAAATAAGGAAGACAAAAATAGCAACCACCAGCAACCAGCAGCTATCGACGCAACAGCAGCCACCCAGGCAGCCGAATTGTTTACGTTTCTGAGCATAGAATGAGACCGATCCCATGCCCCAAAAGTGTTCCCTCTCAGAGATATGCGCGTTTTATGAAAGTGAAGTCGACGATTATAAGCGCAAATAGAAAGCGACCTAAACCTTAAAATGGCTCTCCTGAACAAAACTGGTTTTTAACCTTAGGTCACTTTCTATTTTGCCCGTCACATATTGAGAATTGCCATTTGTTTGCTCTCTCTCTCTCTCTCTCTCTCTCTCTCTCTCTCTCTCACGGCACCTGATGTCATTAAAGAGCGGCAGAGTTGTATTTATTATAGTTTATTCACAATAATAGGAAGGTTTTTGAAAGCGATTTCAAAAATTGTTAATCTGGCAACAATGCAGTTTGACTATTCTTACTTATAACGTAATGCCGAATCTAGTAAGATACTCGTTCATGAACCCAATTCTACTCGAAAGTGGGTGACTGGGTTTCATTCGACTTCGAGCACCGTAAACAGGCCATATAAGCTTAAGAGTAAGGTAATCAATTATTCGACCTTTTTAAACGCCGGGATTCGCTTTACTTTATGACAAATAATAAGAAATCGGTTTTTTTTTGTGATATTCTTGAGAAACCGATCAAACCGATTTATTTCCATACAACGAACACATGCTGCTAAAAGTAAATACAAAATAACTATTCAATGTATTTAAATTTTAAATTATTATTTTTAATTAAATATAACAATTCCAATTAATTTTTAAAATGTCGTGGCTTTAATCTTTAAATAATCAAAATACAGAAGGATAAATACTAATTAATTAAGTACAAAATATTAAAAATTTAAAAAAGATGTGTTGATGCTACATTTTTGCAGAAATGGGCTCGGGTTAGCGTTTAAATGACTATGAACAGAATTTCATCGATTCTCTTAAAAAAGATGGACAGTCTAATAGAAAAATTGCGAAATTATTAAACCGTTCCGAATGTGTAAAAAGAAATATTTGCGTAAAAGCAAAAAATATGCTATCAAAACTCAGACCAAAGGCAAAAATTCAAAACTAACATCGAAGGATAAAGGACGAATTCGTGGGAAAGCTACAAAAAATCGGCTAACCTGTAGCAAAAAAAAGAAAAACTGGAAAGAGAAAAACTGTTACCTCTAGAAGAATTGCACGGTAATAAAAGTCATGGTGTAGACTTTAAATGATGGACAAAATTACAAAATAAACCTCGCTTATCAAATGCATGCCATCTCTTCCGACGAGAAATAGTTCAATTTAGATGGCACAGTCTGTTATAGCTGCTGCTGTTATATAGTTAGATCCAAGCGTAGTTTTGGTGGTGGAAGCCTTATGATGTGGGGTGCCTTTTCTAATGAAAAGAAGTTACCGATTTGTTTTATATCAACGAAAATGAATTCAGAAAATCATATTAAATTGTCGGAGGACGTATCGATACGAGGTAATACAAAGTATTGCCTGGCGCCATCTGACATTTCCATTGGAAAGTTTGACATTTTTTAGCATAACCGTACTTAGAACGTTTTGACGTACGACCATCATTTGTATTGGTTACAGTGACTTGCAAAAATCAATTTGGCAAAAAATGGAATTAACTCGTGAACATTTTCGTGCGATAATTTTTCACAACTTTTGACGTAGATCATCACGACAAGAGTGCATCGATGAACTTAAATCATTGTATGGCGATGAAGCACGCTCCTATAGCACTGTGAAAAACTAAATTAATGGATTCAATCGTGGCCTGAGCGAGCGTCGGCGAAGACGAAGGTCGCCCAAAAACGGCCATTGTGCCAGATAACATTGATGCCGTGCGTGAACTGATATGCAAGATCGTCATGTGACATATATTAAGATAGAGGCATCCTTGGGCATTTCTTCCACCAGCATACATTCGATATTGCATGAACACCTGGCCGTAGAAAAGTTTTGTTCTCGTTGAATCCCGCACAATTTGCAAAACGTTAAAAAAAAGACGATTGATGCAAAGACATTTTGGAAAAATACGATCGCGGTGCTTCAAAAGACGTTTATAAGATCGTCACAGGTGACGAATCATGGATCTATTCGTATGAGCCCGAAACAAAACAGCAATCGACCGTGTGGGTCTTCGAAGACGTGCCAAATTCAACGAAAGTTGTTTATGAAAGAAGCACTTCAAAGCAAATGGTCGTTTGTTTCTTCGGCAAAACTGGTCATGTGGCGACTGCTCCGCTTGAGCAACGTAGGAGGTCAACTCTGAGTGGTACACCACAATTTGTTTGCCTTAAGTCTTCGGATAAATTCGAAAAACGAACAAGAGAAGACGAATCATTGTGCACTATGACAATGCGAGCTCTTACACATCGGCTCAAACCAGCGTCTTTTTGACCGGCCAAATGGTCGAATCGATAGGTCATCCGCCGTACAGCCCTGACTTGGACCCAATAACTTCTTTTTATTCCCGCTTATCAAGAAAGAAATGCGTGGTCAACGATTTTCGTCGCCAGAAGATGTTGTTGAAGCGTTCAAAAACCATGTTTTGGAGGTGTCTCGATCGGAGTGGAAAAAGTGCTTCGACAATTTTTTTGAGCGCATGCAAAAGTGTAAAAATCTTGCTGGATAATACTTTGAAAAACATTAAAACCATTTTGGATGATAAATAAGAGCATTTTCATTGTTAGAGCAGAAATATATATAGCAGCCCTCTAATTTGCGACCTAGACTTTAATTTTATCGTACTTTTCCTGGACGTTACAAACATCAAACCTCTGCACAAACTTATAATGCCCCTGTACCACATTGTTGTGAGGGTATAAAATATGATGACCTGTCTTGTTCTAAGAGATTTTCGAACTGGTTACCCTATTTGGAGTACTTAGTATGTAAAAGCGAACTGTTTTTGTCTCTACTGAACATTTGAAAATTTTGAGTTAATACCGTTTATGTTTTACAGTTTTGTGTAGCCCTTGGTTTCTTATTGGAATAAAAATGGTCTTAATATCTGTTGAACGAGGTCGACCGCAAAAGTAACTGCCCTAACATAAAAAGGACCGTTTTTTTGGAATTATTATTATTTATTTTTCAACATAATTTCCTTGCAACTCAATACATTTCATCAAGTGTTTTTCAAGTTTTTTAATTCCATCCGAAAAATATGCCTCAGTTTCAGCAAAAACCTCGCTATTGGACGAACATTTTTTGCCACCGAGAATTTTTTTTAAATTTGGAAACAAGAAATAATCAGCAGGAGCTAAATCTCGACTATATGGTGGATGCGGAGCAATTTCAAATCGTAATTCGGCCAGTTTTTGTTGAGTTAAAAATGCAGTGTGTGAAGGAGCATTATCTTGATGAAAAAGAACTTTTTTTTTCTAAATGCGGTCGTTTTATCTTGATTTCTTCACTCAACCGACCCAATAATGCACAATAATATTCACTATTTATAGTTTTTCCTTTCTCAAGATAATCAATAAATATTATACCCCTTGCATCCCAAAATACTGTGGCCATTACTTTTCTAGCTGGCTTAACAGTTTTCGCCTTCTTGGGACCACTTTTACCAGCTTCTATCCATTGTTTTGACTGTTCTTTGCATTCTGGGATGTAGTGATGGATCCATGTTTCATCAACAGTTATAAATCAGCGCAAGAACTCTATTGGACTACGCTGATAAATCGCTAAAAGCTCCTCGGAATTGGTCCAACGGACGATTTTTTGGGGCAAAGTCAACAAACACGGCACCCATCTTGCGGATAGCTTTTTCATGTGGAGTTCATCAAACTTGTTTTTCGTGTATTTTAACAATATCAGCAAGTTCTCTGAGCTTTATTCGTCTATCTTTAGTCACTTCAGTAAATATTTTTCTAATGTTTTCAATAGTAGTAGCAGTTTTCGGTCTTCCAGAGCGTTGTTCATCTTCCGTACTTGAACTACCCATTTTAAGTTGTTGAACCCAGGATTTCACGGTGGAGTATGATGGTGCATTATCACCATGAACAGAATCCAATTCATCTTTGATTAATTGTGGCGTATAACCTTTCATATAAAAGTGTTTAATTACCGCACGAAACTCTTTATTTCCCATTTTTCAAAAATTATAAAACTGGTTTACTTCAATCACCTGTAACAAAGAAAATAATCATTAAATATTTCGGAAATTTTGGCAGATGGCTTATAAAAGATTGATTTTAAAAAACAAAACAAAAAAAAGTTCCTAGTAAAACAGAAAATGTGCCAGGCCAGTTTGTTTTGCGGCCGCCCTCGTACATTTGCAGTGGATCTGTGTATGTTCTTCTTAATGCAATGACGACGCCAGCGAAGTTTGGTCGACTACAGCTCAAGGTCATTTTCTTTGCATTATCTGTTAATAAATCGTGCAAGGATTGCAAAACCTTTTTTAAGAAGATAGGAATAATTTATGCGTACAGGATTGAGCTCGGAAAATCCTGGTTCCTTGAAATATAAAACATAATTAATTATCCTGTTTTAAGAAGAGATCTTAAAACAAATAAATTCACCTGTTGAACTTAGCCCAACACTGAAATAGATTTTCTCAACGAGACACGGACAAAATAAACTGTTGA
Organism: Hydrotaea diabolus; assembly: GCA_963513945.1. Classification (NCBI taxonomy): domain Eukaryota; kingdom Metazoa; phylum Arthropoda; class Insecta; order Diptera; family Muscidae; genus Hydrotaea; species Hydrotaea diabolus. Next base: position 83,677,039 of record OY740716.1, on the reverse strand, counting down.
AACCCAATTAAATAAAAACCAAAACGTCGTTAGCCACCATCAGGGCCTGTGGGCAGGAGTAAACATTAACTCGACTGCCAGAAAGGATCGATCACCAGAGGAAGGATCATTAAAGAGAATCAGTACTCGGTCAGAGACGGCAGTGGTTGCAAAACCGTAATACATTCAGTACCATTTTGACAAACTGCCCGTCCGTCCCTCCGTCTGTCTGCATGTCGCAAGGAGCAGATGTTGTAAGATTACAGGAAACACAACGTTCGCACACACGGGTCGTGTGTGTGCAACAGGGTTGAAAGGTACAATTACTGCTGCAGCAGTTGTTGTTGTTGTGGTTGTCTGCAGTCCTTTAAATCCTAGATGTTTGCATAGAAACCATGGCAGAAGACACCAATACTCAGGAAAGGCAGGTGTTGGTATCTCTAGCCCTGACTTGTCTTGTCGTTTTCATATCGAGTCGTGTCGTGACGTGGCATGCCCCTGTCTTTGCTTTAAGTAGTGCTGCTCATGCTACCCCAGGAGCTTCGGTGAAACAAAAACAATAACAAATCAACAGATGTCCTTAAAGAAAAGATTTGAAATACAAAGAAAGTTGTTAGACTCACAGGGTAGAGTGCCTGTGTGACTGTACACGCCGGAACATCATTATGAAAACAATTAGAGAGCAAAAGTAGATAACTACGAGAGTTAAATCTTGCAAGCAGCGGCTGTTTATTTAAATCTTACAAGGATTTTCGCACAGGACGGACATGCTTGGGAAAATATTGGAAATTTTCGTATGTTGTTCTTTGGTCTTTGGGGTGGCACGTTTCCTCGTTTTCTTTGTGAATGACGGGCTTTGCTTGTGTTCGTGTCTGACCATTGGCTTGGCATTGATTACTTAGACTGTTTTTTCCCACAATGCCTGATGAGACATTTTTACTTGCAACAATGGGGCATTTTTAAAAAATAGAAAAGGAGCAACATTTTTTGATATTTCCAACACCACCATTTTGTACTGGATATCGTGATGTTAGGCAATAGTTTGTTCTGGTACCTCCTACACAATTGAACCATTACGCCCACTTTTGGTAATCTTGACATATCTTTAATGCAATTCATACGATCTAACCCAAAAATGAATATTTAAGAACAGAGCTATACGGTTAATTTGGTGACGAATATTTGGATTCCTGACCACGCCTCAACTGGTACCTCCCACACAAATAACCCTGTTTCAGTGGACATTAGAATCTACATAACTTGTCTTTTGCACACAGAGATCGGATATGTAGCCACAAACGAGTTTTTTGCTCTCCGAATGTTGATGGTTGCACGTACTATCCATGTATTCCATCGCTAGAACCCAATGTTGATTGAGTACACGGCAATTTTCAATAGGGAGAAATGACACCATCGGTTGAATTGACAAAATATCGGTAAACCTAACTAATGAGGATGATTATTGAACTGAATTTGTTCATGTAGTGCTTGTTGTTATAGATTATTGGCTATACGAACTCTTTGAATTTGGTTGTCTTTACCACGAGCATTAGTTAACTGGACTAACTAACGCTTAAAGTTTATAATTCCGGTTATCTGACCTAAATAATAAAGTTTTTTTTTATTTAATTTTCATATTTAGCGATTTGAAAATATTTATTTTGTTGATTAAATAATGAGCAGGTTTTGCTCATAATTTAAAATTTATTCTGCTTGCTTTTTACTTTAGAATCTAATAAGGTTTGTATGCAAATGTGTAAAAAATTTATGCATCCCTTTGGTTTAGTGGGCCAAAAAAATTCAATTTTGGTTTTAAATTTTAAGATAAATTTTATTAGGAAAAATTAAGTTAAGGTGAAATTTTAAACCTATGTGACGCAAAATACCTCAAACAAATTCTTGAAGTTTAGGCCACGTGTGAAAAAATACGAGTATAGGTTATTTTAAAAACAATTAGTGGAAATAAATTTTATTTAAATTGTCTGTGTCGATTTTGGTTTCCGTCTGAACATATTGTTTTTATTTTTTTTTAATAGAACGAAAAGGGCAAATATATCTAAAATTTTAATATAGTCTGATCCATCTAGAGGTATTTTATCAGAACAAAAAAAATATAAAAATACAAATCAATTGTGGAATCTTTATTGGTAATTTGAAAGGAGATTTTATGGCATTTATTTTTTGCAAATAATTACCTTCAAAGTTTGGCAACTGTATTATGGAAATGAGTGTTCGGCGAGAAACGGGAAGATCCGCTGTGTTCGACCAAAATGTTGTTCAGTGATGAGGCCTATTTCTGGCTCAACGGCAAAGTCAATAAACAAAATTGCCGCATCCACGCAGAGAAAAAACATTGTTACTACATGGTCAGGGCAATAATAATATGTTCTCCACAACAAAAGTATGTTCGTCGCAACCATAGAATTGTTAACTAAATTTATTATTGACAATAGTATAATTGCTGCAATATTAATATTGTTGAAAAGTAACAATAGTATTATTGCCAAATTTAAAAATGAAAATATGGTTATAGCAACAATATAAATATGGTTAGTGCGACAAAAGTGTTGTGTTTTGCGTTTTATGTTAACAATGATATGATTACGGCAATCATACTGTATGATTGTAATTTTTCTTCATTTAAATATGCTTTTTAGACCCAATGTTGTTGGTACGGATCTAATGCAATAATAGTACTTTTTTTTATCGAAATTAAAATTTTTTAAACTAGCTGCTTTGGCTTTGTTTTGTTTGAAATATTTTTAATAAAAACGCTTACTTTTATTTAAACTTATTTTTTCTGCGGTGAAATAAATCACTCCTATTATTTTGAATTTAATGTATTTTTGAATAATTTTCATAATTCAAATCTATTGTTGACAACTTAAACCAATTCTAATAAATTATGTTGGGGATCATAGTATAATTGTGTGTGATCATACTATTGTTGTAGGGATCATAACATGGTTGCGTGTGAATCATACTATGGTTGTGAGGACCATACTATGGTTGTATATGAAACATACCATGGTTGTGAAGATCATACTATGGTTGTGGAGATCATAGTATGGTTGAGTGTGAATCATACTATTGTTGTGAGGATCATAGTATGGTTGTATTTGAATCATACTATTGTTGTGAGGACCATAATATTGTTGTAGCACAACCATATACCCAACAATAGTATTATCCTCTTCGAATATTGTCATCACAACTATATTTTTTTTCTGCGTGTTTGGGCTGTAGAGCAACAAGAAGAGAATCAAGAGGTGCCATTATACCCAGAGAAAACCACGGTTTGGTGCGGTTTATAATCTGGTGGAATCATCGGTGCATATTATTAATGAATGATGATGATGATTGCCGAAACGTAACCATGAATGGTGCTCGCTATAGCGCCATTATATTGATCTTTATGCTACCTGCACTTGAAGCCCGTAATCTTGACGACACTTGATTTCAACAGGACGGTGCCAGCTGCCCTAACAATGGATCTATTGAGAGGTCATTTCGGAAAGCAGCTAATTTCACGTTTTGGACAGGTGAGTTGGCCGCCTAGATCGAGTGATATCACACCTGTAGACATATTTCTTTGGGGTTACGTAAAGTCCAAAGTCTTTGCTGACAAACCAGCTACGATTCAGGTTTTGGAAGCCAACATGACGCGTGTCATTAAAGTCATACCGGTCGAAATGCTCGAACGAGTCATCCAAAATTAGACTCTCAGAATGGAAACCCAGAGGCGTAGTTGCGGCCAATAAATTATATTCAAAAAATAAATGCCATAAAATGTCTTTTTAAATTACCGATAAAGATTCCACATTTGATTTGATTTGATTTTTTAAGTTTGTTTTTTTTTTCTGAAAAAATACCTCTAGATGGATCACCCTGTACTAGTAATTAAGTAGAACCAAAAAACCGACCATTTTTAAAAACATTTATGCAGTTTCATTAGGAAAAGGACACGCCCCAACTGAAATAAATTGACCAACATTTTTTCGCTTTTTTTAAAAAAGGAAGGAATATAACCTCAAATTTAGAGATAGGATATAAAAACTTTCTGCGAAAACAAACTCGATTCGATTACACTTGAGACTTCTTTTCACAAAAATTCAGCGAAGGAATATTTATTTTACTTAATTCATATGGTGTAGCGTTGCAAACTTTAAATTTCCTTTGCCCATAAAAAATAACTCAGACCTACGAGGGCCATCTTTTTAAAAATTTACATTAATCAACTATGTAAGTCTTTTATTTCAGGAATTAATCGAACTTTAGTTGCATAGTGTAATATGTTTAAACAGCGAACTAAACGGACCCAATATTATGTTACCACCAATTATTGGTACCACATGTACTTTATAATTGCTTGGTTCTTATAATCACCATCGGTTGGTATTACCAACGTATTGGCTTTTAAAATCATTATATTATTGTAGCTACCATCTTATGCTAAGTCGAACCATGTAACCATCAATAAATGTTGGTGATTGCAACAGAAAATCGAATATTTGTAGTTCGGATCGATTTCCAACTGGTTTTTCTCTATGTATAGTGAATGCAATTCGCTTAGATTGTTAACTCCATAATATTTTTATGACGGGCAAGAAAAGTGTGGATGACACGCTCCATTCTGGTACCTCCAGTGCAAATACACTATTTTTCCCACATTTGCTATTCCAAAATTAATTTTAATACTATTCATACGATTTAGCTGAAAACTATTAATAAGCAATTCGATTATAAATAAGTCTAGGTTATTATTCACGCACTAGAAGCACGTGGAAAATTAAATATAAAATAAATTGTCTTTAATCCTTTCCAGTTCCTGCTGCAGTAATTGTGCGGGTAGGTTTATCTATATATATATATATATATATCTTTACTATCTTTATATATATATCTTTACTTTTTTGTTTCTTGACACGTATATTTGAGCAGACCAGAATTTTATATTGCTTCTCGCAATGTCCCCTTATTCGCCTGGTTGTTGCCCATTGCCCAAAGTCTGCCCAACAGAGGTGTTGGTTTACAAAATGAGGTATTAACCACTTCAGAAGAATGAGTTCAAATATCGAAATATATGTAGACAAGACAACCCCACTTCAAGAAGAAATATTAGGAACCTCTAAACGCCGTACGTATCTCAATCAAAAAAGGCTGATTGGGATGCCTTCAGAGAAGCCACCAAGCGCAGCTTTAACTATCTAGCTATTCCGTCGGATGTTCGGGTAGCCGAGAAAAAGTTCCGGTCATCATCAACGCAGCAGCCGCTCGCCATATTCTTGCTGGTCGAATACCCGTAAAACGACCAAATTTCCCAGCAGAGGCAAAATTTTCCTCAAGTCACTTGCCGGCAGTATTTGGGGATCCGACAAAGAAACCTTGTTGACCTTTTACAAAGCGATATGTAGGTCTGTTGCGAACTACGCTGCGCTGGTGTGGCCGGCTAACGTGAGTACGACGCAGTGAAAAAAAATTCGACTTGCCAGAATCGAATCAACGTCTTCTTATGTTGTCGGAGGACCATCTGCTTGAGGAGACGAAATTCCTTACCGTGCGCAGACACAATTTCCTGTTGTCTAAGCAATACATGCTAGGTTGTTTTCGCAGTAGTTTTCTAAACCACCATATCTTGGACAGGATGCCTCCGTGCAGGCAGATCAGGTACGATCTTCACGATCTAGAGAGAGAGAGGTCCAGCGGTACTAGAGAGAGCTTTTAGATCATCGAAACTATCAGGCATGTTTGCACAACATTCAGGCTGATAAAGTCGCAGCAACAGTATCCAGCTATAGCGTGAATGTAGTGCTAGGGCAACATCCACCGGGGATTACAACAGAGGAGAAGACACTGCCTCGGCAGACTCGCTTGATTTTTGCTCAGCTGAGATCTGGATGGTGCAGCCGCCTCAATTCGTATTGGGCGCGAATTTATGACCACGTTTGTCCCGCCTGCCATCAGGGACCACATGACGTGCTACATCTCTTTTATTGTCCGGCCATGCCCACTCATCTGGATATCAAAGCAGATACCCCATAGACGAACTAAATAAAAGATATTGTTGTTACAACATTAGGAATTGTCCCTGCATTCGTTCTGCGCCTTGTGGAAACACTACCCAAAATATCACGTCTATTTTCTGACAGATTCTACACAATTTCGCCTATATAAGAATAGCTTCTGGAAAGTGGAATATACGGAACTGAAGCAATAATGAAAAATCGAATAAAAGGACTTAGTTTGACCGAAGATAAAAAGTAAACCAAAAGAGGTGACTTGGAAGAGTTCCGTCGTGTCGATGAAAGGGTCGTACATTGCATACAACCTTGCAGCAGCGATGCAAAAATTGGTACATTTGTACTTTTGATATATTTTTGACTTGGAAAGTACCGCCATACAACCGCGGGTTTTTAAATACATTTGACAAATATTCCGATTTGTGGTCTTTTTATACCCTTTACCACACTGTTGTGCAGGGTATTATGACTTCGGGCTGATGTCTATAACACATTGAAGGAGATAGTCCGACGGTTAGTATCGATTCAGAATTACTATCTAATTTCATTGAGCGATATCCGTCCTCACGCCTGTTTTTCTATCAAACATTGCTAGTTCTTGTATTGTACATGTTTGGTTCAAGGACGACTAATAAGTTTGGTCCATATCGGTCCATGTCTTTTTATCATACAAACGTTTTTCACAATTAAGGTCCTATAGCTGTGTAAACCACAACTGAAACACGATCTGATTTAAATTGTTCATGGTACGTTATGAGCGACCAATATCTAACTATTGTAAAACTGGACCATATAGGTTTATGTTTTAGAATAGCCCTCCACACGAAAGTTTAGCATAGAGCATAGTACGAGGCCTGTAAGTACTTCTGATGAAATTGGTCTTTATTTTATGTTGCCCTAATGAGATGTGTCCCTCCCTCCCATTCTATATAGTCCGACATTGTTTAACGTCAGACTCCGCGACTCTTTTCTCTCATAGTCGACCTTGTCAGGTTTAACATTTACTTTTTTTGTTTCCAAACAATTGATTTCGAAAATACGAGTATGTATGTTTTTTGGGTTGTAGTACCGTCGAAGTCTAAAAAGTTCATTTTCAAACAAGAAAAAAGAAAAAAACCTATTTTACAGCCCTGGCTCACGTTGCTCGAAATGTGATGTGTTTTTATTTAAAGCAACAGAAAAAGAAGAATCGTACTAAGGAGTAATAAAAAAAGAAAGGGTGGTCCAACTAAAACGCACAGTGTTAATTGCAAATAAAACAAAAAAAGGAATTGGATCATATCATGTTCATGTTTTCGAATAGCCCCCATGCAAAGGTACATACCGATTTGAGGTCCTGCCGCTATAAAGACTACATTGTTAATCATATCTAGCTCAAATAAAGCATAATGCTTTATATGCGACCAATAATTGTTCCTGGTAAAATTTGGCCGGTCTGTATAGCCACAATATAGCCACAAGAAGTAGGTCCTTTCCGCTCTAGAAGTAACATATTGAGTCTGACCTGGCTCAAGCTTCAGACAGAGGCGCTTAATCCTCTTAACAGCTGAGTGGTCTAGGGTCTCTCATAGTTGTTGACGCCATATTTTAGCCTTCTTTACTTCTTTTTTGTTTTAAAAATTTTCCAAAGTTGGAGTGATGGACTCTAGGAACACGCCCGACTTAAGGTTTTTATACCCCACTGCACACTGCATTACAGGCTGTTATGACTTAGTGGTAATGTTTAGACCGATTTCAGAACTTTCAACTCTTACAGCCACATATTACAGCCGATTTCGACAAAATTTCGCATAAAACGCTACTAGCAACTAACAATTTTTTTATTTTTATTAATGCTTTATTTGGTATTATTGGAACTGCTCCAGAGGAGCCTATTTCAGAACTCGGTGGGTGTATTCGTTCCTCATATACCAAGGGCCAGATTGGACTCTTTGGATTTTGTCGAGCTTGCTTTGTCCCATACCTAAGCACCGTTTAACCAGATATGTTTGATTGCACTGTTGTATAGCAGGAACTTATATTCGAGGCATAGTTTAAGGTTCGAGTTAAGAAGCCTGTGAAGTTGATTGGCATTAATATCTCTGGAAAAATGGGACCATATGGATGCATGTTTTCGAAAAGCTCCTACATATAGGTCCTTTCCGAGAAACTTTAAATTGAAACCGACACGCTCATATTTTGCACGGATATAACGAGCCACTACACGCAGAGAAAAACATGGTTACTACATGGTCACGGCAATAATAATATTTTCTCCGCAATAATAGTATGTTCGTCGCAACCATAGCATTGTTAACTGAATTTATTTTTGACAATAGTATAATTGCTGCAATATTAATATTGTTGAACTGTAACAATTGTATTATTGCCAATGTTAGAAATGAACAACAATATAATATGGTTGGTGCGACAAAAGTATTGTGATTTGCGTGTTATGTTAACAATAAAATGATTACGGCGTTCATACTGTATGATTGTAATTGTTCTTCATTTAAATAGGCTTTTAAAAGCAAATGTTATTGGTACGGATGGATCTAATGCAATAATATTAGTTTTTTGTTGAAATTAAATTTTTTTAACAAGCTGCTTTGTTTTTGTTTAACTGAAATATTTTTTAATAAAAACGCTTACGTTTATTTAAACTTATTTTATCTACTGTGAAATAAATCACTCCTATTGTTTTGAATTTAATGTATTTTTGAATAATTTTCATAATTCAAATCTATTGTTGACAACTTAAACCAATTCTAATAAATTATATTGGAGATCATAGTATAATTGTGTGCGATCATACTATGGTTGTAGGGATCATAACATGGTTGCTTGTGAATCATACTATAGTTGTGAGGATCATACTATCGTTGTATATGAAACATACTATGGTTGTGAGGATCATAATATGGTTATGTGTGAATCATACTATTGTTGTGAGGATCATAGTATGGTTGTATTTGAATCATACTATTGTTGTGAGGATTATAACATTGTTGTAGCACAACCATATACCCAACAATAGTAAAATTTAATGTATTTTTGAATAATTTTCATAATTCAAATCTATTGTTGACAACTTAAACCAATTCTAATAAATTATATTGGAGATCATAGTATAATTGTGTGCGATCATACTATGGTTGTAGGGATCATAACATGGTTGCTTGTAAATCATACTATGGTTGTGAGGATCATACTGTGGTTGTATATGAAACATACTATGGTTGTGAGGATCATAGTATGGTTATGTGTGAACCATACTATTGTTGTGAGTATCATAGTATGGTTGTATTTGAATCACACTATTGTTGTGAGGATTATAACATTGTTGTAGCACAACCATATACCCAACATTAGTAGTATACTCTTCGAATATTCTCACCTCAACCATACTTTTCTTCTGCGTGTAGTAATCAGAAAATGGACCAATTATGTTAATTTTTTCGCATAGCCCCCATACAAAGATCCTTACCGATTTCAGAACCTACTGATCTGTATGCCACATATAAAATCTGAATAACTAGCAACCAGCAACCATCTCTAGTGAAGTTGGTTCCACAACTTTCCATTAAGGAGCAAGGGGGAACTTCTCCCACAGCGCGAGCTGCGCACGATTTAATTTTTATATGTGGCTTAGAGATATATCTCTTACTCCTAAAGTCGCCGGCATTTACGAGATAGAAAAACCCGTCGCTGAAAAAATTTTAGATGTTCTTACCAGGGTTAAGATCGAAGCGGTGCACAGGCGTGCATACTTTCATCACACATCGGCGGCCCATGGTTTGGAACAGCCCACAACCAAAAATTGCTCCAAACAGAGGCGTGGAATCTTCTGAACAACAATGTGTTGGAGAGTATCCCATAGTCGGTAACGCCGGATTTTTTTTTTATTAGTTAAAGCTTTGTGGTTTTTAAATGAACTGACAAGCAATGATAGATATTTTGCGCTGCAATTCACTCACGAATAAAAGTCATTTACAATTCCTCAGTTCCTTGAGATAGCCTTTGATCGCCAATGAACCGTACCGTTCTTCCTCAATGTACTTACTCCACTTTTGTTCGATAGCCCGGACAACAGTCACGCGCATCTATGGAATATTGAGACAATGATTGAATTAACCTAAATTCCACAAGGGAATTATTAAATTTCCACGAGACGGCCATCCACAATCAATGGATGCAACAATGTTGCAATGCCGATGGCGTTGCAGAATTGAAAACGTTTTCAAATGACTGGAGTGTGTTTTGAAATTGTTGCCTACACATTCATTCAATATGAATTTGCACTTATTGCCATTATACGCCAGTGCTTTTGCAGAGTTAATCGCTCTAAGAAACACGACGCAGAAGAGTAAACAACGACGGCAAACAATTACATGCGTATAAGACCCTACAGACAGTGCCCAATAGCAAACATAGATGGTCGGGCAGAGCTGGGCTGGGCCGACCAGACGCTTAAGCGGAATGGATAGAGTTATGGATGAATGGACAGACATCGATTTATACATAATTTTCTCTACACTTTGTCTACCATAACGATGAAATTGCAATACTTAACATGAAAATCCACAAAGATGAGGGGGTAACACTGTTTCCAAAAGAAAACGAAACATCACAAGTTGTGTGTCCTCCACTGACCCAAGAGATCTACATGTGTTTGTAGGGGGAAGGGTCCCTGCCTTGTAGAAACCACGCACTATTTCTCAGAAATTTCACTTCAAGCAAATTGCTGCACACAAAAAACAGACTCGTTGTCACAACCGAACTTTTTTTGCCAACCACATGATTGAGGTTGCATGCACCTTGAGTATTCCATCAGTACAACCGAATGTTAGTTGGTGCTATGAAATTATCGGTAATTGGAACTGAAGTATCGGAGCACCAAAGAAAGTATTCAAACCTCCAGTAGGTATTTTTTGGGTTTAAAATCCATATGTGACGCGCAAAATAGAAAGGGACCTAAGGCTAAAAACCCGTTTTGTTCAGGAGAGCCATTTTAAAGATTAGGTCCCTTTCTATTTGCGCTTAGAATCGTCGACTTCACTTTCATAAAACGCGTATATCTCTGGGAGGGAACACTTTTGGGGCATGGGATCGGTCTCATTCGATGCTCAGAAGTTGTCCACATCAAAAAAAGAAAATTGATTTTTTTACCCTTAGGTCCCTTTCTCAATGCGCTGTCACACATGCTAACTTGATTAACGAAAAAATTTAATAGTTTCGTCAGAGGGAAAAAACTGTTTTCGCTTGAAGTACATCAAAACATCGGGAGGGAAATGTCGTGGAAAGATAATGGAAGAGACTGAAAAAATAAGATTTAAAAAATTGTTGTAAGGCAGGAAGTTCTTCTCGACTTTGTCCATTTAATTGATCTAAAAGGTTGGAATAGTACTCTGAATTTATTGTTTTACCCTTTTGCAGATAGTCAATCAATAAAATACCTTTGAAGTCCCAAAAAACCGTTGCCATAACCTTACCAGCCGATTGAATTGTTTTTGCCTTCTTTGGGGCACTTCCTCCAGCTTCAGTCCATTGTTTGGATTGTTCTTTTGTCTCTGGAGTATAGTGGTGGATCAATGTCTCATCAACAGTTATGAAACGACGCTTAAAATCCATTTTATTTCGCTGAAAACGATCCAAACAAGCTTGAGAAATGTTCATTCTTATGCGTTTTTGGTCGACTGTTAACAAGTGCGGCACCCATCTTGCAGAAAGCTTTTTCATCTGTAGTTCTTCATGCAAAACTAAATGGACTCGATCATTTGAGATGCCCATGATATTAGCTATTTCACGCACTTTTATTCGTCGATCATTTAATACCATATCATGCACTTTGGCTACAATTTCTGTTGTTGTTCCTGTTTATGGACGTCCACTACGTAGTTCATCTTTAATGCTAGTACGACCACGTTTAAATTCAGCAACCCAATTTTTTACTGTTGCATATGAAGGAGCACTTTCACCTAACACATTCACCATATCATTATGAATTTCTTGTCCCGATAAACCTTTTTTATGTAAATATTTAATGACATCACGCATTTCTAATTTTTCCATTGTAAAAAAATCGCGGATGCGTCTTTTGTGAACACCTGTTTCTATATGAAGGAGTTGCCAGATCGAAACAAAATTTAACATGTGTTCATAGCAGAGATGGATGTTTCCAAAACACTTAACTTTTTTCTGTTTATACCGCGCTTTTTTGCTAGGCTAAGAAGTTTCCGAAACGCCTCGTAATGGAATTATTTTATTTTAATACGTTCTAGTCAAACCAATATAAAATATAACCAGGAAACAAACCGTTTTTGGTTATGATGACATTTTAGTTATCGTCACCAATAATTGGTTTCAACAACAATATGTTTGCGAAACCATTGGTGGTTGTGGTAAATAAATAACTTTTCCACCTTTCATTGGTATGACCATTTAATTAGTTGTGTGTACAATGCAATGATCATATTTATCATCGTGTGGTATGTCGAACCGAATATCGATACGATTCTAAAAATTTGGTGATTGCAACGGAAATTTTTCTTTTTTAACAGATTTTTGGTAGTTCTAACCGAATTTTTTCTGTGTGTGTGTGGGGTATGGTAAAGCGGAATGTAAAGGAAACAAACCTCGGGTTTGGCGGATATTTTATGAACGCCCATCATTGTCTTAGAGTTGCCTTTGTTAGGGCCACTTTGGTACACCGAAGGCAAGTAACTTTTACTTGAAATTTTAGCAATGTCCGATTAAATGTATGTCCTCCATGACATAAAATCTAGACATGCCATTAGATAAGGGCTTCACCAAACTGAGGTGTGTTTATTATGGTGCGGTTTAAGGTTTAATTTCTTAAGTCTCTTCTAAAGCGACAAGCCTTCAAATTGTTGAGAGGCATGTACGGGGAATATATAAATGTACGCATCGAAATGGCCTTACGAGGGTTGCTATTTATATTTCGGGTCCTGACAATACTAGTGTTCCCAGATGCAAACTGGAACTTCCATTGGAAACTTTGACATTTTTTAGCATAACTTCACTCAGAACGTTTTTCATTTGAGGGCGAATTGTTTTGTTTACAGCGTGTTGAAAAATTCATCTCATTCAAAAAATGGAATTATCGCGAGAACATTTTCGTGCGATGATTTTTTACGATTTTCGGCGTGGGTTATCGAGACAAGAGTGTTTAAATCAACTTGTTTCGACTTTGGCGATGAAGCACCATCAGAAACCACTGTTAATCGCTGGTACCAAGAGTTCAGTCTCGGACGCCGTTCGCTCGAGGAGGGATTTCGTGAAGGACGTCCAACTTTGGTCATTTTGCCAGAAACCATCGATGCTATGCGTGAACTGATTAAGCAACACCGACATGTGACATACCGTGAGATTGAGGCATCCTTGGTTATAAGTATGACAAGCATCAATTAGAAATTGCATGATCATTTGGCCGTAAAAAAAAATTTGTTCTCATAATTTGACGAATGCTCAAAAAAAAAGGCTCGTATGGATTGGTGCAAAAAGGGATGTTGAAAAAGTATAACTGCGGTAGCTCAAAGGCAGTGTATAGCATTGTCACAGGTGACGAATCGTGAATCTACGCATATGAACCCAAAACAAAACAGCAGTTCGACCGTATGGGTCTTTCAAGACGAGCCAAATCCAACAAAAGTTGTTTGTGAAAGAAGTACATCGAAGCAAATAATTGCGTTTTTTCGGTAAAACCGGCCATGTTGCCACAGTGCCTTTAGTGGAAGGTAGGACGGTGAATTCTGAGTGGTATACACCCATCTAGTGTTCGAATAAATGAGGAGAGATAATAAGAGAAGACGGATCATTTTGCATCACGACAATGCGAGCTCTCACACATCAGGTGAAACGATGAGCTATTTAACAACTCAAGATATCAAATTGATAGGCCATCCACCGTACAGCCCTGATTTGGCATCCAATGACTTCTTTTTATTCCCTAGCACCAAGAAAAAAGTGCGTGGTCAATGTTTCTCATCGCCCGAAGCTGCTGTTGAAACGTTAAAAAATCATGTATAAAAGTTGTCACAATCGGAGTGAAAAAAGTGTTTCGAAAATTGGTTTGTGCGCATGCAAAAGTGTTCTGATCTTAAAGGAGAATATTTTGAAAAACCATAAGAACCATTTCCAATGAAAAATTATTGTGTTTTTATGCCGGACCCAAAATGTAAATAGCAACCCTCGTATGTCAATTGGTTGGTTGTTGTCGAATGGCAAAAAATCATACATCATATTGTGGTGGGAGTCTGTGGGCTAATCTAAAATATTGATCGAAATGGAGCTTCAGTTTGTATATCCTACACCACACTGTGGATATAAAGACATAGTACTGATGTGTAACATCTGCGAGGAATGAAGATAGACCACGTGTTTGGTACACGGATCGATTTAGAATCACTTCTAATTGAGTAATGTCCGCCTATCTATCGGTGTAGTCAATGTACAGGTCGAAAATATGAACCAATTACGATGAAACTTATCCGATTGATCAGTTTTGGGCCAAGGACGTATTACTGAATATGATCAAAATTTGTCAACGTTTTGATGGAACACAACGGTGTCCCTATTTCAGCAGGTGTTGAATCCACATATTGCTTCTGATTTTGATCTAACTTTGCATGTAATGTGCAAAGGACTAACATTAAACTATACTAAAACTGGTTCATCTTAGTCCACAATGGCCCTTTCTGACTTGAAGTCCAGTCGCTTTAGAAGCCAGACATTAAATCCGATCGTGCTCAAATTTAGCAAGGTACAATATTTTTTTCCTAATTGATCCAAGATTGGTTGTTTGTTATGTCGTTCAATGCCAGATTTGAACGAAATCGAAATTGAAATGGGTGTTCTAGCGCTCTGGAATATTAAATCGGGAGGAACCTTTGTACAAAACACGCACCAATATAACCCATTTGAGCTGATAGCTAATTGAAAGTAACGAACTGCACCCAATTTCATCTGAATGATCGAATGTTTTGTCAGGTTATCAATCTAGAGGTATTTTTTCCAAATAAAAAAAATACAAACATTCAAATCAAGTTTTGAATCTTTATTGTTCATTTCAAAGGACATTTTGTACCATTTAATATAATTTCCCTCAAAGGTGGGCCGCAACTACGGCTCAGGGTGTCCATTGTGAGGATGGCTCGTTCGAGAATTTCGACCGCTACGGCGTTAATGACACGCATAATGTTGGCTTCCAAACCTTGAATCGTAGTTGGTTTGTCAGCAAAGACTTTGGACTTTAGGTGTGATATCACACAATCTAGGCGGCCAACTCCAAGGTCCGAAACGTGAAAATAGCTGCATTTCGAAATGACCTCTCAATAGATCCTGTAGAAAACAAATGTCGTCAAGATTACGGGCTTTAATTTCAGGTACAAAAAGTCCGATATCATGGCGCGATAGCAAGTACCATTCAGGTTACGTTCCGGCCATAATCATTTTTGAAAAAATATGGACCAATGATTCCACCAGCCCACAAACCGTGGTTTCCTCTTGGTATAATGGCACCTCCTGAACCTCTTCTGGTTGCTCTTCAGCCCAAATGCGGTAATTTTCTTTATTGACGTTGCCGTTGAGCCAGAAACGGCCCTCATCACTGAAAAACAATTTTAACAGGAAGATCGCGCAGGCCATACGCGCAGTTATGGCAAACAATACTGAAAAAAATTAAGTTTAACAGACCTCATACGTAATATGTAAAAAAAACCTTGTTGAAAAACAGCCTCTAGATGGATTAGGGTGATCAATCTAGAGGCTGTTTTTATGTGGGGTCTAGAGCTAAAGACATAAAATCGGTTGAACATAAACATATGGGGGAGCTAAATATAAATCTAAACCGATTTCGAAAAACCTTGCTTCTAACAAATCTCATTGAGAATGCATGTAAAATGTGTCTGCTATAGGTTAGAAGTAAAACGTGGTTTTGTTCGGCCAGGCCGAACTTTATATAGCCTCAACTGTCCCTACTTAAGCGAATAAAAAATTTGTCCGTTTTTTATCTAAGCCAGAGTATTTTTGGCCAGAATGCGAGGGCGGTTCGGAAAGTTCTTAGCCTATCAATGAAAGAGAATAGTTAGTTCTTCAAAAATATTTTTATTTTTCAATATAATCTCCTGAAACTTCAATACACTTAGTCCAACGCTTATCTAGCAATTCTATCCCTTGATTAAAATAGTTTTCCTCAAGGTCTTCAAAATAGTGGTTAACAACTGTAATTGCATCTTCATTTGAGGTAAAACGCTTGCCAGCATGGAATTTTTTTAGATTTGGGAAACAGGTAAAAGTCACTGGGAGCTAAATCAGGAGAATAAGGTGGGTAGTCAAGCAACTCGTACTTTAATTCGTTGATTTTAGCCATTGTTAAAACACTCTTGTGCGCTGGTGCGTTGTCTTGATGAAAAATTATTTTTTTTGTGTTGTAAGCCAGGACGTTTTTCTCGAATTTGTACATTTAATTGATCTAAAAGGTTGCTATAAATAGTACTCTGAATTTATTGTTTTACCCTTTTGCAGATAGTTAATCAATAAAATACCTTTGAAGTCCCAAAAAACCGTTGCCATAACCTTACCAGCCGATTGAATTGTTTTTGCCTTCTTTGGGGCACTTCCACCAGCTTCAGTCCATTGTACGGATTGTTCTTTTGTCCCTGGAGTATAGTGGTGGATCGACGCTTAAAATCCATTTTATTTCGCTGAAAACGATCCAAACAAGCTTGAGATATGTTCATTCTTATGCGTTTTTGGTCGACTGTTAACAAGTCCGGCACCCATCTTGCTGAAAGCTTTTTCATCTGTAGTCTGCCAATGATATTAGCTATTTCACGCACTTTTATTCGTCGATCATTTAATACCATAGCATGCACTTTGGCTACAATTTCTGTTGTTGTTGCTTCTGTTTTTGGACGTCCACTACGTGGTTCATCTTCAATGCTTGTACGACCACGTTTAAACCCAATTTTTTACTGCTGCATATGAAGGAGCACTTTCACCTAACACATTCACCATATCATTATGAATTTCTTGTCCCGATAAACCTTTTTTATGTAAATATTAACTCTATGTTTTTATTATTCGTAACAAAATTTGCTTTTATTTGCATATTGGCTATTGTTCGCCTGCTCTGACCATGCGACACGATTTTGAGCGACATGCTTCCAAATGTCCAGCAACTATGCCCCTTTTTGGGGTGTCCAGTTTTAATAAAACAAAAGACAAAAAATAATGATTTAGTAAGCAATTACTACAAGAAGTGTACCTTTTGCTTAGCACGTATAAACGGACAACGTTTAATGGAATCAAGATATAATAGTTATAGTTATAGGCCACACTTAACGCTCTAGGCTTCCTTTAAGTTGGATCCAATTTAAAATGTTGCCTGTAAAACGGCTGCACTTATTGAAAAGGCAATTTAAATGTGGGTTATATCGAAAGATGGACGGAGCTATGGTAGAGCTCCGGTTGTAATAGTTATATGTCGCTCGTAATCAGCTTTACCATTTTGCAGCTTTTCCCTTACTTTTTTTGGTGGTTTTAGCTCTCTGTAACCAAAATTATTTTGTAAGTGCGCGTTTAAAAAAAATCGCTTTTATTGTATATTTATTCCCTCGCCCTTCTGGTTAAGAGGGTCTTTAGCATTTGGCACGGACAAAAAGTGTAAAGCATGAAAAAAAACCCTTTTAGACCCTACATGTGTTTTGACCAAAGCCATTTCACGACTTTTTAAGTCATTTGAGCCATGTCCGCCTATGTGACTGGTTCGCACGATAACTTTACTAACTTTTGAAAGGAGCTACTAATCACTTCTGAATTTTGCAAGTCGTAATGTATTTCAAAAGCAGCCCATGGGATTGAAAATGGACCACATCGCCCCAGCCCTTCTGGTACCCTCACACAAATGTTCCATAAAACCATATCCCCCTTCGGTATTCTTGTAATATCTTAAATACTATTTGCACGATACCATTGAAAATCGATACTTACGATTAAAGTTATAAGCAAACTTGGTAAGAAGAAAAATGGACTCGAAACCACGCCCTTTCTGGTACCTCCCACAGGGCAGATAAGAACACATATAACTTGTCTCCCAGTGCTTGAAATTTGATTAAATTCAAAACACCGTAATAATTTAATAACGGATTTCTACACTGATATGAAAAAAGTTATTGACACGCCCATTCTGTTGCCTTCCATGTTAATACACCATTCCTCCTACTTTTGGGATTCTTGTACGTTATGACTTAAGAAAGAGTCAGAAGGTAAACATGTTAACGAAAATCGGAGTTCCTAGCCACTCCCCTTCTGGTACCTCCCACATAAATGAACTGTTTCAGTGGAGATACCCAGCAGCAAACCAAACTTTCAGAATTCGGTCAGAATTCTGTACCACAATCGGCAAAATGTTCCGATATCGGATCAGAATTCTTAGCGAGTTCGTAACGAAAAACATATGAGAGGGTTGACACGAATTCTGAACTACTTCTCTGAGGGAATTCTCTGATGTTTTTGCCTACATTTCAAACCGATTTCTGAACTGAAGTCTTGGGAAATTCGAAAGGAAATTTCGATTTCTCGTACCGAATTCTGAACTAATTCTGAACGACTTCGGTCAGAATTCTGGCATTAAGTCTTATTAAATTCTGATGTTTTTACCGACATTTCGAACCGAATTTTGAACGAATTCTGAGCTTATGTCATGGTAAATTCTGAATGTAAACAATCAAAAAGCAGAAAATATTTTTGTTCTACAAAAAAAAAGTTGTACAACATTTTCAAAATCGTTCGGAAAGACTTTTAGTTACAAGCAGGGGTGTCTGCAGTTTCGCAAGCAATAATTGTGCTGTAACTATGTTTAATGGCTATACACTTAGTTTTTTATTTAACGAGAACTGCCGGCAGTAGAGTTTTCTTCCGAACACAATAAAAAACCCTCGCGCAGCTAAACTAACCATACGTTCAGAATTTGAAATATTAAAATGCCTCAGACAAACAGTTAAGAATTCGTTCAGAATTAGTTCCGACATGTCTGAACACAAGAACAACAGCTGTAAAATATGAAGCAAATAACAAAAATTTTAAACGAATAGACTACCTCAGATAAATAGTTCAGAATTTGTTGCGAGTTCGATAAGAGAAGTCTGAACAAAAAATTAATAAAAATCCCACAGACAAGTCTAGCGGAATTCGGGCCGAATTCGTTCAGATATTTCGGAACATAATAAATAAAAAAATCCTCAGACAAATCGAACAGAATTTGTAACGATTTCGGTAAGAATTCTCCATAGAATTCAGATATTGTTCAGAGTTGTCTGATATCAGACATTGTCGGCAAATTTGGTTTACTGGGTATGAACCCACACACAGAGAAAACATCAATTGGAAATCGGCCCGAACTATAAAATTAGGTTGGATAAACCGACTTTCTGTTGCAATAACCAACATTCCATAGTATTGATGGTAGTTTAGTTCGGGATATCGTATGATGGTTGCTTCAACCATAATACGGTATTCACAGCCAATAAAACAGTTAGTTGGCCAGGCACCAATTTTTTTTGGTGGCGACCCATTTTTCTAGAGTTACGGCCATCTAAAGCTTGACAATAAAAATTGTCATATACCTTAATTAACTCTTTCTACGTATATTATCAAAACATCTATTCAAAGACGTGTTTATTTTACTGATCAGTTGACCCATTGCAAGGCAGTAGAATATTACATTTTTTTCAAAAAGTACTTATAACCAACAATCTTTAACATCATCCAATACATGTACAAATTCAGTTCCAATAATCATCCTTATTAGTTAGGGTTACCGATATTTTGTCTTTTTAACCAATACTGTCAGTTTCCACTTCTACAATGTGCCGTGTACCCAATCCATATTCGGTTGCAGCAAACGTGTATCCACCAACATTCGGTTTGCAAAAAATTCGGTTGTGGCAACAAATATGTTGTCTGTGAGCTTATCCTAGTGTCTGCTAGAGCATGAAATTCAATTTGCGAACTCCATAATACATTTTTAATGGCTTAAAATGCGCGTACGAAAAGAGTGAATAACACGCTTCATTCTGGTAGCTCCAGTGCAGCACTTCGCCTATTTTGGAGAGAGGGTATATGGGCAAATCCTGCGTTACGAACGCTACATTCGCACGCGTTTTCGGATTGAAATATAACAATTTTTTGGTCTTTGAAAAGACATACCTTAAAGTTATACACAGTGTTTAGTGGAATTTGAGTGTACTTTGAAATGGCATTAACAGGTATAAGTTGCGAAAAATTTGATCTCAAAGTATTGTTACGCACGCTACAAAAAATGGAATTAGCTTTGAAGATTGAGGTATGTTTTTGTAATTTTTAGCAAATTTTGCATAATAAAGCAGAAAAATGAAATTCCTAAAAAAAAAGATGAATGTAAGAGAATTCTAAAATATGTTACTTGCAGCCAAAAAATGTTAAAGTTTTTTTTACAAAAACCGTGAACCCAGTGTTACGCACGATACGTTACGCACGCTACATTTTTTCCAGTAGTATATAAATAAAAACAATTATATTTATTTTAACAAAACAATTCATATTCCTTTTTAATAACGTTATTTAATTCATATTTAATGTTTATAAATTAATTTATTAATGTATATATGTTTATAAATAAATTTTATGTTTTGATAAATCTGCCGTTAGTGCTATTTCGAGCACATTTTCGTTAATTGATGAAAAATAATGGTTGCTTTTAATGCCGGGAATGCTCTTAACGATAGCCCATCTCTCCGAAAGAAATCCAGTTGTATTGTTTATGTATGTACTGCTTACATATAAAATAAAAATACCATTTATATTCTTTTTTGCCAATTTAAAAAAATCATGGGCGTTTTAAAGGACAATATTCTGAGCTTTCACCATTTGCCAAATTTTTCTTTTTAAGACAGCTCCAATTCCGTCTACTGCACCCTTTCCGTGAGCAGTTGCAAAAAAATTCCACTCAAAGTGGGTCAAATCGAATTTTTCTTTAAAAAACGATATACTACTCAAAATGAATTTGTTTTTAAATTGACTTGCACAGCCATCAGAAAATAAAAATAACTTTGAAATAGCATTTTGTATTTTAAGTTTCTTTAGTATTACCTGAAGAAAGCAATAGACATCATATTTATTGTGTGACAGTTGATCGCTCGTAATAGCAAATGATCTTGTGCAATTGTGCAACCAGGCAACACAAGTAAATATGGTTACTTGGGAGTAACTGAAATGAGCTGACTGAATTTCATTTTGAGTGAGTAGCCTATAGTTTTCCGCAAAATCGACTTGCAGAACAGCTTCATCTTCTTTAATTGATATTTTTCGGTCTTGAAAGTATTTTTGTTGAGTCCTTTTAACATAAGTATGCAGTTTAAAGGAGGGTAACTGAGATTCCAATTCATTAATCAAATCAGTTATTGGTCCTTTCGTATGACTGAGGACCATGCGTTTATCTACGATTCTCCAATGCTTCCATTCAGTAGGCTCTTCGAGTTTATTAATGTAAATTAAAGGGACGAAAGCGTCTTTAATGTCTTTAATGCACTTGTTGCATTCATTTCTCATACAAACTTCACAACACACTTTTTTTTAAAAAATTGCCAATGTTAGGTGGAAACATACGAAAAATGCCAAACATAGCTTCCAATAAAAATGAAAAATTGGCGTGGTACTGGCAAACACACATGTTATGTGGAAGCTTACTAGATAATTCCACGTGTTTTGGTCGGTTGTTATGAAATTTAGTACGTGAAATATTTGTTTCTGGAAACTTTGTTTTAAACAATTCATTGGCTTCTCCAATTGTCATAACCATGAATCTTTTAGATATTGGAAGGTTATTTGATTTTGATATAAGTGTGGACTTTCTTCCGGCAGTTTCCGTAGAGATGTCATCATTAGTGTAAAACTCATAAATCCTTTTAACATTGTCGTCAACCGTATTTTTTGTTTTAACTTCTTCTTCCTCTTTCAAGTATTTTTCAGTAAGCATTTTAAGAATTTCTTTATTTTGTTAATGTCTTTTGGTAACGCTAATTCCACTTTTTTTAAGGCCTTATAAAGGGTATTTTTGCACTTATATGAACCATCCAACGATATTATTGGTTGCTGTTGTTGTTTTTGTTGCTTTATTTTTGTATTAATCATCATCGAAATAAATTTTTTTTATAAATTTATAAAATTAGATATCTATTCTAATGCTCCATTTAAAAAAAAATTAAGTTGGATTAAGTTCAAAAAATTTTGGCTGGTAGACTGTTTCTGGGATTAGCCCATATGTAAGTCTACCGACTGAGAGTTTTTTCTTTTTTTGTTAATATATCCAGAGATCGGAGTTGGTCGAACATTACGATCTGTGGAAATTTGGCTGCAATCGGTCTTAGTATGATATCAAAACATTGGATTTACATGGACCTACTTCAAAGGGGCTAGTCCTTGGGTAACACATAAACGATGCGCCAAACTCCATTTGGGTCCTCTATCGTAGTTATCAAAGCTCAGATCAACGAATGGATGGCAGTGTTCAATGGAATAAAATATTAGTGATTCCGCATTGATCGGTCTACCTCTATTCCTTTAAGATGTTACAAACATCAACTCTAAGTCATAATCTGTACCACAATATGGCGTAGGGTATAAAAACTGTCGTAAGAATATCATGCGGTCGTATGGCTGACCAATGTTCCATGCCTAGTTAAAAGCTTTATGTAGCTAATGATGACTTAACTAGCGAAGATTTTAAAATCTTTGTAACACCATACCAAGAAGCGAAAGTACACTGACCTGCAGAATGTTGTTTCGAACGTCGTTGTCTTCCGTTTAAATATAGATGCAAGAGGTCTTGAGCCGATTAATCCTTGTTCAATGCATATCTAAGAAACCATGCAAATATTAGGCAAACACTACGGAAACAGTGTACGCATTCATTCAATATTTAAATAAGCCTGTACATTGGAGAAGTGGCATCGAGTGTTTTTGAAAGCCGGCCACCAACAATTACCTCCCATTACAAGGAACCCTCAATGACACAGAGCAGGCAGGAACGAGCAGCTTTTTATTTAGTTTGTAATTTAGTAACCATACGCTTAGATAGGTGGAGTAATGGAGGAGGGATGGCCGGACAGGCGCAGGGAAAAGTGCTGCGAATTGTTGTGTGCAACTTGTGATGAGTTTTGGAAAAACAGCATCAACATAATGTTGCAACAAATATGTTCAATGCTCGACGAAGACTTTGTCGACTTCTGCAACAGCAATATGTTTTTATGCTGTTGTTTTTGCTCGTTCAAGAAATCGAGCAAATCCAGTTTAGGCGGCTGTTGTTGTTAGTTTTGGAATTCTTTCTGTTTTTAGTTTCGATTTTGTTTTTTGAGTGCAAAATAAGTGTGAGCGAGTGTCTGGTCTGGAGATGCTGCAACGAAGTTACAGAATACTTTTCAGTGTTGCACCCTTTCTTTTTCTTTTTTTTTGATTTACCAAAAGGCAAAGCATTCTATCCCCCATTGATGGGTATAGGGGAAGAAAACTCGAGATGTTATCGTTGATTGAAAAAGTTTTGTGCGGCGTGGGTTCTAAGAGGAGGTAGTGCAGACTCCAAAGAGGTATCCCCAGCCCTTATGAGAAGAATGAATTAATTCTCCTATTTTTGCTCCATAAAGGCGGAAGGATTCCTTGAACTGCCTGGGTGTTGTATGCGCAGCTACTACACACTTAACTCTTATTGAACATTAGCTTAAGAAAAGTATGGGTTTTTCCCCTTGATACCGGCGACATTCACAGCAAAAATGGCCCACTCATGCTAAAAGCGCTTTTTGTCCAAATGAACTAAAAAAATTTAATAAAGTTAAAATTCGGATTGAATCTTTTAGATTATTCATTTTATTAGAGAAAATAGAAATTAAATTGTATCATTTCATGGAAAATTTTTATTTAATATAGGATTAATAACAGAAAATCAATATCAATCTCACACTGCAAAATGACCCACTTAAATTTAACCTTAACAAAAAGTATTAAAATTTATTTTACTGATCATCAGTATCCCCGTTGCTTAATAGCACTCTTTAGTCTAATTTGCATAGTTTTTTACTATTTTTTTGTATACGTGGTGCTGATTCTATCCCATTCCAGTTGTAGGACCTGTTTTTAATCATTTTTATTCGAAATTTCATGTTTTCTCTTTTCGTTCTCCAGTTGTTGCCACAAATTTTCGATAATCTTCAAATCTGGAGACTGTGGTGGCGGTTTAATAACTCGGGGACAATTATAGAACAGCCACTCCTTAACGATCAACGATATGTGTTAGGATCATTATCTTGGTAGAAGTGAAAAGTCTCTTGTATTCCCAATTTTTCAGCACTTTCTTTAAGATTTTCTTTAAATACTGATGTTTGTCCATAATGGCTTCGGTTAAATGGAGTTTTCCGACACCAGCGGCTGAACAAGCACCCCATACCATAACATGGCCCCGCCGTGTTTTACCGTAGGACGTAAACGATCCCACGACAGCCGGTTCTAAGCACCGGATCGACCTAAAGGAGGAATTCTTTGGCCAAGGGCTGTCACCCCGGTACTATGTGCCGTTACAACAACAACAACCGTAGGATGTAAATGTTTGCGATAGTTCGGCGATTGGTTTTCTCCACACATTTACTCTCCCATCTGAACCGAATATGTTAAATTTACTTTCTTCAGTAAATAAAACATGGTCCCAGAAAGAAATTTCTTTCATTATGTAGTTATGAGCAAAATCCAAACGAACTTATTTGTTTTTTGGCAGAAATAAAAGGTTTTTTTCAGGCTATCCGACCATTCAAATTGGCGTTTCGCAAAACTCTTCGAACCGTCTCAACACAACAGTTAATATTTAATTGTTTTTCAATCAGTAATTAATTATTAATTTTTGAATGTCGTAGAAGTACGATGTCCCATCTTTCTGTACTTGACAAAGTGAAACCGCCGTTCACAAACACGATGTGGTAACGACTAAGAAAACGCCGACAGTCAAAACAATGCTTTATCCCCCATCCTGCTTTTCAAGGTACCATTTTAAAATTAAATTTTTATGATGGGTCATTTTCAGTGTGACATGAAATTTTGACATTTATCCTTCATTCTACTTCCCAAGCATATTCAAATGCTCATTAATTGAAATATGTGGGATGTTTTAAGAGAAAAGGCCACAGTCTTTATAAAATTAGGGCATTGGTAAGGAATGCTAATGAAATTTTCTAAACTTACGCTTAACACAAAATCCCACGACGTGGGCCATTTTCACTGGGAGTCACTGTACGAGGGCGGTTCGGAAACTTCTTAGCCTAGCACAAAAAGCGCGGTATAAACAGAAAAAAGTGTTTTGGAAACTTCCATCTCTGCTATGAACACATGTTAAATTTTGTTTCGATCTGGCAACTCCTTCATATAGAAACAGGTGTTCACAAAAGACGCATCCGCGATTTTTTTACAATGGAAAAATTAGAAATGCGTGGTGTCAATAAATATTTACATAAAAAAGGTTTATCGGGACAAGAAATTCATAATGATATGGTGAATGTGTTAGGTGAAAGTGCTCCTTCATATGCAACAGTAAAAAATTGGGTTGCTGAATTTAAACGTGGTCGTACAAGCATTGAAGATGAACCACGTAGTGGACGTCCAAAAACAGCAACAACAACAGAAATTGTAGCCAAAGTGCATGATATGGTATTAAATGATCGACGAATAAAAGTGCGTGAAATAGCAAATATCATGGGCATCTCAAATGATCGAGTCCATTTAATTTTGCATGAAGAACTACAGATGAAAAAGCTTTCTGCAAGAAGGGTGCCGGACTTGTTAACAGTCGACCAAAAACGCATAAGAATGAACATATCTCAAGCTTGTGTGGATCGTTTTCAGCGAAATAAAATGGATTTTAAGCGTCGTTTCATAACTGTTGATGAGACATGGATCCACCACTATACTCCAGAGACAAAAGAACAATCCAAACAATGGACTGAAGCTGGAGGAAGTGCCCCAAAGAAGGCAAAAACAATTCAATCGGCTGGTAAGGTTATGGCAACGGTTTTTTGGGACTTCAAAGGTATTTTATTGATTGACTATCTGCAAAAGGGTAAAACAATAAATTCAGAGTACTATTGCAACCTTTTAGATCAATTAAATGTACAAATTCGAGAAAAACGTCCTGGCTTACAACACAAAAAAATAATTTTTCATCAAGACAACCCACCAGCATACAAGAGTGTTTTAACAATGGCTAAAATCAACGAATTAAAGTACGAGTTGCTTGACCACCCACCTTATTCTCCTGATTTAGCTCCCAGTGACTTTTACCTGTTCCCAAATCTAAAAAAAATTCCTTACTGGCAAGCGTTTTACCTCAAATGAAGGTGCAATTACAGTTGTAAACCATTATTTTGAAGACCTTGAGGAAAACTATTTTAATCAAGGGATAGAATTGCTAGATAAGCGTTGGACTAAGTGTATTGAAGTTTCAGGAGATTATACTGAAAAATAAAAATATTTTTGAAAAACTAACTATTCTCTTTCATTGATAGGCTAAGAACTTTCCGAACCGCCCTCGTACATATGTCATTCTCTGTTAAGGATACACCTTAAAAACGCTGGTATTCGGCTTAAAAACGTACACCACACTTCTATTTTTTATCATAAGTAAAACACAAAGAAATAGATTAAAGAAAGAAACTTATTGGGCATTGTTATTGAATGTCTACAAATTTTTCGGTTCTATCAAGTTTCTACATCTACTGTGAAGTGACGACAAATAACACAGTGTGACAGAGAAAAAATACCTGGAAAATGATATTAGTTTTCTTGTAGATCTTGCTGAGAACAACAAGAAACCGGTTTTGAAGTTTCCCAAAAACCTCCAAAATCTGGAATTACGGGTAAAACTCCGGTTTTTCGGATCTTACGCACTTAAATGCCAGTAACTTGGTTGAATATCAACCGATTTTAAGTTTTTCTGATTGGAAAGAAGAAACTGCGGCCTTTCGAATGGTGTCTACACTTTTAAAATCACACTGACAAAAATCTGTGTATTTTTCCTGTAAACTCATTTTTATAAAAAAAAAATTGTAGTTTTTTTTACTTTGGATGCGTTTTTTCACAATTTTTTTTAAAAGGAATCGAAGAATTTTTGAAATGAATAATAAAGAGTGTTCTTACTAATACAATTCAGTAATTTTTAAAAATCCGTTAGAAACTAATGGAGTTATTCAACTTTTATTAAAACAATTTATAACCAAACTACTCAGAAATATTTGTTCGGTCGTTTTTTTTTATATTGAATATCTCAGTATCCCTTTTGTCATATAAACATATTGTTTTAGTTTTTAATCATTTGTTTTGTTTGATTAATCACTTCTTGTTCGCTTTGAAATAGTATTAATAAAAAAGTTAGCAATTTGATAATAATCGGGTGTATTTACCCAAAAAAATGTGTGATAAACGGAATAACTTTTGTTACATTTGTGGCCTATTTACGGATATTCGTCATAGGCGTGATTTAAAAAAAAATATATATTGCTGTGGTGGAAGTATACAACAAATCTTCAATCGTTCTTACAAATTCAGTCGCTTCTTTCCAAATCAGCCGAAAAACTTAAAATCGGTTGATATTCAACCAAGTTACTGGCATATAAATGCGTAAGATCCAAAAACCTGGTTTTTACCCGTAACTCCAGATTTTGGAGGTGTTTGGGAAATTTCAAAACCGGTTTCTAGTTGTACTCAGCAAGATCTACAAGAAAAATAATATCACTTCCCAGGTATTTTGACTTCATTCTTTTTTGTTACACTGTGTAATGTTGCGCCCTATCTACATAAAGCTGTCGATATGTAGGGACCGATCTATGAAGTTATATAGAACTCATTTCAGTTGCCTGTTAGTTTCTTAAAAAGGGGCTCAAGGAAAGTTCGCACACGTACGATGGGCAGCAGAGACTCTTGAATCATAATATTTTCACTACCTGGTTGACTAAATCTTGTAGTATTAGCTTGGATTTTCGGCGGAATATATTCTCTGTAAAAAAGATTTAAAATTTCCGTATTCTCCTTGGACACCAAGTTTCTGATTGCCCGCTCTATAGCTGAATATCCGCATGCTTCTCAAAAGCGAAGTTTTGAAATTTCATTTCTTGAAAGGTATCAGAATTGCCGCACTGACATCCCTATCAATACATACTCGTATCAGTGTGCCAGCAAAGCTCCAATAAGATTTCTCTCAGTATTTGAATGTACTATGTCTCTCTATGTCTTTCTCGGTCCCTCTGACTCTCTCCTTCTATGTTGTCGTATTGACAAAATAACAACAATAATAAGTGACAAGTGTAGACATTATGGAGTTGTTGTTGTTGTGACAATGCCGACATTAAATTGTTTTCGTTTTCTTTTTTCAAATAAAACTCAGTACTTGTTTTCCTCTTCGCAGTCATCTTCGTTTTCTTCGTCTGTAACAACTTTGGCTGCTCTTGTACCCTACAGCAATGCGTCGAGCAGATTAGTTAGATAAACATATGTACATTTTAATAAAGTAGTGATGTGATGAAGTTGCAACTATTGATTACACTACTCAACAAAATGAAAAAAATTTCATGTACTCCGGATGCGATAATTTTTTCTGTGTAGATATCCTTGACATGAGCTCGAAAAACGCAATAAAATTTTTTTTTTTCGTTTGGTTTTTGATTTATTTTTTTTTTTTTTTTAAATTTTAAAAATTTTTTTTTGGTTAATTTGTTTCGTCCGGCATAACTCGGGAACCCCTAGCCCGATTTAATTGAATTAAATTTTAAAAAATTTAAAATTACAATTCCCTTAATCTGTTCATATATTGTTTTCCTATACAAGCAACAGTTTCCAAGTTAAAAATGAATATATAAAGGAAAAAACTTATTTTTTGCCTAAAGATTTAAATTTTTTTTTTTAAAAAATCCATAAAAAATCTTTTAAATCTGAACCATCACAGGAGTAAAATAAAAGACAAACATTAGTTCTTCAGGTTATGACAAACATTCCGCATGATGAGCGCCGCATTTGCTGACAACCGACAATAAAAAATAGTTGTCAATCGCTCAAGAGAAAGGAAGGTCGGTAATTTCATTATGGCGACAGTTTTTTTGAATACTCACTGGAAATATTTGAACCTTTATTGGCGAAAATTTGTATGGCCTACTTTTTGGAAAGCCGATCGAGCTACCGAGAGATGTTTTGACACGCCTTTAAAATGGTGTGCGGTAGCCTTGCAGGTTAAAGAAGAGCTTTAGTATTAGTTGGGCTGCCGTGGTGCGATGGCTAGTGATCACGGCTATCGCACAAGTAAACTCTGGTTCAAATCCGAATAAGATCGTCTAAACTCAATAAAAAAAGTCTAAATCGTCTGCGAACGACTTATGGGTGGTCCAACTTAAAAGCACGATGTTAAGTGTAAATAAAACCAAAAGAGAATTATCTTAATATTTTTATTATGATAGATGATGTGACACAAAATATTGGCCAAATGCTTACCTCTATCCGATGGTCAACATTTTTAACGACTCTGAGACATAATATGAAGTCTTCTCATCCTTTAGCTCTTGAATTTTTGTTGACTTTTTGACATGCACTGTTTCTTTTAAATATCCCCAAAGCAAGAAGTCCGACGGTGTCAAATTACATGATCGCGGTGGCCAATTAACATCGCCATGATGTGAGATAACACGGCCATTGATTTTCTCTCCCAAAAGAGCCATTATTTCGGTGGCTGGGTGGCAAGTCCAAGTCCACACCTTCAATCAGTCCCTTACAAAAAGTCCCTTATCATCCCGCGATAGCAAACTCCATTCACGAGTCGAGGTTGACGGCTCTCTGCCACACTATCGCCAACAAAATCAATGTTTTCCGAAGAAGAAACCAAGCGTGTTTTTATAGATCCTACAGACCCGTCTTGCTGATATTTACGCACAGTTCGCCCGATAGTGGAAACATTTAATCAATTATTCTGACCAAAAAATCTCAAAGTTCACGAAATAAATTTTTATTTGAACGCCCATTTTCGTTAAAAGCTGCAACAATCTTAACGCTCTGCTCAATTGTGTACCTCTCGATGGGTGAATTTCAAATTAAGTTGGGCAAAAAAACTTGACGTTAATGTGTGATTCACAAATAACGTCGTGCATTAGAGTTGGACCACCCTTAATTTTCTCAAGTTAAATTTTGGTTTCTTAATATCAATTTGAATTCTAGGGTGGAAGATTTTACGTTTTAAATTTGAAAATTTCTGGTCATTCATATGACTACCACAACTGGCTCGGCAGTACTGCAGTACGTCATACGACCAACCCAATTATTCAGTACATTTTCGATTGTTTCGGGTCAAATCTCTTCAATGGCAACCTCTGGATCTCTGGATGCTTTGCATAACATTTATCCTGAATGGCCACAGAAAATAATCCAAAGGGGTTAAATCACTGCTCCGAGGCGGCCAATTGACATCACAATTTCGGCTGATTATTCGATCTTCAAAAACAGTGCGTAAAATATCGACGGTTGCATTGGCTGTGACAACTGGTCTCATTCTCTTAAATATTGGGAAACAAGAATTCGTTGAGCATGGCGCGCTAACGCTCATTTTCAAAGAAAAATGGTCCAATGGTGCCGCCAGCACAAAATCCACACCAAACAGTGACTCGTTGAGGATGCATTGGCTTCTCAATAGTCCCGTGAGGGTTCTCTGAACCCCATATGCGGCAAGTTTGTTTTTTGGTTTACCCACTGATATGAACATGAGCTTTATCTGAAAACACGATTTATAGGCAAAATTCTTTATCTCCTGCCAAACAATCTTTAGCCCAATGGGCGAAGCGTGTTCTATTATTAAATGACAAAGTTCAACCTACCCAATAAAACCAGAAGTTTGGAAAAATTATTAGTACTTTTTTTTCAGCCAATTCAAATTTTTAATGGCCCACCCTATATCTCAATATCCGTATGTGCTTTCGCAATTTCAATTCATATTTTCTCAATTTCAATTAAAGTTGCTCAATTTCAATATGCTGTTTTTTCAATTTAGATTTGGGTTTCTCAATTTCAATTTGTATTTGCTCAATTGTCGTTTCTCATTATAATTTTTTTCTCAATTTCAACAAGAAGTGGCGAAGTCACCGACTAACAGTTCAGTGTTGGACAAACATTCGCGATGTGGAAAAGAAACTCCTTCCTTACTGACTTACCTCTGCCTTACCGGGTGGCATATCGTTTACTAGATAGTAACAATAATGTTCTTCAGACTTTTCTAATAAACACTAGCTTAAGGATGAAGCCTTCTGAGGGAAGTGTCAGAAGAAAGTATTTGGATTCGAGAGAGTTTCTTTGGAGTGGCCTCAAATAGATTTCAGTGTTTTAATATAAAATGTATAGGGTGATCAATCTAGAGGTATTTTTTTCAAAATAAAAAAATTACAAAAATTCAAATCAAGTGTGGAATCTTTATTGTTCATTCGAAAGGACATTTTATGGCATTTATTTTTTAAATATAATTTCCTTTAAATGTTGGCCCTAACTGGTGCATGGGGTGTCCATTCTAAGGGTCCAATTTAGGATGACTCGCTCGATCATTTCGATCGGTATGGCGTTAATGACAGGCGTCGTATTGACTTTCAAAACCTAAATCGTAGCTGGTTTGTCAGCATAGACTTTGGACTTTACGTAGCCCCAAGGAAAACGGTCTAAGAGTGTGATACCATACGATCTAGGGGGCCAACTCGCCGTAGCTGCTCTTTGAAATGACTTCTTAATAGATCCATTGTTTGAGCGGCTGTATGGCAAGTGGCACCGTCCTATTGGAACCCTATGTCGCCATATCAACGGGCTTCGATTTCAGGTAACAAAAAGTCCGATATCATGGCGCGATAGAAAGCACCATTCACTCAATTTTTTTTCAGTTTGTAAATTCATCTTTATTCATAGTATATTTTTTATTATTTATATGTACAGATTATGAGATTATATCATAGGATATTACAGCAAATAAAATTTATAATATTTGATCTTAAAACGTATGTGTAAATTATTGATAGTTTTGAAGGAAAAATAGGAAAAGCCTTCATTTGACGAAAAAGAAATCAAATATTATTAGAAAAATTGTGTGCCATGAGGTTGATTTACTTACACGAGTAAACCTTCATGTGCGCTCAGTCTTTAATGTGATGATTTCTTTTTTTTTTTTTAATAATAAATAAATATTATTGCAATTCTATACATTATCGTATCAGTGGATAGGAAGAATTTTCAATGATGCTAATAAAGTTATCTGTTATTCTTTTTAAAAATTGGTGAATTTTTTCGTAACCGCTTTCATGATGAAGTAGGAAAGTTGGGTACCTCCAAGGAAGGATTTTTATTAATAATTTTGAGACACTTGTTTTGTATTATTTGCAGCTTCTTAATGTGTGTTTTAGCAGCTTTATACCAAATGGGACATGCGTATGTTAGCGTTGGTCTAATTTTACTTTTATAGATAAGGTTTTTATTATGTAGGTTGAGAGACGATCTTTTATTTAGCAACGGAAATAAAGCTTTTAATGTGTTCAAT
This sequence comes from Hydrotaea diabolus, assembly GCA_963513945.1. Lineage (NCBI taxonomy): Eukaryota > Metazoa > Arthropoda > Insecta > Diptera > Muscidae > Hydrotaea > Hydrotaea diabolus. The sequence goes on along the minus strand of OY740716.1, from coordinate 83,644,429 downwards.
CCCTTCTTACAGATTTCGTCTATGTGTTTTTTGAATAAAAGTTATTTTATCAAGAGTAACGCCAAGGTATTTAACGTCGTCTTGAATGGGTATTCTGCCGTTCTCGAAATTAATTTGCCGACTTGGTGTTCGATTGGGTGAATTGTTGTATGAAAAATTATAGATTGCATTTTGCTGGGGTTAATCTTAATTTTCCATTTGTAAAAATACTTGTTACAACCCCATAAACATTATAAACTTACTATAAATTGATTATAAACTTACATTAGTAAACGTAAGCTTGGAAATTCTTTATGGTAATCATTGTAACATGTTGATTTCCAATTATCGGATAAACAAAAAGGGTCCCTTATTCTACAATTGTATCCATGCTTGGAAAACAATTGGAAATCAATTTGAAAAAACAATATTTAATAAATCATGTGGAAAGTTTGTTGTAAATGTGTATATTTGTTTGTTTCAAAATTGGATGTAAATACTTTTCCAAAGTAAAACAAATTTAAATTTATATTTTTAAATATATTTACATATTTATTAATTAATATATTTAATGATCGTTGGCAGCGGCAGTCGAAATTTGATGCTTTATAAAGCATTTTGCCAAATCTGTTCCTAAGTCTGCAACAGCATCGTCTTCTGAAGAATCTGCAGCATTGTCTTCACTGGAACTGCTTTGTAGTAAAACCAAATCTGGAGAGCTTGCGCGACTGTTGATTTCCTTTGGTGGATGAATAGTCAAATCATCGACGTTTGCATTAATAGTTAATACCTTAACTATTCGTTCACTCCTTTTTCTTACACTTTTTTTATATTTATAAGGCATATTTACCTTTTATATATTTATTAAATACAACACAAATTCCTTTCCACTTACACAAATTAATTTTAAGTACAACGCGACAAGTGTCAAATAAAAGTGAAGGCATTGAAGAAATGAAAACAAAACAAAAGTCAGAGATACGAGCCGATCCATTGTAATCGGTGGCGGCGGCAGAGTATTTTTAAGTCAGCGACCACAAAATTAATAAAAAAAAAACAAGAATAATTAGAATTACAATTTCCGACTTCATTACATATTTTTCATATTGATTTTATAAGGGATTTGATATTTAGAATCTCTTTAAAATCAAAAAACCGCGTATTAAAAACCGTATCGATTGTAATTCAAGCGGGCCAGTATACTTACGAAAGTATTGTAAATGTCTATTTTAGTTCATCTTTTACAAATCTATTATAAATACATTACAATAAATTTGTGAATTTTAATTTTCGTAAACTAGTTTGGAAATAGTGTTTGGAAAACAATTGTTAATAAACTAGTTTACGTCAATGTTTATTGGGAAGCGTTTAGTCCTTTTTCCATTTTTTTCAGCAAAACCTTCGTAAGTTTTCTGCATGTGATTAGAGCTGTATCGTCCGCGTAATATGCTACTTTCATGTATGTTGGTGGGGCAAAGTCCGATGTATAGAGGAGTGGTGATAGTACAGACCCTTGTGGTAGTCCTGTTGAGGTTGTTTTCCGCGGAGACTGTGCTTTATTAACTGAAACAACGAATGATCTGCAGTCAAGAAAGTCTGCAACAAGTTTTCACAGGTAGGTTGGAACTGTTGCTTTCAGCAGCTTATAAATTAGCCCGTTATGACAGACAGTATCGAAAGCTTTTTCTATGTCTAATAAGATTAGACTAGTAGAGCGTTTTTTTCTTTTGTTTGTTGAAACAATGGTTTTTATTCTGTTTACCTGATGTAAAGAACTGTGCTGTTTTTTAAAACCAAATTGTCCATTAGCTATAAGTTGCTGCTCTGAAGCGAATTCATAAATTCGACTATATATGACTTTTTCGAACAGTTTACCGAGATTGCTCAATAAACTTATAGGTCGGTAGCTCTTGGGATCGGTTTTTATCTTATTGGGCTTTAAAAGAGCAATTACTTTTGCTTGTTTGAACTGCTTCGGCAAGTAATTCAAACGTATACAGCTGTTGATAATTGTTACTAGCAACTTTAAAGCGTTTGTTGGTAGATTTTTGATCAAAAGATTAGAAATAGTTCCAAGTGCAGGTGATTTGAACTGCTTTGGGAAGTAATTCAAACGTATACAGCTGTTGATAATTGTTACTAGCAACTTTAAAGCGTTTGTTGGTAGATTTTTGATCAAAAGATTAGAAATAGTGTCAAGTCCAGTTGATTTGGAGGCTTTGAGTGATTTTATTAAAATGGCTATTTCGTCAAGTGTTGTAAAAAGTGCACCTTCGGAATTAGCCGCTTCCTTTTTGAATTTATTTACTTTGGAGTTAACTAACTTATCAATAGAATGTTTTAAGTTAGCTGTGATATTGTTAGTTGCTGCGAATGTGTCGGCTAATATTTTAGCTTTGTCTTCATCGGAATTAAGCTTCTCGCTGTGGTGTGTAAGAGACATGGAATCTTTTGTGTTGCTTTACCTCTTAAGCTTTTACTTATTTTCCAAAAAGCCTTTTCTCCAGGTTTTAAATTCGAAAGTGTATGTAACCACCTTCTGTTACGGTCTAAGTTAATTTTGATAACTATAATTCTATTTATCTGTTTTACACATTGGTTGTAAAAGTCGGCTTCTGACAGAGAAGTCGATCTTTGGTTTTTGCGCTTAAAACCCCTTCTAGTCCTGATTAATTTGATTATGTCCAGAGGCAAGACGTAGTTATTAAATGAATTTCCTTTTGTAATAGTCATGGCTCTTGCTTCTAGAATAATTCGTGTTAGTTGACTAATTTCTTCATCAATTCTATCACTGGTAGAGTAAGTATTTAAGCATTTAACCGAATTCTGTTGTCTATAAAGCACCATTCACGGTTACGTTCCGGTCATTACAATTTTTGAAAAAATATGGACCCATGATGCCATCTGCCCATTAACTGCATGAAACCGTGGTTTTCTCTGGGTATAATGGCACCTCTTGAACCTCTTCTGGTTGCTCTTCAGCCCCAATGCGGCAATTTTGTTTATTGACTTTGCTGTTGAGCAAAAAAGGAGCCTCAGCACTGAACAACATTTTGGTCGAAAACATCAGATAAGAAGATCTGAAGAGCCCAAACTCTAAATCGGCAACGCTGTAAGCCTTTCCATGATAAAAAAACAAACAATACTGAAAAGAAAAACAAATAACGTTTTACACAACTCACGTGTAATCTGTGTAAGAAAACCCTATTGTAAAAAATACCTTAAGATGGATCACCCGTTATAATATTATTTGTAAAGTTAATCGAGCTTATCAGAAAGGCTGGCCTTGGTGAAGGTTGTGTGTGTAGTACAAGAATTCTCGGTCCATAGCCTGGTAAGAATATCTGAGGATTTTCAGCGGCGGTATCGTCTCAAAAACGACTTAATCGACTTTACGAGTAGAAATCCTTTAATATTAGCAAGACGGCTTCTCCTTTTAACTGCAGTTCCCGTTCGGTGAGTTTAGAGTTTATTCCATCTATTCTTACTTGAAAAAGATTTCCCCACCGTTAGAAATTATTTTGTCTAATCGGATTGAAGAAAAGGAGTAAAACTCCTTCTAAAACTTTTTTGGAAATTTATATCTGGCACCGTTCGGTTCATATTTTAAATGTTCTTGTTAAGGAAATCAAAAGACATGCTAGCAGGTTCCTTAAGAAGCCTGCTGATTTTATCTGACATTCATAGGCTATAGTGTTTTATGATCCCCCATATAAAAAAGCTTCCCCGAGACCGGCTCTTAGTGTGCTCTTCACCTTAAATGCTTTCCTGGTTGTCGTACGGCTACACCTGGTCGCTAATGCCCATTGTCATCAATACTTTTCCTCCCTTACAATTGTCGGTGTGTCCTTCCACACACACAAGTGCTCAGATAGGAATCGTGCACAAACACACCCAATATATTTGGTATTATTGCATTGGAGCATTTCGCATGGGGCGTAAAAGGTGAAGAGAGTGGCCTGGGTACTTGCGGTGCATGTCTGGCTTGTCGTCGTATCTTGGTCGTCTAAACCGGGGAGATAAGATACGAGTCGTACAATCACATCACGTTTTATGTGTGCATGCAGCCTGTAGTGGTTTGGAGTAAGCCGTGCCATGTCGTTTGGGCTGGTGGATCCGCGTGGAAGCGTTGGTCTTGTCGGTCGTTTGGTGTGGCCACGTCTCGACGTGAGTGTGTGTGTATGAGTTTAAATGAAAACAAAATTTACAAAATTCCATTCATGAGTTTCTTGTCTGCTTTTCATTCTCGTTTGTTTTTCCCCCCTCTTACTGTTTTTGTTGTAGTTTGTCTGCACTTGATAGTTTTACAAACTTCATCTTCGGCGGCGTCAACGTCATCATCATCATCATCATCTTCGTAGTCGTCGTAATCATAACCTCTTTCATCTGCCATGTTTGGTCCTTCGCGGGTGTTGAATATTCTGCTTCGTTTACTTATTTACACTATAGCTAGCGCGATTGGTGGGGGCGAAGACATCGGCTGCTCCTCTGAGGAGGAACTGCTTGCTTGTCTTTGAAGTCGTATAAATGTGCAGTGTTGCAGCGTGCGTGGGGGGTCATTTGCAGTCCTCCATCGGCTGGTCGTTTGCTCGTCGTAGAGTTCTTCTCCGTTCACTCGGCATTGTACGCCATTCATACGGTTGCGCGTACACTCTGCTTATGGCTTCCAACTTTGTTGTAAATTGAAGATGCCTATGGGATGGGGCTATGTACATACATGTGTATGCGAGTGTGTACGGCCGGGCATATTCCGTAGAGAACCCTCAGCGGAAGTTGTGTCAAAGTTAAAATGTGATTGCCTCCGGAGTAGTGCCCCCCGCAACATTTGAAAAGTCTTGGCAAACTTATGGCATATCTTTTGTAATGTTCATGTCTGACACATAAAATGGAGGCATTATTGTATATCTGAGACGCCGGTCACATTAAATCAAAGCGTCTTAAGGTTATTGCCACACTGCAGTTGAGCTTTGCATATTAGGACTTCGATTAACTGCGAAAACGACAAATGAAAGTCTTAGGTCAGGCGTGACCCACCTATACGCTTTAGACTCATTTTATGCCATATGTTCGGTCTAATGCCATACATCAAATATTATCGCAAAATGATACAATTTAGGTCGGTTGGACCAAAAAACAAAGGTAGTTTTGTTGAAAGGCTACATCAAGATTTGTGCCAACCTTGTCTTTACCTGTACGCAACACAACGCTGCCGCACACAGAGATTCGTTGCCACAACCGAATTTATTTGCCAAACGAATGATTGAGGTTGCATGTTCTTTGAGCATTCCATCGGTACAATCGAATGTTGGTTAGATGTACTAAATTTTTAAGTGGAGCTGAAGTATCGATTGAATTTTGGCTAAAATATTTACATATCGCTCTTGTTTCAAAATTTTTTTAATTTTTAATTGAGCCACGAAAAAATGTTTGCTTGCACGCTTCAAACAATCTAAAACATTGCGATGCTTAGTCATATCGGGGAAAACGTGGAGAAAATTAAGATTGATACAGAAAAACGTACATAAATCGATTGGCTTAAAGTTAATAATATTCGAATCATTTCATTTTAGTTATGTCTATATTCAAACAAAAAACTTGGTACCAATAAAAAACTTGTTTCAAGTTATGATACAATTTTAGTTATCATCACCAATAATTAGTTACAGTAAACATATTTACTGGTTAACACAACCTCCAGTTACACATTTTAACCCCATTTCATAGGTATGAACGAACAATTGGTTGTGAGTAAAATACTTCCATCATATTTATCATCTTTCGGTTTGTCGAACTAAATATCCATTGTGATTATCCACTGTTGGTGAGTGCAATGGAAATTCTTTGATTCCAGCAGAATTTTTGTAGTTCCAACCATTCCATTTAAACCATTTTCAAAAAACAGTTTCCCTGTGTGAAAACAAATTTTGTTGAAATGTGATGAAATTTGCCGATGTTTGGTCGGTTGGATCGGGAGGAACACTTGTATGACATACCGACGTGCCACAAACCAATTTTCCAAATAAAATTTTCCGCTGACGGTTAGACCCCAACTCAGGACACCGTTACAGAACTTGGACCGGTTTGCCCAAATTTCAATATTGACATAAGCTGGAAACAAAATAATGCTGATAGTTTCCTCGATATGGTGTTGGCCGATCGAAGAGTAAAAGTGCGTAAGATTGTTGATCCCATACGCATTTTATACGGCAGTATGGTTTCGATTTTACATGATCAGTTGGGTTTAAGAAAGCTATCTGCAAGATTGGTGCCGCGTTTGCTCTTAATTGACCATAAACGTAATCGTGTGACAACTTCAAAGGATTATTTGGAATTGTTGCCTGGCGCCATCTGACATTTACATTTTTTAGCATAAACGTCCTCAGAAAGTTTTGACGTACGACCATCATTTGTGTTGTTTACAGTGAAAAAATCAATTTGGAAAAAAAATGGAATTAATTCGTGAACATTTTCGTGCGATCATTTTTGACAACTTTCGACGTGAATCGATGAACTTAAATCATTGCATGGCGATGAAGCACCATCCTATAGCACTGTAAAAAATTGGTTAATTGAATTCAATCGTGGCCGACGCTCGCTCAAAGACGAAGGTCGTGAAAGTCGTCCAAAAATGGCCGTTATGTCAGAGAACATTGATGCCGTGCGTGAACTCTTCCACCAGCATACATTCGATATTGCATGAACACCTGGCGGTAAAAAAGGTTTGTTCTCGTTGGATTCCGCACAATTTGACAATCGCTCAAAAAAAAGTCTCGTGTAGAAAGAAAAAGAAAGAAATTTTGAAAAAATACGATCGCGGTGCATCAAAAGACGTTTATATGATCGTCACAGGTGACGGATCATGGTTCTATGCGTATGAGCCCGAAACAAAACAGCAATCGACGAGCCAAATTCAACGAAAGTCATGTGGCGACTGTCCGCTTGAGCAACGTAAAACGGCCAATTCACAATTTGTTTGCCTGAAGCCTTCGGAGAAATTCGAAAGACGAATCATTGTGCACCATGACGATGCGAGCTCTCACACATCGGCTCAAACTAGCGCCTTTTTGACCGGCCAAAACGTCGATTTGATGGGTCATCTGCCGTACAGCCCTGACATGGCACCCAATGACTTCTTTTTATTCCCGCACATAAAAAAATGCGTGGTCAACGGTTTTCGTCGCCAGAAGATGCTGTTGAAGCGTTCAAAAACCATGTTTTGGAGGTGTCTCAATCGGAGTGGACAAAGTGATTCGACAATTGGTTTGAGCGCATGCAAAAGTGTATAAATCATGCTGGAGAATACTTTGGACAACAATAAAACCATTGTTGATGATAAATATTCGCATTTTCATTATTATGCAAGAATTTATATGTACAAGGGCGACCGCAAAACTAACTGGCCTGGCACATTTTCTGTTTTACTAGCAACTTTTTTTTTGTTTTTTAAAAGCAATCTTTTATAAGCCATCTGTCAAAATTTCCGAAATATTTAATGATTATTTTCTTTGTTACAGGTGATTGAAGTAAACAAGTTTTATAATTTTTGAAAAATGGAAAATAAAGAGTTTCGTGCGGTAATTAAATACTTTTACTCGTATATGAAAGGTTATACGCCACAATTAATCAAAGATGAATTGGATTCTGTTCATGGTGATAATGCACCATCATACTCCACCGTGAAATCCTGGGTTCAACAATTTAAAATGGGTCGTTCAAGTACGAAAGATGAACAACGCTCTGGAAGACCGAAAACTGCTACTACTGTTGAAAACATTAGAAAAATATTTAATGAAGTGACTAAAGATAGACGAATAAAGCTCAGAGAACTTGCTGATATTGTTAAAATACACGAAAAACAAGTTTCGAGTATTTTACATGATAAAGTCCACATGAAAAAGCTATCCGCAAGATGGGTGCCGCGATTGTAGACTTTGCCCCAAAAAAATCGTCCGTTGCACTAATTCCGAGGAGCTTTTAGCGATTTATCAGCGTAATCCAATAGAGTTCTTGCGCCGATTCATAACTGTTGATGAAACATGGATCCATCACTACATCCCAGAACAGTCAAAACAATGGGTAGAAGCTGGTAAAAGTGGTCACAAGAAGGCGAAAACTGTTAAGTCAGGAGGAAAAGTAATGGCCACAGTATTTTGGGATGCAAGGGGTATAATATTTATTGATTATCTTGAGAAAGGAAAAACTATAAATAGTGAATATTATTGTGCATTATTGGGTCGGTTGAGTGAAGAAATCAAGATAAAACGAGCGCATTTAGAAAAAAAAAGTTATTTTTCATCAAGTATTGTATTTTTAACTCAACAAAAACGGGCCGAATTACGATTTGAAATTTCACCATATAGTCCAGATTTAGCTCCTTCTGATTATTTCTTGTTTCCAAATTTAAAAAAAATTCTCGGTGGCAAACAATTTTCGTCCAATAGCGAGGTTATTGCTGAAACTGAGGCATATTTTGAAGGTCTTAAAAAATCTCATTTTTCGGATGGAATTTAAAAAACATGAAAAACGTTTGATGAAGTGCATTGAGTTGAAAGGAGATTATGTTGAAAAATAAATAATAATAATTTCAAAAAAAAACGGTTCTTTTTATGTTAGGCCAGTTACTTTTGCGGTCGCCCTCGTATGTACTTTATTAATAATATTTTGGTCACTAGAATTTTACTTTGATAACAAGAAGAAGCTTAAATATAGCTGCAACAAAAACTGCTTCGTCTAGATATTGGGGCACAAGGCCCAGAAGCACAAGTAAATTCGTTAAATCAGTCACCGGATATTTTTTTAGTTATTACTAGAGTTCAGTTTGGACCCTAACTCTGAGATTTGTCTTTTTTAATAGTATTTCCAGGCATAATTTTTACTTCATTACATCTTAATGACCTCAAACTCACGTTCGCGCATCTCTAATTATTTATTCTATATTTTCCTTTCATGCAGCTCTTGCTGGCTGCTACGCCCTACAGCGTTGTGTTATGGGCAGCCTTCATTGCTTAGTTAGCTTCTTTACACTAGCAGTCTTGCAATGAGTTCCATTAAAAAAATGTGTCTTACGAATTAACTTAAATTTATCTACACTAATCTATAGTTTTCCATCCGGTTGCATAGGTTTTGTCGTCTGCGTAAATAAAATGTACTGAAACTCGAACCCCCATTACGAACTGTAGGTCATCCGGCACCAATAATATCCTTTAAGTAGATTAGACTTCGCTGGACTTTGAATTGCGAATCCGATAAACTTTACATTGTCATTTTGGTCGCCTTGCTTGGAGTTAATTCATAGTTGTCCACTGATGAGTCAACTCCTAGCGGATCTGTAGTACCATCGTACCCTTGACCTAACCAAACGACAATATTCTAGCCATAGCAACCTATCCCTTCTTTTGTTTATTAAGTTACCCTGCTTCCCTTGTTTCGATTATCTTTAATAAAAATTAACTACAACCCCTCCTCGACCACAATCGCTGGACTTTCGCCGAGTTGCATTCCTTGAATATTTGCGGTTTCAACGGGCGACAACTCATCCTCAACGGTCTGGCCTGCCTTGGCATACAATTGACGATGGTGACGGACGTAAGTAAATACAAACAACAGCAACGAAATGATAATTTACAAATTAATAATAAATAAAGCGTAAAACGTAAAGTCCATTCAATTACACCAGTAGTGGTTCTCCGTCGTACTCGTTACAATTCAACCGCAAATGAAAACCTACACAAACATTTGGAAATTTTCGCTGCAAACCGCAAAACTCCAACAGCAAAACCAGCAGTCAATCATTTTTGCTTACAAAAAATGCGGACCGAAACCCCGAACCAAAGTCAGGAAGAATACCAGCCAAATAATGTTGAATTATAGCCAAAAGAAAAATAAAATGTACACTAAAGGATACAGGCAGAGTGCGCGATGCGAGAGAAAGGAGAGGACACAATAAGTGAATGAACACGAAATGGGAAATGATAACAAAACAGATACAGAAATGGTATTTAAAGGCACGGCGCAAAGTTTACCGCAAAAGAGCTCGAGACCAAAACAGCAACACAGCCATCCCATTCCATGACATACTCGTACCTTATGGGCGAGCAGTCAGGCACACAGCCCGGGACATGAGAAATACCAATGACCGGCGTCGACGACATCGGCTCTCGCAGAACAGGAGAGACCAGACCAGCCAGACCTGACCACATATTTGCTAACAATCATTGTTGCTGGTGCAACAAACGTCATTATCGTTATTTGAATGTTGTTGGCTTGTTGCAATTTAAAGCAATAACTTCTGTAAGAGGCTTGTATGATAAAGCGGGTAAAATTGAAGCCATGAATGGGATTTACTTAGTAAAAAGGGCTGCTTTATATATTTCTGGCCTAATAATTAAAATATTTGTCATCAAAATTGGTTTTAAGTATTCTCCAGCATGATTTATACACTTTTGCATGCGCTCAAACCAATTGTCGAAGTACTTTTTCCACTACGCTTGAGACACCTCCAAAACATGGTTTTTGAACGCTTCAACAGCATCTTCTGGCGACGAAAATCGTTGACCACGCATTTTTTGATGTTTCTTATTGTGCGGGAATAAAAAGAAGTCATTGGATTCCAAGTCAGGGCTGTACGGCGGATGACCCATCAGTTCGACGTTTTGGCCGGTCAAAAAGGCTCTGGTTTGAGCCGATGTGTGAAAGCTCGCATTGTCATGGTGCACATTGTTTCGTCTTCTCTTGTTCGTTTTTCAAATTTCTCCGAAGACTTTAGGCAAAGAAATTGTGGTGTACCACTCAGAGTTGACCTCCTACGTTGCTCAAGCGGAACAGTCGCCACATGACTAGTTTTGCCCAAGACATAGGCGACCATTTGCTTTGAAGTTTTTCTTCCACGAACAACTTTCGTTGGATTTGGCTCGTCTTCGAAGACCCACACGGTCGATTGCTGTTTTGTTTCGGGCTCATACGCATAGATCCATGATTCGTCACCTGTGACGATCTTACAAACGTCTTTTGAAGCACCGCGATCGTAATTTTTCAAAATTTCTTTGCACCAATCGACACGAGCCTTTTTTTTAAGGGATTGCGCGGGATCCAACGAGAACAAACCTTTTTTACGGCCAGGTGTTTATGCAACATCGATTGTATGCTGGCAGAAGAAATGCCCACGGATGCCTCTATCTCACGGTATGTCACATGGCGATCTTGCATTATCAGTTCACGCACGGCATCAATGTTCTCTGGCACAACGGCCGTTTTTGGACGACCTTCGTCTTTGAGCGAGCGTCGGCCATGATTGAATTCATTAAACCAGTTTTTCACAGGGCTAAAGGATGGTGCTTCATCGCCATACAAAGATTTAAGTTCATTGATGCACTTTGGTCGTGATAATCCACATCGAAAGTTGTGAAAAATGATCGCACGAAAATGTTCCCGAGTTATTTCCATTTATTGTCAAATTGACTTTTTCAAGTCACTGTAAGTAAACAACACCAATGATGGTCGTACGTCAAAACGTTCTAAGTACGTTTATGCTAAAAAAAAATGTCAAACTTTCCAATGGAAATGTCAGATGGCGCCAGGAAACACTTAGTGTTGCTTAGGCCAGCAGTATATATAACAACCCTCTTACTCGTAGAAAAATTATGTTTTCATATAGCAGGGTGGCGCATGTTTGACTTGTTGGGAAAATAAGTCTGGTAATTCTGCATCGTTTTTTAAGCGACTTGAAACCAACTCGCTTGCTAGCTAAGTAAATCCCAATGGAAATGTCAGATGGCGCCATCTGACATTTCCATTGGGAGCTATGGAAATGTCAGATGGCGCCATCTGACATTTCCATTGGGAGCTATGGAAATGTCAGATGGCGCCAGGAAACACTTAGTGTTGCCTAGGCCAGCAATATATATAACAACTCTCTTACTCGTAGAAAAATTATGTTTTCATATAGCAGGGTGGCGCATGTTTGACTTGTTGGGAAAATAAGTCTGGTAACTCTTACTCGTTTTTTTAGCGACTTGAAACCAACTCGCTTGCTAGCTGAGTAACCCCCAAATGACAACACTTTTCATTGCTTCAAATTGGCCACTAGATGCTTCCCTAACATTATCACTAGAAAACATGTTACATTTTCTATAACTTATCATAGTATCATCGTACAATCTGGTGGCAGCACGCGGCGTATCCTCTGCACAATACGAATACGAGCGTAATGCAAGGGACTCATGTCACAAGGTGTGCGCCCTTGCTTGCATGGCTTCTTCCTTGTGTCAAGGAGAAGGTTCCACTTCTTCTGCTGGTGCAGCTGCCGACTTACAAGATGTTGCCCCAATAGAAGGAACAACAACATCAACTACGTATGTAAGTAAGCATTCATGTTATTCCTTAATATTCGTTATGAATTCGCTTTTATTTTTAAACTTGTTGCCGGTTGTGGTTCGTATGACTTTTTTCGACCGGCTGATAGTGCGAGGTGGCGGGTTTATTGGCGGTAGTGGCGGGCCATGTCATCATATCGTATGCCCAGCCGCACTACCATTTACAATTGAGAAACCATAAGGAATGTCTCCGCCAGTGCCTACATTAAGGCAACTGTCTGTCGGTGGTGGTAGCGTTGATGACGCTGCAGCACAAGATAAGAAAGAGGTGTAAATTCCATTGGAACCATTTGAAAATCTCTGCAGTTGCCCGATGCAATTGCTCATTGTACCGAATCTCCATTTAATAGAGAGGCAGGTTATGAGAGAGCGGGCCACCCTACATTGGGAGGGAACGGGATTTTTTTACTTTTTATTATCTTTAATTAAATCTAAATAAGCAACTATTAAATTTGAGAGTTATTAAACATAAAATTTTTAAATCGTCGTAAAGTTCGGTCAGGCAGTTGTTTTTATACCCTCCACCGTGACTTCAGAATTGAAGTATAAAAAAAGTTACCCATTGACCCCTTGGTTCCCTGAGTAGGACTAAAATATGAACCCAATTTTCAAACTCAATAATCGGTAATTGGTCAAAAAAAAATTGTGTATTTCACGTAACACAAAAATAAAACAAACTACTTTAATTTTGCTGTATGAATACATAAATTTTTACGATATAAATTTTAAATTATATTATAAAAACTAAAGTTGCATATTAAAATTTAATGAGATTCATTTTGAAAATATGTTTTAAGAACTAAAAGAGCAGTTGTAGGAATAATCTTTCGCTTTCCACTGATATTGGCATTATGCCAGAATAGCATTAAATAAATTGGTAAAGTTTTCCACTGTTTTTCCATTTGCTTTATAAAACTTTAAATCCTTTTTTTTGAGTAATCGATTTATATTCTGTGCAACATATTTATTTGTGTTTGTTTTGGAATCAGGTAAAATGTTCCAAATGGTCTATCTGTAGAAATGCCACTAATACAAATATTGTCCAATTCCTCAACTTCGGTGACACGACCGCCTTGTTGAAAATCCGAGAGTACGTTTTTTTTCGCTTACGCCAACTCCTTTTGTTGGAAATATGTGGTTTATTTTGGGTAAAACCGTCACAACTTAAAGGCGCGATCTACGTGCTTCGAAATACTACCCAGATCGAGGTCTTTTAAATGTAACGATGTAGCTATCCCAATTTCCAATGTTTTTGCATTAGATCATTCTTACTCGTATGTTGAAGGGTTGATGGTAACTTCATCTGCCATTCCTTTTGCAATACCGCGATTGCAGACCCTATAAACTATACTTTATATATTATTGATCGTCGTAAAACTCTACGCGATCACGCCAACCTAAGATCCGAATTAACCAAAGATCCTGAAACTTATTTCCTCAAAGAGCACCTAGTTAGTGAATTTTTTGGCTCAGGTGGCCTAAATCATTGCAGATTAAAACATCTCAGGCATGTGAACGCAAGATAACCTACGATTTGGATAGGACGGAACACTAGACAATTCTGACCATCTAATCTTACTTATGGGGTAAGCCGTATACTTTTCAAAGGGCTTTTCCAGAATTTGTCGATGAGTAAAGTTCTGGTCAGCAATAGTTCTGGTACTGGGCAATGCGATCGAAATTTGATTTTAGTCCTTAACCTACCACACTCTAGAGGACTGTGTCCAGAATTAAGATAAACTGGTGCAAACCATTCGCACAGCCTAATTGAGTTGGTGCATGCTTCTAACCATCAATTTTGTAACATATGTGACAGCGCATAGAGAAAGGGACCTAAGGGTAAAAAAATCAATTTTCACTTTATTTGATGTGAACAACATCTGAGCATCGAATGAGACCGATCCCATGCTCCAAAAGTGTTCCGTCCCAGAGATATACGCGTTTTATGAAAGTGATGGTACACCAAAGATACACGTATTTAAATCTTTAAAATGGCTCTCCTGAACAAAAATGGTTTTTACCCTTAGGTCCCTTTCTATTTTGCGCGTCACATATGTTTACCTAATTTAAGCCCTTTTGAGTTTTTGATTTTTTTCATTTTGCCTATGTTTTATGCTACCCATGAACGCTGTATGACATTATTCATGAAAGAAAAAGATAAGAGCCAATGGTAATCGAATACAAACTCAAATTTAAAATATTCCAAAAATGGAGAACTTCAGCCATAAAGAATTATCCGAATAAATGTAAAAAAAACTATTTTGTTAATTAAAGGTTTTTTTAAGCTTTTATAAAGGGTAAAGGGGAACGCTATACTAGAGTTGCTATATATATCACTGGCCTAGGCAACACTAAGTGTTGCCTGGCGCCATCTGACATTTCCATTGGAAAGTTTGACATTTTTTTTTAGCATAAACGTACTCAGAACTTTTGACGTACAACCATCATTTGTGTTGTTTACAGTGACTTGAAAAAATCAATTCGGCAAAAAAATGGAATTAACTTGTGAACAAATTCGTGCGATCATGACGACAAGAGTGCATCGATACACTTAAATCTTTGTATGGCGATGAAGCACTATCCTTTAGCACTGTGAAAAACTGGTTTAATGAATTCAATTGTGGCCGACGCTCGCTCAAAGACGAAGCTCGTGAAGGTCGTCCAAAACGGCCGTTGTGCCAGAGAACATTAATGCCGTGCGTGAACTGATAATGCAAGATCGTCATGTGACATACCGTGAGATAAAGGCATCCTTGGGCACCAGCATACATCCGATATTGCATGAACACCTGGCCGTAAAAAAGGTTTGTTCTCGTTGAATCCCGCAGAATTTAACAATCGCTGAAAAAAAAAGCTCGTGTCGATTGGTGCAAAGAAATTTTGAAAAAATACGTTCGCGGTGCTTCAAAAAACGTTTATAAGATCGTCACAGGTGACGAATCATGGTTCTATGCGTATCAGCCCGAAACAAAACAGCAATCGACCGTGTGGGTCTTCGAAGACGAACCAAATCCAACGAAAGTTGTTCGTGGAAGAATAACTTCGAAGCAAATGGTCGCCTGTTTCTTTGGCAAAACTGGTCATGTGGCGACTGTTCCGCTGGAGCACCGTAGGAGGTCAATTCTAAGTGGTACACCACAATTTGTTTGCCTGAAGTCTTCGAAAAAACTCGAAAAACGAACAAGAGAAGAGGAATCATTGTGCACCATGACAATGCAAACTCTCAAAAATCGGCTCAAACCAGGCCCTTTTTGACCGGCCGTACAGCCCAGACTTGGCACCCAATGACTTATTTTTAATCTCACACATCAAGAAAAATGTGCGTGGTCAAAAACCATGTTTTGGAGGTGTCTCAACCGGAGTGGAAAAAGTGCTTCGACAATTGGTTTGAGCGCATGCAAAAGTGTATAAATCATGCTGGAGAATACTCGGAAAAACAATAACTCATTTTTGATGATAAATATTCGCATTATCATTATTAGACCAAAAATATATATAGCATATATATAGCAGCCCTCGTAGTATCCGTGATCACTTTAGGATATACAGTCAAAACTTAGTTACAGCTGATGACTAATGTAGATGCTGTCAGGATGTAAACAAGGACGAAAGTAATCTTCAACGCATGTGCTCGTGCCCGACTCTCTCTTTGTCTGAGAAGAAGCTTTTCGAATCCCACTCCTCGATTTTCTAAGATATTTCGAGATTAAAGCAACAATGCCAGAGAATTTGTGGGTTGGTTTGATAGGTTTTAAGCATAAAGACCAATAATTTCAAAATACATTTCCAGTTGCTCGTAAACTACCTACGAACCGAGCATAGAAAACCACGTAAACGCATCGCGCCTTCAGCTGATAAGGACTACAGCTGCATAAGCTGGGATAAAGCATCCGCAAGGACAAAATGTAATGTCATGTTAATCACGTCCATCTAACCTGACCCAGATTTTTTTTGATGAGTAAAGTTCTGGTCAGTTATATAAGTAGTTCTAGTACTGGTCAATGCGGTCGAAATTTGATTTTAGTCACTAGAGGATTTGGTATTTGAATACAAACTCAGTTGCAAAAATATATGTAACCAGAAACAATCGAATTTTAGAATATTCAAAAAATGGAGAACTTCAACCATAAAGAATTATCCGAAAAGTATTTTAGAAAGAGAGGGAAGAAAGATGTTTTATTTAAGTGACGTTCAAAGAAATGTAAATTCCTCCAGCACCGAAATACAATTGGAACTGCAAAATAAAATACATGATTTCGCCAAAAGCTTTGCTAAGCGCTAAAAAAAATTTGGATGGAGTTTACATAGATCTTATAGCATCTTAGCAAACTGGTAAGTGGGCGTACTTAGTGTCCAGCTATCTAAGAAAGTAAAAATTAAAAGAATTGTGGGAGACCACCAAAATCCGTCGGGAACTGTAGCGTCAGATCTAAAAGGCGAAAACTTAATGATATCAATGGAGAAATCGGATATGAAACTATTGCAAAAAGCTTGTGACATCAATTGCAAAATCATCAAACTACGAAACACCGCAAAAAATCCGATATTGCTGAAAATGTTTTTAACGCTACTCCTGTGAGACGAAAGGACAGTTTGTCACGAAATATGAAATTCTACAAAAAAAAGATCTATTTCATTTTATGCAACGGCAACGTCAGATCCGCTCATCTCTAGCATTCGAAATCAGTCCAAAGTAGAACACTGCGACTTAGATGAAGAAGCTAGAAGACAGCAATACTAAGGAACTTAATAGAAAATATTTGCAGGCAACTTTTCAACCGAACCATTACAAATTATAACTCATTGTTTTTGTTATTCCCCCCCCCCTTAATGTTATTTAAATTAACAACAAATCCAACATTAAAAATGTTCGCTATACAAAGTATTTTTTTCAAATCGAAAAATTCAAGATATACTCTAAAATGGTTTTTAAAAACGTATGACCTTCTTTTTATAAAAAAAGAAAGATGAAAAGAACAGAAATTCCCATGTTTCTATGCTAAATATTAAAATATTCAAAAGTTCAGATTTTATTGAAATTGAAACTGGAGAAAAGCTTAATAAGTTATCTATCGAATAAAAGAAAATTTACTAAATATCTTTATTGGTTCAAAAGTCTCAGAGTTTTGGCCCGAAAACGATTCTGAACAACTGTACATCGTTTAATCTCCTTGAGCAGCTTAGGCTGTAAGCAGCCTTATACGATTAGAATGCTTCATTGTAATCTTAACTTCATACTTATTTTTCTCAACATGCCAACATGCGACTAAATGGAGAATTTCGCCCAAATCAGCGAACGGTGCACGATGGTTTCTCTATATTACTGTTTTAAGTCGACTCTAAACGGTTTAAGTAATTCGAAGAAAAACATTTTCATGGTGTAAATATTACTCGAATTGAAATTCCTCCGCTGAAAAATGACGCATGTTCCAGCCTGGATTTTAAAACTGAGTTCTTTGCGTGCTAATCGATCACACTGCCTCTTTCCTTCCTCGACTTCTTCTAGGCTTAGTTATTGGCGTTCTGTACATTCTGGGTCCTCATCTCCAACCGAAGTCTCAGTCATCAATAGGTTAAATATGTTTTCCCTGCTTGAACTACTGTAGTTCTTCATGCCACTGTAGGGACTCAGTCTGATGGTAGAATCTTGTATGTCTCAAGCCCTTCCTACTTGCTTAATTTCAATTATGGGTTCTCTCGTTGGAGATAGGGGCCTCTTTTTTTCATATCTCCCTATATATTTTCCTTGCAGGTCTTGTTGCAAAGTTTTGCTGTGTTGTGTTATGGGCAGCCCTCAACTTCTCAATAATAACGTGCCGGTCTTCTTCTTACTATTAGCGGTAATTTTTTGTTGTTGTCGTAAACGTGTTGATATGAAAAGGTGTCTCGCCAGTAAATGCAACTTTATTTCCCGAATTTCATAACAGCTGCTGGGCTAAAACTGATAAGCGATTATCGAAGTGGATCTAGATTTGAGTTTGTCTAAATGTTGAAAATTATTTAATTTCATATTCTATGGCTAATTTTGAACGTTTAAAAGACTAAATTATTGCTATGGCTTATTTCGATCGTTTAAGCGACTTCTACGGAAAACAAGTGAGCCTAGGAATATGATATGAGTACTTTTTACACCACCGCAAGGATAAGTGAGAATGCCAAATATTTGGAATGCATGTCTTGCAATTATACATCATCGTTCAAATCGATTTAAAATACCAACACATACACACGCAAGCATGTAATTGCACTTTAGGTTTTCTTATTCTTTTTTACATAGGAATTTCAATTAAAGGGCATTATCCTTTTGTCTGTCTGCCGTTTATTCTTTTTTCTGTCTCTGAAAACTCTACCAAGCCAAGGGTTATTAAAGCACAAAAGACACCATAAATGTGCGCAAAGCATTTAAAGAATGAACGAAACTCTTAAAGCTGTTGCCAGTTTAAATAATTTATCCCCGATTTGGGAGTTTTTATTTTCAAAATGGGTATTACTTTTTTTATTTGGGGATCTGGGTATTTTTATGCCGGCTAATTAGCCAACATGATTTAGACGTTTATAATTTGTGGCATTAAGCTGCATTGTTTTCATTTATTTTTTTTATTTTGAAAAGGGAATTATGTATTTGTTTGATTCTGAGATTATGGGCCGCTTTGCTGTCCTTGGTTGGTTCAAGCGGGGAAAATACACTATATTATACTTTATAGGACCTTTAAAGACTTTCAAATTGTTTTTTAAAAAAAATTATTTGTTCTTCAAAAATTTTCCTACCAAAGTGTTCCAATATTATTACACTGGTTGTCCCTAGCACTACTTTTAATTGAAATTTTCTCAATTTTTTACAAAAATATTAATTATTTATTTAATAAAACCAGTGATATTGCGCGTTGAAGATTGCTTTACGCACAGTTCGAAGACTATACACAAAGGGTAATTCTCATTAATAAAAATGAGTCTCCCGTATAAGTCATTTGATTTGTGGCCGAAGTAATCGTTGCCAAAGACTGCTGAAGAAAAACCTTGGCGGGTTAAGAAACAGCTGTACAGTCTGCCTGGCAACCGTAGCAAATACATTTCACCAATTTCTTCTTTTTAAGTTGATTCTGAAAAAGAAACAACATAAAGGTCTCGAACCAGAATAAAAAACTGCTCAAGTCATAAAACCAGTCCATAGTAAAAAATAATATTCAATTTTGTTGCTATTAATGATTATTATTTTTTATTCAATTTATATTTTTTGGTTGTTTATATTCTGTTCCTGAAAGTACACATCATTCGCCTGTAAAATTTAATATTCGCTAAAATTCAAATTTCCAAAGTAATCTTGATTTTAAGCAACTCAAATATGTTTGAACATTGCATAAAGTGGGTGCACATCTAATTGTTTTTTCGTCAACAGTCTTATTAAAATTAAGTAAGTCGAGTTTTGTCACTCGTTACGAACGTTCACACTTAAGTTGGTTATTCCCCGTTTTTTTTTTTTTTGTTAAATTGTTTTTATTTTATTTTTAAACTGATGCATGATTCCGTTGAAAATTAAAATTTTGACGTGTACCTTTTAAAAATGACTAGTCATGCTTAAAACTAAGACATCTACATCAATAAAATATTAAATTCTGCAAAAAATTGAATGCCAAAAATGACCCATTCCATTTCCAAATTTTTAGAAATATAAAAAATTTACATAATTTTATTGAATACGTCCATCGATTTCCGAGAGTTTAAGGTGGGGCAAAAGTAATCACTCGTGACTTCAAAAAATCCCTATAAAAAAAGTCTGGAACGGTTAATTCGGGTAATTTGTCCGGCCAGTGGAAATCACTAAGACGAGAGATTACGCGTGCCTGAAATGCTACCTTTAGAATATCCGTTATGGCTGCAGCAGTGTGCGTTGTTGCACCGTCCCAATAAGCACATCGGATCCGAATCTGATCCGAATCGGATCCGACTTCTCTGATTTGGTTTCGAGAACGGGTCCGATTTCGGTCCGAGGTCGGACACGAGAACGGGAGCAATTCCCTCTTCGATATCGGACCGAGAATTGAGTCCGATTTCGAAATGATATCGGACCCGAACTTAAAACGATGTCGGATCCAACATCGAAGTGAGTTCGGATCCGATTTAGATATGAGTTCGGACCCGAACTCAAAACGATGTCGGATCCGAAAACGAAATGAATTCTGATCCGTTGCCGAAACGATTTTTGATCCTGCATAATTTAGCATAAAATAATAAGGCGGAACAAATTCAATTTTTACGCATTTATTTATAGCATAGGTAAGTATAAACGATTACTTTACGATAATATTTTTTCATTGTTATATTTTGTTTTTTTCGTAAATCTGTCCATTGCATATTGGAAGTATTTTTTGCTCCGCTGGTCCATTACTTCCAAGGGCTCGTGAGGATTTTATTGAGTTTGAAGATTTGCCCAATGAGCACAACATATTACATATAAAAAAGGTTTTCAAAATTAAATTGACAAACGAATTGTATTTTGTACCACTTATACACTAATATGATGTCTGTTACATATGAGTCATATACTTATTAATATATTAAATTTTAATGTCATATTACTTTTCATCTAATTGTTGCTTATTTCACCACATATATACTAAGTAATAAATTCAAAATAATAAATAAATTCATTAATAAATATAAAAATAAAACTCCAAATTTTTACTGCAAACCTGAATCGAAAGCGGAGTCCGACATCTCGGACTCAAATCGGATCCGAATCGGAACAGAGAAAGCGGAGTCTGTCATATCGGACTCAAATCGGATCCGAATCGGAACAGAGAAAGCGGAGTCCGACATCTCGGACTCAAATCGGATCCGAATCGGAACAGAGAAAGCGGAGTCTGTCATATCGGACTCAAATCGGATCCGAATCGGAACAGAGAAAGCGGAGTCCGTCATATCGGACTCAAATCGGATCCGAATCGAAACAGAGAAAGCGGAGTCCGACATCTCGGACTCAAATCGGATCCGAATCGGAACAGAGAAAGCGGAGTCCGTCATATCGGACTCAAATCGGATCCGAATCGGAACAGAGAAAGCGGAGTCCGACATCTCGGACTCAAATCGGATCCGAATCGGAACAGAGAAAGCGGAGTCCGTCATATCGGACTCAAATCGGATCCGAATCGGATCCGAGTCCGACTTTGTGCTTATTGGGGTCGTGGTGGAACCACGTTCAGTTCCAATTTATCCAATTGAAGAAGAATCAATTGCGGTCATGGCTCTGTATCGCATGCCGTCAAGCGTCGTCGTTTGGTCCACGCCGTTCTCAAAAAAAGCGAATCGATGACTCATCGAGTAGCGTAAAAAGCACACCACGCAGTAACATTGAGTGTGTGCAAGGGCTCTTCGTGGATTATACACGGATTTTTGGTGCCCCAGAAACGATTATTTTATTTATTCACGTGAGGGAAACAATGACCGTGTTCGATTGGCTACTCGCTAACGCGATAACTTCACAAAGACAATTGGCGTTACGGCCCGTTTGTTTTAAATAATAACAAATTGTGGAAAAAGAATTATTGAAGAACACCATTTATCAAGATTTAGATAGCCTGATTATTACTCCCTTTGCCAGTTTTTTTGCGCTAACTCGTATACCCAAATATTGTTGGGGTATTGTCATTGCCATAAAATATTTTTAAAGAATTGTAGAACTCGCAATACCTTGTTTATATTTTTTTTGTTCTGAAAAAATACCTCTAGATGGATCACCCTATAGTATTTCATGAATAACTTTTCTTCTACAAATTACAAATTTTCAAACCAAACGTTCTTAGTTATCGAGATTTAACAACAACAAAAAGCATTATTCCCTATAATGATGACTCCATGTATTTATTGGTTGGTAACAAATTATTGCGAGTTCTACAATTCTCTTAAAATATTTTATGGCAATGACAATGCCCCAATAATATTTGGGTATTCGACTAGAGCAAAAATCTGGCAACGCTGACTCTTATGTCTATTTCTATTGAAAGCAAAAGAACGACAAAACAGTCCAAATACCCGGAGATGTTCGTCGAGAATAGCAGAGACAAAGACATTACGCGAGCACAGAGCACAAAGCCCAAGTTGGGCTTTCTCATAAATACATGAGTCGCTCTCTCTTTTTTTTAAGCGAGAGAGTGAGTTCAGTTACTCCAAAGGAGCAAACGCAGAAAAATGAAATGTGTAATAACCTGTTAAAGACATTAAAAAAGTGTCAGTTGTTTTAAATGGAACCATTGAACAAAATACGCTCGTATGTACTCAGTCTGTCTATCTGTCAGTCGGTCGTTCGGTCGAACGTTTTAAGAAAACACATGTGTGCGTGTGTGTGCTGGAGAGGGTTCTGTCTAAATACAGATGTAATCAGGCAAACACACTACTTGCATACAGTGTCGGTCATAATTTTCATCAACAGTTATGAATCGGCGCAAGAACTCTATTGGATTACTCTGATAAATCGCTAAAAGCTCCTCGGAATTGGTCCAACGGACGATTTTTTGGGGCAAAGTCAACAAACGCGGCGGATCTCTTGCGGATAGCTTTTTCATGTGGAGTTCATCATGTAAAATACTCCAAACTTGTTTTTCGTGTATTTTAACAATATCAGCAAGTTCTCTGATCTTTATTCGTCTATCTTTAGTCACTTCATTAAATATTTTTCTAATGTTGTAGTAGCAGTTTTCGGTCTTCCAGAGCGTTGTTCATCTTCCGTACTTGAACGACCCATTTTAAATTGTTGAACCCAGGATTTCACGGTGGAGTATGATGGTGCATTATCACCATGAACAGAATCCAATTCATCTTTGATTAAATGTGGCGTATAACCATTCATATAAAAGTGTTTAATTACCGCACGAAACTCCTTATTTTCCATTTTTCAAAAATTATAAAACTTGTTTACTTCAATCACCTACAACAAAGAAAATAATCATTAAATATTTCGGAAATTTTGACAGATGGCTTATAAAAGATTGCTTTTAAAAAACAAAAAAAAAACGTTGCTAGTAAAACAGAAAATGTGCCAGGCCAGTTAGTTTTGCGGTCGCCCTCGTAGCTGAACTTTTATGCCGTGTAACGCTAAAAAACATTATTTCTGTCATTGCACACAAAATTCTACGATCCTTCAAGGTTTCTTTTTTGGCAGTGTAAAGTTACATTTGAGTTTTATCTTTAAAATTTCGCATGATGGAACACTCACTGGCCGTGTTCGATTGACAACTTGCTTATGAAGTCGCGAACGCGATGCGATAACTTCACACCGTTGTAAAAGAACATAAAAATAAGTTTGTTTACAGTTAACTATAGACAATTTGCATTAAACCCTGTTTGTTTTAAATAATTAACACTTTTAAGAAGCAAGTTATTCGAGAATAACATTGAGCGAGTTTAAGCGAGCTGGGGTATTTCTCGGTTAACGTATTTCTTGAATTAACTTTCCAATAACTTATCAATAACAAAAAACATATGTTTTTGATTTTGTTATACAAGCCGGCAGTGTCATAATATTTTTTTTTATCAAAACCCGGTAACTCTGTAACTCGTTTCGTTACCGAGTAGCAGCCAACTCGCTGGCTTACCGAGTAACTTCTATACAAATGCATGTTTAGTTACCTGAACAGAACACGGCTATTGTCTTAAATTGAAATTCGTTGCCCATTTACAACAATCCCAATAAAAGGTTGTTATAAAAGTATTACAAATTTGTCCGCAGTTTTAAAAATGGTGTGTAGAACGTTGGTGACCCTTTTGTTTTGTTCGTTCATATTAATATTCCTTTCCTAGGGACAAAGGGTCCGTTTCTGGGGCTAAGAGAGCTGATAGGTCCAGCAACCATTAAATGTTTTTAGTTATTTCGTGCGTCTCACCTATCGTTGGTGACGCTATTGTTTTGTTCGTTCATATTAATATTCCTTTCCTAGGGACAAAGGGTCCGTTTTAATGTTAATGTTTTTAGTTATTTCGTGCATCTCACCTATCAGTTCCCATTTTCATATGATATGTTCAGTTAATATTCAAATGTGGACTTCTTTCTAAAGATACCTCTTGAGACCTTTAAAAGGAAACTTTTTTTCCCAGGACTGATATCGCATATTAAGAATTCCACGCAATTGATAGAAATAGGCCATAATCGTGCAAACCTTGCAGGGACCTACGTATTTTAATTCGGTTTGTCACTATCGTGCCTTCAACACACAGTCGGCGGATCAATAATGCTTATATACGAGTATTTTATAGGGAGTCCATAGTCAATATTTTGAGGAGTTCCAAACGAAATGGAAAATTTAGTATCCCACAGTGGGAGGGTATAAAAAAGACTGCGTAAGATCAGAAATATTTAAGTCCTATGAAACGTACTGCCAATATACGCTTATACTCGTAACTCTGAACTGAACTGAGTTTTTCATATACTGCTTTATCTGTTTATTTTATTTATGTTCATGGGTATTCATCGGCTGCTGCATGTGGACATTATCTTTTAAATTTTAGCTTTTGTTATCCCTTAAAACAGGAAAATCTCAGCCCAAAAGCTTTTGTAGGGTCAAAGAGAACAAAAAAGCTTATTAGGCCATTTTAGCAAAGATTCTGGCACCAGCTCGCTGCTCATACGCGGATCTTAGTTTTCTTTTCTGGGTCAGGTGATCCTTGCACTGTCCTTGAATATTCTTAACTAATATGGTTAGCACGTTCACTTTTGAGCACCGCTGTACATGCCACATGTTGTACGCCGAGTACAATGCTCGGTTAATATGTTTGGCTGGGACGGCTGATTTGCTGTTGAAAATGGTGAGAACGATTTTAATTAGCGATCACAGAAACTAGAAAATCTTGAAAAGTGCACACACTCAAAAATAAAAAAGGAAAAAGAACAACAACAGAAACAGCAGAGACCAATGCAAAGTTTTGAACATTAAAGAACCTCAGATGCGAACGAATATTTTAGACACAGACAGACGGGCGGGAAGACAGACATACGAATTTAGCAGACAGCTAGACAAACGGCGGATATAAAAACCACTGAGCTGAGTTGAGCAGCAAGTACGCGCCGGCTATACCATGGCTCTGCGCTCGACTGAAGACAACGGCGACGACGATGATGTTGCCGGGATTTATTCCTTGTGACTGGCGTTTGTGTTTGTCTTATTTAAAGCGCCACATAGTGACAACTTGTAAATTACTCGAGACAACATTGCAACACTTTATGATAATTTCCACAAAATATTGCACAATAAGGAAGGGCGGCAAACAAGGAACAACACAATGGGAAAATAATATCAGCCTTAAGTCTGAACGACCACAGTCGCACACAGTGGCTTGAGAAATTGAGCTGCTCTGCTGCTTGGTGGCCGATTTTTTTTAAGCGCTACCATAGCATAGGGTGTATACTAAATTTGTGATTGCGTTTGCAACATCGTTAAGTGTTGATCGGATATCCTATAAAGTACATTTATAGTATGAAGATGAAGCCATATCCGTCAGCCTGTTATTTGAGAACACTGACATAAAGGGGCGAAATCGGTCTTCTACCGTACAAAAGCAGGACGGATATATACAAGTAACTTCGGTATCCTTCATTTCCAGGTGGCCACCCCGCCATGTTGCTAGAGCTATGGCTGCTAGTGACCCCTATGGTCCAACCAATCGTTTACTAAACAACACGAATATACACACAGAGAACAGATTAGTAGCCACTATCAATTTTCTTTTTGCCAACCGAATAACTGAGTTGGCAGAAAGTATCCAGATTTTGTTACTACAACGGAATATCGATTGGTGCGCTGAAATTGTTAGTGAAGGGAACTGAAAGTATCGATAAGCAGAGGGTGACGCACCAATTGGGCTACAATAAGAAATGCAAATATTTTTTTTTTATCAATGGCTTTTATTAAATTTTTTTTTGTATAGAAAATTCAATTTGATTTTATATGACTAATTGTGTTTGAAGATGATAGACCGTAAATGCGCTCCATGCTCATCCTGAGAAAATTATTCATTGCGGCCTGATGGGTTGAAGTTGAGATCGCTTTTATTAGTATTTTTATAGACTGCCATAACCGGTCTGGCTATATGTACAGGTGCTCCATCTTGCTGGAACCAAACACTGCTAAATCGTCGAAGTTCTGGATACGAGGATTGCTATTTATATTTCGGGTCCTCACAATACTAGTGTTCCCAGATGCAAACTGAAACTTCCATTGGAAACTTTGACATTTTTTTTAGCATAACTTCGCACAGAACGTTTTGTCATTTGAGGTCGAATTGTTTTGTTTACAGTGTTTTAAAAAATTCATCTCAATCAAAAAATTAAATTATCCAGTGAATATTTTCGTGCGATGATTTTTTACGATTTTCGGTTTGGGTTAGACAAGTGTTTAAATCAACTTGTTTTGACTATTGGCGATGAAGCACCATTCAAAACCACTGTTAATCGCTGGTCATCCTAATTCGCTCCAGGATGAATTTCGTGAAGGACGACGGCGGTTGTCTTCTTCGGCTATTTCAATATTTTTTTTTGGCAAAATTCATTCGAACAGGCAAATTTAGAGGGGTCATCTTGCTTGTAATTTGGACTTTGTACCGAAACGATTTTATGTCATGAATTATCCGTTGTAATAAATGTCTGTTAACTGCAATTTGCGCTTATAAGTTTCAAGTCGAAACGCTTCGATTTGCCTGAGTTGATGATGCTACAGCCGCGATGGTGTCTTTAACCCGAACATGGGGATCTCGATGGTACGGTATTTGTGCGATGCCTCCAGATTCGCAAACTTTTTTACCGGCCTCATAATGGTCCATCTACTCAGGGGAGTTTTGTCAAACTCTCGCCTAAATTCCCTTTGGACGGAAATCCAGGACTGCTAAGCATGGTACCGCTGCACTAAGCTAATCAGATCATGTATACGAAGAAATTTATAAATGTTATCGTAAAGATTTGAAGTTTTCTTCTAAGCGACCGCATATTCGTTTAATATGCAAGTACCAATTGACTTCCACGATCTTACTAAAAATCAATACTTAAGAATGGAGGTATAAGGTTAACTTAGTGACAGAGAATTGGACTTCTAGCCAGGCACTGTCTAATACCTTTCACACAAATGGCCCCGTTCCACTAAAGATTAGAACCCACAACATATCTTACGTAGTTCATGCAATTCGCTTAAGTTATGAACACCGCAATATCTTGTAACGGCATTACGAGGGTAGCTTTTTATATTTCGGGTCCGGCAATAAAAACACAATAATTTAGCATTGGCAATGGTTTTATTGTTTTTCAAAATATTATCCTTTAAGATCAAAACACTTTTGCATGCGCACAAACCAATTTTCGAAACACTTTTTCCACTCCAATTGAGACACCTCAAAAACATGATTTTTGAACGCTTCAACTCAACAGCTGCTTCGGGCGATGAAAAACGTTGACCACGCATTTTTTTCTTGGGAATAAAAAGAAGTCATTGGGTGTCAAATCAGAGCTGTACGGTGGATGGCCCATTAATTCGACATCTTGAGTGGTCAAATAGCTCATCGTTTTAGCTGATGTGTGAGATCTCGCATTGTCGTGATGCAAAATGATCCGTTTTCTTTTATTATCTTTCCTCATTTCTTCGAACACTGTTGGCAAACAGATGGTTGTATACCACTCATAATTGACCGCCCTACGTTCCACTAAAGGCACTGTGGCAACATGGCCGGTTATACCGAAAAAATATACCCATAGATCCATGATTCGTCAACTGCGACAATGTTATACACTGCCTTTGAGCTACCGAAGTTATACTTTTTCAACATCTCTTTGCACCGATCCATACGAGCCTTTTTTTGAGCATTCTTCAAATTATGTGGGATCTAACGAGAACAAACGCCAAATGAACATGCAATATCTTATTGATGCTTCTCATACTAATACCCAAAGATGCCTCAATCTCACGGTATGTCACATGTCGGTCTTGCTTAATCAGTTCACACACAGCATCAATGATTTCTGGCAAAGTGACCGAAGTTGGACGTCCTTCACGAAATTCATCCGGAGCGAGCGGCGTCCGAGACTGAACTCTTGGTACCAGCAATTAAAAGTAGTTTTTAATGGTGCTTCATCGCCACAAGTCGATAATCCACGCCGAAAATCGTAAAAAATCATCGCAAGAAAATGTTCACGGGATAATTTCATTTTTTGACTGAGATACATTTTTCACTGTAAACAAAACAATTCGCCCTCAAATGACAAAACGTTCTGAGTGAAGTTATGCTTAAAATGTCAAAGTTTCCAATGGAAACACTAGTATTGTCAGGACCTGAAATATATATAGCAACCCTCGTATACACATTCTGGTACCTCCTGTGCAAATGACCATTCCGCCCACCTTTGGTCTCTGCATAATATTTTTTAAACTTTGCATTCGGTTCTACTGGCAATTTGTATTTATATGAAGATGGATTAATTGAGCCTGTGCCACGCCCTTTCTTGTATCGCCCACACAAACTAAACCCCACACAATCCCTAATGCATAAATTTCAATTGAGTTTTGTGTTCTTCAATATGTTTGTGTCAGCTTTGTTCGTTCATGAACAAGTCCAAGGTAGAGGGTTTTAAAGATTCGACCATACCGAACTATATGTCGTCTTTAAAAGGCACTTTAAAAACGAAAGGTATGTGGCCGTTGTTGTCGTCGCCGCAGTCCCCGCAGTCCCTTACAAGACTGAAACTCATATGGAACTTTAAAAAATATTTATTAAATAAAAACAACACATTTGAATCTGTTCACTCGACTTATTTCACTTTTCTTCTATCCTCTTTTATTGCAGCTCCTTGGCAGCGGTAAATGCAGTGCTTGAATCTATGTAAGTAAGTATAAACGACCCATAAAATATGGAGGGGTGCGGGGGGATATTTAAATCGATCATGAGAACTTCTATAACCCTGCAACAAATTTTTTATGATTTAAGTATTTTAATTTTCAAAGTACCAACGACTGCGGCGAAATTCATAAAAGTCAAAAAAAATCCCTTTAATGTCATTGTAACGCTTAAATCGTTTCGAGTTTGTTGGTACAGGTTTCGATGTCAAAGGTCCTTGAACAGTTTCCGGTGTGGTACGGTTCAAGGTGAGTTCCACTTAAAAAGCACATACAAGTAGCAGAGAATACCGCAGTTAAACCAAGTAAACTGAATTTGTACAAATGGACAAATTAAATTCGGCCGGACCAAAACGTCATTGATTACGGTCCTATATAAACATTTTGCCGGGCCGAAACTTATGGATTAAAATATAAAAAGTTTGCAAAGTGGGCATGGCACCCGCCTCTTTTCTATTAGGATGTATTCGTTTACCACGCCCCTTTGTCCAATTTAAATACAATATCGTCTATGAGATTAAGGTTATTATTGATTTAATTTTGATAGTACTTTATAACGATCAGTCCAAATATGTATTTTTTTAAAGGGGGTGTGGCATAAAATTCTATGGAATATTTATTGAAATTATTCAATGGAAATTCGATGAACAAAACCGAGTAACAAGGACGAACTAAGGGAACAATCGCAAGGCGCATGGTATTCTATTCCTAAAGGGACTTACCAGAATATTACCTATGGATTTAGTATCAAATAAATGCATAGCTGTTTTACAAAATACTGAACACTGGCTTCTAAGCAATAGTTTCACTGATAAATTTGGTTTTTCAACGATTTTAAAACTGACCCTATATGTTTTTCGATTCGAAATCAATGAACCTGACGTCGAGCTTTTCCTATGAAAACAAAGATATGTATATGGGTCATTTCATGTCAAGTGACCCAACTTTTGAATTCGATGTCTTCCGATCGGGATGAAACTTGCACCAAGGTTAGTCCTATTGGATATTAGTTTAGAAACAAACTTTGAACGAGCTCGGTCAAGGACTCTGAGTTAGAGGGGGCCGTGATTTGACATTTTTGTCAGGTGTGTTTTTCGCAGCTATGCAACTTACTACCTATTGTTCCTCGTAAAATTTGTCCCGATTGTTTTAGATAGCTATTTATCCAATCTTTTTAGAAAAAAATTTCACTTTTTTCCAAAATAAAAATTATTTTTTTTTGCTGAAAAGAAAGCTTGGGTCTTTTCTTTTAAGACCTTTAGGGTCTCTTAGTGAGATGTGGCTATTTTATCTATTAAAAAACATGTTTTCTAACGCAAAACAACGTTCAAATTTCAGCATATGTGACAGCGCATAGAGAAATGGACCTAAGGGTAAAAAAATCAATTTTCATTTTTTGTTCGTTTTGATGTCGACAACATCTGAGCATCGAATGAGACCGATCCCATGCCCCAAAAGTGTTCCCTCCCAGAGATATGCGCGTTTTATGACTTTTCATAAACTTTTCACCTTTTTTTTGATGTGAACAACATCTGAACATCGAATGAGACAGATCCATTGCCCCAAAAGTGTTTCCTCTCAGAGATATGAAAGTAAAGTCGACGACTCTAAGCGTAAATAGAAAGGGACCTAATCTTTAAAATGGCTCTCCTGAACAAAACTGGTTTTTAAACTTAGGTCCCTTTTTATTTTGCGCGTCACATATGCATTATTTTAATTTTTTTCTATTTTTGAGTAAGTATTTCTAAAACTTTAAAAATAAATCTTATACTGAGATACTAGACAAATTAACCTTTCCAACGGTATGTAACATACCTAACTAAAATGTATTACTATCGATTATATAATCACCCCTATTATAAAAATGTTGGGAATTCCCATTCACAAAGGAAATGTGAATTCCCACTCCTAAAAAAATGATTGTGTGGGAACTCCCATTCAGAACAATTTGTTATTATGAAATTATGGGAACATTGGAAATCAGCTGATATTTTCGAACATTGAGCCGTTTGTCAAAAAGTAAAAGAAAACAATTTGAAAAACTTAGAAAAATGATTGGAATAAGTGGCATTTTGCTATTAATGCTCCAAAATGATGAAGATTTGAGGGAAGGAGATGAAAAACTTCAACGAAAAATTTTACGCGATTCCTCCAATCCTTTAGAACTCCCAGATTGGCAGTAAGTAAAACTATCTTATTGTTTTTATGTACATGCTTTCAAGTAAAAATCTTCTTGATGAGATGATACTTTTGATGCCAGAAAAACGGTCCAAAGCAAGTATTCCTTTGATCATAAAACTGAGCGCATGCTTGCGTTTTTTGCTGAGGGCAGCTACCAAAAGGGTGTGTCAAGAGACTACCAGGTGGCAATGGCCCAACCTACATTTTGTGTGGTACTAAATGAATTCCTCCAGACTATGGAAGTTCCGATTTGTAATAAGTGGATTAAATTTCCTTCCAATGAAGAAAAAAGAAGTGTTGCTGAGGAGTTTTTTAAGAAATGTAATATTCCAAGGGTGTTTGGATGTATAGATGGCACCCATGTCATAATTCACTCTCCTCCAGAGGTAAAACATCTATACTATAATAGAAAGGGCCGTTTTAGTCTCAATGTTACCTTGGTAAGTGAGCTTTATTAAATGCATGTACATATTTCAGATTGTTAATGCTCGAGTTATTTCTAGATATGTGATCACAATATGAGGATTCGGTATGTTGACGCAACTCACCCTGGGTCATGTCACGACTCCTTTGTATGGACAATGAGCAGTTTCCGCAAAGAACTGGAAAAGCAAAACTTAGAGCAAGGTAGTTCTATGTGGCTGCTTGGTATGTAAATACTTAGTATAATTTGTATACCCTTCACCGTAGGAGAGTGGGTATACAAATTATACTTCCATAGTGTGGAGTAATTAGCTCAAACGATGTGGCCCGGCAGAACTTAGCGACTTCTTACTTGTTAAGTTAATGACAAACACATACTAATATTATTACAGGAGATGGTGGCTACCCGTTGGAGCCATGGATTATGATACCTTACAGGAATCCTGTTGCTGGTTCTGTTGAAGAGAAGTTCAATAAAGCTCACACGAAGTGTAGAAACATTATCGAGAGAACAAACGGGGTTTTAAAAAATAGGTGGAGATGCCTGCTAGGAGCTCGAGAGTTGCACTATGTTCCTAAAAAAGCAATTAAAATAGTCAATTTCTGCACAGCGTTGCACAATATTTGTATCACCTACAAATGCGATCCTGTGGAATATACAATTTGCGATGAAGAAACAGACGAGGAAATAATCTCATTGGAACCAACCACCTCATACTTAAGCGCTGCTAAAGCAATAAGAAATCCTTGTCTATATCCATTCCTGCAAAAACATAAGACTCTTCGACCCCTTCCACAGCGTCTTTCATATTCACCAAATCGTAAATTCGTTCCTCGGACGAGGAAAGCTGTAGCTTTTTTGGTGGACCTCCTCCTGTACCTTCGCGATAGCGATGAATACTTCCAGCCTTCTTCCGTGTATATCTCCGCTGATCTATCCAAACCTTTTAAAATATATGAAATTATTTTTTAGTTTTTTTAGTATTTATAAAAAAAAATCCTTTAAGACCTTTTTCCATTCTGCGACAGACTTCTTTGGAGGTCCCGCACTATTTAACGCAGTTACTACTTCTGTCCAAAACGACGCACTTTCTTCTTTGGGTAATTTGGAATAACCACCAGCTATACTAGGGCAGCTTTCCATTTTATCGACTAATATTTCCAATTGCATTTTATTAACCGACCTAAAAATACAAGAATCTCTATTAAAATTGCTAATTTTTATATTTTTAAACGACTACTTACATTTTGCTCACATCTAAATTCAAAGGGAACAATATTTGGGTAAATGTCAAAAAAATTCCCAAGAAATTTTATTTCATAATAAAGGGGATTCACTTTCGAACATGCCAGATTGGGAAAACAAGTTTTCGTAATAACAACAAAGGGAAAAGGGAACACATTTTTGGGGAAATTTATTTCATAATAGGGGTGAATACCTCGATTTGTCCCCCTAAGTAATAAAAACTGTTTTTATATACAAATGTTAAAAAATATAATTTTTAAATACCCTTAATATTTAATTATTAAAAAATTTGCAATACTGAGACTTTTATACATCATTGTGTCTTTTTTGTCAATCCCACAGGTAGTTTAGAGCTCATATAATATCGAATGCGATTTTTATTGTTAAAATCAGGTACACCAGAGACAGAGTATTGAATCAGGTAGAAATAAATTATGGTCATTATCCGAAA
The DNA here is from genome assembly GCA_963513945.1 of Hydrotaea diabolus. Lineage (NCBI taxonomy): Eukaryota > Metazoa > Arthropoda > Insecta > Diptera > Muscidae > Hydrotaea > Hydrotaea diabolus. The sequence continues at coordinate 83,610,916 of OY740716.1, read as the reverse complement.
TTTTATGACACTTGACTTCAAAAAGTGTGTAAAGAGGAAGAAGTTAACAGGTGGTTTATTTTTATATACTTTAAAAAGATTCAAATTTACATTTGGTTACCCCCCAATACAAATCTCTCGTCAGCCACAAACAGTTTTTGCCTCTGACTAAAACTTTTATTTGTTTGATTAAATCAAAAATCTCTTCTGATGGTTTGGATACTTGGTATGTGCACCGATACTACAGTTGTAATAACTAAAAACTTCAAAGTAACAACTAACATTCGGTTGTACTGATGGAATACTCGAGGTACATGTAACTATCTTCTCAATCGGCGATACTAAATGAAAGCGCATTATTGATGTACGCAATACGCATTGTTTGGATTACAATTAAAAATATGGCTATAGATAAATTTAAAACGAAAAGTCGACGTACAGGTTTTAACTTTTTATTAGTCTAAAGTCGATTAGTCGAAAATCGACTTGGAGTCTACCCTAGTGTGCAGACTATCTAAAGCATTTTGCCGCTGTCGTTTCGACCAAAACCTCCCAATTATAAAAACAAAAACATTAGACGAAAACAAAATTATGTGAAAAGTTTCGTAAAGATCAGTTCACATTTGCGACTTACAAGAACAAACTGGACGGATGGACATGTCTAAATCGTGTCAGAAAATAATATCGAGTCGAGCAGTATAACTTTTTTTCTTTGTGTTGCAAACATCTGCACCAACTCAAAGTACCCCTGTACCTCAGTGTGATAAGGGTATAAAAACTGCGTGAACTTTTACCGGCATTACATTGGCTTTTGTCAAAAGAATGCTAAAGAAAAACCTTGGTTTAGAAACAGCTGTACAGTCTACCTGGCAACCTAGCCAATACATTTCACCAATTTTTACGTTGATTCTGATAAGGAAACAACAAAGGTCTCAAGCCAGAAAAGACCGAAATAAATGTAAAAAAACGAAAAAACTAATTTGTTGATTAAAGTTTTTTAAGCTTTTATAAAGGGTGATTTTTTTAAGACTTGTGGTTTTTAATCTGGCCAGACTTGACAGTGTGGTTTGCCATTTTATAATGAATACGAGTAAACTAATTCCGGAACAACGTTTGCAAATCGTGGTGAATGGGCCCAAAACGAGATGGCCACCGATCTTGATTTTTACAAGAAAATTTTGTTCGGCGATGAAATCCACTTTTGGTTGAATGGGTAATGGGGTAATGGAAATTCACAAGCCATTATTCAGAAGCCGAAACATCCTCAAAAAGTCAATCATTGGTGTGCTCTATAAGCAAAAGGGATTCATTGGTCCATATTTCTTCAAAAATGAAGCCGGCCATAATGTTACAGTCACCCGGCTATAAACAGAGGCTATAACAGATGAAATCCACTTTTGGTTGAATGGGTAATGGAGTAATGGAAATTCACAAGCCATTATTCAGAAAAAGAAACATCCTCAAAAAGTCACTCATTGGTGTGCTCTATAAGCAAAGGGGATTCATTGGTCCATATTTCTTCAAAAATGAAGGCGGCCATAATGTTACAGTCAATGGGGAAGGCTATAGAGCCATGATTAATGATTTATCGTGGCTGACTTGTAGGATGTTGATGTAGACGACCAGTGGCTACATGCCATACAGTCAACGAAACAATCAATTTATTGAAGGAAACTTTTGCTGAGCGCATTATCTCGCGTCGTGGGCCAGTGGCGTGGCCTCCAAGATCGTTTGCTTTAACACCGCTGAACTGTTTTTTGTGGGGTTTTGTGAAGTAGCTTGTCTACGCAGATTTTTAAAACAACAATAAGCTAAATTCTTGGCCATAGCATGAAATTACGAGGGTTGCTAAATATATTTCTGGCCTAGGCATCACTAAGTGTCGCCTGACGCCATTGGGAAGTTTGACATTTTTTAGCATAAACGTACTCAGAACGTTTAAACGTACGACCATCATTTGTGTTGCTTACAGTGACTTAAAAAAATCAATTTGGCAAAAAAAATGAAATTAACTCGTGAATATTTTCGTGCGATCATTTTTCACAACTTTCGACGTGGATTATAACAAGAGTGCATCGATGAACTTAAATCTTAGTATGGCGATGAAGCACCATCCTATAGCACTATGAAAAACTGGTTTAATGAATGCAATCGGGGCCGACGCTCGCTCAAAGACAAAGGTCGTGAAGGTCGTCCAAAAACGGCCGTTGTGCCAGAGAACATTGATGCCGTGCGTGAACTGAAAATGCAAGATCGTCATGTGACATACCGTGAGATAGTTTCATCCTTGGGTATTTCTTCCACCAGCATACATTCGATATTGCATGAACACCTGGCCGTAAAAATGATTTGTTCTCGTTGGATCCCGCACAATTTGACAAACGCTCAAAAAAAGGCCTGTGCGTCGATTGGTGCAAAGAAATTTTGAAAAAATACGATCGCGGTGCTTCAAAAGACGTTTATAAGATCGTCACAGGTGACGAATCATGGATCTACGTATGCGTATGAGCCCGAAACAAAACAGCAATCGACGCGTGGGTCTTTGAAGACGAGCCAAATCCAACGAAAGTTGTTCGTGGAACACTTCAAAGCAAATGGTCGCCTGTTTCTTCGGCGAAACTGGTCATGTGGCAACTGTCCCGCTTAAGCAACGTAGGACGGTAAATTCTGAGTGGTACACCACAATTTGTTTGCCTGAAGTCTTCGGAGAAATTCGAAAAACGAACAAGACGAATCATTGTGCACCGTGACAATGCGAGCTCTCACACATAGGCCGAAACCAGCGCCTTTTTGACCGGCCAAACGTCGACTTGGACATCCGCCGTACAGCCCTGACTTGGACCCCAATGACTTCTTTTTATTCCTGCACATGAAGAAGAAAAATGTGTGGTCAACGGTTTTTGTCGCCAGAAGATGCTGTTGAAGCGTTCAAAAACCATGTTTTGGAGGTGTCTTAATCGGAGTGGAAAAGTGCTTCGACAGTTGGTTTGAGCGCATGCCAAAGTGTATAAATCATGCTGGAGATGACTTTGAAAAACTATAAAACCATTTTTGATGATAAATATTGGCATTTTCATTAGAAACTACATATATATATATATATGTAGCAGCCCTCGTATATGCGTTTTATTTCTTCTTGAGAACCACACGTCTGAAAAACTCACCCTTTATAAATAAATAATTAAATGTATCGTTTTTGTAATGCACGATTTTAGTTCACGACAACCATAACAAGTTTTTTTATGGTACAAGAGCACTTAAACATTTGCGGTTATTTCTAATGTTTGTTGTTTTTTGTGCTTTTTTGTTGCTTGTGGAGGACTGTTATCAAACGCTTCCAAAGTTGATTCGCGTTAGATACAACAATTTGGAAATATTTTCAAGTCGTCTTTAAAAACAGTCGTTTCAACATTCTAGTCGATCAATAGTGACAGTCGGAATATCGAATCACTACAGACGACGCACAGACCATATTTTATGCTTCAATGTAATGGATGAGTATTATCAGCTCTGAAGCTACGACAAAGAAATGTTGAAATGTTTTCCGATTTATATTTCTTCTGTCTTATTTTGTTCTGAATCAACTTATGACAGATTTGTGTATTTTGCCAGCTCACCGCCGTGTCGCTTCCATATTCAAGCAATCAGTTTTTCTCACAATCTGAAAGCGAAAAAAAGATGTTATCGCCATTCCGCTAGATTCACATTCCCAATGCAATCTAGCAAAGTGTGAAATTTGGTTATAAATTTCCTTACAATACGAAGCTAATAATTAACGTAGTCGTAGCCTACTTTTTTTTGCTATTTTTCTTTTTCTTGCGCCACGATAAATATCTTCAGGTGCAACAGACCAATCATCCCTTTTCCTGTTCATTAATTAGCCCGAGACAACCCATTTCCAAACACTTTCTGTGATAGATTTTCAATGATTTGCACAACAATCGGAAATCCAAACGTTATGCTAGAAATGAAATATGAAAATCAGGAAGGGACATTTTTGTTCCTCTTTCTCACTCTGGGCCTGATTTCATCTTTCATCCATGGGCAGCCTTCAATTACAAGCGTGAGATTAAAATCAGAGCGCATTGCACAAATTACGGTCCCAGACAAGGGAACAGGAAAATTCCCCCACCCCTTAAAAGGAAAAGTTTGTACTTTGCCGGTAAAGAAAACACGCATGCCATTGTAAATCCTCTGGGCAATTTTGAAAAAGGATTCTCTTAAAACAAGCCTTTCAAATGGCAAAGAGGTTAATGCGACAATGTGTCGCTCGCATTGGCATGTGTGAGTGTGTGTGTGCTGCGATGACGACGACGAGGACCTTGGTGAGTTTGACAGTCGTCTCACCTTTAAAGGGATCTCCATTCATTTGAGTTTTATTTGCTTAGGATTAATTTAGATTAACCAAAAAAGGATGTGTAGTGATTGCTGTTGTTGTTGTTGTTCCGGCATTAGTTAGAGCCCTAGCCTTTGTGGATGGCTAGGCAACATGCTTTCCATTTCAACTATTCATTGATGCATTTCTTCAATTCATTGTGAACTCATTACAAATTTGTTAATCCGTACACAAATGTCAAATGCCCTAAATCACGCTTGATGTTGGGACAGGAAACAGCAGCAGAGGGAGAGAGACCAAATCATTTAATAATTTGTTCTTTATTTAACATCTGGTATGGTTGGTGTGACAATATTCGAAGAGAATTATACTGTTTTTGTGTATATGGTTGCGGCACAACAATATTATGATTCTCACAATAATAGTATGATTCACACACAACCATACTTTGATCCCCACAACTATATTATGAATCACACTCACATACTATGATCCCCACAACCATAGTATGATCCTCGCAACCATAGTAAGATTTACACTGAAGTTGCCCGTTTTGTTGGGTAAATGGGTTTGTCGCCAATATTATCTAAATCTTCAAAATACATCATTATTTTAATTCTTAGTTGCATCGGCGTTAATTTGAGTAACCATATGGTGATACATACTATCCGAAGACTGACGCTATTTAAATTATACTGGAATATGTAGCTCCCATACATATACGAGTATGTGACAGCGCATAGAGAAAGGGACCTAAGTTTTTACCCTTAGGTCCCTTTCTCTATCTACCAATCTTAATTTTTTTCTTTTTTTGATGTGGACAACATCTGAGCATCGATTGAGACCGATACCATGTCCCAAAAGTGTTCCCTTCCAGAGATATGCGCGTTTTATGAATGTGAAGTCGACCATTCTAAGCGCAAATACAAAGGGGCCTAATCTTTAAAATGGCTCTCCTGAACAGAACTGGTTTTTAACCTTAGGTCCCTTTCTATTTTGCGCCACACATATTAAAAATAATCTAGATAACATTTCGTTTTTTGGACAATGAAAAATGTTGTTAAAATTGAAGAAAATCGGTTTAGATTAAGATATAGCTTCCACACATACATATGTTCCTCCAATTTTTCTTTTTTTTAGCTCTAGAAACAACGTGTTACATCAAATCTTGATGAAACTTAGAACGAGTATGTTTTTTGGGCCATGAGAGTACGTTATAGAAATAGAAGAAAATCGTTTCATATTAAGATATAGCTCCCGCACATTATGTTCATCCGATTTTACGTCTGTTGCTCCAGAATCCACATATTACAACCAATCTAGATAACATTTAAAACACGTACGTTTCCGGACCATGAAAAGATATTATTAAAATTAAAGAAACCTGGTTCAGATTTAGATATAGCATCGACAGATATTTTCCGATTTTTATGTTTTTAGCTCTAGAAGTCCAATCGTACATCCACTCTTGATAAAACTTAGCACGAGTAAGTATTTTGGGTCTAGGAAGGACGTTATTGAAATTGAAGAAAATCGGTTTAGATTTAGATATATCTTCCACATATATATGTCCCTCCGATTTTATGTCTGTATCACTGCAGGGTTTAATATGATCGACCACTCCCGGTTTAGCTTTTTTACTAGTTTTAGCTTGACTTTTTTTATTGGCTACCTTTATTGGTTCAGACAAAAGCATTTTCACCAAGTGTCGGGCATCTTACTAGTTTTAACATTAGAACATTAAGTTCGAAGAATACTCCAAAAATATTGGGGTGCACAAATATGAAGTTTTTGATAAATAATTTGTTTCATAGCTAACATCCAAGTTACGAGTTTATTTCAAATTTCGAAAAAGAGGGAAAAGTATGTTGGCTTTCACAATTTTTATTTTTGAATATGAGAGCTATTAAGGATCCTTAAAAGCGCAAATATATCTCGTGGAAATTTTTTTAAAAGAGTGGTCTTTTAAATAACTTCTTTGAAATATGCAACGAGAAATGTATTCGATCCGAAGTTAATATGTTTGGCAATTAATCAGCAAATAAATGTGGCCTTCCAAAAAAGCTATTTTCTGTGAAGTTTGATAGATCTCACAGAAGAGATGTATTGATAATAACACAGACTCAATAAATAGGAAAAGTTTAACCAACTTAAAAGTTTAACCAAATTTGGAATATTTGTTTTTATATTTTTACTAGTGGTCACAAAAATGTTTAACTTTAATGGGTGACAACTGGAGATGTTTGTCTTTTATCGGCATTACTCAATGTTACTATAAAAATAATAGAATTCAATAGTTTTTGGACGATCTTGACGACCTTCGTCCTTGGGCGAGCGTCGGCCACGATTGAATTCATTAAACCAGTTTTTATACCCTCCACCATACAATGGAGGGTATATTAGTCTTGTCATTCTGTCTGTATCACCTTGAAATAATCAACAAAGTATATATATTCCTGATCCTCGTAAAATTCTAAGACGATGTTGTCAGGCTGTCCGTCTGTTGAAAACTAGATAGAGCATGCATGAAAACATCTAGGGAGCTGAAATTTAGCACAAAATGCGTAGTTAACCTAGGATGGTTGGTTTTGAAAATGGGCTATCTAGCTCTACGGGAAGTTGGCGTTGGAGACCCTCAACCGACACTACCTCATAAAAATTAGTTTTTTATTTGGATATATCCGTCCAGTTTCTTAAGCAAAATCTCTGAAATTTTGCAAACAATAATCTCTATATAAAAATGGTTTAGATTGGGCCACTATTTCTTGTACCTCCCATACAAACGGCCTTATGGGCCTTGAGATATAATATGACTATAACTCACCACAAACTTGACCACTTGACAAACTTGACAACGCTTGAAAAATAATATGACAATAACTCACTACAAACTTGACCTATCGAGATGAAATTTTCTACATAAAGATTTTTATATAGAACACACCTCTGCGCCAAATTCTGTTAAGATCGGAAAAGTCCTACTGGTCCTCCCACACAAACGGTCTCATGGGCTTTGAGAAATAATATGACGATAACTCACCAAAAGCTTGACCTATCGAGCCAAAGTTCGGCACAGCCATACTTAACATTTTTTACTTGTTTTTTTTTTTTTAAATTTAGCATGAATTTCATTTAAACAAAATCGAATTTTTTTAATGTGTGTTGCACCACCACCACTAAGAAGAAGAAAAAGATTGTTCGTACTTACCATCAGTATTCAATATTTCAAGGTTTTTTCTTGTTTATAGTGCTATAGGATGATGCTTCATCGCCATACAAAGTTTAAGTTTATCGATGCACTTTTGTCGTGATAATCCACGTCGAAAGTTGTGAAAAATGATCGCTCGAAAATGCTCACGAGTTAATTCAATTTTTTTGCCAAATTGATTTTTTCAAGTCGCTGATAGTCGTACGCCAAAACTTTCTGAGAACGTTTATGCTAAAAAATGTCAAACTTTCCAATGGAAATGTCAGATGGCGCCAGGCAACACTTAGTGTTGCCTAGTCCAGAAATATGTATATATTCTTTACTCTTGCAAAAATGGGTTTAAGATTAAGGAAATTTAAATTTAATATACCCGGCCGGGATGCCGGAAAATTTTCACATTTTTCCGGTTTCCCGGGAAATGAAAAAAACGGGGAAAAAAACTCTACATAAAATCTATCAGAGAGATGTTTTAATTCTCCTACTGTGCACTAGTATTGAAAGCAATTTAGGATCCTCGGTTAGTGAGTGTAGAAAATTTGGCAAAAAAATCAAATGTATCAACGACTGTATTCTCTGTGTTAACGTATAAAGATTCACTTAATCTGAATAGATTCCAAATATTATCTTAAACCTCTTATTTATTAGTCGAATTACTTTTACCATCCATTCAGTCATTGTTGTCTCTCTGGCATCTGCATGTCTGGTCTCTTTAAACATTAGCGAATTAGAGTCTATCACCAAAAAATACTTCATCTTTCATAACCAGAAAAATCTTTTTCAAAACACAGGCAACAGTTGTTTCCTTTTCTTCTTCATTTTAAAATAAATATAAACGAGTACATTCCAACTCCATTTTAGTTCTATTTCCCAAAATGAAACAGATGTCCCATTTAAGTAACGTGACACACACACACACACGCAGGGAGACACAATGGCAAAAAGGTTCAAATCTGGTTGGTGTTGTCAGTCGTCCTCATATTGTTCAATCTTAACTTGATTTGGGACAATGTTGGGTTTGGGTGCGTTCATATGTTGCGTTCCTCGTCTTTCAACGGGAACGCTGACAAAGAATTCCAGAATCTCGCAGCTGGATGCCACATACAAAAAAGAACAACGACTCTGCCAGTCGCCATGTACGCATAGAAAAGCAGTAGAATATGATTGAGAGGGAGATGGTGCGTAATAGATTTGGCACCGACAGACAAACAATTGCGAATAGTATTTCTTTTTTTTTAAAGAATTAAAACATTTCAAGCCGACCACTGGGATTTGAAAGTGATTTCACTTGGCACCACACACCGGCATGTTGTTGAATGTCCGGGGACAAGTTGTTATGCGGAGAGGGATACGAGTATCTGTTTTTTAACACTTACGCGAACACGAAACATGTGCCGTCCGTCGCTTTACGTAATGTCACATTCACATTCGTATAAATGAGGCCAAGTTGTACCATCTTCACATCACTAGACTGTACGAATTGTTATTGCTTTCTCGATACCCAATCCTGACAAGAAAACTTGCAAATGTTTTCCACAAAAACAGGAAAATTAGTCGGGAAGAAACTATCAAGAGCGCATATAAACATGTAAATCAATATCATATTTTAATATGTTCCAAACAAAATGTCTCGTGTCCCAAAGTCGATTACGGAACAACTTCTATTACCAGATAATCTGTTCTACTTTTAGTTCTAAACTCAATTACTTTGGTTAGAAATTGTAACTTAGATAGCGCATGGCAGAGTTAATAATGTCAAGTACACAAGGTTACTCATCTCATAAGTTATAAAGGAAATTGCCCAAAGTATAGGGTAATCCATCTAGAGGTATTTTTTCAGAACAAAAAAAAATTCAAATCAAGTGTAGAATCTTTATTGGTAATTTGAAAGGACATTTTATGGCATTTATTTTTTGAAAATAATTTCCTTGAAATGTTGGCAACTGTATTATGGAAAAGAGCGTTCGGTGAGAAACGGGAAGATCCGCTGTTTTCGACCAAAATTTTGTTCAGTGTTGAGGTCCATATCTGGCTCAACGGTAAAGTCAATAAACAAAATCGCCGCATTTGGGCTGAAGAGCAACAAGAAGAGGTTCAAGAGGTGCCATTTTACCCAGAGAAAACCACGGTTTGGTGCGGCTTATAAGCTGGTGGAATCATCGGTGCATATTTTTTCAAAAATGATGATGGCCGGAACGTAACCGTGAATGGTGCTCGCTATTGTGCCATTATATTGATCTTTACGCTACCTGAAATTTAAGCCCGTAATCTTGACGACACTTGATTTCAACAGGACGGTGCCACTTGCCATACAGCTGCTCAAACAATGGATCTATTGAGAGGTCACTTCGAAAAGCAGCTAATTTCACGTTTTTGACAGGTGAGTTCGCCGCCTAGATCGAGTGATATCACACCTTCAGACATTCTTCTCTGGGGTTACGTAAAGTCCAAAGTCTATGCTGACAAACCAGCTATGGTTCAGGTTTTGTAAGCCAACGTTACGCGTGTCATTAAAGCCATACCGGTCGAAATGCTCGAACGAGTCATCCAAAATTGGACCCTCAGAATGAAAACCCTAAGGCCTAGTTGCGGCCAACATTTCAAGGAAATTATATTCAAAAAATAATTGCCATAAAATGTCCTTTCAAATTACCAATAAAGATTCCACACTTGATTTGAATTTTTATATATTTGTTTTGTTCTGAAAAAGTACCTCTAGATGGATTACCCTATATAACATTATCGGATCTTTTGTGATTACCGCATTTGTAGGAATTTCTCAAATTGTTTTTGTATCCTGTCCTGTGCCATGCTTGCGATTTCAAAATTAAATCACTGGTTTGCACTTAAAGCTAAATATACAGGGTGGAGCGCCGGGTTTGCTTTTTTGCACTGCAGGCTTTGGCGGCACTGTTGGTCGAAGAGAGTGAAGAGTGTGCGTGGCTTATAGTGGCTGACGGAAGATTTGTATTCGTCTGTCTTTCAGTTGCCATCATGCATTGGACACGTGAGTAGAGGTCATTTTGTGTTGAAGCGTATTTTTCAAATGCGCTCATTGCAGTGTAGCGTGCTTTACGTTTACAACTCGCTGTTCCCCCACGCGGACGTGTTCCAGAACGGCAATCAATTGTTAATTGGTTAACTTATTAAGAACAGCAAGGAATGTGTCACTTGTACTAAGGGGACCTGGGAGATGGATTACAACACCACAAAACATCGAGAGAGTAAGATTAGCAGTACTGCAATTTTCGAAACGCTCTGATCGAAAGCAATCACTTACTCTTGGCAGTTCCTGGATTTTTTTTCAGCCGGCTCTTGAGGCAATGCAATTAGAGGATTTATGGTTCCAACAGGATGGTGCCACTGCACACACAGCGAGAGTTACCATAAATTGTGTAAGGCAAATGTTTCCTGGACGGCTAATCTCTTTGAGGGGTGATGAGATCTGGCCGGCACGCTCACCAGACTAAGTCCCATGCTATGTTTTTCTTTGGGGTCCCAACGGTCCCAACACCTTGGATGACCTAATTAACAATATTGAGGCTGAAATTGACAGAATACCAGTCGGTATGCTTGTTAGAGTTCATGAAAACTTCAGAAAACGTATGCAGCAGTGTGTGGGTAGCGAAGGTCGACATTTGCAGATACACCTTTTAAAAGCATGTAATTTAAAAATTCCCTTACAGCTCAATATAATTAAAATATAAAATAAATATTTCATAGGTTCATATTTTTTTTATTTCATTCCCAAATAAGCAAATTACAGCACTCCACTCTGTATGTAGTCTTAGTAGTTTGGTTATACCACATGCGCCAGCGTGGACCATTAAAATTTTAAATTTAAATCGGCAGTAAAAAAAAGTTGTTGGGCTGAACTTTGTTATTTGTTTCCCAAAGAAACTTGTCCAATGGGCTCAAATCACAGTTCCGAGGCGGCCAATTGGCATCACAATATCGGCTGATTATTCAAATTTCAAAAACAGCACATAAAATATCGATATGAATTTTTGGACACAAAACTTCGGAGACCATTGCGCGTTATCGCTCACCGTCGACGGTCACGGTGGCTTCTTGCTCATTTTCGAAGAAGAATGGTCCGTTGATGTCGCCACTAAAATCCACAACAAACAGTGACTCGCTGTGGATGCATTCGCTTCTCAATAGTCACGTGTGGGTCTCTAAACCTCATATATTTTGCTAATATACATAGCCTTCGAGATAAAAAAAGAGCTCCAACTGAAGACACAATTTTTCGGTAAATCATCTGCCAAACAATCTTCAGCCCATTGGGCGAAGCAAAAACGCAACGGATGATCACGAGGCTTCAGTTCTTGAGCCAATTAAACTTTGTAAGGAGGTCTTTGTGCAAAGTTCTTCTTAAAGAAGTGCGAGAAATGTTCACTTCCTGATAACGATGATGAGTTGACTGATGCTCTTGGACATTTTCAGCCACAGCAGCAATGTTTTCGATTGAACGTACTGGAGGCAAACTCGTACGAAAACAAATTTCGATAAGTTTGGATTACGACATTCGATCGTTATTTGTAATGTGAAAATAAATCAACAAAGCAACCGACGGTAATTTTATTTTAATACCTTAAATTGTTAACAAAACAATGAGTTTTGAAACCTAGAAATGGATCCTATGCTATTTTTGTACTCATCACCGTCGGAAAATGATGGTAGTGTAACTATAATTAGGAGATATATTCGGGATAAAAGAGAGGCGTGTATAACAAAAACAGTTAAATTTTATTTATTTAAAAAATTAATATTCATCGTTTCATCGTACTACCCACTGCCAGTTTTCTTTTTTAAAGAGTTGGTTGTTGGATGAAAATTTGTGTGTGTTGTGTTTTCGACCTGGGGCCTAATCACCACATTTGTTAACGAGTGCAACATGTTAAGATTTTAATTTGATCAAAAGTTTGAATTGCAGCATTCGATCGTACTTTTTTTTTCAACGAAAACTGCTATTTTTACAAAACTGCAACATACGAGTATGGGAGCATTAGCGAAAAATAAAGAATACAAAAGTATTGAGATCTGTAAATATTTTAAGATAAATGCAAAATATTACAATAACCAAGACAATTAATCAGGGATTAACCGACTCGAGACTTCTTGCATCTACATTTTCATAGAAGACAAGATTTTTACAAAATGGCAAAGTGACAGTGATTTTCGGCCTGTACACTGATTTTATCGCGATTTTGGCTTGTGACGACCTTCGCCAGAAAGCTTCGCAGAACTTCATAAAGTAAAAAATGGATCCTTTGTTTTTCTTTGTACTCATCATGCTCCGAGTCGGCAGATGACAGCATCCGAGTGTTTTACATGATTCGCCATCGCACCATTACCAAGCGACGGCCAGCGCCCCTTAATCCAATCCTGCCGGTACCAATTCAAAGCGTGCTATATGGACACAACTTTCCCCTTGGTAATGGTCCGAGGCCAACTAATAATACGAGTATTAGAAAAACAATTCGTGATAAAAGCAACCCTCTGTCCTAGGACGGTGTGCAGTAAGTTTGTTTTTGCGATAAAATAGTTTAAAAATATTAAGTACTGAAATAGATTTTTTCGGGCTCAACTTACCGCCACATTGAATCTGTTGACCAGATTTAACACAATGTTTGGAACGACTTTCCGCTTGGATTAACGCAAAGTACAATATTCAATATCGTAAAAGATGTCATGAAATACAAAATAAATTGAGTCCCAAAGTTATACAATTTTTGCCAGAAGAATCAGCATTGTGTACGGAATAATTGTGTTCGATCACTATTGTACCATCGAATGCATCTCGATAACGAGTGCCGTGACATACATGGACACGATATCGTATGCGGTCCCTGGACGGGAACGTACTAGGGTTGGTTTGTCCAATAACGATGCATTTTCATGAATTCGCTTCACAAGTTGAAGGTTGATATCTTTTCAAAATGTTCCACTTACGAGTAAATTTCTTACAGTTTGCGTTAAAGACTCACTACTTTGGAAGTTAGTTTTTAATATCTCCCAATTTTGTTTGAGCGTATAGCTTCCCGTTTGCAAATGTCAAACATAAACCTGAAAAAAAATAAATGTTGTTCTACCTCTCAGAGTGATCAGTTGTTAAAACTTGTATTTGTTTATTAAAGAAACTAGTATAAAAGACAAATGTCGGGCTTACCCAACTGTATTAAACCCCACATCTCTGAATGTTTAGAAAATTCAACTGAAAATGGTTTTTGTACCGCCTCCTAATTTACCCAGTTTTTAAAACTAATTCCATGTTTAAATTTGCGAGGAAAATTTATTGTTTTTGGTAAAATCGGTTAAGCACATACATATGTGGGAACTATATCTATATATCTATATCTGAACCGGTTCTTTCTAATTTCAACAGAGTCCGTTCTTGGCACAAGCAACGTACTTGTGCCAAATTGTAAGACTGGACATTATTTGTGGTGTCTACAGCTAAAATCATAAACTCGGGAGAACATATGTGTGGAAGCTATATCATAAGCGATTTTCTTCAATTATGTCCTTCCTGGTCCGAAAAACTTACTCGTGCTAAATTACACGAAGATTTTATGTAAGGTGTACCTTTTAGAGCTTAAAATAGAGAAATCGAATAAACATATTTGTGGAAACTATACCTTAATCTAAACCGATTTTCTTCAATTTCAATAACGTCCTACCTCGTCCCAGGAAACTTACTTGCGCCAAATTTCTTCAAGACACGATATAGGTTATGTGGTTTCTACAGCTAAAGTCATAAAATCGGATTAACATATGTGTGGGAGATTTTTCTAAATCTGAACAGATTTCCTTCAACTTCAATAGCGTCTATCCTTGGTCCAAAAAATTTACTTCTGCCAAATTGAATGAAAATTGGACAACATTTACGAACTGTAGTTTTATAAAAAACTTTAGATGCATGGACGGATGGACAGACAGATTCTGAGTCGATCGCTACACTTAAAGGTGGATATAGCTTAAATATTTTAGGTAGTTTCAAACATTTGCCATAAAACTTACATATAATCTAACCTATTCCACAAAGTGGTGCAGGGTATAAAAACATACTTTATCTTAAGTTCTATCATTTGCGAAAAAAATATGACTTGTTTAGGTTGCATCGGTTTACAACTGGGACGCAAACCGGACACGAACCGGTTTTGAACCAAACGATATATTTTTTTTCTACACGCAGAGAAAAGATATTGTTACAATATGGTCACAGTCAGCCGCTGTAGAAGTCATATAAATTTCGATTTTGATTAATAATTCTACAGTCGCGAAGTGCCTTCTGTAATTTAAAATGTTTTAGGGTGTCTTAAAGGCGGTCCGATCTAACTTAAGCTCTTTTTAGTTGTTCCTATTGATGTTTGATGTTCCATATAAGGTTTACTTAACCATAAATAAACATGATTTGGATTCTACGTTATATAAGGTTAATTTGAACATTTTGTTGTTGACAGGTATTTAACAATAATAATAGTTAATTTAACTATTCTATGGTTGAATTTTTTAACCATAAAAATGTTAATTTTTAAATAATTATTGTTGTTTTAACGATGCATTGTTGAGTTGTTTAAAATTGTTAATTATCAAAATAATTAAAAATTGTTATTATTAAAATAATTATTGTTGTGTTAACAATGCATTTTTTAACCATGAAAATTGTTAATATTAAAATTTCATAGTTAATTTAATGAAACAGTACATGTTCTATTATTATTAACTATGAAGATTGTTATAGAAATCATTTTTATTGCTAAGTAAACTTATTACCTCATTTAACCGGAAATATAGTTGCTGTTAAAATTTTTAATATTAAACTAACCTACTAATTATGTTTTTGTTTACATTCATTCGGTCTTTTTCCATAATTATGACTTGAACAGTTTTTATTCTGGTTCAAAACCTTTTTGTTGGTTCTTTTTCAGAATCAACCAAAAAATTGGTGAAATGTAGTGGCTACGGTTGCCAGGCATACTGAAACCTTGGCGGGTTTAGAAACAGCTGTCCTTATGATACTAAAGTCGAAAAAATCCTTTTTTGGGGCTATTCCGACCCTTGCGTCCGTCCATAATCCCAGCCTAAATTTAAAAATTACTCTATATATGGATTCGTAGCAGAATTATCCTTTATTTAAGTACCTGTATTGACTATTGACAGCCTGTTTCAGCTATTCAGGGCGTTTTTTGTACCCCATGAGCCAAAACGTCCAGAGACTATGCTCTTTTTTGAGATATTGAGTGTGTGCCAACTTAAAGTACCCATTTTAACTATTGTCCGCCCACAAAAAATTATGATTTGTTAGGAATATGCTCAAAAAGTAAAACTTTTAACGAGGCACCTACGAGTATAATGACCATTTTAAGGGTTTTAAAAATTAATGAGAATTGAACCAAATGTCACATGTCCTTACATATTGCAATGGTTTCTAAAGAGTGAAGCGGGAGGTAACTTCTGTCATTTCTGGAATTGAAAAGGGGCCAACTTAGATACGTTTCAAGGTGAACAAGGACGTTACTGAAACTTTTCACTTAGATTTCACTTAGATTTTCTTCAAAAATGAAAATATTTTTCAGTTCATCATTTTGTTTCACATCCTTT
Source organism: Hydrotaea diabolus (assembly GCA_963513945.1). Taxonomy (NCBI): domain Eukaryota; kingdom Metazoa; phylum Arthropoda; class Insecta; order Diptera; family Muscidae; genus Hydrotaea; species Hydrotaea diabolus. The sequence continues at coordinate 83,594,786 of OY740716.1, read as the reverse complement.
CTCAGAAGTGACGTCGGCAAGTCAGAAACAGCAGACAAATTTCGTAGAATGTACGTAAGAGTTCCAAATTACGTTCGATTACGTTTATAAAGGCTGCTGATACATTGTTTGACGCTGCTATGTTATGAAACGTTGTTCTTTGTACGAAGGCAGCTTACAAAGTATCCTATTCAAGGACCAAACACACAGATGTTTTATGGCCTCACTCTCGAAGTTAATATCATTTGGTATGGACAAAAAATGGTAACCTATTGAACAAATGTTGTATACCCTACATATGCAAGGACCAGATCCGTTTCATAACTTATTTAGTCAGTTGAGCCATGTCCGTCACTGCGGATGGTTCGCAAAATAACTTTCAAAAGGAGTAACGACTTGCTTAAAAATTGTGCTGGTCGTTACTTAATTCCGAAAACTCTGTTATAAAAAATGGGCTATACTGCATTTCTTTTTTTTATAATAAGACCGGTCAAGGGAAGATCGGTTAGGGTATTGAAGGAAAGAGGGAGTAATGTTTATGGACATTTAGTTTGAACCTGTTCATATCGTACGTGGCAGGAAACACCTCTGCGGGAAGTCTGTTCCACATACGGACAACGCGGCTGAAGAACGAATTCTCCCTGTAATGCGTCGTGCGATCAGTAGGCCAATCAATAACGAATGGATGCGAACTTCTAGACAAGCGGGTGTTACGGGCGAAAACTCTGACCTCCGGGATGAGATCACCTATCTCAGAAGAGCACATCCCGTTAAAGTACCTGTAAAAGAGTGATACGCAACCAACACTCTGCCGATGCTCGAGTTAAATAACAGAGTTGGCCACCCTGCTATCTCCAACAAGCCTCAGCGCCCTCCCTTGCACCCGGTCGAGAAACTCCAAAGAAGACCTTAAAGCATCCGCCCAGATGTGGGAGTTATACTCCATTTTTGGCCGAATGTATGTGGTGTAGATGTTGAGGAGGTCGGAGGAAGTGAAGTATTTCTTGCACCGCTTTAAAAAACCCAGGCACTTGAATGCTTCTTTCGACACTTCAAAAATGTGTTTGTTCCAGCGAACATCACACTGAATTTTCATGCCAAGAACATCAAGAGCATCCGACTCCTTGACAACAGTCCCATTCATCAGTATTGCCGATGATGTTAAGCCCGTCGATCGTTTATGGCTCAACTGGCAGCATTGGGTTTTGCTAGCATTGAACTCGACCCTATTTGCAAAACCCCACTCTGAGACCCTGACAAGATCTTCGTTGAGTGTGTCAGTCATATTTTGCCTCATCGCCTCTGTATCTGTGAGGCCCGGTCTACAGTCGAACGAATATGAGTGACAGATGCTGCTGTCGTCAGCAAACGAGTAAATAGGGTTTGTTGTCAGACTCAGGAGGTCATTGAGAAATATGAGAAATATGAGAAACAGAGAGGGAGAGAGAACAAAGCCTTGCGGAACCCCTGCATTTATAGCATACTCATCGGACGAGACCCCGTCTATAACAACACGTATAGAGCGATCACTGATAAAACTCGATATGAATCGAGAAAATTCAGTGCCGACTCCAAAAGCAATTAGCTTTGATAGGAGTGCGCCGTGCCACACTCTATCGAACGCCTTGGAAATATCCAGATCCACTACCTTACTTTCACCAAGTCGGTGAATTGATCGACTCCACTGCTCCGAAAGGAACGCCATCAGGTCTCCCGTAGATCGGTTTCTACGGAAGCCATACTGTCGATCGTTGAGAAGGCCATTTGACTCTAAATAATTTACAAAATGGTGATTAACCATACTCTCCATCACTTTCGAGAGCACACTGCAATTGGACGGTAGTTTTCAGGGTTACTAGCCTCACCCTTTTTTGGGATCGGTGTTACATTGGCAATCTTCCAACACGAGGGAAAGACTCCCGCACGGTACGAGAGGTTGAAAAGATTGCGCAATGGACGAGCTAGCGTCGAGGAACACTTATTTAGGACCAGTGCTGAGATTCCATCTGGGCCCGGGGATTTATTTACGTTGAGTTCCGCAAGAACCCTTTTAACTCCTCGAGTTCGAAAAAATATCCGAGGCATAGACGAAGATACATTTTCTATCTGAGCACACCGGGTTGGTGTGCTCAGAAAGGGACGTGGCACGAGCATCCTGATATTCGAATGACGTCTCGAAATTCCTCTAAAAATTCAGTGTTTTGCGGAGCATTTGTGCAACGTTATTTTAAATCGACTAGATTATTTAGAAAACCGAGTTTTTCTTATAAAAATCACCTTGACGCGGAAGCGTTAAAAAAGTGTAATTTTTTTAAAAATGTTACGCATTTTTATGAATATCTATCTGCCTAATTTGCATTATTTTTGTTTAATTTTTTAATGCCGAGTGTACTTCTATCTACCCTAGCGGCAGTGTTGTGATGCCTAGAATCGATTGCACTCAAAAAATTGTATTAAAAACACAACTCGCTGAAGCACACCCGAACCGCTGCATAAAAACAATCATACCATATCTAAAATTCGGAGAGCGTTAACACATTCGGCTAAACTGCGGGAATTGTCATTTACTTTTTCTTAAATAAACTAAAGTTGTTGTTTTAAATCGAATTTTTCAATCGCCAGAACTGACATTTTTTATCATTGTACATAATAAAAAATAAAAAGCGGGAATTTCAGCACATTATTTGTATACGAGAAATTAATGAAATTGAAGCCGAATGTGTTTATATATTTAACAAATTGTACAAAATTTTCCAAAAAAAATCGAAATGTTAAGATTTTTGATTTTAGTCTATACTTAGTAGGGACATAAACACTGTTACACTCGTTTTATGCTGTAAAATATAAAGTACTGAATGTTTTTGGACCAAATATTTTTTAATATATTTATTGATGTATATTGTATCCAAATAGAATCTGCTTATTCGAAATGTCCGCCTTTTGCCTTTATACACGCCTTAAGTCGCACTGGCCAATTGTCAATAGCTGCACGAACCTCGTCCATTGGAAAATTGGCCACAGCTCGAACCAAAGCAGTCTTAAGAGATCCAATGTTGGGGTATCTTTTGTGACAAACCCTGTCCTCTAAAACCGTCCACAACTTGTAATACAATGGACTGATTCAGTCAAATCTGGACTGCCTGAGGGCCATTCTTCAGAGGAAATGAACGCTGGCAAATTGTTTCGAAGCCAGGCCTGGGACGTTTTAGCTTTATGGGCCGGCGCAGAATCCTGCTGGAAAGTCCATAGCTGCTTTTGGAACAGGGAATTGTTAAGAGGCTTCACATCAGCTTCCAAAACGGTTTCTTGGTAAACTATGGCCGATGTTTTGACTCCTTGTTCGCAGAAATGCAGGTCGGTTGCCCCATCGTAAGAGACACCCCACCAAACCATGACTGACGCTGGGTAATGACCCCTTTCCACCCTTGTGATCAGTTCAGATGCTTCCTTAGATGACCGCGCATACACTCTATCATTTTTCTTGTTAAATTTTTCCTGAACGGTAAAATTTTTGTTCATCGGTGAACAAAATTTTTCTGTGCAAGTCATCAGCGTGCTTAACCAAAAGACGTTTGCATTTTATCAATCCTATTTTTTTAAAGCTGCCGTCAATAAATGACCGGTATGTCGTTTGAAAACCCCAAGCCTTTTTTAGTGATTCGACTCATGGACTTTTGCCTGACATTCATCTCACGGGCAATGATTTTCTGTTTTCGGAGCGGATTTCTGTGAATTCTTGATTTAACGGCTTTGATGAAATGCGGTGTTCGAACAGAGCGTGGGCTGCCCGACCGGTGGCGGTCTTTTACATCTCCAGTCTCCTCAAACAGTTTTTTGCATCGGTAGACGAACGTGCGGCTAATCCCTAGTGGCCGGAGCGTTTTAAAAAAATTTCGTTTTTTTCATTTCGAACTTGAACAGCGCTATTACAGCGATGCGGTTCTCATTACCTGACCACTCCATAATGAAAGTTGAAACAATTTTAAAATCCCGTTACAGACTAACGCCATGAGGTTAGCTTTCAAAACCCATATGACATTATCGGGGTATGTTCAGTTCTACTATTGAAATGGGTGTGTTTAAGGTTGTAACAGTATTTATGTCCCTACTAAGTATTTAAACTGACAAAAAAATCAATTCTAAGGAAATGAGTTGTGTGGTTAAGATGGTGGCAAAAAGTTGGACGCCTGCACACGTCCCTTGTCGTACTTTCACACAAATGACCCCTTTGCACTATGGATTAGAACAAATCGAGACTCCTTATGCATTAAATTCACTTAAACTGTGAAGTCCGAAAAATTTCGTATTGGTCTTTTGCACGCTTGCGCTTTACGAGATTTCATTAAAACCAATTTGCTTCAAGCAATCAAGCTGGTAAAAACGTTAAGTTCGGCCAGGCCGAACTGTATACACAGGGCTAGGCCATCACGATAATGCCAGCTATGTCAAATTCATACTTCAGGCCATCGCGATAATGCCAGCTATGTCAAATTCATACTTCAGGTCATCACGATAATGACAGCCATATCAAATTCATACTTCAGGCAATCACGATAATGCCAGCTATGTCAAATTCATACTTCAGGCCATCACTATAATGCCAGCTATGTCAAATTCATACTTCAGGCCATCACGATAATGCCAGCTATGTCAAATTCATACTTCAGGCCATCACGATAATGCCAGCTATGTCAAATTCATACTTCAGGCCATCACGATAATGCCAGCTATGTCAAATTCATACTGATGACAAGCTACCACAAGCATTTGCATCTAAGATTAATAAAATTATTTGAAGTGGAATTCAAACGTAATAATGTGATTGTGGCTGGAAATCACAACCATCTATAGTTCGTCAAATGAGCCATCTTAAAGTGAATATAATGTTTGTTATTGCACCATAAATCGTTTAAATGACAAGGGCATTATTGTTAAACGCTTTAGTGATGGACGAAAACAAAAACTGCAACATTACCTTAAATGAAATCAATCGTCCAAAATGAGCTCAAGGTTAAGCCTTACGTACTCCAAAAGGTATTTGATCTTACACCAAAGCAAAAAAGGATACGCGTACCATATTCGTGCAGCATGCAACTCATTTTGGAAACGTTTGAAGACTTTAGTCAAGGCAAAAGATGGCCATATCGAGCTAAAGCTAATGGATCATAATATTGCTGTTGTAATTTGAAAAAAAAATATTGGTCGTTTGAATAGGTAACAATTTTATCGCCCAAACTTTATAGTCATTATAACCCGATCTCAAGCCTATCATAATCTTTTTAATAAAACTATAGTTGCGTTATCAATTAATTTAAGAGTTTGAGCTCTTTTTTTGATCATAAAGACAGCTTTCAGGGCTCTTATCGTCCCACGGTTCAAAATCATAAATATACAGCCAAATTTGAATTCGCAACGAAATCTGCTTTAATCTGAGTCCATATGTGCTATTGAATGCTGGTTTTGCCTATAAGTCATTTTTGGGACCCTGGGGACTGACCCCAATCTGAAGCAAAACTTTAAAGTGAATCCATGAGTTGGTAGTAAAATTTACTTTCATTAGACTACTCTTACGCCCATATCTTCCATTGGTCCAAACCCAAATTTTAGGCATATTTTGAAAAACCATACGGGCATATTTCAAAATGCAATTTAATAATTTTTGAAAAACTATAGGTGCATGTTCATAGCTAGATCGTTCTTTATATTTACAATGATCACTTATTTAAAGGGTCTCCAATCAATTTTTTGATGTGTGGCAAATTTTCACTCAACAAGGAGAATTTACAACCTAGCCACATCACTTTTAATTCCTCCTACGCAAATGTCGCAAGTTACACAATCGGAAGTTTCTCGAGCCATGTCCCGGATAGATTGGTAGGGATCATTTGGCTAAGAGCATGCACCAATACAATTTGGTTAAAATAAAACACGCCTGATGCTTGGAATCTCTGTGTACTGTGTCCCGTTGATAAAAATGGAGACCGATGAGGAGCTTCAGGCAAGAAAATAACCTGCTGTTGAAGTTGTCCAATATGCTTAAGCAATGCAGTGCATGTACAGGGGACATTCCCTAAGTGTTGGTGAATTAAAAAAACAAACCGAAAATAACAATACTTTTGTCGCAACAACCATATTTATGTTGCTGCTGCAACCATATTTTCCTTTTGAAGTTTGGCAATAATACTATTGGATCATTTTAACAATATGAATATTGCCGCACTCATACTTTTGTCAAAATAAAATTCAAAAAACAATACTATGGTTGCAACGAACATACTTTAATTACAGAGAACATATTTTTATTGTCTTGACCGTATAGTAACCATATCATTTCACTGCGTGTAGTTGAACCCAGTCATACGCTGTACACTTCATGCTATAGCTTAACAATTATAATTAAATTTTCTACAGCACGTGGTATATATTTAGGAATCATAATGTGGTTGTGGACATTTTACTATATGGCTTTATTGATAATATTATAATTGCCGGAACCATACTATGATAATTCAAAGTTTTTAGTTATATGGTTGTCACAACAATTATGTGATGCTCTTCGAATATTGTCACCCTGCCACCATTGTCACCCTCCTGTACCACAATGCTGAACTGGCTAAACTTTAAAATAATTTAATGACACTAAACGTTCAACGAATAAACTTATCGTCCGACCCTCGTAAAAAATGTGACAGTTTCCGTTCTTCTGAATGTGAAAAGAAATTGACATGTGTCACGTTTTATACGATACGAGTGCACATACTCGGAGGGATGTACGCAAGTATAGCTCTAGGTACATATCCAGACAAATTCCATATGTCTGTTGCTATTTTGTACACCATCTTATAATTACATATGTACTGGGAAAACTATCCCTCGATGGCGATTCCCGGCGCTGTTTGCACATTTGCAACAGTTTGTGCAAACCAAGAACGCAACTCTCTGTGGGGAGACGAACTCTTTTCGTTGCCCCCTCGTTTTAAAAGAATAGCAAAGTTAGACTTGTAATTACGACACTACCCTTAGCGTAAGGTAACCCCGAAAATGAACCCTTCTTGACGACATTCTTCAGTTTGGCTTTTGTTTTCTTTCTATTCTTCGTTTTCGTGCAAAAATTACAGCAACTGCCGTTAAAGACATACTCGTAGTGCGCGCACAAAAAGTGGAAATATTGAAAAAAGTATTGAATAACAAAGAAATGAAAGAAAAAAAAATTAAGGGCACTGCACTGAACCGAACGAACTCGGGACAGAAAAGCAAACCACCTATTAAATTTCGAAAGGTTTTCAAGCAAATGCCACTAAGTCAGTCGTCCGTCCGTCGGCCTGTCTGTCTGTTGCACCGATCCGCCAGCCAATCGGCCGCACTGAAAATTGGCATATGTAAGCGAGACTTTCGATCAGTATGGGGACAGACATTGTTTTTGTGAGCAAAACAATAACAACAGCAGCAATAAACACAAAACATGGTCAAGGCAAAAGGCAATTCGGGGTACGTTTAAATAGGGCGTCATTATTGCATTACAATTGCACAGTGGTCCAGACTGTGACACATTTTTTTTCTAAATTTGTTCTGATGTTTGTAACGAACAGAGAGCGGGACTATCCATCGATCCACTCAAAATCACTTACTGAACCGATTGAACGATGTCTGTCCTTCCATCTGCGCATCTGTTGTTGTAATCAATCTACATGTCGTAGCTCAATTAGCCCCGTAGCTCAATTAGCCTCATATAAAGGGTGGTCTAACTAAAATGCACGATATTAATTGTAAATAAAACAAAAAGTTTTAAGAGAATTATCATAATATATTTTATAACTCGTATGGTAGAAGTATTTATGACAATTATGCATGAAACAAAATGCCGGTCAAATGCTTGCCAAGGCTTCAGTGGCATAGCTCTATCCGATGGTCCAAATTTTAAATGACTTAGACATAATGGATTCTGAGACATAATTTTCGAAGAAGTACGGCACAATGACGCCGCCAGCTTAGAAAACGCACTAAACAGTGACTTTTTATGAATACATCGGCTTTTCAACAATCTCTTTGTTCAAATGCGGCAATTCTGCTTCTTAACGAACCCATTGTGGACACCTTCGGTCGATTATGATTGGCCTGTTCAAATTTGGAATAATTTGCACAGAAATGTGCGCGATTTTTTCGCGGCGCTTTTTTAATTTGTATAAGCTTACAAAAGTTTTTCTAATGTTCAGTTCATTAAAAGGTATAATAGAAAATATAGATTTAGCTTATTATATGTGACAGCGCATAGAGAAAGGGACCTAAGGGTAAAAAAATCAATTATCATTTTTTTTCTTTTTTTGATGTGGACAACATCTGAGCATCAAATGAGACCGATCCCATGCCCAAAAGTGCTCCCTCCCAGAGATATGCGCGTTTTATGAAAGTGAAGTCGACAATTCTACACCAAAGATACACGTATTTAAATCTTTAAAATGGCTCTCCTGAACTAAACTGGTTTTTACCCTTAGGTCCCTTTCTATTTTGCGCGTCACATATGCAATTTTTCTCGTTATTTTTACAGTTGTTTTTTCTGCACGATAAGCTTATAAAAAATGCGCTTATGATCTTAAGTTCATAAACAAATCTAAAGTAAACTGTTGTATGTGACCTTCGCGAATTGTTTTGTTGATATTTTGAAATTTATTGTTCTTGACAGTTGTTGTCCGGTCGATTTATCAAAAATATGCTTACCATTCTTTTTCGTTTGAAACTATTATAACAAAAAATAAAAAAATAAATTTCAACAATAGACTTTTTCCGGGAACTTTAGCGCCGGTTGTTAAATTTTATTCCTCTTCTGAATTTTCTGAGTTTTCCACTCCGATTTTCCAATTTTTCTCCATGATATGTCATTCAGAAAAAAAAACCATACAACAGAAAATTATCTTTTGCATTTTTTGATTTTTCGCGTTTATCCGTTGGGATTTTTTACCGACCACCGACAAGTGGATGGTATACTACATTTGTCATTTGCAGCACCACGAAGAATTCCTATATATAATATTGATCGTCGTAAAATTCTAAGACGATCTATCCATGTCCGTCCGTCTGTGTGTCTGTTCTATTTTTTTTCAACAACCAGAATTCCTTTTCCAAATTTGGCAATTATACTGTTGTAGCAATGCCAAAATTTTAAAAACCTCCATTGTTAAGTGTATTTTAAATAATAATGCTAAGATTGCTAGCATTGTTATTTAAAGTTATTGTAGGGACTATATTGTTACCATATCTTGTCTTTGCGTTTACCGATTTGAGGTCCTGCCCCTCTAAAAGCCTCGAATTAAATCCAAACGCACTCAAATTTCTCATGGAACATTACAGGAAATCAAGATCTAACCCTGGTGCATAAGACCATTTTTATATGTCCCCCATGTAGGGCCTTCTCACGAGTTAAGGTCCTGGCCTCATCAAGCCTTGACATTTTGTCGCTTTACAATTCGCACTTTAAATCCGATTTTGCTTAAATATTGCATAAAATGTTCTGAGCGACCAATATCCAAATTTAAGAAAGAGCTGCTATAGAAGTAACGTTTAATGCTGATCTTGCTTAAATTCCGTACGAAGGCGACGAGTCTTCTGTACAACAGATTGCTGCGGGGTATCATATAGTCCGCTCTGTACGACTGTAGGCTTTTTTACTTCTTCTTAAGGTACTGTAGTAAAGTCTAATTATTTTAGTATCCTTTACAATGGAACGGAGAATGTCTACATGGTGTTTAGTTTATCAGCCCTAACACAATGAATTGTTGCTCCGTACACTGAGCCGAAAATACAATGACTTTTTTAACCATGTGCCTGGTTCAATTTTTCATGGTAAATGTTTGATAACGAAGACAAAATAACTTTATATTACGTCAGATGCTCATAAAAAATAGTTGAGTGAACAATTAATAAGGTTGGTTTTTCAAGAGAGAGGCAAAAAATTGTGCGACATAAACAAAAATTTGATGATCATTTGGCTCTGTTGTATCGAAGTTTTTGATCTGCTTTGTGTTCAGAAGTTCAGAATTAAGTTACACGAAGTTGCAACGACTGCGACTGTCTTATCCCCCCACTCTTTTTTCTTTCTTCCTCTGCTCTGAACGTTTGTAATTGCGAGAAAGATCATTAGATAATTTATCTTGCTCTTTTAAAAAACCAGCACCAAATGCAAATGCTAGCTCTACAATCTTCATAGCGCAATATCATTGCTTTTCGCACAGTTCGAAGACTATACACAAAGGATAATTCTCATTAATCATAATGGGATACCCGTATAAATCATTTGATTTGTAGCCGAAGTAATCGTTGCCAGAGACTGCTGAAGAAAAACCTTGGCGGGTGGAAAAACAGCGCACAGCCAATACATTTCACCAATTTTTCAGTTGATTCCGAAAAAGAAACAACAAAAAGGTCTCGAACCAGAATAAAAATTGTTCATATCATAATAATGAAAAAAGACCGAATAAATGTAAACAAATCAATAACAAAATTAATATTAAAAATTGTAACAGTAACTATATTTCTGGTTAAAAGCGGTAACCAATAATTAGGTAACTTAACAATAAAAAAAAATAAAATAAAAATTCTATAACAATCTTCTTAGTTAATAATATGTATTAACAATTTCATTGTTAACTTGAACATGTATTGTTTCAATAAATTAACTATGAAATTTTAATATTAACAATTTTCATGGTTGAAAACAGTGCACAACAATAATTATTTAAACAACTGTAATTATTTTAATAATAACAATTTTAATCGTTAAAAAACTTAACAATGCATTGTTAAAACAACAATTATTATTTTATAATTAACAATTTTCATGGTTAAAAAATGCATGTTAATTTAACTATTATTATTGTTAAATACCAGTCAACAACAAAATATTGAAATTAATCTTATATAACGTAGACTCCAAACCATGTTTATATATGGTTAAGTTTACCTTATATAAGGTTATTTTTCTTCTCAATGTAGATTTCAAACATATTACTGCAAAAGAGGACAAATGTTTTGACCAACTTATTGGCTGTAAGAATCGTAATACGAGGGCAGATCAATAATTCCGTGTTTTAGAACTTCCCTAGTAGTTATGTGAAATGCGTCGTTTTCAATAGTAAAATAGTGGTATACTAACTTTTGTTATGGTCGCACAAGTACAAATGACGCTGAACGTTCTGGATGGCCAATTGAGGTCATTACACCCGAAAATTTCAAAAAAATGTCCCATATGATGGTGTTGGCCGATCGAAGAGTAAGCCATATACATTTTATATAGCAGTGTGGTTTCGATTTTACGTGATCAATAGGTTTTAAGAAAGCGGTCTGCCAGATGAGTGTCTGCAAGATGAGATTACCATTTCATCAAGACAATGTACGGGTGTACACGTGTGCAATCTCAATGGCAAAATTGCATGAATACGTAGGGTTACAAATTTGTACATCATCCAGTGACTATTTCCTATTTGCAAACCTAAAGAAATGGTAGCCTGGATAGAGGCTTATACTTAATAGTTATCGGTTACAAAAAAATACTTTTCTTAATGCTATTTTGAAGAGTCTTGTACATTTGGTTTTTTCCTTTAGACCCGAAATAATAAATAATTATTTATAAATTTATACTTTTTGTTAACAAATGACCTAAGTATTGCAGTTTTGATATCGAGTTTTGGTTATTGAAGCTAAATCTAAAACGCCAGTATTAATTGTAATCCCTTTTCTATAGCTTTAAAAGACATTTACTTTTTATAGTGTACCCAACATTTTAATAAATCGACGCGAAAAGCTGGGTTTGGTTTAAAAATGAAATGTCAACAAAATATTAAACATCAAATTTCAACTAAAACCGTAACCGAACTCCGATTTATTGTTTCAGTTCATGCAAAACATAAGATGTCTTTCAAGGGAAATTTAGCCAGCGGTCAGTGTTACCACTGTGCATTGCCGTGCATACGTTAAAGTTTGAACGTAAATGAACTAAAGATATGTTGAATATAGAAAAAACTGCAACATAAAGTTTTGTAATGTTCAATTACAGTGTAAGAGTAGTTGTGCGTATATGAAGCAACACACATATTTAAGCAAAAATAAAAATACCTTTAAAATAATAGCATGAACTACTCGAGTACGAGGATGGATCGAAAAATTCTAGGTGTAAAAAAACAGCATTTTAATATTTTGAATCAGACAAATACCAATGTTGATTGTGGAAAGGAAAATAATTTCATGGTCCATTTTACACTTAGAATTTTATACTGAAATCAATTATTGTCATCTATTTTACGATGATCGATTGGCAAACTCGCTTTTGAGTTTTGGATACCGTTCCCTAATGTAAGTCAGCCCCATTCTTGCCATCGTAGAAATTAGGAAAACCTTTTCCTAATTTTGAATTATAAACAGATTTAACAAGTAGGACAGGGCCGACTTTATAATACCCTACAATAATCTGGTATGCTGGAGGCTTCTTGCCATGCCCAGAATACAGGGTGGCTGATAAATATTGCTACATTAGGAATTTAAATAACTTTTTTTTATCGGTGTATGGAATTCATTTTTCTTTTATTCATGATAGAGCTCATTCAACTTTATTTAATATAGCTTAATTAGTTTTAAAAATAATGGAATTTAAATGCCCTTCCTTGCTCGTTAATGCATGAGCGGCATCTTAGCAAAAAGTTGTTCATTACTGCATGCAGATTTGCGACAGGAATAGCCGAATTTTTTTCTCGAATGGATTGCTTTAGTTCATTTAAATGGGTTGGGTTTGCTTTGTAGACTTTCCGTTTGCAATAACCCTACAAGTAAACGTCAGGTGCAGTAAGGTCAGGCGACCTGGGGGGGGGGGGGGGCAACGGAATGTGGAGTTTCTGGATATCAGCTTATTGGGAAACTTTCGTCGCAATACTGTCATCACAGGCCGGGCTATGTGAGGAGTTGCACCATATAGAGTTGAAAGAAATTCTCATTCGGCGTAATTCTGGATAGAAAAACTCTCTCAACATGCTCAAGCAACGGTCTTCAGTAGCCGTAACGGTGTAAGCGTTTTCGTCGAAGTAGTAGGGCCCGACAATACGGCGTGATGAAATTGCTCACCACATTGTGACACGAAGTGGAGTATCTGTGGGTTGGAAGCACTTCATATTCGACTTATTTTGTTTGTTTATGTTGCCGTTTCAATCAAAATGGGCCTCGTCAGGCATGAAAAGACAGTTCAACATATTTCCGTCCTCTTCCAACATTTGATGGATCTTTGATGAAAAATTTCAAGCGAATCGGGAAGTCCGCTGCTTTCAGTTTGTTGGCCATTTGAATTTTATATGGGAATAAGTCCAAATCGTTGTTCATAATTGACTGCAATGACTATCTGCTTATAACCATTTGAGCAGATAAGCTTCTTGTGGAAACCCTTGGATTGTTTTGTCTGGCAGCAGCGATTGTTTTCTTCGTCCGAACTGAAGGGTGTCGATGGGAGGTCTTCTGTTGACTGTCCGATGCTCGGCAAAATTGTAAACAAGTCTCATTATGGTCCATCTACTGGCAGGACTGCTGCCAAACGTGTGCCCATACTCTTATTGAACCGAAACTGCGGACTTCAGTGCGTGATAGCGACAGACAATCCAAATTTTGATTTAGTGTCCCAGTTATTCATTTTTCTTATATCCAAAAATCAAACTGCAGAAAAAAATTAGCCAGATTCATTAAATAACAAAAATGTATTACATTTTTTTTTGGTAGCGGCTTTCATCAGCCACCCTTTCTGTATAAGCGATATTAAATTTAAAAATGTGGTTTCTAGGACGGCAGGACCTTAAATCGAAAGGGGCATTTTCAATATAAAAAACATAGACTGATATTGTCCCGGGTTGTTATAGGAGATATCCTTAATTGAAACAAGATCGGAATAAAAATGCCGCGTATAGGGCCTTTTTCTCTATAAGTATAAAAAATGTATAGTTTCCAAACTTTTTTTCTAATGTATATAGAAAAATTTCCTGGAATCAAGTTTTGTCAGGGCTGTAGAGTTTTGCAAAAATCGGTAGGCTCTAGACTCCGACCCTATCCTCCGATTTACAACTCTAAATCCTGATAATGGACAGCAAAAACCCACATGTGCTTCAAGAGACACAATTGCATCCGCATATTTTGTTTATTGACAAAACCACTCAGGCTGAATGAGCTTTAGCGCTGAAGATGATTTTTCGATGAAATTCTGGATTTTCGTGAAACTCTAGCAAAGACTTAGAATTTCGGTAGTAATTTTGAATTATTTCCAAACGTTGCTCGTAATTGAACTTTACCTGACACTGAAAGATCATGTTTGAGGGCGCGTTTATCGTACATAAAGATACGAAATGTGTATGTCCATTTCGGAAAACCCTCTATAATAAATAGAAACAAAAACATTTAAGTGTTCTTAATTCAAATACAAAACTTCTCTAAAGCAAGTGTATTTATCTACTTTTGAAAAAAAAAAAAATTACTGAAGATGATTCTGGATTTCCGTGAAACTTTGCTAGAGCCACAGACTCAGAATTTCGTTGTAATTTTGAATGATTTTCCAAACGTTGCTCGTAAGTGAAATTTATCATATTGAAAATGTTGACTTCGACTAACGTTTTGACACGGAAAGATCATTAAAAATGTTTTAGGGTGCGTAAACATAAAGATGCGAAATGTGCATGTTCACTTCGGAAAACCCTGTATACATTTTGTAAAGAAAAAGAAAAGGAAGTATTTAAGTGTTCTTAATTCACTGAAAGCCAAAGCGTTTGTAATAGATATCGCTCTAAAATGTCGACTGACTGACTCTAGGAAAACTATGTAAATTTTTATTTTTTTTGTTGAAATACAGTTTTGATTTTGGCCTCTAAAAGGCAACAATGTTTCCCTGTTTCAATTTGTAATCATTGTCGTTTATTCTTGATGAGTATTTTCGAGGTTAGTCGATCAAAGGTTAGTAGTCGATCCAGGTTATTAAAATAGAAGCAACGTAACATAGATTTAAGACCCACCTTTAAGGGTACCGATCGATTCAGAATCGCCAGTTGATGCAATTAAACGATACGAACAAAAAACACATATTGTTGAGGTGACTGCCCCTGGCCGAAGTGTTTGTTTCGGGTCAATCCGGTGCATATAGCCGGCAGTCGCGGGTTACGAGAAAATCAACTGTTACCTCACTGACTTAGCACGTTTTTTCACTGCGAGGAATATGAAAATACCCGCCTCCAAATCATCAGCCACACTGTTTACCCCAAAACCCTCGGGGTCACATTGGAGAGCCTTTTTCAATCCTCTCCACATGCTACAGCTATCTGCGATAAGCTCAAAAGTAGGAACAAGGTCCTCAAGTCACTTGCCGGCAGTACTTGGGGAGCCGACAAAGAAACCTTTTTGATCTCTTACAAAGCGATAGGTCGGCCTGTAGCAAACTACGCAGCACCTGTATGGTCGGCGAACGTGAGTACGACGCAGTGGAAGAAAATTCAGACTTGTCAGAATGCCGCCCTCAGAACATCAACATGCTCGAGGTGCATGTAACCTCAATCATTCGGTTGGCAAAAAATTCGGTTGTGTGTATATTTAAAGATTTGTCAGATGGATAATGGAAAAATTACATCCGAGTTTCTATCTGATTCTGAAATCTTTGAAATGGTACAAATTCCAGAGAGTCTTGGATATAAATACGGCTAAAGCTTATATCTTTGCATAGGGTGATCCATATGTGACAGCGCATAGAGAAGGGGACCTAAGGGTAAAAAAAAAAAAACAATTTTCACTTTTTTTTTGATGTGGACAACATCTGAGCATCGAATAAGACCGATCCCATGCCCCAAAAGTGTTCCCTCCCAGAGATATGTGCGTTTTATGAGAGAGATGGTACACCAAAGATACACGTATTTTTGGTGGTTTTTACCCTTAGGTCCCTTTATTTTTTGCGCGTCACATATAAACGGTTTTTTTTGCAGAACAAAAAAAATAAATAAAAATTCAAATCAAGTGTGGAATCTTTATTGGTAATTTAAAAGGACATTTTATGGCATTTATTTTGTAAATATAACTTCCTTAAAATGTTGCCCGCAACTACGCCTCAGGGTTTTCATTCTGAGAGTCCACTTTTAGATGACTCGTTCGAGCATTTCGATCGGTATGGCTTAAATGACACGCGTAATGTTGGCTTTCAAAACCTAAATCTTAGCTGGATTGTCAGCATAGACTTTGGACTTTACGTAACCCCAAAGAAAAAATCCTTAAGGTGTGATATCACTCGATCTAGGCGGCCAACTCAATAGATCCATTGTTTGAGCAGCTGTATGGCAAGTGGTACGGTCCTGTTGAAACCAAGTGTCGTCAGGATTACGGGCTTCAATTTCAGGTACCATAAAGATCGATATCATGGTGCAATAGGGAGCACCATTCACGGTTACGTTCCGGCCATCATCATTTTCAAAAAAATATGCACCGATGATTCCACCAGCTAATAAACCCAGTGGTTTTCTCTGGGTATAATGGCACCTGTAAAACGTCTTTTTGTTGCTCTTCAGCTCAACTGCGGCAATTTTTTTTATTGACTTTGCCGTTGAGCCGGAAATGGGCCTCATCACTGAACAAAATTTTGTTCAGTGATGTTTTTGTTGACTTTTTTAAATTAACCTTTGTTGTACTTTACTACGGTTATAACGAACTAAGGATATAACGAATTAAAATCTGGGTCCTAGGAGTTCGTTATAAATAACATTATTTTCGCCGTTTCACTTAATTTGACCCATTTGAAATTTTCAGATAAATTTAAAAATAGCCTGGGTAAAAAACTAAAGGCTCTTCAAGGGACCTAAGAAGCTGTTCCATTGGCTTTTTTGCACATTTGTAAATCATTGTGATTTCACCTTATTCCACTTAAACTTTTCTACTATTATTCAAAATATTTTTGTACTAACCGCCCTCGTAAGAGTACTCGTATATTGCACCAACGTCCTCGTTTTTGTTGGTATTATTCGCTTTGGGCATTTGTTGTTGCATAAATAGATTTGACTGCGTCGCAGCTAATCACATGTGCAGCCGAATTGTCGTGCGAAGTTTTATTTGGCGGTGGTGGTGTCGTTGGTGCGCATGCGCAAAGAGCAGATGTCACTTTCGGCGGCACTAAGCGAAGCCAGCCAGCTACCACCACTCATCGCTCCCTCACACAGTGCACAATTGCTAGAAGTTCCTTTCTTGTTGTAGCGTGGCTGTTGTTTGCTGCTTTATTGTTTCAATAAAGCCGGTGAATGAGAATAGGGCGAGCGATCGTAGTTAAAGCTGCAACCTCTTAATGTTGTCGCTGTTGTAACGAGCTATTGTTGCCTGTTAATCGCCGAATAGGGGACAAACCCGTACACACATACACGCGCGGTACGGTGCACTAATAACGTCGGCTGTCCTTCTTTTGTCCCGGCCATAAAAAAGGTGACAATAGTCAATCGAAAATAATAAATGGATTTTCATCATGTACTCGTATAAGCAACATTTTCCAAAAATACTCGTACATGCACTGCCCAGCCTGGTCCCTGCTGCAGTAATTACCAGTGTGTTGCGGAATTGTATGTGTGGATGTGTCAAGGGACAAACTCACAGCTAGGACTAAAGACGGGGAGGGGGCTTAAGTCACGTGTCATTGGCTTGTTTTGTAAGAAGACTGTCCTACCGATCAAAAGAATCGATATACGCCAGCATTTTAAGTTCGATTCATTTCATCGAACAGCAACAACCACTGGCTTCGGCGCTAATCACTCAGCGTTGTCATAAAACTCGAGCTGCGTTTATGACGTTACGGGATGTTTTTTTTTTATCGAATCTGTGAAATTTTCTAATTGCTTGTATTGCCTAATCGGGGGAAAATTTAAATTTTCAATAATTGACAAGGTGCGTTGATATATTTTATTTATTCTTTAAAACTAGGGATTGTCATAACGTTCCTCGTCCACTCTTATGAGCTGTAGACAGATAGACAATTCTTTAAAGTAGAGACAGAAGGCTTTCATGTGAAATTATTTAAAATAATTTAATAAAAACGAGTGGACAAACTAAGTTTGGCCGGGCCGAAGCTTATATACAGTAAGCGTCATAAGAAAGTTTACACCCACTACTTACGCGTTTATCGTTATATTTTACACATTTTCAAAATGATAAAGTCTACCATGTTTTGAAAGAAGAAAGTTTTATTGAGTAACACTTGTTTAAAAAAGCAAAAGCGTCCATATTTTTACAAAACCAAAAAAAAGTATACAAAGGGATAATTTCACGCGTCAAAAGAAAGTCTATGCAAAATTATTGACAAAAAATGATGTTAGTTTTTGGTTAATTTTCGTTTTGAATTTTAAACATCTTGTCAACCTTCTTGGCATTGATTCGATCAGTTGTGCAGTAACTTCGGGAGGAATGTTGAAGCATTCATAAATTATAACTGAGTCCATAATATTCATTTGGTAATTGTCTTTTTACTGATTTGGTGATCGAGACTCTCCCACAAATGTTCAATGAGATGAGGGTCAGGCTATTGTAGGCGATGATCCAGCATTTTGGACACAGTATACAGCAACCATTCTTTGACAACTGTAAAAGTGTGCTGTGGGTAATTTTCTCGCAATGACTTAATTTCTCAACACTAGGACGCAAATTATTTTTTAAACTGTTGAGGTAATCGATTGTATTGTTGTTACCTTCTATAGAAGTTGTATTACCCACTCTATTGGCCGCCATCTTAAATTTGCTTTCAGAAAGATATGTCCGTACTTTCATAATTTTTAGCGTCCTCAGGTTAACACTAGAAACATACGTTCTTTTCTAAGCACTCGACTATCTAAACCATTAGCATCGAGTGCTCGACGTATAGTACTGGCATTTCGGATTTGTTTGAACTTTTCGACATCGCTTTTGCGATTTTACTAGCACTTTAAGATGGGTTTGCTTCGCACTTCTTACAATGAACTGAACCTTAGTAGCATTTTAGTTTTGAGGTCTTCTAATTCTGGAAAGATTCTCCAATTTTCCGAACTTCTTTTATTTTTCTATAATAACGCGTGATCCATTTCGAGGTTCCCTACTTTTTTAACCAAAAAAAACACATAAAATTCAAATGTTTATTATCATTTGAATGAACATTCTTTGGTAATTATTTTTTAAAGATTATGTCTTTCAAATGTTGGCCGCGGCTACGTCTTAGATGGTCCTCCGTTGAGTCCAATTTTCGATGACTTGTTCGAGCATTTCGACTGGTAACTGGCGAATGACACGCGTGATGTTTTGCTCCAAGGCCTTAATCGAAGCGGGTTTGTCCGCATAAACTTTAGACTTTACATATCCCCACAAGAAAAAGTCTAACGGTGTGATATCACACGATCTTGGTGGTCATAAGACCGGCTTAAAACGTGAAATTATCTGCTCACCGAAGTGTTCTCTCAATAAATCCATTGATTAATGCGATGTGTGGGAAGTGGCGCCGTCTTGTTGAAACCAAATGTCGCCGAGATCAAGAGCTTCAATTCCAGGCATCAAATGGTCGGTTATCATGGCACGATAACGGTCGCCATTGACGGTTACGTTTTCACCGGCATCATTTTTGAAGAAATATTGAGCGATGATTCCACCGGCCCACAAATTACACAAACCTTTGTTTTTACTGGATGAAGTGGCAGCTCTTAAACCTCTACCGGTTGCTCTTCATCCCAAATGCGGCAGAAATGGGCCTCATCGCTGAACAAAATTTGGCTCGAAAACGTCGGATCTTCTTGGAACTTTTCATAGAGCGAAGCGATGTCGCTTGGGAACGTCGGGCGGCTTCAGTTCTTGCACAAGCTGTATTTTGTACGCTTTCAATTTAAGATCTCGACGAAAAATACGACAAGTCGTTCCATACGTCAGTCCGAGTTGCTGCGAACGGCGCCGAATCGATTCTCCACTGTCTTGGTGTACATTCTCAGCTACGGCTACGTATGCAAAATTTTCCGTGTATCAACAGATAGTTTTTAGGCATTTTTTCACATTATGCTTTAAGCTTAGAAACTCTTTCAGGATCCGATCTCGACGGCAATTATACCAAAAATGAGCATTTACATATTCACAAATATTCAGTCGAAACAAATACACAAATTGCAGTATTTTTGTTGTAAGAAAAAGAACCTACAATACCCAGAGGACTATAAATAGACTTATATGTGACAGCGCATAGAGAAAGGGACCTAAGGGTAAAAAAAATCAATTTTCACTTTTTTTGATGTGGACAACATCTGAGCATCGAATGAGACCGATCCCATGCCCCAAAAGTGATCCCTCCCTGAGATATGCGCGTTTTATGAAAGTGATGGTACACCAAAGATACACGTATTTAAATCTTTAAAATGGCTCTACTGAACTAAACTGGTTTTTACCCTTAGGTTCCTTTCTGTTTTTTCTCTTCCTCTCAATTCTTTTGTTTTTGTAAATGTGCTGAGGTTTTTATTTTTATTTAAAAAACTTAAAGACAGTGAAAATAATACTCATCAATAAATGAGGTTTTGTGTGGTGCGTTTTAGATTAAAGTCATAAAACTGTTTCAACAGTGTTGTATGTGAAGGTACAAAATTTCTTTTGACGCACACTGTACCCCTGATCATTGTTTTCGGTCCAATTTGAAAATGTTTCAAGTATCGTTTCAGTGCGCACTTTTCTATCAAAATGTGTTTTCGACATCATATAAACCGACTACTATCGTCATATCGGTATAAGTTCATGAGATATGCCAAATATTGTAAATATTAACTTACATTATGTGAACACTTCGTAACGATCGTACTTGTTGATAGTGGCAATGTAAAAGCAATAAACCTTCAAAAAAAACACAAATATAGTTATTTTTCCGGAGGTAGTTTTAGTCCTTGTGGGGCGTTTCAGAGCATCAACATTTGTTTGGCCTAATTTAAGCCACCTAAAAGTGCGACCTGTTTTTTTAAGGACAATATAATGTCACGGACAAAAGTTTCGAAATTAAAAATGGCAGACTCAGTTGAGATCGTGCATCCGCCTCAATTCGTATTTGGCGCGAAGTGATAGCAACGTCCCTGACGTCTGTCCCGCTTGAGGGAACCCATGCTGCACCTGTTCACTTACCCGGGCAAGCCCACTCAGCTGACTCCAGGTCTCTTTACACGCATCCAGTACAAATGGCGCGTTTCCTTCACATGGACGTCGAAGCAGATCTCCAAGACCAAGACTTACAATACTACGACAACAACACAAAATATTTTTTTTATAATTGTTCTTTATTTGCAATCTGTCAGTGTAACAATAAGCACATTTTATGAATATATAAATTAACATATTCGGTTGCAATGTACACAACTTACTACACTTAAGTATTAAAAGTGAATGGATATATTTAGATTTTTAAGTTTACAAACAACATTTCCACTTAGCGTCTAAATGGCTAAGAAACTGACGCTGAGCGTTCCAGCACTCTTAAATAAAAAAAAAACTAAAGTCAATGCCAGAATGCCAAAACATCAGAAGATTGTAATATTTAGTGTAAATTGCGTTACAAGACAAAGAAATATATTTAACAAGGAAGACTTCGAAAAACTTCTGCTAAAGCAGACAATCACAATAAGTTATGGTCAACTCGGAACAGTTGTAAGTCTTCCGCAGCGCTGAACATTTTGACTAGTGGTAAAAACCCTTCAATTCCGTTGGTCCGATGAAAAAAACAACAAAATCGCATATTATTTGTAGCTAAGCTATTTTTTTTGCTAACAATGGAAAAACATTTCCTGTATGAACCATAAATTAAGAACTTAGTTTCCATTCGACAAAAAAAAACTTTAATCATGGAGGTTTTTCCACCTTTTTTTCAAAAATGACCCTACATTTTTGTCCATCCCAAATCAATGGATTTTTTTTATGTTTTATAAGGAGATATAAATAGAACAAAAATGAACTAACATACATTTGGGCATTGAAAAATAATTTTATGTGACCCTATTTTATTGTCCCTAACTGTATATGTGACAGCGCATAAAGAAAGGGGCCTAAGGGTAAAAAAATCTATTTTCACTTTTTTTATACCCTCCACCATACAATGGAGGGTACATTAGTTTTGTCATTCTGTCTGTAACACCTTGAAATAATCATCGGAAACCCAACAAAGTATATATATTCTTGATCCTCGTAAAATTCTAAGACGATCTAGCCATGATGTCCGGCTGTGCGTCTGTTCAAAACAAGATAGAGCCTGCATGAAAACAGCTAGGGAGCTGAAATTTGGCACAAACATGTGTAGTAGGGGTATTCTATTATGACTTTTTTTTTTAAATTTACATGGCTGTACACGATGAGAAACATTAAAAAAATCATAACTGCGTTTTTAGTTTTTTATTTCATTCAAAAAAGTTCACGCACCAAACGATTTTAAAATTTACATGCGCATATACACTGTAATGTTTTAATGTTTCTCATCGTGTACAGCCATGTAAATTTAAAAAAAAAAAATAATAGAATACCCCTAGTGTATATGCGCATGTAAATTTGAAAATCGTTTGGTGCGTGAACTTTTTTGAATGAAATAAAAAACTAAAAAATTATTAAATTTAATTTAATTAATTAAATTTTTTTAATGTTTCTCATCGTGAATGGGCATGTAAAACATAGGTTAAAAAATAGAATACCCCTAATGTGTAGTTAACCTGGCATGGTTGGTATTGAAAATGGGCTATCTAGCTCTACGGGAAGTTAGTGTTGGAAACCATCAACCGACACTACCGCATAAAAATTATTTTTTTTATTTGGAAATATCCGTCCAGTTTCTTAAGCAAAATCTCTGAAATTTTGCAAATAATAATCTCTATATAGGCGCAATCATCTATGTAAAAATGGTTTCGATTGGGCCACCATTTCTTGTACCTCCCATACAAACGGCCTTATGGGCCTTGAGAAATAATATGACTATAACTCACCACAAACTTGACCTATCGAAATGAAATTTTACACATCAAAATTTCTATATACAACACACTTCTACGCTGAATTCGGTTGAGATCGGAAAAGTCCTACTGGTACCTGCCACACTAACGGTCTCATCGGCCTTGAAAAATAATATGACAATAACTCACCACACACTTTACCAATCGAGACGAAATTTTCGGCATAAAGATTTTTGTATAGAACACACCTCTGCGCCTCTGTTGAGATCGGAAAAGTCCTACTGGTACCTCCCACACAAACGGTCTCATGGGCTTTGAGAAATAATATGACGATAACTCACCACAAGCTTGACCTATCGAAAAGAAATTTTACACATAAAGATTTCTATATAGAACACACTTCCGCACCAAATTTGGTTTTATTTGGGAATCTGGTGGAGGACATCCAAAGTTCGACACAGCCAAACTTAACATTTTTTACTTGTTTTTTTTTTTTGATGTGGACAACATCTGAGCTTCGAATGAGACCGCGCATATCCCAGAGATATGCGCGTTTTATGAAAGTGATCGTACACCAAAGATACACGTATTTAAATCTCCTGAACAAAACTGTTTTTTTACCGTTAAGTGCCTTTCTATTTGCGCGTCACATCTCTCGTTAGCTGTGTGGCGTGTGGCACCGTTCTGTTGAAACCACATATCGCCCACATCCATATCTTCCAATTCGGGCCATAAAAAGTTCGTTATCATCTCACGATAGCGAACACCATTCACAGTAACTGCCTGACCGGCCTCATTTTGGAAAAAAATACGGCGCGATCAGTGCCGGATTAAACCAACTGGGGGCCGTAGGCCATTTAAATTTTGGGGCCCCCTTTTTTTCATAATAGTAAAATTATTCTTTATTTATTTATTTATAGAATTTAAACGGCTTATTCATATCATTTAAAGATTGTAAACACAATAAAACAATCAAAATAGTTTTTTTTCTGACAAATTATATATTGTTTTATTTTACATAATTAACGGTTTAGTAATTCATAAAATAATCTTTGGACATCTCTTTTACATATGAAAACGACGTTCATCTTTAAAAAACTTTTCTCCTACATTTCAGATAACTAAAATCATTATTGACATCTTCAAAATAAATTTGACGAAGAAAATCCGATTCAATGGACATCAGACTTAGCATGTCCAATCGTTTTTGACTCATAACACTTCTTTGCTCGTTTTTTATGCGTTTCAACTTTGAAAAAGAGCGCTCTGTTGTACAATTTGTAATCATGAGAGTTGAAAAAAATGCGAAGAGCAATGTCAACGTTTAGCAAAACAGTTTCAAGATTATCTCGAATCAAATTTTCGTAGAGTTCAGAGTGAGTGAACTTAGGTTTTGATGGTAATTTTGATTTGAGAAAATCGTGACACTGTTTAAGTTCAGGATAAAAATCTTCCAAATCGTCAGGGTATAAGAAAACTAAACCGAAAATTTTTTCGCGGTACTCATTTTCTGTCAAACTAAAGTCAGCCTAAAATTAAAATCTTTTCGAAACCTCTAAGTAAACTCGTCCGTTGATTTCGATCGATTTTCGATCTTGAGTGTATCGATAATTACAAGAAAACCGTTGCCACGAAAATAGTGTCGCGGATTTCTGAAGCATTCCCATCGTTTGGCTGTCTTGTTCTTCGTCGAACTTGCGATGCAACATTCGCATAATCCGTCTCAGGTAAAATTGATCTGGCTTTGTTTTCAAACACCTCGAATTTATCTCTCATCTAACAAATTTTCTAGTGACGAGTATATCAACGCGCATGTTTCCAGATCAATCTCTTCAGGCTGCAATGCTTTGATCGTTGCCCGAAAGTTATTTAAAAATATCGCTCCACAAAACAAGCATAACAACGAATTCGAAGGTTTGAATTTTATCCGCGATACATCCAGCATCGATACTTTTTGAAAAAATACTGTTTTGAGAATACTGGGGGGCGGGGGAGAATACTGTGAGAATTTTATTTTTTTATGATCCCTACAATATAAGTATGATTCAAATGAACCATCACAACCATATTGTGATCCTTACAACAAAAGTATGATTTACACATAACCATACTATGATCCCCACAACCATAGTATGATTCACATTCAACCATACTATGACCTCCACAACCATATTATGATCCTCCCAACCATAGTATGTTTCACATACAACCAAAGTATGATTCATACGTTACCATGTTATGATCCCTTCAACCATAGTATGATCACAAATATAATTATACTATGATCGCCAATATTATTTATTAGAATTGGGTTAAGTTGTCAACAATAGATTTGAATTATGAAAATTATTTAAAAATACACTTAATTCAAAATTAAAGAAGTGATTTATTTAACAGTAAAAAAAATTAGTTTAAAAAAACATAAGCGTTTTTGTTAAAAATATTTCAGTTAAACAAAGCAAAAGCAGTTTGTTTGAAAATTTTTAATATCCATATAAAAAGTACTATCGTACAATTGCATTAGATCCGCAACAACAACATTGTTCTAAAAAGCATTTTTAAATGAGGAAAAAATACAATCCCCAAATATATTAACCCAAATAGTAATACTTTTGTCGCACCAACCATATTAATATTGTTACTACAACCATATTTTCTTTATTAAATTTGGCAACAATACTATTGTTGCATTTCAACAAAATTAATATTGCGGCAATAATACTATTGTTAAAATTAAATTCAGTAAACAATACTAAGGTTGCGACGAACATACTTTTATTGCGGAGAACATATTATTATTGCCGTGACAATAAAGTAACCATGTTTTTTCTCTGCGTGTGGGTAATCCAGCTCTGGGCTCGATGATGCCGCTAGCCCATAAACCGCACCAAACAGTCACTCTTTGGGGGTGTATTGTTTTTCGACAATTATTCTTGGATAATCATTCGCCCAAATGGGCCCAATTCTGCTTATTGACGAATCCACGGAAGTGAAAAGGTGCCTCATCACTGAAGATGATTTTCTTCGAAAATTGATCATCCACTGTTGCCTTACCTTAACGCGGTGCTCGCTTGTGTATCTTTCCATGGTTCAAATTGAGGTAGTCTGAAATTGGTAAATACGAGTATCCAATGAAATGCAGGAAAAATATTTGACGTTTAGGTGTGGTTCACATTCAACGTCGGCCCTTAAAATTTAACCACCCTTTATATGGGCTTCGAGATATTGCAAACAGAATGACAAAATAAATATGCTGTCCCTGAGTTTAAAACAAGTAAATACTTTGATAAGTTTGATAGGGCTGAATCTTATATACCCTCAAATATAAATTCGACATAGAAGTCCAAAAACTTTTTATTCTTGTGCTGCTCTAAATAAAATTTTAAAATTTAAACAATACCAAGTTTAATTGCCACCAGGCCTTTAAAACAGAAATAAGACCACCAACACAGATTGTCTTCGATTTGCACGAATTGAAAGTGAATATTTTTCACAATAAAGAAAAGAAAGAAAACAGCCATGCAAAACATGAAGATTAACCAAATCTAAAGAAACCAGAAGCGATTTGCCTTAGATCTCTCCCTCTACGTATGATAATTTTTCGTTTCTTTTCTTTCGTAAATTTAAATTTTGCGCACACGCACACAGAAAGGCCGTCCGACGACACTTAATGGCACAAATCCCCACCGGAGTTTTAACCCAATTTGAAATGCCTGCATACCTTTCGAAATCAATCTAATTCTCATAATTTAAACTGGGACAGCAACAACAAATAAGTATCAGTGATTGCCCGGCCGTAAAATGTAACGATAATAATCCCTTTTCTCAAAAGCGGCGTCGATCTCTCTCCTTCTCTCTCTTGCTCTCTTAAAGTACTAGAATGCTCTACTTGTATGCAAAAACAAAGACTAAGTGAAAGAATAGCAAGCACAACATTGAGAATATTTGAAATGTCTTTTTTGCTGTTACCTGTGCAAGAGTAGTGCGGCCGGCGAGAAGTCCCCATTCTCCGGTAACGATCGATTCCAGTTTTCTAGATTTGGGACAAACAGACACAGTCGCAGAAATACAACACACAGACACGTACTCTCAGCTATTTATGCAACAGATTAACTATTTTTCAGATTTCATGTTTGCGATTTATTTTCTTCTTTCGCCGCTGCTCTGGATTTCTGTGTTTCTTGTTTTTGCATTCTTTTGAGCTCTCTTTGAAAAATACGAAAATACTCCACAACAAAAGATATTTTTTAGCGATTTCAAATTTGAACATACGATACACACATCCAGACCTGAGGAAGCGGCAGAGGAAGGAAGATACAAAGATTCAACAAGAATCTCAGCCGATCTTCTCTGGCGGACATCATATATGCTCGGCCATTATTTTTAAGAGTATTTTTTCCTTTTGTTCGGCTTTGAAAGACGACGTCGATGGCGGCTTTTGTTTGAAAATTCCAGGAATAACCTTAAGCAAGTTATTGGTCCCGCAAAAGGACAAGCAGAGAATTGCTTGAAAAAAACATTTAAGGCTGTTTCGGGCCAACACTAATGGCTGTGGCGGGCCATAGTTCGCAAATACATAAAACTTCATCTCGCCAGTTCCCTCCTTGTAGTGATATTTTTATAGTTAGAGAAAATCAGAACTTATCTTGTTTTGAAAATTGACAAAGCTAAAAGATTTCGATCTTTTAAAAAAGTAAAAAAAAAAACAAAACAAAATGACTTTTTGAGCTCGATATTTTATACGGTTTAATGTCGCAATCAAAAATGGCTTGTGTAGAATTTAAGTTCAAACAAGTAAAAACTTGATCAAGTTCGGACTGGCTGAACCTTTTAAACTTGCCACCGGGAATACGCTATTGGTTTGGCCAGCTTTTTGGGACCCTTTGGGGGTAATCGATATACATACGAGGGCGACCGCAAAAGTAACTGGCCTGACATAAAACGAACCGTTTTTTTGGAATTATTATTATTTATTTTGCAACATAATCCCAATACACTTCATCAAACGTTTTTCAATTCCATCCGAAAAAGAAGATTTTTCAAGACCTTCAAAATATGACTCAGTTTCAGCAATAACCTCGCTATTGGACGAAAATTTTTTGCCACCGAGAAACTTTTTTAAATTTGGAAACAAGAAATAATCGGAAGGAGCTAAATCTGGACTATATGGTGGATGCGGAGCAATTTCAAATCGTAATTCGGCCAGTTTTTGTTGAGTTAAAAATGCAGTGTGTGAAGGAGCATTATCTTGATGAAAAAAAGAACTTTTTTTTCTGAATGCGGTCGTTTTATCTCGATTTCTTTACTCAACTGATCCAATAATGCACAATAATATTCACTATTTATAGTTTTTCCTTTCTCAAGATAACCAATAAATATTATACCCCTTGCATCCCAAAATACTGTGGCCATTACTTTTCCTGCTGACTTAACAGATTTCGCCTTCTTGGGACCACTTTTACCAGCTTGACTGTTTTTTGCATTCTGGGATGTAGTGATGGATCCACGTTTCATCAACAGCTATGAATCGGCGCAAGAACTCTATTGGATTACGCTGATAAATCACTAAAAGCTCCTCGGAATTGGTCCAACGGACAATTTTTTGGGGCAAAGTCAACAAACGCGGCACCCATCTTGCGGATAGCTTTTTCATGTGGAGTTCATCATGTAAAATACTCCAAACTTGTTTTTCGTGTATTTTAACAATATCAGCAAGTTCTCTGAGCTTTATTCGTCTACCTTTAGTCACTTCATTAAATATTTTTCTAACGTTTTCAATAGTAGTAGCAGTTTTCGGTCTTCCAGAGCGTTGTTCATCTTCCGTACTTGAGCGACCTATATTAAATTGTTGAACCCAAGATTTTACGGTGGAGTATGATGGTGCATTATCACCATGAACAGAATCTAATTCATCTTTGATTAATTGTGGCGTATAACCTTTCATATAAAAGTATTTAATAACCGCACGAAACTCTTTATTTTCCATTTTTCAAAAATTATAATACTTGTTTACTTCAATCACCTGTAACAAAGAAAATAATCATTAAATATTTCGGAAATTTTGACAGATGGCTTATAAAAGATTGCTTTTAAAAAACAAAAAAAAAAGTTGCTAGTAAAACAGAAAATGTGCCAGGCCAGTAAGTTTTGCGGTCACCCTCGAATGTATTTGTAACAAAATTTGCTTTCATATGTCAATTTTGGGCGCAGTGGTGCGATGGAAGTGTCCTCGACTATCGGGCCAGTCAACCCAAGTTCAACCCCGGGTAAGAACATCTTTCAATTTTTCAGCGGCGGGTTTTCACCTCGTAAATGCCGGTGTCTTTACGAGTAAGAGATTCTTCTCTATAAAAAAAATGCATTAGCCTTTTAGAGGTGGTGTTTAACAGTAGGTCCCGGCCAGTGAGTATTAGAAATGAATCGAGCACAGCTTACTGATTGGAGAGAAGTTCCCCCTTGTTCCTTGATGGGAAGTTGTGGGACTTAAGTAGTATGTCCATATTGATCGTCGTTTTCAACCATGCGGAGCTTAATCAAATAACAGTATCCTAATGAACTATTTTTCGTCCACAAAAAATTATATGTTGGGGACACAAAAAATTATTCAAAAAGTTTTGAAAGTATCCCAAGTTTTCCAAAAGTTAGAAAAATAATCCAAAGTTATCCAAACACTCGATAGTTATACGAGTTTGTTGGCATTGCGTAAATACTTTTTATGGCAGTTAAACTTTCTATTACAAACTACCTTATTACAGTTTTATGACTAGCCATTATAATTTTTAAGTTTAAATACTTTTGACAATATCTGTCGAAATAACATGGATCATGAGTTCATTGTTTTTAAAAAATAAACAAAATAGCTCCTCTCATGGTCCAACTTTGGATTATGGCCAAGTTCTGAACCACTGGTTTGTTTTGTTCTCTATTAAAAGATACCACTACCTCTTATCTTCCTAAAATTACCTAGACGAAGCGCAGAGGTCCGTCCTACCGTTCCATAAAAACAATTTTGCATTTTAGTCAAATAGTCATAACTTTGGAACAGTAGGACCACTGGGCTTTGTTTGGGTAATTTTAAAAAGGCAATTTTACCCTAGTACCCTCCGACCACCTATCGGAATTTTCAAACCGCTGCTATTTCGCCCCCTTGCATTTTCGGACATGGTCGTAGATGACCTTATTTTCATGAAATGAGCCAAGGAATCCGCTGATGAAAGTTGTCCGGTCGTGAATGAATCACCCTGTATGTACATCACCAATATCAACTCTAATCATAACAAAACTTGCGCATTAGGTTACGTTCGGCCAGATAATATTTGTAGGGCATAACACGATGTGATTGGACAAAGAGGCGTGGCACCACCCACTATTATCTCCAATCAGAACATGATTTTTTTGTGGTTCGTTACGTAATTTTATTTACTAATTTACTAATAAATTAGATTTAAATTACTTTTAGTTGTAACAAATAGTCTGTAAGGAATTTGTACTTCTATAGACTTAAATGAATAAACCCTGAACTAAGAAAGACCATATCTCGTGAACTATTGAAATGTGACTATGATATTTGGACCATCTGATGTTGGCATAGATAAAAACACATCCTGGTGGAAAAGTGGGCGGTAGCACGCCCCCTTTAAAATTGGAATTTACGGTTAAAAGAATAGGCCGATCATTATAAAAATTTAACAGAATGAAATGAATGTCTACGAATTTTGTATAGACTATATTTTGGATTGGACAAGCGGGCGAGGCAAACATCCCTTAACTTAGAACTAGCATATCTCATCAACTGTTAGAGATATGACGGTGATATTTGGAGAAAGTGATATTGATATAGATCGATACAAACCCGGCAGGAGAAGTGGGCGGTGCCAGGCCCCTAAATGTGTGGGCAACGGAATAATCCGATCGTTATAAAATTAAATGTGCTAAAATTGGTCAAAAGGGCGTGGCACCGCCCATACAACCCAGGACTTTAAAAGACCATATCACGAGAACAAAATACGATATGACGATAGTAGTTGGTGCATTTTAAGTTGGTGTGGAAAGAAACTCAATCTGATACAATACAGGCCGGTGCCTCGGCCCCTTGACAACATTTTCATATTGGAACGGCATCCATAATGAAGGGTATATTAGGTTCGGCCCGGCCGATCTTAATTTGTCCTCTTTTTTTCTTTGGTAAAATATTTCAAAGTTATCCTTTTGAAAGTGATAATTATAAAAAACTATTTATAGCGATAGTTCAACAAAAGGTGTTGACCCAAAATTTTTAAAATGCCAATAGAATCAAAAAATCCGTATGGAAGAGCTGTTAAAAGAGTCATCTACAATGAAGGAGTTGGTTATCAATGTAAGATGTTCATAGTGGGAAGATAACCACTGGGTGTGGTTTTCATACCAAAAGCGAAATTTTACAATTTTTGAGTTAGTACCCTTTCGTTAAGCAAGTGCGATATCTTTGGTCCCTCCGTTAAATGCTTGAAAACATGGTTAGGCGTATCAAGAAATTTGGTGTACTGTTCGCTCGTGCGCTTCATGGGAGTTGTAAATGGGCGAAATCGACTCAGTTGGTTTAAGATCTTAAGCCGGCAAGCAAAAAACCGCTCCATTCGCTCATAAAAATTGTATAGAATAATAATATTGTTAATAAATAAATTGTAAGATGTAATTATTATACTCACTGACCACATCGTACTGTCCAATGCGCCGACTCTGAGCGGCTTATGTATTATAGATGGCTTAGAGATTAATCTCTTACTCTTAAAGTCACCGGCATTTACGACAAAAAGTCACTGGCCGCTGAAAATTTGTCGATAGTCGTGTACGCCATTTATAATGAAGCTAATGAAAGTCGAACAAGTCACATAAAACCATGCAACAGAAGTATCAGGATGATTACAAATACTGATTGGTTTTTATTATCTGGCTAAATTTCAGGTTTGGACCTAGAATACACTCCGAAAATGAAACGTATTTTTCTTGCCAGTACGTACAAATAGAGTTTTGGCCTGAACAAACTTTATTACGATTTTTTTGACAAATGTTTTAATTGTTTAAACTAAAGTTTAACGATTGTGTAACTTCTTTACTAAATTTGACATTTTCTTGTTTTTTTACAGGCTTGCCATCAACATTTGCCGGTTATTTGAGGTAAGACTATTTGGCTTTGATGCACTAAAACCCCGAAGCCAGGCGTCGATACAATTCTACTTTCGGCATCGAAAGTGCCGTGATACAACCGCGGTTTATTTTTACATTTACAAATGTTCCGAACTGTGGTCACCACACGTAGTAAAGACTATTATGACTATGTGCTAAAGTTTGTAACGCCTTCAAGGAATGTAGATAGAGCTCTTCCTTAGTATCGATCGGTGGATCGATTCAGTATATCTATCTGATTTCATTGAGCGATGTCCCTCTGTCCATCTATTTCTGGTATTAAGGTAAAGGTCACTGTTACATACTTCAGGTTTGCTGTACTGTTACACACGTTTTATGCTGTAAAAAAAGTACTGAATGTATTTGGACCAAATATTTTTTAATATATTTTTTGATGTATATTGTATCCAAAAAGAATCTACTTATTCGAAATGTCCGCCTTTTGCCTTTACACACGCCTTAAGTCGCACTGGCTAATCGCCAATAGCTGCACGAACCTCTTGGAAAATTGGCCACAGCTCGAACCAAAGCAGTCTTAAGAGATCCAATGTTGGGGTATCTTTTGTGACAAACCTTGTCCTCTAAAACCGTCCACAATTTGTAATCCAATTTGTTCAAATCTGGACTGCCTGAGGGCCATTCTTCAGAGCAAATGAACGCTGGCAAATTATTTCGAAGCCAGGCCTGGGACGTTTTAGCCTTATGGGCCGGCAGAGAATCCTGCTGGAAAGGCCATGGCTGGTTTTGGAATAGGGAATTGTTAAGAGGATTCACAACAGCTTCAAAACGGTTTCTTGGTAAACTTTGGCCCATGTTTTGACTCCTTGTTCGCAGAACTGCAGGTTGGTGACCCCATCGTAAGAGGCACTCCACCAAACCATGACTGAAGCTGGGTGATGACCCTTTTCCACCCTTGGGATCAGTTCAGATGCTTCCCTAAATGACCGCGCATACACTCTATTATTTTGCTTGTTAAATTTTTCCTGAACGGTAAACATTTTTTCATCGGTGAACAAAATTTTTCTGTTGTTGTTGTTGTAGCGGCAACTGTGTGCCGGGGTGACAGCCCTTGGTCGAAGAATTGCTCTTCGGGTCAATCCGGTCCATAGAACCGGCTGTCGTGTGATTGCAAAATTTTTCTGTGCAAGTTATCAGCGTGCTTCACCAAAAGACGTTTGCATTTTTTAATCCTATGTTTTTTTAAAACTGCAGTCAATAAAAGTCCGTTACGTCGTTTGAAAGCCCCAAGTCCAAGTCTTTTTTAATGATTCGACTCATGGACTTTTGCGTGATATTCATCCCACGGACCATGATTTTCTGTTTTCGGAGCGGATTTCTGTGAATTCTTGATTTAACGGCTTTGTTGACATGCGGTGTTCGAACAGAGCGCGGGCGGCCCGACCGGTGCCGGTCTTTTACTTTATCAGTCTCCTCAAACAGTTGTATGCATTGGTAGACGAACATGCGGCTAATCCCTAGTGGCCGGGGCGTCTTGAAAATATCGTTTTTTTTCATTTCACACTTGGAAAGCGCTATTACAGCGATACGGTTCTCATTATCTGACCACTCCATGATGAAAGTTGAAACAATTTTAAAATCCCGTTACAGACTAACGCTATTGAGGTTAGCTTTCAAAACCCATATGTGTCAGCGCATAGAGAAAGGGACCTAAGGGTAAAAAAATCAATTTTCATTTTTTTTCTTTTTTTTCCCAAAAGTGTTCCATCCCAGAGATATGCGCGTTTTATGAAAGTGAAGTCGACGATTCTAAGCGCAAATAGAAAGGGACCTAATCTTTAAAATGGCTCTCCTGAACAAAACTTTTCATCAACTTTTTACTTTTTTTTGATGTGGACAACATCTGAGCATCGAATGAGACCGATCCCATGCCCCAAAAGTGTTCCCTCCCAGAGATATGCGCGTTTTATGAAAGTGAAATCGAAGATTCTAAGCGCAAATAGAAAGGGACCTAATCTTTAAAATGGCTCTCCTGAACAAAACTGGTTTTTAACCTTAGGTCCCTTTCTGTTTTGCGTGTCACATATGACATTAACGGGGTATGTTCAGTTCTACTATTGAAATGGGTGTGTTCAATGTTGTAACAGTATTTATGTCCCTACTAAGTATAAAACAAAGGTCCTTCCCGATTCAAACACCCGCCAGTGCAGATGTCAGATTTTATGTTCGATTTCGAACAAATTTCACAGAGAGCGGTGCGAGCGATCAAAAGCCGTCTCTTATTCACTTTAAACTTGCTTTAATTTTGCATGGTACGTAAAAAGCGACCAATAGTCAACTCTTGTTAAACATGGCTATATAGGTTTATGTTTTCGAATACCTTCACACATAGATCCCTCCCAAATTGAGGTTATACCACGCTAGAAGTCACAAATTAAAAAGGGTTGTGCTCTTATTTAAGATAGTGCAACTTATACCCATTCCTATCCAAGCTAGACAATATTAGCCTATCTTTCGATATAGCCACCATACAACTGACATTTTACATTTGAAGTCCTTTAGAGAAAACCTTTTAAATTCGATCTCAAATGAAGCATATAGTAGTAGGTGCGACCTATAACTGCACTTGATGAGTTATAGACCATACCAGTTTATGTTTTCATATAGTCGCAAAGAGATATGTCCATCCCGCTCCAGAAGTATATCGTCCATCCTTGCTAAAACTCCAGACAAAGGCAGAGTAGTGAATGGTGAAGGATTTCTAATAGTCGGCCCCGACCGACTTTACTTTATTATTTTTTTTTAATAAAATTAAATTCGAAAACAAATCATCTTTTCTTACAAACTCTTGATTTTTCATTTTTATTCACGTTTAAGGTTTTTTATTTTTATTTATTTGTTTCGATATTTCGCTACACTCAGAGAAAAAACATGGTTAATACATGGTCACGGCAATAATAATATGTTCTCCACAACAAAAGTATGTTCGTCGCAACCATAGCATTGTTAACTGAATTTATTTTTGACTTTAGTATAATTGCTGCAATATTAATATTGTTGAAATGTAACAATAGTATTATTGCCAAATTTAAAAATGAAAATATGGTTATAGCAACAATATAAATACGGTTAGTGCCACAAAAGTATTGTGTTTTGCGTTTTATGTTAACAATGATATGATTACGGCAATCATATTGTATGATTGTAATTTTTCTTCATTTAAATATGCTTTTTAGAACAAATGTTATTGGTACGGATCTAATACAATAATACTTTTTTATCGAAATTAAAATTTTTTAAACAATCTGTTTTGGCTTTGTTTGTCTGAAATATTTTTAATAAAACGCTTACGTTTATTTAAACTTATTTTTTCTACTGTGAAATAAATCACTCCTAATATTTTGAATTTAATGTATTTTTGAATAATTTTCATAATTCAAATCTATTGTTGACAACTTAAACCAATTTTAATAAATAATATTAGGGATCAAATCTATTATCGACAACTCAAACAAATTCTATTAAATAATATTGGGGATCATAGTTTAATTGTGTGTGATCATACTATGGTTGTTGGGATCATAACATGGTTGCGTGTGAATCATACTATGGTTGTGAGGACCATACTATGGTTGTATATGAAACATACTATGGTTGTGAGAATCATACTATGGTTGTGAAGATCATAGTATGGTTGAGTGTGAATCATACTATGGTTGTGGGGATCATAGTATGGTTATGTGTGAATCATACTATTGTTGTGGGGATCATAGTATGGTTGTATTTGAACCATACTATTGTTGTGAGGACCATAATATTGTTGTAGCACAACCATATACTAAACAAGAGTATTATCCTCTTCGAATATTGTCATCACAACCATACTTTTTTCATGCGTGTACCCTTTAAATAAATAGCATCTTCATCTTTTCTTACTTTTGTTATTGTCGGCATCGAAAAAGTTCATTTCAAAGGGCAAAAATTACAAAATGAATAAGCCATCCCGGCTCGATGCAGATGCAATAGACACCAGTTGGGCAGCAAAATCTTAGAACTTATCTAGAGGGTTGTTCAAAGTAAACGAGATTACTTCCCGCTGTAAGTCACATTAGTTGTTTGTCGACTCTAAAGGCCACTGGCTGTTATGTTAAGATTTCATATCTGTGGCTACCATGATGTGACAGGTTGTGTGCACGACTTTTACACACAAGGATCGGATCCGGGTAAAAAACAACTAACATTATTACCGTCGGATTTTTGACCTCGTAATTGCCGGCGACTTAACGAGTAAGAGACTGAACCGCATAGTTGAGAGAAGTTCCCCATTGGTCCCTAATAGTATTATATGTATGACGTGGGTAAAGTATGGTGTGCCACATGCGGGACAGATCTGTTTCTATCGTGAGCCATGAGGGTTTCCTCGCAAACGATATTATTTAATAGAAACCGTCGGAAGATAGTCTTCATTTCGGACTCTTTTTCAATGTGGCCTGGTTGCTGCTGCCGCCGTTGTTGTTATTATTTTTACTACTTTTTTGTTCATATCCGAACTTGAAGAAGATGAACACAACAAAAGGAGATTTTTTCCCATTAACAACACCACCACCTTAATGCCCGACTGGCTGTTGTTGCTCTTATGTTCGCTCAAAGATCTGGAGAAGAGTATGAATATGGGATAGTGGCGATGACGACGACTTCAACGGGTAATGATGATAATGACGACGGAGTAGGAACACTGTTAAGAGGAGGATTTCAAATTGCCAAACAACGGCAACAACAACATAAATTCAAATGAGTGCCTACTGCCAAAGTTGGACGCTACCTCTCCACCGTACCATCATAGCACCACCAAACGTTACGCACACACAGCCCCAAGGAATGTAGCCGACTGGGAACATTTGTCTTTGCTGTGGCCTTTTGGAACTTTTTTTGTATTGCCCGTTGCGCTGTTTAGGAAGTTGATCATGAGAATTTCATGATCACTCTTCTTTCACACATCAAAACAGGATATCTTGAATGAGCGATGTTTGTAGGTTTCCTTTCTCTTGATTTAGATTCGTCCTTAATTGTTCTTTTTAAGATCGATGTAGGTAGAGGATAACCGAAGGTAATTCTTACATGCATTACCTGAAGGGTAGAGGGTTTCTTTAACCGTTTTAGACTAGTTTAAATTGTAGTTAGTGTTCTTTTTACCAGAAATCTCTTAAGAGATAT
Source organism: Hydrotaea diabolus (assembly GCA_963513945.1). Classification (NCBI taxonomy): domain Eukaryota; kingdom Metazoa; phylum Arthropoda; class Insecta; order Diptera; family Muscidae; genus Hydrotaea; species Hydrotaea diabolus. The sequence continues at coordinate 83,557,530 of OY740716.1, read as the reverse complement.
TAATTTTCAGCAACCTTATCTTAGAAAAGTACCACTGTGCGAGGTTTTAATACGGGTTGCTATATATATTTCTGGTCTAGGCAACACTAAGTGTTGGCTGGAGCCATCTGACATTTCCATTGGAAAGTTGGACATTTTTTAGCATAAACGAACTCAGAACGTTTTAACGTACGACCATCATTTGTGTTGTTTACAGTGACTTGAAAAAAATCAATTTGGCAAAAATTTGGAATTAACTCGAGAACATTTTCGTGCGATCATTTTTCACAACTTTCGACGTGGATTGTCATGACAAGAGTGCATCGATGAACTTCAATCTTTGTATGGCGATGAAGCACCATCCTATAGCACTGTGAAAGACTGGTTTAATGGATTCAATCGTGGCCGACGCTTGCTCAAAGGCGAAGGTCGTCCAAAAACGGTCGTTGTGCCTGAGAACATTGATGCCGTGCGTGCACTGATAATGCAAGATCTTCATGTGACATACCGTGAGATAGAGTCATCCTTGGGCACTTCTTCCACCAGCATACATTCGATATTTCATGAACACCTGGCCGTAAAAAAGGTTTGTTCTCGTTGGATCCCGCACAATTTAACAATCGCTCAAAAAAAGCTCATGTCGATTGGTACAAAGAAATTTTGAAAAAATACGATCGCGGTGCTTCAAAAGACATTTATAAGATCGTCACAGGTGACGAATCATGGATATATTCGTATGAGCCCAAAACAAACTGCAATCGACCGTATGGGTCTTCGAAGACGAGCCAAATCCAACGAAAGTTGTTCGTGGAAGTGGCACATCGAAGCAAATGGTCGCCTGTTTCTTCAGCAAAACTGGTCATGTGGCGACTGTTCCGCTTGGGCAACGCAGGACGGTCAATTCTGAGTGGTACACCACAATCTGTTTGCCTGAAGTCTTCGGAGAAATTCGAAAAACGAACAAGAGAAGACGAATCATTGTGCACCATGACAATGCATCGGTTCAAACCAGCGCCTTTTTGACCAGCCAAAACGTCGAATTGATGGGTCATCCGCCGTACAGCCCTTACTTGGCCCCCAATGACTTCTTTTTATATCCTCGCATCAAGAAAAAAAAACGCGTGGTCAACGATTTTCGTCGCCAGAAGATGCTGTTGAAGTGTTCAAAAACCATGTTTTGGAGGTGTCTCCATCGGAGTGCTCCGACAATTGGTTTGAGCGCATGCAAAAGTGTATAAATCATGCTGGAGACTACTTTGAAAAACAATAAAACCATTTTTGATGATTAATATTCGCATTTCATTATTAGGCCAGAAATATATATACTTATATAGCCCTTGTATCCTTTATTTTATTTATTGAATTTTTAACCATTTCACCGAAACCCTTCATTTACTTGTTAACTTTTAACAAAAAATTCCAAAACTGGAGCAAAAATTTAACATCGTTGGATTTTGTGAAAAACTGCTAAAGTCGAGACACTGCAAGCTGGGTACGAGAACTTGTGAAAAAATGTATGTGTAATACAAGATTGTTTATTTTTAACCTCATTTTCGCGACCCTATGAACCATAAGTCGGTTGTTTAGGGCCTTCAGTTTAGCCACATTGTAGAATAAATGTCAAATTCAGATTCGTGGAAACATCCATTATTTTTGAGTTTGGGGAAGGGCGCTGATTTTTGGGTTTCCAAGTCTCTAGGGCTAAGATTCCACTGTTTTTGAGTACCCATAAATCGATGTCAAGGCCGCAAAGTTAGTCGAATCCAACTCTAAATTATTATTTTTTCGAATTCGTGGCGAAATTTTGTTGTTTTTTAGTACCAAAGATGGACCAATAGGAGTTATTCTAGAAGTTCGGTTTTTCGGCTCCAGGGGCCAATGTTCATTTTTTTGTACCCTGCGCCATACTGCAGGGTACTATGCACAAAACAAAATTGAAATAAGTGGAAAAATTTAGTTCGGCCGGACCGAAGCTTATATACCCAACATTATGGGTTCCGGTCTAATATGACACTTTTTTGAAGGGGCCGTACCACCGCCACTGATTTCATTCTGTTAATATGTCGTCCATTACTTTGGGAAACAATGGGATTTTTCAGTTTGCCCGGGGCACCGCCCACTCTTTAGTCTGTGTGTGATTTGTTTCATGCAAATAGGATATGTTCCACATATCTCAACTAGTTCATGATTATGATCGTTGCAAGTTCAGCATTTTATGAGCTGTGCCATGCCCCCTTGTCCAATAACATCATAATGTTTTCTACGCATATTACCTGTCCGAACGCAACATAATGTGAAAATTTTGTAACGATTGGAGCTGATCTCAGATCTTAGATTTTAACCACAACTCAGAATATACAGGGTGGAGCGCTGCAATTAACTTATTTTGGAATGAAATAGAAAAATTATGAACCTTAGAAAAATTTATTTTATATTTTAATTATATTATACAGTAAGGGAATTTTTACATGACATGGTTTTAAATAGTGCAACTGGCAAATGTCGAGCTTTGCTATCCACACACTGCTGCATAGGTTTATTGAAGTTTTCATGAACTCTAACTAGCAAATTTCAGCCTCAATATTGTTAATTAGGTCTTCCCAGTTGTTAGGACGGTTGACATACACCTTCGACTTTAGGTTACTCCTAAGGAAAAAATCGCAAGGGGTTAAGTCTGGTGAGCGTGCCGGCCAGTTCACACCACCCCTCAAAGAGATAAGCCGCCCAGGAAACATTTGCCTCAAACAATTCATGGCAACCCCCGCTGTGTGTGCAGTGGCACCATCCTGTTGGAACCATAAATCCTCCAATTGCATTGCCTTAAGAGCCGGCTGAAAAAATCCGGTTTCATAGTCAAGTACCGTTCGGAGTTCACAGTTACGGCAGTTACGGCCGATTAGAGCGTTTCGGAGATTGCGGTACTGCTGCTCTAACTCTCTCGATGTTTTTTGTGTTGTATTCCTTCTCTCAGGTCCCCTTGGTACACATGACACATTTCCTGCTGTTCCCAATTTACATATGATTGCCGTCCAGGAACATGTCCGCATGGGTAACAGCGAATCGTAAACGAAAAGCATGCTGCACTGCAATGATCAAGTGCACATTTTAAATATACGCTCAACACAAAACGATCTCTCCTCACGTATCCAATGCATGATGGCAACGGAAAGGTAGACGAATACAAATCTCCCGTCAGCCACTATACTCTCTTCGACCAACAGTGCCGCCACAGCCTGTAATGCAAAAAGCAAATTATCACGCTCCACCCTGTATATACTTTCAAGGATCTCTGACCAGTATTGCAAACGAAGTGTTGCAAACAGAATGACAAAGTAAATATACCCTCTATCATATGATGAGGGGTATAAAAAGGTGCAACAGATTCAAGTCCAACATTACCCACTCAATTTTGATCAATATTTAAAAACAAGTCAGTAATATAAGATACGGGAGTTCGTAGGGACATTTTGTTTCTTTTTCGTTCAGGTTCGATGGTGTCGGTTTCTGGTCTTTGCGGTACGCGAAATCCATAACGCGTGATCCATTTCGAGGTTCCCTACTTTTTTAAAGAAAAAAACACAGAAAATGCAAATTGAATGGGGAATGTATATTATCATTTGAAAGAACATTCTTTGGCATTTATTTTTTAAAGATTATGTCTATCAAATGTTGACCCACGGCTACGTCGCAGATGGTCCATCCGTTAAGTCCAATTTTCGATGACTCGTTCGAGCATTTCGACTGGTAACTGGCGAATGACACGATGGATGTTTTGCTTCAAGGCCTGCATCGAAGCGGGCTTTTCCGCATAAACTTTAGACTTTACATATCCCCACAGGAAAAAGTCTGACGGTGTGACATAACACGATCTTGATGGTCAATCGACCGGCCCAAAACGTGAAATCATCTGCTCACCACACATGCTATGTGTGGGTAGTGGCGCCTTCTTGTTGAAGCCAAATGCCGCCGAGATCAAGAGCTTCAATTTCAGGCATCAAATAGTCGGTTATCATGGCACGATAACGGTCACCATTGACGGTTACGTTCGCACCGGCATCATTTTTGAAGAAATATGGACCTATGATTCCACCGGCCCACAAACCACACCAAACCGTTGTTTTTTCTGGATGAAGTGGCAGCTCTTGAACCTCTTCTGGTTGCTCTTCGTCCCAAATGCGGTAATTTTGCTTGTTTACATACGCATTGAGCCAGAAATGCGCCTCTTCGCTGAACAAAATTTGGCTCGAAAACGTCGGATCTTCTTAGAACTGTTCCAGAGCCTATAAAGCGAAGCGATGTCACTTGAGAACGTCGGGCGGCTTCAGTTCTTGCATAAGCTGTATTTTTTATGCTTTCAATTTAAGATCTCGACGTAAAATGCGTCAAGTCGTTCCATACGTCAGTCCGAGTTGCTGCGATAGGCGCCGAATCGACTCTCCACGGACTTAGTGTAGCTAGGGCCGGTACATTTTCTTTCGTGATGGTGTTGCGCTTAGTTCGCTTAGTAGGCCGATTATGTTGACCATAAGTTGAACGAAGTGCACGAAACACATTCCTCGCAGAACGTGAATTTTCGTAATAAAATTGAACAGTTTTTAAACGTTGTTCAGGCGTAAGTCTTTCCGTGATTAAATGCCAAACAATACTAAACAAAAATAACATGACACGACTCACACGTGGTCTGTCAAAAAAGGCTATTGAAGAATGTATCTCTACTTGCATCACCCATTAGATTGCGTTTTTTATTCGCTAGGGTCATTAGGTCCAAATTAAGAAAAATCTATGTATGGCGTTGGCGAGTGGAAAGTGAAGGATGGGAAGGGGGAAAGAGGGACAAATGATTATTGACGCTTGTCTTGAACTTTTGGATGTCGCAATCAGTGGGAAATACATTTGCCGGAAGTCGATTCCACATACGAACTGTACGAGCGAAAAACGAATTTGATCTGTAGTGTATAGTGCGGTCAACTGGCCAATCGATAACAAACGGGTGTGAATTCCTAGAAAGTCGCGTATCCCTGCCGAACATCCTCACGTCAGGAATAAGGCGACGGATGTCTGATGAACACACACCATGAAAGTAACGATAGAACAGCGTCACACAACCCACATTCCGACGATGCTCAAGGGAAACAATATAGTTGGATACCCTATTGTCACCAATCAGCACCATCGCTCTCCTTTGAACAAGGTCAAGTAGCTCCAAGGATGATTTTGGAGCACCTGCCCATATATGGGAGTTGTATTCTTGCACCGCTTAAAAAAGCCTATGCACTTAAGTGCTTCTTTCAACACTTCGAATGCATGTCTCGCCCAACGAGCGTCACATTGTATTTTCATGCCCAGAACATCGAGAGCCTCTGATTGTTCAATATCCGTACCATCGATAGAAATTGACGATATTGTTGGCTCAGCGAATCGCTTGTGAGACAACAAGCAGCACTGTGTCTTACGTGCATTAAAAATCTACTCTATTCACTCGACCCCATTCGGAAATGGCCAGTAGATCCCGGCCAAGTGTCCATCCATAATTCGCCTTTTGTCTTCAATATCTTGAAGACTCGGCCTACGGTCGAATGAATATGAATGACAGAGGTTACTATCATCTGCGAAAGAGTAGATTGGATTCACGGTCTGACCCAAAAGATAAGAAATAAAGAGGGAGAAAGGACAGAGCCCTGTGGCACACCTGCGGTCAGCCTATGTGTGTTGGATGAGAACCCATCTACAACAACTCTAATAGTGCGATCTCTAAGAAAGCTCGATATAAATCGAGCAAACATATTACCGATACCAAAAGCGATCTACTTTGGTATGAGTGCACCGTGACAGACTCTACCAAAGGCCTTGGAGATATCTAGAGCCACGACCTTACTCTCACAAAACTGGTGGATAGACCGACTCCAACGCTCCGACAAGAACGCCAACAGGTTTCCGGTAGAGCGATTTCTACGGAAGCCATACTGTCGATCACTTAGCAGCTCGTTGGTCTCTAAATACCTCACAAGATGGTAGTTTACCATGCTCTCCATTACCTTGGAGAGCGCAGAGAAAATCGCAATTGGCCGATAACTCGCATGATTATTGGCTTTACCCTTTTTTAGCGATCGGTTGGACGTTCGCAACCTTCCAACACGCTGGAAAAACTCCCGCACGGTAAGCAAGGTTAAAAATGTTGCGTAATGGACGGGCTAGCGTCGACGAGCACTTGCATAGGACAAGTGCCGAGGTACCATCCGGGCCCAGGGATTTATTTACATCGAGGTTCGCAAGAACCCTTTTAACTCCACGCGTTCGAAAAAATATCTGAGGCATGGAACTTGATACGTTTTCGATCGCGGGGAGTGGTTGATTGCTTTCCGGCAAGGAAGAATTTCCTGCAAATATTTCAGCCAAAAGGTTAGCTTATCAACCGGGTCAGTGAATGCCAAATCGTCTTTAACAAGAGTTTGGATAGATGAAGAACTATCCTTTACTCTTCTTACAAACGACCAAAAGCTCTTACTTCCCCTGGGAGAAGTAAAAACCTTTGTACGTAGACGTTGTTCGTGCAGAAATTTGTCACGCCTTAGCACTCTAGCACACGAAGCTCTTGCCTGTTTTCGCAGCAGTTCAGTAATGAAGTTTTTGTTCAAACGCCAATTTCTGAACGCTTCCTCCTTTGATCTGACAGCACGCCTGCATGCCTGGTTAAACCAACTGTTTTTGGCTGGTTTAGCCGACATAATTTTATTTGGAACAAAAGTCTTTATTCCAAATAAAATTATATTTTGGATCATTTCAGCCGCAGCATTTACGTCGTTATCAAGATAGCAAAGTTTCCAATTGATATGCTGGAAAACGTGTTTGAGCTCATCCCAACGTGCCTTTTCGTAGAAAAAAACTGTTCGCATATATCCACGTACACATATCGTTAGCCTAGTATAAAAAGGCCCAAACTCATCAGAAATATTTTTACAGCTAAAGAAAAAAACGTACTAAATTTGGTAATGATATGGGTACTAAATCTTCAGAGATACATTTTTAAAATAAAATTTTTTTTATAGATTTTGTATTAGTAAGGGTTTTTTATTAAGACATTTGATAGAAAAAAATATGTGTTGGGGCCTTTTTATATTATGGTAACGATATAGGGGAAGCCGGTTTTTGGGTTCACAGACCGTTTGTGTAAGGCCTACAGACCTTAGCGCACTAATTAGTTCATTTGATAGAGCAAACAAAGTACTTATTTTTGGTACACAATTTCTTTCATATGACTGCTTCGCTTCTGGTACTATCTTGCTCGATATTCGCCTTAAAGGATATTCGCATAAGATCGTTGCTTTACCTTACCCACGGCGTCAAATCACAACTCCAGAGTCGGTCAACTGACATCGTCGAAACGGCTGATAACACGATAACTACACTTGGCAAGTGAAAGATTGGCTGTAAGGCAGTAAGACGACTGGAATTATGAGTGTTGTCCGGTATCACGAACTTTTTGCACAAACTTACTTAAAGCGGGTCGTCTGCGGGGGTGGGTGCCTCATTTCGTTCAAAAATTATTGTTAATAAACGCCGTTATTTCAAACGTGCCTCGGCCTACGCACGCGCCTTGGTCAAAGCTAACACGGCGATAACACAGTGTGACAGGGAAAAAATACCTGGAAAGTGATATTATTTTTCTTGTAGATCTTGCGTGAGTACAAAAAGAAACCGGTTTTGAAATTTCCCAAACACCTCCAAAAAAAACCGGGTAAAAAACCGGTTTTCCGATCTTACGCACTTATATGCCAGTAACTTGGTTGAATATCAACCGATTATAAGTTTTTCGGCTGATTTGGAAAGAAAAAACTGCGGCCTTTCGATAGTGTATACACTTTTAAAATCACACTGAAAAAATCTGTGTATTTCTCCTGTAAACACATTTTTTAAATTTTTTTGTAATTTTTTAACTTTGGATGCGTTTTTACACAGAATTTTTCAAAACCGGTTTCTTGTTGTACTCAGCAAGATTTACAAGAAAAATAATATCACTTCCCAGGTATTTTGACTTTATTCTTTTTTGTTACACTGTGTAATTATGCTAAATACTCGTACTAAGATGCTGTGGGACGGTGGGCACGAAATAAAGAATTTATATATAGAATCTTACTTTCCCATTCTGACTTACTTAACCGCGTCTGTGGATCGCCAAACTATCCAAAAGGTAAAGCTATAGAGTTGCACAACAGTTTTTTCTAACTTTAAGTTACTGCTTCCTCAGGGACACCCTAACAAACAGCCATATCTCCGAACAGACTTTAGGAATAAGAAGAAGACAAATAGTAGCTACCACTTTGTAGTTGTGTTGTAGCTGCAATGCCCACAAGTGCATGGTATGTAGGTTGGAAGCGTGACTTTTGAAATTTATTTTTAGAATAATTTCAAATGTAAAATCGTGATTTACATTTGATTGTCTGCCTTTTTTTTGAGTCTTTTCCCTGTACCTTTTTGGTTTAAAAATATCTGCCCACCAGGAGAAGAAACTGCGAGCGCAACACGGCCGCGCCACTCTTGTAAAATTGCAGACTTCGAATGCGGTTCAATTGATTTGTCCGAAATAACTAAAAAAAAGAAGGGATGCCAGTGCCAGTCCAGCTCACAAATACAACGAGACAAAATGAAGTTTTTTTGCAAAAAAGGAAGGAAAAATGAGAAAATCAAAGGGTCGTGGCATATCCTGAAGCTATTTGCCCAACAAACTTGAACGTAGGTATGAACTTATTATGCCTGTGTTCTCAGGAGGCCTGATAGGTGAGTAGAGTGACCATCATTATTACCATAAGGTACAACGTCAACAACAACACCTTTAACGCAACTTCACATTGGGTGCGTGTGTGTGTTTCGGTTCATGCTGAACCAAACGTCTTGGTACTACTCGAAACTCGGTAATCATTCATTTGTTTGCATTCTATGATGGATGGCTGTAGGAATGAATGAATTAAAAAGATTGAAGGATATGACAAAATGTACAAAGAATATTTACACTCGAAAAATGTTAAACACGAAAGATAAGTCTGCCGTTAGCTTGGCATTAAATTGGTCTACTGAGCTTGAAGAGAATATAGTCTTGCTTCTAGATAAAAAAATCGTGGATTTATATACAGTGTATATTATTTTTTTCATTCCGTTTGAAATACTTTAAATAATAGATCTCAGACCCTAGAAATACAGGGTTTTCCAAAAGGGACATAACAATTCCATATCTTTATGCCAACGCACCCTCAAATATTTTTAATAATGTTTCGACGTTAGTCGAAATCAACATTTTCATCCTGGTAAATTTCAGTTACGATCAACGTTTGGAAATCATTTAAAATACTACTGAAATTCTGAGTCGGTGGTCGCAACTTTAAGAGCTTTTTGAGTGGTATTTTCAACAAACAAAATATGTGACAGCGCATAGAGAAAGGGACCTAAGGGTAAAAAAATCAATTTTCATTTTTTTTTCTTTTTTTGATGTGGACAACATCTGAGCATCGAATGAGACCGATCCCATGCCCCAAAAATGTTCCCTCCCAGAGATATGCGCGTTTTATGAAAGTGAAGTCGACGATTCTAAGCGCAAATAGAAAGGGAACTAATCCTTAAAATGGCTCTCCTGAACAAAACTGGTTTTTAACCTTTGGTCCCTTTCTATTTTGCCCGTCACATATGCATTTTTGGACAATAACAAACCCGCATGTGCTTCAAGAGACACAATTGCATCTGCAAAAAATTACTGTGGTTTTCATGCCGGAGGTGTGTTTGGGCCGTTTTATTTTGTCGATGAAAACAATCGTCATGTTACCGTCAATGTACACGTAGAAAAATTGTATGGTTGGGATAACAATATTCGAAGAGCATCATACTATTGTTGGATTTATGGTTGTGGTATAACAATATTATGATCCTGACAACAATAGTATGATTCAAATACAACCATACTATGATCCTCACAATAATAGTATGATTCAAATACAACCATAATATGATCTGCACGGCCATACTATGATCCTCACAACAATAGTATGATTCCCATATAACCATACTATGGTCCCCACAACCATAGTATGATACACTATACCATAATATAATATCCACAAACTTATTATGATCCTCACAACAATAGTATGTTTCATATACAACCAAAGTATGATCCTCGAAATCATAGTATGATTCACATGCTGCCATAAAATGATCCTTACAACCATAGTATGATCACACACAATTATACTATGATCCCGAAATTATTTATTAAAATTGGGTCAAGTTGTCAACAATAGATTTATATTATCCAAATTTTTAAAAAAAAGAAATTTCAAAATTATAGGAGTGATTTATTAAAGAGTAGAAAAATTCAGTTTAGAATTATTAAAAATATTTCAGTTAAACAAAACCAAAACAGTGTGTTTGAAAAATTTAATTTCCATATAAAGAAGTACTATTATTGCATTAAATCTTTAACCATAACATTGTTCTAAAAAGCATATTCAAATAAAGAAAAATTACAATTATGCAGTATGATTACCGTAATCATGTTATTGTTAACATAAAACCCAAAAAAACAATACTTTTGTCGCACCAACCATATTTATTTTGTTGATACAACCATATTTTCATTTTTAAATTGATATTAAGTAATACTATTGTTACATTTCAACAAAATTAATATTGCGGCAATCATACTATTGCCAAAATTAAATTCAATAAACAATACTTTAGTTGAGACGAACATACTTATATTTGTCGCACCAACCATATTTATTATGTTGATACAACCATATTTTCATTTTTAAATTTATGTTAAGTAATACTATTGTTTCATTTCAACAAAATTAATATTGCGGCGATCATACTATTGCCAAAATTAAATTCAATAAACAATACTCTAGTTGAAACGAACATATTTTTATTGCGGAGAACATAGTATTATTGCGGTGACCATACATAATCAATCATATTTTTTGTCTACATGAAGAGCTCTATCGTGCCATGTTAGAAAATTTTTTTTGGCCAGAATTGGGTGAGCTCGACATCGCCGATATGTGGTTTCAACAAGACGGTGCCACTAGCCACACAACACGCGATACAATCGATTTATCGGCACATTCGGTGAACGTGCTATCAGGAGAAATGGTCCGGTCAAATGGTCACCTCGTTCTTGCGATTTAACGCCATTTGATTTCTTTTAATGGGCCCGCATCAAGTCGTTGGTCTTAGCCAACAACTTTAGACGAGCTCAGAAACAACATTGAACGCGAAATTGCCAACGTTCCGGTCGAAAAGTATGCAAGTGTGATGGAAAATTGGGTCCAAAGAACAGATCGCTGTATACGGGCTCGTGGTGGTCTTATGACCGAAATTGAATTTCATTCTTAAAATTGAACATTTACACTACACCTGAAATTAATTTGAACTCTTTATTTTAAATATTCTGTAATTTATTAATATATAAAGTTGTTAAGATATGTTACGTAATGTTAATGGAAAACCCTGTATACTTAATATTCTAGATCTTCTAGCTGTGTGGCAAGTGGCACCGTCCTATTGAAACCACACCCACATCGTCCACATCCATATCTTCCAATTCGGGCCATAAAAAGTTCGTTATTATCTCACGATAGAGAACACGTTTCACAGTAACTGCCTGACCGGTCCCATTTTGGTAAAAATACGGCCCGATGATGCCGCACCAAACAGTCACTCTTTGTGGGTGCATTGTTTTTTCGACAATCACTCTCTGTTATCATTCGCCCAATTGCCGCATCTGCTTATTGACGAATCTCCACTGAGGTGAAAATGTGCCTCATCACTGAAGATGATTTTCTTCGAAAATTGATCATCCACTGTTGCCATTTCTTGCCACCATTCTGACCATTGACGACGTCTGGAATGGTCAAGGAGCTTTAGTTCGGAGTCTATTGCACCCTGTAAGCATGTAAATGCAAGTCTTTATGCATAATATTCATCAACGACGAGCTTGAGAGGTGCAATTGTTTGGCACGGCTACGACTTGAGGTGGACGGCTCTTCGGCCACACAATCGCGAACAGCAGCAATATTTTCTGCGATACGAGCTGTACAAGCATGCACTGGTGTTTTCACATCTACAGACCCGGTTTGCTTACATTTTTGCACGATTTTTCCGATTGTAGGCACATTCGGAGGATTAAATTGACCGAAAAAATCACGAAGTGCACGATATGCATTTCGATTTGAACGCCCATTTTCATAAGCCTAAATAACTTTAACGCGTTGCTCGCTTGTGTATCTTTCAATGGTTCAAATTGAGTTAGTCTGAAACTGAGAAATATCAAATGAAATGCAGAAAAAAACTTGACGTTTAGGTGTGGTTCACATTCAATATCGGCCCTTAAAATTTAACCACCCTTTAAATGGGAGACATTGGCCCTATGTTAAAAAAGTTTACCGAGACGAATTCGTTGTCCTGAATTCGTCTCTTTCGGGCCCAACTGGACAAACCTTGGCTTCAGATGGGATTCTCAGTGAAGGCGCTTCGCAATGAGCATGGTTGTTGGATCTATGAGCCTAGGTGGCCTTTAAAAGCGGCTTCCGTGAAGATAAATTTTACAATTTAACTAGCAAAGACGCAAACCACCCCCTTGACATGACGTGTAAATAAGAGTTATCAGTAAACATTTGTAGCGATTTCTGAGAGAATCGTACAAGAAAAATTAAATTGTAAACATATTCGAGTTTTATGATGCTCCCAAAAAGTGTACACAACCTTCTACGTTGTTTATTGTACTTTAAGTTCTCTGAAACGTACAATTTAACCCATAGTTGCTGACTGGAAAACTATGATGTGTGTGGGGATAAATTTTAAAATTTAACTAGCAGAGACTTTAGCCACCTCCTAAACATGCCGCTCTTAGTGGGTTAACAGAAGTTCAAAGAAACCTTAACAGCGATAATTTGTATGTGTAATCGCGATTTCTGAGAGAAACGGTTACGAAATATAACCAATAACTTAACAATTGTAAACTTATTCAAGTTTTATCATATTCCCAAAAAATTTACACAACCTTCTACGTTATCGTAATTGATCCATACGTACAATTTAACCCATAAATGCTGACTGAGACACTATGGGTACTCCATATTGGTTTTGTGTTACCAATATGGAGTACCCACACGCAGAAAAAAAGTATGGTTGGGGTGACAATATTCGTAGAGGATCATACTATTGTTGGGTATAATACAACACAACAATAGTATGATGATAGTATGATTCACACATAACCATACTATGATCCCAACAACCATAGTATGATTCACACTCAACCATACTATGATATCCACAACCATACTATGATCCTCACAACAATAGTATGATTCACACTCAACCATACTATTATCTCCACAACCATATTATGATCCTCACAACCATAGTATGTTTCTCATACAACAATAGTATGATCCTCACAAACATAATATGATTCGCGCTCAACCATACTATGATCCCCACAACAATAGTATGATTATCAACCATACTATTATCCCGACAACCATAGTATGATTCACTCTACCATACTATGATACCCACAATTATTTATTAGGATTGGATTGTTATTCAAAAATAGAGATTTTTATCAAGCAAGTTATTTTAAATCTCATTACACTTAGTTCATAGCCAGATTTGATGCCATGTTTTTATTGAAAATTTCATTCAAAAAACAAAAATAAATTTTCCAACGGCAGTCGAAAATACTTTTAGTTGCCAGCAGCTACTTCACCATCCGTAGACCCCAAGTAACGAATGTTATTAAACCATGATCAATGCCTATATACTTAAGTGCAGGCACCGAAGTATTTCACCGAACAAAGTAAACACAATTAAAATCCCTCGAACTACACGCAGAAAAAAAGTATGGTTGTGGTGACAATATTCGAAGAGGATAATACTATTGTTGAGTATATGGTTGTGCTACAACAATATTATGATCCTCACAACAATAGTATGATTTAAATACAACCATACTATGATCATCACAACAATAGTATGATTCACACATAACCATACTATGATCCCCACAACCATAGTATGATTCACACTCAACCATACTATGATCTCCACAACCATAGTATGATCCTCACAACCATAGTATGTTTCATATACAACCAAAGTATGATCCTCACAACTATAGTATGATTCACACGCAACCATGTTATGATCCCTACAACCATAGTATGATCACACACAATTATACTATCATCCCCAATATAATTTATTAGAATTTGTTTAAGTTGTCCACAATAGATTTGAATTATGAAAATTATTCAAAAATAAAAATTAATTCAAAATAATAGGTGTGATTTATTTCACAGTAAAAAAAATAAGTTTAAATAAACGTAAGCGTTTTTATAAAAAATATTTCAGTTAAACAAAGCCAAAGCAGCTTGTTTAAAAAATTTTAATTTCGATAAAAAGTACTATTATTGCATTAGATCCGTACCAATAACATTTGTTCTTAAAAGCATATTTAAAGGAAGAAAAATTACAATCATACAGTATGATTGCCGTAATCATATTATTGTTTACATAAAACGCAAAACACAATACTATTGTAGCACCAAGCATATTTATATTATTGCTATAACCATATTTTCATTTTTAAATTTGGCAATAATACTATTGTTACATTTCAACAGTATTAATATTGCAGCAATTATACTATTGTCAAAAATAAATTCAGTTAATAATGCTATGGTTGCGAAGAACATACTTTTATTGCGGAGAACATGTTATTGTTGCCGTGACCATGTAGTAACCATGTTTTTTCTCTGTGTGTACCTTCCGATTGTTGTTGTTTTTTATAATGGACAACAACCACGCACTATATCGTGTGTATGTGTTTGTTTAGTATATCAAAAAAAAAACATACGCATACACATGCATGCAACCATACGGTATGATTGCCGTAATCATATTATTTTTAACGTAAATTTTAAACAACAATACTTTTGTGACACCAACCATGTTTATATGGTTGCTTCAACCATATTTTCATTTCTAACTTTGACAATACATTTCAACAATATTAATATTGGCGCAATCATACTGTTGTCAAAATAAAATTTAAAAAACAATACTATGGTTGCGACGAACATGGTTTTATTGTAGAGAACATAGTAACCATATCTTTTCTCTGCGTGCATAGTCCTTGATATTATGCGTCTCTTTTAATATTCAGATAATCCTAAAACAATTTGAGAGTCGGAATATATTGGATTTCACCGATCACTGTGGCCGAACGGATAAAAACGGGCATTAGCAAATTAGTACCACAGATAGTCCAAGCGATTGCGCGACTATTGTCATATTCAGAATATCCTAGAACAATTTCAGAATCGAACCATTTTGGATTTTGTGTTTGGCGATTCCCTTCTAGCGACTTGACAACAGATCCTAAAATTTTGAAAATGATAGCTTATAGTCATAAGGTTTTTGGGATTGCAAATGTTCAAAATCGACCTAAGGGGAGAGATTTCTTTTAAGAGAATTAAGTTTCCTCGGTAAAGGTACACTTTTCGGAGTATTTTCACAACGTATCATAAATTGTTGTGTATGGCTTAAATATGGATTCATTTTTGAATTCACTACAAATCCAAATAGAGGATTAATTGAAAGATTTGCCTGAGATTACGTCCCATAAAACGGACCACTCCAATAACGAATTCACGGTGGAGTGCAATAAGATTAAGGACGTTTGATTTGTTAAATTTGCCGATGATTGCGACACGGTCACTCGGTCCACAGCGGCTAAAAATATGGTAGTTCTCATTTCTTTCACCACAACAGCGGCCTCCCGATGGTAATGTCGTTAGAGAAAAGGAACATCCTGATACTTTTTTGAGCTACAGTTTATTTTTTGCGTCTCAAGATCGTTTGATATTTAATTATTTTAATTAAAGTCTAACCTCCGTGATATACATAAAACCTGAGTGATAAATAATGGGCTTTAACAGACTAATTGCACAGCTGTTTCGAAAACAGCCAGTATTCTGCACCAGCATACATAATCCGGATATTTTGAAACCTCCCTTTTTTCTGAGTGTAATTTTGCTATTGCAATGATTAGTCGGTTGATTTTGGTTTTCATTAGTTTAGTCACTCATTCCTTTCTATACCTAAGCGTTTGCTCCCTGAATTTGTCTTTATTAAACGCCAAGCTAAAGTAAAGTTCCCTGATACCCCCGTGCACCACGAAAGTATCTGCCATTTTCCCGTAAAACCCGTAAAGGGAAGCAATTGAAGCGCAGAAATGTACGTACGCGTGACATCGGTCACATCAGCATTTCCAAGAAGATTAAAATGTTTGCCGAAATAGGAAACAAAACATGGCAGTCGTAAAAAATAGGACTCTTGGAAATACTCGTAATAGCCAGACGAGACGACTACGAGAAGGTCATTTGCTTTCAAACGAGTTGGAATTCCATTTAAATTTTATGACACTTTCAAAAAGAGTCAAAGGTACAGCACTGACCAGTGATTGAAATATGACAACGAGACAGAACACGTCAAAGTGACAGTTAAAAAGCGGAAACTGTATTGAAAATACACATTTGTGAGGGTAGTCCAAATCAGTCAAATAGTCATTCCTTCCGGCAAACTTTTTTATTGCTCTGGGTTTTGTCTTAATTTGTTATCTCATCTATTCTAAATGTACCACTGAAGGTTAGGAAACTCCTAAGCTAAATTCTTTGTACCAGATGTACCCCGTATCTACCAACAGTGTGGTAGGTACCAATTTAACGTTCTGACCAGGGATTAGCAGCGTATGTATTTATTACGGGGACTCTACACACTACCCCTGCCTCGAGTCTCTAGTATAGATAAATCTCTTTTTAAACCGCAGATTTAGAGACCATTCTCCATCTGATACCACTTGGCAGGCCAGCCAAAAGGCAGCGATGTCTGCAATCCTACTTAGACATCCTATACATATCGATATTTATATACGAGGCCTAGGCAACACTTAGTATTGTCTGGCGCCATCTTTCCATTTCCATTGGACAGTTTGACATTTTTTTAGCATAAACGTACTCAGAACGTTTTGACGCAGGACCATCATTAGTGTTGTTTACAGTGACTTGAAAAAATCAATTTGGCAAAAAAATAGAATTAACTCGTGAACATTTTCGTGCGATAATTTTTCACAACTTTCGACGTGGATTATCACGACTAGAGTGCATCGATGAACTTAAATCTTTGTATGGCGATGATGTACCATCCTATAGCACTGTGAAAAACTGGTTTAATGTATTTAATCTTGGCCGAAGCTCGCTCAAAGACAAAGGTCGTCCAAGAACGGCCATTGCGCCACAGAACATTGATACCGTGCGTGAACTGATAATTCACGATCGTCATGTGACATACCGTGAGATAGAGGCATCCTTCGGGATTTCTTCAGCACCACCAGCATACATTCGATATTGCATGAACACCTGGCCGTAAAAAGGTTTGTTCTCGTTGGATCCCGCACAATTTGACAATCGCTCAAAAAATGGCTCGTGTCGATTGGTGCAAAGAAATTTTGAAAAAATACTATCGCGGTGCTTTAAAAGACTTTTGTAAGATCGTCACAGGTGACGAATCATGGATCTATGCGTATGAGCCCGAAACAAAACTGCAATCGACCGTGTGGGTCTTCGAAGATGAGCCAAATCCAACGAAAGTTGTTCGTGGAAAAAGCTCTTCGAAGCAAATGGTCGCCTGGTCATGTTGCGACTGTTCCGCTCGAGCAAAGTAGGTCAATTCTGAGTGGTACACCACAATTTGTTTGCCTGAAGTCTTCGGAGAAATTCGAAAAACGAACAAGAGAAGACGAATCATTGTGCACCATGACAATGCGAGCTCTCACACATCGGCTCAAACCAGCGCTTTTTTGACCGCCCAAAACGTCGAGTTAATAGGGTACAGCCCTGACTTGGCAAAAATGCGTGGTCAACGATTTTCGTCTCCAGAAGATGCTGTTGAAGCGTTCAAAAGCCATGTTTTGGAGGTTTCTCAATCGGAGTGGAAAAAGTGCTTCGACAATTGGTTTGAGCGCATGCAAAACTGTTAGCCGTGTGCTTTTAAGGTAACTAGTTTAGTTGCCTAGTTAGTTTGCAATATGGTAACCTGTCAACGTTAGACAATATTGGGAGATTAATGGCAACATTGTTTGTCTTTCAAAACAAGAGGGTTTATTGGCGATTTTGTTAAATACAGACAATAAAATGCTTTAAATAGTAATAAATCCATGAAATATGTAAATAAATCAATTACTCGTAATTGCTACACTTTTCCTGTGTAACACATTTTTGAATTATCAGTTTGAGTTGATTTATAGCTTCACTTATCTCATTTCGTGCAAATTTATCAAATGCGAATTCGTCGTTAAGACCTCTTCTTGTTTAATTATTTTTTTGAATACATAACAAAAACACATGTTTTTATAAAGAATTGTGAAGAGGACCATATATAACCAAAGCTGCAAAAGGATGAAAGAAGTTCAAAACTAACTCAGTGGCATAGAAAAAAAAATAAAATTTGGTTACACAACTATAATAGACGAAATAGAAGGAATGTCTTCAAATTTTTTTTTATTTATTTACATATTTATTACAATTAAAATTTTAATAAACTAAGCTAAAGGGCACTAGCATCTATCGGCCGAGCAAACAAAATAGAAATGCGGATTGAAAGGGTCACAACAGGATAAATACCAAAAATTGAGGAAAACAGTATCAAATCAATAAAATGGTACGAGTATAAAACAAAATGGGAAAAAGGATGATGAGAGCCAAATCGGATTAATGTCCTAAAAACACGACTGCAAATTTTGTTAACTAAAACTTTAAACGACAGAAAGGGATAGGTTAAACCGTTACGAATATTTGTCGGAACTGGAATGAAAATGTCGCAATACACTTAAAACGGACCAAAAATGGTTAAAAAAAGTGGTATAGGCAATTCAAAATTATCGGAGAGGTTTGGAAATTTAAAAAAAAGGTATACGTTCCATAAATCTAAACTATTGCTATCGCGCCATGATAATTGCCATACAGCTGTTCAAACAATGAATCTATTGAGAGGTCATTTCGAAAAGCAGCTGATTTCACGTTTTGGACAGGTGAGTTGGCCGCCTTTAGACATTTTTCTTTGGGGTTACGTAAAGTCCAAAGTCTATGCTGACAAACCAGCTACGATTTAGGTTTTGGAAGCCAACATTACGCGTGTCGTTAATGCCAAACCGGTCGAAATGCTCGAACGAGTCACCCAAAATTGGACCCTAGAATGGAAACCCTACGGCGTAGTTGCGGCCAACATTTGAAGGAAATTATATACAAAAAAGAAATGCCATAAAATGTCCTTTCAAATTACCAATAAAGATTCCACACTTGATTTGTTTTTTTATATTTTTTTTGTTCTGAAATCTAAAAGGATCACCCATTACAATGGATATATGTATTGTTGTTCGACCTTTTGTTTAAATTCTAGAAAAGGTAAAATAAATTTTCGTGCTCGAGGTCAGAATTTATACACTTTATAGATTTTCGGATCAATATTTCGAGGTGTTGCAAATGAAACGACTAATTCAGTATACACTCTATCTTTGGGCAAAGGGCATAAACAAATGGAACAAAACCAAAGCAACGACTACCGTTGCCGTTTGTTGGCGTAATCCATCCACACACATCGGTAGCAATTCGCTTCCAGTTAAAAGCGGCATTTTGTTGAGGGCAGACTGACGAAATGTCCAACTGACGGTTTGAACTAAACCAAAGCAAAAGCAATTGCAGCTGTCGGTCTCATACCACCGAGAGAGAATTCTTATTATTTCGGTTGTTTGTTAGTTATCAATTGACGCACTCACGTATTGCCGTCTGCGCACTCACACTTTCGCCTGTCAGTTATTGACGAGGCCAAGGGTGGCTGATACTTGTTCCGCTTCTTCCGAAAGCCAGAGAGAGAGAACTAAAAAACTGTGATACTTTAAACGCGGCCGCTAGCACGTACCACAATTACGATCGAATTTCGTACGTTTCGAAAATGTCGAAATGTTCATCTTCTTGCTGCACGGGTAAAAGTGTCTTTGGGGATCGTATGCCCGTTTTTTTGGGCAAATCTCTAAAGAGTTATTATTGGCCATGATTTGCCGTATTGAATTTTGTGAATTTAAAATAAATTTTCAATTTAAATGTGATTGTCGGGGAAAAGATTGATTTGATTGTCTTTAAAGAAACTTAAGTTTGCCTGAAAATACGCTGGAGATGGAGAGAGTGTATTCACTTTGTCATTCCATTTGCAACAGTTCGAAATAGGGAGCGGAAAACTTATAAAGTGTACATATTATCGATCTTCTTAAATTCTAAAGCGATTTATTTATGTCCGTCCCTGTGTCCGTTGAAAGCACGATAGCGGCCAAACTAATTAACCTAGGAAAACGTGAAATTTTGCACGATGATAGCTTATGGACTTACACTGTTTGGGTTTATTAACGAGCAAAATTTGACATTTCGACATTTTCGAAACGTACGAAATTCGATCGTAATTGTGGTACGTGCTAGCGGCCGCGTTTAAAGTATCACAGTTTTAAGTTCTCTCTCTCTCTCTCTCTCTCTCTCTCTCTCTGGTTTTCGGAAGAAGCGGAACAAGAGGAAAAAAGTATAATTATTAAAAAAATAAGACCAGGACTCCTATGGCAAGCCTGTGTAAAAACCATTGGTTCTGATCAAATTTGAAAGTACTTTCATATCGCAAATTTCAGATCCGTTCCATTGCCTTGGATGTTATTTTTTTCTGGGACAGGAAAGGAGTTTCCACTCAAAGGAAGTCGTCTGGGGTTCACATTGGAACAATTAATACCAGCCACGATAGATATTTAACCAGTGCACAAATAATTACTGCAAGATATAAACTTGGAATAAATTGATAGCTCCTAGCCGATGTCCTGCGAAAAGTACTTATACAAATCGTTTCTCTTGTTGTGCCCTCTCCCTAACTCAGAGACGAAAAAATTTCTCTGGATATACGGAAACTTAAAATAGAGATCTTGTCAGCATAGATGAGGATTTTGATACAACTTTTAGTTCTTTCCAGTTATTCGAATATATTTTTCGTGGTCTTGATTGGATAGTACAGTAGACACTCACAAATTAGAACTCTCAGAAATTATAAGTAGAACTTCCAGAAATTAGAACCAGCATTTTGATGCATTGACTATTCGGAAATTAGAACCAACAAAGACTAAAAAACAAACAACTATTACAGATTACAAAAACTAACTATGATAAGATACACTGCCACCGCACTCCAACAGTTGGATA
Organism: Hydrotaea diabolus; assembly: GCA_963513945.1. Classification (NCBI taxonomy): domain Eukaryota; kingdom Metazoa; phylum Arthropoda; class Insecta; order Diptera; family Muscidae; genus Hydrotaea; species Hydrotaea diabolus. The sequence goes on along the minus strand of OY740716.1, from coordinate 83,536,213 downwards.
ATAACATTTTTCTTTACTTCAATTAATTATTTTTAGTTTGAAACAATTATGTGATATAATTTGACTGAAATGTTATTTAAGTTTTCGTTTTTCTAAGTAAAATATTTAAATTTGAAAAAAATATTGTATTCGTCTTATTTTAGCTAAAATAAAAAAAACCTCCAGAAATATGAACCACCCGAAAAACAAAGTGGTTCTAATTTGTGAAAAATTAAAACACATTCGTTTCCATAAAACTTATGGGGCAAACCGCTAGGCGCTCAATCAATTTATAAGGATATTCAGTATTAACTATTTACTTCTGATTTTTTCGAGATTTTTAAATACATCCAATGTGCTTAATTTATAGCCGCTTGTTGTTTATGATCCTTTGGGTTAAATTCAGTTGCCAAAACCCTGGTGTTTAAATTGAATTACAAATTTAGACAGAAAATATTTCGACTCGTTACAAAATCCTTAAACACTCTAGTGTCCATATTACGATGGGCTATTTGGAAGGGATTTTACACGTTTTCTTAACACAGATCGATCATAGAAAAAGATCGATCAAACAGAAAATAAACTGTCGGTTGAATTGAAAAATTCAAATATTAATAAAAAAAAATAAATACAAATCCTTTGATATAAAAAATTTAAAATACAAGGTGTCCGTCAAGAAGGTATACTACTTTGTTTGTTTATAATTGTTGATTAAATGAAAAATAATGGATCGTATATTGATAAGTGTTTTGTTTAATGTCGGCAATTATTTATGGTATACAATATCAGAAAAAGATTGTAGAGATTTTGTGGATCCATACACAGTAAAGGTAGTTTATACGTCTTTAGTAAGAGCTAAATTAGAATATGCGTCCTTAATCTGAAATCCCTTTTATTCAATTCACATTTGTAGAGTTGAAAAAATTCAAAAGAGATTTATATCGTTTGCTCTTCGCTCAACTAATTTTGCTCAACCTCAGCCTTTATATGTAGACAAATGTAGGTTAATTCATTTGAAAACGCTGGACAATAGAAGAACCTTATTATCTCAAGTTTTTCTTCATAAATTGGTTTCGGGCTCGATAGATTCATCGTGTTTGTTGGCACTAGTCGATTTGGATTGCTTTCCTACCAGAACTTTGTGTCGCTTTGACTTGTTTTGTTTACCTATTCATAGAACGAATTATTCTCTTAATGAACCTATAACTAGAGCAATGAAAGAGTTCAATAGTATCTGCAATCAGAACATTGATTTGTTTGATTCGTTGTGTAATTTTATTAATAACTTAGATTTAATTTACTTTTAGATGTAAGAAATAGTCCGTAAGGAATTTGTACTTCCATAGACTTAAATAAATAAAAAATAAATGTCCACCTTTGTTAGCCTCACAAATGCGAGTCCTTTTGAGCAGATTTTTCATTACATTCTGCACGGCGTCGAATTGAGGTTAATGTTTTCAGCCAGCAGTAATGTTTTCAGCCAATCTTACAGTACGTTGTGGTCCATGCTTGGACCTATCAGCTACAGACCCTCTTTCTTCGAAATCATTCACTACACGATAAATAGTGCGTTTTGTTGGCACATTGTTTCTCCCAATAATTTCACGTAACTTTCTCATCCTCACAGTAATCGATGATTAATTTTGATAAAATGTTTAACGAATTAACGAATATTTTTCCATAATAAATTTGCCACGTCTCTACTTCACGACTGCCAAATATGAACTGTCAAGACTAATGTTAACCAAAATGGAGGCAAAACAAAGTAGTATACCTTCCCGGCGGACACCCTGTATTAACATTTCCACTTTTTTATCGAAAATATTTCCTATTTCAAGGGATAAAAATAAATTCCCTTATTCACAAAATTTATTGTATGCCGTTTATCAAAAAAAAAATCCTATCGGGAGATGTAAAACTTCACACATTTACAAAAAAAAATATAAGCCGTCATTAGACGATGAAGAATTCAGATATTTACAAAAAAAAAGTTGTAAAATAATTTAAAAAGCAGTCAGAAAGACTGCAGTTTCAGAAAAAGCCACTTCACCACCTTAAGACCCCAAGCAGCTATACACTTAAGGGCTGGCAGTATTGCATTAAACGAGAACTGCCGGCAGTAGTGTTTTCCAGCGAACACAATTAGAATCCCTCGCACTTCATACATACTGATACATATACACCCACCCACACACGATACAGAGCATGAATTTAATACATTTTCTTTTTTCCATTCATTAAATATCATTGCAATAACTGATAAATAGTTTAGCTTATTAACGAAATTTTTTAATCGAGTGGTGATATTTTCACATACCAATCGTTTTGTTGAAATTTTGAGGTTGTCTTTTGGTGCGATAAGAACTTCTATAAGAATAGGTTAGATCTGAATAGTTGAAGGGTCGTATTTCAAACTAAGATTGGTAATATATTGGTTTTGCCATACAAAACAAATTCCAGAAATTAGCGGAGACTATACGCAACGCAAGGATACCACAGGTCAAGCTAATTTAGGTGTTAAATACTTCCCTACGAAGTGAATCACTTTCGTTTACACAAAACATTAGTACAGATACGGTCATAAAATACTGTGGTCACTCACTCTTACTTCAGGTAGTTTTTGGCAAATCCATCTCTAAATTTCAACGAAATTCCGATGTTCCTTTTCTCTGCTACGTTTAAGGTCGAACTACGTGACAGTTCCAAGGTGTAGCCAAAATAGTTTTTAAGAAGATGAACTGGAATGGTATTTAGCTAAGCCGCCTTCTCGCTAACACCTGTTTTCGAGATCTATTAAATAAGCGAATGCTCATCATTACCTTGACGCCTTCGCATCTCGTCAGCGATTAGAGGAAAGCGAGAGAGCTGTTGTTAAAAACCGTGCTCGCATTTCGTTACGCTCAAACGGCAACAGCAAGAACAATTTTCAAATGAACTTTGGAAATTATATGGTGGCAGTTGCTTATCGTAGCCATTCATTCGCCGACCCCCCGACCAATGACTTTAATCCTTCAATAAATTGTGGACGAAGAAAGGACACACGGCGCATATTGAGTGAGTGAGCGAATGCATGAATGAAGGTTGGTGGCTTTGGGTTATGTGTTGGGAAAGGGTGCATTCACCGAACCCAAACACTGTGCACACATCCACCACAGACTCGCCGTTCCTGAATATGCGTTTTTCTGCTCCTTGTTTTTTTGTTGGCATTAAAGCAATTGTCGACGAGGTTGGCAGAATGCGACATGAATTTTATTACGACTGCGATTATTTCACTAACATTGCCTCCCATCTTCATCATTATGAAGCTGCTGATGATGATGGTGGTGGTGCCTTGGCTAGTACCGCTGTTTCTGGCGAATGCAACTGGCGGCGCTGGGCCAGACAGCATTGTTCTGTAGTGGTAGTTTGGAAGTTTAACCTTGTTTAAATTGTTTTGCTGGCTTCAGCGGCCTGCCTTTCGTCTCCTGTAGCTGTTGCCCAACCGTGCAAAGTTGTAATTTGTTTCTTTGGTTTTGTGTGTTTTGATGCTGTTCCGGCGTTTTGCATCCCTTAAAACTCTGCACATTGTTGTAGTTAGTAGTCCTTCCTCGGAAATTAGGGTGGCTTTGGCGGGTTTACTGCAACAACAAAAAAACCCAGTCGGTTTCTTTACTTTTATTTTGCAAAAAAATGGAAAAATGTTAAAGTGCGATTTAGTAGGATTTATTTTTCAACTCTCCCTGACATGCAAGACAGGGCAAGTAGGCAATACCGAGAAAGACAGACAGAGAGAGAGAGAACAACAAAAATCTCAACAATATTGAACAATTTCTGTTTACCTGTGTATACACTTATTTCGGAAGGTAAATGCACTTTAAATGTTTGTAGGCATCCCAGAAAAGAGAGCGACAGTGAGAGATGACGAGATGATGAGAGAGGAAACGAGTTCCCACAAAAAACGCCAGGTGTTCTTTGTGCAGCTAAAAGAACAAACAGGAGAGGGATTAAGCAGGGAGAAAAGAGAGAAAACCTAAGAGTTTAATATGATCTCTTTATGTTTTTCAGGGTACCATCATAAAAGAGAATATTTTCATGTATGTATGCCCAAAAATCGATTGAAAGATAAACACTCAATTATCTACACCCCATGGATTTGAAAAAATATGATGTTAAAGGTTTTTCAAGAGCTAAACGAAGTGAGAATAGAACACCACGGCTCTCCGGAATTGAAAAAGTTCTTCATATCAGTCAAAATAATATTTTACATATCAATGTGCTGTCGAATCTCTAAAAATTTCATTGGGATCACCGTATATACTTGGAATCAAGTGCAGGTGAGGTTATTTGATGATGACTAGAATCAGAGAACTTTTCTCAAATCAGCAGGCTGAGAGTAATATTAGTCCTTAATACACTGATCGAGAAATAACTGAAAAATGGAGCGTTGGCCTCTCTGATAATGTGCTTTAGTACAACAATCGTTCACGGTATTAGCAAATATCTAAGTCAGAACCACCTCTAAAATGTTAATGCTTCTTCTACAAAAGTTTTAACGTAAATTTAGAGATTAATCTCTCACTTCCAAATACGAAAAATTCGTCGCTAAAACGAATCACCCTCCTATCAGAGCGTTATCATTTACAATCATAGGTGAGAGAACATCGTGAGAATAATGAATAGTTAAGAAGAAGGCGAACACGAAGGAGAAATTTGTTCAAAAATATTTTAGCAAGCAAACATTTATATGTTTGGAACTTGCTACAAAACAAACAAATATTTTAATTCCAGCATTATAGGCTTACACAAACAAATGAATGTTTGGTAACATTGCCTGAAACATATTAATGTTTGGACACACACACTGTGTGCCCAAAATCATTACAAACATATTATTGTTTCCTGCAATAGGTTAGAAAGGCCGTTGCCTCCCTTCGCGTACATACATCGAAGGACCACCACATACACTGGTCATGGAGACAATGGCGTTTGGTTTTTGAAAAATTCCCTGGCTATATGTGAAAGTAAGGATCTATGTTACATGAGTCACGAGGCATTGGTGGGGTTGAAATTAACTAAACAAATTTTATTTACAGGAAGAAAATCAGGTTAGTTTTTATCGACAATATAGGTATGCAATTATCAGGGTTGACAATTTAGCCTTTTTCCCGCTAGATTTAGAGGTATTTAAATAAGTTTGGCCGGAAGATGTCGCAATCAGCTTTAAGCTGTCTAGATTTTTTCAAAAATGGTTTAGCTTTCTTCCGGCTTTTTTATCAAAAAATAATTTTGAAAAATAATTAAGCGTTTTGTTGACTGGTCCATGAACTTCTGAACACCAGGCCCATATATTAGATACAGGGCTGGTGCTCAGCGTAGCTCTGCAAAATTGAATTTAATAGACTCATATTTTTATTTATAAAAAAAACTGAAATTATTGTCCCGATGTTGATAGGCAATATTAAACGAATGTACTTATAAACATGTTATTTTCTCCGGCCAAGAGCAGACAAGGTTAGAACTCAAAAAATCCATAGTTGATTTAAATGCAACATCCAATCAAAAATTAGTTCAAATTTGTGCTAGTTCAAAAGAAAGCTTTTTCAATCTCGTACCAATTGTCATACAATTTTGCAAGTATTTTTTAGATCGGCTTTCGAAATATTTATATTTAAATAGACTAATCAGTATGTCAGTCAAGCTTAGCCTATTGTTGCTTTAAAATTAAAAAGGATTATGACTAGGTATCGGAATTCTTTGCAAGCGCAGATTTGTCGCCGCCAGTCTTAAATAAAATTTGAGCTAATATCTTTGGTAATCAAGCATTTCGCAATAAAATGTCATTTGCATATTTTACCAAAAATGCATTCTTTTGCATATTTTGGCCGACTATTCAACGGTTTTAGTGCATATTTTGCTCAAAACCGCATATTTAATGCAAGTTTTTAGAAATAACAATTTTGTTATTCCACTTAAAAAAGTATGTTAATAATATAAAAAAACCTCAATCAAAACTTGCGTCTACGAGTACATATTCAAATTAGGGATTAATAAGAGAGTCAATTGAAGGACAAGCGGCATTTTATTCAAGAAATCACAAATAATTAAAGACGGTAAGGTTAACGTTTATGGCTTTAAAGGTAGCAATTTTTTACAGCAATTCTGGATTTAGCTTGCACAATCTACAGATGTTCTCAATAAAAGTTAACGTGCGGAAAAAATAAAGTACCAACCGCCTGTTTTATAACTGTTTTAGTTCGTGGAAACAACGAGTTAAACTTTTTTATCATTCATTTAAGTTTTTGTAACACAAATAGAACTTTCAGAATTCAAGTTTTAAATGTTTGTCTTGTAATTTTGAATGTGTTGAAGAACGAATTCGTGTGATTTAAAAAACGCCTAATAGCTTTCGTTTCGCCTGACAACAGTGGTGATTGTATTGAATATCTTTCCTTATAGAGAGAAAACTCAGACTAGAGAGACTACTCAGGAGGATATTAGAAAACAGCTGTTACCTAGTTAGCTCAGCTGGCTCCATAACTTCTTGTTGATTCTAACCGAGAGATTTCGAGATATGTATTATCATTTTCCCATATCAAGGATTATCGCGCTTTTTCTATTTAGTATCTGCGCCGACGTCTTGGTCGGCGCTTTCCGTAGTAGTTGTCGTTAAATGCCTTTTCGGCTGCAGCGTATGTTTTCATTTGACTAAGGTATCCTAGGCAGCGCAATAAATGTACATATTTTGATGCACTTAAAAACATTAATGTCGGGATACAGATCACGGTTCGTCCGGCACATTAGGAAACATTTTTTCTTCCGAAATCTATCAATTTTTTAACGGATAAAATGAGTGAAGAGCAATCTTTCGAAAAATGGCTCTGTTTTAAGCTGTTTGCCGAGCCCAAAATAGCATCTATTTGCCAACACGATTAATTGTTGTATTTCAGTAGTAACATAGTTTTTTGATTTATGGCGGATACAAATTCCTCTTCTACCGGCCGAAAAAGTTTTGCCTTTCTTGTTCAGTGCCCCTTTACTTTACAAACAAATAATTTTTCTCAAACATGTGAAGATCATTTCTTTAGTTAACTTTTAATGTTATTGATTAAATTTTGATATTATCTCGAAATGATTTCGATTCTATGAATTTATTCATCGCACCAATGTTGAATAATTTGTGCCGTTTTTTCGGTGTATAGGAATAAGTTCATACGACTTACATTAAGAGCATTGCTCTCTTTGCTTTTAAAAGTTACCAAACTTTCCCTCCCAAGATCCTTATTTTTTAAGGACTTTTTCTCTCTTTACGCAATAACAACTACACGAAATTCCCGAAACAACAACACTATTAAGGATCTCCCATTCTTGCAATGAGAGCATTGCTACAGATTTAAACTACAAAAAGAGTGAAGGCTTTTAAGAGAGAGTTTCATGTTACCAACAAAAACATGAAATCAAAGAGAGTGCAACTTGAATTGCACTTGGTTTACCACCGGTGAGAGAGGTTTAGTGGTGTTGCACCACCAAAATGCTATGCTGCTGCTACAGCCACAGCTGCATTGTTGTTATTATTGCTCGTACTGAACATATTTACGAGTTTATGTGTGTGTGTGCTTTACACTATACCCCCTGTGTGAGTAAGTGTGGATTTATTTATGGTTTGTTTGTCTGGCTGCCCTCGTCTCTGTGTCTCTCTTTCAAGGGATTTTTCGAGTGATAGTCGAACGTTGCCATTGAACGCACGCAACATTTACGAAACGTACGCTGCAGGAAGTAGTGCTACACAACAACAGAACACTACCCAAAACAATAGCAAACAAATTTAATTTGTTACTTTTTCGCTCCAGACATACACAAACCAAAAAAGAAAAAAATACAAAAATGTTATTTCAATTTAATTGAAAACAAAATAAATGAAAAAACAAGTGAAACTGAAAAAAAACGGATAACAACCACCCAACCCACTACAAAGCAGGATTAATTTTTACCCACAAGAATAAAAACAAATCAACGCAAGCTGCAACGAAATATGGCTTAACCTAATAAAAAAAAAAAAAAAAAAACATGAATTTATTGAAAACAAAATTTACAATGTGTTCAAATTAATGTGCAACTTGGCGCAAACAAAAAAACAAAATTATGTTTTGGTTTATAAAACAAAAACTTTAAAAAATGTTCCGTGTTTTTTTCTGTTAAATGGAAATTTTCTAAAATTTTGTGCTCCTCTCGTTTTTTTTTGTTTAAATTGTTATTTATGTGTTTCTTATACTGTCATACATTTTGAAAAGTTTTTCAAAAAAAACGTTTGTTTCAAAATTCAATATTTGCCATACTTTTTTACGCAAATTTTTTAGCAATTTTTTTTAATTGCATTTTTTTATAAATTTTTTTATAAACTGTTTGCTATTGCAAAGAAAAAAATCGTTCAAACCACCAAAAAACGCCAAAAGTAAATTACGCTTATTTTATATAAAAATATATATTGTTTAAACTCAACTACATAGAATTAATTATAAATTAATATCAAAACAACTTAAATCTGGATAACACTCACCAACCGATCCTATGAAGAAAATATCGTTGTTTGAAAAGTCGAAATTTCCACTGCTGCTGTTCAAAATTTTAAAAATTAACGCAATTACAAGGAGGAATTTAATTAAATTATAATATACAAATTTAAAAATAATGTAAGTAAAACATACAAAAATAAATATTTTTGCAAAAAAAAAATAGTTATTCAAATAATCGAACGTTTGACATAAAATACACTAGTCTATTTCGACAACGACACCGATTAATATAAATCTTTGATTAAACAACGACAAGTTTTAAAAGCATTCACTTTTATAAAGAAGAGACTTCCAGCAAAATTAACTATTTTTAACTGTTGTCCTTTGACCTAAAGAGTCTAGATTTTACCTTGTTTTAATATTTGATTACCGTTTATAAACAATTTAAACAATAATTGAATTCTGGTTTTATGTGTTATACGGAAATATTTACAATAAACTGCTTTACATTTCAATTGTGACTGTTCAATTTGGCAGGAATCAAAGGAAAGTCGACCTAAGGATATCAAAGATGCCGATCTATATTATAGAGCATGTTCGGTCTTTATGCACATAAATGCTTTGCTAGTTGTTCGCAATATTTTAACTTAGTTTTATTGTGTTTACTAAATACGCATCGAATATGAAATTAATGACAATGAAACATGTAAAGAAATATCAACGCACACAAGAGAATATGCAGAAAAATAAATTGACAGAATAAAAGTGTAACTTCTGATTGCAGAAATCTTGAATTTACTCTAAATTGGGAACACTGGTAATATAAAATATATGAAACTTGAACTGGTATAAATCGTATGAACAGTGACATGAATAATACGTGAATAAAACTTATCAAAAATGTATCGTTTAATCAATCGTTATAAAATATTAATTTATTCGTGTATGTTTCGTAAGATGTCCACAATAATTAAAACTATCATGTGTACCAAAGGAATATTTTCGAAGATATTTTGACCGATCAATCACAACTTATGGTGTTTTCGTTTGTGTCAAAAATGTTATATTTCTGATGCATGTTGTCCTGAACCCGCTTTTCGGTTGTTTAAATAGTACAAATGCAAACCTCCCGAACATAGTTTGATTTCGATTGTTTTGCACCTAAACCAAAGTATACGCGTTCATTCAAAATGTGAGCTGAAGCGACGGACGACGCAATTGTTTAGGTTGAGGCTGTGTTTACAAAAGGCAAATGTTACAATTAAATCTGTTCCATTATTGGCACAAAAACTGTAGAATTTGTTCAGAAAGAGGCAACATTTTTAAAATTAGGTAAGTAGAGTAACAGGCAATAGGGATAATCTTAAGTGGCATACTCAGGTTAAGTTAGATTTGCGACCAAGTTTCATTACAAATATTATATTATTCAATAGAAATTGTTTAAAAATATTACAGTATTTATCGCTAGTGCATATCAAAATTTGCACGAATTTTGGTGCTTATAAGCGGAAATTCGGTTCTTGTGAAACCTAAATTTGAGTTAGGCTGCATATAATCGATAAGTGCTTATAACCGACGTGCATATAAATACTTTATTAGTTGCAAGCAGAGATGACTATGCAGTTCAACAGCCAGTTAAATGAGCTTTAGGCACCCACTGTGCAAGTGGGCCTTTGTATGAAAAAAATACACTGCACAACAGTGAGTCCTTAATCTCTGCTGCGATTACTGTGCGTCTGCTGCACTATAAAAGTTGTAAACATTTACGTTGTGAAGACAAATTCCCCTTTTTACGAATGAGAATGCATTTTTAACTCTAAACTTTTTGTTGTTATTTTCAATTGTGTAAACGCCCTCTCGCTCGCTTACTGTTTCTCCCTTTGGTCGTAGTATTCTTCTCCTACCGTTGTTTATAACTTACAATTGGTTTGTTCGTTTTCTGCTGTTCTCTTTCTTCTTTGATTCTGTTTGTGTACGTTCACTTAAAATATGTTCGCTTTACCGCTCGATTTGTTCGTTGTTGTTCGTACGTGTGCACGGGCTCGTACATGCGTTCGTTCGGTTCTTCACATCTGTTTCACTTTGTGGTCGTTGTTTGTTGTTGTCTTTGATGTTGTTTGTTTATTGTTTGCTTTCAGTGTCAATGTGTTGCAGCAGAGTTGCCACTATTGTGTTAAGACAGAGTTTGTAATTGAGAGTGAGAAAGAGAGAGAGAGGTTAGTGATGTTTGAGTATTTAAAATGGGGGAAATTGAAGTAGCTGTCTACCGGGTAGGGTGTTCTTGTTAAAGAATTGGGAAAGTAAACCCAATTAGAAACGATATTGGATCGTTTAAACTTTCACTAGTACTGACTGTCGATTTTTATTAAAGGTGAATTTGTCGAAAATGAAATGGGATTTTGTAGAATATTTTTAGGTCATTCTAATTGGCGTTTTACAAAAAAAATGTTTGTATTTACTGTACTTTCTCTGTTACCCTTTTGTTGCCTATTTCTTTGAATGAGATAAATTAAAATATTTGGAACAGGTTTGTTTCTTATAGTTTTTGAAGCAGAATAAAGAATTCATGCTGGCACCATCCAAAGTGTTCATATAAGAGGCCATATGCGAGTTGAGGGGGAAATTTTATTCATGATTGGTCTAAATGTTATTAAATTTTGAAAAAAAAAATTTTATCTCAGCTGGGAATAATAAAACGCATTCTTTTTAGATTTTATTTGGAATTTCGACTGAGTGAATTTCCTTGTAACTATTTCAGACGATTGTGTTACATGTATTTAAGGAAAAGCAACCCCCATACAAAATCACTTCATTTAAGGAAAAGAAGTAGCATAGAAAATGCATTTTCTGTCACCCGATTTATAAATTAATACGAAAAGCTGGCATTTAATAACTATTATTTCTGTCATTTACATACAGACGATGCGTTTTATGTAAGGCCCATGTCGGTTTCTCATGTTTCTGTTCAAAATCCCCAGTCTACACATTTTTGTTCCAAGTATAAAAGCAAGGAATGTTTTTCTGTGGACTATGTAATGCTGAAAGGATCTTAAAAAGGAAGCAGTGAAGAAGTCTAAATAAGTTTTTGCTGACAATCTGCTTTCCACCTCTCACAGTAAATGTCAAAACGGAAACAATCAAACCTAACTACACTTTACAGCTGTAGACGTGCCGAGTCGTCACACAGTTGGTGCCTGTGAATCGAAATTGATATGAGGCGTAGAAGGTTTCGAAAGTTTTGAAACTTAATTAAATATATTATTGAGAAAAGGATTGGCTTATAATGTTTTGTTTTTTTTTTTGGCAATGCTTTATTTTTAAACTACCAGCATCACAAACAACACACACTGCAGGCCCAAAGAAACAAAAAAAAAAACAATAATTTGCGAACAATAACTATCAGCTTCTGTGAATTCGTGAGAAGTTTTCAAATCTCAAAAGAAAAACACTTAAACACACATACAAAAATTTCTTTGAGGGTAACGCTTTTACCCCCCAAAGGATAATGTCACACACAAGGACGAATATTCAAAATCCGTATCACCGACAGAAGCACCCAGAGTTTATTTGGTTTGTTACTCACGCTGTCTGTCATAAGAGGAGAAAAGATAAGGAAACATATGAAAAGGGAAACAAAGAGTATGTGAAGTCCTATTTTTTTGCAGTCACTAAATCGCTTTTTGAAATCACTTAAAAAAGGGGTGATCCAAGGGCTAAGGTTTGTTGGGTAAAAATGAAATACACGTTGAGTGCAGGGGGGCAGTCTATGCCGAATGCAAAAGCGACAATCTCACAGATTAAAGCACAATTTTCTTTATTAGTCGACATACATTGCGAACAGACATAAGACAAAGACGACGACCTCATCTGCAGCAGCAATGTCATCTTCGCCCTTCGACTATCTGTCAGATCGACGACCACATTTATCATCATTGTATGGCATACTTTTTTTAGTTTGTCTTTAAAGCAGAAACCCTTTATGTGAAAATCATATATTCGTCTTGCTGTTTACGGGTCGTACTACAGAATAACATTCAAATTTACATTTTTTCTGTTGTGTTTTTTTTTTGTTTAACTAATTGCTTCTCGAGGGCTTTATGTAAAATTAAAATATTTCTGTCTTCAACGTACTGGTTGTTTGTATGTGTGAATGTGCCGGCCTATCTCTGTGAACGAGAACGAGTATTAATTAAAATTCAAATATGTATACAATATTTGTTTAGGAAATAGAATATTCATTCGTATCAATAATACCGGCTGGCTTAGGTTATATTGTCTGTCTGTCCTTGCAGATTGTAGTGTCTAATTAAATTTCCATTACAGAGAATGCAAACGAATGCGGTCGAATGTCACAACATGAGAAATTTGGGGTTTCCTTGGATTAATCGTTGGAATGACAAAGATTGAAAGTAAAGTTTAACACAAAGTTAACACTAGAACACTAAATAAACACTCTAATAATTTGATTTTTGTATAAAGAGTAAAAGGCAGACTACAGATTTTAGGATATGTAAAATCATTTCAAAAATAGCTTTCTTTTACGGAGAAATATGTTTTCATGTGTCATTATGTCAGCCATAGAAACATTTTTTATTTTTTCTGTAAAATCTTTTATATTTGACTGAAATATTTTCTATTTTGTATGAAATGTTTATAAATGCTTATGTTTCGATTCTAGTTCCTATGAAAAGGTTCGTATAACTAACGAAGACTCATTTTTTATTAAAGAAATACCTTTTTTTAGGCTCCGACATAAGCTGCGTTCAGACTCAGAAAAGATATATGTATTTAAAATTCCTTATTATTTTATTGTATTGGGTATATAAAAGTTGTCATTGTGTATGAAACACCACAAAATATTGATTTGAGGCCCTAAAGGTAGATTTAAATTCTAAGAAAAATAGCCATGTCCGTCCGTGTGTCTGTTAAAAGCACGATAGCGGTCCAACGAATCAACATAGGATCCTTAAAATTTGTATGATGATGGCTTAAAGCCATAAAATGTTTGCTTTTTTCCATACTCGATAACCCAAACCACAACAAAAAATTTATTATATCCGAATATTGGAAGCAAGAGACAATACCAACAATGAACGAAGCGTAGTAAACAGATGAAAATGACAAAAAATAATTTATGAAATTGACGTTAATGTAAACAAAACATACTTAAAAACAGTGGTCACTAAAAATAGTTTATCTTAGAAACTACTTGAGAAATATTTTTTCTGTTTCTAAAAGATAAATTAATTACCTAAATTCTTATAAATAATTGATTATTTTTCTTGCTATTGCTCTATTTTAAATGCGATTGTTTTATTTAAGTACATTATTGAACATTTTTTTCAGTGTAGGCTATTCCTTGATTATTATTTTTTCCCTTTATATTCTTAAACGTTTGAAAAAACCAAATATATCAAGACGATTTCGAGATATAAAATTTAAATATTTCAGAAAAATGCTAAATTCTTACTTTTATTTTTTGTACAGTTTATATTGACATACCCTTTCGACCAAAAGGTCAAAATCCCTGACCCACTATGTCACACGTCTCGTGGCCTGACCCAAAAGCAAAGATCAGTACTACATTGAATATAGAGCTCTAATACATTTATTTTTTTAAAAACATAAAAAAGAATTGTTAAACTCTTGGGATTTTTCGTCGCGGTTGGCCTTTCGATGAAAGAGCCCATATGTAATAGAAATCTCTCTCTTTTGTCCACCCCTTCCAACTCCACATTTACGCATGGCAACGACGCTTCTGCCAGCCGCTGCCAACTTTGACTAAATTGTCAAAGTTTGTTTCCATTTGTTTGTTTACATGCCGATTTTGTCAGTTTCTATTTGCCTGTCCGGCAAAGCAGACACACATACACACACATGCTCTGCTGTCTGTCATCAGCAATCATCACGACTATGTTATGCCACCATATGTTCCAAAAACTAGAAGAACAAAAACAACGGCAAAACACCGACATGCGACGTCACTTCCGTTTAGTTGTGCAGACTCTGTACGCTGTTATGCTACCACTAGTACAACAGTCTGCAAAATTCCCTGCTCTTCTCTCTTTCACGCGCACACAATCGGCCGCACGTACAGAGCGCCAAGCTCACTCACGGCAGCGAATGTGTGTGTTTTTGTCTGCAGCCCACAAACGTAAAAGCAAAAAGCACTTGTGTATTGCGAGTGAAGTGAGCGGCGGTTGTTGTGAAGTAAGTGCTGCTGCTTTCATGTCATTTGCTTTGCTTTTTTTCGCATTGAGTTTCCGGTTTTCGTTGAGAAGTAGGGAGAAGCCGAAAAACATTGCTTTTGCGAACAAACACATTACGTTTTGTGTTTTGTGCTGTGTTGTGAGTGGTTTTACTTTGATTTTGTGTGTATGTGCGATTGTTTTTGTTTTGTTTATTTCGGAATTTGTTTTTGTTTTAATTTACAAGTAATTTGCGTGTTTTTTCATCTTCGGTGTTTTTGTTTCTTGATAGAGTTTTGCAGTGTTCCTCGGGAAAAAACTTGTTTACAACTCTTGGTGTGTGTTGCTCTGTTGTTTCCACCATCTCGTCCATTTTTGTGCGTTTGTTTTGTTGTTTTCTTTTATATGAAATTAGCGCTTATTTCTAGTATTGAAGGTTTTTGAGTGCTTGCTATTGTTTCTGTAGCTAGAATTACTTAACAATTTATCAGAAAGAATGACAAAAAAGACTGGAATTTATTAATAGACTGTATGTCTGTATGCATGTAGTTGGTTTGAAGAATTTTAAACATATCTTAAATTCTTTTTTTTTGCTCTAGCTTGTTGGCATTTTGTATAAGTTCTGTGTGGGCAATTTTATTTTTTTATGTTTTAATTTAAATAATGAAGTAAACCCATTGGATTACAAGGCGCCATTGATTAGCTAGGAATTTATTGCTTCTATTAAGTTTTTTAATATGTATTCCTATATGGGTTTCGACGGAAAACCATAATATTCAAAAATAACATTATATTTCAAACTTCTTGCGTCGCTGAAATCATGAAATGTAATATGAATTCATAGGTTTCTCCGAAACTACTTAAGTCTCTCAACATCCCATTAGGGGCAATGGGATACTTCTCGCAAATCAGTAAGCTGTGCACGATACATAATGACATAATGCTTATTACGTCGGTCATTACGGAATTAGCAAAGAGGACTGTAAAAGGCATTGAATGTGTGTCCGAAATAAACGTTGCAAAAGAGTGCTGAATTAAACGCTGACGAGTTTAAAACCTGTTCTTACGCAAATTCATTTCACTAGTTTTTAATGTAGAATCTGAAAAGAAACATACTTGGTAGGGACATAAATACTGTTACACACGTTTTATGCTGTAAAATAAAAAATAATGAATGTTCTTGGACCAAATATTTTTTAATATATTTATTGATGTGTATTGTATCCAAAAAGAATCTTCTTATTCGAAATTTCCGCCTTTTGCCTTTACACACGCCTTAAGTCGCACTGGCCAATCGTCAATAGCTGCACGAACCTCTCCATTGGCCACAGCTCGCGCCAAAGCAGTCTTAAGAGATCCAATGTTGGGGTATCTTTTATGACAAACCTTGTCCTCTAAAACCGTCCACAATTTGTAATCGAATGGGTTCGAATCTGGACTATCTGAGGGCCATTCTTCAGAGGAAATGAACGCTGGCAAATTATTTCGAAGCCAGGCCTAGGACGTTTTAGCCTTATGGACCGGCAGAGAATCCTGCTGGAAAGTCCATGGCTGGTTTTGGAACAGGGAATTGTTAAGAGGCTTCACAACTGCTTCCAAAACGGTTTTTTGGTAAACTTTGGCCGATGTTTTGACTCCTTGTTCGCAGAAAAGCAGGTCAGTGACCCCATCGTAAGAGACACCCCACCAAACCATGACTGAAGCTGGGTGATGACCTTTTTCCAGCCTTGGGATCAGTTCAGATGCTTCCTTAGATGACCGCGCATACACTCTATCATTTTGCTTGTTAAATTTTTCCTGAACAGTAAACATTTTTTCATCGGTGAACAAAATTTTTCTGTGCAAGTTATCAGCGTGCTTCACCAAAAGAAGTTTGCATTTTTCAATCCTATGTTTTTTTTAAACTGCAGTCAATAAAAGTCCGGTACGTCGTTTGAACGCCCCAAGCCTTTTTCAATAATTCGACTAATGGACCTTTGCGTGATATTCATCTCACGGGCCATGATTTTCTGTTTTCGGAGCGGATTTCTGTGAATTCTTGATTTAACGGCCTTGATGACATGCGGTGTTCGAACAGAGTGTGGGCGGCCCGACCGGTGGCGGTCTTTTACATCTCCAGTCTCCCCAAACAGTGTCATGCAACGGTAGACGAACATGCGGCTAATCCCTAGTGGCCGGAGCGTTTTGCAAATATCGCTTTTTTCATTTCACACTTGAAAAGCGCTATTACAACGATACGGTTCACATTATCTGACCACTCCATGATGAAAGTTGAAACAATTTTAAAATCCCGTTACAGACTAACGCTATTGAGGTTAGCTTTCAAAACCCATATGACATGAACGGGGTATGTTCAGTTCTACTATTGAAATGGGTGTGTTCAATGTTGTAACAGTATTTATGTCCCTACTAAGTATGTAGGTACAACGGTCTTGAACCAAAAAAAAGCTTCGTATATACTTTTCATTCAAACAATTCTAAATTCTTTATGTTTTAAATTCTGATTTTCGATTTCGCGGTTCATGATTTAATGTAAACTCAATTCTTATTTGGCACCTGGTATTATATTTATAAACAGGTAGTTCGTATAACCTCAATGCGGGTTAATTTATGCAGAGACATTTTTATTTTTAAATATGTCTTTGAGATGCTGGTAATTGAAATATATTTATTTAAGATATTAACTAACAAAAATAAATTTCTGAAATTTCAGTATGATTATCCATTTAATCAATACATTCTTACATAGTCAAAAATAAATCCTGACACACAGATCATTTCTCACATCACACCTCGAAAAAAGCACTCACAAGGTTAGATTAGGACGAAAGGGCTCAGCGAGTTTACATGGAGGCCTGTTGACCCATGGCAAAAAACTTTTTCCTACTTTAGTTTTTTGAAACAATATTTTTAGTGATTTGGTTTTTTTTTCTCAAAAACCATTTAAGTACGTATTTTTAATCAAATTTACAAATTTATGAAAACTATATATTTCATAATCGGACGGTGAGTCACAGATATGGTCACTTCGTGTATTTAAAAATAAAATCAAAAAATTCTTTTGAGATAAGAAATTTATATTTTTTATTGCAGACAAAACACACAGCGTCATTGCTCACAAACGAAACAAACTTTGGGTTATCTCTTTAAAATGGTGCCAAACTTTGTTCATGCAGTATTGCCACAAGTACTTTTGGTGAATTTTTATGAAACCTCGTGCTAGTCATGCTTTATTCAAGCAATAAGTGATCTTATTTGCTGGGTTTCTTCCAACAAATCCACATATTGATCAAAAAAAACAAATATTAATATTTCGAACTACTGTATTTAGTGTTTATCATAGTTTAAAACACGTTTTTTGTACTTTTGCCCATTGTACTCATACTTAAATCATCGTACACCACAAAAATTTGTGTTTTGCGGAAAAATGAATGCTCAGAGAATTGTACGAAACCACGTTCGCCAGCTCGAATAAACGTCGGCAAACTTTACATAATTTATTTTTTTCTATTTTTCCAGTAAGTTGTGTTATTAAAAAAATATTGCTTTTGCTACGTTTAGTTAAACAATAAATAATTACAAAATACTATTAGAAATCGACAGCAAGCTGCATTTGTAGTGCATTTTTTATTTTCGACGTATTTTTTACTAATCTTAAGAAAATATTTTTTTTTATTATTATTTAATGAATTTTTTCATTTATTTTAAGAAACATTTATAAATTAAACATATGTATGTTTAGTTACCTCAAAAGAATGTTTTTTTCCTTTTTCAAACATTTTATTTTTTATTCGCTGCGTAGCGTTCACTTCGCCTCTACACTCTCTGGCACGCTGTCGCGAGCGCAAATATTATTATTAACTCTCTTAGAGCAAAAAAGAAATAAAGTTAAACAAACACTGAACTTCATTAAGGTCGTTTGTTCGCGACCAAAGCAAAAGGGGGCAAAATAAAACAGTCTAAACCAAGCACAAAAGCCACATATTGAATAAGAAGAAGAGTAATTTGTGGGTGGGGTGAGCTAAAGGGGAAATGCCCACACATGATATGTGGCAATGCTCAGAGGTACAGCAGCATAATGCGAAAAGCTCATTTCCCCAATCGAATAATAACAACAAGAACAATAAGTGTGCAATCTAATATTTGACAAACGCCAAAAGCAGTGCTGCCGTGTGCTCATAGTCACTATCACGTACGTCACTTCACAAATTGCTCAAAATCTGTTTCCGTTGTGACGTTCTTTGTACGCCAACACTGATAACTTTTGTTTGGCACAACGTCAGCGTCAAGAATGGTAAATGAGAATTAAGTTAAGTTTGAGACATTAAAAAGAAAATTAACAAAATAATTTAAATGTCATTTGTTAACGACGAAAGTTTACATTTTATGCTTGTTTATTTGCCAACATACTGTAATAATAATACATTGACGCACACAGACGCAGCCACTCAGTATAATTTCTTACTCTCTCGATAATCCTTTTTCAGCTGATATATTTCTTCTCTTTCTCTATATGTCGCTTTTTCACTCTCTCCGTGAGTAAATAGTAAGTTACATCTTACACGCCTGCATGGTGTGTATCTTCAATAAGAACATAAATATTTTGTCATAATTAAATTTAAACAAAATTACAAATTAAAATAAATAGTTTAGTTATGTTTTAATTAACTCTGTCTACTGATTAGTACTATGACAAACAGTAAGACAGTTGTTGTCTCCCCCTGTGTTTGCGAAACAGTGTTGTCAACAAAATTTGTTGGAAACCCAATCATGGATGGTCGAAAAACGTCAACTATCGATAAGTCTCACTCGAACACAGCCAAAAATAAAAAGCAACAATAAAAAAAAAATGTTGGTCGTAGTATTTTTATGTTGTGGGTTAATGCCAATTAACTAGAGTCAAGTTTATACAAATTTCTCAATAAAAAACATTACATAATAATTCCTTCAAGGATCACATGGGAACATCTCCCAAATCAACGAGGTGTGCCCTGACTAAATACAAAAAAAAATGTGGAGCCCGGAGTCTAAACATATGTATGGAGATAAAAAGAAACATAACTCACAAACTGCATATACTTCTTTTGTGTACTCCTTTTTAAGAAAAACTTACTTAGTTAATTCCCCCAACATTTTACAAAGGGACAAACGGGAAACATATCTCAAATCTGTGAGCTGACCAACACATAATGATAGCTAGCTCCGAGCGTGTAATGCATTTTATAAAAAAATGTTAACATGGCCTAAACATATAACTTGCGAAGTCTTTTAGGAAGTAGAAAAACTGGTTTTAGATTTTCCTACCCAGATTTAAATCTGTATTTTAGTCGTGCGCACTACCCATCACACCAAGGCTGCTCACAATTTATAACTGCAGTTGTGGGCCGCCGTGGTATAAAAACTCATGACCATGTCTTTTACCCATGTTTAACTCCGGGTAAGAACATTTAAAAACACAGAAACATTTAAAAACAGTGTTGTCAACAAAATTTGTTGGAAACCCAATCATGGATGGTCGAAAAACGTCAACTATCGATAAGTCTCACTCGAACACAGCCAAAAATAAAAAGCAACAATAAAAAAAAAATGTTGGTCGTAGTATTTTTATGTTGTGGGTTAATGCCAATTAACTAGAGTCAAGTTTATACAAATTTCTCAATAAAAAACATTACATAATAATTCCTTCAAGGATCACATGGGAACATCTCCCAAATCAACGAGGTGTGCCCTGACTAAATACAAAAAAAAATGTGGAGCCCGGAGTCTAAACATATGTATGGAGATAAAAAGAAACATAACTCACATTGTGCGTTTCTGTGTGACTTTAAAGCGGTTGCACGTTAAACAGAAGATCCAGGTTGGTTTGTGATTGCACGAATTATATCGTGCTCAACTTACTGATTTGAAAGAAGATCCCGGTTGTTCCTTTATGAAATGTTGGTGGAATTTCGTACTTACTTTTTTTTTGGTATGAATTATACGCCAATTTATAATTAACGTGAGTAAGCTCTTCTCCGTTGTAGCAAACAGTGGCAGTATTGACAACTCAGGATTTCCACCTTTTTTTTGTAGAAAACAAGTAAAAATGTTCGTTTGTCGCAAGTTAAAATGTAAAGCGACAAGTCAAATAACCGATTCGTTCTCCGGGTTACATATCCCTATGTGCGATACTCTTTTGAATATAATTGAAAATGTTAGCATTTAAATTTTATAAAACGTGCAAGTTAGCTCATTGTATTTTACAACAATGCAGAAACGAGTTTTTAGCCGGTAATCACTATTAATTGTGCTCATTCATTAAAAACATTTCCTTTCACGTCAACATTACTGTTAAGAAACCCGCTTTTATTACAATAAAATCCGCGGTAATGACAACATTTATCGTGGGGCTCGCTGTCGTTCTCCCACTCCCAGATATTCACTCTTCGTTGAATTGTGTTGTTAGGAACAGACTTTCTCTCTCTCTCTCTCACCTTCGGTCGTTCTCTTCTGAGTATTGGTGTTTTACAGTTTATATGTTTTATCACTGGTTATTGTTGTTTTTCATCTTGCTATCGCTGCTGTGTCATTTAGTGCTGAGTGTGAGAGCATTCGTGTCGGTTTGTTTTTTGCTGTTGTATCCGTGTGTGGCGATGTGTATAGATTTCTTCTTTTAACTTGTTGGCGTTTCTCGTTTCATTCAAACATTTAGTGCTTCGTTTGCTACACTCATCAATGGTTGCCTGTGTGTTCTCTTTAAAAAAAACAAAATCCGAGACAAAAAATAAAATTTTTATGTTACGCTGGGATTGTGTGAACCTTTTGTTTTTGTGATTGTTGTACGGGATTTTATTTCAGAATTGATTTTCTACCACACAAATGATTTAGTTTTATTTGTGTGTTTTACATTTCGAATGTTTGTTTCGTCGCTACGTCGTCGTGGTTGTATAACGAACGCGCGCGATTTCTGCATCGGAGTTACTGACAACATAAGCTTTAAAACAAACAAAAAACCCGAAATAAAAATAAATTATCAAATAATAAAAAAAAACTAAAGAAAAAAAGGTTCCTAAAAGTTAATTGTGTTTATATATACATATGTATATCGTTATAATAAGAGAAGGTTTTCCAGAAGCTGATATAAAATTTGAAAGTAAGATATCGGAAACCTTCGTTAAGAGCCGACAAAAAAACCGGCCTTAAAATAGTATCTAGATACAAAAAAAAAGCAACGACACCACATACAGAAACAACAACACCCTTCCAAAGTGCTCAAATAACGCGCTGCCTTCGTTTAATAAAAATATTCTATGCCGGTCGTGTCATCTCTACACCGTTCGTCGTCATCACACACTCAAAAATTATCGCGTTAACGTCGTTAGAGTGTCGTCGTCTCCGCGTTTGTTTTCTGGTTTACCTCTCCCTGATTTTCGTTCGAAATTCTTGTTTGTTGGAAAGTAAAACGAATTTCTTCTGCTTTGCCATTTCTGTGCTGATCAGATGCAAAATCGTTACCAAACATTGTTTGGTAAAGACAGATATGTTCTAGTGGAACTCCCCTCTTTATGATTGAACCTGCTGATGAATCTCCACTAGCTTTGTGTGGGGGTAACGTAACGGAACGTTGGCAGCAACAACAATCACCATTCGACGTCATGCTTAGTATAATCATAACTACAGTAGCAAAAACAACAACAGTAGCATTGTTGAAAAGCCAAGCGAATTAATAAATATAAAGAGCAGTTTTTCTTTTCTTATTTCATTGAAAACAAAAACACATCCAAAAACAAAGCAAACAACAAAGCAGCCAGAAGAAGTCGACGAAAGCAAGAGATACCGATACCGACGACAGCCACAACCACGCCACAGCGTCAGAACCAACAGCACCTTCGTCGCCCAACTCTAGCGTCAATAACACAGCAACAACAACTGAAACGATGATAAACAACTGAAATCGTCTGCTGCTGCGAAAGTGGGAAAGACACGAGCCCAACACGACGAATAACAAGAAAAACACATTTTACTCTATAACAGTACAATGTGTCAAATGAGATTCTCATTAACACCCGCCTGTTAGTAACATTTCTAATAGAGATTCTCTTTGGATGTCAGAATCAAAACAAAAACACCAACAACTTCATCTCTTTGCAAATCATCTGTGATATAATTTTTCGCTGAGTTAATATTTTCTATTTTTTAAATTATTTGTGTTTCTTCCGTCAATTAAAGAAGAAAAAATACCAATTCCTAATCAATGAGTGCAAATTGTTACTCTGCATATGCCCGGTGACGCATCATCAATATCTGTTGCGTTGTGTTTGCTGTAACGTATGCGTATGTGGAACGGCGTGTTTTGTTCAAGACAACATAACAGAGACGGTCAGTGTTAACGGCTCTTCACGCTCTGTTGTCTCTGGTAGTGGCACTGTGATACCCCACCGTCAATCGTCGACGACGCCGCCACTCAACGCACTCCCCAAGTGCGCCACATTGTCAGCACCACTCGGCCAGCACTGTTCAGCCACCAGACGTACGAGAGGCGCACAGTGAATTCTGGAAACTAAAAAAAACGAAAGAAAAAACTGGCTGACACGACAATTCTTGAATACTACAAAACAGCAGCCAGCCAGCCAACAACCAACACTCTAGACACCAGAGCCGACCAGTACCCCAAAAAAGTAATCCCTTCGTAAACAACAATGGCGGCATAGGTTTTTCTTTTTAAACCGAGAAACGGGGAAATTTTCAACTGAAAACAAAAGGTGGGCCTCAATTTTTTTTTGTAAAGCAAGCGATGTTGTAGAGAAAAGTGATTGATTTTTTTAAAACTTTCTTCATTCGGCTTTGTGCTGCTTGTTTTATAAAACAACTTTTATTTCTGTGTTTTGTGACTCTTCTTCCTACCAAGTTCGTTAACGTAAAAGCGAATGAGAAAGACGAAAAAAAGAAATCTAATCGATTAAGAAAGACGTAAAAAAGCTGAATAAACGACCGATGTGTGGTGTGTTCAAAATTGTTTGTGGTATATGGACGGACGCACGACGGCAAGCAAACTGAACCAATTCGCCCAGTAGACGAAAAAATAAAAAAAAATTAAAATATTTTGTTCCTCTTTACTGGGTTGTGCTAAAAAAAGAGAGAGGTAAGGCAGGCGGATATACACTAAAAGTAAAACTGATAAAAAAAAATGGTCATAGTAGAACACAGCATTTGTTAAAATGAAACTATGTATATATTCAATAATATCACATATACGAGTAATCATTGTTTAAAATGAGGATGGCAATATATTCTAAACATTTTAAGACAAATTACTTAAACTTCTTGTAGTTAATGTCAAAATTTAAAATGAAAGCAAATGCGTCTATTCTACATCCGCCGATTGTTTGTAGTTAACATTTTGCGATTTTTGCATACACAGTTTTTAACAGATCACACAACTAATTCTCAAAAACACAGATTCAAGGTCGCTTCGGCGTTTTTCCTTCATCGCGTCTCGCTCTCTATTAGGTGAATTCCTAAGACTACGAAAAAAAACAAGTGCTTGACGTCCGAAGTTGCGATGATTTTTTTATGTGCAATATTTATATACGTTGCATATTTCAGTTCATTCGAAACATTTTTTGTTCTAAAGCTCCAAAAAAAAACAAACACTTTGTAAGAGATTGGATATGATTTTCGAAGAAACGAGCGTTATACTGCGTACACAATTCAAACAAATGTTTTTATTAGAAATTCTTTGCCAGCTGACAACGTTATATCTAGAAAATGTTATTTATACCGCTGTATCGAAAGGTGGCCAACACATAAAAACAGTTTTGTGGCAGCAACTGAATTTGATGCCTAAAAAATATAATAGACATTGTCTGCAAACCAGAATGTCGAATTTGCGTTATTTTTGTGTACTGCATTTATCAATAGCTAATTTTGTTGGAGTCCTTCATCGTCCAATTTGTTATGTTCACACTAGGCGAAAACTGATTTGCAATCTGAAAGGGTTTCTTTTGTTATTATTTTGTAATTAAATAAATAATAATAATTGTTTGCAAACCAAAACGAAAAAAAATATAAAATGTGTCTGTATATATGACTGTTAAGTTATACTGACTCTATACCACGAGGATTAAGCTAAATAATAAAAAATGACGCGCCTTAAACTTGAGCGTAAAACATAAAGTAGGATATACCAAGATTATTCGGATCTTGTTGGACTTGGTCTTTATGCCGTAGCTTCGGCCGAGAAGTCAACATATTTTCTAATAATATTAGTCGTTTAGGTTATAACCTTAAACCATTGTCAAAAGCTCTTAAGAAGACAAATATTTCCGATGTGGTTCACCTCGTAACGCCATCGACAGTTGTAGTATAAAGGCCCTACAAATACTTTTCTGTAAGTTTTTAAGCCATGCAGAAACGCCGTTAAACATTAGTGAGTATAGAACATTTAAGGTGCTAATTTGAGAGAATGTCTCATTTGATCACCCAATCGAAAAATTGGGGGAGCAAGTATATACACCTATCCCTCGAGTTGCACGATAGATTCGTTCCGGAGAAATTCGTGTAAATCCAAAATAAAGGCGGAATTGTGTATAAAATGATTTTAAAAGGAACATTAAAACAATGTTAATTGCGTCGTTATACTTATATATGCATATAATTTATATCTGATTAAGCTTCAGCTCCTGGTTGTTTTGGTATTACGAAAGACATCATCGGTAATAAAAAAGGTTTTCATGATTGCGACTCACGAACAGTCTTCATGATTGCGACTCGCGATAAAGGCGGTTATATTTTCCGGCCATTTTCATATATACTCTGTCCATTTCAAGACCTTTACTTTGGTTGTCAGGTTTAACATTTTCGCATTTTCAACTGTTGTGCATTTACAGCTGGTTATAAAAAAGACTTCGAAAAAGCATCAAATTTTGGGTCCAGTAATAAAAAATACAATCATTTATTATTGGAAATAGTTTAATTGTTTTTTAAAATATTTTCCGTGAAAATCTATACATTTTTGCATGCTCTCACACCAGTTTTGGAAGCATTTTTTCCACTCCGATTGAGACATCTGCAAAACACGGCTTTTAACGATAACCACACAGCTTTTTTTCTTGATGTTAGGAAATAAGAAGAAGTTATGGGTGCCAAATCAAGGCTGTACGCCGGATTACCCATTAATTCGATATCTTGAGAGCTCAAATAGCCCATGTTTCAGCTGATGTGTTAGAGTTCGCATTGTCATGAAGCAGAATAATCCGTCTTCTCAGACAGTTTCTCCTTATTTCCGCGATCACTGTTAGCAAACAGATGGTGGGGTACCACCCAGAATTCACCGTCCTACGTTCCACTAAAAGCCATGACACATTGGCACGTCTTGAAATACCCATACGGTAGGTTGCTGGTTCGATTCGGGCTCATAAATATAGATCCACGATTCGTCACCTATTTTTTTAACATTTCTTAGCCTCAATCCATAGGAAAACAAATTTAATTACAGTTTTTTTTTTAAATCTTCCATTGTTTCTATGGTTTTCTTTCTTATTTAGCACACAATACATATACATATATTTATTTTCAATAAAATTCTTACATCGATTGGTATTGTATTGAAGAAAAAGTAAATTTTATATATTTTAAATTGTACACGTGTGCCATCAGTTGAAAATGACAATTCAAGTGTTTTGTGTTTTTCTCTCTCGCTCTCCCATTCTCTTTACCTATTTTCCCTTTAATATTATTTCTATCTGAATTGGTTTTACACGAACACTTGCTCGCTCATCCTCTTCTTGTGAACCGCAACTACAGACTTATTATATTTTTCAACGTTCAATGACATTTATTGAATACACTTTGTTCCGATTTTGAACCAAAAAAATACAAAACAAGAATTGAATAAAGCGACCGAAAACTTCTTCCACTTAAATTCACCTGAAAATGATGACAAAACCGATTTTATTTCAGTAAAGTTTTTCAAGTTATTTATTTTGTGTTTCCCTTTGTATTTTTTCTGTTCTTTGCCGCTTTTTTCTTGGCGTGAAGCAGCAAACAAACGCGAAACCAGAGAGATCACAAAACGAGTTTCAAATAAAATAAATGGTTAAATTGTATTTGATTCGCTTGTGAAATTTCATTAAATGTCGTCTGTTTATGAAACAATAAAATAAATCTGAAATGTATAATATATCTGATTAAATTTAAAATTTTGAATTTGGAAACGAATTTCTTTAAACTATGCGCTTAACTATGACTGTTAAGCGCAAACGTTAATTATTAGTTCTCGTATCGAGTTCTTTAAGTGTATTGGTATTAAAATAGATTTGTCCCGTTTTTTATGTAGACGAAAACAATTGATTGATTTAATCAGTTGCAGATTTTGCCTATTTACGTACTGCTTCGTGCTGATTTCACACTTTGAAGGCAACTGATCTATCCTATAATAATAACAGATTCTTCTCTGAAATTTAAAGGAATACACCAACAGCTGTTGATGGTCGGTCAACTACTTACAGCTGATTATGTTGGTTCAAATGCTAAAAATACACTTTTTTTGCCTAAGATCAAACGATTGTTTTTTTTCCCTATCGCTTTCTTAACCGCTGTTATTTCTTTTGAAATCAAAAACAATTTGGGTCGTTATCGTTACGCAGACCGTGTGAAAACAAGCAACGTCATTTCTGTTTTATAACATAAAACCCCAACAGTGTCAACTGATTACAATTTCAAATGAGTTGAGTTCAAATATTTTCGATGCATGGAATCATCGTTGACGCCAGTTCTAAAGTTTTAATTAGTCGCACAAACGTATCGCGACGTTCGTTAGTGGTCGAATTCAAATCGACTGTAAACAATTATTTTCTTCGAAAGAAAACAAATTCGGTCCTATAATAATAATAAAGGAAATATATTTCACTTTAAATTTTCTTATCCTACGGTACGACATTCAATGAACTGCGCGAAAAATCTTAATTATTTTTGTTTGCTTTACCGCTTCTTCCAGGGAACAAATCGAAGAAAAAAGAGAAAGATTTTCTTTGCAAATCCCAATACTGTCGGTTTTAATAAGGCGAAAATTAATAACAAAATTGCTGTAAACTGTTTCAATCGTAAGTGCTAGTTCAGAGCAAAACGTAAACTTTTCAAAATTTATTTTCGGTTTATGTAAGATTTCACAGTGGTCGTTTACATGTTGTTTTCTACCAGCTACAAATGCTGTTGGACTTTGTATAAGTATAAATAAATATATCGCAAATGTTTACCAAAAGGATAAAAAACTCAAAATTCTGAATTTTGCAGTGGAGGTAAAAAATGTTTGCCTTTGTAGTCCTCTTAAACATTGAGTGGGAGTAAGTGTTAATGTAAGACTTTTACAGTAAATAGAGCGACGAGTTGTTTGAATCATTTCTAACCTGAAGTAGAATTATTAACATTTAAAGTATTTTAAATGGAAACCGTTTCTAGCATTTTACATAAAAATAAAATTAATTTATAAGAAATCCCCTCCTTTAAAACAAAATAAAGCACGTTTAATTTGTTTAACCTCAATTTTATCAGTAGTTTTGGATGAAGAATTTCAAATTCACATCTTTGAAATGTGAAAAGGGTTAAGCAACTAACCTAAGAGAAAGCAACTGAAATCTTCTGATGTTATTTTTGTTATTGTAAGCTTGGCCTTAGGTTACATGCTCGCAATGAATGCATTTCATCATACCCCTTTTACTTTTTACTATTTCGACGCAGCACTCTTTGTGCCCTGCCCGCACTAGAGCCCGCGATTTTTTGCTTGGGAACCAAAATAAAACAAAGACCGTTTCAGAAAAGAACATGATGTAATAATTAATGACTTTATAATTACAGCTTTAAAATCAGATATACATTATCGGTATTTTTTTTTTTTGTAACTTTGGTCCCTCCTACTTTTTTAAGTTTAGCGCTAACGGTCGAGTTGGTCAGCCCGACGGTTTAACCGTTACGCTTTTTAAACGATCTAATTACTTTTGCTCACTTATGTGTATGAAATGGCTGTAACTGCTGATCTTTTACAAAATATGAAACTTTGCCCCTGGCCCAAGGTTAAGCTCAAACTTAACCTGGGTCAAGTCGAACTCTTATGTAACAACGAAAGAAGAAGAAAATACAACAAGACGCATCTTTTTTAAAATGTTCAACAACAACAAAAAGTAGAAAAAATAATCATTAGAAATTGTTTCTACTCTTCCATGCGTCTTGAGTTGGTCGTTCGTACAATAAAGAAGAAATGATTAAACTAATTTCCATATTGGAGAAAGAAAATAATGAGATCAGTTGTACGGGGTTTGCTGCCAACCATTACTTTTCTTCTTCGCCCCCAGAGTTGTTGTTTGCGGCAGAAAATGGTAATTTATGTAATTTACTAATAAGGCACATTTTGTTGTTGTTTCTGATGTATTCGTTTGGTGGTTATGCTTCTGTGTATGTGCGTCGTATTCATCAGTATCTCTTCTGTATAGCTGTAACTTTGTCTCTGCATCTCTTTTGTGTATTCTTTTTTGAATACTCTAAATATTCGTGTAGTGCACTCTCTATGTGTGTGCGTGTATGTGTACCAACTTCACTCCAATCGTTCGTTTGTTCGTATTTGATTTGATATGGATGGTTTGTTTGAATCTACACTATTGGCTTTATTGCCGAAGAGTGGCTACCCTTCTTCTTCTCATTTTGCCGCTGCTGCTTCCTTAGTAGATGTTTGGTTTGTTGTTGTTTGCTCGCCGGTTGGTACCTACCGGTGTCTGCTATAACGTGAACATTTTTATTTTATTATTTCAAGAAAAATGGAGTACTAAAAACACCAACGTAAATTAAATTAAGTACAAGTATTTAAGCACCAGGCTTGCCATATCTAGCAAAAATAGTTGCAGTTTTTAGCCAAGATAAGGGATTATACTTGATAGCTACCGAGGCTATAACCAATTTTAATAGTAACAATTTTTTTTGAAAAAGACGTGTACATCTGCAAATTTGCTAAAGGATAACATTTGCCTAACTTAACTAGTTCTCAACAAAAGGTTTATACTGTAGATAGTGGATATAAGAAAGTCGATAAATATTTCAAGTTTTTTTCTATACGGGAATTTCCAGCGGAAGGTCCACTAATCTAAAGTGCTTGAGTAAAGCAATTCTAAACTACCGGAAGTTAAAAAACTCGTACTGTTCAAGTGCTGGTTTTCCATATAACAATGGGTATCGCATCTTAGCTATGATGCAAACGTTAAAGTTAACTGCTTAAATTTCTTTTTTGGTAACAAATTTCTTTTTTAATTTAAATTTCATGACAAAACATTAAAATAAAATAATAACATTTATGCAATTTAGTGTGTCATTGTCATAAATTTGTACATTAATTTTGTACACACACACATTCAAGTCTTTATAAAACGAGTTTGTAAAAAAACATAAAATTTTAAATACCTTAAAGTTATTGTTACATAAAACATACATACATATATAAATAGGTCAGTTTTGTCCAGGAATAAGAAGTTCATATTTTTAATCCGCGTTAAAGGCCTGTTTACTTAATGCTATCGAGGTGTCCGATCTATCATAAAGTGTGTTTGGAGGCTAACAGAAGTGGGGGAAACTGCAATCGTCTTAAGACCACATAATACAGTAGTGTTCGTTGGTCGAACAAAACTGTAATGTGTGGTAAGCGAAAAATTGGACATATCGCAGTTGTTCAACACAATTTTCAGTAGGTACTAACACTGTTTGCTTAAGCTCATTTTTGATGAAATAGTCAAGATATCGATGTTTATTATTACCGTGTGTAAAGATGACTACTAAAGACGTTTTCTTACTAAAAGTAACCTTTATATTTTTTTCACAAGTGCTATACTTATTAGTCTCTCCTAATGGGTTGAAAATGTCAGATGATAAGTCGCGCACTCGGCTGACTGCATATGGTTAATTAGATTAACATTGAACATTAGGCAGCAGGTTTAAAAAACATACTCTCAGCCTTTATACTTGTACTTTCCTTGTGGGTCATAGATTTTTTCCATTCTAAATCATCAACTTACTTTAATATAGGTTTTCTTAATTTTTGTCAATTCTATGGTACTTTCGTGGAACTCGCCGTCGGCTTGTAGCATTGTTTTTGTGTTCCATCCTAGAGAAGTATTTGGTACATTTTCTTTTTATAGATTACTTATGCCCCACTATTGGTATGCATATCGTGTACGAAATACACGCAGAGTAGGATCAACTATTATCCGAAAAGCTTATCACTGATAAACCACTGAATAAATCGGTAATACATTCACATTGTGTAGTTGCCAAGAGAGAAAGGTATTTTTTTGCCGGTAATAAAAAAGGGAATTAAGTTGCAAATAGAAAATACCCACAATGAAATAGCGGACAACCCTGCTGGTCGTTATATAAATATAAACCACAAACTCATCTAAAGTCTACAACCAATCTATGTATGTACATACATTTGTACATGCACACCCAAAGACAATCGCCTATTAACAGCAACTTTGGCTCTATCAAATCAAACATCGTTGACGCGTCGCCGTGTATACCCATTCATTTTGATACTCTTACACAGACACAAACACACACAAACACCCTAGTATTGCAGCTCCTCCATGTGGGCCATGAAATAGCAGCACATTTTCAGAATTCTACTAAATGTATTTTCATTTTATTGTGTTGCTTATTTTTCTTTTTATTTTTTTTATTCACTTTTCTTTATTAAAGTTGAGTTTATACGAGTAATAGTATTTCTGTGGAGCATACATTCTGCTCGTGTACTCTTCGGTTAGCTCGTTCTCTCCGGCGCTCTTTTGCTCTGCTACTGTTATTTTTGCGCAATGCATGAGTAAACAACTTTTTGCGCCTTTTTTTCTGTTTTTCTTTTTATTTTACGATAAATGCTCACTTACAATTGTTGTTTTTGTGGTGTTCATTCCCCCCACTTGTAATACGTATGCTGTTTATTTTTCATTTTTTTCTGTTATTTCTTCTTACAAGTTACCTTAACTTATGTCGCCATAGGGGAGGGAGAAAAAGCTTTTTGTTAGGCGTCTAAGCGCTTCTCTTAATTCTTTAGTTGTTTAAAACCAACGTCTGTTCCGCTTCGTTCGTGTTTTTATGGAAAATAATTTAAATAACAAATAATTGAGAGAATAAATGGCCTTTAGTTGGTGAAAGGGGAGCGGTTTGTTTTCACCGTTGCCGTTGGGTTCAATGTAACAAAGCACTGCAAACAAATAAGGCACAGTAATAGCCGTAATTATTTCCTTAAATATCGCGGTATTAATACTGAAACCGACTTTTTTCGCATGTGCGCCATTCCATCTGACAGTTGCTGACATACATACATACATATGTATGTGACAGCTCATAGAGAAAGGGACCTAAGGGTAAAAAATCAATTTTCACTTTTTTTTGATGTGGACAACATCTGAGCATCGAGTGAGATCCCATGCCCAAAAAGTGTTCCCTCCCAGAGATATGCGCGTTTTATGAAAGTGATGGTACACCAAAGATACACGTATTTAAATCCTTTAAATGGCTCTCCTGAACAAAACTGGTTTTTACCCTTAGGTCTCTTTCTATTTTGCGCATCACATATGTATGTATGTATATATGTACTTGCACTAAAAATTTGCAGAATTCGCCGTCTGTCCAAAATTAGAGGTCTTTACCACCCTGGAAGTTGTTGTGTTTATGTGCACTTCACGATTGCTACTAAGCTCTGGACAGTTTTTAGAAAGATCGTTCGTTTAGTGAGGATAATTTTACATAGAAGAGTGGTGTTTGTAGCATCTCATTCTTGTTTTCTGTCTCGTTATCTTGGACTCGAATTAATTGAGGCAGCTAAATGAGGGCGTTGCGTTGCTTGAATATAAACTTGGGCGTACATCGCTCGCATTTTGTCGTGAGCGTGCTGAAAGCTAATTTTTATTTCTTGTCTTAGAAATGTTTTTCGAGTATTTTATTATGATTTGTTCTTCTACTCAACAAAGTGTGTTTTTATGTTTTTGCTTAGATTAGTTGTCTTCCTACTTGGCCATTCGGTTTTGCGTAGCTTCTTGAATTTTTGTCTTGCTTCCTACATGGTCGGTCGGTCGTTGTATGTTTTATTTTCTTTGTTTTAACCGTTGTTTCCATTTTTTTGCTGTTGCTTTCGTAGTTTGCAAAGCAAATTTCATTGCAAAAGCGTCTTCTAACGAAACGACCTCGTTTTTTATTTATTTATATGTGCATACCACCGCTAATGTTGTCGGCGGTTTTTTTTTTAAATATCTTCCGTTTAACCACTTAATCGATTAAAAATAAAAACAATGTGTATATTTTAAGTATTATTACGACAGCAAAAAAGAAAGCACATTTTTCGCACAAAAAATTACACCAACAAATGGTGTACACTGAATTTGATTTGAATGAAAGTAAAATAAAAGACAAAAAAAGCACTCGGCAACACTCAATTTTATTTTATGTTTAGTATGTTTTTCTCTCCTTTTTGTATATTTTAGGTCGGCCATACAACAATAATTCCATGTTAAACCAAAGCAAAATAAAAACTAACAATTTCATGTGCCATAGAGAAAGACGCATGGTTAGTTGGCGGGGGAGGGCGAGTAAAAGAAACCTTCGCACCAAAACGACCAACAATGGAGCATTGTTGTCACTCACACATGTACTCGTAGATGTACCTACGTCACATACATACACACATAAGTACCGACTTATAAAGCAACAAACAATTAGCATTAAAACACCCTTTTACTGTGATCTATTACCAATGGCTGTCTGTCAGCCAGTCTGTCTGCATATTTTTTTCAACTATATGTGTGTACATGCATTTCCATTCCTGACCTGAACCGTCTATTTAAATTTCTTCATTACATCTCGTAGCACAAGTTTCGATTAGAAATTACCCAAATAACCCCATGAAGAGGGGGGGGGGAATAATAAACAGTAAGCATATCAATCATACCTTTACCGTTAGTTAATACTCTACTTTTATTTGTGTTCGCAAAGCATTGTGTCTACCTACAGTGCTGCTTAGACTAGTCGACAAATAGCTTTGTGTTACGCGCTGCTGCTTTTATTTCATATTTACCGTCTGTCTTCTCCTTCGATTCCGCCACCTTACTTTCGTACTTGAACGATGTTACGTGTCTCTTATTTTATCTCGTTGTTAGAATGTTTTGTGCAAGTGTGCGCGTTTATATGTGAGTTCCAATTCACATTTTCTTCATTATCCCTCTTTCCCAATTTGTTTTTTTTTCACATCTTCTTTTCTTGCTTAGTCCAAAAAACTAACGTACAGACATAAAATTACCCTCTTTAAAGTTTAATTCATTATTTTTTTCTATTACCTCAATGTCATTCTTTATAACACACATTGGCCATAAAACAAATATTTTAAATGACAAAGCAGCAGCCAATAACAAACAGCTGTTGTATGTGTACTGTTTTTGTTTTTTTTTTCTTCTCTGTCATATGGTTTTTGTTTTTCTCATTCATTACTGTAGCGGATTTGTTATAATTCGTGTCTCTTTATCATTAACATAATTCTTCCATATGTAGCATTTTCTCTGTTAAATGCAAACATTAAAATGTTAAATACACGCTCTCTGAGTAAACGGATTTTGCTCTTGTGTGGTAAATTATACCGTAAAAGGGTGTTGAATTGTCGATTAACCTTCAGAGATGAAAATTAGTGTTGCCAACGATTCAGGGCTAGTAGCAATTGGGCTATTGTAAACCCCTGTGATCAAGATTAGTTGATTATAATTTAATTTATATTTAGCCCTTGCTGCTCTTTAAAACAATTTTCCACCACTCTTGCACACATTTCGACCGGAACGTTGGCAATTTCACTTTCGATATTGTCTCTGAGCGCGTCTAAAGTTGTCGGCTTGTGGGCATAGACCAATGACTTGAAGTGGCCCCATAAATTCAATGGAGGTTAATCGAACGGACGAGGAGGCTATTCGGCCGGACCATTTCTCGAGATAACACGTTCCCCGAATTTTCCTTTCAGTAAATCGTCTAGTGGTACCGTCTTGTTGAAACCACATATCGGCAATGTCAAGCTCATCCAATTCTGGACAAAAATAATTTCCATAGCGCTCTCCATTGTCGACAACATGATGATAGTTTACATCGACAAAAAATACGGCGCAATCCCACCTCCGACATGAAAACCACATTACACAGTATTTTTTTGCAAATGCAATTGTGTCTCTTGAAGCACATGTGGGTTTGTTGCTGTCCAATAACGCATATTTTGTTTAATGACAAAACCACTCAGCCAGAAATAAGCGTCATCGCTGAAGATGATTTTTAGATAAAATTTTGGATTTTTGTGAAACTTTGTCAGAGCCACCGACTTAGCATTTCGATAGTAATTTTAATGATTTCCAAACGTTGCTTGTAGTTGAATTTTACCATGATAAAAATGTTGACTTCGACTAGCGTTTTGACACTGAAAGATCATTAAAAATGTTTGAGAGTGCGTTGACATAAAGATACGAGATTGGGACATAACAATCTCGTATCTTTATTCGAAAACCATAGCGGGCTTTATTCAGTTTTTGTTTCAAGTTAAGAAAAACATCGGAACAATGTTTAAATTTTTTTTAAATTGTTTAGCTCGTTTGTTTTATTTCGGTCTGTTGCTTTTACACATTGAACAGGGATTAAACCGGCTCAAGACCTCTTGCTTCTATATTAAAATAGAAGACAAGTTTTTAACAAAATGGCAAAGTGACATTGATTTTCGTGGCTGCACACTACTTTTATCATGATTTCGGGTCCGTGACAACCCTCTTCAGAAAGCCTTGCTGCAATTGTTGAAAGTAAAACCGAACTCTATAAGGCCAGGCTCTCCACAAACGAATGAGAACTACTGTTGTAAACCTTACTTTTCAAGTTTTCTTCACACAATTGCCCACGAAAATACAACTCACTCTTGCCAGCTCTAAAGAGACTCCACATCGAGAGCCATCAATTTACATTCTGTCGTTATTAGCCGGCATATTTTTCGTGAACTTGGAAAAAACTATTTTAGTTCATGGCTTACTAACATATCCTTTTTGATGTTCAATTTGCAGGCATTTTGAAAACAATTAATTCTTTGTTAACTCGATCGTACTTTAAATTTTTACTTTTAATACAAAGTAATAATAATTTAACAAAAAAACCTTTTCGATTTTATATCTTCTTATTACTAAAACTCATTTTTAGTTTGTTTTTAAAATGTGTTCTAATATTTTTTAAAAATAAAAGATAGATTAACATTTCTCTCATAAAGTAAAAATCATAACAAACAAAAATTTAAAAAAACAGCAATTTCCAGATGGTTTGAGACGATGTGATCTCGAAATGTCTTGGTGCACAATGATTCGTCTTGTTCGTTTTTCGAATTTCTCCGAAGACTTCAGGCACACAAATTGTAGTGTACAACTCAGAATTGACTGTCATACGTTGCTCAAGCGGAACAGTCGCCACATGACCAGTCGAAGAAACAGGCGACCATTTGCTTCGAAGTGCTTCTTGCACGACCAACTTTCATTGGATTTGGCTCGTCTTCGAAGACCCACACGGTTGCGTTTACACTGCATCCATTTTCTGTTATTCGCGCTCCTATTTGTAATTTCACCCCCAATTATGTTGCGAATTACGCAAATCACCTTTCAAAATTCTGAGAGCAAATTACTTTGAGAGCAAAAAATGAATAACCATCAAATCGCTGCCTTCTCTAATTTTTATCGGAAAATATCGAAGCTGCTGTCAAAATAAAAATTAAAACATATGTAAATAACAAAGAGAAAAAGAAATAAGTTTCAATTAAATAATCACTATCATAATGAATACAAAAAAGGAAGAAAAAACAAAGAACAGCTCATAGTCACATTTAAAAAAAAATAAATTCTACTTATATATATTTAATAAAAAAAGAGGAATTGTACTTGTAATGTAAATAAACACAATTTGTTTCTTTGGAATACCGAAACAAAAACAACTGTCAAATTGAAATTAGTACGAGTAGTGTAAACCAGGTAATTCGCGTAAGTAATTAAAATATTGAATTCGGTAATTCGCAATGTAGTGTTGACACGCTATTAGTACGTTTATACAATAACAGAAAAGTCGAAATCATTAGTGAAATATCGTGAACATCGAACAGTGATATCTTAGTTAATTGTCCCTCTTTCGTAACACAATTCTTAAGAAAAACAACCAAAAATACACAGAGGGCATTGTAATTTTAGACGAAATATGAAATTGTATACTTCAGCTTCTTTTTTCTGATGCTAGTTCATTGTCAACCGCTCATCAATTATCAGAACACCTAGTACCTGAGGTGGAGTTATTTCATATTTTTTTCTTTGTGTGGGCCTTTGAATCGATCAAATGTACATGTACACCCATACTTCTACAGTTTTTTTCTATACCCTTATGATCCAGACGAACACTGACGGACATGGAGACACATTCCTCCAACAACAACTCACGAAAAAGATTAATTTATACCGCAAAGAAATACTGCTACTCTGCTCTTTAAAAACACAACTTTAAAATAAAATGTATAACACAATTTCTTCTTGCGTTGAGGGTGGAGAAGAATCTCTGATAAGAGCCGTCTAGAGTTTCCATGTTTTTCAACTCGGATTACATCAATGAAGAATGAACCACCAACCTCCAAACATTCTCGGCTTATTTTTTTGTCGTCCTCATAATAAAAAGTACATGAAAAATGATATTTCGACCAAAAATAATGGTATCTGTTTTTTCCTTAACGAGGACAGACGGCAATTTAAAGAACAAAGTATTCGAAACAGTGATTGAAAGAGTGTGTGAAAGAGAGACATAAATTTAGTACTAAAAGGAGAGCTTAAAAGGGGCATTGCTGTATTTATTTTACGTCTGCACTCAGATCGCACGGAATATATTCGCTCGACAAGACGTCTACATACAATAGCAGCCGCCAGCGACAAAAACACTACAGCCCCAAATAAACAAGCACTAAATTAGGTAACATTAAGTAGCTTAGATGGGTTAATTATAATCTAAAATCAAACGCTAAGGCCCCAGCAACCAGTCCTCACATTTTTTTGTAAATTAGTTTTGCAATAATAACTAAATAAAAAATATTCTGCATAAAAACAATTTTGAAATCAAAGGTGGGTTTATGATGGATGAAGCCAATGAGTTCTTGTGTACAAAGAAATTTTAAAATTTCTCGTAAAGTTTTGAAGTTATCGCCTTAGCGACCACTTACTCCTTTAATAAGCGAATACCAATAAAACACTCCTATTATTTGTGAATTAAATATAAATTGTTTCTCAATGGTATATTTAGTCGAATTGATAACCAATATTTTTTTGGTACGCTAATAGAATGATGCGCTTAAAAAAATGAGAGAAAGTTTTACATCCAAGAGGAAACTTCTCCCGAAATATTGGTGTACTCTATTGGTATGTAACTCTTATGCTTTCTGAACGGAACTTACAGTTAAATGCGGGCTCCGAATCTTTTTTTTATATAAAAAGAAGACGCACAAAATGTACAAGGTCAAAACCCGCCTCTGAGAAAATATTAGACGGAAAACTAAAAAAAATAACGATTCGTTTGGTCTATGACTGGTTAAAATGCGTCGGAAGAATGTGATTTCATAAAATTTAAACGCTACCTCTTAAGTTGGTCCCACAACAACAACGGAAAGATTTCCAAGATTTCCCTGAAAGCCTTAATTGCATTTGCACGCGCACTTTATTGTATGTTGTATTTAAAAATGAAGGGCCATACGAGTACTAATCAAAATTTACGAAAGGTTGAAATCTCGAATTCTCTTTATCAAATTGTTCTTTGAATCTATTGTTTTAAATAAGAAAATTACTTTTTTTGTACAATCCAAGTGGTTACAAAAATTATTAAAATTAATACAACAGAATTTTAAAATGTTTTATTTAACATAATTATTCCAAATTAATTTCGAGTACGTCGACTCCAGTTTTCAAGAAATGCTTCTACTCTGTTTGCAAATATGGAAAGACTGCTATTTTAAGCCACGCCCTTTGGAGCTATGAGCTGGATAATAATTTTAATTCTATTAGAAAAGCTTTATCTTTTTCTCCATCAAAAAATTCAAATTTCTTTTTGGAAATTCCATAAATAAGGATTTATGACATAATTTAGTGCCTCTTATTCAACAACTGTGGGTCATATTCAATACCTGCCATTCATAAATGTTATGTAATCAAAAATCGTACGTACATTTTAAGCTAACTAATCTGGGTTATATTGCCTTAGACTGAACCACTAACGAGTATATTGGTTCAAACTGAACCTGATTTGGTAACTTTAGTTTGTCGATTTTAAAAATCTTTTAATTTTTTAAGTCTACAAATATCATTTTTGCCTACTGTAAGTATTTGGGATCTTCCTTTCATATACATTTCACGAGTCGTCTACATTTACTTCTTCTTTTTACTCTCCTTAAACTTTGCCGTCGTCTGATGTTTGTGTAAAATCAGCGCATTCCTGCGGTGATATTGAAGGGGTTGGAATATAAAGTCTGGCCATGACAATGATACTCAGCATCATCATTATGATGTCGATACTTTTTTGTCTCTCTCTCTCTCTGCTTAAATTCTGTTGTTTTATATTTTCGCTCTTATTTCAGTGAAATTTTAAACTGAGCTCATTTTTCTGTTTGTTTGTCCAAAACGTGGCTCAAAGTTTAGGAAATTTCGTTGTTCTTTTACTCTCCCGTTAATACCGCACGAGTTTAAACGTGCGACGAAAAAGGGTCAAAAGAAAGAAGATTAGTGATCATAGACTTAATTCGAAGTCGGCCTTCCTAACTTTAAATCAGCGTTAAATTAACACTATTTTTCTCATTTTTTGTGTTAACGGACAACTTACATTATTAAAGGACTAGTTTCAACAGTGCTCGAGATAACAATAGGCCCATGTGTTAAGTTTTGTTTGCTTTAAAATCATGCTTAACAGTACGGATTATAAAATGATTTACTACAAATTCGTTTAACGTTAACGTTTTGTTTTTTGTTTGCCGTTAATTTATTATAAAAGTCGTGCTCTAGAAATAATAGCTAAATTAATGATTGCCACTCTATTTGGTAACGTGCGTGATTATCGTAAAGGCGATGCAAGTGGTTTCTGCCATGCTATGTTTTTCGTGCAATGGTCCACCAGCAGCAGCAGTAAGTCTCATATCGGTAAATATTCTTAGCACCTTTCGTGGGCGAATTTTGACTTTATTTTTAGTTAATCTCACTCGGCAGCATAAACATTTTCATTAACCCGATTAAGAAGCATTGTTTGTAGTCATTAGTACTTAAACATACATAAATAAATATAATGTTATGACAGTAATATTTGTAGAATGTAATGTTAATATTTCTTTGTATAAGTCGGGGAATTTAACTATGACGTGTTTCACTTGCAATAATGCAGCAGCAGTTGCCCAATAAATAGCAACTGCATATTAAAGTATAGGCCGAACTAAGGAGAGAAACAAATAATTAGGAATTATTCAATTACAAATAATCCATTATATTTATGTTTGACACTCTACGTCTGCAGATTATCGCTCTATTGTGATTGAAATTATCAAGAAAATACAGTAGCAACTGTCAAGCATCGCGATAAAATTTTCTTGTGTTAGCCCCCCCAGTTTTTAAATAGATATTGTAAAAGTGCTCGCAATTTTAAAAGTTTATTCCAAATTTTAATTAATCAAATACAATAATTTGCTCGCGTAGGAGAACAAAAATAAAATCTCAAGGATAACGGAATAAGTGCACATTAAAGAGTTATAATTAAATTTATTTTTAGTTGTAAGTTCAGAGTTACGTTGCGTTGATATTTTTGATACTACATGTCTGAACAAATAATACTTAAGTTCCACAACATCCCGTTAAGATACAATCGGGAACTTCTTTAAAATCAGTGAGCTGTGCACCTACGGTTTTACGCTGGTATCGAACGGCTAATGCATTTATGGAGAAGTTTGTAAATGGCTTAGAGATAATCTCTTACGGCGGCATTTACGAAGTGGAAACTCGCTGCTAAAAGATGTTAATCTACTTAGCCTGGTTGAACCTGGGATTACTGGCATGATAGTCGTGCACACTTCCATTAAACTACGGCGGCCGACTGAACAATTAGACGTTTAAATAATGTCAATGACATTAATCCTTTAAAAATTGTCGTTCGATCGGCGGTCATACAATAGAATTTAACAAATGTATCTGTAATAATCGTATGTCCCTTTAAAAATAATATGTATGTAACGTTATTGATAGGTTATTTATTAATTATACCAAAGACAATTGAACATAATATACAAAAGGCATCTTCTAGGCAACATCTTACTTTAGTAGAGCAATTTCATAATAAATTCAAGGACTTTAAACACAGATAATAAATTAGTAACTTTTAACAATTTCTTTATGTTAGTAAACATTTTCTTATAATTTTCTTTTCTCAAAAATAGTTTTACTTCTTGCCTTTTATTTATTTTTTATTATCGTTAAACAGCCTAATTAGTGTGATTTGTTGTTCGATGAGCTCAACAGTTTAAGCTACCGTTGTATGTGATCGTCTTTTGCAATGGCCTTGTTACATGGTACGATTTTATCGACACATTCCAAAGGGTTTTGGCATTTCGATGAATATCAAATGTTAGATCAGAGTTTGAAGCCGAATTTGCTCGAGCCGGCGGCGTGAAACCATGGGAACATGAAACCGTGGGTCTCTAAACGGCTTTATTGACAATTTTCGCTAATTAATTTCTGAATGTAAAAGAAGAAAAAGAACAATTAGTTCTTTTAGTTTACCGCCAAGTTGTTTTCTACTGCAATTATTTTTTCTTAAGGTTTAAAAAAAAAACATTGATTTTGTCTTAGGCGACATTATACCAGTGCAAGAGAATTACATATTAATAAAAAAAATTCTTTAGAACTTAGAACGATTTAGCAAACAAACAGCAATTTTGGACGTTCAAAATTTAAGAACTTTTAATTCTGATTTAGACGAATTCAGATTATTGTTGTCCAATAAATTTGTGTATATTTTTTTCCGTTTTTTGAAGCCAATGTGCATTAAAGTATGATACTCATTTCCTATTCAAAATAATTTTTATTAATTTTTTTTTAAAAACCACAGTTCGTCAACGTTTTTCAACAATTTTCCATGCATAATAATGATTATCTACATGTATATTAGTGGTGTTTTTGGTTAAGCCTCGATAACACTGGATAGCAAAACCGCAATAGTTAAGTAATTTGTTAACAAAAAGTATCAATTCTGTCCATGGCTAAAGAAGTACTAGAGTCTTAAGAAATTAGAAAAGTACTAAAATTAATATTGTGTAGCCAATTTAGTACTTAGCCTCGAAACAATCTATCCAGGCTAAGTACCAAAAGGGCTTCAACAAATTATTTTTCTAAAATGTTTTTAAGAATCGAGAACAGCAGTGCTTTTTCTATAGAAATGCTCAAAATATTTACTTTTTATTAACAAATGACTTAATTATTGCGATTTCGATATTTAGTCTTAGTTAATCTTAAAATAGACAATGTTGCCAGACATACATTTTTAAAATTTTAAAGGCGTTAAATTTAGTTCTGCTTTTTCACAACTTTTCAGTAGCGAGTTCACATAATCTGTTTTACTTACTGTTTGCACATTTTCACAGGAATCATCAAACTTATTTCCAGCCCATGCGGTGCGTTTTTTTCATTTCTAGTGGAGTTAAAAAAATTAAATTTCTGTCGAAAATGTACAAAACGTTTAAGTTATGATTAAATTACTATTGAAACCAGATTTAAAACGTGTGGAGGTTCTCCTCGGAGCATTTTCACCTAGTAATGCCGCTGACGTTACGATTTAGAGGTTGATCCTTAAGCTAAGAAAAGCTTCTAAATAGAAAGCACCTGCCTTTCGTTTCTTGTGTGCCCATTTAGAGATTTGGGAAAAGTGCACATATTCTATTTATATCGAGTAAACCGACCCTACTGTCGAATAACGAACAAATTTAAACGAATATCTTTTTTTTAATTTTTTCTTAATTTAGATATATGGGGTTTTAAAATTTCCACCTGCTGTCTTGTGGTACCAATACTCCTGTTTTCGAGTTCTTTAGTTTCTCTACTGATGGGCTAGATATCTTTTGTGCAGATATTTGAATGAGGAAAGTGCCGACACTTTTCATTCAATACTAAGACCCTATGCTCAATTCGCGAACATTGGCCGCGTCGGAAAATAAAATCATTTAAAAATGATTTTGTTTACAGAAAACTATAGACAATTTGCATTAAGACCCGTTTGGTTTAAAGAATAACCTCCGAGCGAGCTTATAGTATGCATGTCTTGAATAATTTTTCAAATCAAATGGTTTATGATGCATAAAGCCAATCAGTTTTTGTATACAACGAAATCTAATTTCTCGTAAAGTGATGAATTCATCGCCTGCACCAACTCACTCGTTTAATAAACGATTACCAATCGAACATGCCGATTATATGGAGCACGGCACACTAATTTGAAAAAAGTTCCTCTCAAATAAAATATTAAGGATAATACGTACATACGTGCTTCATTCCGGATTTGAGTGAAATTAAAAATCGTTCTTGTTATACTTAATATTTTAACAAGAACAGTTCGAAAAATTGTCTTTAAATGTTCTTGTGGTAATTAAACGAATTACTTTTTTAAGTGTAACAATTAGTATATTTTTTGTACTTCCACTTTTTGACTGATACATTAATTCATTACTTTTTCAAGTGTGCATTTATTTACTTTTTTGTCGTCCGCTTCTTTAATTCAACTGAAGATATTGAATTTATTTTTGTCGGTTTTATTCAGCTTGTCGTGTAACATTCGCCTATTATTTTCAATCTTTTATTGATTTAGGCCATTAGTTCAACGCGTAAGTGGGTTATATCTTGCCGTGATAAACGCTTAACTTCCTCCGATTATGCTCAGTTGATTAAACACTAGCGTTTTTACCGCTTCGGATAAATCAAAAACAAAAGACAAATGTTGTCTTGGAAAATAAATACAAACCATGTGTACTTTTTTATGCTTGATTCAAAACTATTATTTGCTATTAAGTAATGACAAAATAAGCTTTAGAAATTAAATAATTAAGGTTTAATATGCTCTTCTCCTCCCTAACCCCGCTGTAAAATCGCTTCAACCCAACATCGAGTTAAAAAGGAGAAAACGAATTATGTTTGTGGCGTGGCGTCAATGACTTTATTGTACGAGACAGAGTACAACCCTTTCCATTC
The DNA here is from genome assembly GCA_963513945.1 of Hydrotaea diabolus. Classification (NCBI taxonomy): domain Eukaryota; kingdom Metazoa; phylum Arthropoda; class Insecta; order Diptera; family Muscidae; genus Hydrotaea; species Hydrotaea diabolus. Next base: position 83,492,263 of record OY740716.1, on the reverse strand, counting down.
TTTCCTGTCTCGTATTCATTGTTCTTTCTATCTTCCTCCACCCCTATTCCCTTTTTCTACTTCCTATTTTACTGGCTCCGCTTCTTTTTTTGTTTTACTTTACTTTAACAAAAAGAAAAGCAGCAACAAAATCTTTTGCTGTTTGCTTAAGTAAAGTGTGTGGCCAGAAAATAGTTGTTATTTTGTTGTTCGTTTTTTTAAAGAGTTTATTGACATTTTTGCAACAACAAAACATTAAAATAGATTAACAGATTTTATGCTGCTGTTGTGGTTGTTGTTGCTGAACCATTATACCGGTCATATGCTACGAATGTATGTACATATGTATGTGTTGTAGATATGTATGTACCCGTATATATGTATGGATGCGTACCTTATAAGCCTATTCGATCACATACAGTGGGGAATAAAAGTGTATGAGGAAAAAATGCAGAGGAATTACAAAGAAACTTATGTACGATGTGTTCGATTAGGGTTACAAAGCCATTCAATATGTCATACTTACTGCCAAGAATTGAAAAATATTTAAGGGCACACTGCGCTTTTTGTAAAAACAAAGTAAAAATCTAAACTAGCGCGACGTTATTTTTGCACACATTGTGAAATTATTTGGGAGTGCTGGGAATAAAAACATAGACATCAGCTATTTTATACTGTAACATTCTAGATCATAGACTGGACCGTGTATAGAAAGTGTGACAATTTCGCCTTAATTGCATCCAACACTTTGGCAAACGGAATACAAATAAAGTGTGGTCGTTGTTTCGTTGGCTGTGCGGCAAGTGGTACCATCCTATTTCTGCCAAAAGAATTCCGTTATCATCCGCGTACACTATTCTTTAACTGCTTGGCCGCACTCTTTTCAATGACGCCGTCAGCCCATAAACCGCACCAAACATTCATGTTTGTGGATGCATCGGCTTTTCAACAATCACTCATGGGAACTCATTTGCCTAAATACGGCAATTCTGTGGACACATTTGGTCGAAAAAACCACGAAGTGCACGAAATGAATTTTGATTTTAAGGCCCATTTTTGTAAAAGTCTTCAAAAATCTATTACTATTTTTCTTTTTTTAAGATAATAAGACCTAACGTGATTTTTATAAGTAGGGCTGTTATTCGATGGTAGATCGAGAGAGTAAACAAATACGTCACAGTTGTAACATTTCATTTTTAGTATGTTAAACTCATTATACATATTTGTAATATTTTTGATTTTTTTGCATATATGACCTCGATTACCTCCGAACGTAACAAAATTTGCCCATTTTGTTACGTTTGGCCAGGTAATATTTGTAGGGTATATTATGATGTGGTTGGGCAAGGGTCGCATCACCGTCCATACAACTCTGAAATTAGAAAGATCATTGCTCATGATCAGTTAGAGATATGACGTTGATATTTGGAACATATGATATTAGCCTTAAACAATACACATTTCGGTGGAAAAGTAGGCGGTATCGTGCGCCTTATTAAAATTGATCGGTATAATAAACATGGGCTCTAAAATATATATAATATTGAATTTATATCTATTCCTTTAAGGTGTTAAAAATCAACATTTAGTCATAAAACCTTGTACCACAGTGTGGTGTTGAAAAGCTTTGCTGGGATGAATACAATGCAATTTAATAATCTCAACTGGTTAAATCTCATAATTTCCCTTTGGGTAAAAATATTTGCAAAATACAATAATACTTATTAAATATTTTTTAGAGGACTTTTGCTTTTTATTTACATTACGTATACGTTATTATTTTATTTTATTACCAGCTGCTTAAAGCAAAAGTGGCCCTCATTTTCGAAAAACAAATTATATTCTTTTCTCCTATTTCACTATCGCATGTCCATTAGACACTATTCTACTCAGTTTTAAGCTTTAGTGTAATACAATTCATGTTGATGGTAATGTATACATACTACAGGGTGGCCCAAATGATGCCTAGTGATGTTAAACACGTATAACTCTTGTAATAACGGGTTTTTTTAAATGATTTATTTTTATATGTTAAATACATTTTACATTTGGGCGGAACGGCGACGAGTTGAGACAGATGGATCATTTGCAACACTTTGCTGCACAGCTTCCACGTTTTCCTTAGTACGAATATTTCGATGAGTACCTCTTCCTGGACGGTCGGCATCTGAACCCAGTTCCTCAAAAAGGCGAACTAAATTTGTAATCATGGAAGATGTGGGCGCTGATCTTACGTTAAAAAAAACTACGATAATTTCGCTGCGTCAGAACAATTGATCGTTGAGAAGAATATTAAAAATCGATTATTTTAATGCATTGTTGTGGACTAAACGTATTCATTTATAATCTGCAAAAAGAAAAATAAATAATGTTAAAATATAAAAAAGTTATTTGTGTTTCACATCAACTGGTCTTATTTGGGCCACCCGTTATATAGTCTGTATATCTAAGTATAGTCGATGAAGGGGAGGCAAATGAGACAGCGTTCTACTAATCAGTTACGGTCTAAAATTTAACACGATTTTAGCAAACATCTTTAAAAAAGTAAAATAACTCAAGCGAACAACTACACAACTTTACGAAATTGTATTAACAAACCATATTGTGCAAAAATTTAATGTATGTACATATGTACATATCGTATTTATGTCATTTAAAAAAATTTACATATAGCCGTGGCAAAGCGGTAGCGTTGATGATGGTGACGGTTGCGGTGATGGCGGCGTTTTTATTTATAGAACATTTTCGATACAAAAATAGTTCCTGACGGAAATTCTGAATAATGTTTTTTTGTGTGTTTGTTTGGTATGTCCAAATTTAAATTAGCTTGCATTAATTATCACACAAATGACTTATAAGTATGTGTTCCATTCTACTTTATCTATTTATTTTAACATTTTAATATCGGCGTTTTCTTTTTGTACCTATTATCGGTTTCTTTCATGCGTTGTCAAGTCAACTAACTGTCAGCTGGACAGTTGGATTTACGTCTGTAACCGTTATAAGAATTTCACAATAATACTTTATTTCCGGTTGGTGCGTGATTTTTTGTTTTTGTGATTTTGTTCTGTTGGAGAAAGCGTGAGAGTGGAATAAAACTATGACAATGGAGGGAGAACGCCAATTGGAAGGTGTCTTCCAAAAGGGATTAAGTACGAGTATTTACTTGATAAAGCGGTTATAATTAAGAAATGTCACTCTTTATCATCCTGTCATTAAGACATGATATATGTCTTCTACAATATGCTTTATTTCTTCGTTTAATTTTCTGTCCCTTTTATAAAAAACTTTAAACGGACAGTAAAGGGGCATACTCACAACTGTCTCCTGCCGAATTGTTATTAATTTCTGTTTTTTGTGTCGCCGAAGTTGCAGAAAGAAAATGAGTGACTTGGGCGTTCGATTTACTGCGCGCCAGTGATCCAATTTTTCACTTAATAGCTATCTCAGGAGGGGAAAACAATTTATAGAACATTTCTTTATGTTTTGTAACGACATATTTGATTATTGTTGCAAATAATTACACAATCAGACTTAAGCTTTTTTACTGCAATCAATTTCGAGTAAAAATAATGTAAAAATTTAAATTAAAAAATGTAAAAAGTGATAATTTTCACTGTTTTTTAAATTTATTTGACAATACAATACAACCTGAAGGGTTGCAGTTGGGGTGGCCTCAATTATTGTTTTAATGGTTTACATCAATTTAGTAAATTTTCTTGGTTTTGTTTTATACAACTCTTTCTTGACATAATTCCATATATAAAGCCTGGTACAGTCATGTTAGCTGACCTTAGGGGTTAGCAGAAAGACGAATTTCTAGATATTAAGTTGTTTGGTAATTTTGCTGAAACAAATTACTGAAACAAAATGCTGATACGGCTACGTGTTCGTCGCAGTTCCTGCTAAAGAAAACTCGTTCAACATCATAGCCTCCTTGTATAATAGCATTACAGTACTGTTTGATTAAATTTCTATCGTGTCACATATTTGTCAGTAATGGCGATGAAATTTGAAAGCCTTGCTGTTATGACAATTTATAGAAATTTTTTTATATATTTACTTCCGCTGGAATTGATGTATCACTTATTTTTCCAACAATAAATCAAACGTGGCACAGCCAGCTTTAGAAAAACATATGTTTTTTGTAATGAACACAAAAAATAATGGAACCAAAAGAGGTTTAATCGACGAATTCGTATTGAGCGATGCGATACGTGAATCTAACTGGAAGTGCAAAGAAGTTTTCCACATTTTTACGAAGCAATGGTATAGCAACTAATTTATATAGCAATGATTATTCTATTACAATGTACAGATTTTTATTTTCTGCTTTTGACGATTTCGCCGAAGAACCCCGCTGATTATTTTATTACAATGTTCAGATTTTTATTTCGCCGATGAAATAATTGTTGTTCAGTTATCTTCAGTGTATACAAAAAGAATCGCTTTTTTCTTACGCTGCGTATTTTTTAACTAAAAACAGTCGGCAGCATTTAAGGACAGGGCATTCTGGAGCTTATTTTTTCTTAAGTTGCGTTTTTCTTTACTTCCGTTAGACTATAACTCAATGAAATACACGTTAAAAATTTACAATAAGTTTAAGATATTGCAATGGCAGAATCGAAAAGCTTTTCCATATATCGATTGTAAGTTTTGGGCACTTTTTCCTGTGTTTTAGACTGCCGGAATTTGAAAAATACGCAGCGTAAGAATAAATGCTTCATAAATGCTTTACAAACTACCTAGGTAACTTAACCTGTATCTCAAAAGAACATGTAATATAAGTCAACATGGTTATATCAGATATCAAAAAGTCCATCATAGAAACGTCTCTAAAATAGTGGTTGTTTAGGTAATGCCTCGACAAGTAAGACTATAAGTAGATAAAACCGTAATATAACCGTAAGCAAAACATTTCAATGTTGTTTGTGTCTAAAGGAATAGACCAAAAGTCTTCAAATAGACTTAGAAATTCAGTTAGAAAAGTAGTCCCATTAATATGCTGTTGTCATTTTGATACTTAGCCTCTATCCAGGCTAAGTAAAAAACGGCGACAACAAATTATATTTTAATTTTTTCTGAATAGACATGTTCAAAAGTGGCACCGCTATCTGGTCTTAGTGATCGTAGCTTAACCTACACCACTAATATGACTGGAAAATGAAGCCCTAGTTTTATCTACAATCCGTTGCCGAATATTCAATTTTGTTCAAGTTAAAACTTAATTTGTTTTCCTTTCGTTATTATGTTATTATAAATACCGGGTTCGTTTTTTGTCATCGACAGTTCTAAAACCCGTTAATCATCGATAAATTTTATCGGTTTTCTGCAATCACGAAGAAACTAAAATACAAACAAAACACATTTTTATCAGTCGATTCAGAATTAAATTTCTTATTTTATATAAAGGAAACCTGAAGTAGTATTTGCTATTCAGTGGTAATTAGGTATAGTGCCATGGATGCGGTGCACCAGTAAACTTTAACATTGTACCGATAGAGGTTTACACTTTCGCATAAATTGATTTATTTTACCACTCTAAAGGAAGTTACATGTGGCGATAAACAAGTATTTGTACTACTTGGCGCACTGAATATTTTGGTTTTCCGGTCTTAAACTATATGCCGTCCCACTCAAAAACAGAGTTTGCTGCCAGTAATTTTGATTAAATACCCGATTCAAAAATATATTTTCTTTACCTTAATTTTTGTCCGAAGATTTCTGTAATCGCCAGTATTTCTATTTATTTTCATTAATTAAAATGTGATTTCCTATTTTTTTATACAATTTTCCTATTTTGACAATTTTCTAATTATTTTTTTATTTTGAATCATTTCTTTTCAGATATAATGGAATCCTTAGGTGCTAATTTTAGAAATAAGGAAACATTAAACTAATTACAACAAAAACAATAGTTTATATTCAAACAATCTACAAAGTACAAGTTGCAACATTTCACTGCACATCCATAGCAAACATTTGTAGAAACGGGTTGTCCAAAACGTTCGTAAACAAATTCAAATAACTTAAGAGAAAACAAAGTGCTGAAAAATATCAAGAATGTAAGCAACTGCAACGGACAGTACTCCCGCAGAAGCAGCAACAGCAACATATTCCAAAACAGGAGTCGATGCAACATTGATAATCTGTTCCCCCGAACCACACTCACGTTTCCTGTGCAACGTCAACTCCAAGAGATGAAGAGGAAGTCGATGGAAATCACTCCAATTTATTAGATAAAGATTTAATTGTTTTTAAGAAAAGAGCAAAGAAATAACTAGTTTCAAAAACTAAAACAAAAACATACATATATATTGAAATTGTATTTAACATAGATGAAAAAAAACTGAAAATAGTATTTTAAAAAATCAGTTTAAAAAATAAGTAGAACGGAAAAATATAGAAAGCCAAATCCTATTAAGCACAAAGCTAAAACAAATCTATAGAAGCAGAGGAAGAAACTAAAAGAGAAAAGGAAACACACAAAAAAGATAGGAAAAGGAGACGCTTTATTCGTTTTACTTTGTCGTAAGAAAAAGAGGAACAAGAAAATCACAACTCCCCTAAACATACCCATAAAATGTCCAAATATTTCTCCAACACAACAACAAATGCAACAACTGCTGCAGCCACCGCCAACAACATTTATCAGTCGAATAACAACAATGTGGGTCCAACAACAAATGCAACATCAGGTGCGATACGCAAATTATTCGGTGAGAATGCACCGGCCGGCGGCAAGGTTGCGAAAACAACACGAGTTTTTATGACACAAGCAGCGGCAGCAGTCCAACTACAACAACAGACGCAGCAGCAGCTAACAACAATAGCAGCCGGCGCCAATATGGCTACGCATTTGTTGGATCATGGCTATGGTGTCACATTGACACCACCACCCGTTTCCTCCGCGGTGGTGGCAGGACAACAACAGGCTTCGGTTTTGTCCAACACAACAACATCGTCGTCATCATCGAATGCCACAACAACAAAAGCCCCAGCTACATCTAATACAACCCCACCTGCCTCGCATCAACAGCAACAGAAATACAAGTCCACAGATATGACACAATATTATAAGGTAAGCCCAATAGTTCAACAATTGTCTCGCATGCTTTTTTTTAAGAAACTTGTAAAACCAATATCTTTTCTTTACCATTCCACAGGTGAAACGGCGTATTCCCATGAATGATAGTCACCCCAAGAAACAGGCCAAACAAAGTCTGCAACATCAAACCGCCTATCATAATCAGCAGCAGCATCAACAGACACATGTCACAGTGCGCTCCAGCAAACAACAACAAACACCTCAACAGCAACAAGTGGCGTTGAATTTCCCCACACCCTCACCACAGCCAGCCCGACCACCTTCATCCGCCTCATCAACCTCCTCATCGTCCGCCCTGATGGCACCCAACTTCTTCTATAAAATCGGAACACCTTCAACGAATTCGCATAACAATCCAAACTCGATTGCTGCGGCCAAACGTACGCCTGAGGGCAATCGCGCCGACACCTCCTTGGGAATTCTAACCAAAAAGTTTGTTGACCTATTGCAAGAGTCGCCTGACGGTGTGGTCGATCTTAACGATGCCTCTACGAAACTGTCGGTGCAGAAGCGTCGCATATATGATATCACCAATGTCCTCGAGGGTATCGGCATACTGGAGAAAAAATCGAAAAATAATATTCAATGGAAATGTGGCAATTCGTTGTTGACTTCAGAACGATCGAATGATATTAAATTGGAGAATGAACGCCTTGAACAGAAGGAGAACGAATTGAATATGCTGATCGATCAAATACGCAATGAATTGCATGGTGAAATATCGCGTAACGATCAATTGGCATATGTGACGCACAGTGATTTATTAAATGTTGATCTGTTTAAAGATCAAATAATTATAGTTATTAAGGCGCCACCAGAAGCAAAACTTGTGGTAAGTAAATGCATCAAAAGTAAATGGTATAAACAACGTGTATCAATGGTATCAACAACGTTGATACCATTGATACATTAATTTTTCTAACTTGTTTCGAAAAGAATTAGTTTCCAGACAATTTTTTTTAAAGATTATCATGGTCCTTATATAACCTGTGATATGGCCTAGAGCGATAAATAATTTCAAAGTAATAGATTCATTAAAACCAGGAGCTTATGAAAATATATTTAAAATAGATTCGAATTAAGTGCATCAGTTTTGTAAGAAGTAACCAAAAGATGAACAATGCGTGCAATTTAGCACTGTTATCAGTAGCTGAAAATGAAGGCGTTTCCAAAACAAAAATCATACTGGCAAAGGGTTAAAATTTGTTTTAACAAACTGTCAACTTTTGAACAAATGAGAGAATGAATAGCATATCTACTTTGTTAGCATTTACCAAGAATTTGTTTCCAGGAAATCTTATTCTTAATTACAGAAAAAAGAAACATTACTTAAATAAAAGATTTGTGGTACTCTGTTGGGTTTCCCATCGCTCTGAAAAAATTGGGCTAAGCGTGAATTGATATTATAATTTTGAACGCTTTGACAGTACTTCATTTGCTAAAATCGTTTCTTTTATTGCAACCTAGACATTCAGAGTTTTAGCTTCACTTAACTCTTCAGACTTTGCATAGTCAGACTCTCTAATTTCGATACGAAGAATTTCTTTTACTTCGGCTTAGGAAGCGACTGTATCGATCAGTATATTTTCATTTCTTTTAAAATGTTACCTACTAAGACAGGGTGAATAAATATTATTCCCTCAACACGCCATTAAGGAACAAACGGGGTTTTCTCAAGATAAGTTATGCAGATGACTATGTCTATTTGTTGCGTACTTTTTGAACCTGTCGTCCAAGTGCTGTAGTAGTACGTACTAAGTATCGCCTACGTGTGTTATAGAGATTGCCTTTATAGTGCTTATATTATATGTAATCGTCGTCGTTTTTTTTGAAAAGTATGAAGAAAACTTTGGTTTGTGTTGCTGCATTTAGGGCTCTAAAGTTAGCTTGTGGCTGAAATATTTATGCTTCGGTTCGATTCGATGTTGTTTAAGTTTGAACATATCTTTTTAATTTAAGACTTATCATCGTTGTTGAAGTTTGAACAATTTTAGCATGTTTTTAATTTAATATTTATCATCGTCGGACACATGGTGCAGTTCTGTCGTTTCTGTCCAGAGTTGACCGCTCTGACTGTTCTAAGTGTCCGACGAATTGCTCAGCAAACATTTCGATACACAAGATTTTATGATTGTACTTTTATTTTTTTTTCAATAAAAAAAGTTCATCGCCACAACGAATGTAACATACACATTATCACTAGAAAATCAAACGAAAATTGACCACTTTTCTTTTGCAATTTCCAATCATAATTAATTTCCTATATTTAATATTTTACAACACATTTCTTTAATTCTTTATGTCACTTCTGATTTTGTTGTTTTATTTTGCAAAATGTATTTTTATAAATTTGACACAAGTTTGTCTACTACGGACTGCAAACATCATACTCAGACAAGCAGCAGCACACAACAAATTGTTTTTTTTTTTGATTTCGAATAGAATAGATTTGAATTATATATAGACGATGGGAAAAAAGAAAATAAAAAGTAGATACAGCACACAGCATAAAAAGTCACAATTTAAATGTGAACAAATCAGCCAGCGGTCGGCCAAAAATCCATATAGAATGAAAGCCATTAAAATATCTTAAAACGAAATTTACATATACGTCCATTCCCACAGACCGTAGACACACATTTGCGAACGGCCGGTCATTAGGTGTCGTCGCTTTTTGGTTGAGTTTTTCTTTCGCACATTATCTAAAATATCGAAAACTCTTGCCGGTGTTTTGTAGCCGCAGCGTTGTCCTATCCGAAAGATATACTAAGCTTGTGCTTAGGAGCATTTTCGTAAAACAGAAAAGTACTTAAATTCTTCTAGAAGTTTTGTTTGACCGTTTTGTGTATTTTCCTTTTTTTCAATTATAGTTACCTGATTCTTTAAATCCTCGTGAAATTCATGTAAAAGCTGAAAATAATGGAGAAATCAATGTTTTCCTTTGCCATGATACTTCACCGGAAAATTCGCCGACTTTCGGCCAATCGGCATTGGCTCAGCGCGGATCACCAGCGGCCATACAACATCATGAACCTCTTATCGATGACCTCAGCCGTTTGACGCCACTAATGGAGGAGAAAAGGAATAGATTGGGTAAGTGGACTTGGAAATGCGTTCACTGTTCAAATTCGAATCGATTTTAACCTTATTGAAATTTATTTCTTTTTAGGATTACCAGCTGTAACATATGCCACAAATATACGTTCAGCTCAACGTAATCTTAGCAAATCGATTGAGGAAGCCGCTGCACAGCAACCAGATTTGTCCTTGGATACATACAATGCCGAGGATCATCTCGAACAGCAACAGCAGCAGCATCATCATCAGGCGCTGGTTAACGATGATGATTTCAATATGTTCCCTACAATAACCCGGCCTGTTATCAATCAGGTGGCTACAGAGCTACTGCAAAGAAGACATCAGCAGCAACAGGCACAACAGCAAAAGATGGGCACAGGCATTGAAGATGCCCTGGTTTCATCAGTCGGACTAATGGTATGCTCGTCAAATGCCCAACAACAGCAACAGCGACATCTGACAGGTGATAGTAATCAGGATAGCAGTGATTCCAACCAAACAATTACGCTTACAAATTGCCCAACAACGGGGCAGACAGCAACGACCAATACGCTGACAAAGAAATCGGGTTTACGTAACGATGTTAATTTTGTGAATTGTGCAATTGATCAGCAACAGAACTCGCAACATACGACCTTGATAACGGGCAGTAGTGCGTCGTCATCATCGGCAAACTCTTCATCAGTGTCATCGCCACAACATGATAGTTTTGAAGCAGCAGCAGCAACCACAACGTCCGCTGGCGGTCAAACCTTGCAACAGCAGCAGCATCAACACCACCACAACCATCATCAGCATCATCAACTTGAGCAGCAATTACAAGAGCAACAACACCTTGTTGCTCCGCACAGCACTGATGTCACCAACTCAACACAACTCTCTTCTCATATCGTTACAACAAATTCGAATTGTGGCAGCACTACCACAACTGGCGTCCGGAACGCGCTAATTTCGGATACTGTTAATCTAAGTCCCACGCCCTACAACTGTAAGTATATAGGCCGTTCTCGAATCTATTGTTTACCTGCAAGTGTTAAAAAAATCAAAATCCATCATCGCGTGTTCAAAATTCTCCAGCAAAAAACGCACCAAATCAAATGGAATCATGCTTGACGGGGGCTCTTTCTGTGATCTGCGTTATTTTTCGCCGCATGTGATTATCTTACCGCGAGAAACCTAAAATGGTCCACGACACTGTCTGTCTGTCAATGCTATCAATCGACTTATGGCACAGTTCATCATTTTTGTTTCTCACAAACCACTAATTAATCATATTCCATATTCGCATCACAGTCTGAGTTCTTGCTGAGCGTGCATTAATTCCAAATCATCATCAAGAAGAAATCATAACAAAAACAATTGGACAACATCTGCATCATAAAGGGAGAAACCCCAATACATGTCATAAAAATTCAAAAAGTGTTTTTTTTCTAATATTTTATGTGTATTAATTAAAATAAGTTGTATTTTTGGTTTAAACTTTTGATTTTTTTTTTGTTTAGTTTAATTTATGTGCAAAACCAACTTCTAAGTATATACCCCCAATACGAGATTTCAGTCCAAATTTGAATTTTGTTTCTGCAAAAAAAGCGATTTTATTTTAAAAATTTTTTATTTTCTAAATTCATTTTATGCCCAAATTTACGTTTCCTTTTCATATTGTTTTTAAAGTGAAATTGATACAAATTGTGCGGGTTTGAATGAAAACAACAAAGGACCGAAAAGTGATTATTAAACGCGATGAACAAATTACGATTCATGAATAAAAAACGTACGTAAATAAATAGAAAATGGTCGGATTAACATATAAGCCATTTATATGTTTACATATAAGAGGAAAATCCATATAACATAAATGCGTTTGTAACATTTAACCTAACATTCCACGAGTCCCCGGTCAATGGCTATTGAAATTCAAAAATTGTATCATGTGGCTAATTAGCTCATTTTCATAACTCTTTGATTTCCTTAGTGACTTTAGATTATAAATTTAATTATGCTACCAACAGACAAGTGTTAAGTGCTTAACCTGAGGGCTTACTGACTTTCTCTAATCGACTTAGTTTAGAGGCTACCTTTAGGTAGCACGCGATCATTTGCTAAGTGAATGTTCAATTTTTGTTTTCTAATCTTCGGTGACATTGGCTCGTTTTTGTTCGACTTTTATAAACTACTGTTCATGGTACAATAATCGAGGTATAGCCACTAGCCCCACAATAAATTAATAGTTCTCCTTACGGTCAAAGACACTTGAAAGAAAATACCAAAAATAATTGTACGTGCGTTTTTAATGATTTTGTGAATTAAGTAGAATTTTAAGTTAACAAACTTCAAAAACTACCTTTGTCAAATTTCAAATTTGAAAACTTTAATTACTACTCGTATGAGATAAGTTGTAAATCAGATAATAGCATAACCCTACCATCTTTAATGTACCATGCTCCTGTTTATGTAAAGCATGACTATTTTTTAATAGTTGACCCTTAAATTTTAGAATGGGGCGGCCATAGAATTTAATATTTCATGCGTTTACATCTCATATATAATTCGGGAACATATTTCGCTCGTAATTTTCGTTCTCTATGAGGCGATATTTATTGCATACCGCAAAAAATAATTTCACTTCTTTACTGTCATTTTTTCCTCACCTAAAAAAATGTAATTTAAACGTGACGAGGGAGATTATTTCATTTTGGGGTTTCTGATACAATTTGTAATCTCTTGTCAACTTTCGTTTACAGAAATGTAGTTTTTCGTGTATAGACAATAAGTAGCTTGCTACCACCAACTGTGATAATAGGCATATCAGAGAAATATACAACATGTGCTGTGACCTTCTGTTCAAATGTAGCTAAAGAGTTATTTCGTCGTTGTTAATATTGAAATGAGTCCCCACAAATGCCATTTAGTTTGATAATTAGTAATAAAATGTTACGAAATTTCGACACGGATGAAAAACGATTGTTATACTCATGATACAAAAAAGAAGGTAGTCTTGTGCTAACAGCTGATTATAAATAAATAAATAAATAAATAATTTAAATTGTCAATTTTGAAATTTTACAATGACGTTTGTTGAAGTTGTAAAAGAAAAATTCTGTATCCAACATTCACAATTATCAGCGAACATTCACAAAAATGTATTTTTGGCATTCTCTTTCAAGTTACTTTGACATTCTAGCGAACTATTTTTGTTGTTGTTGGGCTAGTAACTACCTTGTTTATTGTACCATGGTTGTACTCTTTAACATGGTATATAATTGGTCAATTCATCGGCAACACTTCGACACATTGATCGGAGACTCTATGAAGTATATATAGGGGGATCCATCTAGGGGTATTTTTTAGAACAAAAAAAAACCATAAAAATTCAAATCAAGTGTGGAATCTTTATTGGTAATTTGAAAGGACATTTTATGGCATTTATTTTTTGAATATAATTTCCTTCAAATGTTGGCCGCAACTACGCCTCAGGGTTTCCATTCTGAGGGTCCAGTTTTGGATGACTCGTTCGAGCATTATTTCGACCGGTATGGCTTTAATGACACGCTTAATGTTGGCAGCCAAAACCTGAATCGTAGCTGGTTTGTCAGCATAGACTTTGGACTTTACATAACCCCAATGAAAAATGTCTAAAGGTGTGATGTCACTCGATCTAGGCGGCCAACTGACCTGTCCAAAACGTAAAATTAGCTGCTTTTCGAAATAACCTCTCAATAGATCCATTGTTTGAGCAGCTAGCTGTATGGCAGGGGCACCGTCCTGTTGAAACCAAGTGTCGACAAGATCAGGTAGCATGAAGGCCGATATCATGGCGCGATAGCGAGCAGCATTCACGGTTACGTTCCGGCCATCATCATTTTTTGTAAAAATATGCACTGATGATTCCACCAGCTAATAAACCGCACCAAACCGTGGTTTTCACTGGGTATAATGGCCCTCTTGAACCCCATCTTGTTGCTCTTCACCCCAATTGCGGCAATTTTGTATATTGACTTCGCCGTTGAGCCAGAAATAGGCCTCATTTCTCACCGAACGCTCATTTCCATAATACAGTTGCCAACATTTGAAGGTAAATATTTTCAAAAATTAATGCCATAAAATGTCCTTTTAAATTACCAATAAAGATTGTTCTATGGTTATTTAAAGATAAACTGCCCTGTCGGTTCAAATCGAAGACAACTGCTTGTGTTTTGTAGCAAAAGCTGTTAGGAATTGTAAACTTGTGAAGGCGGTCCAAAATTTTTGTAAGGAACTGAAAGTACCCTTTTGAAATATTTTCTCAGCATATCACTATTTTCTGTGGTAATCGTAAGGAATTTTTACTGGAGGATAAAGTATCCAATATGGAAATGGTTTTTCAATCTGTGGTGTTTAGTGGCATACAAACGGCTTGTGTTGACCTATAGATAATCCAATTTCATTATTTTTCGAAATATAAATGTATTGTTAAGACCTTCTAATAATTCGGACTCGCTCTCATGGATGCTAGGGGCCCAAAACGACCGCCATTATAAAAGCCTGCGACCAAATGTGTATAGACATATGTACTCAATTTAAATCAAATTTTACTACTAAATACCCGGACCATGGGGACATTTAAATTGGTTTTTTATCCCATTTCTATAGCGTCCTTATCGATTTAAACATATGAAACTCACAACTGTTGCTGTTGTCGAATATGATTAGTTACACAAGTTCTCAAGTTACGACGGACAACTCTAATGGTAATACAGCCAAAACTTCTTTCTTACCCATCATCCTATTGAAAAACAAATGGGGAACTTCACTCCGACTTTAAAATGCATTGGATGTAACGTGACAGGCTTGTGCTGGAATTGCTAAAAGAAAATACAGTTCCTAGAAATTATGGACCACGTAAAGGCAATCGCATTTCGCGTAACATTTTGAATGTAAGCTAGACAAAATCGAACTGTAAGTGGCACGCGTGAGCTTTATTCCAGCAGTCACTAGGAGAGTTTGTTTATTAAAGTTAGCATCTTATATAAGCTCTAAAATATATCGACAATTTCCAAAACTCAATTTAAAGGAGTCCTTACTTTTACCTTGGGCGAGTCCGACTACATGATACCGTCAACATTTGCTTACGACTCCATTTGTATCCTATGTGCGGTATAATGCCATATATATTATCCGAATTTTTACAAACTAAATGTCAACGAAATCTGATAACAATTTGCCGCTGTTAGGTGGGTTCAACCCGAAATCGGGAGGTAAATTTGTATGGGAGCTTAATCAAGATTTTGACCAAACTAGTTTATTATCTGCAATGTTTATTCTGTGCAGAATAACTGCACAAACTTTATTTCGTTGAAATTTGCCGCTGTTAGGTCACTGGGATCCACAATCGGGAGGAACATTTGTATTGGGATCGATCTGGCACCACAAACCAAATTTCCTTAAAACCTGATGTATTGTACCGATGATGGGTTAGTAAGATTCCAAATCGGTCGGTTCATTTGTTAAGAGACTATCTGAACTTGGACCGATTTTTCCCAATTTCAATAGCGACCGTCATTACTTTGATTGCAAGAATTGATGGATTGACATACCGACATGTCTCAATTGTCTAAACAATAATTCTGAGGAGATATTTATATTTTTTAATGGGTGCATCACACTTTTTATTGGGTGGAAAAAATGTAAGCTTTGAGCTCCACATTAAATAATTTGTATAAATTGTCATGAGTATATGATAATTATTTTATTTAATAGCAAATAAAAACGTCAAAAAAAACCTTCACCGTCATTACGTTACAAAAGCGCAAAAAGGTCGTTTTCAGGTCCTTTCGGCCCATGCGTCCATCCCCTATCTCAGGCAAAACATCAAAAAAACTATATTTGGATTGGTAGCAAAATTTTCAATAATTTGAGTACCCAAATTAGTTTCCCGATTTGACCATGAGGAACGTTTTTTGTGCCACATGAGCCAAAAAAGCCCCTTTTTTGAGGTATTTTGTACGTCCCAACTAACAGTACCCATTTTAAACATGGTCCGTCCAAAAATATATGATTTGTGAAGCAAATACTCAAAAAAGTGTACTGTTTACCGAGGTACGTTAAGTCTCTTAAAGGGAACCTTTTTCCCCTCCCCTTTCGTTGTTTTCGACAGGAATGACAAATTTAGTATACCCTCCACTCTTCGGTGAAGGGAATAACTCAAAATGTCCTATAATTTATTACTTATTTTCCTTTACATTCGAATCAGTGAGCTGCGCACGATGAAATAATTTGTCTTAATGGCCGGGGCCCACTGTTTAAATCCGTCTCCGTGCGGCTAATGCATCATAGAGTAATCTCTTCTCGTAAAGTCTTCGGTGTTAACGAGTTGAACACCAGCCTTTGGAAAAATGTTAATGTTTAAAAGCCATTTTGAACCCAGGTTTACTTGTATTATAGCCACGCACACGAACCATTGAAATACTCAACAAAAGAAATACAAATTCTTTAGAAATCATATGAACATTAGCAAGTGAAACTGATACTGATAATATAAAAGATATCACCAATAAAATGTAACACAAGGTCATATTTGAAAACAAATTCATTTTGGAACTGAATTCTCGTGGGTCTGCATAGGACATACCACTAAAAACAACATGGCATGTTTTTGTTGTGTGTAAAATTTTGTATTTGAAAATTTGTAGCACCATGAGATTCAGCTCTGGCATGAATTTCAAAGCACAATATACAAACAACTAAACAAAAAATGAAAAACATAAATCAAAATACATAAAGCCAAAAGAAGAAATAAAACGAGACTTATTATATAAATTTTAACAATTTGTTTTCCTCTTTTCTTTGTTGCAGATTTTGAAGACTTGCCACCACTGTTGCCCATTGAACCACCATTGGATGGTTACTACAATTTCTCCTTGGGCCAATCCGAAGGTCTTATCGATTTATTTAATGATTTTGTTTAATTTTAAATAGAAAAAGTCCACAAATCATATACAATATTTGTACACAAATTCTAAAGCATGGAAAAGTATATTATAAGTTCTCTTTTTCAACCTGTATTTCTTCACCACTCCTCCCACCACCCTAAAATTCATGCAAACTTTCCTTACTTTAGCACCAAAAATATCGTGTTTTTTTAAAAAAAAAATTCTGTCAATCATTCTTTATTTAGCTACATATTTATAATTTGAAATTATAACAAAAGAAATTGAAACAAAATATTGCAAATAATATTTTAAAGCAAATGGTTTTTACATACATAATTTGTTTTTGCTCTTTTTTTATAGTAACGTATTACACTTAATAAACTTTAGCTGAAATATGTTTAAAAACAAAAGCTACACAGAAAAGATAAAAAGCAAGAAAACACTAGAGTCTGAAAAGTAAAATTAAAAAATCTAAATAAATATATATATTTAAACAAAAGGTTAATAGTCTATATTAATAGAATGTAAAAGGAAAAAGTAACAACGTTTGTAAAATTCTCATAAAACAAAAATCAGGTTTTCACATTTACAAAATAATGCAAATATTTGTAATTTTTAATAAGTCATAAAACCACAAAAATCCTATGCAAAAAAAAAACAAAAAGTAATAAAACAACACTCAAAATCCCCCTACGGTGTAAAATAGTTTTTATAAAACAAAAGCAAAAAAAAATACAAGGCATAATACATATGTTTTTAAAAAACACTATGGAAAACATCTTCTCTAGATTTGGATGTAATACAAATGAAAAAAAAACACACGACACACTTTTTGTAAATCAATCAAAATTAAATTGTAGTATTTGTTTACCCAAATTATTTTTTTTAAATTCGATATTTTTTTGTAAATTTCTTTATTTTTTTTTTAAATTAATTTTAAAAAAGTCCCCTTGTTTTCTTTCTCTTTACGTTTGGATATACTTTTTTATTATTTACCCGAATGTTGCTTTTTTCCAGTTATTCTTTTTCTCACATTGTAAATTATTACATTCATAGAAAGAAAAAAAGATTTTGTAAAATTTTGTTAAATTTTTATTGAAGTTTCATTCTTTTTTTTTTGTAAAGCAATAGTTATGTTTGGTTTCTATCGAAAACAACAAGGAAAATTATATTTACACTGTATTTTAAGAAGATAGTAATTAGAAGAAGAAAAAAATAACAAAATAAAACTTACATTATTTTGCGCATTTTTTATTTTTTTGTTAATGTTTATTTTAATCCCCACTAATTAATTAAACCATAATTTTATTTTATTATAATAAACAATAAAAGCAAATAAAACAAATGAATGAAAATTTTGAAAAACAAAAAATGTTAAAATAGAGAGCAGCAAAGCAAACAAACCTAAGATGGCAAAACAACCACGAAACCACAACAAAATAATTAAAAAAAAACAAACTTATTTTAATGCTAAACGCTTATATTTTTATACATTAAAGAATATCAGAAATATTAAATATAAATATATTTTGTTATTGTTAACAAATCGTAAAACAAACAAACCAAAACTCAACTCAATTTTCTTTTTAAAACGTTCAAGTGTTGTGTTTGTCCTTTATTCAGAATGAAAGAAGCCTGTAAAGTCATACAATAGAAAGAAATAGTTTAAGGTGTCACTGTTTATTTGTGCAAGGATCGAATGGGTGATATGGGTCGATGAGAAAACCATTCCCAAATTTAGATTTTCTCAGATCTAAAAAGTAGTATTCACCTAAAACAGAATTATCGCTTTGGAGTTTTACATAATCTCTACACGGAAAAAAATTCCATGCAGGGCAGTGTAGAAAAAACAGATGCTTTATATTTTAAAATGAACTAATCATAGTCATCAAATACCCTCAAAATGTCTACAACTTTTGTTTTTTTTTTCAAATATCAAAAATTCCTTTACCAAAAAATTATCAGGACATTATTTTCCATTGCGAATGGCGAAAAAATGTCTACACTGCAAGTGATAAGCATCCCTGTAAAAGTTGCAAATACCGCCACCATTTTGTCGCATTTGACTATGTAACACCAAACGAAAACTGATAAAGGGAATTTCCAAAACCTAAATATTGTTTGCTTTGCTACATGTATAATCTACTATTCACCTCAAACGGAATTTTCGCTTGGAGTTTGAAAGTTTCCTCTACACGAAAAAATTGCCGTTTAAATGAATTATTTCAATCATATTTATTGAAATACTTTCAAAATTGGGAAATTTTATTTTTATACTCCTACTAGGACGGGAGTATATACTCGTATTAGTATGTCTGTCTCGAAATACTTATCTGCGACCCTTCAAAGTATATTATCGATCCTAGTTAACTTTGAATCCGATATAGCCATGTCTGTCTGTTGAAAGCACAAAAGAACTAGAGGCTTTTGATGACCTGATATGTGTCTAAACGTCCTCAAAAATGGACGTGGTCAGTTGGGGTAGAGACAAAAAAAAGGTTACCTAATGCTCGCCGACATATTGGATAGCTATATGTAAAATTTTCTTACAAATCTATTTTTGCTCGGATCGGCTTCAGTTGCCGAAAAAGGTCCTTAGAAACACATGAATATGGCATTAATTTTACGATCAGGCTGTAATACAGGCGTGGTCTGAGTGCTCTGGGGCTAAAAACTCCCCAGTAATTTTTAGAGAAATATGGGTATGCCGAAACAGTGAGATTTTCTCACAAATCCAAATATGTACCTGCACTTAATATTTGGACCAAGCCACATTCAGCTATGGACATATGTGTATTAAAACAACATTTTTTTTGCTTTTGTAATGTTGACCTTTTGTTGTTTATTTTTCAGTTATTGTTAGGCTTGGGGTCCTAAGCAAAAAACAGATGTTGGTGTTTTTATAATTTATGTAACTTTAAATAACCCAATATTTCGAACTGACTTTGTCGTTCATCATCAGAGATAATCACTAAAGCAAAACCGAGAACATAAAATCTTGACTCTAAATTCACCGACAGGGCAATTTGTTAAAATTAGATTGGTATCAAAACCAACATCTTCTGGACGATTAATAAACTTTCACTCCAAACATCCCCTACGAATTATAATTAATACAGCGACAAAGTTTATTAACAAAGTTTTCAACATAAGTGACAAAAGTTTCCATAGTGACAATAAAAGACGCATTAAGAACGTATTAAAGAAAAATGGCATTCCAATTAAAACCATAGAGGACTTAATTAGACGGACGAAAACCAATTGTGACCAAAAAGGTTAGGAAAAAAGAGAGATACCTGGTTTCTCCGAAAGGTTCAACAAATCGGACGTTTATAATAAAGACAATTTTTTATTAGCGCCCCGAACGTTTAGGACGGTTAACGAATTATTTCGTAAGACAAAATCGAAGTGAAGAAAAGTCCAATTTAATTTATAAGATTAAATCTGATGGTGACAAGTCCAACGTATGCCAAAGGTATATACTGGGACAAAACTAAAGACTAGACTTTCTTCTCACAAATCTGACCAAAAAGCTGTTGATAGACCAATCGAGCAGAAGACTGTGGTCATAGTACCACTGTACTATGACTGGACTCAAGCCAAACTTTAACAACGTAGAAATTTTAGCACAAGAAAGGAATTATAAGAGAAGATACACTTTGGAGATGCTTTACATCGACGACGTTCCTACATCTAAGAGAATAAGTACCGACGGAAAGACATACATTAGTTGAATATTAGAAGTACAACAGGACAGAAGTAAAACAATCAGTAAATGTAATTATTAAAAAAAATTATGTTACTCGTGACAGAAAATTGTGTATTGTTATAATTTTATGTTCTCGGTTTTGTTTTAGTGATTACCCCTGATGAGGAACGACGAAGTCAGTTCGAAATATTGGGTTATTTAAAATTAAA
The DNA here is from genome assembly GCA_963513945.1 of Hydrotaea diabolus. Lineage (NCBI taxonomy): Eukaryota > Metazoa > Arthropoda > Insecta > Diptera > Muscidae > Hydrotaea > Hydrotaea diabolus. The sequence continues at coordinate 83,471,272 of OY740716.1, read as the reverse complement.
TAAATTATAAAAACACCAACATCAGTTTTTTGCTTATGACCTCAAGCCTAACAATAACTGAAAAATAGACAACAACAATTTTCGTCACGAATCTGAAAATAACATCAATTTTACGATTCGACTTTATTTGTAGCTCTTGGCTCATATTTCATCAATTCGGCATAAGTAAACATTATTTTACACTTCTTTGTCAGTTAATGCCTTTGTCAGCAAATCTTCGAAAATACTAAAGATCTAAAAACAAATTTAAATGCATACGTCATTACAGTTTTTACATGGTTTGTGTTTCTTCCTAGTCGTAAGTTCTCATTTTTTTCGTTGTAAATCTCGTGTTTGACCGGGGGTTATTGTGTGGGCTTTAAATTTGATTGGCCAAAAGATTGAACAGACATCGACTAAAGGGCCTGATACTATGTTCGTTCATAAGATAAACATTATCGCGTAAACAATAACTCGAAAATTGGGGTTTTGCCATGATTTTTTATATCTAAAATAATAATACCAATTTAAAGGGTGGTCCAACTTAAACGCACCATGATAATTGAAAATAAAACAACAAAACCTCAAAGAACTGTCTAAAATCCTGTTTCTCGATGTCGAACGAAATGCAAATAAATTTGGGCTTCACTATCTCGAACGTTTTTGTTAGCCTGATCTAGCGTTTGTCAAATTGTGTGTTTGAATTTGACATTTCCATTTGCAATGTTCGAAATAGAGAAACCGAATTTTGTATGAAGACGTGAATGCTTTAGTTTTCTTTCAAATAATCGTTTGTGTAAAATTGTGTTAGTGAAATACAAATCAAATGATAAATGGATCTATGACAATTATATACCTTTATCCGATGGCCCATATTATCAATTACTCTAAGACATAATGGAGTTTCAATGTCGTTAAAGTGCCGAATTATCTCATCCTTTAGCTGTTGAATTGTTCTTGGCTAATTGACGTACACTTTTTCATTAAAATATCCCCCAAAAAAGAGGTCAGACGGTATCAAATCAGATGATCGCGGCGGCCTATTAACATCGCCACGACATGCCATGTTACGCCCATTGAATTTATCGCGCAAGAGAGCTATCGTTTCGTTTACTGTGCGGATAATGGCAGCATCCTGTTGGAACCACATATCCTCAATTACTGGTCACAAGAAGCCCGTTATCATCTCGCGATAGCGAACACCATTCACGATAACTGCTTTGCCGCCCTCATTTTTGAAGAAGTACGGACCGATGACAGAATGAGTTGGGCGAGCATGCAAAGGTGTTTTTACATTATTATTATGCTTACCAAAAAAATCACTAAGTGCACCAAATGCATTTTGATTTGAACGCCTATTTTGGTAAAAGGCTTGAACAATCTTAACGCGCTGCTTAATTGTGTACCTCTCCGTGGTTGAATTTGTCAAACACTGAAACATTTAAGTGTGACTAACAATTAACATTGGGCATTATGGATGGACCACCATTTACATAACTGCCCAGGGGCATCAAAAAATTTCTCCAATTGCTTGCAGTATTCCAAAAACAATTTTCAATTCACAGAATTGGATTTTCATATGGAGTTATATAAGTACAGATTTGAACAAGAAAAGGGGATATTAGAACCACGCTTTAGGCGGAAACCCTTTCAGCGGTTGCGCAACTTGAATAGTGTGGATTTTGTCGTTATTCGACAAAAATTACAATAGTAAATCGACAAGCGTATAATTAGGGGCGGTATTTTTGAGACCTAAAACGTATGTAAGTATTTATAAGCTCCATAAGTACCTAGTATGCATTATCAGAGAGAGCAAAATATTGACAGTATTCTACACGATAAATAAACAAGGTAGAGTTATGCTATCAGCTGATTTACACTTTTTTCTCGTAGAAATTTAAACTACCAAATTTGAAATTTGACAAAGGCAATTCTTCACAAAAATGTATTTTTGACAGTTTAGCGAACTTTTTATTTCATGTTGGGCTAGTGACTATACCTTGTTTATTGTACCATGGTTGTGTACATTTCTGTGAAGTGAAGAAGACTGTTGAGTTGACGTTTATCTTTTTTCAGTATATGTTTATTAAAAGTTAAAAAATGGTAAAAAAATTGAATTTTAAAATGTTAGTAAAATTTTGTGAAAATCACGGTACAATGAACGAGGCATAGTCACTAACCCAACAACAAATAAATAGTTCGTTGTACCGTCAAAGTAACTTGAAAGAAAATTCCAAAAATACATTAATGTGAATGTTTGATGATTATTGGGAATTTTTTATATAAAACTTTAGCTTTACAAACTTGAAGAATTTGTTTTGTCAAATTTTAAAGTTTAAATTTCTACGAGAAAAAATTGTATATCAACTGACTGCATAACTCTGCCTTCTTTATTGTACCATAATGAATATAGTCCAGAAATGCCCAAACGAGCTTAAAGTTCATTTTTAATGGTTGGCGTTGATAAACTATTGCGTCGCTGATACTTTCTTTTTCTTCCAAATGGGCACCTGTTTAATAAATGGTAGAATAAAGGCAAAGGTGCTTTTCCTGCTAAAGGCTAGTATTAACCTAAAACGAAATTTTCGCTCCCATAAGAAATACATGCAGTAAATCAAATGAAATTTATCATTGGTAAATTCCGTCTAGCTTTTTTTCGTTTGGTGGTGCTCAGCTGAAACAAAAAGGTGGCCGAATTTGCAACTGTTACATGGTTGTTAATAAGAGCAGTGTAGACTTTTTTACCCATCTGCGCACGAAAATTATAGTTCGATAATTGTTAAGTCAATGATTTTTTGACATTTGCAAACAAATAATAACAGATGTTGTGTAGTAATTTTTAAAGGTTATTTAAATGAACGTGATTCAAATCATTTATTTGAATATGAATAACGGCTGCATCACGCCGCTACACTACAATTTTTACTTGTAGAGATAAATGCAAACTTCCTAAGCGACAATTTCGTTATAGGTGAATACTAGGCTCAAAGGATGCGTGTGGATTGGTCTTTCTAGTCAGTGGTGAAATTGGGCGAATAAATGTTGCTGTCGCACATTCGTATTTTTGCTGTCCGGATTCATGCGACTTAATTTTGACAGAGGTCGAAATTTGTCTTTTTCAATATCAGCCACATATAATTGTTTAGCTAGAACAATACAGTCTTGTAATAGTTTATGTTTCTTACTTATGTTAATTGGCCAACACAGAACAATAATAGGTGTTAACCGATAAATAGGTATTTTTTGTGTTCCTGCACACAGAAAATGTTAAATGAATATATAAAAATACTCGAGAAGATAGTTTAAACACATTTTCCACGTCTTTATAATGCAAAAATGTTCCAGTTGTCCGGAATAGCATATTTAATTGACTGCAGTAGGTGACAGATATAAGAAGACTTCTTCTAAGAAAAATGCATAATGAAATTTTTGAAAACACTTTTTACTTAAGAGCCTTTTCGGAAATGCAGTACTGCGCTGCTTTTACGCTGCTGATGCGCATCAGCCATAATTAACCATTTCATACTTACCCTGAGAGTTATTTGCGCAAAAGATGCTGAATTGATGCTTTTTAGAACACCTGACTATTGCAGTGTTGCCACACGATGCAATTGCGAAGGCACTGCGCAGCATTTCCGAAAACGCCGTAATTGTTGTCCATGTGCTGTGTTCTGAGAATATTTTAATCAGCACATTTTTTTTAGATTAGCACTTTTTGTAAATTGTTGAGCTGCATTCCTAACGAAATCACTCATATTAAAATGTGCGGAGATTTTCGATTTCCAAGAAACAATATTTTTCAAAACATAAAAAATGAGCACAGACAAAAATCAACGATTGAAAGGTATGGGTTTTTATTTTGTAAAATTCTAATAACTAAAAGCTAATGTGAACAATATTTTTTCTAATGCGAACTTCCAACATATTACGTTTTAACGTAGCAGTATTTTTTGAATGTACATTCACAAGGGTACATGTGGTCGATTTCAAACACCAATATTTTTTGGGTATTCGAAATAGCTCAAACCAATTATGAGAGAATGTTTCAAATTCGAGCAAAATCGAAATGCAGTTCATATCTAAATGTACATACTTTTACCTAATTTCGTCGATAACTCTATGACAACAATAAAAAATAAAAAAGAGGCAATGAAATAAAAACTTTTATCTTTTGTCTTCTTCTAAACACAAAACATAAAACACAGGTGCCATTATTTGGTTCGCTGTAAACATGTAAGCCATCCCTGGAGCTGTTTAAATATTTGACACCCGGCTTTAAAGGCAGGTGTAACCTAATCGTTGTATCGTATTTTCAATGAATTGAAACGCTGTATCGTATTTTCAATTTTTATCACAAATGAAAACTAACGCTACTGTTCAGCTTTTGTTTTCAAAAAATTAGCTTAGCTCATATTTTGAATACTTTTATTAGCTCACGTTAGATTTAGTCAAAAAAAGCACACGCATCCAGCCAACAAAGTCAGCAGCAGCCGAATATTAATTTTTAGGCAGCTTTAAATACAAAAAAAGTTTAGTGCTGTTTTTTAGCTAACATGAGCTGACGCAGAATGGGCAGTCGAAAAATCTGTTTGGTGTTGTCAACGACGAAGATAGGAGGAAAAAATAAACTGAAATGATGGGACAAAGACCGCTAAAACGTTTTTCTGTTTATTAAAAGAAAAACCATTTACTGACGATAGATAACAGTTTATTACCGCCTCGAAAAGTCCTTTTTATTATTCTGTCGAACTACTTACATCATCCTCGTCAATGTCTTAAGCAGACAAAACAAAATTATCCCAGGCATATAAATTGGGGTGGGCCAATTTGTAAGAACAAAAGTTTTTCGATATTGTGACATCGAAGATTCGATTCTCTCAGTCGTATTTCTATTTCACGCTCTCATTTATCATATTGTAGTATATGTAGTAATGTATATTTGTATGTCACCTTGGAAAGTTAATATTTAAAAAATCATATTTTTTATTACCTTCTAAAGAAACTTTAAAAATCGGGAAAAAGTAAAACAATTGAATTCGAAAATCGATGGCACAATATCGATTGCAAAATCGACCCGCCCTTTTATAAATTCTATAGTTTTTTCTCTATTTGCGAAAATAAACATTTATATTTATATATTTGTAACAATATATGTCGATTAAGTATATGCATATTTCTTGCTAAATGTTCCATTATAAATACCGCGATTTTTAATTCTTGTACGATGTGCAGCTTTGGTAAGCAAAACTGAACTTAACAAGAAATATTTTTATAGCTGCGCACAATCGCTACTGCCTTTAAACCAGCAAAATTCAGCCATTCGATTAGCTTAAAAAGCAGCAATCAGGCTTCTTTTTGTTTTCTTACGTTCTTTTGCTAATGCTTTTGTGATTTTTTTTTTAGCTGGTCAGTATTTTTCTGTAACAGCTAGTCATATTTAAAAGCAGTAGCTTTCTTTAGCTAAAGCCTTTGAAATGTGTTAGATTTTTTAGCTGCTCTTGCTGTTGGCTAATATTTTTTGGTCCTTTTTTACCTAAGGAATATTAATAAATTTGTGGCTTTAGTAAACTTTTGAAACCCTGTTTGACACTAGAAATTCACCATGCAAACTTGACAATTTTGAAAGGTGCAAACAATTTGGATCAATCTGCGCACAGTCTTGAAACCACGTATTTATGATTGAGAACAGCAAAGAGGTTTCAGTTTTGGCATTTGTTAATATTGTTGGTTCTCTTTTCACATGGCAGACCAAAACCAAATGTATTCGCCACACACAACTTTGAAACTTCAAAATTGCATTCTATAAAGTTAAAGCTTCCATTTTAAATTTATATTAAATTTATGTTGTACTGTCCTTTTTGTTTTGAAGAAAATCTGAAGTGCAATATGCCCACATTACAAAATTGTTTTACATATTTCCGTTTCGGAAATTTAGATCAGGAATTTTCGTTTAGGTACGCACCTGAAGTCTAGTATTCACCTCAAACGAAATATTCGCTTACAAAGAAATCCATGTAGCAAACTAAATTTGCAAATAATGAAAACAATTTCGAGGGTATAGCCTATTATTCACCTAAAACGAAATTCTCGCTCCCATAAGAAATACACGAAGCAAAGCAAACGAAATGTACAATTGGTAAATTCCGTTTAGCTATTTTCGTTTGGAGGTATTCAGCTGAAACGAAAAGGTGGCAGAATTTGCAACTGTTTTAGGGATGATTATAAGAGTAGTGTAGACTTTTTTCAATACATACTGCAAACGAAAATTAATGTTCTGATAATTCATTGGTCAACGAATTTTTGAAATTTGCACAAAAATAAATTAACAAATGTTGTGAAGTTGTTTTTGAGGGTATTTACATGAATATGAATAAAATAATTTTTTTAAAAAAAAATAACGGCTGCTTCCTCTACACTACAATTCTTTCGTGTAGAGATAAATGCAAAACTAGGCAGTAATATCAACAGTAGGCGTGTTTTATTTGACAAACGAAAAAATCAGCTTCAAACGGCGATTATTTCAAATCATTATCAAAAAATACAAAACCTGAAATTATGTTGAATATACCCGTCAAAAATCGTCTTTTTTTGATATTGTTTGAATTTAAACGATTCCGCTTACAGTAATAACTTAATAACTTTTCTTCTTCAAATTTAGGATTTTTGAAACTACTTTAAAAAAACATTTAGGTTTTGTGATAATGGTTATTCAATTAAACACCATTTATGTAAAAATAAACATAGTCACAAAACTGGTTATAATATATTTGTTGATTAAATAGTTATTTATAAAATTATTTTTAGATAAAGTACGCAAATCGTAGTAGCAAAATTAAATCGTTACGAAATTATGTCGTTTTCGTACGAAAACCGTTACAGGGCTGAATTCGCAAGTGTCCAATCACATGCATTAATTGTCCACAATACTGCTAGAAATCGTCTCTAAATGGATGAGTTTGATAGATCGAGATTTTTGCTATATTCACAATCAGTTTCTTTGGATAATACCCTACACTATTACGAATTCTTCGCTGAATAATTTTTTGCGTTTAATAGTAGACGAAACAAATTATGTTTCTGTTAAACGTTACCTTTAGTTTTTGTTGACAGTTCTTTTAAATGCTTACCCGCTCTCTCACTACCATTCGGATATTTGCAAGAAAATTCAAAATTTTAAAAGATTACGTCTCACGAATATTTTTCTACGCACGACTTCCTATTTCTGCTACTACATATCTTAAAATTTATTGGATAAACATTTTATTTTCAAAGTTCAAAGTAATAAACATTTTTTTATTTATACTGTCGAGAAACTTAAGAAATTGATTATTTGCATTCTTAGACTCAGACTTAAACAATTTTTTATAAGTTGAATCATAAATTAGTTCAAATTCAAAAAGGTTCCTCAGCTAACAACGGTGGTGGATCGAATTTTATTTCAACTTGTAAAAATTAACTATTTAAAATAAGCAAGAGAAAGAAAGGGTAAAACCCAACAAAACAATAAAACTATAAAAAAATTAGGTGGACAGTTCCATCATATTTTAAATAATTGTTTTTTCTTTTTTTAAACAAATGTTCTGATTTAACGAAAACAAATCAAATTTTTTATTTTATTTAACATTATTAAAAAATGATTGTCTTTTTTCATTTTAGTGCAACAAACAATTAAATTAACTTTTTAGATATACACGCATATGCATATTTAAATATTATTTTGTATTATATAAAAAAGGAACAACTAAAATGAATGGATCAGAATATCCACAAAAGGAAAATGTAATTAATTCATTATAAAACAACATATACATATGAGTATAAAGAACATTGTTAGGTACTTTTATTTTTTTCTCTTTCCAAAATAAAAAAGAACAACAAACATAATTAATAAAGAAATGTTAAGTTTAACCAAGACAAAATCGAACTAAAAAAACGAAATAATCACAAAAACTCTATGTGTAAAAAAATGTGTTTTTCTTTAGATGCGTTTGAAAAAAAGGTCCAACCATGTAGTCTTTTGTTTGGAGATGCCTTGTTTGACCTGGTGTATATGTTCTAACATGAGAAGAATTTTGTAAGAAAATCGGAGGGCCGAGTTTTCGTTGTCTATAGACCCAGTAAATTGGAGTGCTTCCCAGATATTAGATTTTTCCCTCTTGGGCCTTTTTTGATTCCCACGGAAATATTTCAAAGATCCCGTCGTGGAAATAATAGAGATAAGTTGTGATTGACGTTTAACCCCGTTTGCGAGAAATTTTCAAAATGTTCAAGTAAATCAAGTAAACACACTCGTTATTGAAATAGGAACTTCAATTAAATCGTTCGACACATTAAACTTCTCCGAAAATGTAGATCCTTAGAATTTTCTAAGCCTAATTTCATTTCTAAGATATTGGTTTAAAAAAACGTTAATTTTAAAAGTATCCACTGCACTTTCTTTAGCTACTAAAAGTGGTTCGTAGCAAAGACCGTGTTTGATTGACAATTCGCTTAAGTGGTCGGTAGGACAATAGTCCAGTTTGGTTGAGGAAATTTCGCATACATCCTTACATGAAAAGTCGCATAGACCTCTATAGAAAGGAGAAACTGCATTTTGAAAATATTTATAAAAAAAAGTTTTGTCAAAAAAAAGGTATTAGGCGTGTTTTATTCGAAAGGCGAAAAAAGTCAATATTTTTTAAAACAAATGATTTTCAATGGACATCTCCAATATGTTTCGAATAAAATAAAGTTGTATGAAGTAGAAGATTAGTGCAAATAGTTGTAAGTGCAACCCTGTACAAAGTACTTGTGGCCGATGTAATGCATTACGTACAAGGTATTTGATCTTGTACATAATAGTACCAACTTAAAAAAAAAAGAAGGAAGAATAGAGAAAAGTCGTCATTTGTTGGGTTAAGCTCAAAGTATCACAATTTTTTTGGTTAGGATTTGAAAATACTGTCTTAGCGGATTTTTTCGCTTGTCAAATAAAACACTTATTATGTAAATAATTGCAGTCAAAAAAATAATAAATACATTAAGACCATAAATGAATACCACTACGGATACGACTTATAATACGGTCACTGGTTCAGAAGACTTGCCTATCCATGTTTAGTCTTCATATTTTGGTATATCTGGACGATGTCTCTGTTTTTATTTAATATGGTAATCGAATTGAGGTTGATGGATTGTTTTGAACACTTTCTTGAGCAGCAGTAATGTTTTCAGCCGGTCTTGCTTGGGCTTATCAGCTACAGACCCTCTTTCTGTGAGTTCATTCACTACACCATAAATAGTGCGTTTTGTTGCCGTGTTGTTTCTCCCAAAAACTCCACGTAACTTTCTCATTGGCACAGTAATCGATGATTGATTTTGAGAAAATGTTTAATGATTCATCGAATATTTTTCCATAATAAATTTGCCACGTCTCTATTTAACGACTGCCAAATATACACTGTCAAGACTAATGTATACCAAAATTTTGGCAAAACAAAGTAGTGTACCTTACCGGCGGACACCCTGTCTAATAACAAGCATAATTTAATTGTTAATCTTGAATTAACAAAAATATTTTCACTGCACTTTTACTTTTGAATGTTAAATGACAGTAAAAGTTATAATATGTTACTTATATTCGTTTGTCTGTCTGTTCGACCTTTTTTATGTAAATCAGTTATTTATTAGACAAGCTTGAGGTCAGTATTGTTTTTTTTTATAATTTTATTTAAATTCGATATCCGTGCGGTATCATCTTCAGTTCAACACGAAATGTTTAACTCAAAGATTGCACAAGATGGGTCCTTTGAGATTTATCGAGGAATCGAAAAACAGAGTTGAGTAAAAATCATTTTGGTAATGCTGTTTTTTGTGTTTAAAGTGTGCGAATATAGTGTTTTCTTTGTTTTTTTGTGTTTCCATCATGACTTTCAGCGTTCTAGTGATTGTGTACAAACGAATGTAAAAAAATTAACCCCAAAAATTTGTGCGTTACTGAAGTGTGTTCCTCTATATTATTGCAAAAAAGAAGCACATCGCCCATCGTGTACAATTTATCGTCTTTAATTGTAACTCTTATGTTTACTGAAGATGATATCCGACGAATATCGAAATTAAATAAAATTATAAGAAACTATACCGACCCCAAACTTGTGTAATTTATTACTGATATGTGACTAATATCCAAATAATTAACTAGAATGTAGAAAAACAATCTAAATTCCAAAACTATTGGTCTTATTTAATTTTAATTATATATTTGCGGTGTGTTTTTAATTTATGAGTCTCATGACGTTCAGATAATTAAATTGCCTGTAGATTTAGGGTTTAAGACAGCGTCGACCAAAACTATGTACGAGCTCCAGATTTTAAGGACTTTCTATATGGAAAAAGTAGAAGGCATAAAACAAAAGGAATTGTAAACTCAATACAATTATTTTTTAATTTTCGGTTGCATAAACAGGCATAACCGATGGCTAGTTTGAATTACCTTCAACTGGATTTAACTGCTGCCATAACCAAATGAATTTTCATTGCTGGAGTCTTAATAATACGACAATAGAAATTCCTTAATTAATGTAGGGAACAGAAAGCAATATCTTTCTGAAAACCTACTGTGGAACACCTACATTTAATGCATTTTAGGAATTGTGATATGCGCCATATGCAATCTCTATATGCTCGTTCAAATAAACCAATAATATTAAATTTTTGTGAATTTTTTTAAAATGAAGCTTGGTTTGGACCTTTCTCTCGCAATAGCAATCTGTAGAGTCGTATTTACGTTATCTTCAACTTCATTGCGGCTTCAAACCGGAACTGTCCCACCGAATACAGGTCAGTGTGACTAGAACGTTTTCGAACACCGTTTGGCTTAAAACAGTGTGGCAGCACCAATCTAACAGCTGTGTTTTGTTTATTCGGTCGCTCTCGAAACAATAAATGGAAAAATGAATATTTTACCAAAGAAGAGGTAAGATTTAAAAAAAGAACTTAAGCAAGGCTTATTCTATATATTTACGAATTTTATAGATGGCACGTAAGAACGAAAGACAATATAGCGCGGGTGCGACGCGATGAGGCTGCTGCTCGTGAAGAAGAACGTAAAAAACAAGACAAATTAGAATTTGCGGTATGTTTCTGTTTCATGTTCTCGAACTTAAAGTAACAATTTATTTATTTAACTTCAATTAAATAATTAAGGAGAGTGAGGCCCGCATCAACTTTTTGCGCAAACGTTCCGGCTTGCCGGAAAAGCACAACGATGAAACCTCAACTGAACCAAGAGAGGAGGAAGAACATGCTTCAATAACACAGCATGTTAACCTATTCGCCGACTTCAAATCCCATGTAAAGACCACAAATAAAGATTTGGAAAAGGAAAAATATGAAAAGAAAATCGGATACTTGACCTATTTGGGGCAGGACACAAATGAAGCACTACGTCTGAAAAGTTGGTACGAGGTGGCACCGACGCGGGTGGAGGTCGGAGAAGAGCGTGAAATAGTAGAGAAAGATATGAAAACAAAATACAATCAAGATCCCTTGACGCTGATTAATGCTCTGTTACCACCGGAACCTAAGCTTTTAGTAAAACGAAAAATAGAGAGTCCAATTGCTGTTAGAGCGAAAACCCCTCTTGATGAAAGTTCAGATTCGAAAAAACTAAAGAAGCACAAAAAAGAACGAAATAAACATAAAAAAGAGAAACACAAGAAACACCATAAAGAGTACAAACACCACAAAGAAAAGAAGAAAGCATCAAAGCACCGACAAGAGGAGGATCTTTCACAGAAGCGATTGAAACTGGAACAGCTAAGAAGGGAGCGTCTAAGACGTGAATTGACCGAAAAGGCCAGACAAGAGGCTTTACTTGCACCCAAAGAAGTAAACAAACCGCCACCATCTGTTCCGGCAACACCGCGTGTCGTTCAAAAGTACAACAGTCAATTCAATCCAGAATTGGCAAAACAAAATATGAATTGAATACAAATTGAATGAAAATATATATCATAGTTTATTTATGGTTATTATTTTATTGTATAAATTATATATCCATTCGGTATCACATGTCTCTGATCACTCCATATCCTTGGCGCATCGGAAGCCCAAATTACCCGCTGAACTGTCAGCCGAGTTCTGCGAACGTGCTGCACAGCGATAGCGGTAACAATACGATTTGTGGCAAAGATAAGATCCACCTTTTTTAACTCGATTAGGATTCACGCTACTGTCCCCGTTAGTCCATAGATCTTGTGTCCATTCCCATACATTTCCCACAATATTATATAGTTCGTACAGGTTTTGAGGGAATTTGTCGACGGGACATGTCGTATCAAAGCCATCTTCTTTTGTATTACCATCGGGAAACTCACCTTGCCAAATGTTTAACCTGAAAAAACAATTACTGATTAAGAATTTCGAGCTATAGAGCGTAAGATGAACTAGCTGAAGAATAAATCGACTAATGTTTCGAAAACTCCAATTCAAATTGGTACAGAACTACGTAAAAAAAGATTCATCTGCTGAATGGGCTTAAACAGGGAAGTAAGTAAATAACCCCTATACATTTCGTTAACGGTAGGGTGGCCGTTTTCATAAAGCCAGAAACTGAATGAATGAAATTTTTTTATTTCGGTATGTTTTAATACTCGTATAATACAAAGGCCCTCTCCGATATCAGCCCAAGAAGCCAAATATTTTGTTACATTCTGAAAAAAATTAGCATAGAACATTATGAGCGATCACCAATTTTGACCTTATCGGTCCATGTTATCGAACAACTCCCATACAAAGGTTCCTCCCGATCTGAAGTCCCGCTCTTGAAGCGACAAATTAAATCTGGTCTTACATTAAGTATAGTGCGTTACAATAGATCTATAGCCGAACCTAGAACCACCATATCGTTTAATGTTTTCATATAGGACCCATACAAAGCTCGCTTCTGATTTGAGATTCTGCCGCGGTACAAACTATATGTTGAGATATTATGATCCGATGTAATGCCTCTTCTGTGTCTATGGGTAAAACTGAATGTAATTACTCTAGAACACTTCAATGACAACGATAATTGAATCTTTTTCCCCTTTCTTCACCTTTTTACTCATCTTTCATCTGTTTCATATGTATGTATATGCATTAATCTACGAATATGTTTACTTTTTCCACTATTCTTGCCATGTAAGTACATAATTCAGAAATCATACTTTACAACTTACCAATGTTCCTCTTTTGGCATTAGTTTATTGCCCCAAGGAAAAAGTTTTCCCTTTTTTCCGCCTCTACAGGCTACTTCCCATTCAGCCTCGGTGGGCAGCCGTTTGCCAGCCCACTTGCAATAAGCCACCGCATCATTCCACGAAACATGCACGACCGGATGATCTTCCAAGCCCTTGAGATCACTATTCTTGCTATGCGGATGACGCCACGTAACACCTTTCACTTTATACCACCAAGGTGCCGCAGCAACTCTGAAATCCTCTAGATCCTTTTGCTCATTTTCACTGAGCAATGATTTGAATACAAAACTATCGCCAAATTTCTCAGCCTCCGTTTCATACTTGGTTGCCTTGACAAATTCCCCGAATTTTTGATTGGAAACCTCAAATTTATCCAAATAAAAGTCTTTGATGTCAACCAATCGATCGGACTCATGATCTTCGGGGAAGTGGGGCTGCTCCGTTCCAATAGAATATTTGCCACCCGCTATAAGAGACATATCAGAATAGTCTGGTTCTGGATAGTAATCTCGGTAGTGCTTATTGTTTGTTTTCGCCCTTTGCTGACACACTTTTAATGAATCGTCGTGTGGCACGTCATTTTGCATCCCGTATTGTTGTGCCGGGTTTTGTATGTCTGCTCCGTTGTTCCTTTCCAAGTTATTGCATCCGCAATCCAAGTGTACTGAGACCACGAACAGACTATGGATGATTATAAACGGCTTTATTAACATTCTTTGTTTGTTATAAAAATTTTAATTTGTTAAACTGCAATATGGAACATATTAATGTGGATGTAAACAAATACTACTCAATATTTTGGTTTGGAGCAGTGTTGCCAATAGCAAAATATTTTTCACGACGTTAAATTCGGAGATTATATAAAGCGTGGGCCAAAAGTTACCATGGGGTCAAAAACTTTAATAACTTTTTTGATTATTATTTTTTTATCTCAGATTATACAATATACAAATTGGATTTTTTTACACTAAGTATGACGAATAATGTCACTTAAATGACCCCCGTTTTCAACTTAGCAATGATCGGCTCGTTTTAGAGAATTTTACATAACATCTTTCAAATTTTGTGGCTGTAGCGTTCGAATTTCTGCAACAATGATGGCCTTGAGTTGAACGATTGTCTCGGTCGGGATTGTTCACATATACTTGCTCCATTAAATTACCCCAAAGAAAATAGTCGGGTGCTGACAAATCTGGCGATCAAGCTGGCCAAAGAATTTCTGAAAATTAGTCGCTCTCCAAAAATTTGACTTTAAAGTGACATTATGTCTCAGACAGTGTGAGCAGCGGCTCCGTCCTGCTGAAACCAGATATCAGGTATGTTTTCAAGAGCAGGGCGTAACAAATTTTCTATCTTAAACCGATACCGCTCTCCATTTACGGTTACAGCACTTCCATCTTCATTCTCAAAGAAGTAAGGCCCAATGATATTTTCAAATGTGATCCCACAACATACTGTACACCTAATGGGATGCGATTGGCGTTGATAAATGGCTTTTGGATTCTCAGAACCCCATAATCTACAGCTCTCCTTATTAACAAAGCCATTCAAATGAAAATGAGCTTCATCACTCAGGCGCTTAAATAATTGATCGCTGATTTAAATAATAAAATTCTTTTATTGTGGTTCTTTGTTTAGTTGTGAATCTCTCCATTATATCTCCAAATGTTATTTATATATTCTGAAAAAAATATTAAACGAAAAAGTTATTAAATTTTTAAACCCCGTTGTAACTTTTGGCCCACCCTGTATTTGACTTACATAAAACACAGGGGATACCAGTTGATTTGATACCCTTTCAGACATAAAATCCTTTTAATTAAATGAAAAATTGAAGTACGTTTTTAGTAAAAAAGAGTGTTTTTGATAAAACTTAATTGATATAATCTTGAATAAAAAAAGACACATTTTTTAAAAAATTATTTATCTATTGCGTATAAAGGGTGTAAAGGGTAATGTACAAGTAAATATAGGTTCAACACCGTTCTATGCACTATTATGTTCGAATTTAAATGTTTCCTGTAAAGCGGCAGAACTGTGTCAAAATATTGACCAATACAACCAAGTGTCGGTATATAGGTGAAAGTCGTGCAGAGCGGCGAACTGTGTCAAAAGATTGACTAATATGGTTGAGCTTCGGTAGGTTCGGCGCCTTAAGCTAAATTTGACTTAATTGACCAATTTCAGTAGTATTTGTTTTTGACCATATCCTGAACAATGCCGAGAGAAACATTGTTTAATGCAATCAGATACTGATTCTGAATCGATTTGTTTCTCCTTGCCTTTTAAGTTTTACAAGCATCAACACGAAGTCATAATAATTTGTACCATAGTGGTTTAGGGTATAAAAAATTGGTACTTTTCGGTCCAAATAGGAATTATTTATAAAACTTCTTGTACTAAATCGCCAATTTCATTTATCATCCCTGTTGCCTACTCTTTTCAAGGAAAAAATCGCCTTAAACACAAAATCGTCAAAATGATTATTTTTGAATATAAATTTTACTCTCAAAAGGCATTTTAAATAATTTTTTAAAAATTAAACATATAAAAAATATTTTTTTCTTAAGAGTTTTCGGATTTTATAATCTTGTGATATAAAGTTGGATTCTTGCTTTGTTAAGCAAGGTTGGAAACCGTACAACCGTTGCCGAAGTAAAGTAAAGAAATGGAAATTTTTCAATATCTAGAATGTAATTTTAAAGATTGTTGGAAAAAAGTTATGAATACATTTATTTTTTTGATATAAGAATAAAGAACCAAAAATATTAACAATAACAAATACTCGACAAGTTTTGCTGTTCTCAATAATAAGTATGATTTTATTAGTCATAATTTGTTGTAGCTCATGGACATAGTCGTAGTATATGCAAAGAAGGTAGTATTATGTAGTCAGCTGATTTACATGGTGTTTTGAGAGGTCAAATTTGAAGTTTGATCTCTGAAAACACCATGAAGGGTCATAGCTAGGTCGAAAATTGTGTAAGAAAAATTTGTTTGCCTGTATATTTGCAACACAAATGCTTAAAGTGTATTTTCCGAAAGTCGCATGACTTACGAGTTATAGCTCATCAAAGCTTGCAACTTGTTTTAATCCATTTTTAGGGCTAAAAGTCGTGACGGGACTGGCCGGTTTCCATCCGATTGAAAAAATTTTTGCACGGATATAATTTATTTTATTATTATACTAGAAAATGAGCGGAGAGCGGAAAAATAACACTTTTGTTTTATGGGCGCTCTAATGAACAGGGTGTCCGTCGGGAAGGTATACTACTTTCTTTGTTTATAATTTTTGATTAAATAAAAGAGAATGGATCTTATTTTGATAAATGTTTTATTTAATGTCGGCAATTATGCATGGAATACAATATCATTACACTCGCACACATTTCACGCGGTATTTCATTAATTTCATCCTAATACTTTGTTTGAGTTTCTCAAGCGTTTCTGGTTTGTTCGCATAAACTTTGCTTTTCAGATATCCCCAAAAAAAGAAGTCCGCAATAGTTAAATCAGGCGACCGTGGAGGCCAATCAACATCACCATTTCTTGAAATAACTTGTTGTGTAAAGAGGTCTCGCAGTAATTCTATTGTAATCCTGGCGGTATGCGATGTGGCAACGTCTTGTTGATACCACATGTTAATCAAGCTCAAAGGATGAAGTTCTGGCGTGAAAAAGTTTTCAATCATATCACGATATCGCTCCCCATTGACAGTTACCGTTACGCCGTTTTTATTTTCATTAATGTAAGGTCCAATGATTCCTCCTGACCAAATTGAACACCAGACTGTCACTTTTAATGGATGCAAAGGGGACTGATGAATAATTTGAAGGTTTTCCATTGCTCAGAGCCGACTTCTGTGTATTCACATATAAATGAGCCTCGTCACTCATGATTTTTTCATGAAAATCGGGGCTGTCATGGGCGAGCTGTAACATCCTTTCTTGAGCAGCAGTAATATTTTTAGCTGATAGGCCCATGCTTGGGTCTATCTTATCGTCACAGTAATCGATGATTGATTTTAATAAAATGTTGTAACGATTAATACGCGATGGTTTATAGAATATTTTAACACAATAAGTTTGCCACGTCTCTACTTTACGACTGCCAAATATGAACTGGCAAGACTCATTTTTACCAAAATGGCAGCAAAACAATGCAAACAATAACTTCCCGACGCACACCATAAAAAATATTTAAAATCAAAAAAAATAATATAACACTTCGTTCAATTTTTAAAATAAGTCTGTTCTTTTGTATGAATGCAAGAAATAGTTCAACTCTTTAAGTTTAATTAATACAGCAGCCGCACTCTGTCGAAAGCGCTGCAAGCCTATATGAAGGAAAAGTCTACCGACACTGCGCTGCATTCGTTGGTTGGCAATATGCGAGTACTGCACTAAAAGGAATACACACTGGTGGCTTTCTTTGATTTAGAGGGAGCTTTTAACAATGTCAAACCGGACTCGCGCATTGGCGCAATGGGGCACTTAGGAATAAATTTTGCTGTCACTTCGTTGTTTGGAAAACTACTGAAATGTAGGCGCCTTGAATCCACTCTAGGCTCCTCTAATATTCCCAAGCTGGCAGTACGAGGAATACCACAAGAATGTGTACTCTTCCCACTGTTGTGGAATCTTAAAACGGGCTGCAAGACAATTGCATACGCGGATAGTGTGGCGGTGGCAGTCACGAGCAAGGTTACAAAGATGCTCTTGGAAGAACTGAAGTTAAGGGTAAAGTTATTTCTAAAATGTTGTGGGGTATGTGGACTGGGTTTAAATCCAGCTAAAATGGCGGTGGTACTATTTACTAGGCGATGCAAGATCCCTCATTTTGTAAATCCCACCATTGATAGGGTAACCATTTCATTATCAATAGACTTAAATATCTTGGACTGGTGCTGGATAGTATATAAACTGGAAACTTAACACACAGACAAGTACCACTAAGGCTGCAGTTGCTTTATATTGCTGCAATAAGGTCGGGAGGTCATTGGCCTGGGAAATGAGTATCAAAAAAGTATATATGACTTTTTGTCAAGCAGTTTCTGTTCAACTGGGCTGCTTTCTGGTTGGTGGCGGTGGCGCTGGAGAGGTAGAATCACCACAGCAAATTCGAACGGTAGCGGTGATAATAACAGGTACGCTTAGAATGACTCCATCTAAGGCTCTATTCACTATCCTTAACTATCCAATAGACATTTTGGCAAAACGTTGGGTGGCGTTGGAGAGAATGAATCACCACAGTAGACTCGAACGTACTATGAGAACAGCTACGCTTAGACCGACTCCATCAAAGGCTGAGTTCACCATCATTAGCTATCCGCCAGACATTTTGGAACAACAAAACGCTGGGAGTACAGCTATGCGACTCGTCGCTGATTAATCTGCCAATAATCCATCTATGAAATCTTATTGCGGACATGGGCAGACACTAGCCTTTGGGCGTACGCCCTAGGAAATTGCGCCTGCCATACAACGATATCTGTTGAAGTTGCAACAATGAAGAGGAAAGAGGGACAATTGAACATCTTCTCTGGCACTGTCCGACATTTGCGGACTTAAGACGTAAACTGTTTGGTCTTGAGATACTTACAGACAAAATATGTCTCTCCGATAGTAATGCGGGCATGATCCACATCTCCTCATGGACCCAAATGAGCTATGCTTCAGGGGGCTGCCAATTTTACCAAACCTAACCATATTTATAAATTAGCACTAAAACTGGAATTAACGATATTCCCTAACTTTTGAAACAAAACAGGAATCATTTAGTTTTGTGGATGTTTGTTCCGTTTCTGCTTCAAAATATTCACGTTATAAATGATCGACAAAATAAATCGCTTATGCATCGCGAAGCTAGATGGCCCCGTTCAGGCCAATTTATGCCGCGGAATAACCTCACTATACTAAGAAACTCACTAATCGACTGGAAACCACATATCACTATTAACAATTACAGCTAGATATCGAACAAGAGCACATACAATGCTGCGTCTCAACTGAAACTACAGAGCCTAGACCAATAAACGAATTCTATAGGCTGATCCATCTAGAGGCATTTTCAGAACAAAAAAAAAATATAAAAATTCAAATCATGTGTGGAATCTTTATTGGTAATTTGAAAGGACATTTTATGGCATTTATTTTTTGAATATAATTTCCTTCGCATGTAGGCCGCAACTACGCCTCAGGGTTTCCATTCTGAGGGTCCAATTTTGGATGACTCGTTCGAGCATATTGACCGGTATGGCTTTAATGACAGGCGTAATGTTGGCTTCCAAAACCTGAATCGTAGCTGGTTTGTCAGCATAGACTAAGGACTTTACGTAACCCCAAATAAAAATGTCTAAAGGTGTGATATCACTTGATCTAGGCGGCCAACTCACCTGTCCAAAACGTGAAATTAGCTGCATTTCGAAATGACCTCTTAATAGATCCATTGTTTGAGAAGCTGTATGGCAAGTGGTACCGTCCTGTTGAAACCAAGTGTCGTCAAGATATCGGTCTTAATTTTCAGCATAAAGATCGATATCATGGCGCGATAGCGAGCACCATTCAAAGTTACGTTCCGGCCATCATCATTTTTAAAAAAATATGCACCGATGATTCCACCAGCTTATAAACCGCACCAAACCGTGTTTTTATCTGGGTATAAAGGCACCTCTTGAACCTCTTTTTGTTGCTCTTCAGCCCAAATGCTGCAATTTTGTTTATTGACTTTCCCGTTGTGCCAGAAATGAGCCTCATCACTGAACAACATTTTGGTCGCAAACAGCGGATCTTCCCGCTCATTTCCATAATACAGTTGCCAACATTTAAAGGTAATTAGTTTAAAAAAATAAATGCCATAAAATGTCCTATCAAATTACCAATAAAGATTCCACACTTGATTTGAGTTTTTATATAAGTATTTTTTTGTTCTGAAAAATACCTCTAGATGGATCACTCTATATTATACATAATTGTACTTGTCCTGACTTATCGTCAGACCATTCACTTGTTACAAGAGTAAGAAATACAAGTATGCCTACGGATACAGAATTTTCTTTACGCAACGCAAATGGCGAGTGGATTATATCAGAAGAGGAGTAAGCGTTGTTTACGAAATCAGGGTAAAGCACTCGGATATGAACTTGTAAAGCCTAAAAGAGCATGGAACTTCCTTTTATTGTCGTGACTTTCACATTCTTTCGACTTGTCGTTTTGATGCCTGTTAGTGGCTACGAAATCAGCTGTTTGCCGCTTAGAATACGTGCAAGTGTTATCGTTTGACATCGTGGTTAAGGCTGTTAGTATTACGTATCGTCGTAGTATCATCGACAGCAAAGGTGGATCTTGTGCTAATCGGATAAACTGTTCTCGAAGATCGTTCGGCGTTCTTAACTCCGTATTGAAAGCCTCCCACATATCAAGGACAACCAATTTAAAATTGTTCCACTCCAACGTGAAGTCCACATTGTTGCATGTGTGCGAAACGTGGAACGCTGCCGCCAGAGATATAAATGCTCTACATGTATTTGTAAATCGATGTCTGAGAAGAATAATGAAAATTACTGACCTAATACTATAACAAACAAAGACTTATTTGCAAACCTAAAGGGCTGACATCATTAGAATGAAGTGGAACTGGCTTGGAACGAAAAACTTCTGATGATATAACGGGGACAGCGATTGAATGGAACTCTCAGGGCAGCAGAAGACTTCCATTCTTCTGCCTAAGCAATTGCTATAAGAACTTATAAAGGGTGGTTAAATTTTAAGGGCCGATGTTGAATGTGAACCACACCTAAACGTCAAGTTTTTTTTTCTACACATCGTTTGATATTTCTCAATTTCAGACTAACTCAATTTTAACCATGGAAAGATACACAAGCGAGCCACTCGTTAAAGTTATTCAGGATTATTATGAAAATGGGCGTTCAAATCAAAATGCATATCGTGCACTTCGTGATTTTTTCGGTCAATTGATTCGTCCAAATGTGTTCAAAATCGGAAAAATCGTGCAATAATTTGAGCCAACCGGGTCAGTAGATATGAAAACGCCAGTGCATGCTCGTACTGCAGAAAATATTGCTGCTGTTCGCGATAGTGTGGCTGAAGAGCAGTCCACCTCAACTCATCGTCGTGCCCAACAATTAAACCTCTCACGCTCGATGATAAACATTATGCATAAAGACTTGCATTTACACGCTTACAAGGTGCAACTGTCTCAAGCACTAAAGCCTCTTGACCATTCCAAACATCATCAATGGTCAGAATGATGGCAAGAAATGGCAACAGTGGATGATCAATTTTCGAAGAAAATCATCTTCAGTGATGAGAAACATTTTCACCTTAGTGGATTCATCAAAAAGCAGAATTGCCGCATTTGGGCTAATGATAATCCAAGAGTGATTGTCGAAAAAACAATGCACCCACAAAGAGTAACTGTTTGGTGCGGTTTATGGGCTGGCGGCATCATCGGCCCGTATGTTTTTCAAAATGAGGTCGGTCAGGCAGTTACTGTACTGAATGGTGTTCGCTATCGTGCGATGATGACGAACTTTTTATGGATATGGATGTGGGCGATATGTGGTTTCAACAGGACGGTGCGGTGCCACTTGCCACACACACAGCTAACGAAACAATGGCTCTTTTGCGCGACAAATTCAATGGCCGTGTTACCTCAAGTCGTGGCGATGGCCGCCAAGATCATGTGATTTGACACTGTTGGACTTCTTACTTTGGGGCTATTTGAAAGAAAAGGTGTAAAGGATGAGATAATCGGCACCTTAACGGTATAGAAACTCAATTATGCCTCAGCGTCATCGAAAATATGGACCATCGGATGGAGGTGTGCCGACGAGTTCGCGGCGGCCATTTGGTCGATATTTTGATCCATACATAATTGAACCATACCAATATTATCATAATAAAAAGAAATTATGTACCACAATTTCCTAAATAACTTGTGTTTTATTCAAAATCCACATCGGCCCTTAAAATTTAACCACCTTTTAAAAACGATTATTATGATGGACATGGACCAATCGCTACTTCTTCTACCAAAGCGATCTTGCCACCAAGTTCTAGATGAACCGCGAAGTCTTTGTGTCTTCTTCTGTCCATGCGATCGTAACGAACCCACGAACGCATCACGTCTTCTTGTGTACAGCCGAAGGTAATATACTGTTCGTCCGGGCGCATGCATCGCGAATTCTTCTATACAACCGATGCTACATGCATAGCGAAGTATTCTACCAACGCGATCATAATAAAATGTTTGTCCGGGATGAACTGCGAGTGTATCGCGAATGCTTTTATTCATCCGATGTTAGCACCAAGTTCTGGATGAACTGGGAAAGAACCGCGAATGCATCGGCAATTCTTCTGTCAACGCGATCCCAATATAACGCAAAAGCATCATGGATTCTTCTACCCAAGTAATGTTAGCTCCAATGATTTGCAGGAATAATCGCAAATCATTTGGCTCATCGATTAATCTTACACAAATGGTCCAATTTTTTGCAGGGCAGCCTCACCTCAGAACAGACACACACTCATAATAGCCAATTACAACACACTCAAAGCGGCCAATAATGGTTGTGCTTAGCGCAACCAAAAGTAGATGAAGATTGTGTGTTGCGGTGTGAACTTCTCATTAATTCTGCATTACCAGGAAGACTTAATGCTGACCACCGCCAGGATGAAATCGTTAGTTGCTTCCTCTAGACATGCACGAGGTATAGTAGACGATTTATTTGCTTCCGCAGTTTCTCTGCTTTCGCGATAAGTTCCCTTTTGTGGTTTGTTCGCATCAGCGATCCGTTCGTTCTACGGTTCGTCCGCTTCAGCGACTGATTGCCTTCCGCGGTACCAAAGCTGTCGGACAGTCATTTTTTCCCACATAAATGGAATACATATTGACGTTAAAGCTGTAGACAGCCATGTTCCCCCAATAAATGGTTGAAGATCGCTTCCACCAAATAGTTCTCCACTTCAAGAGCCGTCCGGCAGGCACGACTCTGGTGACGAAATATCACAGTCGTCGTATGACTATCACGGTAAATGTACGTCGTACTAGGGTTGCTATTTATATTTGGGGACCAGCAATAGAAAAGCAATCATTTATAATTGGAAATGGTTTTATGAAACTATTCTCCGTGAAGATCAATAGACTTTTGCATGCGCTTAAACCAATTTTTGAAGCACTTTTTCCACTCCGATTGAGATACCTCCAAAAAACGCTTTTAAAGCTGTTTCTGAAGTCGAAAAACGTAGACCTCATAGTTTTTTTTTGGTGTGAGGGAAAAAGAAGAAGTCAATAGGGACCAAATCAGGGCTGTGCGGCGGATTACCCATCAATTCGACACCTTGAGTGCTTAAATAGCCCATTGTTTCAGCTGATGTGTGAGATCTCGAATTGTCGTGATGCGATATGATCCATCTTCTCCTATTATCTTTTCTCATTTCTTAGAGCACTGTTGGCAAACAGATTGTTGTATTCCACTCACAATTGTCTGTCCTACACTCCACTAAAGGCACTGTGGCAACATGGCCGGTTAAATCGAAAGAAACACAATCCTTTGCTTCGTTGTACTTCTTCCACGAACAACTTTTGTTGAAAGACCCGTACGGACGCTTGCTATTTTGTTTCGGGTTCATATGCATAGATCCATGATTCGTCACCTGCGACAATGTTATACCGCAGTTATACTTTTCAACATATCTTTGCACTAATCCATACAAGCCTTTTTTTGAGCATTCGTCAAATGATGTGGGATCCAACGAGAACAATTTTTTTTACGGCCAAATGAACATGCAATATCTTATTGATGCTTGTCATGCTAATGCCCAAGGATACCTTAATCTCATGGTATGTCACATGACGGTCTTGCTTAATCAGTTCACGCACAGCATCGATGGTTCCTGGAGGAGTCAAAATAAATAAAATCAACAGAATGAAATAAAAAATAAAAATGGAAAAAAGACTTACCGGATCAATGACCTTATTAAACACTGAAAAATAGCACTTTGAGCGTGCATGTCTGCTACGGTAGAGTTATCGGATATTTTAAATAATAGGCGAAAATATAAAATTTTATTTATTTCTAAAAAAGGTTAAATAAATTGAAGAAAGGTTGAAGAAAAATGCCTAAATATAGGCCGAAACAGGCCAAATATGTATATAAATTGGGCAGACAAAGTACTTATACAATTTATTAAAAATGTTCGATGTTGCCAACATCTGATTGTACACACAGAGAAAAATATTGTACTCTAATGTCACGGCTATAAAAGTATATTCGTCGCATCCATTACATTATTTTTTGAATTTACTTTTGACAATAGTATGATTGAGGCAATATTAATATTGTTGAAATGTTTTATTGCCAATGGAACAGGTATAGAACACTCCGCCCTGACAAAAGACTTTTCGAGGAAGCACGATTGTTAGTGCTTTTGTGGTTTGCTGGGTATGAAGCTTGCTGTTTTAGAGACCTTTCTGATCGCTTTATCATTTCTCTATCGACAGCAAAGGGTTAGATGGTTTGTAAGTTCCCTTAGTCCACAGATTATTAAAGTTTGAATTTTGTTTCAAGTTTGTAGAAACAAAATGCTTGTTTTCCAAAGTCATAGGTAAGAATTGTGTGCTTTAAATTAACGAAAAAAATTGCTCCACCCATTTCCTTGGAAGCTGGTTGTCGTTTTCCTCCCGTCGCATTGCACGCTTCTCAGCCTTCTCTATAAATTCTTCCACAGTTTGTCTTTTGTTTGAGCAAGACGGAAGTTCTATTTAAATAAAAATAAATATAAAGCATGCCGAATTTGCAAATAAATTTTATTACATATTATCACACACCTGATTCAGTAGAATGCAACGCATCATCCATTCGCCTTTTCTTCAAGCATGCCGGAAGTTCCAACACATCGTCTATCACCGCAGTCGAACTATTTAATGTGTTTTACGGAATTATGCTTTTCCTGTTTGGAGTATTTTTAAACAAGCAACGCATAAGTTTTTATCATATATACGTAAATAAAAGACAATTTACCTCTGAAAGGGGCAATTCTGCCTATTACGACTAGTCTTTGGGTTGTGCAGCCCGATTTTTTGTACAGCCTTTCCTAAGTGAAGAATTTCGCTTCCACCTGCTGACCGTTAAAATTGTGCGCTTGTACACTCAACTCCTCCACTATTGTAAACCACATTTGCTTCCTATTTTTGATGCTTACGGTTTTACCACTTTTGGTCGCAGCTCCTTTTAATTTTATCACCCTTTAATTGACTGCATTTCACATGAACTCTGAGCAATTGTGTGGGAGTTGGGTCGTTTTTTGCCATGGCACCTTGCAGGAACTGCGTGTTTCGACTCGTCACTCTTCATCACCTTGGCTGTAGCAGGCTGAAGCAAAGAGGCGATTAAGTTTTGGATTTTAAGTTAACGATCATTAATAAACATAACTTTTTAATGGAAATGCCAGTTTTAAAAGAAATCATTTTTTCTTTCAAAGTAGCCGTGGTAGGTTAGAGAGATATTTAATGCATTTCCGATAAAGTTACATTTTTTGCATGCCAAATCTATTTGGTACCGAACAACTTGAAAATTTTCCAATAAGGAGTGGGTGTCGTTTGTCTTGTGGATTGTTGTTGTGGAAGTTACTTCAAAGGATAATAAAACAAATACAAAATTATGAAAAGTGTGCCTTATTTACATACCTGTTGCAGACATACTCGTACACTCGGCTATAGAAAACCATGAACGAAAATCCTTTTTTCTGTCAGAATTCTGTAGATAAGGGGTGAAAGTTGGAAAAAAGAAATAAAAACATGTGACTAAAATTTTAACCGGATTCGTACAATAGGCAATCCTTTCTCTGCAAGACTCTACAGTCTAAGATGCAAATAAGTAAATGACCATTTCTATTATGCAAAATATGTATGACAAGACAAATAAATGTGTTAGCTGACATGATGGCAGGGTACGAGTAGGTATGTATCAACGGCATAGTCGAACTTATTATACACTATGTATTGATGATACTGTAATTGAAATCGGTATTATAACAAAGGCGTATCCTTTATATTTTAAAAACAAAGAAATATTGTGGGAATGACATTTTTGTATTGCAATACGGTAGATAAATTTATGGCATTTATTATATCCTCCACCAAAGGGCATATTCATTTTTTATTGCGTTTCCAAAACGTTTGGGATTGTAAAAGAACAAAATTGGCAGAAGCGGAAAAAGTTTTCCCTTAAGCAACTAAAGAAAGTTACCTCGGAAAAAAGTACACTTTTTTAAGTATTTGCTTTACAACTCATAATTTGCTGTTGTAGGACAATGGTTAAAATCGGTACGTTGGGACGCCCTTAATACCTCTAAAAAGTGCAAAGTTTTGGTTAATGTGGCTCATTAAACGTCCCCCAAGGCTAGAACTGTCAATCAATAGTCAATATGGACATATGGGTACACATTTTGAGCTTTGCCATGAATCTAAATGAGGATTAATTCGGAAATGTTGGCTGAGATTATGGGCGAAAACATGGGTCGAACAGGCTCAAAAAAGGGACAACTTTTTGCGCTGTAGTGACGGTGGAGTTAATTCTTATATAATATACATATATGGATAATTTCTATTAAATTTCTACATAATAAAAACTTCTTACCTCCCCTGCAAACATTTTCGATTGCGAAAGAATCTCAGGCGATTTGCCTGCATGATGATTGTACCAGTTCGAGCGACTTGCGAGGAAGAATTGTGTGCGTTGTACGGCGGAGAATTCAAAGCTAATCGTGAAGGAGATTCCTTGGCAATTTTTCAAAACAATCCATTATCCATTACGATATTTATTAACGAGATTTCTAAAAGAAGAAAAAAATAATAAAAGAAAGTAAGGATTGTGAAATTTTATGATAAAAATAATGCTTACTTGTTATGATAATAATTTTTTTCTTCGGCCAAAAATATTTTTATTAAA
Source organism: Hydrotaea diabolus (assembly GCA_963513945.1). Classification (NCBI taxonomy): domain Eukaryota; kingdom Metazoa; phylum Arthropoda; class Insecta; order Diptera; family Muscidae; genus Hydrotaea; species Hydrotaea diabolus. Next base: position 83,444,101 of record OY740716.1, on the reverse strand, counting down.
TTATTCCAAAAATCTTTAAATGTTCTTAAACAACGCGACCTTAGCATTCAGCTTTCACAACTAAAATGTAATTTTTGACAAGTGTTATTTCATTATTATTAGTTTATCGTTGGTTTCTCTCCAATTGCGACTAGATCGTTTTGGCGATGTCTAAGCGATTCTGTCTGGGTCTCTCAGATTGAGAAAACATCGCTAATGCAATGGAAAAGCATAACATCGACAATGCATCGCCTGGATAAGCGATCCTGCGTGCTTCCCTCAGATTGTGAAATCATCGCTAAGATAATAAATTTACGATTTATTTTATTATTTTTCAGGAAGAATGGAGAAAGCATTGCACGAACAATGATAATGCGATGCTTAGGCAAATGATGGTCGGGGAGAATCGCGGTAACCTCGCTCGGACGATTAATCATCATTAAGCTGTTTGCTGAGCGATTCTTAGGCTTGCAAATACATCGCTTAGGTAATGGTTAAGCGATCCATCCTCTGAAGTATGTCAATAGGGTTCACAGTATACCCGCGCGGACGATCCATCATCGAACAATCTTCAAATTATTAGCAGGTCTGATGACATGGACGTGCAGTATGGCCAATTAAGCCTTTTTTGGCTAAATCTAGGGTTTTTATTTTGCCATTAAAAATCGCTAACCTGAACCTAGCCGGAAGATTAACCAATTGCTTTTTCTCATAGCCATTTTTCACGCAGAGAAAAAACATGGTTACTATATTCAAACCTCAATGGTAGTTTTGCGCCACCCTGTAGTTTTAATTTTATTCATTTCGTACTACCTTTGCAAAGTTATGTTTAATTGACTGAAATGGAAATTTTTTTTGTTAAGTTACAAAAACAAAAAAATGTGTGCAGTTATTTCGCTTTCACAAATTTTTTTTTTTCATCACAGTCAAATATTCATTACATCGTTTAGGTAATATTGGAAAGATAAGAGGTAGGGCTATCTTTTAAGAGAAAAAAACAAGAGACCACTGGTTCAGAAATTTATTTTTAGCAATTTTACCCTAGTACCCTCCGACCACCAATCCGAAAATGTTCAACCCGATGCCATTTCACCGCTTGCATTTTTGGGCCTGGTCATAAATGGACACATTTTCTTGAAATAAGCTAAGGAATACGCTGGTAAGGTTAGTCCTGTCGTGAATGAATCACCCTGTTAAGTCGTCCAGGCCGACTTTAGCATTCTTTTTTATTTTTAGTTATAAAAATACTTCATTCCATATTAATTTAGTAAATTATCTTATTGCAACATAAACTCTGATACCTTTAGAATATAATTATAATCGCAACTGATTTCCGATACTTATTTCGCCCACGAGTATTTTTATTTATACTGTTCAATGTGTTTTCCTGAAATATAAGTATGTACTTATACATATCTTAATTCAACATCTGTCTGCAATTTTCCTAACTCTGAATCAAATTTCAAACCTAACATACCACCATCATGTGCTGAAGTGTACCGAAGGAAAAGGAAAACATTACAAATTCTATGCAAGTGTTAATGATAGGGTTGAATCTCAAAGTATTCAACAAGTATTGTTGGTGTTTTGTAATGCATGTCGTACCATTTTTACTGCTTCAATGACTTTTCTATTGCTTTCGCAGATAATCCAGACGATATAAAAGCAGTTACGTCCAAGATATTGGTCTTTCTTGCTTAAGCTTTGTGACAGAGTGTAACTATAATCGAATTTTAAAAATTGTGATAAAGATAACCAAAAAAAACCAACGAGACTCTATATTGGATGTGTTTGATAAGCATCAGTAAACTGATGGGCGAAAGTAAATCGAATGAGAAGATGCATTACAAAGTGCATTTTCATGTTATTCTATTTTGTAAGTACGAAAAATTTTAATAAATAATAAGTGGCCAATTCGTGAGTAAAAACTGCGTAAAGTCCTCGCATTAGGGCGCATTTTAAAAATAGCATTACTTATATATAAGTAGATTCGCATAGAATTCCCTTACACTTAATTAAGTATGCAGTATACACACGAAGAAAAAAAATCATTTGGAAATCGTTCCGAACTACAAAAACTCGTTTGGATAAACCGAATTTCTGTTGCAATCACCAACAGTTCACAGTATTGATGGTAACATGGTTCGAGATATTATATGATGTTTGATACAATATATCAGGTATTCACAGCCAATAACACAGTTATACCAACCGAATTCAGTTAAACTATTGGTCGAAACAACTGGCGGTTATGGCAACCATCAATTGTGATGTACATGTTATTTGTAGGACATAAATACTATTACACACGTTTTATGCTGTAAAATAAAAAGTACTGAATGTTTTTGGACCAAATATTTTTTAATATATTTATTGATGTATATTGTATCCAAAAAGAATCTACTTATTCGAAATGTGCACCTTTTGCCTTTACACACGTCTTAAGTCGTATTGGCCAATCGTCAATAGCTGCACGAACCTCATCAATTGGAAAATTGGCTACAGCCCGACCAAAGCATTCTTAAGAGATCCAATTTTGGGGCATCTTTTGTGACAAACATTGTCCTCTAAAACCGACCACAATTTGTAATCCAATGGGTTCAAATCTGGACTGCCTGATAGCCATTCTTCAGAGGAAATGAACGCTGGTAAATTGTTTCGAAGCCAGGCCTGGGACGTTTTAGCCTTATGGGCCGGCGCAGAATCCTGCTGGAAAGTCTATGGCTGGTTTTGGAACAGGGAATTGTTAAGAGGCTTTACAACAGCTTCCAAAACGGTTTCTTGGTAAACTCTGGCCGATGTTTTGACTTCTTGTTAGCAGGTCAGTGACCCCATCGTAACAGACACCCCACCAAACCAACACTGAAGCCGGGTGATGACCTTTTCCATCCTTAGATGACCGCGCATACACTCTATCATCTTGCTTGTTAAATTTTCTTGAACGGTAAGATTTTTTTCAACGGTGAACAAAATTTTTCTGTGCAAGTTATCAGCATGCTTCACCAAAAGACGCTTGCATTTTTCAATCCTATTTTTTTTAGAGCTGTAGTCAATAAATGTCCGACGACGTTTGAAAGCCCCAAGTCCCAAGTCTTTTTTAATAATTCGACTCATGGACTTTTGCGTGATATTCATCTCACGGGCCATGATTTTCTGTTTTCGGAGCGGATTTCTGTGAATTCTTGATTTAACCGCTTTCATGACATGCGGTGTTTGAACAGAACGTGGGCGGCCCGACGGGTGGCGGTCTTTTACATCTCCAGTCTCCTCAAACAGTTTTATGCATCGGTAGACGAACATGCGGCTAACCCCTATTGGCCGGAGCGTTTTGAAAATATCGCTTTTTTCATTTCACACTTGAAAAGCGCAATTACAGCGATACGGTTCTTATTATCTGACTACTCCATGATGAATGTTTAAACAATTTTAAAATCCAGTTGCAGACTAACGCCATTGAGGTTAGCTTTCTAACCCCATATAACATTAACGTGGTATGTTCAGTTCTTGTCACGGGCTTGGTTACATATACTTGCTGACAAATCTGGCGATTGCGCTGGCCCAATAATTTCCGAATTTTTGGAAATTATTCGCTCTCCAAAAATTTGACTTAAAAGTTACATTGTGTCTTGGGCAGTGTAAGCAGTGGCTCCGTTCTGCTGAAACCACATCTCTGGTCTGTTTTCAAGAGCAGGACGTACAAAATATTCTATCATAAACCGACAACGCTCTCCATTTACGGTTACAGCACTTCCATCTTCATTCTCGACGAAATAAGGCTCAATGATATATGCAGTTGTGATACACCTAATGGGGTGCAATTGGCGTTGTTGAATGGCTCATGGATTTTTAGAACTCCAGAACCTACAGTTCTGCCATTCAAATGAAAATGAGCTTCATAACTCATGCGTTAAAATAATTGATCGCTGATTAAGATAAAAAAATTATATTATTCTGGTTCTTTGTTAAGTTGTGAATCTCTCCATTATTTATTCTCCTAGTGTTAATTATATAATCTGAAAAAAAATATATTGGCCCATCCTGTATGAAATGTTGGTAGCAAAAGGAGGACAAATCCCACGTTTTTGAACTATTGTTACATTTCAACAATATTAATATTAAGGCAATCATACTTTTGTCAAAATTATATTCGGAAAACAATACTATGGTTGCGAAGAACATACTTTTATTTCGGAGAAAATATTATTTTTGCTATGACTTTATAGTAACCATATTACTCGTATTTCTCTTCGTGTCGCTTTACAAAAAATTGTCAGGTTTATTTGTACAGCTGCCAACTCTTTATTCTTACAGGGTGCCAATCTCAGACTAATTTCTAAAAGCTTTAAACTTTTTTATCATGTACAGAGTACTTTGATTGGCGATTTCTTAGATTTAAGCAAATTTAAAAAACAAGTTTACAAGTTATTTTCGACCAGGCCATTATATTAATAAAAGCATAAACTTGGTTTCATAAGTCCAACATAACCCCAGCCAAATTATCAAAAAAATCCATATTCAGATTCGTTGCAAAATGTGCTTTAATTTGTTTACCCAAGTGTCTATATTCACAATTTATCGCCCATTTTGACCATACGGGGCGTTTTTTCGCCACATGAACCGAAACGTCCAGTAACAAAAATAAATCCGCAAATTATTATACATTATATGAAAAATGTGGCTGCTGTTTCAAATTTAAAAATTAAATTTATTTTCAAAAACTAATGTTTTAAATGGACATTGGGAGCACTAAAAAGAAACAAACAACAGGAGGTTTTATCGGCGAATTCGCCGAATGCATGTGCATAATGTCGAGTCATTACCGCCAAAAAGATGTAAGTTCCAAAAACAAAATTTTACAGGAGAAGGTTTGTTTAATTATCTTTGTTTTAAATTGTTATATAGCCATGAATTTCAGTATATAAACAACTTTTTATACAATGAATAAGATCCAATAAATTGTATTTACATATCTACAATATAACGGCCTTTTTGGCGCTTACATCTTTTTTGCTGTCATGCTGGAAACCTTCGGCGTTACGTTGGGCGGTAACATTAAAATATCTTAAAGAAAAAAAATCAGTTTCTGTGTTCATATATTTTTTATTTAAATATTTATGCGTATATATGTACATAAAAATTATTGGTTAAACCGTAAATTCAATGGTTTTTATAAAAATATAAAATAAAAAATTAATAGCTTTAGTCTTCTTGGTCCGTTTCATTTTTTATAGTATTATCGAATTTAAAATTTAAATATTCATTATGAAATTGTTCCGGTATTGTGTTTTTATCGCAAAGGGATTTCAAATCTTTGTATTTTCTTGAGGAAATTTTCAATTGATGATTATATAACTTAAGAGGTCCGTTAGTTACTATGGTGGAGTTACGTCTTGATCGCGGAATCGAGTTTAGATCATATTCTCAGTTCGGAATTGTCAAAATATCCGTAATTAACTTTCAAAATAGGGTTATTTTCTTAAATAAAGCCGACCGTAGAGTCGGTGAATGATATTTTCATTGACTGTGGAAACATTGCTTGAGCAAATGTCTTCCAATCTTTAAAATCAAAATGGTTCATTAGAATGTACTTATAAGGGGCTGGAGTTACGTCTTGATCGCGGAATCGAGTTTAGATCATATTCTAAGTTCGGAATTGTCAAAATATCCGTAATTAACTTTCAAAATAGGGTTATTTTCTTAAATAAAGCCGACCGTAGAGTCGGTGAATGATATTTTCATTGACTGTGGAAACATTGCTTGAGCAAATGTCTTCCAATCTTTAAAATCAAAATGGTTCATTAGAATGTACTTATAAGGGGCTGGGCGAGTTAGATATCATAGTATACCATTCACTAGGGGCATAAACAGTTCTATCACGAATAAATGATTTAATAGTGCTATGAACTGAGTATTTTGTATAAAAGTAGAATTTTCGAGGAAAAATAGTAAAGTGGCAAGCATAGCTTTGTTTCGATTTTGACCAGCACAGCTATCACAGTAAAGGCTGATTGAAGAATGTGTCCTCTTTTCATCTACAAGCTTTAAATATTGAAATACAACGGTACAGATTTCATTACATCCTCGTTTTCCGTCAGATTCTCCCCACAAAAAGCAATATCCATTTCATACACACTTTCATTATAGTATGCATATTTCCGTGAATAAAACAATGTTATACTTTTTCCGTGGGGTGTAGTTAAAACCTTCTGACGGTCAAAACTGGCACACAAAAATGATGAATCTAATTTACTGTGTTTTTTAGGTCTTCCAAAAACATTGCTTTGGTTTTTTCTTTGCCTCTTTTATGTGCTTGGTAGTCATCAGTTAACTCTAAAAGAGTCTGGGCATTGGTGTCCAAGCTATTATAGTGTTCACAAGTTACGCATTTGTCTTTTTTTGGAAATGGAAGCCAATATGAAAATCATTTTTAAAAATGTAACGAAAAACTCTTAAAGATAATTGATCCGTTGCTTTCCCGATAGTTTTCAAATGCTCTCTATAGCATTTAAAAACACCTTTTCTGTTGCAAAATTCTTGTGGAAGGTACAACTTGCTGCTATGATTCCGACAGTAATGCGAGCGAACTGCTGGCAAATGCTCAATAATTTAAAGTGGCACCTTAGCCTCGTCGGACTTATTATGAGGCTTACGATCTTTCTTATTGGAATTACAAGTTTTTTATTTCTGGCGAATATAAGATTGGTTTGTGAAATGTGAAGTGTTTTCAGTAAAAACTGTTGGCACACTTTAAAATTGGTGTCATTATAATTAATAACGTAACTATAGCTGAACTGATTTCTGGAAGCATTTCCTCTTCTTCTGTTGACACACTTACGGGTAATACATGAAACCAACCAGCCTTTCTGTCTATCTCTGGTGCCTATGCCTCAAAAGTGCTCGTTTATGGCCAACCGATCCGACTCGGATAATTTATTTCCACATGAGTTTCCACATTTATTATTCATACATGGATTCGGCTGAACTGTATTATCACGTTGATTTATATATTTTAGCTTCTTAGGCAATGATTTTTGTTTTTTGTAAGCCTTTTTACCAACACACGTTTCTTCTTCAATATCATTCACTGATTCCAAGGGAAACCAATTTTCTGAATCTTTTCATTCCACAAAAGAACGATCAGTATCGCTATCGCTGTATGGAACGAGTACATTTTTGTTTGAAAACTAAAAAAAGATATACTAAAACAATAAGCAACTACAAATAATAAAACATACTTACATTTGGTTCCCACAAACTCATTTTGCTATAAACACTATCATATAACTCAAATATTTGATTTTTTTGCTTTTATTTTGATTAATTAATTAAAGGCAATTTTAATGTAAGTGCCACTTCGCGGTCACGTCAAACGTAAACAAAACAAGAAAGTGTACTTACATTAAAATTGCTTTCGCTATAATTTCGCAACGGTATTTTCTACCATTATAAAATTTTGTCAGATTATGCAAAATAATTAGAATTACCGATTTTCACCACAAAACGAAAATCGAAAATCATGGCATTTACATCTTTTTGGCGGTAATGACTCGATGTGCTCAAACTATCAGTTTAAGTTAATTTGAATATTGACTTATCCGCACCTCGTGCACAAGAATTCAATGTCGATTCACTGTTAATACCTCTTGCTGTTTGATTCTTTTTGGGATCTTTTGAGTTTCTTAACTAGAATATCTAGGGTAAGCTCAATATTTCCGTCTCAGCTTGAAGTTGGCCAATTTTTTAAATAATTATTAAAGAAGGACAAATACGAGTTTACAGAACTATTTTCACACATACAAATCTTTCAGGCACCAAATAGTGTTCACAACAGGCCAAGCTTACGAGTAGATTTAAAATAATAATAAGCCTATAGAGAAGAACAATATTAAAAACAATTATTTTGCACTTGTTCTTCGAAAGATTTCAATAAATTGCATATTCAAATTAAATTTGTTTTTAGTACCGTGGGAATACATAAGCAAAAAGTTCGAAATTAAAAATCGCATTTCGCATCCCTACTTTTCCTCCTGGGCAGATTTCGTCTATTACTATCCCAAACAGCGTATCATTCAGGATCCTTGGTTAATTCGTTTAACCTTTATCGTGCTTTTAACAGACAGATAGTCAACGATCAATACTTACTAAGTAATATATGTGACAGCGCATAGAGAAAGGGACCTAAGGGTAAACAATTTTTTTTTGATGTGGACAACATCTGAGCATCGAATGAGACCGATCCCATGCCCCAAAAGTGTTTCCTCCCAGAGATATGCGCGTTTTATGAAAGTGATTCTACACCAAAGATACACGTATTTAAATTTAAAATGGCTCTCCTGAACAAAACTGGTTTTTACCTTTAGGTCCCTTTCTATTTTGCGCGTCACATATATTATATAGCGTTACTTAAATATAAAAAGGCCTCAACTCATATTTTTTCTATGAAATGTCTTTACAAAAAACCCTAACTCATACAAAATCTATAAAAATAAAATTTTTAAAAAAGATGTACTCGTATAAATCCGAAGTACACATTATATTTTAAAAAAAATTTGCGTTTACAAAGATTTTGTACAAATCTAATTACCAGATTTACTACGTTTTTTTTCTTTTACTGCAACACTATTTTTTATGAGTTAATTTTAGTATACCATTTTTTCGGTGGACTTGTTTTATTTTTGAATAAAAAAAATAAAATCAAGTGGGTGCATTACTGCCAAAACTACAAGAGATAGGGGAACGCAGGTTGAGAAGCCTGAGAATACATTGCTTACTCGAAAACTAGAAAAAAACGTATGAATCAAAATAGTATTTGAGGGACGATATGTCGACTCCAAATCAACAGCTTTTTCATATTTGTGGAAAAAATAATAAGCAAATACATACTATTAATGTAATTAAAATTTATTAAAAGTATATCTACTTAGGGCCATACAATTTTTTCAATCCAATCTACGTACGATGAAATGCGTGTATAGAAAGCAGGATAATTTTTATTGGCACAGCCACCCTCACTGTACGATGTTATGCCCAAGACCAAGAACATGCACTTCTCATCGGGATGATCGACAAAGAGCGGACCACCGGAGTCGCCCGTACACGTATCGCGTTGATGATAAAATGACCCCGCACACATTTGAATGGTCGTATTGATATTGGACTCCGAACGCTTGCCGATTCTCTGCAGACAGGTGGCATCATCGAAGCTGTCAAGTTTAACTTTAAGCAAATGTGACGATGATTCACCGGCATCCTTAATTGCGCCCCAGCCAGTCGCCAGAAACTCAGCAAATTCCCGGCCATCCACCAGTGGCAAGCAGGCGGGCATTATGTAATCGTTAAACTTAGTCTCGCTCTGAAGTTCAACCAGGCCAATGTCATTGAATTTAGTGTCGTAATCATAGTTCGGATGCAGGGAGTACTTTTTAATAGGAATGTCGACGGGGTCAGCATCGTCCGTGGTGGAGGCATAATCCAACTCTCCCAGGGTTACTACATTTGGAATGCTGTAAACAAAAAGTGGCTGATATTAATAAATCTGTAAATGGAAACGGGTAGTAAAAAACGGGCGTAAAGTAGAATCCACTATTTCAAAATTCATTAAGGAGCTTAATTAATACAACGATTCCCATTTACAACGAAATTAGATTGTATAACACCCCTGCATCACTTACTTGTCATCGTAGAAACAGTGCGCTGCAGTCAGGACGAAGCGGGAACTAATCAAAGTCCCTCCGCAAAGCCTTTGAACGAAATTTCCGTTTTTGTAAAACAGCAACGCCATGAAAGGAAACTCTTTTGGGTCGGCTTTTTTGCCACCTACAATAAGGGGTTTGTCACAGTCTCTTCGTATTGTCTTATAGGATTTACATTCTGGAATAGAACACAATTAATACAATGTGTGAGTACATATTTTTCCATTAGCGTTTTTTTGAACTGTAATTCAATTTGATTAACTCGGTGCTTAAAATAATAATACTCTCACCTCTCACAGCCCGTTTCGTTTCATCTTTGTCTGGAACATACGGCTTTGGAGGTAAGGGACAGCACACATATGTTCCACGCAGATTGTAATTACAATATGGTTTAAATTCTGTGGTGCTGAAACGTTCCATATGATATGGACATTTCCGTAATTTGAGGCATTCAGTGTTTAACGCGCATTCTTCAGAGTTTGCTGAAAAAGAAGAACCAATTGTACACATTTAAATGGTTGACAGTGTCGGTTTGAGATTCGGTGCAGCATGACGAGAGTATGGAGGCTGTTCCACTTTCTTCACAGAAAAAAATTAAACAGTCGGGATCTTTTGAGTTACTAGCTTAGTTACTAAGTTCGTTTGACACATGGTTATCTAGCATCATTGAACAAAATTGAGAGTAGCTACGAGTATATATACTTAAGTATATATCTGGCCTAGGCAACACTAAGTGCTGCCTGGCGCCATCTGTCATTTCCATTGGAAAGTTTGAAATTTGTTAGCATAAACGTACTCAGAAGAGTTTTGACGTACGACCGTCATTTGTGTTGTTTACAGTGACTAAAAAAAATCAATTTGGCAAAAAATGGAATTAAATCGTGAACATTTTCGTGCGATCATTTTTCACAACTTTCGACGTGGATTATCACGACAAGAGTGCATCGATGAACTTAAATCTTTGTATGGCGATGAAGCACCATCCTAAAGCACTGAAAAAATGGTTTCATGAATTTAATCGTGACGCTCATTCAAAGACGAAGGCCGTTGTGCCAGAGAACATTGATGCCGTGCGTAAACTGATAATGCAAGATCGTCATGTGACACAATGTGAGATAGAGGCACCCTTGGACATTTCTTCCAATAGCATATATTCGATATTGCATGAACACCTGGCTGTAAAGAAAGGTTTGCTCTCGCTGGATCCCGCACAATTCGACAATCACTCAAAAAAAGGCTCGTGTCGATTGGTGCAAAGAAATTTTGAAAAAAATACAATTGCGGTGCTTAAAAAGGCGATCATGAGATCGTCACAGGTGACGATTCATGGATCTATGCGTATGAGCCGAAACAAAACAGCAATCGACCTTGTGGGCCTTCGAAGACGAGCCAAATTCAACGAAAGTTGTTCGTGGAAGAAGCACTTCGAAGCAAATGGTCGCCTGTTTCTTTGGCAAAACTGGTCATGTGACGACTGTTCCGCTTGAGCAAGGTAGGAGGTCAAATCTGAGTGGTACACTACAATTTGTTTGCCTGAAGTCTTTGGAGAAATTCAAAAAACGAAGAGAGAAGACGAATCATTGTGCACCATGACAATGCGAGCTTTCACACATCGGATCAAACCAGCGCCTTTTTGACCGGGCAAAACGTCGAATTGATGGGTCATTCGCAGTACAGTCCTGACTTGGCACCCAATGACTTCATCAAAGAAAAAATGAGTGGTGAACGATTTTCGTCGCCAAAAGATGCTGTTGAAGCGTTCAAAAACCATGTTTTGGGGTGTCTCAACCGGAGTGGAAAAAGTGCTTCGACAATTGGTTTGAGCGCATGCAAAAGTGTATAAATCATACTGGAGAATGCTTTGGAAAACAATAAAACCATTTTTGCTGATAAATATTCGCATTTTCATTATTAGGCCAGAAATATATATAGCAGCACTAGTATTATGCAAATTGGCCCATATAATTTTGTAAGAATTATTTGACCAATTTTTCCATGGCCTAGGTAGAATAATTGTTTTATGGAGTATGTATATAAGTATAGCAGTCGTAGCACTGACCGACTACAGCAACAGACAAAATACCAATAATCTCGATGATGTCTAAAACTTTTTTTTGTACTGTTTTTATTTCTTCTAATTTTATTTCGCGGTCCCTGCGACTTGCATAGTGTTGCTTTTGTTTATAAGTCATTTTCGTCTGCTGTTACAAACAGCAAACAGTCTTCCAAACGTCGTTTGGATGTTTTAAAGACGATTGCAATGTAAATTGTTCTTGTAAAATTCAAATAACCACCCAATTACCGCCTGGAAGTGACTAAAGCGTAACGCTCTTGACGATAGACGATGAAAGAAACTTCCAAATGTTGGGAGTTAAACGAGGTATAGTCACCATCCCAACAACAAACAAACAGTTCGCTGAAAAAAAAAGTCAAACAGTTCGCTGAAAGAAAATTTCACTTGAAAGAAAATGTCAAAAATATATTTTTGTGAATGCTGGATGGGTATTGTAATTTAGAAATTAACCTTTGCAAACTTTAAGAATTGTTTTGTCTCAGAGAGAGGGAGCAATAAACAGGAAATGTTCGGTCGCTGATAAATGGGGGGAAAATCCATCATAAAAATTATTTTTATGATAAATATTTTGTATCTTTTAGTTATGTGTAACAACTTATAACTATGAGTTCGTTATAGAAGTATAAAAATGCGGCCCATTCTTTGGGCTCCTTGGAGCCTGACCAAAATATCCGCAAAATCTTCAAAATAAATTCGTATTTGGACTCGGTACGAAATTAGCTTTAACGGATCTACCAAAGAAGTTTACGTACGCCCTCATTATCTACCTTGCACATCAAATTATCGTCGTTTTCTTTATTTAAATTGCGTTTTAACCTCCATTGCCTCAACACACAAGTTTGTATTTAAATTTTTCGTTATTTTCGTGGGAAGGTGATATTTGCAGTAGTTTTCAAAAAAGGCACAAAGTGAGGCCCTAAAAGTTTACGGACGCCTTTTTTGTAGGGTCCCTTACTTATTGCTTATGCAACCTTTACGGTAGTCGCTCATTTGCAGTGACGTTAGAGGTATAGAACTGCATTTAAGAAATAAATGTATTGCTTATTTTTACTAGTTTTAAGTCGTGTGTCACTACCATACGGGCTCAATGCGTCGAGGCAGTTAAAACTCAACAGATTTACGCAAGGGGATCTTCAAATTTTATTTGGAATGTGAAATCCATGCTGGAAACTTAAAAATGATAGGAAAATGCGACCGTATATAAACCAGCCTGAAATCAAGCATAAACAACAGTGGTATGCGAATAAAAACGTCGATATGGCAGCCGGAGACAACGTTCACAACGAGATGGACGCTCAATTGATTTTTCAACAAAATAACGGCCCAAAAACAGTGCATATTTGGTTAAGGAAATACGCAATGCTTTCTTTGCAATTGCCAAAAAGTACACAAGCCCCCACAACCTTCAGACCTAAACCCAATGAAGCATATTACAAATTAAATGAACACATGATCATAATACGAGTATCTCTCTTGAAATTATTGTCACCGAAAGATATAAAAATGGAATGGATTGGTAAAAAGTATGACCATTATTCAAAAAATCAATAATGATGCGTGTGAAGGACATACAAAGTTAAGTCAAACTACGAGTATTATAAAAAAATGTATATGCACATGCGTTCCCATATTTGTCGGTGATCACTTCTTTTTAACATTAGGAGCCCTGTCGGCTCATGCGTCAGACTCATAACGCAGCCAAAGCTTCAAAATAAATCCGTATTTGAATTCGTATCAAATTTTTCTTTAATTGGAGTATTCATTTACTTAGTATATGAGTATGTATTGAGCATACCGCCAGATTTTTGGCCACCATGCGGTCAGAGGAGGCAAGATTTTCTTACAATTTATTAAAGGGCATTAAAGGGTCTCCGATTAAAATTTCGAGGTGTTGCAAATTTAGTATGAGATTTGCCATATTAGAGATTTGCCATATTATGAAAACAACGTTTTTATAACTTAGTTTAAATCAGTGTTGAACACTGTTTAAGTGACTTGTTTAAGTGACTTGTTATATTCTTTTCACGAAATTAGTTGGTCTTCACCTGTGCTTCCGAGAAGTTCAATGCTGCAGCTTTGTTGATTGGCAATCGTAGCTTCTAAGATAGCTTCTTGTCTCTCTATGCTAATGTTAGCAAGAGAGATTAAAAAAAACAATCTAAAAATTAAACAGATTGATACTAATGTGATCATAGTATGGTTGTAGGGATCATAATATTGCTGTGCTACAACCATATACCCATAATTAATATGATTCTTTTCGAATATCGTCACCCTAACCATAGTTTTTCTACATTTAAGTAAATTTAAGTACACGCAGAAAAAAAGTATGGTTGGGGTGACAATATTCGAAGAGTATCATACTATTGTTGGGTATATGGTTGTAACACAACAATATTATGATCCTCACAACAATAGTATGATTCACACATAACCATACTATGATCCCCACAACCATAGTATGATTCAATCACAACCATACTATGATCCTCACAACAATAGTATGATTCACACTCAACCATACTATTATCTCCACAACCATATTATGATCCTCACAACCATAGTATGTTTCTCATACAACCATAGTATGATCCTCACAACCATAGTATGATTCACACGCAACCATACTATGATCCCCACAACCATAGTATGATTCACACTAAACCATGATCCCCAAAATTATTTATTAGGATTGGTTATTGTTGTTATTAAGTATGTTATTTTTAATTGCATTACTAACTTACCATTAGTTCATAGCCAGATTTGAGGCCATGTTTTTATTGAACATTTCATTCAAGAAACATAAATTTATATTCCAACGGTAGTCATAAATACTTTTAGTTTCCAACAGGGGTGAATTCTACTTCACCATCCGAAGAGACCAAGTAACGAATGTGATTAAACCATGATCAATGGCTATATAATTAAGTGCAGGCAGATTTTAAATAAACGAGAACCAGTCGGTATTAGAGCATTTCACCGAACAAAGTAAACACATTAAAAATCCCTCGAACTACCTTCCGATTGTTCTTGTTTTTTTAAGGGACAACAACCATTCACTGTATCGTGTGTATGTTTTTTTTCTATATCAAAAAAAACATACTCACGCACATACATGTATGCTCTATAAAACCTGTTTTGTTATGTTCATAGTCGCAACCATACTGTATGATTGCCGTAATCAAATTATTGTTAACGTAAATTTTAAACAACAATACTTTTGTTGCACCAACCATGTTTATATGGTTGCTACAACAATATTTTAATTTCTAAAATTGGCAATAATACTATTGTTACATTTAAACAATAGCAATATTGTTGCAATCATACTATTGTCAAAATGAAATTAAAAAAATAATACTATGGTTGCGACGAACATGCTTTTATTGTAGAGAACATATAATTGTTGCGGCGACCATAGTGTAACCATATCTTTTCTCTGCGTGTAGCATGGACACAAAAACCGGTCTAGAAGAGGAGTAAAAAGCTGACGCGGTGTAAATTTGGGGCACATTTTATCACAAAGTCACGCACAACCGCCATGGTAGCCATCGGATTGTATTGGCTTAATCCCAGCTGCTGATGACATCGACTACAACACTCCTGCCGATAAAACTCGTGTTTTTTTTTTTTTTACAAACAAAAAAATATAATGAAGAACTATACTGCTACTTATACTACTTCTTGAGATACACATAAAGAACAAGACAGTTAAAAATCGGCCAGAAATATATACAAATAATAATTATTTTCTAATACTATTTTGTTACGGCGTAGGTCAGGTCGCCATATTATGCACAAGAATTGCATTGATCCGTTATCTCTCAATAACGACGAAACGCGTCTACTAAGTGATGTTGTGTGTATGTATTTTTTCGGTTAGCTTTCGACCAATAAATACAGGAAAAGTCTCTATTGTCAGCAATACGTACTATCGTTAAATATGAGGCTAGCTGCTGATAATAGTTATAATACATTTGTTGTGACTTAGACCCGATCAGAGATGAAGTAGCGTTCCGGCTGCTTTTTTAAAAAAAATGTAAGTTTTATTGAATAAAAGTTCATTAATAACATGGACTCAAATCATACTATGAATTAAGCTTTTCAAAATTAAAAAATATAAGTATAATATTCTTCCATTAAAATCTGGAATATTTTTAAGGGTTCATAATATGTTTATGGATATACTTTTCGTACTATGTTTGAGGGAATCAAGCTATGGTTAATAACATTATGTTTGTCTACAACTTTGATAATTAAATTGGTTTGAATATGATTGGCACAACATATTTAATTCGAATATCATCACCCTAGCCGTATTTTTTTCTTTATGACCAAATAGTTCATGATAAAAAGGTTCACACATGATAAAAGTATATTCTATTCTTTTTGTGGTGTTCTTGACTTTTAATCAATGTTACGAAATCCCAATCTTATAGGGCGTTACCTTACGAAAAAACTGCATCTGCTACGTACATACAGCATGAAAAAAAGCAGTACACATACCACAATCTGAAAGTTGTAGAAATTATATGAAAAGTATATAGATCATTTTGGTACATATCAAATTAAAGCTTGAGAATAAAAAAAAACACAAAAAAGTTTTTAAGCAAATTTGAAATACAATACCAGGGACTAAATATCTGGTTCACTTGATGCCAAATACGAGGGCATATCAATAATGCCGGGACTTCTCCAATTTCCCTCATAGTTATATGAAATGCAACACTGCTCCCATCTGTTAATCGACTACTGTCAAATTTTGAGGGAGTTCCGTTATTTAGTGAATTTTTTTAAAAACGGAAAAAAGTGAAATTCGAGTTCTCATTAAACATGATTTTTGAGGAAAACTCGTCAATCAAACCATGGAAAAGATTGATAAATATATGGGGACTCAGCACCATCGAATCCAATCGTAAAAAAGTGGTTTACTAACTTTCGTTGTGGTCGCACAAATACAAATGACCCTGAACGTTTTGGACGGCCAATTGAGGTCAATACACCCGAAAATGTCGAAAAAATCCACGATATAGAGTTGGCCGATCGAAGAGTAAAAGTGCGTGAGATTGTTGATGCCATACGCATTTCCATATGACAGTGAGATTTCGATTTTTCATGATCAATCAGTTCGGTTTATGAATGCTGTCTGCAAAATAGTTGCCGCGTTTGCTCTCTATGACCATTAACGTAATCTTGCGAAAACTTCAAAGGATTGTTTGGAGTTGTTAAACCGCAATTCGAATGACTTTAGGCGGCTTTTTAGAAATGTGGATAAAACATTGATCCATTCCAACACTCCCGAGACCAAGCAGCAGTCTAAATAATTGGTTTCTCCGGGTGAACCGGCTCCTAAGAAGGCCACTGTGACTTTTCGGCCAATAAGGTGATGACAATAGTTTTTTGGGACGCACGCGGGATAATCCACATCGACTACCTTCGAAGGGGAAAAAATAAACGCGAATATTATGCCAACTTATTGGACTGATTAAACGAGGACTAAAAAAACGACGGCAAAGAAAAAGTTCTTTTTCATCAAGATAATGTACGGATGCACACGTCTGCAGTTTAAATGGCAAAATTGCATGAACTGTGACTATTCCCAAACCTAAAGAAATGGCTCGGTGAAAAGAGATTCAGCTCCAACATTGAAATTATTGATCAAACAAATGCCTATTATAAGGACCTCGAAAATTTATATTTTTGGGAAGGGATACAAAAATTGGAGAAACATTGGACTAAGTGTATTGAGCTAAAAGGAGATTATGTTTAAATTTTTTTGTTTTTTTTTTTTGCAAAAATAAACTGTTTTGTTCTAAAAGTCACGAATTTATTGATAAGCCCTCGTAGATTTATAACAGTAAAAAAAGCCAAAAAATCAAATTTACTTAAAAACCTTAAAGATTTTGTTAGTGTTCAAGTTTTTTTTTGTTTAATGAAATTCACATTTTTTTGTTATATTTTCCTTACAATATAAATTGTAGGACAAAAGTTTTTATTTGAAGTAGGAGTATAGAAACCAAGCTTTTAATTTGGTACTTTATACTTTTTATATTATTTTGACATTTTTAGATTGTGGCTTCTGGAAAACTATCTTTTTTTTTTTGCTCACTGTATAAAAAGACAGAAGTGAGAAAATGTTACCACTAACACAGTGCAACTACCAAAATTCGAATGGGATGAAACCAATTGCGAATGAAAGTTGACATTGTCCATAACAAAACCTTCAAGGGTTTTCTTTAGTTCTGTGCAAGATTTTTTTACACGCTTTTGAAGTTGGTGATTTTGGAAATTGAAAATTTGATAAAATAACGTTTATTTATTTTTATTATCCCGGAAAATTGAGGTATCTTACTGTTATTGGGGTCGAGGAATTAATTTTTGATACTTATTTTTACCTAAAACTCACTCTAGATGGCGCTGTCATACAAACGGTGCTATTTCTTGTAGATTTACATAGAAAAAACGGTGTATTGCAGTAATTACTGCATATACAACACTCGCACTGAACTAAAAAAAACCCTCGAAGGTTTTGTTATGGATAATGTCAACTTTTATTTGCAACTAGTCTCATACCATTCGAATTCGGAAAGTTTGATTTTGTATTACTCAAACAAAATTTTTTTACCGTTTTAGAAATAAATAAAATTATGTTAATTAAGCCGGTCGGTATTTTTATATTTACCAAAAACTTGTTCACAATAAAAACGACTACACCATTTCAAATTGAAATTAAATTGAGATACGCAAATTGAAATTCAAAAAATACAAATTGAAATTGAGAAAATACAAATGGAAGACCATTATTAAATTCGGAAAATACATATTGAAATTTATAAACTGCAAATTGAAATGGAGAAATGCATTTTGAAAATGGGAAAATATAAATTAAAATTGAAATGAGACACAATTTAAAATTGAGAAAATTCATACTCAAATCGGGAAATCACAAATAGAAATTGAGAAACGCATTTTTATATTGAAAAATACTTTTTAAAATTGAGAAACAAAAATCGAAAATAAGACAATTGATATTAAAAATGTGAAAATTTAATTTCGTATTTTCCGTAAAAACAATTTATATGGTTTAAGAGAATAGTTGTAATGTCCTACCCGGTTGAGTATTTGTTTCATACTTTAGTTTGAAGAAGATTTGTAAGGACTTTTTGGATTGCGTAATGATTTTATACTAATTTCAGAAGTGTTTGCTTTGGACTACACTTATATATATAAAACTCTTATCAAACGAACCACTTTCATCTTATACATTCTAAGGCAGAGATTAATAGTTTCTTCGCGTGGGATGTTGCACTTATCACAGCCGTTATTGCCCTGTGCGTTTATTAGTTGCGTTGACCACTTATCTGTGAGAGTACAAATATAATTTTATTGCAGGCGAATACACAATTCAATGTGTCTTTCCGCTGCACTTGAATGTGAAAGCCAACATAACCCAACACACATCATTAAACGTGTTTACTTTCAACATTTTCCAATATCAATTTTAATATTGAAGAAAAAGGATTTTTGTAAGTAAATTAAAACCATTGTATTTGAGAGTGTAAGAACTCTCACTAAAATATTGTGACAATGTACACTGTCACAACAAATGAAAAACAAGTTTAAATTTTTTTTTCTTTGTGACAGTATAGTCCTATATGCAGAAAACAAATTTTTAAAATATGTTTGCATGCAAACATATATGTGTTTTTGGAACATGCTACAACCATTTAAATGTTTGTAATTCAGCATAATAGGTCTTCAAAAACATATTTATGTTTGAGACAACATTCTAGTATATTGAAATATCATTCATTCTAGTATGTTTTTGGAATAATATAAATGTTAAAATATTTTTAAAACCATTTTTATTCTTATTTATATATTTTATTATATTTAAACACTGGATTAAATGCTCGACAACACTGAAGCTTTTAGTCTAAAAACCATTGAAATAAATGTCATAAACTTACAATCAATTTATGAGACGGTTTTTATACGCCGACACTCCAATAAAATGGGCATTTTGTATGTTTTTAACTAATATTGCAATGATTTTGGGAAAACCGGAAATGATGCAAAACGTAGCATAAAAAAGCTTTAGTGTGTCCGAGCCTTAATACTTGTAATTTCAACAAGTTGGTAGGTATTTATGCCTTCTTAGAATTCTGCAAACAATTAATGTTTGCACACAAGCATAAAATGCTTGAGCAACTGCAACAGCTAATATTTGCACACAAGCATACAAATGTTGGGAACATTGCTGCACATATATTAATGTTTTTGCGCAAACAATTATATGTTTGTACATAATCATATGCATGTTTGGGAACATTGCTATAAGCATATTAATGTTTGCGGAGACCCAGATATTTATATTTTTTCTGCATAATATGTTTGCATGCAAACATATTTTTTTTCGTGTATTTCATATGTGCAATGTCAAAATATATACAAAAAGCCTACATATACAAAATGTCTGCTCCAGAGTTTAAAACTCGCTTATAATACCTCTTGAATAATCTTTAAAATAACATTTTTTCTATTGATTTAGCACGGCAAAACTTAATTTGGCTACTTTTTAAGTTAAGGATTGTTGACTTTTTCAGAGGTTTACCCAGTCCTTGTGAGGGAGAAATTTTTACCGATCTAGCCCAGTTCCAATACCCTTCTTTCAGTCCATCCACACATGTTTCTGCATAATTTCAGCCGCCTGGCTTCAACAGTGCTATAGTGCCTGTAGTTTTTTTTTTAATTTTTACGACGATTCAGAATATATATACTTTAAGGGGTTTTCGACCAGTAGTTGGAGGTATAGCAAACAGAATGACAAAATAATAAATAATATAAATATGTGACGCGCAAAATAGAAAGGGACCTAAGGTTAAAAACCAGTTTTGTTCAGGAGAGCCATTTTAAAGATTGCGCTTAGAATCGTCGACTTCACTTTCATAAAACGCGCATATCTCTGGGAGGGGACACTTTTGGGGCATGGGATCGGTCTCATTCGATGCTCAGATGTTGTCCACTTAAAAAAAAAAGTGAAAAGTTGATGAAAAGTTTTGTTCAGGAGAGCCATTTTAAAGATTAGGTCCCTTTCTATTTGCGCTTAGAATCGTCGACTTCACTTTCATAAAACGCGCATATCTCTGGGATTGAACACTTTTGGGACATGGGATCGGTCTCATTCGATGCTCAGATGTTGTCCACATCGAAAAAAGAAAAAAAAGAAAATTGATTCTTTTTACACTTAGGTCCCTTTCTCTATGCGCTGTAGCAAAGCACAACATCTCATGAACTATTGAAGATACGAGTATAGCGATTATATTTGTAACTTTGATCTTAGTATGAATCTAAACACATCCTGAAGGAAAAAAGAGCCATGCCTCGCCCCTTTCAAGATCGCATAAAAGGAATTTACTATAGACTATATTGTTTTAAAAATGGACAAAAGGGCGTGGCCCGCCCATACAACGGTTAATTTGAAAGGCTCTATATTGTGAGTTTATAACGATTAGCTGATAGTAGTTGGTACATATAATGTAGCTTTGGAAGAAAACAAACCCTGATAGAAAAGAGGCTGGTGCCACTCCCTCTTGCAAAAAAAATTTCATATTCGACCGTAATCCATGATGGAGGGTATATAAGCTATAGCACAACCGAACCTAACTTGTCCACTTCTTTGTCATTGCTTTCGTTTGAATTTTCTTTTCGTTGCATTAATGTTATTAGGTGTTTTCATTCAGGTTATATTAATTTTCACTTGTTTTCCCCGTTTTAATTAGCGATTGTATTAACAAGAATTTGCGTTTCTCAATTTCAGTTTGCATTTTAAATTTTTTATTGATGTCTCTTAATATCAAATAGAATTTTTGCATTTTTTGTTTTTTTTTTAATGGAAATGGTGCATATAGATTAATAGCGAAGGTTAAGCAAGTAAAACGTACGAGTATACAAATATCTTACGAGAGCTTTACCGAACAGGTCTAGCTTTTTATATTCTTTACCATAGGATGCAGAGTATTCTAAAATCGGCATTTCGTTTGCAATGCCATGAAATGTTGTTTGGAGACGCTAAAAGGCGATTTGGCCCTGTCCGTCATTTTTGCTGTGTGTCTGTCAAATGCACAATAGCTCTGAAATTTAGCTTGATGGCAAATGGCCAAAAAATGCTTTGTGATTGTTAACGTAATTTTATATGGAAAATACTAAAAAATACCAATTCAACTAAACCGTAAAATTGATGTCATATTTAGATTCGTTGAAATTTGCATTGTTTTTGACTACTCATGTGTCGTTAGCTAAAAGGTGACGATTTTTGGACACATGGGGGCATGGCCCCAGGGACCAAATACCACGTTTATTTATGGGACTTTTAATGCGTTTACACCTACGACTTCCAAGCAATACTACTTATAAAGATAATTTTTAAAGTCCTGTATAGTCTACTAGACTCTCAAAGGGGAACATTTTCATATTGACCGATCTGCAACTATGAGACATATATTTGTCAGATTAGAAGACTTTAGCTCCTTAAATCGTGTTTGGCGAGTTCGTCTTAGAATTTTACTCCAATCAATACTACTTATACATATACTTTGTAAGTTTTTCAAGATGTTACCTTTAAATATTTGGTAGAGAGAAAAAGAAGTGACCAGTTGTAAATATGGGTAACCTAATGAAAGGAAATTTTCCTACGAATTTACAGTTTTTTTACGTTTTAACTGAGATGGCGGCCCGGCCTTATCGTGTCCAAAAATGTAGCCGTTATGGGTTCTAATATTGAAGTCTCTTTCTGTATAAAGCCAAATATGATGTTATTTTCCTTATGTTACTATTGACATCCAAAAATATTGACATATTGGTACTCAAATTAAATAGAATTACACAATGAATTCAAATACGGAGTTTTTTTTTTAAATTAAACTGAGACTGTTTCATTTATCCGTAGGGGCCTAGTAAAAGGTTGTTATTTTTGATATTCCTATTTCAATGGTAAATCCATGATGGAGGAGCAGAACGTAACTTCGATTCTACTTGTTTCATTTCCAACCGCAAATTTCACAAACACTTCAGGCTTGCAAAATCAAATTTAAAGGAACGAAATCTACGATTTTTTCTTTCGTGAGAGAATTTTTTGGGAGAATTTTTGACACAAATTAGCAAATGCCGAGGTAATAATCGTAGCAATAAAACAGCAAGCAAAGATTTCCAGTTCGAAATTTCGACTTAGGTACATACGAACTTATGTACATAGTAGCACGCGAGATTAAAAATCTCAAACTTACAGTTGGCGAATATGCATTGCTGCGAAATGATCACACAGAACAGGAACTTTAAGAATAGGTTTTTTAACATGCTGTTGGTTTGTTGTCGCTTTTTTTCGTTCTATTCAACTTGTTTTCTTTTTTCGTCTTAATTAATTATCATATGAGGCGCGTTAACTCCGTTTTTGTTTTGTTCAACGCAAAGTGCGAGCGAATACTAATTGAGGAACAGCAGCCGATTCGGCTTAAAAGCTTAACTCAAATCTCAGCTTGCTTGGGCTTATCATATCAAAGAATGAGTAAAGAGCAGCCAGCATTAAGTCGTCGCCTGTTTTCATGGAATGCTAACAGTGATGGAATTCACAATTTGTAAAATGTACCAAAACGAGCGCAATAGCTTAGGCCAGACTATCTCTCTGATACGACAGACGAAGAAACGTCTTTACTTTCTACAAAACTAACATCTACGAAATGCTGTCTAATTACTTGCTTTCGGAACTGTTTACAACTTTAACTCAAAACAAGCGATGCTCGAAAGAAGGGTAATACATCCTATTATTCTATCATATAATCTTGTCCTTCCGTTTTCGTGTTTAAATGTGTTTTATTTGACAGTAAGTCGCTTCTTTTGACGACAACGGTCTTTTTTGCCGCAATGGTCCATTTGTTCGAGATCCAGTATCAGTTAAATCACAAAAATAAGTTAATATTTGGGTTTGCAACAAAATAAATGTATAATTTGAGTATCCATATGTCTACTTTTATATATTCAAAATTGTTCGCTGGTTCGTACTATAACGGTTTCGTTTTGTGTCGCTAGGATCCATTAGGCCAAACCCCAATCTCAGTTTAATCATCAACATAATTGAGTTTTGAATATGCGGAGACATTTGCTTTATTTTGACTACACATTAGGGTGGGCCGATTTCTAAGGACAGCAATTAATTTGTCGATATTGTGCTATCGATTTTTCGATAGCTTTTGGCATGAGAAAAAAAAAGTTCCACTACGACATATCAAAAAATCCGAAATTTCAATTTTTTTACTTTTTCTCAACCTTTATTTTTATAGTTTTTTTTTAGTAGTAATACATTTTTTTCAAATAACATTTCCATGATGAAATCCATTACATACAAATATAGATTTCCAAATTACAGGGTCCTGGTTTACTTTTTTTTTTAAATTACCATGTTATAAATGTCCAATCGTATTTTTAGCGCCTAATAAAAACATTTATCTGATTTGACCCTTTTTCATCTGAATTTTTATTTGTGTGTCATTATGTTGATTTCATATTGTTTTCCCTAATTTTTAATATATAACCTGTTGTGGCCCTTTCAATCAGCATTTCTATTATAAATGTTATTGTTTTAATCAAAACTATATGTGGTCTAATATTTTGTCCGATTTGGTCCTTATTCACCATTTCTAATGATTTGATACTGTTTTCTCGCGTGGTCCCTTTTATCCCATGTCCCTTTTCAATTATAAATACACATGAAGATTTAATATTGCTTTTACGGCTTTTTCAATTTCGCTCATTTAAATCTATCTATCCTCTTTTGGCCTTTTTGATCCCGATTTATATTTTCTATGCCGGTTAATTTAATATTGTTCTACCATTTTGATATTTCGCCATATTTGTTTCATTTTATCTCAATTTCTTTTACCTACATATTTCTCCTTTTGATTTAAAATTGTTTTCCCACTTTTTATCATTTCACCCGATTTGCATTGTTGACCCTCTTTACTCCCCATTCTGTTTTCTATGCCATCTGGTGTTTTATGTTGTTTTTCACCTGTTATGGCCCTTTTTAGCCCCATTTCTGTCTTCAATGCCTTCCTGTTGATTTAAAATAGGTTGGTCAATTTTTCATAATTTTGATTTAATATTGTCTTCGCTCTTTTTTATTTTTGTTCCTTTATCATTATGATTTTGTTCCTTTATCATTTTTATCCCCATTTTTATTTTTTATGATATCCTCATAATTAACTTTTGATTTCCTCATTTTTTTATAAATCGGTCCGTTTGAGAATTATTTAACCCCTTTTGGCATATTTCATGCAATCCAGTTGATTTAATCTTGCTTTTATCAATTCCTGTAATTTCCACCGTTTTTGCTCCCTTTTGGTCTCTTTTATATCGTTTTTATCCCTACATCTTGATTAACTTTTGATTTCCTCCCTTATCTTCTTTAAACTTTTTTACAGTTTTTTAACCCTTGTTTTATATTCCATTTGATATTTGCCCCTTTTGGAACTTTTATCCCTTTTAATTTATTTTCCGTGACATCCCCTTTCTGGCTCATTTTTTTCTTTTTACTACCATTTGTATTTTTCATGCTTACCTACTGAATTAATATATATATATATATATATATATGTATATATATATATATATATATATATATATATATATATATATATATATATATATATATATATATATATATATATATATATATATATATATATATATATATATATATATATATATATATATATATATATATATATATATATATATATATATATATATATATATATATATATATATATATATATATATATATATATATATATATATACTTACTGTAATCTGATAACCGAAAGTAAATTGTACCAAATAACTTATGAATTGTATCTTAAAACGTGCCGTTTAAACATTCATTGTACCAGTGTTGGTACTAATGTAGCTCGTTTTCCATCACAGTGTGGTAGAACATTGTTTCCGTTTGATGAGCTAACCAGTGTTACCAAATTGGGAAAACCATCGACACGGCTGGCTGCTATCCCAAAAAATGTTTTAGACTGCGTGATACCAATATGTGTACCTTACATGTGTCGGGGCTTTGTAGGGTGGTGATTCAATACAGCTTAAATATTCGATGACTCTAGTGCATATATCAGGTTAAATTTAAGCGATAGCCCGGGTCATGTTGTCTTTGAGGGCACTGGTCGTTTGTGACATGGAATGGCAAAACCACACAAGAAAATGTAGAACGGCTCTTAACGCATGATCTCGATGACCTCTTAATGTTTCTTTTTGTGTCATTAAAGTACATTAACATGTAGGTCCATTCTGGAGGAACCACATCCATCCATTGTGATTCGGTCTTAATAAAATTTTGCAAAAGTACAAGGAGGGCAATATTTAAATAAATCAGAATCAGTTCAGATTTAGGCAAAGCTCCCAGACTTTTGTTCAACCGATTGTGTTTTAGTCTCACTCTCACATATTACACCCATTCATGATAAAATTCGATAAAGTTTATAACGATCGGGCCCAAACCACCTTAGATGATAGGGGACCATATCGGTTTACGTTTTGGTAATTCCCAAGTACAAAAGTCCCGCCCAATTTTATGTGCAACCTCTCTAGAACACTCATCTTAACTATAACCAACGACCAACCCTGGACAAAGTCCTCAAACAAATGGTCCGGGGCCCATAAATATAAAAGTATCATTAACCAAAGAAATTTAAGAAGGCAATTATAACATCACTTCAAATATAGAATTGTATGTTCCCAACAATAGCACGAATAAATCCTTATATTCCTAAACCCATTTTGAGAAACATTATTTTTGCTCCCCAGATCGACTTATGCTTAATTTTTATCTCTTATGCTTCTAATTGCCGGATAAAGTCACAAAATGCGAGGGTTGCTATATATATTTCTGGCCTTAACAACACTTAGTGTTGCCTGGCGCCATCTGACATTTCCATTGGAAAGTTTGACATTTTTAAGCATAAACGTACTCAGAACGTTTTGACGTACGACCATCATTTGTGTTGTTTACAGTGACTTGAAAAAATCAATTTGGCAAAAAAATGGAATTAACTCGTGAACATTTTCGTGCGATCATTTTTCACAACTTTCGACGTAGAGTATCACGACAAAAGTGTATCGTCGATGAACTTAAATCTTTGGATGGCGATGAAGCACCATCCTAAAGCACTGTGAAAAACTGGTAAAATGAATTCAATCGTGGCCGACGCTTGCTCAAAGACGAAGGTCGTCCAAAAACGGCCGTTGTGCCAGAGAACATTGATGCATTAATGAAAGATCGTCATGTGACATACCGTGAGATAGAGGCATCCTTGGGCATTTCTTCCACCAGCATACATTCAATATTGCATGAACACCTGGCTGTAAAAAAGGTTTGTTCCCGTTGGATCCCGCACAATTTGACAATCGCTCAAAAAAAAGGCTCGTGTCGATTGGTGCAAATAAATTTGAAAAAATACGATCGCGGTGCTTCTAAAGACGTTTATAAGGTCGTCACAGGTGACGAATCGTGGATCTATACGTATGAGCCCGCAACTAAACAGCAATCGACCGTGTGGGTCTTCGAAGACGAGCCAAATCCAACGAAAGTTGTTCGTGGAAGAAGCACTTCGAAGCAAATTGTCGCCAGTTTCTTCGGTAAAACTGGTCATGTGGCGACTGTTCCGCTTGAGCAACGTAGGACGGCCAATTCTGAGTGGTACAGCACAATTTGGTTGCCTGAAGTCTTCGGAGAAATTCGAATAACGAACAAGAGAAGATGAATCATTGTACACTTTGACAATGCGAGCTTTCACACATTGGCTCAAACCAGCGCCTTTTTGACCGGCCAAAACGTCGAATTGATGGGTCATCCGCCGTACAGCCCTGACTTGGCACCCAATATTTTTTTTTATTCCCGCACATTAAGAAAAAAGTGCGTGGTCAACGATTTTCGTCGCCAGAAGATGCTGATGAAGCGTTCAAAAACCATGTTTTGGAGGTGTCTCAATCGGAGTGGAAAAAGTGCTTCCACAATTGGTTTGAGCGCATGCAAAAGTGTATAAATCATGCTTAAGAATACCTTGAAAAACAATAAAACCATTTTTGATGATAAATTTTCGCATTTTCACTATTAGGCCAGAAATATATATAGCAGCCCTAGTATTCTGCAAATTGGCCCATATAATTTGGTAAGAATTATTTGACCAATTTTTCCAGGGCCTAGGTAGAATAATTGTTTTATGGAGTGTACAAATCTTACATTGATAAAAGGTTTTGTTTTAAAACTTTACGAGTATTATTTGATAATGTGACATTTATTTGCCAGTATGCCCCGATCTCCAATTTTTCAGAGTTACATCAATTAAGACACACAAATTTGAAAAACTTGTCTCTAATTTGACATATGTCGTCATACCTTTTACTAGCGAAATTAGGCATACATATTTAACAATACTCACTGAATTTATTCACAGAGGGGAATCAACAGCACGGCAAACATTACTCGTACGTACAGGTGCTTTTGGTTTTGGTAATGGCAACACTGCTTGTAGGTGCAGTTTATTTATATATTAATTGATTGCCGGCTCTCTCGCTCTCTTTGTGTTATCAGTTTTGTGACGACAGTCTTGCCGCCATTTAGCTGCACCGATATGGGTTGTCATTAGAAATGTCAATCGGGACTTACTTTTAGATTTCCCGGGATTTTTTATTTTAAAAACTGAGGTTTTTTCCTTTTTTTTTTTAAAGATTTTCTAAATTTTAGGATTATTTCTCTTGTTTCACATATACTTATAAGTAAGAATACTTATATTTATTCTTTATCAAGGGAAACATTTTACTGTCCGCAGTTACGTAGAAAAAGTCAACAAATAATAGTGCAATCATTAATTTTTATGTTAACATAAGAAAAAAATTACTTCATTAAAGGTGGACCGTTAAAAAATTTAAAAAAGTACTGATAATTTTTTTCAAATTTCTGGTGTTATTGGAAAGGTTGAACTTTGTATAAGTAACTTAATAATGGATCACTTTAAAATTATGGGAGTGCTCGACAGACCGGTCACTGGATTAAGTGTATGTCATTGGTTTACTTCGAGAAATTTAAAGCATTAAAGTTTATTAATATAGTCTTGAACATATATTATTTTCAATATATGCATCTGAAGAAAGCGTCATTCTCAATTAACGCTTTTGGGTATAATTTTAAAGATTAACTGTATGCTGCGTGTAAGTGATTACCTTTATCTTCTTTAAAAATAAATTTATTTTTCTTTCAATATTAGATTTTATATCAATTACAATGTTTACCGACTTCGTAGACCTCTTACACTTTTCTTTAACGTCGTTTATTTATTTAACATTGTAAAAGGTTTTAGTTCTTCCGAATCAACAACTGAGCTTCCATCATCGTTCTTTCGGATAAAGAATAGAACGTTTCTTGATTTTATTTTTTTTTTACAAAATTAGTACCTTTTATTCAAAGCAACTATTTACTCGTACCAAGAAGTAGAACCATAAAGAAGAAAATATTACATTTACATGAAATTATAATTTTTTTGGTAGAGTCTAGTACTTCGGGATTAATCCGCTGGACACAAACAAAATTTTGCACTTTTATTAACGACTGACATAGCTATTGAAATGTTGCTATCCAATCTTTGTTATTAAGGCTTAACCTAAAATTCTACTTATTTATATTAATTTATAACATTAAAAATTTTGGGACTTTCAGGGGTTTATTAGTAAAAATCCAAATTTTAAAATCCAAATTTTTAAATCCCGGGATTTCAGGATTTCCCAAACGGCATCCCTGATTTTAATAGATTTACTTCGCACCATTGGATTTCCCAAGTTTTTGTGGAATTTTTGATATTTCAGGCATCCAGTACCAAATAGCGAATAAAATGCTGATAACACTGTGCATTAATTGCGATATTGTTTAACCGACAAGCCGGTGGTTTGAACTGAACAAATTGGCCAATGCAAACTTTTGCGATTTTATGACAAAACACAAGGATATGTTTACTTTTAAGGCTGTGCAATTTTTTGGTTTATACGATTTTAAAGAGTTATAATTTAAATGCAAATTTAAATTCAATGCAAATGTTGGCAAAATTCCTACACTACCGAAATTTTCTTTGGAATGTGTGCTTTATTTATAAACGGAAATATATTAATATACAAGAAAAGCAATACTAATGACAAATTGTTTGCATATGTGACGAACAAAGTAGAAAGGGACTTAAGGGTAAAACCAGTTTTGTTCAGGAGAGCCATTTTAAAGATTTAAATACGTGTATCTTTGGTGTACCATCACTTTCATAAAACGCGCATATCTCTGGGAGGGAACACTTTTGGGGCATGGGATCCGTCTCATTCGATGCTCAGATGTTGTCCACATCACTAGCATAACGAGCTTTTTATTTAGCCTAGAAATACATATGTAGAGCATAAGATTTTTCGGTGATCCCTTTATGAATGGCAGGTCAATTCCTATACGTACATCGTATTTTTAATTGTTAGTCTAAAAAATATTTCTTTAATCACTGTGGGTAAATCCGGAGAATTGAGACTGCACATGTGTGCAACAGTGATGAAAAGAACTTTTTTCTTGGGGTGTTTTTTTTTTTTTTTAAATCCTCGTTAAATCGGTCCAATAAGTTGGCAATATTCGCCGCTTATAGTTTTCCCTCTTGGATGTAATCGATGTGGTTTATCCTGCGTGCATCCCAAAAAAGTATTGCCATCACCTTATTGGCCGAAAAGTCACCTTGGCTTTCTTCGGAACCGGTTCACCCGGTGAAACCCATTGTTTAGACTGCTGCTTGGTCTCCGGAGTCCCGGATCCATGTTTCATCCACAGTTACAAAATGCCGCAAAAACTCATTCGATTTGGAGTTAAACAACTCCAAACTATCCTTTGATGTTGTCAAAAGAATGCGTTTATGGTCAATTGAGAGTAAACGCGGCAGACATCCTGCAGATAGCTTTGTGAAACCCTACTGATCATGTAAACTCGAAGCCACACTGCCATATGAAATACGCATGGCATCAACAATCTTACGCACTTTTACTCTTTGGTCGTGGATTTTTTCGACATTTTCGTGTGTATTGACCTTAATTGGTCGTCCTGAACATTCAGCGTCACATTTACTTGTTCGACCACAACGAAAGTGGGTAAACCACTTTTTTAACCTTTATAATCGGTGGTGCGGAGTCCCCAAAGTATTTATCAAGCTTTTCTTGTTTTGATTGACGGGTTTTTTCCGCAAAAATTAATGCTTAATGAGCACTCGAAATTCATCTTTTTCCATTTTTACAAAATCCAAGAGGTTGTATTTTTTGAACAGCTGTTAAACACAAACTAAATTACTGAACTCTCTCAAAATTTGAAAGTAATCTGTTAACAGATGGTACTTGATAGGAGCAGAGTTGCATTTCATATAACTACGACGGGAAGTTGGAAAAGTCACGGAATTATTGATAGGCCCTCGTATGTATGTAGCATTAATGAAAAGTAAGCAAAGGCACAACGACATGAATAATTTCTAAATTAATATTTATTGAAAACAATTATTGTAAAGTCATATGAGTTTTTTGTGTAATGGGGCATGCGTTTCGTGCATACGCAACTCTTCGCCTCCTTGACATTATTAGTATTTCATCATCATACGTTTTACGCAACTGACATGTATTGAGGGTAGTCAGCTTGTCTAGTGCTTGTATCTTATTGATCTGCCTTGCATCAGTGCAACTTGCAATAACCGTTTCAAAAACTTGTGACCAAGTTTTATTCGGCTGATTCGACTTACATAAACCCTGACCCTTAAGGGGCTTGGCTAGATTATATATTTTCTTTCGGCTAGTTAATCTAACATGTATCCATAATCACTTAGGGTCGTTTTTGTGGGAGTTACTAAAACGGGGCGTGGCAACCATGTTTGTACTATTCGTATACAAAGGTGTAATAAACATATTGCAGATTACTAGCGAAATTCATGCATGCACGCCCGGATAGTGCAGTTTGTGTAGAAGGTACAAGAAGGGGCGTAGTTATGAATCCAATTTCTCGTCAGTTGTACTTTGAAATTATATAATTATGTTTAGCTCGTTTATTTTATTTCGGTCTGTTGCTTTTACACAATGAACTGGGATTAACCGGCTAAAGACCTCTTGCTTCTATATTTAAATAGAAGACAAGTTTTTAACAAAATGGGAAAGTGACATTGATTTTCGTGGCTGCACGCTACTTTTATCATGATTACGGGTCCGTGACAACCCTCTTCAGAAAGCCTTGCTGCAATTGTGGAAAGTAAAACTGAACTCTATAAGGCCAGACTCTCCCCAAACGAATGAGAACTACTGTTTTAAACCTTACTTTTCAAGTTTTGTTCACACAATTGACAATTGTATTTTCGTGGGCAATTGTGTGAAGAAAACTTGAAAAGTAAGGTAAATAAGTATTTAAATATAGAAGCAAGAGGTCTTTAGCCGGTTAATCCCTGTTATATAATTATTATAACTACTATTTTTCAGCATACTTCTATGAACAGTATTAAAAATATTATGCGAGTACCAAAAATGGGCGAAATGGTGCATTTAATGGAAAGCACCAGAATGGAGCGTGTCTACTACTCTTTTCATACGAGAGTATATGTTATGATAATATTTCGAAATTTATAATTTAAGCGAATTCCATGCATTAGGTGATGCGTTCTGTTGGTTCTTATATGACCTGAACAGTGTTATTTCTGAAGATCGTGGCCAAAAATCAATTTGTTCTCACCAAGTGTACCTTATAGCGGAGTTTTTAACAGAAGGACATTAAAGATAATGAATATTGTTGTTTTATTTGATTTTGTAAGAAAAAGTGTAATGTCCGCAACAGATGAATTTTAAATTTTTGAACCTCACTAAAGCTATTTTGATATTCTTAAAAATTGCTCTTTCTCTTATGTACGTATTTCGATTTTTTTGGTTACTATTCAAAATTTGCTTAAATGGATTTAAATACAGGTTGACGTCCAAGACTACTTTCGTTTTTTTTAATGTCCTCAACGGCACTTTCGGCACGAATATTGTTTTCTTCAAAAATAGTTAAGTACAAAAATAAATGCCATTTTAAAGCGGTCACAACAGGATTGATATTTGGAAAACACACAATCGGTTGAATGTAACGTCCCCAACACCGGACTTCCATGACAAACTGGGCAAAAAAATGTCACGTCAGTTTTCTGAATTTTTTTAACGTGTTTTCTTTGACTGGATGAATACTCTACTGCCGGCACTTTCTCATTCAATTGAAATCTGCCTGTACTTAAGTGTATTGTTAAAACTTATTCTTTGCTTAGGGTCTGAGGATGCTGTTGTAGCCTTCACCGAAACTGTAGTCACTCCTATGATTTTAAAATGAGCTCATAAAAACCATTTCTAAACTCGAACCAAATTGAATCGAACCAACATGAATTTTAATATGGTTTGCATCCATGCCTAACATACAAACGTGTGGGATACTTTTTTACTCTGTACTTGGATTTGTAGCAAAATTAGCTTTGTCCAAATTGACTATCAATCGCTCGTTTTGACAATGCGGCAAAAAAGTCTAGCAAATATGTCCTTTTTTAATGAATTTAGTGCGTCCCAACTAAAAGTACACATTTCGACCTTTGTCTGTCCACAAAAAGTTATAATTTGTTAAGCAAAATACTCAAAATGAGTACTTTTTACCGAGGTACATTTAGTCCCTTAAAGGTAAACATTTACAGTTACAAATAGCTAAGCCATCATCATTCAAAGTTTCAAGATCCTAGATTGAGTGTAGTTCTATCAGTTCTTGTACGTGCGACTCGAGCGGACGACGAAACGGTTCCTATGGTCTTAACAGATGTATGGTAATTCAAGTAAATATGGGCATATGTTGACTTAAAGTTAGCCAAATTTTATTATAATTCGAAATATGTACATGCAAATGTTTTTCTCCTTAAATTTCGGACTCGGACGAAAAAAACGGCCGTTTAAGTTAAAACAATTAAAAAGATAGCATTCGGGAACTCAAATTAAGGACCATTTTAAGTACAAATTTAAAGATGGACTTATTTGTAAGATAAAACTGAGACTAGGGACGGTATCGTGGATGCTTAGAGCCAAGACAACGGCGCCTATAGTCCAAATAACAGGTAGGTAAGATTACTCAAACTAAAGCAAATTTTAATATAAATCCAAAAAAGGATTTTAAAAGCTTAAACAATACATATAAAAGGAAATAAAGCAAACTTCTTAAGTCAAAGCTGGCCAATTATTTTTCAAGTCAATGCTGTGAGTTTATTTAAAATAGGTTGTTTGCCGAAACAAGGCTCCCATCGCACCTGTTGTATCCAAATTTGGGCATAATATTCGTGGGCTTGACATGCTTACGGTCCCCATCTGACAAGATTGACGGCACTGACAAGATTGTGTCAACCGTAAACAAAAGTGAGCGATTCAGTGCTGGAACATCGACGCACCATCGCTCAACGTTTCTCGCATCAGCCTGATGGAAATTTTTAGATAGATCTTGAATTTCTCGACTCCAATTGACTCAACAATTGCAGACGCTTCGTTATCGCTTCTCAGGTTTGGCATTAGTAAATCATCTGTTTTACTAAGTAACCTTTTTATATGCTTCAAACTTAATGTCGTTTTACTTTGTTTTTGATATTTTGGTGCCTTTCCAAAAAACTATTGGCAGAAATTAAAATTTTCCTATTTATAGGGCCACTAGGGTCTACGGATATCAGTCAAATTTCTAAAAAACTTTCAGAATTATTCCATATTTGGCTTCGATACGAAATTTACTCACATTAATTAGTGGTTAGAGGTTGCTTCTTTTGATCAGCATGGCACGAACATTCAGCATGGCACGAACGAATGGGTCCACCCTTTATACCTGAATATATCGCCTATCTCTTTAAAATCAATTCATATTTGGATCAGACGTGGATCTTGTTCTAACTTGAGTGTACATATTTTATTTTGATCGCACGTTTTGGGCCCTTACGATTTACACGTACGAACAATATATTAAATAAATTATAATTTAATGAACTATGAACCACCACACACACACCCAAGTTTATTTTCAAACGTTTCTTCCTTTAATATGAACAGTATTTTGGGCCATAAGAGCTTAAAGAGCCAACAACCATGACCTCACAAGGTGTACTTTTTCCTAGGTAAAAATTCCCTTAAAGGGAAACTTTGAAACTTACTCTTTGCCGATTTTGCCTAACATAAAAAAACATTCATCTCTTGCAATCTATATTTTTGGTAAATACTGACCTTGCTTTCTTGAGTCCTACTTTATGCTGAGGTTTTGAAACCTTTGTTTTAACAGTTTAACCTGCATTTTAAATTTGATTTCCTAGTCTGATTTAATTTGCTTACAGCTGGAGTTTTTTGTTACTGCAAAGAGTTGTATGGAACTGAACTCTTAACATACAACTTGGGATTTTTAGCTCTATGTCAATTTATCCTAATGAAATGAAATGAAATTATTTTTACACGGCCTTCAAGTGATATTTGAGTTCTACGAGGAATTTTGTTCTGAACGATTTTATATACAGCTAAAAACATGTGTATTTAAATATATTTACGAGGGTTACTATTTATATTTCAGGTCCTAACAATATTAGTGTTCCCAGATACACACTGGAACTTCCATTGAAAAAGGTTGATATTTTTTAGCATAACTTCACTCAGAACGTTTTGTCATTTGAGGGCGAATTGTTTTGTTCGTGTGGAAAAATTCATCTCAATGAAATTATCCCATGAACATTTTCGTGCGATGATTTTTTACGATTTTTGGCGTGGGTTTGTCTGTTTCGACTTTTGGCGAAGAAGCACCATCAAAAACCACTGTTAATTGCTGGTACCAAGAGTTTATTTTCAGACGCCGTTTGCTCCAGGATGTATTTCGTGAGGGACTACCAACTTTGGTCACTTTGTCAGAAACCGTCGATGTTATGCGTGAAATGATTAAGCAAGACCGACATGTGGCATACCGTGTGATTGAGACAACTTTGGGCATAAGTATGACAAGCATCAATGAGATTGCGTGTTTATTTGGCCGTGAAAAGATTTGTTGTCGTTGGATCCCACATAATTTAACGAATGCTTCAAAAATAGCTCGTATGGATTGGTACAAAGAGATGTTGAAAACGTATAACTGCGGTAGCTCAATAGCAGTGTATAACATTGTCACAGGTGACGAATCATGGATCTATGCATATGAACCCGAACAAAACAGCAATCGATCGTATGGGCCCTTCAAGACGAGCCAAATCCAACGAAAGTTGTTCGTGGAAGAAGTACATCGAAGCAAATGATCGCGTTTTTTTTCGGTATAACCGACCATGGTGCCACAGTGCCTTTAGTGGAAGGTAGAACGGTCAATTCGTAGTGGAATACAACCATCTGTTTGCCAATAGTGTTCGAAGAAATAAGAGAAGACGGATCATTTTGCATCACGACAATGCGAGCTCTCACACATCAGCTGAAACGGTGAGCTATTTGACCACTCAAGATGTCGAATTGAGGGGCCATCCACCGTACAGCCCTTATTTGACACCCAATGACTTCTTCTTATTCCCTAGCATTAGAAACAAATGCGTGGCCAACGTTTCTCATCGCCCGAAGCAGCTGTTGAAGCGTTCAAAAATCATGTTTTGAAGGTGTCTCAATCGGAGTGGAAAAAGTGCTTCGAAAATTGGAGTATGCAGACTAAAACTATAAAGGGACTTATAATAGAAAACTTGCGATTTAATATAAAATCGATGCATGCTTTGTAAAAAAAACTTGTACTGATCCCATTTTTGGGATATTGCTTGATAGTACTCTATACCATATACTGAAGCTTCAATAATACAGGGCTTTCCATAATTTTATATATTAATAAAATACAAGATATAGAGCTCAAATTTATTTCAGGTGTAGTGTGAATGTTACATTTTAAGAATGAAATTCAATTTCGGTCATATGACCACCACCTGCCCGTGTACAGCGATCTTTCTTTGAACCCAATTTTTCACCACTCTTGCACGCATTTCGAAAGGAGCATTGGCAATTTTGCGTTGGATGTTGTCTCTGAGCTCGTCTAAAGTTGTTGGCATAGACCAATGACTTGAAAAAAATCCAATGGCGTTAAATCGCATGAACGAGGTGACCATTCGACCTGACCATTTCTCGAGATAACACGTTCACCGATTTTGCCTTTTTGTAAATCTATTGTAACGCATTCTGTGTGTCTAGTGGCAGCATCTTGTTAATCAACCAAATATCGGCGATGTCAAGCTCATCTACTTCTGGTCAAAAATACTTTTCTAACATGGCACGATAGCACTCTACGTTGACGGTAACATGACGATTGTTTTCATCAACGAAAATTACGGCTCAATCACACCGCCGACCTGAAAAGCACACCACACAAATTGCGAATGCAATTGTGTCTCTTGAACATGTGAGTTTGTTGCTGCCCAATACCGCATATTTTGTTTATTAACAAAACCCCTCAGCCAGAAAAGACTTAAGATGATTTTTAAATGAAATTTTGAATTTTGATTTTTAGATGTAGATTAAAATTTGGACACTTTGCCAGAGCCACCGACTCAGAATTTCGGTAGTAATTTTTAAAGATTTCCAAACGTTGCTCTTAAATAAACTTTACCATAGTGAACATTTTGACTTCGACTAACGTTTGACCATTAAAAATGTTATAGCGTGCGTTGACATAAAGATACGAAATTGTTATGTCCCTATTGGAAAACCCTTTATAATTATTCAGACAACTAACTATTCGGCCATTCTAATAGATGGCGTTCAAGTAATTGATTATTAGCACGGCTTTTTGTGACAAGAAAATATTCCGAAACGTTTGTTCGTTGGTACCAACAGACTTTATATGACTTCTCTTAATTGAAGCCTTAAACAAATACAAGGCATATTTGTTTAATAATTAAGGTTATGCGTACAGTATACTAACAAGCTGTCGGGTTTGCGGGTGGATTACTTGGGGTGAACGCAACTATAATTATTAGTTGTGACAACGAATCTTTACTATGTCTATAACACATCTCGCGTCCCTCTGTAGATCAGAATGTATTAGTCCTATGTTTGTTAACATCGCTTATTCTCTTATTTCTTGTCCTTTCATCTTTTCAGGTATATTGTTTATGCAAATTTTCACCTCATCCGCCATACCATGTGACTCGTGCGGCAATGAGTGTGCCAGTGCCTGTGGCACAAAACATTTCAGGTAAGGAGACGATCATGTCATTGTCTAGGGTTCATTGAATCATCTGCTCCACCTTGTCTGTATTTTGCATTATTGCAGAACCTGTTGCTTTAATTATCTGCGCAAGCGCACCGATCCGAATGCCATGAAGATGATCACAAATAAACGTCTCATCGATTTCATTATGCTGCAGGGACGTGCCATGTTTACCCAAAATGAGCTAAGCCAGGAGAGGAAACAACAGCGGCAACAGCAAAAGCTCTTATCCCGATCTATGCCATTTAATGAGGATCGTCGCAATGGTACCATTATTTTCGAGGATTTGCAAGCCTACTATGACTAAACAGAAATCACAGCCGCCCATTTGAGAGATGCTAAAGATGATTAACGAACTTGAGAACCCGCTTTTGCTAATGGCCATGGCCATGACCGTGACGATGTTGATGATGAAGCCAATTATGATGACTACTTAAACGATGATGATCTTCGATTGCACTTTGAATTCAATGAATATTAATTTTGTACAAATATTTTTTAGTGCGACACACACAGGCTAGCACAAAATATATGTTTGAAATGTTAATTTCTTTTTTTTTTAAATATTTCATTCTTTTTTATTTGGGGAGGTGGAGAAAGTTACAGTTTGATTGCTTTATGTGTTTTTTAAAAGTTTTAATTTTGAGATCAGATTACACGTCACGTAAAAATAGTATTATTTGTACGAAAAATGACTTAAGGGCTCAAAAGATTCGAGTACTTTTATTTATTAAAGATATGGGTTATTTAAGTTGTTGTTCCGTTTGCAACGTCTCGAGATATTGTCGGTTCGCCCACGGGCAGCCACCTCAACAATATGTGTTAATATAGATCGTTAAATGAGTAGAGACCACATAATGGTATTGGAAGCCGTCGGCACCAACGGCGAATCGTGCATCTATCAGACGATGATGTGTTTGCTTTAACTTCGCTGACTTACTTTTCCTTCTCCCTATGGCACGCAACAACAAACCGAATCTTATTAGCTTGTGGAGTAATTCACTCTTTCAAAAATAATAACAACAAATGATCATAACAAACCACAGAACTCACAAAACATAAAATAAATTAGTTTTATTTAATTCCTGAGGGAAGACTGACCAATCAGCCCAGTCAAAAACGACATAAACAAATAAAAGAAATACCCATTTGCTCAAAGAAGAAGAATGTGTGTTTTTGTTTGTCAATTTTTCGTAGTGGGAGCAGCACTACCCGGAATGCCTGCTTCGGATGCCTCCGCAAGGCAGATCAGGTACGATCTTCATGATCTAGAGAGAGATAGAGGTCCAGCGAAACCAAATAGAACCATTAGAACATCGAAACTATCAGGAAGGTTTGAACAACATCCACGCTGATGAAGTCGCAGTAGCCAGCTACAGCGTGAATGTAGTGCTAGGGGACATCCCCCGGAGATTTCACCTGAGGAGAAGGTACTACCTTGGCAAACGCGCGTGGTTCTACCTTAGCTGAGATATGGATGTTGCAGCCGCCTCAATTCTTATTGGGCACGAATTTAAGATAACGTTTCGGACATCTGCCCCGCCTGTCATCAGGGACCAGATGATTGTTCGGCCTAGCTCACTCAGCTGACCCTTAGGTCTCTGTGGACGCATCCAGTTCACATGGCATGTTTTCTTTAGCTGAATGTCGAAGCAGATCACCCATAGACGAACAGGACTTACATTACTTAATATATTGTTGCTTAAGCAACAAGATAGGATTCTAAAATTTAGTCCGATAATGGCTTTTAACTAGTAAATCGGCCCTTGGGAAAAACTTACCCTTCGAGGGATTTAAGTTACCTTAGTAAAAATTACACTTTTTGAGTATTTGATAAACATATAATTTCTTTGTGGCCGAACTATGGCTTAAATGTAACAACCTACTATAGGATTTAACATATGAAAGGCATCTGACGCATTGAAACTTTCGGCCAACTTGACTAAGCCAAGGGATTTAAACGTAAAATCAGGGAAAACTAAAATTTGCCTCTGCACGAGGAAGAAGAAGATTTCAACCTTTGAAGAAATTTGCTTCCAGGAAATAGTTATCAAGCTGACCGATAAAGATACCTTGATGCAATTCTTAATCAGAAACTATTATGGATATACAACTTAGATAACAGAGCAGAAAAAGCTTGTAGATGCGGGTCAATGTGTAGGAGATTAATCAGATCTAAATTGGGGCCTTAGAACTAAACTGATACACTGGTTTTATACAAGCTTAGTAAGGCCTTACTGCAATCTGCGCACCTTGTACTAGGACAATGGAAGTAAAACTAAATATAAGACCGAATAATATTTATATCAAACACATAGCGGCCAGCACAGCAAAATGATTTATGGCAGTAGGCGAATGGATCACGGGAAATCGGAAACATTAACGGAGGTCAAAGCACTAGAGCGAGTTACATACCGATATAAGCTAGTCCCCAACGCCAAACAGAGGTGCCATGTAGAGAGTCCTAGGCAGATGGGTCACTTGTATTAAATAAAACAGTCATTTCCTGCTACATCGACTGCTCGAAATTGGAGAGCAAATATGGAGCTTGGTTTTATATAGAGCACTTTTGTATCGAAAAATATTTCCGACTTTCGAATTAAAATACGGTATTACAACAAATGATTATTGTTATCATGGAATATGTACGATGACTTAGCTCAAATAACAAATACAACATAGTAAATTTGAGAATGCTTCTGGAGTGTAAAGAAGAAAAAGCCAAGTGACACCCTAGAAATCATTTCGCATAGTCGCTGGATATTTTAACATCGACAGCAACGAAATAGCTGACTAACTTGTTCGAAAATAGTCAGCTAGGCAGACAGTTGACATGGACAACGCAGTTCGAAAATTACATCTTAGGCCCTGGTCACCGCCAATACTATTTAGGGACCCTCATAAAAGAAGAAAGAAAACTAAAGGAATGTAAAACAATACTCGTAATACAAGTTCTTACTAGACACTTCGCCTTTAAGGCACAGCTCTTCCGCATTGGAAGAGTGACATCAAACATGTGCAAGACATGCGAGGAGGATATCGAAACGCTTAAGCACTACTCGTAACTGTACCCATGTCCAGCTTTCGCGAGATCGAGACTACAACATCGCTCAGTGTCGTGATTTCATATAACAAGCGGCTAACATAAATAATCGTAATAAACTAAAATTTGGCATACGACTTTTTATCCTATATAATTATAGGCTTTTATCCTCATTATCACAAATGAGTTTTCGGCAAAATTGACTAAAAATTAAACACCA
Organism: Hydrotaea diabolus; assembly: GCA_963513945.1. Taxonomy (NCBI): domain Eukaryota; kingdom Metazoa; phylum Arthropoda; class Insecta; order Diptera; family Muscidae; genus Hydrotaea; species Hydrotaea diabolus. Next base: position 83,402,752 of record OY740716.1, on the reverse strand, counting down.
ATTCATTGTTTTGCTCTTACTGGTATTCTTGTAGTATCTTAAATACTGTCCGTACAATTGCTTAAATCATTACCTAAAAAAGTAATTATTTTTAAAAAAGGAGACAGAAAGTTAGATTCCTAGCCAGGACCCTCTGGTACCATCTACACAAATGATCTCGCCCCAGTACAGATTCGAACCCAAATAACTTGCCACCAAAACATGCAAATCGTTAACTTGTTTCCACTCTTCCAAATTTTCTTTACGTCTTTGTACGCGGGTACGAAAATAGTGATTGACACATACCATTCGGGTATCTCGCATGCAAATGAAATATTCTGTCGTCCACTTATGGTACTATTGATTTCTAATTTATATATACTGATAATTTAATATCTAATACTTATAATTTAATATTTCATATTTAAATTTCGATGTGTACAAAGCTGATAGAAAGGTCCCTGTCGAAATTTTCCGGAATACTCCGAAAATCATGCTTTAAATACTCTTATCTATAAGTAGTTTGAAGTAAATTGTACAAATATGGAAACGAAGATAACTTTCCTTTCAATATGTGACAGCGCATAGAGAAAGGGACCTAAGGATAAAAACAAATCAATTTTCATTTTTTTTTTCTTTTTTTGATGATGAGCATCGAATGAGACCGATCCCATGCCCCAAAAGTGTTCCCTCCCAGAGATATGCGCGTTTTATGAAAGTGAAGTCGACGATTCTAAGCGCAAATAGAAAGGGACCTAATCTTTAAAATGACTCTCCTGAACAAAATTTTCATCAACTTTTCACTTTTTTATACCCTCCACCATGCAATGGAGGGTATAATAGTTTTGTCCTTCTGTCTGTAACACCTTGAAATAATCATCGGAGACCCAACAAAGTATATATGTATATTCTTGATCCTCGTAAAATTCTAAGACGATGTTGTCCGGCTGTCCGTCTGTTGAAAACAAGATAGAGCCTGCATGAAAACAGTTAGGGAGCTGAAATTTTGCACAAACATGTGTAGTTAACCTAGCACGGTTGGCATTGAAAATGGGCTATATAGCTCTACGGAAAGTTGGTGTTGGAGACCCTCAACCGACACTACCTAATAAAAATTAGTTTTTTATTTGGAAATATCCGTCCAGTTTCTTGAGTAAAATCACTGAAATTTTGCAAATAATAATCTCTACATAGGCGAAATCATCTATGTAAAAATGGATTGGGCCACCATTTCTTGTACCTCCCATACAAACGGCCTTATGGGGCTTGAGAAATAATATGACTATAACTCACCACAAACTTGACCTATCGAAATGAAATTTTACACATCAAGATTTCTATATACACTTCTACGCTGAATTCGGTTGATATAGGAAAAGTCATACTGGTACCTCCCACACTAACGGTCTCATGGGCATTGAAAAATAATATGACAATAACTCACCACACACTTGACCTATCGAGACGAAATTTTCGGCATAAAGATTAATATATAGAACAGACTTTTGCGCTTAACTTGGCTAAGATCGGAAAGGCCCTACTGGCACCTCCCACACAAACGGTCTCATGGACCTTGAAACATAATATGACAATAACTCACTACAAACTTGACCTATCGAGATGAAATTTTCTACATAAAGATTTTTATATAGAACACACCTCTGTTGAGAATTCACACCAAATTCTGTTGAGATCGGAAAAGTCTTATGGGCTTTGAGAAATAATATGACGATAACTCACAACAAGCTTGACCTATCGAAATGAAATTTTGCACATAAAGATTTCTATACACTTCCGCTACAAATTTGGTTTTATTTAGGAATCTGGTGGAGGGTATCCAAAGTTCGGCATAGCCAAACTTAACATTTTTTACTTGATTTTTTTTTTGATGTGGACAACATCTGAGTATCGAATGAGACCCCATGCCCCAAAAGTGTTCCCTCACAGAGATATGCGCGTTTTATGAAAGTGAAGTGGACGATTCTAAGCGCAAATAGAAAGGGACCTAAACTTCAAAATGGCTCTCCTGAACAAAACTGGTTTTTAACCTTAGGTCCCTTTCTATTTTGCGCATCACATATTATTTCTGCTAACAAGCTGACTTACACAACAATTGAGAATACGATATAAGAACTCTATAAATATAAATTACTTCCTAGTTACATTTTACGTTTAAAACTCATGCGTTGTTTTGATAAAAAATTTTTTTTTTTTAGTTTTAACTTTAAAGTAGAATATTGAACGATGTAGTTAGTTAATTGCAAGTTCGTATACTCGTATATAATTTAGTGAAAATATCCATTACTTCGTGAGCGAAAAAGAATTATATCAAAGCATATTCTACTTACCCAAAGATGACTTTCTAGATTTATAGTGTTCTATTTAGTGGTCATTAATGTAGTTACACGAAGAAAAAAAGTATTTTTGGGACAACAATATACGAAGAGCATCACACTGCTGTTGGGGGTATGGTTGTAGCACAACAATAGTTTGGTTCACATACAACCATACTATGATCCGCGCAACCATATTATATCATCAACTACAGTATGATTCCCACACAACCCCTCAACCATAGTATGATTCACACTCAACCATACTATGATCCCCACAACGCTAATATGATCCTAACAACCATATTATGTTTCACATACAAACATAGTATGGTCCTTAACAACAAATTAACAACAAAACGGTCACATACTTATATAACAATATTTGTGTTTACATTAGAATTTTTAATTGTGAGTTCCGTCTTCTTTTACAAGCTTTTGCCAACTAACGTTTACATTGTCGTCCGTGTCGTTTTATTGTGTTGTCTGTGTCTGTTTTGTAATTTAGTCTCTTCTCTGGTGGACCATCGTTGATATGTAGCATTTCTAACCTATATCTTCTCGAATAGTTTCTCTCCTTTTTAATACATTGACGTCGTCGAAGTTTGGTTTATGTCCAGACAATGTACTACAGTAAGCTGCTAATGCCGTTGTTTGTTCGATTGGTTTGTATACCTCTTCTATGTCCTATTTTTGAAATAAGCTTTTTGTCTTTAATTTGTTTTTTTTTAGTGCCAACATATATCTTCTGGCATATGTTGGACTTGTCACCATTGCACTTTATTTCGTAGACGACGTTGTGCTTGTCTTTTTAATTATTTTAGTTTTTGTTTTACTATTATTGAATAAGATTCGTAACAACAACATTAAAATTAAGAAAAATTACAATCATACAGTATGATTGCCGTTATCATATAATTGTAAACAAACCAAACCTTCCTTCCTTTTTCTCACCAACCATATTTATATTGTTGCTACAACCATATTTTCATTTTTAAATTTGGCAAATACTATTGTTACATTTAAACAATATTATGTAACAATACTATTGTCACTATGAAATTCAAAAAAAAAAACATTACTATGGTTAGGATGAACATACTTTAATTGCAGAGAACATATTTTTATTACTGTGAACTATATTAACCATATTTTTTTTCTGCGTGTAGTTTTTATTTGATTTTGCGCACTTTAATCTCTTATCAAGGTATAAATTAAGGTTTTTGTCCCATTTACCTAATATCTATTTCCTCACTGCATAATTTTGAACTGCCTCACCGAAGTTTTTCTTATTTAGTCATTTCGGATCCCGCTTCTTTTTAGTTCCGACTAATGTTATTTTATATTTCTTTTATATAGGGTGATCCAACTAGAGGTATTTGTTTCAAAATAAAAAAATTCTAAAACTCAAATCAAATGTGGAATCTTATTGTTCATACGAAGGGACATTTTATGCCATTTATTTTGTGAATGTAACTTTCTTCAAATGTTGCCAACTGTAATATTCGGCGAAAAACAAGAAGATCCGCTGTTTTCGACTAAAATTGTGTTCAGTGATGAGGCCCATTTCTGGCGCAACGGCAACGTCAATAAACAAAACTGCCGCATTTGGGCTGAAGAGGTTCAAGAGGTGCCATTATATCCAGAGAAAACCACGGTTTGATGCGGTTTATGGGCTGGTGGAATTATCGGTCCATATTTTTTCAAAAATGATGATGGTCGAAACGTAACTTTCAATGGTGATCGCTATTGCTCTATCACATCGGACTTTTTACTACCTGGAATTGAAGCCCGTATTCTTGACGACATTTTGTTTCAACAGAACGGTGCCACTTGCCATGCAGCTGGTCAAACAATGGTTCTAGTGAGAGGTACTTTCGAAGAGCAGTTAATTTTACATTTACGACCGGTGAATTAGCCGCCTAGATCGTGTGATATCACATCTTTAGACTTTTTTCTTTGGAGCTACGGAAAGTCCAAAATCTATGCTGACAAACCAGCTATGATTCAGGTCATGAAAGTCAACATTACGCGTGTCATTCACGCCATACCGGTCCTAATGCTCGAATGCACCCTCAGAATGGACAGCCATTTGAAGGAAATTATACTTATATTCAAAAAATAAATGCCATACAATTTCCTTAGAATGAATGCAAAAGATTCCACACATGATTTGAATTTTAGTATTTTTTTTATTTTGAAAAAAATACCTCTAGATGGACCACCCTATATTTCAAATTTCTAACTCGGGTATTTAAAAAGGTACACAAAATTTCTATTTTACCCGTATTTGCAGTTTTTTGCTGCAAATGTGTCCCTAGTGTTATGAAGAAGGTACGAAATTTTTACCTCCGTGTGTATCACCTTATGTTTTAGGTTTCACATTGAACAGGGATTAACCGGCTCAAAACCTCTTGCTTCTATATTTAAATAGAAGACAAGTTTTTAACAAACTGGTTCCCAAAAACTTTTTACTTCGAATCCATATTACACGCAGAGAAAAAATATGGTCACGGCAACAATAGAATGTTCTCTGCAATTAAAGTATGGTCATCGCAACAATAGTATTGTTTTTTGAGTTTCTTGTGTTGAAATGTAACAATAGTATTATTGCCAATTTTAGAAATGAAAACTTGGTTGTAGCAACAATATAAATATGGTTGGTGGGGCAAAAGTATTGTTTTCATGGGTTTTACGTTAACAATAATATAATTACGGCAATCATACCGGCAAAATGGTATATTTTAAATTTGACAATGTTATTTTATATGTAAATTAATTTTTTTTACAAAACTTAATAAAAATCTCTATTGTTGAATAACAACATAACAAAAATTTTTGGGGATTATAGTATGGTTGTGTGTAAGTCAAACTATGGTTGTGAGGATCATATTACGGTTGAGTGTGTATAATAATATGGTTGTGGGGATCATAGTATGGTTGAGTATGCATAATAATATGGTTGTGGGGATCATAGTATGGTTGTGTGTGAATAATTCTATTGTTGCGAGAACCATAATATTGTTGTGGGGATCATAGTATGGTTATGTATTGTGATGATCATAATATTGTTGTGCCACAACCATATAACCAACAATAGTATGATGCTCACCGAAAATTGTTACCACAACCATACTTTTTTTCTGCGTGTATAAGCATATTTGCCGAATGGCGTTACGAACTAAGTCCCCAATGAACTAACTCCCCAAATCCGAAATGAACTAAGTCCCCAAAATTATATACAGAGAAAAACAACAACGACTTTTGGGGACTTATTTCATTTTTTGGGGATTTAATTCATATTTATAATTGGGGATTTAGTTCATAATGAAACAACTCCCCAATTCATAGAAATGAACAAACCCCCTAAAATTATTTTTGGGGGGTTAGTTCATTATTTTGGGGGATTAGTTCATTTTCTTTAAAATTAAATAATTTGTAAAAATACCAATGTAAAAACCGTTATAATGAATGAAACAATGTTTTCTTTCGACTCATTCATGGTCCATTCTTTAGCGACAGTAATTAGTTTGAAATAAAACGTGAAAGTGGAAAGTAGTAAAAAAATGAATTTTGAAATAATTCCTGGCAAAAGGAGAAACAGTGAGTTATTGTACGTGATCGAGCAAAAAATGATATACATGAGAAAATCGGTTTATAAAGGTGTATCGAAATACGAGTGCAGACAACAAAATTGCAAAGCTCGTGTAAACTTGCTGTCTGATGGAAAATGTGTTGTTCCAAAAAAATATGTTGAACACGATCATGACAGCGAGGAGGAAGCCTACAAAGAGTTGAAGGCTTTAAATGCAATAAAGCGACATTGTGAAGATGCGGCAGGAGCTCTTGGTGGTACTAAGACAAATCTTAATACTATAAGAAGCGCTTTTAGAAAGACTTGTGAAAGGTAAGTACATGTTTGGAAATCATTTTTATAATTTATATTTTAAGCAACGATTTTTATATAGCAAGCAAGACGATACAAAAATTTAAGTTTTTCAAAAATTCAAAGGGGATTGCAAAAAATAGTTAGCCGAAACTTGGTGACGTCTCCCAAGACTGCTCTTCAAACAGTTGAAGCTTTCAATCTGGAACACGTGTGGAATGATTTTGGTTTGTCGAAAGACAATTTGAAACCTAGGTATTTCTTCACGGCGGCAATAGAGGAAGACAATTATTCCTTCTGCTTGTTTTCTTCATTGAAAACAATTGATTTGATTAGAGAAAATATTCCAGCTTCTAAAAGGACGTATTTAATGGATGGGACCTTTAAAATAGTGCCGCATGGCTGCTTTCAGCAGTTACTTGTAAATTACATAGAATATTTTGAAGAGGTAAGTTTTGGTTAATGTTTATATGCATGATAATAAAATTGTTTTCTTAGATTTTTCCAGTATTTTTTGTTTTGATGAGCAAATAAACAAATGAAATATACAAAAACCTCCTTCAATATATTAAGGAAAATATATTTGATTTGGACCCATCAATATTCATAACTGACTACGAACAGGGATTGAGAAGTGCTGTGCATTTTGTTTACCCTCGAGCAAATCTAGTGGGATGCTGGTAAGTATATAGTATAAAAAAACATTTCTCATATATTTAAACATTATCGGTTGTAGTGTTCTGAAATTTGTTTCTGAGTGTAATTGGGTTAAAAATAAAAAATTCGCGCGATTTTTTTATTTTTAACCCAATTACACTCAGAAACAAATTTCAGAACACTACAACCGAAGAGATTTGATATATTGCTCATATACATATCTAAAATAGATTTTTAACATACTTACAACAATGTCATATAGTTAAGTACTTAAGGGTTTCAGTTTGAGATTACACTCACAAAATTTTTCCTTTCTTGTCGTTCAGGTTTCATTTTTGCCAGGCTGTAAGTCGAAATATGGCAAAACAAAAATCCTTATTGGAATACATTAGGTCTTCCAAAAGTGCATCATTGCTTTACCACAAAATCTTAGCACTTCCTTTATTGCCGCCGGAATTAATAAAAAGTTCTTTTACTGACCTAAAATCCACAATTTTTTTGATGGATAGCAACTTTTTATTTTTACCATTTTTGAAATATTTTGAAAACCAGTGGATTAATAAGGTAATAATAAAAATTCATCACATAATTTTTCCATAAAATAATATTGTTTCTCCTTTTCTATGTACATATGTAATGTTTCAGGTTGGATGTGAACACTTCACAATACATAACCAGGATACCCGGACAACATCTGCCGTTGAGGCTTACAACGGAATTCTTGGACGCTCTGCAGAAAGAAATGGTCATTTTTTTAAATTCGTACGAATAATTCGACATTTCGAAATGCTGTGCGAAAGTGGGGGATCGCTTGCGAAAAAGAGAAGAAGGTCAAGTGTAGAAAAAAGTGAAAAAAATAAAGGAAGCATCTCTTTTATTGCAACAGGGAAAATAACAGTGGCTACATTTCTGTCCCGAATGGTGTACGAGAAGAATGGCATATGTGTAAATATGGTAGAAGAGGAAAATATTTTTAAAGAAGAATCTTCGGACGAAGATTTGTTTGAAGATATTAGTGAACCACCATCATACAACGTAGAAAATGTCTGTGTTGTCTGTCAGGACAAAAGCCCAAATATAGTTTTTATACCGTGTAAGCATTTAAAAATTTGCGACGAATGTAACCTAAAACTACAGGCTGATGATATTTCAAAGGGCATGCCAAATTACAATTGCCCGTATTGCCGAAGAGTCGTAGAAGACTCAATGCATGTCTACACCTAATTTTTTATATTATATTTGAATGAATTTAGTTTTTTTTTGTTATTGCCTGAAAATATGTATTGTTATATATGTATGTTAATATTTTCTTTTTTTTGGATGAAGAACCAAAGACGAAAAATGGGGAGTTATTTCATTTTGAATTGGGGGGTTTTGTCATTAAGGGAAAAAACCTCAACATTGGGGACATAGTTCATTTTTGTATTGGGGGTTTAATTCACTTTGTTAGGGACTTATTTCATTTTCTACTTTGGGGATTTATTTCATTATGAATTAAGTCCCCAAATTTGGGGACTAAGTTCATTTCGGATTTGGGGAGTTAGTTCATTGGGGACTTAGTTCGTACCGCCTTGCCGAATATGGAGATTGTAACTCCAAACGTTTGATTCTGGCATGCATTAATCAATCACTTGCTCCCCTCCTAAAGTACGAACTCTGAAAAATCCATTCTTATCGAGTGTCTACATCTGGACCAACACCTACACACTAAATGTCATGATTCTAACTTCAGCCACTTAGCCTGAGCAGTGACCAGCCAGTAACGTGAATGTATGTTTGTACAAAGCGAGTGTTTTTCTTACAGATTCCACATGAAAAACAGGAGCAATAAATCTTCATCTACCGTGTGTTCAACGAGAAGAAGCAGAAGGATAACCTTAAGAAAAAACAACTTTACTTTAAATTATCTCATATTCAGGTATTAATTGTTTAGCTGTTTTCTGCATGGAAATGAATAAAAAATATAAACTTAGTCGTTTTGGCATTTATTAAATTCATGAAATGGTGTATTTAAAAGTAAGTAGTGCACAAATGAGTTTTTAAAAAAAGCGAAACTGCTTACTTTGTAAATGAGGTACTGCATACGGCTTGCTTTATGTAAGCTAGTGCGTAAGCAATGCCTCTTATAATACCTTTGAAAAAGTCAAATCAAAAGCATGTTAAGTTGTAAGTAGACTAGCTTACGTGTAAAATTTCTATGTAAACAAGCGTAAGTACTTGGAGCTTTAAATTCATAAACACATCATCGATGATGAGTTCGAGAAGTTTCCGACTGGGTGGTGTCATATGCAATAATAAGGATAACCCCATTTAATATGTCCACTGTGCGCTTCAGTCAAAATAAATGAAAACAAGTGGTTTAAAAAAATTTTATTGGTAAATTTACTCGACGACGCAAAATGGAAATTTATCAAAGCCCATATACAATATCCAGGGGAAACTATTGAAATAAATCGCATATGAGTGAGGGTAAGGGTGAGTCGATTTGTAGGGAGGCAAAAAAATCGCTCAAGTGACAAGGAAAATCATATTCTAGAGACAATGAAAGAGACTTTGCCCGAGGAACCATACCTAATAATTCTGATGGCCCGACTTTTGGCCCGTACGGTCAAATTTTGAAAAAGGGGGTCCTGACAATACTCGTGTCCCCAGGCGCAAACTGGAACTTCCATTGGAAACTTTGACATTTTTTAGCATAACTTCACTCAGAACGTTTTGTCATTTGAGGGCGAATTGTTTTGTTTACAGTGTGTTGAAAAATTCATCTCACTCAAAAAATGGAATTATCCCGTGAACATATTCGTGAGATATTTTTTTACGATTTTCGGCGTGGGTTATCGAGACAAGAGTGTTTTAAATGAACTTGTTTCGATTCTTGGCGATGACGCACCATCAAAAACCACTGTTACTCGCTGGTACCAAGAGTTCAGTCTCGTACGCCGTTCGCTCCAGGATGAATTTCGTGAAGGACGCCCAACTTCGGTCCCCATCGATGCTGTGCGTGAACTGATTAAGCAAGACCGACATGTGACATACCGTGAGATTGAGGCATCCTTTGGCGTTAGTATGAAAAGCATCAAAAAGATATTGCATGTTCATTTGGCTGGTAAAAAAATTTGTTCTCGTTGGATCCCACATAATTTGACGAATGCTCAAAAAAAGGCTTGTATGGATTGGTACAAAAAGATGTTAAAAAGTTATACTTTACGGTAGCTCAAAGGCAGTGCATAACATTGTCACAGGTGACGAATCATGGATCTATGCAAACAAAACAGCAATCGACCGTATGGGTCTTTCAAGATGAGCCAAATCCAACAAAAGTTGTTCGTGGAAGAAGTGCATCGAAGCAAATGATCGCGTTTTTTTCGGAACGCTTTAGTGGAACGTAAGATGGTTAATTCTGAGTGGTATCTGTTTGCCAACAGTGTTCGAAGAAATGAGGAAAGATAATAAGAGAAGACGGATCATTTTGCATCACGACAATGCAAGCTTTCACACATCAGCTGAAACGATGATTGATTTGACCACTGAAGATTTCGAATTGATAGGCCATCGACCGTACAGCCCTGATTTGGCACCCAATGACTTCTTCTTATTCCGTAGCATCAATAAAAATAATTCGTGTCGACGTTTTTCATCGCCCGAAGAAGCTGTTGAAACGTTCAAAAGTAATGTTTTGGAGGTTTAATAGTCGGAGTGGAAAAATTGCTTCGGAAATTGCGCATGCAAAGGTGTACTGATATCAATGGAAAATATTTTGAAAAACAATAAAACCATTTCCAATGATAAATTATTGTGTTTTTATTGCCGGAGCCGAAATATGAATAGCAACCCTCGTATATCCTTAGTGTATGAGTCCTTTTTTTGTGGACACCTCTAGTTCCAACCAACCAAACATGGCTTAAATGGAGACTAATAGTTAAGACCATTCAGGTTTTGTGGCCAAAACAATTACGGTCATATAAGTAGGTGCTCAAATCTCCTTACGATTCTAAATATGAATTTAAATATATTTCGGAGATTAGTCGATATGTCTGCTTTCAATTATGGTCCTCCTAATCAAAATAAGCGACTATTAATGTGAATATTGTTATTTTTGCCATTTTAATAGAGAACTACTATATAAGATTCGGCTTGGCCGAACTAAGCGCCATTTTTACAAGTTATCATGTACATTTAGAAAGCTTCGAAGACTTATCCAGACATAGTCGCCGGGTTTTACGTGATTATCGCCACGACAGCCTGAACCACGGTGTGCCATCACACTGGGGACTTATCCAGACAGTGAAGTCGTCATTGCTTGGGATTAAACGGTCAACAATTCGCCTGGCTTTTCGTTCGAGCCGTACAACTCCGGAAGGCCAACACGCCGCGCAATACATAACTAGTGCATGCACCGACTTATCTTCCGGTTCATGCATCCAATGGCACCGACACAATAATCTTGACCCTTTCTTGACTCCGCACCCTGAAAAGAAGGAAGTGAATGTCCTAGCACCTCTTTGTAATTCCGATCACTTCATTGTTTCACAATCTTTTCGTATTCTTCTCTTCATGTTACTTCGATACCAGACCCAAAACGGAAAGTTTTTTCTACAAAAAGGAACGTTTGTTTGAGCTCAACCACTAGCGGTTTATTGGAAACTTTGCTTTCTTGATAAAGCTGGTTTAACCAGGCAAATTGGCGTTTAAACAAAATCTCCAATACTGAATGGGTGAGTAAACCGCCAATAACTTCGTGTGCTAGATTGGTTAGACGTGAAAAATTCCTACACGGATAACGTCTATGTACAAAGGATTTTACTTCTTTCAGGGAATATAAAGCTTTTGGTCGTTTGTAAGAATCATCGATCTCAACCCTTTTTAAAGACTACCAGGTATTTACTGACCCGGTTGATAAAGCTAACCTATATTCTGAAATGCTGCAGGAAATTCTTCCTATGCCTCATATATATTTTTCTAACTCGTGGAGTTAAAAGGGTCCTTACGAATCTCGAAGTTAGTAAGTCTCCTGTCCCCGAAGGTATTTCAGCACTTGCCCTATGTAAGAGCTCTTTAATGCTAGTCTGTCCATTTCAACCATGGAATCCAATGACATGTTGTCAGTATGGCTTCCATAAAAATCACTCTACGGGAGACCTGTTGGCGTTCATTTCGAAGCTTTGGAGTCGGTCTGTCCACCAGTTGGTGAGAGTTAGGTCGTGAATCTGGATATCTCCAAGGCCTTTTATAGAGTCTGGCAAGGAGCAATTTTATCAAAGCTCATTGCTTTTGGTGTCGGTAATACCTTTGCTCGATTAATATCGAACTTTCTCAGATATTACACAATACGATAGCTTGTAGATGGATTCTTATCTAACGAACATAGGTTCACTGCGTAGATGTACCATAGGGTTTTGTCCTTTCTGCCTCTGCTTTTTTTTAATTTTTATTGACGGTCCTTTGCGTCACACCATTAATCTAATCTACGTACCCATTTACGGATGACAGCAACCTCATTCATTCGTATTCAATATCGTAAGGGCGAATTATGATGAAGACACTTGGCCGGGATCTACTGGTCACTCCCACCACTCTGGAATGGCCAGTAAGAGAAAGTAGATTTATTTGCGCATAAGACACAGTGCGGCTGATTGTTTTACAAGCGATTCACTGACCCAACAGTGTTGTCAATTTCTATCAATGGTATGAATAAAAACAATCAGACGCTTTTAATAGTCTGGGCATGAAAATAAATGTGATGCCCGTTGGGCGATACCTGTATTTGAAGTGTCCAAAGTAGCACTTGAGTTTATAGACTTTCTAAGGCGGAGTAAAAAATATGTTATTTCTGCTGATCTTTTCAATGTATATACCATTAAGATCAGGCCGATAATGGAATACAACTTCCATATAAATCATCATTGCAACTACTTGATAGTGTTCAAAGGAGAGTGATAGGTGATAGTCGTTATCCCTCTCTATTGTATCCCTGGAGTAGCGTGGGAATCTCGGTCGGGTGTCGCTGCTCTATCGTCACTTTTATGATGCGTATTCATTTCTCATCCGTCGACTTATTTCTGACGTGAGGATGTTCCTGGAATTAATACCCAATTGTTATTGATGGGCCGGTTAAACTCACTATACACTGCAGATCGCCCATACTGTCAGTATTTGTAATTAACTGCTGGCAAATGTATTTCCAACTAATGACGTCATCCAGAAACTTAAGACTAATGTTAACACAAAATTCTCTCTGTTCCCTTACTAATCACCAACCAACGCAATGCACTCCAGGTATAGGGGAAATCCATTTAAACACAAAATAACATAAGTTCTTTTTTGAAGATCTGAAAGAGTTATCTTCCTGCAAGATGGTAAATCTGCTGAGTAAAATAATGGTTTGTCGTTACTTAATGCCAGTTTGCTACAGAACTTATAGTGTTATTTTTACAATCTCGGTGTCAACTTTTAAGGTCAAATACCGGCACAAGTCCTTTTAATTAAACCTTACTATGGTATGCAATGGTAGGAATTAGTTTCTCCTTCCTTCTCTATCAAACTAACCTTCCCATATCCAACGCAACAGAGGACATCACCTGAGACTTGGTTAATTAAAATTTTAATTCAAGATACGCAATTTGTTTTCTATGTTTTCTTACAAATATGCTTTTATATGTCGACTTTAAACAAAATTCACCTTCACATATGTGAACAAATATATATATATATATATATATATATATATATATATATATATATATATATATATATATATATATATATATATATATATATATATATATATATATATATATATATATATATATATATATATATATATATATATATATATATATATATATATATATATATATATATATATATATATATATATATATATATATATATATATATATATATATATATATATATATATATATATATATATTATATACAGGGTGGCTGATAAAAGCCGCTACAAAAAAAATGTAATAACTTTATTCCTATTTAAGGATTTTGGTAATTTTTATTTTATTTTGCAGATTAAATTTTTAGATTGAGCTTGTCCGCCGCTATCACGCACTGGAGTCCACGCTCGATTGGATCATAGTGAGACTTGTTAACAATTTTGCCGAGCATGGGACTGTTAACAGAAGACCTTACCATCGAAACCCTTCAGTTCGGACTGAGGAAACAGTCGCTGCTGTACCTGCTGTCGAAACTCAATCCAAGAGTTTCGACAAGAAGACAGTCATTGCAGTCAATTATGCAAAAAGATTTGGACTTTTTCCCATATAAAAATCAAATGGCCAACAAAATGAACGCAGCAGACTTACCGATTCGCTTGGAATTTAGCCAGAATATGCTTCAAATGGTGGAAGAGGTCGGAAACATGTTGAACTGGTTTTTCATATCGATTTAAAAAGCAACATAAAGAAACAAAATAAGTCGAATATGAAGTGCTTCCAACCCACAGATACTTCATGAGACGAAATTGAATCCATTTCGTGTTACTTCTTTGTTGAAAATGGTCACACCGTTACGGCTACTGGAGAACGTACTTGAGAATTTTCAGAGAGTTTTTCTATCCAGAATTAAGCCGAATAAGAATTTTTTTTAAATCGGTGTGGAGGTTTCAGCAAAAGGGTGCAACTCCTCACAAAGCCCGGCCTGTTATGACAGATTTGCGACGGAAATCTTCCAAAAAAAAAGCTAATACCCAGAAACTCCACATTCCGTTCTGGTGAGGTTATTGCAAACAGGAAGTCTACAAAGCAAAACCAGCAAATTTGAATGAACGAAAGCAATCCATTAGAGAAACAATTGCGACTATTCCTGTCTGATCAACTTTTTGGTAAGATGCCGCACATGCATCAACGAGCAGGGGGGCATTTAAATTCCATTATTTTTAAAACTGATGAAGCTATATTTAGTAAATTGAATGAGTTTCAACATGAACAAAAGAGAAATTAATTCCATACACTGTAGAAAAAGGTTTTTGAGCTTTTTAATGTAGCCATATTCATTAGCCTCCCTGTATTTAATACATTTTGTCTAGGGAAATAAAATATTGTAAAAAAATCATTTTAGCGCCATACGATATTTTCAATCCAATCTACGTACGTTGAGATGCGTGTATAGAAAGCGGGGTAATTTTTATGGGCACATCTACCCTCACTGTACGATGTTATGCCCAACAACAAGAACAAGCACTTCTCATCGGGATGATCGACAAAGAGCGGACCACCAGAGTCGCCGGTACACGTGTCGCGTTCATGATTAAATGACCCAGCACACATTTGAATGGTCGTATTGATATTGGACGCACGCTTGCCGAGTCTCTGCTGGCAGGTTTCATCATCAAAGCTGTCCAGTTTAACTTTAAGCAAATGTGTCGATGATTCACCGGCATTCTTAATTGCGCCCCAGCCAGCCGCCAGAAATTCAGTGAAATTTCGGCCATCCACCAGCGGCAAGCAAGCGGGAAAGATGTAGTCACTAAACTGAACCTCGGTCTGCAGTTCAACCAGGCCAATGTCATTGAGTTTGCTGAAGTAATCATAGTTTGGATGTAGGGTGTAGTTTTTAATGGGAATGTCGACGGGCATAGCATCATCATTATTGGTGGCATAGTCTAATTCTCCCAGAGTTACTACATTTGGAACGCTGTAAAAATTAAAAATTATATTGGTGAAACTTTTGGTGGCAATGGGGAGATATAAACAGTGTTAAAATGGAATATATCATTGGCAAAGGTTAAATCTTTTGCATCCCCGGTATATAAGAAGTATAAAAAGCTAAAACTCACGTGTCTTCAAAGAAACAATGTGCAGCAGACAGCACGAACCGGGAACTAATCAAAGTCCCTCCACAAAGCCTTTGAATGTAATTTCCATCTTTGTAAATTAGCAAAGCCATAAAAGGAAACTCTTTTGGATCAGCTTTTTTGCCGCCCACAATGAGGGGTGTGTCACAGTCTCCTCGCATTTTTTTAAAAGATTTACATTCTGGAATATAATACAAATAGCACGAGGTGTTGTTAGAGAGATTGACTTTTAGAGGTGCTCTCCATTATTGCCTTTCCCAAACTGCTCATTCAGTTCATTTAGACTTTAAATTGGGTTTTAACTAGAAAAATATGCTTACCTCTTACAGCTCGTTTACTTTCATCTTTTTGTGGAATATAAGGCTGCTGAGGCTTGGGACAGCACACAAATGTTTTACTCGCGTTGCGATTACAAAACGATTTATATGTTATTCTGGTAAACCGTTCCTTATAATATGGACATTTCCGTATTTTAAGGCATTCAGTGTTCAAAGCGCATTCTTCATCGCTTGCTAAAAAAAGGAATAAGATTTGAACATATTTAAGTGAATCACAATGTAGATCCGAAATTTGATTCAGTATAAACAGAGCAGGAAGAAAAAATAAGGCTGGCGAATTGAAACAGAAGGTACTAATTGGGCCAAAAAGGTAGAAATGTTTATACCCTACTTGAATGTGTGATACAGGTTATTATGACAAAGAGCTGATGCTGATGATGATCCGAATCGATTGAGAATAACCACTCGTAGAGAAAAAAATAAGTTGGAAATCGGTTGAAACTTCAAAACTTCGGATATGGCAACTTACCAATTATGAAGTTCATGCTATATTGGTACCAATAACACTGGGCAAAAAAAATTAAAAAAAACCTGCTGCAGAAGGTAGTTCATTTGGGGTTGCTGATCACGAATCTTGCATCTTATTTGTCAGATTCGCTCTAGTTTAGGAGATGTTCACATAAGCCTTTATTTACTTTTTTTTTTTGAAATTTGACCTTTTCAACGATATGCAGCGCTTTTATTGCGGGTAACAATTGTTGGAGATATATGCCAAATTCTACAGAAATTTTGAATTTCGAAAGTTTAGACGATCCCGTCACGACTATCCGCCCGGCCGTGTGTCTGTTAAAATTACAATAGCGGACAAACGAATCAAGGTAAGATCCAGAAATTTGGCTTGCTGATGGCTTATGGTCATAAGCTGTTTAGGATTGTAAATGGGCGTAATCGGCTCAGGGGAAAAGAGCTTTCGGTTAAGAAACCGAAGGTACCTCGGTAAAATTTACAGTTTTTTTTAATATTTTCTTAAAAAACCATAATTTTTTGTGGACGGAATATCGTAGAAATGAGTACTATCACGTAATATATCAAAAAAGCACCGAGAGGAAAATAATGTTTCAATTTTTCACATTTCAACGTTAATTCAAAATTGTATAACGTTGAAATGAAGTTAAACTACATGAAATCAAAGTAAAACAATGTTGAAATTTGAAATCGTCTTCAAATTAACAATGTCTTTGCTGAAATTAAAACATTCGCCGTTAAATTAAACATGAACACTTTTGATTTCGGTGTCTACTTAATTTCAACAAAGTCAACTTTGAAGTGCACCAATGTTGATTCAAATATGATGAACATTAAATTTAACAATGCACTACTTCAAATTAAGGACTAACATTTTTATTTAAACATAATTTAATTATGTAACAACCTGAAAATAATGTTGATCCATCTTTGAAATGAAGATGCACTGTTCATTTCAAGTTGCTCGTTGGTAATTTAACGCTGTGCACATTGAATTTGAAGTGGGAAACTGTTGAATAACATGGCAACCTTGTCATTCCATGAAATAAACAAAACAAATAGTTACATGTTTGTGAGATGCGTGTCAGATCGCACTAAAATATATTATCAACAATAAAAAGTGCTGATAAAAAAGTGAAAAAATAAGTGAAATTGAACAGTATCAACTTATTTCCCACTTATTCCCACTGAATATATTAAACAACTCAGAAAACGGCAACGAAATTCTTGCTGCTGCCTACACTACATGGTAAGTAATTTTGTTATTTTGTGGACAAATTGAATACCCTACACCACACTACGGCCCAGTTGTTTATGATACGCATTTAATGCAATTATAAGCCGATTTTACAGTAACTGCACATTGTTTTAGCTGAGGGTAATGACAACCCGTATTGATAGTGGGTTTAAGCGGTTCCTTTACAGCCCCCATGCAAATATTCGCTTCGATTTACGGCCTGTTTATGGACGTCGACTGTTAACGTTTGACATCCATAAACGGGCAGTAATGGTCCAGATGCTCCAGAAGTCACCAATATCTATACTTGTTTTTGAAATAAGTTTTGGGTTTTGGTGTATCCAATTTGACTCAAGTTACTGTTCATAAGAGTGGTGTAGGGTATCATATTGTTGACCCGGCCCGATTTTCATCTTTTCTTGCCGATTTTTATTCACAGCATTCAAAAACAGGACCTTGTTGAAGTACTCCCTCACCTTACCATCCCTCAACCCAAATAAAGTTCAAGACTGGCAGAACCGGGATTTCCCAGATGTTCATCGATTATACGTATTTAATATATGGTAATAATGTATTATAATTCTCATATAAAATAGTTTATTTAAATTAATATTTAATTTTTAGGACTTGGCCGTTGTATTAAGCCGCACATCCCAAGGGCAATCATGTTTGGAACAGTATAAAAAAATCCCAAAACCTTACCAATAAAAACCGGGATGAAATTGTAAATATTATTATCGATGAAGTTAATTGTAAGAATATAACTATATGTCTTCAACCAAATGACTTTTTGGGCATAGTGAATGATATTTGCGAGATTTTTCCCTGCGAAACAATTGCAAAGGTAAAGTACTAATTTTTCACATAGCCAAATAAATATATCGTCAAATACGTCATTTCAACAGGAGTATTATTACATTGCACGTCATTTCAGACCACTTTGTTTTTGGTGTAATTGTGGGAGATAGGTGTGAATACCATTTTGGGTTTCGTCCAATCTTTTAATTCAAAAAGATATTGTCGCGTTTGCACCAGAACAAAGGGAGAGATGAAAAGTGATAAATTAGAATATGATAGTTATTTAAGAAATTGTGGCAATTATGCAAATCATTTGATAATAGACAAATTTCAAGAAACTGGTGTAAAAACTGTATGTTTTTTTTTAACAATTTGAATAGTTTTCACGTTACCGAAAACGTCTGTTTTGATATAATGCATAATTAATTTGTGGGGATCTGCATTTATTACGTCTGTAATATTCTACAAGGATTACAAAAAATTGACTTTGTATTGAAAACACAGTATACTGCTGAAGATTTGACTATATTCCAAAGCCTAATAGAAAAACACCATAAAATAATTGTTTAACTCTATGGTCCATTAAAACCCAAACATCATTTTCTCTTAAATTACGTTACTGCAACTAAGAAATGTGGACCATTAAGGTATCTCTGGGCAATACGTTTCGATGCAAAACATAAGGAATGCAAAAAATGTTTGACAAGTATTACGTCAAGAAAGAATCCACCACACTCTTTGGCCATAAAAGCAGGCATAAAATTTGGAAATTTTTTATTAGAACCTGAACCTTCTTATGATTTACTTCAAAATGTTGAAGAATGTCCAACTTCAGATATATCTAAAGAAATTTATTATTCAGAAAATTCATTTAACAAAGACATTGATTTTACAAAAGTTATTACATAAAACGAAGTGACATACAAGGGTACAAAATATAAAAGAGATTACTACATAACTTCACATAAAAGTCAAATTTTAAGACATTTAATACAGTTTCTTTGTTTATCAGAATAAGAATATACTTTATGTTTTGTGTTATCCAATATTTTTAAAACGGTTTTGTAATCATTTTCAATCATATGAAATAATTAAATAAATTGAAGAAATTTATGCGTTAGATATAATTTATTTTGATAGTGCTCCAATGCATTCCTATGATATAAACAATAGAAAAACTTATATTCGACCAAAAATGCTATTATATTATACTTTTCAATAAAAATGTATTAAAAAACAAATATAGTATGTATTTTCAATTAAAACGGTATAACGTAAGTATAAGTTGTGACAAAATCAACCACTCTACTATTGGCATATTGGTACGACGTTGAACCAACGTAGATCGTTATAAAATCAACGACAAAATATTTTGAAAACAAAGATGTGCAAACATAATTCAAAGTTGTGCAACATTGTTTTAAAAGTTATTTGACGTTAAATCAACTTAAAACATCGTTAATTTCAAATTGATAATATTTTATATTAACGTCGGCAAACGTTGAAACAATTACGTGCAATGTTAAACCAGCGTTGTTTTAATTTTGAATTCGGTTTAAAATTGAACTTTGTTGAAAGTACCATTTCCAACCTTGGCTGTCTTTTTTTTTGTTGATTTCACGCTGTTTTTTCTCTGTGTGTAGTTTATGGACGTTGTTTTAAAACGTGCCGTGTGTAGTTAAAAAACGTCCCGTATGGCTTGAACGGGTGATCAATCTATTTTTGCTATGAATTCATATACATAAGTACGTAGAGTAATTTTGAAATTTTCGTATGGACGCATGGGTCGAAAGGGCCCAAAAACAAATTTCAGTGAACCGGGTCTGTTGGAAATGTGAAAACACCTGTGCATGTTCGCCCAGTTCGTTTTACGGAAAGCATTATTGTTGTTCATGATAGTGTGTCAAAAGACCTAACAATTAAATATCTTGCAAACATCACTGATGCGAATTTGAGGGTTCAATCGACTTAAGGGCTGAAGCCTACTGACCATTTCAAGCGTCGTCAAAATGCCGCATGGCCTTTGATAGAGTCTGGCACGGTGCACTCATATCAAAGCTGATCGCTTTTGGTGTCGGTAATACGTTTGCTCGGTTTATATCGAGCTTTCTTAGAGATCGCACTATTAGAGTTGTTGTAGATGGGTTCTCATCCAACACACATAGGCTGACCGCAGGTGTACCACAGGGCTCGTTCCTTTCTCCCTCTTTATTTCTTATTTTCATTGACGATCTATTGGGCCAGACCGTGAATCCAATCTACTTTTTCGCAGATGATAGTAACATCTGTCATTCATATTCATTCGACCGTAGGCCGAGCCTTCAAGATATTGAAGACAAAAGGCGAATTATGGATGAGACACTTGGCCGGGATCTTCTGGCCATTTCCGAATGGGGTCGAGTGAATAGAGTAGATTTTAATGCACGTAAGACACAGTGCTGCTTGTTGTCTCACAAGCGATTCGCTGACCCAACAATATCGTCAATTTCTCTCGATGGTACGGATATTGAACAATCAGAAGCTCTCGATGTTCTGGGCATGAAAATACAATGTGACGCTCGCTGGGCGAGACATGTATTCGAAGTGTCGAAAGAAGCACTCAAGTGCATAGGCTTTTTAAAGCGGTGCAAGAAATATTTCACTCCATCTGATCCTTTCAATATCTATACAACTTACATCAGGCCAAAAATGGAATACAACTCCCATATATGGGCAGGTGCTCCAAAACCACCTTTGGAGCTACTTGACCGTGTTCAAAGGAGAGCGATGGTACTGATAGGTGACAGTAGGGTATCCAACTCTATTGTTTCCCTTGAGCATCGTCGGAGTGTGGGTTGCGTGACGCTGTTCTATCGTTACTTTCATGGTGTGTGTTCATCAGACATCCGTCGCATTATTCCTGACGTGAGGATGTTCGGCAGGGATACGCGACTTTCTAGGAATTCACACCCGTTTGTTATCGATTGGGCAGTTGACCGCTCTATACACTACATATCAAATTCGTTTTTCGCTGGTACAGTCCGTATGTGGAATCGACTTCCGGCAAATGTATTTCCCACTAAATGCGACACCCAGAAGTTCAAGGCAAGCGTCAACAAACATTACTCCCTCTTTTACCCCTCCGATCCATTAATTTCCACTCGCCAACGCAATGCACTGCATGTATAGGGGCATCCCCTGGGTGTTGGTTATTTAAAAAAAAATGGTTAGTTGAACAGACAGAAGCTAATGGTGACTTTACAAAGAACACCTTCTTCTGCAACGAGGCACATTTTCACCTAAGTGTGTTCGTTAACAAGCAGAATTGACTCATTTTGGCAAATGAGAATCTTCGTGTGATTGTTGAATAGCCGATGCACCCACAAAGAGTGACTGTTTGGTGCGGTTTATGGTTATTACGATATGTGGTTCCAACAGAATGGTGCCACTAACCACACAGCTAACGAAACAGTGACTCTTTTGGGCGAGAAATTCAAGGGCCGTGTTATCTCACGACGTAACGACGTTAGTTGGCCGCCACGATCATGTAATTTGACACCGTTAAACTTCTTACTTTAAGAATATATAAAAGAAAATGTAATCACGCACGAGAAATTGTCGGCCACTTACGCTCACGTTGTTCTCATTTCTTACAAAATCCTAAATTACTCATTCAAATTTTCTCTGATAAGTGTACTAATAGCCTAGACAGACGACAGCGTTAATGTGCATTAACAGACTTAATGCAAATTAACTCGTGCATTAACTCCTCCCAAACTGCATTAACTCTGTCGTAAATGCACTAAATCAAACTGCATTTAGGTATTTCAATCTGGCAACAGTGACACAATTTATCAAAAATGAACACAGCTGTTATCAAATCAGCTGTTAAGTTGTTTCTGGTTGGAAGCAGGGATGACACATTTGGTTGGCGAATTGGTACAAAAAAAGTAATTTTTAATCCAGAAAGGTACAACATTTTTATACCCTACACCACTCTGTGGTAGGGTATTATGGTATAGTGCTGATGTTTTCAACCCCGAAATACAACAATATAGGCCCGAATCGATTCAGATTTATCTGATTCCATTTAGCGAACCCTATTTATATTGGTCAATGTTGGGCCAAACTAAAGCCTTTCTGGTTTCAGCTCAAACTCCGCGGCTGGAAAAGCCACCTATTACATTTAGCTCTGAATGAACCGAACTTTACGAGTCACTTATAGTCCATGTTTTGGGATAGCCCTGCACAAAGGTTCTTACAAATTCGTGTCCTGTCGGTTAAACTATTGTATGGTACGTTGGATCAAATCGCAAAGGTCTCTCCAGAGGTCCTGCCATTTCACAAGCCCCATTTAACATTCGATCTTCGTTAAATTTAGTATAGTGTAAATATGGAAGATCTGTTATCAGTCTTTGTAATATTGGAAAATATCGTTTCACGTTTAGGTATAGGTAAATGCCGAGGCCCGGTCTACAATTCCTATATTATATCCGATCTGACTCAAGTTTAGAGTAGGGCGTTATGAGCGACCTAAACCACCGAAGCTTGAACATATTGGTCCATCTTTTGAAATAGCCCTGCCGCCTTTAATATTCGTGATTTTATTTCAATTCTATTCAAAGAATTTTTTGTTGGTGTAAGCATTTATTCAAGAAATAAGCAATACTTAGAACGAAAAATATAAACTATTCAATTGCGCAAAATTCACGTTTTTCGGGATACTGAAATATGTATTAAATGACCTGCAGGGGTACCATGGTACTTTCCAAGTCTGAAAGTACTAAAGTATCAACTTTAACATGTCTGGTTGGTAATGCATGTACAATTTTTACATTAACCATGTTCTTTTCAAGTTACTAAACAAGCATTTGTATGGAAGTTACTCGGTTAGCAAGCGAGTTGGCTGTTACTCGGTAACGAAACGAGTTAGAGTTACCTGACTTATTTTTTAACAAGAAAACATTATGACACACCCGTCTTGTATAAAAAATCTAAAACATACACATGTTTTTTGTTATTAATACAGAAAGAAAATGAATAGAATGAAAGAAAAAGAAAATAGAAAAAACGGGATAATATCATTTCTTTAAATTACAATGATGGAAAAATGGTATTTTTGTTTTTTGCCAACAGCATTGCTGCTAAACGTTATTTCTTTCTTTTATGCATTTTATATCGAAGTAAATGACAAAAAGAAATTGTTGACAAACAGTTGTTTACAATCAAACAGCTGACAGGCATTGTCGTCTGTCACCATAAAATTTGAATTTGCATTAGTGGATTTTTAATGCACATTAACGCTGTAGTCTGTCTAGGGTATAATAGCTTGTTGGACGCGTATTTTAAACGCTAAAATGCGGTTGTTATGAAAATACAACACTGGTTAAGAAACCAAAAAAAAATGTAGACAGCTCAAAGTAATTTTTTGTAACGAAAATTTTAAATTTCAGTAGAATTTTGCGCATA
This sequence comes from Hydrotaea diabolus, assembly GCA_963513945.1. Classification (NCBI taxonomy): domain Eukaryota; kingdom Metazoa; phylum Arthropoda; class Insecta; order Diptera; family Muscidae; genus Hydrotaea; species Hydrotaea diabolus. Next base: position 83,378,802 of record OY740716.1, on the reverse strand, counting down.
TCTTTAACATTTCTTCACCGAAACAAAAGCGCTGCATAATGTTACAAAGTTCAATTTATACTCTAAAACACAAATTTCACAAATCGGTTTACAAATGAAGCCGTGAGGCGTCCTTTTAATCAAAAACTGAAACAAGATTTATGTGAAAAGCGCCTAAATTATTTACTATTTGTATTTACTGCTAATTTTGGCACTAGACCAAATTTGAAGATAGGGAACTGAACCTAACTGTAGTTTACCAATCCATAAATGCGTACATACATATGTATAGGGTGATCCATCTAGGTATTTTTTGAGAACAAAAAAATACAAATTCATATCAAGCGTGGAATCTTTATTGGTAATTTAAAAGGATATTTTAGGGCATTTATTTTTGAAAATCATTAACTTCAAATGTTGGCAACTGTATTATGGAAATGGGCGTTCGGTGAGAAACGGGAAGATTCGCTGTTTTCGACCAAAATTTTGTTCAGTGATGAGGCCCATTTCTGGCTCAACGGTAAAGTCAATAAACCAAATATCCGCATTTGGGCTGAAGAGCAACAAGAAGAGGTTCAAGAGGTGCCATTTTACCCAGAGAAAGCCACGGTTTGGTGCGGCTTATAAGCTGGTGAAATCATCGGTGCATATTTATTCAAAAATGATTATGGCCGGAAAGTAACCGTAAATTGTGCTCGCTATTGTGCCACTATATTGATCTTAATGCTACCTGAAATTTAAGCCCGTAATCTTGACGACACTTGGTTTCAACAGGTCGGTGCCACTTGCCGTACAGCTGCTCAAACATTGAATCTATTGAGAGGTCATTTCGAAAGCAGCTTATTTCACGTTTTGGACAGGTGAGTTGGCCGCCTAGATCGAGTGATATCACACCTTTAGACATTTTTCTTTGGGGTTACGTAAAGTCCAAATTCTATGCTGACAAACCAGCTACGATTCAGGTTTTGGAAGCCAACATTACGCGTGTCATTAAAGCCATGCCGGTCGAAATGCTCGAACGAGTCATATAAAATTGGACCCTCAGAATGGAAACCCTGAGTCGTAGTTGCGTCCAACATTTGAAGGAAACTATATTCAAAAAATAAATGTCATAAAATGTACTTTCAAATTACCAATAAAGATTCCACACTTGTTTTGAATTTTTATATTTTTTTTGTTCTGAAAAAATACCTTTAGATGGATCACCCTATACACACTAAGAAGCTCAGCAAAAACAGATTAATATATATAGTCTCTATGGAGAGATTTTTACGAGGTCTTTTTGTTTGGCTTAATATTCATCTTTTGCTTTGTAATTGGGGTTGATGAGTGTATTTCGTGAGCTAGAATTTCGTGATCGAAGAAAAAATTTTAAAGTTTGAACCTGATTAAAATGGGTCTGGTTTTAATATATAAATAAGGTAGTTTGCGGTTTCAGAATCCGCAGCTCTATCAGCAATCTTTACATATGATTTTAAACAAATTACAGGTCACAGATAACCGGCTCTGATGATATTATCGGCACATGTTTCCGATTCGCCCAAAACAAAGGCCTCCCAATACAAAGGTTTAAAATGTGTGATTGGACGAGTCAACGACGCTGCCACTAGTAGATATGAAATGAAACCAAATTACACTTGGAATACAAATATGAATTTATTTTGAAAATTTGTCTAAGATTAGGGCTGGACTCATAGACCTCAGAAGGCCAAATGATGGTTAGGTTCAGGTTCAAATCCAAGTAAGAGCAACTAAAATTTCTCCGTGACCGTTTTTAAAACATTTTTAAAATGCTGACGACTTAAGGATTAAGTGATTAATCTCTAAGTCGTGTAAAAGCTTATTCATAAAATGCTTGAATTGTTCGGAGTCGGCATTAAACAGATGAGTATAACTATTATATGTTACAGTGCTTACTAATATGAGAGAGTTTTACCGTTTTTACTTAAACGGGATGCTGAGGCAATTGAACAAGAAAATGTGGACATGTGTGTACTCAAATAGAGGAACATTTTGTAACTAATCCAATTATGGAAATATCAAAAAGTATAGCTCTTAAAAGTGGTCTCTTAGGACCCACAAACAAACAAAAAACTATTCTTCAGAACATAACAGGAGACTATTAATATACGAGTAATATTTGTTACTTTACGAGTAATATTTGTTAATCGACTAAAAAACTGAAATAAAATTACTTGACATGCTGGTCATTAAAATTAGTCACAACTGAGTTTGTCGAAAGACTATTGGGCGATATAATCAGCTTGGTACAATTGCATAAGTGCTTGTAAAATTTTGCTGTTGTTTTGGTCCAATTTAAAATTTTTAAATGCCATCGATTTCTCCGTTCACTTTTTGTTTTCTGCATAAAATTTGTATTTTCTCCATTTTAATTCTCGTTCCACGATTCTAATTTGTAGTTTTCGTTTTCTATTAACATTTCTCAATTCCATCTTGTTTTTTCCAATATTAAATTAAATGCTTTTAATTTCCATTTGAGGCTTCTGCATTTCAGTAATCTCTCTCAATTTAATTTGGTATTTCTTAAATTTTTGTTTCTCAAAATAATTATGATGTTTCTTTATACCCTGCACCATTCTGTGGAACAGGCATGCCAAATGTTTGTAACTACCAAAAATATTTGAGCTAGACCCTCCATTGAGTAACTAATCGACTTAGCATTACTAGCCGATTCGATTTAACAATATCGTCCTTCCGTCCATGGAAAGCTTGTAATCAAACTAATGGCCGCATTTGTTGTCCGATTGTCATGCAATTTGGCAATAGTATGTTTTTTTGATCAAAAACAGACGCTATTGAAATTTTACTAGATTAACATAAAGCTCCCACACATATGTTCATCAGATTTTTTAATTTTTAGCTCGCGAAACCGCATATTAAAACCAATCATTATGAAATTTGGTACGACGCTGTTGAAATTGAAGAAAATCGGTTCGAATTTAGAGATAGCTCCCACACATATATGTTCATCTAATTTTAGTAGCCACATTAATATCTAATCTTGATGGAATTTGGTACACGTTAATTTTTGACACCAAGGAGAGACGTAATTCAAATTAATGGAAATCTGTTCAGATATAGCTATAGCTCCCATACACATATCATGTTATGTCTTTAACTCTAGATGACACATATAACATGCAATCTTGATGACAATTAGCACGAGTAGGTTTTTTGGGCCAAGAAAGCTGGTTATTGATGCAAATCGGTTCAGATTAAGATAAAGTTCCACACACATATGTTCACTCGTTTTTATGTTTTTTGATTCTAGGAGCCACATATGGCATCCAATATTGATGATATTTGGCTCAAGCCACTTTTTTGGACCAAACACCGAATTTATGGCAATATAAAGTAAACGGTTCAGATTTATGTTTTTAGCTCTAGAAGCAACATATTACTCGTACAACCAATATTAATGAATTTTGCTACAAGTTAGTTGCTTATGCCAAGGACGGACACGGTTGAAATTAGAAAAAATCAGTTCAGATTGATATAAAGATCACCGATTTTATTCAAAAAAATAAAGTTTTCTCACAAATTCAAACATGAAACTAGTTTAAAAATTATTTAGAGCTCGACCATGGGGGTCCATACACCTATTTTCAGTTGACTTGTCTGTACCTCCAGAAGTTGGCGAAGCCCAACTTTAGATTTTGTTACTAGTTGTACTGTCAGTTTAAAATGGTTTTCAATTTGTATTTTCTCGATTTCACTTATCCTTTTTTTTTCTCAATTTGCGTGTTTAAATATCCATTTGCATTTTCTCAATTTTAATTTGAAATGGTGTAGATACTCGTACATAAGATGAATGCCAATGTTAAGAAAGTTACTCGCTTACAAATATCAGGTTTATTAGCCTAATCGACCCGGCCTAGCTGGTTTTCATTACCAACTGGAAATTTCACAAACACTTTACGCAACAATTATGACATTCTAGGAAAATAATTTTGTTAAAAGTAGATTTGTTTTACAAGAGCGTTATTCGTTGATGCCGAACTGTGAATGTTTTTAACGGACATCTTCGATTAAGGCACAAGTGGCTGGAGCTAGCAAAAAATTGATTCACAGTTGATAAATTCGACTAGCATACATACCGAGTATATGCGCTTACAAATCTCAAACTTACCCTCCACGAACAGGCAATGCTTCGAAATGACCACGCAAAACATCAACGGAAAGAATGTGGTTTTTAGCATGCTGTTTGTCTGTTTGTTCTGCCTGATTGGTTCTATTCGACGTTTTTCTTGATTCTTTCCCTTGTCTTCCCCTTAATTCATCTGAGGCGAGTTAACTTAGTTTTTGCTTTGTTCAACGCAGAGTCTGATCGAATACTAACTGAGGAAAAGCAGCCGCTTCGATTAAGGGCCTTTTCAAACTGACAAAGCTAGTAGATTTCGTGCTCGTTTTATCCATATAAAAAAACTAGAGTTGCCAACGTTTTTTGAATTTGTATAGGAAAACGACTTGGAAAACTACAAGTTTTTGTCAGGTGAACAGGCTCTAAAAAGCTTAACACAAGTCTTAGCTTACTTGGTTTTTTCAAATTAAAATGTAAAGAAAAAGCAGTCAACATTCAGTCATTGCTTAAACTCAGCAAGTGCTAGCACCACAGCAGAGAGTGAGCAGTGATGGCAGTTCAAACTTTCTAAGTTGTACCAATACTACTGCAAAACTGTACCAGCACTTATGCGATTATAACCAAATGAGTATTTCTCCTACAAGTTTTTCGACAACTCAGTAGTGATTGTAAATCAAAGATGAAATCGATATTAAATCAGTCGTTTTACACAATAAATTTTTCCTTAGGGTTTTTTTGACATTTTTCTTTTAAATACCCTTCGCAACGTCATAGGCTTTCACACGATGAGTTTTTGAAGCCAAGCATCCGTGACGGCTTCTGATGATTTTTCGTGAATTTTTTGTTGTGTATTCGTAACAATATAAAATTGTATGTACGAGTATCACATATACTTATATTTATATTGTTTTATATAGGGTTATCCATCTAGAGGTATTTTTCAGAACAAAAAAAAAATATAACAATTCAAATCAAGTGTAGAATCTTTATTGGTAATTTGAAAGGACATTTTATGACATTTATTTTTTTAATATAATTTCCTTCAAATGTTGGCCGCAACTACGCCTTTCCATTCTGAGAGTCTAATTTTGGATGACTCGTTCGAGCATTTCGACCGGTATGGCTTTAATGAAACGCGTAATGTTGACTTCCAAAACCTAATTATTAGCTGATTGTCGGCATAGACTTTGGACTTTACGTAACCGCAAAGAAAAATGTCTAAAGGTATGATATCACTCGATCTAGGCGGTCATCTCACCTGTCCAAAACGTGGAATTAGCTGCTTTTCGAAATGACCTCTCAATAGATCCATTGTTTGAGCAGCTGTATGGCAAGTGGCACCGTCCTGTTGAAACCAAGTGTTATCAAGATTATGGGCTTCAATTTCAGGTAGCATAAAGGTCGATGTCATGGCGCGATAGCGTGCACCATTCACGGTTACGTTCCGGCCATCAGCATTTTTGAAAAAATATGCACCGATGATTCCACCAGTTTATAAACCACACCAAACCGTGGTTTTCTCTGGGTATAATAGCACCTCTTGAACCTCTTCTTGTTGTTTTTCACCCCAAATGCTGCATTTTTTTTTGTTTATTGACTTTGCCTCATCACTGATCAAAATTTTGGTCGAAAAAGGAGGATCTTCCCGTTTCTCACCGAACGCTTATTTTCATAATACAGTTGCCAACATTTGAAGGAAATTATTTTCCAAAAATAAATGCCATAAAATGTCCTTTCAAATTACCAATAAGGATTTCACACTTGATTTGAATTTTTTATATTGTTTTTTTTCTTTTCTGAAAAAATACCTCTAGGTGGCTCATCCTATACATAAGCTGTTTGGGATTGTAAATAGACGAAATCGGCCCAGGGCGAACAAAGATTTCCTTTATAAGACTAGGTTACATCGCTAAAAACTACACCTTTTGAGTATTTGCTAAGCTTAGCAGATTATAATTTTTTTGTAGATGGAAAGTGGTTAAAATGTATACTGTTAGTTGGGAAGCACTAAATACCTCAAAAAGGGCATGGTTGCTGGACTTTTATGTGACTTATGTGGCCCATGATCAATTTATATCAATTAGTCGACGAGTTATAGCCAAAAAACCATATAAACAATATGCTGAAAATCGGAATTTGACTGCAAAGTTCGAAGGTCAACTAAAAAAAAATCGAACTAACAAACAAACGCCGCGATACGGATCTTCTAATTTAGCCTATATTTTCACCCCTCACTCTTAGAACCGACCTAACTGTTGCTAACCTGAATTTGTTCTACAGTGTTATTACACAAGAGCCGTAACAATAGCAATGTTCTAAAAAGCATATTCAAATAAAGAAAAATTACAATTTTATTATTGTTAACATAAAACAAAAATAAAATACTTTTGTTGCACCAACCATTTTTATATTGCTGCGCCAACCGTATTTTCATTTTTAAATTTGGCAATAATACTATTTTTACATTTCAACAATATAAATATTGCGGCATTCATACTATTGTCAAAATTAAATTCAGTAAACAATACTATGGTTTCGACGAACAAACATTTATTGCGGAGAACATATCATTATTGCCGTGACCACACGCAGAAAAAAAGTATGGTTGGGGTGACAATATTCGAAGAGGATCATACTATTGTTGGGTATATGGTTATGGCACAACAATATGGTGATCCTCGAAACAATAGTATGATTCAAACGTAAACATACTATGATACCCACAACCACAGCATGATTCACACTCAACCATACTATGATCTCCACAACCATACTTTGATCCTCACACCAATAGTTCTACTCACACTCAACCATACTATTATCTCCAAAACCATATTGTAATACTCACAACCATAGTATGTTTCTCATACAACCATAGTATGTCCTCACAACCATAGTATGATTCACACGCAACCATACTATGATCCTCACAACCATAGAATGATACTCACTCAACCATACAATGATATCCACAGCCATACTTTGATCCTTACAACCATAGTATGATTCACACGCAGCCATACTATGATCCCCACAACCATAGTATGATTCACACTCAACCATACTATGATCACCAAAATTATTTATTAGGATTGGTTAATGTTGGTATTCTAAAAAAGATTTAGGTATATTAAGTATGTTATTTTAAATTGCATTACTATTAGTTCATAGCCAAATTTGAGGCCATGTTTTTATTAAAGATTTTATTCAAGAAACAAAACTTTATATTCCAACGGTCGAAAATACTTTTAGTTGCCAGCAGGGGTGTAACGAACGAAGTAACGAATGTGATTAAACCATGTTCAAAGGCTATATACTTGAGTGCAGGCGGATTTTAAATAAACGAGAACCAGTCGGTAGTAGAGTATTTCACCGAACAAAGTAAACACCATAAAAATCCCTCGAACTACCTTCCAATTGTTGTTGTTTTTTATAATGGACAACAACCATGCACTGTATCGTGTGTATGTGTTTTTTTGGTATGTCAAAAAAACATACGCAGCCACATACATGTATGCTCTATTAACCTGTTTCGATAGCCGTAATCATATTATTGTTAATGTAAATTTTAAACAACAATACTTTTGTTGCACCGATCATGTTTATATGGTTGCTATAACCATATTTTCATTTTTAAATTTGACAATAATACTATTGTTACATTTCAACAATATTAATATTGCCGCAATCATACTGTTGTCAAAATGAAATTCAAAAAACAATACTATGGTTGCGACGAACATGCTTTTATTGTAGAGAACATATTATTGTTGCGGTGACCATATAGTAACCATATCTTTTCTCTTCTCTGCGTGCATATAAAGTAGCAACCATGTTTTTTCTCTGCGTGTAGTGGCGAAGGAACGGTGGAAAATATATAAGGTAAGGCCTAGCCGAACTTGGCGATTTTTTTAATACTTTAAATCTGGAAGATCTTGTTTTGTATTTACAAGCACACCATCTGACAAATCTTAATAAAAAATTTTAAATTTTTAGTAAATTTGATTTTTGCAACGTAACGTCACTTATAAATTAGATCTTGATGTATATTTATATTTTCAAATGATTAAAGTAAAATAAAAAGAATTCTTCTAATCGAAGACCAACAAGTAAAACGATAAAACCGATTACAAAAAAAACTTTTGGTTTGAATACGCTTACTTCTAAGTTGGATTTTAAAAATTGAATGGACTTAGAGGCAGAATATTCATGTGCTCGAGATGGGATAAGTGAAGATTTAAATTAACCCAAACTGATACTAAGGACCCTAACACCGAAAGTCCGACCCATTTTAACATGGAATCATGGGTACCAAAAACATTTAAATTTTCTCACAAAATTAATTAAGACGCTAGTTTTAAATCTGGTTAAATTTGGAGCCCTTTTAAGGGGTTCAAAAAATCTTTTGTCAATTGGCGATTTGCACATCCAAAAGTGAAGGGTATAGTACAGCCGGCCACGCCCGACTGTAGCTTTTTACTATTTTGTTTTTTAAATATAAAATAAGCGTCTAGCCGTAGGAATTGATTATAGTGAATGAGGGTCGATCACTTCACTTCTGATTGGGAAAATATTTTCCATTCTTAGGCTAAAGGCTAAAACCGGAATGTCAGTTAAAGCCGGTTTTTATAAAACATGCATTGGAAAACAATGTAATAAAACCCCCGATTTTTTTGACACTCCAAATAGGTTGGCTACAAGAAACAGCTTTTGCTGCTTCACGGAATATTTTGATTATACCCTCGATCATAAAATACAATAGTATGTGAGTTGCATCATTTACTAATCTGGCTCATTTTTAACGGGTCACATTATCGATTCTGTAAATCTGATTACTTGGAGTGCATTTAAATCTCGTAGACTTATAATCGGAAGGTACTACTGCAAGAGGGATGTAGCAAATATGTTCTGGTCTGCTCTATTTTCAATTGCTGACTCTAAGTGATATGACAGTTTCAATTAATTTTCCGATTTCATTTTCCTAAACGAGGTTTTAACACGGAATGACACAAATTGTTTAAACGGTAACTGGAAACTTTAAGTTTTTTACAACTACATTTACAAGATTATTCAAAATGGTTGGTCCTTAGACCAAGCCTCAAAAATGTTTGGTTGAAATTGGTTCATATTACACGCAGGAAAAGATATGGTTACTACATGGTCACGGCAACACCATAGTACTGCGTTTTATATTCCATGTTGACAATAGTATGATTGCGGCAATATATGTGACGCGCAAAATAGAAAGGGACCTAAGGGTAAAAACCAGTTTTGTTCAGAAGAGCCATTTTAAAGATTTAAATACGTGTATCTTTGGTGTACCATCACTTTCATAAAACGCGCACATCTCTGGGAGGGAATCGGTCTCATTCGATGCTCAGATATTGTCCACATCAAAAAAAAAGTGAAAATTGATTTTTTTTCCTTAGGTCCCTTTCTCTATGCGCTGTCACATATATTATTGAAATGTAACAATAGTATTATTGCTAAATTTAGAAATGAAAATATGGTTGTAGCTACCATTAAAAAATGGAAGTGGTTGTGGCTATGGACAACAAAACAGGTTTTATATACCAACATTCATACATGTGTGTGTGTTTATTTTTGGTATACCAAAAAAAAACACATACACACGGTACAGTGCATGGTTGTTGTGCATTATAAAGAACAACAACAACAATCGGAAGGAAGTTTGAGGGATTTTTATTGCGTTTACTTTCTTTGGTTGAATACTCTACTGCGATTGGTTCTCGTTTATTTAAAATCTGCCGGCACTTAAGTATACAGCCATAGATCATGGATTAATCACGTTCGTTATTTGCGGTCTACAGATGGTGAAGTAGCATTCACCCCTCCTTGCAACTTAATGTCTTTTCGACTGTCTTTTAAATATACTTTTGTTTCTTTAATAACATTTTCAATAGAAACATGGTCTCAAATCTGGCTATGAACTAATTGTAATGTAATTTTGAATTACTTGCAAAAAAATAATCTCTGTTATTGAAAAACATATCCCAATCCTAATAAATAGTTTTGGGGATCTTAGTAAGGTTGGATGAAATCATACCATGATTGTAGGGATCATAACATGGTTGTGTATAAATCATACTATTGTTGTGAGAGTCATACTATGGTTGTATGTAAACGACACTTTAGTTGTGAGGATCATAATATGGTTTTGGGGATCATAGTATGGTTGAGTGCGATTTTAAATATGGTTTTATGGATCATAATACGTTGTTGTGCCACAACCATATACCCAACAATAGTATGAATCTCTTCGAAAATTGTCGTGTAGCGGCATGTGCTTTATAACAACGTGGGGTGGACAGATAGATGGATATTTCATAATGAATTCAAATTGTAATTACTGAAATAAAATTGCTCAACTATAGTTAAACGATGGCTGTTTTTGCAACCACCTGGGCTGCTGTGGTATAAGGATTAGTGTGACTGACTGAAACTAAATCCACATTGAAATTTGGCTTGTTTCCACCTCGTTCATACTGGAGAGTAAGAGATAAGTTGCGAAGCCATGTAAAAGCTTCTCTATAAAGACCACTGCTGGATACGAGCCGACATTAAGCAGTAGATCCCAGTCAGTGGGTTCAAAAATTATAGCATTCACAGCTCACTGATTTAAGAGAAGTTTTCCCTTAGTGCCTTAACAGAATGATGGGCTAATTAAGTAAGTAACTAAATGTACTAAAGTAAGTAACTAAATGTACTTTATCGCTAGTCTCTTATAAAAGTCCACCTGGTCTGGAGAGAGTAGTGGAGATTATTGTTTTCAAAATAAATTAAGGGCACTTGCTGATCAATTATTATAAGATCATTAATAATAAGATTATTTAAACAACTGATACCGGTACGAACTTGTATTTTGAATGAAAATACAGAATAATTAAAACCCGATATTTATTTATTACAATTTATTTAATTTAATACGAGTATATGTGTCAGTCCTAAGTATGTAGTATACTTATACATACGACGAAAAATTAAACTTTCGAAGCTTAGGTGGAAAAAATAATTTTCATCTTATAAATAAGATTCAAATAAAGCAAGTGGACAATTCGTAAGTTCGGTCGGGATGAAGATTTTATATTCTCTACCATGGGTTGCGTTGTCGTATGGCACTAATGGTATTGAGGATTATGATTATTGGTGGTGGCTTTATATTTGAAGAACTACAAGTTTGGGACCTTTTGAAGCGTTGTCCTGTTCAGATTCGCAATTTTATTGTTTTGAAGAAACCATATGTCCATTGTTGAGGGTGCACTAGGGAGCCCCTATATTTGGGCCATAAATTTAGAAAAATCTCAAAAGTAAATGCATATTATTTTTTGAAATAGTAAATTACTACAGAAGCCAAGATCAGTTTTTCTTTGTTGTTGTTTGTCATGGAGAGAAGGAAAAGTAAATCGAAAAATTTATGTCATATTCAGATAGTTCAGAAAATTTCTCTTTTGTTAAGTACCCATATGTCAATGTTCGAAAGGACCTATTTTTCGACAACCCAGGTACCTTAGACCCATGGATTAGACCGTAAAAATAACGAAATATTACTGTTTTTAAAGCTTCTTCGATCCGAGATCCAAATTGGCACACTTTTTAAGTTAAGCTACGCTTGTAAATTTGTAAGCAAATTTCTGTTTTTCTGGATCGTAAAATTATATGATATTTGGATCCGAGACAAAATTTTAGGGTTTAAACCATTGGGGATATATAGGCCAATATGGCCCGAATCCCAAGTTGGTCCAAATCTTAAATATAGGTACATACGAGTATTTGGATTGTTGAGAAGATTTTTAACCGCTTCTGGATACTCATTTGTCCCCGAACATTAGGGGACGGTTTTTGGGTGCCTAGCCCAAAAGGTCATATTTACCACGCCCATTTCTGGGAAGGTTCAAAAGGTATGAAGGTTACCTAACAAACAAGTCATACAAAATAATCAGGACTTTGTTTGGTCCTTCAAGGGGGAATTTTTCCCCTTTTACCCATTTTTAACACCAACCGATCGCCGACTATAGGCAATATATCTGGTTAATTTGAACATATATTTATTTGGACTGAATCGTGTTTTTGACAGACTGACATGTCTAGAACGTCTAAGAGTTTTATGACGACCTATAATATATCTTTATATGTTTGCAGATAAATATTGTTATGTGTTACAAGCAGAATGACAAACTCTTATATAATGGGTGATCCAAGTAGAGATACTTTTTTCAATTGCCTTTTTTTGACAGATCACGTGTGAGTCGTGTCATGCTGTCATATTATTTTTGTTATGTATTGTTTGGCATTTCATCATGGAAAGACTTACGCCTGAACAACGTAAGCAACGAAACAACGTAAAATCGTTCAATTTTATTACGAAAACTCACGTTCTGCGAGGAATGTGTTTCGTGCACTTCGTTCAACTTATGGTCAACATAATCGGCCTACTGAGCGTACTATTCGCAACACCATCACCCATCTTGAGACCCAGCATTCATTATTGGATAATATTCGACCGAATAGACCACGTCCAGTACGCATTGACGAAAATGTAGCGGCCGTAGCTGAGAGTGTACACCAAGACCGTGGAGAGTCGATTCGGCGCCGTTCGCAGCAACTCGGACTGACGTATGGAACGACTTTGCGCATTTTACGTCGAGATCTTGAATTGAAAGCGTACAAAATACAGCTTGTGCAAGAACGGAAGCCGCCCGTCGTTCCTAAGCGACATCGCTTCGCTTCGATTTAGAGCCAGATTTTGTTCAGCGATGAGGCCCATTTCTGGCTCAATGGATATGTAAACAAGCAAAATTGCCGCATTTGGGACGAAAAACAACCGGAAGAGATTCAAGAGATGCCACTTCATCCAGAAAAAACAACGATTCGGTGTGGATTGTGGGTCGGTCCATATTTCTTCAAAAATGATACCGGTAAGAACGTAACCGTCAATGGCGACCGTTGTCGTGCCATGATAACCGTCTATTTGATGCCTGAAATTGAAGCTCGTGATCTCGGCGACATTTGATTTCAACAAGACGGCGCCACTTCTTACACATCGCATCAATCAATGCATTTATTGGGTGAACACTTTGGTGAGCGGATACTTTCACGTTTTTTGCCGATCGATTGGCCATTAAGATCGCGTGATATCACACTGTTAGACTTTTTCCTGTGAGGATGTGTAAAGTATAAAGTTTATGCAAACAAACCCGATTCGATTCAGGCCTTGGAGAAAAACATCACGCGTGTCATTCGCCAGTTACCAGTCGAAATGCTCGAACGAGTCATTAAAAATTGGACTCAACGGATGGACCATTTAAGACGTGCGGCCAACTTTTGATAGACATAATCTTCAAAAAATAAATGTCAAAGAATGTTCTTTCAAATGATAAACATTCCCTATTCATTTTGAGTTTTTTGTATTTTTTTCTTTCAAAGTAGGGAACCTCGAAATGGATCACGCGTTATATATATTCATATCAATAGTTGATAATTGACAAGATATAGGCTCGCTAAAAAGAGCTAGCATCGTATAACATAACGAATTTGCATTTTATACTTGCAGAATGTTTGGGGTTTTAAATTAAGCAAAAAGCAGAATGGCAGAAAAAAGGTCGCTTATCTAAAATTACGTACTGAACGCATTGTGCCATTGCTATAGATATTTCTGGCTTAATAATGAAAATGCGAATATTTATCATCAAAATGGTTTTATTGTTTTTCGAAGTATTCTCCAGCATGATTTATACACTTTTGCATGCGCTCAAACCAATTGTCGAAGCACTTTTTCTACTCCGATTGAGACACCTCCAAAACATGGTTTTTGAACGCCTCAACAGCATCTTCTGGCGACGAAAATCGTTGACCACTCATTTTTTCTTAATGTGCGGGAATAAAAAGAAGTCATTGGGTGCCAAGTCTGGGCTGTACGGCGGATGGCCCATCAATTCTACGTTTTGGCCGGTCAAAAAGGCGCTGGTTTGAACCAATGTATAAGAGCTCGCATGGTGCCCAATGATTCTTCTCCTCTTGTTGGTTTCTTCGAAAACTTCAGGCAAACAGATTGTGGTGTACAACTCAGAATTGACCGTCCTAAGTTGCGCAAGCGGGATAGTCACCAAACTTGACCAGTTTTGCCGAAGAAACAGGCGACCATTTGCTTCGAAGTGCTTCTTTCACCAACAACTTTCGTTGGATTTGGCTCGTCTTGAAAGACCCACACAGTCGATTGCTGTTTTTTTCGTGCTTATGCGCATAGATCCATGATTCGTCGCCTGTGACGATCATATAAACGTCTTTTGAAGCACAGCGATCGTATTTTTTCAAAATTTCTTTGCACCAATTGACACGTGCCTTTTTTTGAACGATTGTCAAATTGTGCGGGATCCAACAAGAACAAACCTTTTTTACGACCAGGTGTTCATACAATATCGAATGGATGCTGGTGGAAGAAATGCCCAAGGATGCCTCTATATCACGGTATATCACATGCGATCTTGCATTATCAGTTCATGCACGACATCAATGTTCTCTGGCACAACGGCTGTTTTTGGACGACCTTCACGACCTTTGTCTTTGAGCGAGCTTCGGCCACGATTGAATTCATGAAACCAGTTTTTCACAGTGCTATAGGATGGTGCATCATCGCCAAATATTTAAGTTCATCGATGCACTCTTGTAGTGATAATCTACGTCGAAAGTTGTGAAAAATGATCGCACGAAAATGTTCACGAGTTAATTAAATTTGTTTGCCAAAATGATTTTTTCAAGTCACTGTAAACAACACAAATGTTGGTCGTACGTCAAAACGTTCTAAGTACGTTTATGCTTAAAAATGCCAAACTTTCCAATGGAATTGTCATCTGTTAAGGCCAGAAATATTTATAGCAACCCTCGTAGGTGCCAATCAAACATATATGATTAGGTGTCTTGTTCGAGTGTAATGCTTTTAGGGTTAATTTAGGAAACCGATTATTCGACACAAAAAGCGCTTTATTCTTAAACCGGGAAATGGTATTTTTAAAGAAACCGGCGGTTTTTTCTATATGAAAACTCGAGCTGATGACTCTAAATTTGACATAATTCGTTAAGCGCAGTCCGACGTAAAATAAGAGTAATATACAATGAAAAAAAATAGTCGGCCTGCGTAAAAAATTTAAATACTCGTATTCCAACAAAAAATTAATTAGAAATTCTGTTATAAAAAAATGGCATATCAACTAAAATATTTGTACGTTATTTATCGCAGAAAATATTTTCCGTTTTAAGAGATAAACAATAATATTTTTAAAAAAAAAATATACAATTTATCGAAAGTATTTTTGTTATGAGGCGATAAAAAAATTCTCATACATAATTAAAAATGTTGTAAGCCATTTTTCGAAAATACATATTTTTTCAATTTTCATTTTTTTTTGAAACTCAAGAGTTGTCTTTGTTATTGTGTAGAGTGTAAGTATCGTTCATCGATGGAGTTCTTTGCTTTTGAACTATTATAGTTAATCAATGTTGCACTAATTTGCCAACACACAAAAAAATGCCTACATCTTAGTTTCCGAAATAACACGTAGATTTCTTAAAATCAGAACTGAGGTAATCATTTTCAATATCAATACCACGAATTCAATGACACTTGCTGAATTAATTCACTGAGGGTAATTAAAATCACGGCAACCGTAGCTCGTATACAGTGCTTTTGTCTTTGGAAATGGCAACACTGTTTCCGGTGGCAGTAAATTATAACTCAATTCATTGTTGGCTCTCTCGCTCTCTCTCTCTCTCTGTGTTATCAGTTAAGTGACGACTGGCTTGCCGTCATTCAATTGCACCGACATCAGTTTACATTGATTCTCTTAACACTTTTGGATTTTCCAAGCTTTTGTGGAATTTTGAGATATTTCATATCTTCGGCATTAGAATATCGAAGTGCTGTTAATTCTGTGTAGGAAGTAGCCGGCTCTAATTTAAGTTGCAGTATGCACAGTGAGGCCGAACGATACTGTGTATGTTTGAAACAGTGCTATGTATAATAAAGTATAGTTTCCTATGAAAAATAATATAAGTATAGTTTCCCATTAAAAAGTTCTATCCAACTTGGAATATTAAATTAAGTTTACGAACCAGTTGCTTGCATATATTAGGCCATAGTAGTTTATCAAAATTTGTTACGTAATATATTCCATTCGACAGGTGTATATACGAGTATAAGTAGTAGATCCAAGCATTTTTCATAAATATCGTAAAGTAAATTTCTTTATAGCCTATACCAGACTGTGGTACCGGGTATTATAGATTTTAGCTTACGTTTGTAACACATCCTATATTCTGCAACCCACTCTGGAACATGTCCCATCCCAAATGTTTGTAACTACCAAAAAAATATGAGCTAGACCCATCATTAAGATCGACTCAGAATCATAAGCTGATTCGCTTTAAAAAGTCTGTCTTTCAGTTCGTCTGCTGTCTATCTAAACGTGTTCAAACTTCAGTTCGCAATTGTTGTACTGCCATCTGACATTTACATTGGAAAGTTCGACATTTTCTAGCATAAACGTACTCAGAACGTTTTGACGTACGACCATCATTGGTGTAGTTTACAGTGAGTTGAAAAAATCAGTTTGGCAAACATTGTCGTGCGATCATTTTTCGACGTGGATTATCACGACAAGAGTGCATCGATGAACTTAAATCTTTGCATGGCGATGAAGCACCATCCTATAGCACTGTGAAAAACTAGTTTCATGAATCCAATCGTGGCCGACGCTCGCTCAAAGACGAAGGTCGCCCAAAAACGGCCGTTGTGCGAGAGAACATTGATCCTGTGCGTGAACTTATAATGCCAGATCGTCATGTGACATACCGTGAGATAGAGGCATCCTTGGGCTTATTTAAGCCAGCATACATCCGATATTGCATGAACACCTGGCCGTAAAAATGGTTTGTTCTCGTTGGATCCTGCACAATTTTATAATCGCTCAAATAAACGGATCGTATCGATTGGTGCAAAGAAATTTTGAAAAAATGCGATCGCGGTGCTTCAAAAGTCTTTCATAAGATCGTCACAGGTGAAGAATAATGGATCTATGCGTATGAGCCCTAAACAAATTTGCAATCGACCGTTTGGGTCTTTGAAGACGAGCCAAATCCAACGAAAGTTGTTCGTAGAAGAAGTACTTCGAAGCAAATGGTCGCCAGATTCTTTGGCAAAACTGGTCATGTGGCGACTATTCCGCTTGAGCAACGTAGGACGGCCAATTCTGAGTGGTTTGCCTGAAGTCTTGCGAGCAATTCCAAAAACGAACAAAAGGAGATGAATCATTGTGCACCATGACAATGCGAGCTCTCACACATCGGCTCAAACCATCGCCTTTTTGAACGGCCAAAACGTCGAATTGATGGGTCATCCGCCGAACAGCCCTGACTTGGCACGCAATGACTTCTTATTAGTCCAGCACATCAAGAAAAAATGCGTAGTCTGCGATTTTCGCCTCCAAAAAATGCTGTTGAAGCGTCCAAAAACCATGTTTTGGAGGTGTCTTAATCGGAGTGGAAAAAAAGTACTTCGACAATTGGTTTGAGCGCATGCAAAAGTGTATAAATCATGCTGGTAGTCTCCATTAAAAAACATTAAAATCATTTTTGATGATAAATATTCGCATTTTCATTATTAGGCCAGAAATATTATAAAGGGTGGTCCATCGAGAGATATTTTTTAGAACAAACAAAAAAATATAAAAATTGAAATCAAGTGTGGAATCTTTATTGGTAATTTGAAAGGACATTTTATGGCATTTATTTTTGGAAAATAATTTCATTTAAATGTTGGCCGCAACTACGCCTCAGGGTTTCCATTCTGAGGGTCCAATTTTGGATGACTCGTTCGAACATTTCGACCGGTATGGCTTTAATGACACGCGTAATGTTGCCTTCCAAAACCTGAATCGTAGCTGGCTTGTCAGCATACATATACTTTGGACTTTACGCATACTTATACTTTGGACTCACTCGATCTAGGCGGCCAGCTCACCTGTCCAAAACGTGAAATTAGCTGCATTGCGAAATGCCCTCTCAAAAGATAATAGAAAACCAAGTGTCGTCAGGATTACGGGCTTCATTTTCAGGTAACATAAAGATCGATATAGCGAGCACCATTCCCGGATACGTTCCAGCCATTATCATTTTTGAAAAAATATGCACCATGATTTCACCAGCATATGGGTATAATGACACCTCTTGAAGCTCTTCTTGTTGCTCTTCAGCCCAAATGCGGCAATTTGTTTATTGACTTTGCCGTTGAGCCAGAAATGGACCTCATCACTGAACATAATTTTGGTCAAAAACAGCGGATCTTCCCGTTTCTCACCGAACGCTCATTTCCGTAATACAGTTGCCAACATTTGAAGGTAATTATTTTCAAAAAATAAATGCAATAAAATGTCCTTTCAAATTACCAATAAAGATTCCACACTTGATTTGAATTTTTATATTTATTTTTGTTCTGAAAAAATACCTTTAGATGGATCACCCTATATTTTATTTACATTTTGAGAACTACGTGTGCATTTTTTTTTAAGATTTTTGGGTTTTCATTCGCCAATAAAACAGATTTGAGGCCTAGATAAAACGTGATTTGAGAATGTAGCGGGTTATTTTATGGAGAATCTGATAGTGCTAAACTAACAAAAAAAATTGCAAGCAATCATTTTTGAGTTGATTGACCAATGCTTTTTTTTCAAAATTTTAATAACCACTTCAATAGCTCAGCCTAATACTAAAAACCAATTTGCAGTTTCGTTTTTACTTTTAAGTTAACAAAAGTAAGTAATTGATTGTGTACCGTTCCCCTTTACTTTAAAATAATCAGTTAATTCATCGCTAAAGTTCAAAATATGTAAAAATTAGTGTTTGCCTGAATAATACACACGTTACTCTCAAACTTTCTTACATTAAATGTATGTCTTCCGAAGGGTTGGGTCTTTTGTTTTTTAATCCGTTAAGAAACTGAAAATCGGTTGATAATTAACTAAGTTACAGGCTTATAAGTGGGCAATCGTACATAAAACCGGGTTTTTAACAGAATTCTCAGGATGTGGGGGTGTTTGGGAAATTTCACAAACCGATTCCTGTTATACTCGACAAGACACAGAAGAAAAATAGTGCGAGTATTATTAAAAAATACTAGTACGAGTATTACTTTCCAGAAAACTTTTACCGCCGCATAGTCCAGTCATTGAAATACATTTGACGCGCAAAATAGAAAGGGACCTAAGGATAAATTGAATCGGTCTCATTCGATGCTCAGATGTTGTCCACATCAAAAAAAAGTGAAAATTGATTTATTTACTCTTAGGACCCTTTTTCTATGCGCTGTCACATATATAAAACTATAATTATGAAAAGCAAAATGTTTTTTTTGGATACTTAATCTGTGTCTAACTAAACAAAGATTATGTAGTGACTATAACCAAATAACTGTTAAGGGGAAAGTGTTCCGATGTTGGGATAACCGATTTTATCTTACAACAGTAAACAAAAAGGGGACATGTGACTTATTTGTTGTCACCACCAAAGTGACAACAAATAAAGTCTTTAAAATGCTTCGTAAAATATGAGTTTATGGTGTTTCTATTATTTTTTTCTTTCCATTTTTAGTTTCATTAAAACAAAAGAAAGTTTGACTTGTATCCCAGATTAATCGCCGCCATTTACAAGATTATTGACTACTAAGATAAGTCGCTGTATTTATTTCGTTTTATTGTATGTATAAGTGTAAAAGTACAAAATCATGTTGGTTTTTAATGGTATCATTGATTTGTAAGTAAAATAAAGCAGGAGAGTCACTTCAAGCCCATACAATGCTCTCGATCCAGTCAACATATGTCTCAACCCGCGTAAAAAATTGTGGATACTCAGAGGAACAGTCACCAAAGGCGGCCGACACCATGCCCATAACCATGGACGTGCAACTGTAATCGGGGTGATAGACAATGAGTGGACTACCGGAGTCGCGCTCACACGTGTCCGATTCTCCGGGGTGTCTTGATTTAGCACAAAACTGTGCGGTCGCATTAAATTTGTAATTTTCGTTCTTTCCGCCTCTAGCACGACAGGTATCAGCATCCACGAAGGAGAGCTGAGATGTGCGCAAATGAGAGTTAGTAGATGCTAAGTTCCAGCCAACCGTGGTAAATTGCGTGAAATTATGGCCACCGGACGCTAAGTGCAGACAGGCGGGCGCAATGTAATCGTTGAAGTGAACCTCACCGTCGAGTTCAACGAGAGCAATATCATTGAAGTAGGTCTTTTCATCATAATTTGGATGTATTGTAAATTTCTTGATGGCAAAGTCTAAGGGCGAAGCATCATCCTCGGTGGTGGCATAATCCAATTCTCCCAAACGCACTCCATTTGGCTTCCTGTGGAATAGGCAACAAATTAATGCGGATTATATGCGTGCAGAAATATTAGAGATACTCTGGAGGCTGTGACTTACAGATATCCAAATAAACAATGTGCTACAGTTAGAATGAATCTGGGACTAATCAAAGTTCCTCCACACACCCATTGAAGATCGGACTCATTTTTGTGAAACATCAAAGCCATAAAAGGATACTCCTTTGGTTCGGCATATTTGGAGTAGGTAAGGGGTAGGTCACACTTATTTCGTGCCAAATGATAGGATTTACACTCTGGAAGGCATAAATGATAACGATTTAAATAATTTAAATTTTTGTCGAATGATGATCGTTTAGATAATAAATTGTATTGTTTCTGGGTAGGAACATTTAAGCAGCGGCTGGTTTCCATCTCGTAAGTGCTGGCGACTTACCGAGTAAGATATTAATCTGTAAGCCATGAAGGAACTTCTCTATTAAATGCTTTAGCCATTCGGAACCGGCAGTAAGCAGTTCGTCCCGGTCAGTGAGTACAAGAATTTAGCCGTCCACAACGCAGAAAAAAAGTATGGTTGGGGTGACAATATTCGAAGAGGATCATACTATTGTTGGGTATATGGTTGTGGTACAACAATATTATAATCATCACAACAATAGTATGGTTCACATACAACCATGCTATGGTCCCCACAACAATATTATGGTCCTCACAACAATAGAATTATTCACACGCTATCATACTATGGTCCCCACAACCATATTATTATTCACAATCAACCATACTATGATCCCCACAACCATATTATGATTCTCTTAATTATAGTATTTTTAACATACAACCATAGTATAATCCTCACAACCATAGTATGACTCACAAACAACAATACTATGATCCCTAGAATTCTTCGTAAGGGTTGGGTTAAGTTACTATTCAACAATAGAGATTCTTTTTAAGAGAATTATTTAAAAATACATTAAACTCTTAATAACAGGAGTGACTTACTCAACAGTAGAAAAAAATTACTTATTAAAAATATATCAGTTATACTAAACCAAAGTACGTATTGTATTATGAGTGATCTATATTCAAATTGAATCATATCATTTGATATACCCAACATATATAGTTCTTACCCGATTTGAGGACCTGCAGCTACGAGTATACATATTAAAAGCGGTCTTGCTCTAATTTTTGACAGAGGCACTAATGCGAATGTAGGGTTTCCGACATTTTTATTTGATTTTACAGGTTTTCGGATGGCCAATCAGAATTTTCTTTGGTCCATGATGACGACTTTCAAGTTTTTGTGTTAATTATGTAGACTCGGACTTTTAATACAATTTTCCTTTAGATACTCTAAACGTTAGTTTGTTAGTTACACTTACCTCGAACACTTCGTTTATTTTCATCTTTTTGTGGCAGTTCATCTGCAATTGCTGGGAATAGAACAAAGAAAAAATAATTTAAATTTACATATGTTCGTTAAGATCAATAATGGCCGTGTTCTAATGGCTACTTGCTTAGGAGATCATTAACGCGATAACTTCATGCCATTGTACAAAAATATAAAACTGATTTTATTTAAAAAAAATCTATAGGCAATTTTCATTAAAATCCGTTTGTTTTAAGAAACTAAAATTTTTGCAATGAAAAATATTCAAGAATAACCTTAAGCAAGCTCGGTTATTACTCGCTTATAGTATTTCTTAAATATTTTTTTTTACAAATTACAAACTTTCGAATCAAACATATGCATAGGCTAAATAATTTAACAAAAATCCTGTACAGTTTTCAAGTTACCGCCTTAGCGACCACTGACTTGTTTACAAAGCGAGTACCAAGTGAACACGCCTAATATAAGTATATACTCGTATATGGATTGTCTCAGTAAGAATGCACTTTTTCATTTTCAAATAAAAACACTTTCTCGAGATAATTGTGATTTTTGCAATGAATTTTTAAGAAACTATGTTCCGATTAAAGGCTGGTACTAACTTCGATGTTTTCTGTGGAAATGTGTCAATGTAAATTCGCTGCTGAAAAGCTGTGAAGGAAGCTGTATTGAGTTCAGCGTCGTTGAAATTTTAATATTTGAGTCTGACACATGTTCTTTTTCAAGATGAAAAAAATACATAACAAGTGTTTTCATTGAAACATTTTCAATAAGGTTGACTTATGGTGATTTTCAAATTAATTTAATAAAATAATAATTTGCGAACGCAAAAATGGAAACTACAAACAATGAAAAAAACAGAATATGAAGTTTTGTTCAGTGATGCCAACAGTATTAAACTTTTATGTACAGGGTGGCTGATAAAAGCCGCTACCAAAAAAAATTAATAACTTTATTCAATGAATCTGGCTAGTTTTTTTTTATTTTACAATTTGGTTTTTAGATTAAACAAAAATGGATAACTGGGACACTGAAACAAGAATTTGGATATTCTGCCGCTATCACCCACTGAAGTCCGCAGTTTTGGTTCAAAGAGATTATGGGCACACGTTTAGTGGCAATCAATCATCCAAGCAGATGGACTATAATGAGACTTGTAACAACTTTGCCGAGCATGGGACAGTCAACAGAAGACCTTTCCATCGAAATCCTTCAGTTCGGACGAAGGAAACAATCGCTGCTACCATACAAAACAATCCAAGTGCTTCGACAAGAAGCTTATCTACTCAAGAAAAGTTAATAACTTTTTTCAATGAATCTGGTTATTTTTTTTTATTTTACAAATTGGTTTTTAGATTAAACAAAAATGGATAACTGGGACACTGAAACAAGAATTTGGATTGTTTGCCGCTATCACCCACTGGAGTCCGTTGTTTTGGTTCAAAGAGATTATGGGCGCACGTTTAGTGGAAATCAATCCTCCAAGCAGAAGGACTATAATGAGACTTTGCAGATCATGGGACAGTCAACAGAAGATCTTACCATCAAAACCCTTCAGTTCGGACGGAGGAAACAATCGCTGCTACCATACAATCCAAGTGTTTCGACAATTACGCCGAATAAGGATTTCTTTCAACTCTGTGTGGGTTCAGCAAGATGGTGCAACTACTCGCATAGCCCGGCTTGTTATGGCAAAATTGCGACGAAAATTTGCTAATAAGCTGATATCCAAAAACTTCACATTCCGTTCTTGTGAGGTTATTGCAAACAAAAAGTCTTCAAAGCAAACCCAACAAATTTGAATGAACGAAATCCATTCGAGAAACAATTGCGACTATTCCTGTCTTAACTCTCCAAGCAGTAATGAACAACTTTTTGGTAAGATGCCGCACATGTACAACGAGCTGGGGGCATTGAAATTCTATTATTTTTAAAACTAATTAAACTATATTTAATAAAAATGAATAAGCTTCAACATGAATAAGAAAAATGAATTCCATACACTGATAAAAAAGTTATTTGAGTTTCTTGAGCAATATTCATAAGCCACCCTGGCGTCAAAATACGCAAAATAAAATTAAAACAACAACATCCCGCCTTTATTGTTATGTCAAAAAATCGTTGTCTATAAATATAAACTTTCAAATCATCGATGTACGCGTGTGTATGAACGAAAGTAAATGTTCTCGTACTAAAAAACGCTAGGCGCACTAGCTACATAAATATGGTAGGAATTGTTTCAGTGAGTCGCTTTTGTCCTCACTCTTCGACAATAATACTTCGCATATGCAAAATCAATGCAATGACATTTTCGGCAACACACATGATGGTACTGAAAAGTCGCCCACCCGAACGGGTGAGTTCGCTGACTTACTTTTCCTTACCTACATGACAAACAACAACAAACCTGATCTTATAAGCTTTCTATCTTTATAAAATTTTCTTTCAAAAATGTGGCTGTATCGTACCAATGACGCGTTGGATCTCGGATTAGAGCTCAGGAATTATTTCAGATTCCAAAAAACGAGATTCCACAAAAACTACAAAGAAAGAAATAGCATAGAATGGCCAGTTAACATTAGAATTTCTTGAGATAATTTGTTCTGCAAATTGTTCCTGCTATAAATCAATTTCTTCATGCGGCAGGTGGAGCCGTCTTGTCAAACCACATGTCGTCCAAATCCATGTCATTTAACCCATTCCTGCCTAATGGGTATTTAAATACCAAAGAAAGTGTTAATACATAAATAATTTTAGCGTAGGCCAGGTGAGCGATATCGCGGTATTTTTATACCCGCACCACATAGTGGTATGGGGTATAATGGCTTAGTGCTTGCGTTTGTAACACATCGAAGGAATCGAGTTAGAATACCGGGACCAGAGAGAAAGTTGCTCAGAATTACATTTTGAGTCGATCTAGCCATGTCTGTCTGGCTGGCTGGGCGGCTGGCTGGCTGGCTGGATGTAAAGATGTCCATCTATTCTTGTAATCAAAGTACAGGTCGCATTTATGCACCGATCTTGATGAAACTTGGCATGTGGTAATATACATATCGGAGCACTTTTTGATAGACCCCCCATACAAAGGAACTCCCGGATTTGGTCCAAATCCAGTTGATGTCGCGTGTATTGGTCAACAAATTAAAAGAATATGCCATTCGATGTAGAACTGACCACAAAATGTAAAAAAAATAGTTGGACCCGCCTCTCGGACCTACGGGGCCTTCAGAACCCAAAAAATGGACCCATGATTTTAAATATAAGTGTGACCCCTTAAATGAAAGGAAATTATCTTACAATTTTAAATACAGAAATAAATTCGACCTGTTTGGGCCCCAGGGTCCATTAGGAGGGTCCAAAAGTTTCGGTTTACCCATATTTTAGTGTGACCCCTCAAATGACAGGGAATTGCCTCAGGACTTTAAATATGTCAAGCCAAATGATTTATCTCGTCCGTGGGAGGGCACAGGGTCCGAAAACAAGGTATGAAAATGTGGACCAACTATAATTGTTATACCCCCACCACATAGTGGTATGGGGTATAAAGGCTTAGTGCTTGCGTGATAGATACAGATAGAAATAGCGACGAGTGCTGTCGATTAACAGGAGACTTAATCACATTTATAGTGGTGCGGGTATCATAGAGTCGGCCACGCCCGACTATAGCACTTACTTACTTGTTTTTTATAGAAAAGAGGAAAGATTGGACTTAACTAAAGCATTTAGCATGTTTTTTTTTACTTTTTTATCTTTTGTTTTTTGCAGGCAAGATTTTTTTTGGAAAATGCTCCAGAAAAGTGCTGTCAAACATAGGAAAATGGTATGAATATAAAATTTCTAATTTTAACAAATAGCTTAAATTGTCTACTATGTAATGAAAAAAAATCAGGCAGCGAAACGTCAACACTCCTGGCCTCTAGATCTGGTCAAATTTAAATGGGTAATTTAATTAAGAAAACATTGTACTTAAAAGAAGTAAATCACTTTGCTTTAGCAATTTTCTTCTGATCTGGTGCAATACCGTTGTGATAATCCAGGATGTTTGCACTTCAAACAAACACCTTGCACGGGTATTTAAATACCCATGTCATATCTTAGGTAAAAATTGAGGTTTTTTTTCTTTCAACTTCTATGGTCTTATGGACATAAATTTCCAAATTTCATAAAAATCGTACGAGTCAATCTATGGACAGGCAGCAACGGGTTAGTTGAGGCACAAGAAGTCCGTTATAATGATCCTGTACCGAATGACGTTCAGAGTCGCTGCAATTAAGGCCTCATCTTTAAAAAAGTAGACCACATAATGCCGCCTGACCAAAATCTGCACCGGACAGTTGCTCGTTGTGGGTGCATTTGTTTCTCATGAATTGAATAAGTATTTTCTGAATCCCAAATTTAACAATTTTGTGCATTCACGAAGCCATTTTGATAAAAGTGCTAAAAACGATGAAATTGATTTCGTTTTGCTCCATTACGCGAATGAACATCGCTTTTCTTGGTCTGGTGGTTTGAGATCCTAGGTAAGCTAAAATTTGAACGAATGATTATTTTTTTCAACATTTGTGAGATTTAAAGTTGTTCAGAAAAATGATGAATGTTTTCGGCGACATCCTCGTTTACAAAAGCAGGATTTCAAGAGACCGACAGTTAAGTCAAGGCACAGGAGCCTCAGAGTCCATAACCGGGCCTGTTTCTTAAAATTTTTGGACCACTCTTCGAATGGTTGACACATTAGGTGCACATTCTGGATCGAAAAGTTAATAAGTTTTCACAATTATAACGCGTTGTTGTTGCGTACAGCGCTCTTCTTTCAATAATCGGAATAAATATGTGTGGCAGCAAACTTTTGTCACTTGCACAAAAAAACACACTAAATTTATAAGTGCACCCTTTCCGAGACTCCGTTTATATATACGGTATATATTTCTGGCCTTATAATGAAAATGTGAATATTTGTCATCAAAAATAGTTTTTATTGTTTGTTTAGCTCGTTTGTTTTATTTCGGTCTGTTGCTTTTACACATTGAACAGGGATTAAACCGGCTCAAGACCTCTTGCTTCTATATTTAAATAGAAGACAAGTTTTTAAAAAAATGGCAAAGTAACATTGATTTTCGTGGCTGCACACTAATTTTATCATGATTTCGGGTCCGCGGCAACCCTCTTCAGAAAGCCTTGCTTCAATTGTTGAAAGTAAAACCGAACGAATGAGAACTACTGTTGTAAACCTTACTTTTCAAGTTTTCTTCACACAATTGCCCACGAAAATACAACTCACTCTTGCCAACTCTAAAGAGACTCCACATCGAGAGCCATCAATAGATTTCTTTTTTTGTTTTTGTTTTTTAAAGTATTCTCCAGCATGATTTATACACTTTTGCATGCGCTCAAACAAATCGTCGAAGCACTTTTTCCACTCCGACTGAGACACCTCCAAAACATGGTTTTTGAACGCTTCAACAACATCTTTCGGCGAAGAAAATCGTTAACCACGCATTTTTTTCTTGATGTGCGGGAATAAAAAGAAGTCATTGGGTGCCAATTCAGGGTTGTACGGCGGATGACCCATCAATTCGACGTTTTGGCCGGTCAAAAAGGCGCTGGTTTGAGCCGATGTGTGAGAGCTCGCATTGACATGTTGCACAATGATTCGTCTTCTCTTGTTCGTTTTTCGAATTTCTCCGAAGACTTCAGGCAAACAAATTGTTGTGTACCACTAAGAATGGACCGTCCTACGTTGCGGAACAGTCGCCACATGACCAGTTTTGCCGAAGAAACAGGCGAGCATTTGCTTTAAAGTGCTTCTTCCACGAACAACTTTCGTTGGATTTGGCTCGTCTTCGAAGACCCACACGGTCGATTGCTGTTTAGTTGCGGGCTCAAACGTATAGATCCATGATTCGTCACCTGTGACGATCTTATAAACGTCTTTTGAAGCACCGCGAACGTATTTGTTCAAAATTTCTTTGCACCAATCGACACAAGCCTTTTTTGTAGCGATTGTCAAATTGTGCGGGATCCAACGAGAACAGACCTTTTTTACGGCCAGGTGTTCATGCAATATCGAATGGATGTTGGTGGAAGAAATGCCCAAGGATGCCTATATATCACGGTATGTCACATGATGGTCTTGGATTATCAGTTCACCCACGGCATCAGTGTTCTGCACGACCTTAGTCTTTGAGCAAGCGCCACGATTGAATTCATTAAACCAGTTTTTCACAGTGCTATAGGATGGTGCTTCATCGCCATACAAAGATTTAAGTTCATCGATGCACTCTTGTCGTGATAATCCACGTCGAATGTTGTGACAAATTATAGCACGAAAATGTTCACGAGTTAATTTAATTTTTTGCCAAACTGATTCAAGTTGCGGTAAACAACACAAATGATGGTCGTAGGTCAAAACGTTCTGAGTATGTTTATGCTGAAAAATGTCAAACTTTCCAATGGAAATGTCAGATGGCGCCAGGCAACACTTAGCGTTGCCTAGAACAGAAATATATAAAGCAACCCTCGTAACAGGCAAGTAAAACTGGCAAGAAACTGTGTTTCAAAAAATAAACGATCCTGCTAAAAAGACAAGGAGCCTTGTGTATAGTTGGTCCTTGTTTTGTTTGTAACTTATTTGGTTTAAAGGTCTTTATCCTATTCCAGTTTGAAGCAAGGGCCATAGATGCATTTGTGTTTCACGATGACCTGACATAGCTAATAGTAATAGACATGAGTTTAGCTAACCATTTGCTAGATTTATATGGAGAAACGACCTAAAAACTACTAGCCAGTCTAAATAGGCCCTAAATATAATTTTGCATGATTTTTGGAACGTTTATAACTTGTGCGTAATAATTACCTTGTACACTTCGTTTCTTTTTATCTTTTTCCTCAACATTAGACGATGTGGGACAGCAAACGTACGTTGCTTTTAAATTCGTGTTACAGTAGTTGATGTTCTGTAAGTTTTTAATAGGACTTAAACAATCACGTTGTCGAACGCATGCTGAGTTTGCCGGACAATTATCGGCGTTTGCTGAAAATCAAACAAAAAAAATTAAATGTAGATACAAGTTTGTACAAAAAAAACAAGTGCACAAATTAAGTTCGGTCGTGCCGAAGCTTATAAACCCTCCATCATAGATTACGAACCAATATGAATATTTTGTAAAGCGAGAGTGGCACAGGGCTCTTTTCAATTAGGGTGTGTTTGTTTCCATACCAACATCATACATATATACCAACTACTATCGTCATAGTTCACTATAGCCTTTCAAAGTTCAGAGTTCTAAGGGCGAGGACAAGCCCTTTTGTCCAGTTTTAACACAATATAGTCTATAATAATATGATAATCACTGATTCTATTGTGTTAAATTGTTAACGATCGTTCCATTACTTTGACCATAAATCTGGTTTTTAAAGGGGGCGTGGCACATCTAATGATTCATGAGATATTGTATTTTTAAGTTCAGGGTTGAGTGGGCGGTGCCACGATTCCTTGACCAATTTCTTCATGATATATTCTATAATAATAAGCTAGTTATTGATTTAATTCTTTTAAAATTTAAAAACTTTCGGTCCGTAAGTGGGGCTATAAAATGGATTTTTTAGGATGCTTTTTGCTTTCGTTGGCAGGCAACATCACATGTTCAAAATTCATATTATCGTCATATCACACATCATCTAATTGTTTATGAGGTACTGTGTTTTTTAGTTCAGGATTGTATATTTTTCCAGAGGTTGACCCAATTCCTGTCAGGAAAAATTTGTACCTCTTAACCGATCTGGCCCATTTTCAATACCAGCAATTTCGGTCTATCAATATGTTTTTGCAAAAATCCAGCCAAAGACGAACATGCCTAGATCATGTTAGAACATATTTATTTTTTATGGTCCCCGACCAGTATTTCGATGTGTTGCAAACAGGATGACAAAGTGATTATATCCTCTATCCTATAGTGGAGGATATCAAAAAAGTTGCAATGCAAATCAAGCGTTGAAAAAGAAGGATTGATATTTTTTAGAACGTTTTCCAAAATATTTCAGCTGGATGTATACGTGAGCTGAGCCATTTTTAAATTCCCTATGGAATTTGGACTTTAAATGGACTCTTGGTAAAATAAATGACCACATATCATATGCAGAACTATGCTATATCCTTGACTCTGTACTAAAATAATGTTGAAATTATTGTTTACGCTCGAGGTATTACAAGTTTTGTGCAATTTGTATTCCCTCAACCGAAGTGTGGCTGGTATAATAAATTTGTTATTCCGCTAACCAAGTCATAATAATGATAAAAGACTGAATAAATATAAACAAAAAGAAAAAACTAAAAAAATCATATCTAAATCCACACGTTGCCGGAAATATAAGTAGATGCAAAAGGAACCAAGACTAAGACTTCGGATGGAAACCCTCTCCCAACTGTCGAATCGGAATGGTAGAACAACGGTGACGAAGGACATACCATGACAAAGTATTAATCACAAATTTTATGAGTCGGAGAGACAGTACAAAGTTTCTTCCCGCTTCAGCAGCAGGACCAGATGGAATTTTCGCAGCCCTTCTACAACAAGGGCTGGACCTGATAATAAATCATCACAGCATGCCTCACCTTTTCGCTTAAAGCGAAGATCAGGCTGAGACCGAGAGTGGTCTTCATGCCAAACCCAGGCAGGGCGAGTTACTCAAACTCTAAAGCATTCCGAGCAAAAGGTCTAAAGTCATTTCTGTCATTTCAAGTCAGTTGAGACTGTACGTACTGCATGATGTAGTAAACCTAATCGAAAAAATCTTTTAAGGATTACATGTACACCCTGGCTTCCTTTTTAAATGTGGGGATTGCTATTAATTAATACTGACGCAATATTTAGACTAGCTTTGCTTAGACCCGGTGCTTAAAGATTGGATCAGACATGTGCTAAGGAACAGATGAATATCATGCGGATGGAACGGTAAATATAACAAAGTTTCTCTGGGATCTTTACAGGGTGGCATTCTTTCACCACTATAAACACTGTTTATTAAACAATATACTAAGGGTCTTAATCGGTGAAGGATTTAAACTCGTCTGCTGCGCAGACGACGTCATAATACTTATGAGGGTTAGACACCCAAACACATTCTGTAGAATGGCCTTTGATGCATTTGACCTATTGCTTAAAGGGGTAAACCTAGGGGCTCAAACGAAACCCCAGGGAAAGCCTTGTCATGAGGAAGACGAATATTCCAACGTTAGTAGAACATCGCTTTCAAGGAAGAATCATCAAGCTGACTAAAATTAAATACAAATTAAATACTTTGGGTTTAATCTTAATCAGAAAGTATTATGACCACATACACGCAGAAAAAAAAGTATGGTTGTGGTGACAATATTCGAAGAGGATAATATTATTGTTGGGCATATGGTTGTGGTACAACAATATTATGATCCTCACAACAATAGTATGATTCAAATACAACCATTCTATGATCCTCACAACCATAGTATGATTTACAATCAACCATACTATGATCTCCACAACCATAGTATGATCCTCACAACCATAATATGTTTCACATACAACCATAGTATTATCCTCACAACCATAATATGATCCACACGCAACCATGTTATGATCCCTACAACCATAGTATGATCACACACAATTGTACTTTGATCCCCAATATAATTTATTAGAATTTGTTTAAGTTGTCGACAATAGATTTGAATTATGAAAATTATAAAAAAATACATTAAATTCAAAATAATAGGAGTGATTTATTTGACAGTAGAAAAAATTAGTTTAAATAAACGTAAGCGTTTTTATTAAAAATATTTCAGTTAAACAAAGCCAAAGCAGCTTGTTTAAAAAATTTTAATTTCGATAAAAAAAAGTACTATTATTGCATTTAATCCGAACCAATAACATTTGTTCTTAAAAGCATATTTAAATGAAGAAAATTACAATCATACAGTATGATTGCCGTAATCATATCATTGTTAACATAAAACGCAAAACACAATATTTTTGTCGCACCAACAATATTTATATTGTTGCTATAACCATATTCTCATTTTTAAATTTGGCAATAATACTATTGTTACATTCCAACAATATTAATATTGCAGCAATTATACTATTGTCAAAAATAAATTCAGTTAACAACTAACTTTTATTGCGGAGAACATATTATTATTGTCGTGACCATGTAGTAACCATGTTTTTTCTCTGCGTGTAGATAACAGAGCGGAAAAAGCTTATAAAGATGTGTGATTTTAATTTGGTCATTTTTTCCAAGCTGGTCTTTTGGCTGGACTGTCACTTGATTTATGCTCTATTTGGCTTGCCATTTAATAACACAGTACAACAGTTTTCGGGTGATTGATTCGGGACTCTGATAATTGTTTGTGAAAGTAGACCCAAAAAGAAGAACTTCTGCATCATTCGTTTGGTCAAGGTACATCAAATAATAATTAAATAATTTATTTGAAGTTAGTAAGTATCGTATATGGGGATTTTGTCACGTTTTAGGCTCCTTTGTTTGTCATAACTCGAGAACCACTAGTCCGAATAAGCTAAAACAAATTTAAAAACATTAAAAATTACAATTCCTTTAATCTGTACATACAACGTACCGCTACATAAGCAACAGCTTCGCAGTAATAAATAAATGTATGAAGAAAAAAAATATTTTTGCCTAAAAAATTAAAGTTTTTTTTTTTAATTCATAAAAAATACAAACTGGTAAAAAGTGTCAAGTCCTATTACTTTTACGTAAAGTCACATAACCTATGAACAAAATGAGACATAGATCATGAAAACCGATTTACGCGTTTTGCTTTTATGCGCATTAAGTGAAGGTACGAATTTAAAAAATTTGCTCGAGATATGCACAAAATTCTTTGGAAAAAACATTGATGCCTTTTTTACGGATTTATATTACAGCTATTTTTACACAGAAAATATGAGATTTTTATATGTTATCTATGCATTGAAACAAAATTGAGAACATGTTCAATTATTGTCACTATCCATCCTCGTTGAAGTTGACGCTTGTGGTTCTGATGACCTTATGTGCTTCGTAGGTTGTTCAAATTCATGTTCTGAGTCTGCATCATCATCCGAGATAGACACAATATTCAAGGGCATGTTTTGTTCAGTGTGTCTACAAATCCGGTACCTAATCCGTTCGCAGTCAATTAATGGGAAAAAAGAAAAGTGCACATAATTATGTGTGTTTTTCCGTTGGCTACCTGCATGTTTTTTTTTTACAGAAATTCGACCCACATTTTTGAGTGTTCATGTTTTGGAAGGTTTTCAAAAATTTATAACGCACTCGTGCTGAATCAGGTATACTTATATAGTCACCCTTAAAATATGCGTCCATTCATAAGTATCTGCCAGTAAAATATTGAAATAATTCCACAGTACAACAGCCAATCTGGGGGGTGAGAAATTCTAAGTCAGGGTGATGGTACTAGGTCAGTAAGTAACTTCACTTAATTGTAAATAAAAGCAGAACGCGTTAATCGATTTCTATGATCTATGTCGCATTTTGTTTATAGGTTATGTGACTTTACGTGAAAGTTATAAGACTCTACACGTTTTTCCGTTTGGGATTTATATGTTTAAAAAAAAAAAAATTTTTTTGGCAAAATTTTCTTCATAAATTTATTTCTAATTGCAGAAATGTTGATTTGGTAGAGAAACAGTATATTAATGGATTAAAGAAAATGTAATTATTAATTTTTCTCAATTTATTTCAGCAAAATCGAACTAGTCGTTCTCGAGTTATGTCAAACTATGTTTTTGCCAACATTTTACAACTAAGCGACAAAACATCAAGATAAGGAAAAAATGTAAAAGGTCATAAAAAACTGGCACATACGAACGCAAAACCTTTTGAGGGTTTTTATATACTGACCTAGTACCATCACCCTGACTTGGAATTTCTCACCCCCCAGACAATAACCCCAAAAATGTTCCACAGTGTTATAGGTGCTCTTTGATCGATTTTTGTCATTTAACAAGAGTCGACGAACGCGAAAGGTACAAGTGAAATTTTCTCCGGGTTTTAAAAGTGAATAACAAACAACAAAACACATAATATATTTCATTATAACGAATAGACTTACTTTGTAAATCGTGGTGAATGGACCCAAAATGCTGAATGGGTCCTGATGTTTACAAGAAAATTTTGTTCAGCGTTGAAGGTGACTTTTGGTTGAATGGGTACGTTAATAACCAAAATAGGCACATTTGGAGAAGTGAAAAGCCATTGTTGAGACGCTTTAACATCCTCACTGTTTGGTGTGATCTATTTGCAGAGGGTCCATTGTTCCATACTTCTTCAAACAGAAAGCCGGCCGTAATGTTACAGTCAGCGGGGAACGTTATGGAGCCATGATGATGTTTATGTAGACGACCTTTGGTTCCAACAAGAAGGCGGTACTTGCCATACAGCCAACGAAACAATGAATTTATTGAAGGACATTTTTGGTGAGCACGTTTTCTCTCGTCGTGGGCCTGTGGCGAGGACTCCAAGATCGTGCGATTCAACACTGCTGAACTATTTTTTGTGGGGTTATGTGAAGTCGCTTGGCGCAGATAAGCCCGACATGATTGATGTATTGGAAGAGTATATTTGGGACGTTTTGCTGACAAACGGCCCTAAATGCTGCAAAAAGTGGTCGAAAATTGGGCCTCTCGGCTGGAATATATTCGAGGAAGCCGCGCGGCCACTTCCCGAAACCCTTATCTTTTTAACTTAAAGATAAGGCCACTTAAAAACCACACGTCTGAAAAACACCATTTAGCTGCTGGTAAATGTAAAGAAGATCAATCGGATACAAATGGGGCCTTATGCCATTTGGCTGTATACAAGCGTTGTAAGTTAAGTTGTTTGTTAAACTTCAATTAAAAAAGTGCTACATTAAAAAACAAGATAAGGTGCAGCGAACCTGCGGTCTGAGTATTAGCGGAGCAACCTGCAAAACTTCTACTAGCAAAAGTATACTGAAAAAAAGCCGGATTGATATTTATATCAGGCATGTGGAGGCCAACAAAACAAAAAAAAAAATTGATGGCAGTAGGCGAAGTATTACGGGAGACCGGACATCCCGCCAGCAAACATCTTGGAAACATTAACGTGCTTCACAACACCAAACCGAGTTACAGGTCGAAATCCGGAAAGGACAAGTTTCGCACCTAAAACAGAAATATTTAACAGAGAGTCAAGCGCAGATGGATCCGTTGTATTAAATAAACCGGACTTTCATTGTTATACCGACGGCGTGAAGTTGGGCAACAAAACTGGAGCTGAAAACATTTCCGACTGCCGGACCACAATACTACGAGGGCGACCGCAAAAGTAACTGGCCTAACATAAAAATAACCTTTTTTTTGGAATTATTATTATGTATTTTTCAACATAATCTCCTTCCAACTCAATACTGTATTCCAACCAGAAACTAAGGCCATTACAGAATGAGTACGGTGTTTCGACTCAAATAACATTAACGACAAAGATTTTTACAGACAGCAGAGCAGCTATAAAGGCACTGTCTAAACGACAGTCAAGTCACGAACGCATCTGGAGTGTGAATAACAAATAGGCAATTTAGAAAGAAATGCCATCTTGGAGATCATATGGGTCCCTGGCCATTCTAACAATGACGGCAACGAAAAATCTGACAAACTTGCAAGGAAAGGCTCAGCTAGACAGACACTGTCATTCTTTTTCAAGCAATAAGAGCTGAAATCAAATAATGCGGCCAGGTCGCTTGCAAAACGCTATGAAAAGGCGCAGCGGGGAACAAAATCAACAAAACGCTTTGATGAAAATAGAACCAAAAATCTGAAGGAAACTGAATTTAGCAAGATGATGGGCGGGCACTTACC
The DNA here is from genome assembly GCA_963513945.1 of Hydrotaea diabolus. NCBI lineage: Eukaryota > Metazoa > Arthropoda > Insecta > Diptera > Muscidae > Hydrotaea > Hydrotaea diabolus. The sequence goes on along the minus strand of OY740716.1, from coordinate 83,343,047 downwards.
GCTAAAGGCACATCTTTTCCGTATGAGAAGAGCCCGACATCGAAATGTTTGAACGCGGTTTCTGTCATGTCTTGGAGGAGGATCAAAAGTATTGTGGATGAAACAGAGCGTATATAACCATAGAATATTAAAAAACCATCAAAAAAGCCTACAGCAAGCCGTGTACTAGCTAGCAGGGTATTGGTCCTCCCTTGGATCCATCTTCTTCAAGACAACCAACCAATGTCAATTGGCTACCTTAGAACAGCGATTTGTAGCCGTAAGACTTTTTAGGGGTAAAATAATGGACCGATGTTTAGCGAACAATGCAACAATATAGGCCTTTAAGGTAAGTACGAGTATCAAGCAAGGTCTTGTAAAATAAGGTTCACAGGACGAGCTTCTGCGAAGACAGTTGAGAAAGCCACATGAATGAAATAGTGTTCCATAAACAATGGGATTGTATGATTTTTCCAATAAACCAATATATAGGAACTGTTGAACACGGAATACACGTTTAAAATGTGTAACCGTTTGGCGATGTTTTCATCTACTGCAATCCCCAGGTCACGCATATACGAGTACTTATAAAGGCCATGAATAAACTTGTTCTCTTATTTGTAAACAAACTTTTTGTTTGCATTTTGTTAATGCTGCCACATACTCGTAACTGCCAATTTGGTTTAATGTTCCCATAAAATCACATTGCAAATTAACTTGTTAACAACGCTAGTAAGCTCCATCGAACAGGGCTAATGTAGGTGATGAGTGTTCCAACTTACCCCCAAAATACAGCCACTGCTGCAAGATGACAAAACTGAATAGCAACCTTATTAACATGATCCTTGTAAATGGCGTCGTTTTGTTTTGTTCGGTTTTTCTTTTTAACGAATTTGAGACCTGTCAACTTCCTATCGTTGTAAAGTCTATACAAAAACTAAACGAGAAACGTAGACAGGGTTGCTTATAAAGCGTGTGCCATAGACTGCTAACATTGTAAAATTGTGTTTTCTTTTTACTTAAACTGTGACTCACTTGTAGTGGTTGCAGTACAATAAATACCGCACAGTGGTTCTTATGATGTAAGATTTGGCAAAACATATCGATTTTCGCAATTACTGCAGCGTTAGCCATACTTCATACAGTGGGTTTATGCAGGAGGTAAAGCCAATACCAACAAACGAAAATGTGCAAAGTTTTATTAGCCCGTTACTGCCTGTCCATACATAGATCGGCTCGTACGGTTTTTATGAAATTTGAAAATTTATGTCCAAAAGATCATAGAAGTTGATAGAAAAAAACCTCAATTTTTACCTGAGATATGACATGGCTTTTAAATACCCGTGCTAGATGTTTGTTTGAGGTACGAGGTGAATATGCATCCCGCTACTTGCTGCCTGGATTATCACAACGGTTGCACCAGATCAGAAGAAAATTGCTGAGGCTAAGTGATTTATTTCTTTCAAGTACCATGTTTTCGTAATAAAAAAAAAATAACCCATTTGCATTTGACCGGATCGTGAGGCCAGGTGTGTTGACGTATCGCTGCCTGATTTTTTTCTTTACATAGTAGACAATTTAAGCTATTCGGTAAAATTAGAAATTTTTAATTTGTACCATTTTCCCATGTTTGACAGCACTTTTCCGGAGCATTTTCCGAAAAAACTTTTTCGATTTTTGCCTGCAAAAAACTAAAGATAAAAAACATAAAAAAATCCTGCTAAATTCTTTAATTTAGCACAATCTCTTTTCTACAAAAAAATACCGCGATATCGTTGAGCTGGCCCACGATACAATTATTTATGTATCAACACTTTATTGGGTATTTAAATACCCATTAGATAGGTATGGGCTAGACAACAAGTAAAGTCGACATTAAGTTCGGCCTGGCCGAATTTGATATTCACTAATAAAGATATTCACTGTATAAAAAAGTCAGTCGTGGTCGGCTATTTTAAACACTGCACCAGTGAGTTTGAAAAATAGCAAAAACAAGTACAAAAGTTAAAGTCGGGAGATGAGATTTTTAAATAAACGCCGTATTTGAAAATTGCATTCTTTTATTTTGTACCCATATGTCAATGTTTGTTTGCAATGGTTAGCTTGAACGACTATCGTACTAGTCAACCCGGTTCAATTTCAGGTAAGAATATTTACAAATTTTTTTATTGGGGGATTTCCAACTCGTAAATGCCTGCGACTTTGCGAATAAGAGATTTATCTCTAAGCTTTTCTAAAAAACACATTAGCCGTCGTTAAATGATAGGTTCCAGTCCGTGACCGGAAAAAGTTTTAATTTTCCCTTGATGGAATGTTGAGGGAATTATGTCTACATGCATGTTTATGTTTGAATATACTGGATTTTCGGAACTTAGGTTCAGCCTATTAGGCTTCAACACCCAAAATTTAGCTAAATCGCAAAATTATTTTAAAATTTTTTAATTTGGCTCCGTGAGGAGATTGCATTGTTATGTTATACCCGTACGTGCATGTAGGGTGTTTTTTTTTGCTTACACACAGACAACAGATTTTTGGACACCACCGACTTTTGGTGGTTGCACTAGCTATCAATGAATTCCATCGCTACAACCAAATGTTGTTAACTTTTCAGCAGAGAAGACTGCCACTATCGGTTGAAGAAACAAAGTATCGGTAACTTCAACTAATCAAGTTGATTATTCGAAATTTTTTTTTTATTTTTTTTTTATTATTTAAGTTCTCTTTGAATTCGGTCATTACCACGAACATTTGTTAACTGGACCAACTGAGAGATACATTTTAGAATACGATTTGTAAAAGATTTCTGGTTAAATTCTAAAAAAAAGTTCTTATTTAAGAAACTTTCAAATCCAATTTGGAATATAATCAAATTGTAAAATATTGACAATAATGATTCATATTTCTCTTAATTTTTTTGGGTTACTAATGTGTTTCAGACTTCAGCTATGATTTTGCTGTGACTAGAACCGATAAATTATGTTGTGATTAAATTCTGATGTTTGGATACAACATTTAAATTAACACGGTTTGGTTACTACATATGTGATAGCGCATAGAGAAAGGGACCTAAGGGTAAAAAAAAATCAATTTTCACTTTTTTTTTTTGATGTGGACAACATCTGAGCATCGAATTAGACCGATCCCATGCCCCAAAAGTGTTCCCTCCCAGAGATATGCGCGTTTTATGAAAGTGGTGGTACAACAAAGATACACGTATTTAAATCTTTAAAATGGCTCTCCTGAACAAAACTTGTTTTTACCCTTTCTATTTTGCGCGTCACATATAAGTTATCTGTTGTCACCATTATTGGTACCAAAGTAACATGGACCTCATAATTGGTTAGTTGCCATAACCGCCCGTTGCAGAAACCAAAAGCTTTACTGAATTCGGTTGTTATAACCGGCGGCGACAATAGATAAACTCTTTGTATTAACTAAACCCGGTTTAGTTCGCTGTTGTAACATATTACACTATGCAACAAATTTTTTTCTTGAAATGAAAGACTCAGGTGATTATAGTAGATTCCCAAAAGGACGGCCCTGGTGGTGTCTTTAGTGAAATCCTATGGAGTTTATTTTTGTAGAACATTTTATCATCCTTTCTCTAAGATTGGAGTTTATTTTTGTCCCTTTTACGGAAAAGTGAAAAAATGATTCTTTAAGGAAAGTTCGAGCATTTTTATGTTCTACAAAAATGTTGTTTAATTAATTTCGGTTAGGGTGTGTCCTTTTTTTAATGAAATTATATGTGTTTTTAAAATTGGTCGTTTTTGCATTAAAATGTTCTACTAAATTACTAATATTGAATTTTAGTATAGATCGCGTCAAATAAAATTAGAATATTTTCAAGACCAACTGGCCATTTTCGTCCTGTTTAATGCAATTTAGGAATAAGTACTTATAATGTTCAGAATTAAAACAAAAATCGACACCGAGAGATTTGAATATAAATTTTTTAATTTTAAAATTAATTTTTCCGCCCATTTTTATTTGGATATCGTAACCTTCAAAATATGACCGATATGAGGCATTTTTTTATCACATCAGTAGCCAAGACTATAAGCATTCATTTTAGTTTTTTTTTGTTAATTAATATTTAAATTTCATTTTACTTCACTTAAGTAAAACAAAGTTTTAAAACCCCAGCTCATACATATAATCTCACGTAAATGACCCCTATTGTCAGCTTCGCAATGATGGGCTCGTTTTAGAGCATTTTTCATAACATCTTTTAAAATTTGTGGCTGTGCGTTCGAATTTCTGCAACAATGTTGGCCTTGAGTTGAAGAATTGTCTCAGGCTTGTTCACATATACTCGCTGTTTCAAATAACCCTAAAGAAAATAGTCGGGTGATGGCGACCGCGCTGGTCAAATAATTTCCGAATTTCTGGAAATTATTCGCTGTCCAAAAATTTGACTTCAAAGTGCCATTGTATTTAGTGCAGTGTGGGTAGTGGCTTCTTCCTGCTGAAACCACACCACAGGTCTGTTTTCAAGAGCAGGGCGTAAAAAGTGTTCTCGCATAAACCGATACCGCTCTCCATTTACGGTTACAGCACTTCCATCTTTATTCTCGAAGAAGTAAGGCCTAATGATATTTGCAGATGTGATCCCATACTGTACACCTAATGGGGTGCAATTAGCGTTGATGAATGGCTCTTGGATTTTTCGAACCCCAGAACATACAGTTCTGCTTATTAACAAAGTCATTCAAATGAAAATGAGCTTCATCACTCATCACTTTGGGTAAAAATAATTGATCGCTGATTTCAATATTAAAATTCTATTCTTCTGGTTTTTTGTTCAGTAGTGAATCTCTCTATTATTTATTCTCCAAGTGTTATTTGTTTAATCAGAAAAAAAAAATAAAAAATATATTAACAAAAAAGTTTTTAAATTTTTAAAACCTATGGTGACGCTTGGCCCACCCTGTATTACAAATAAAAAAATAAATATATTTAATTTGTTAAATATAAAAGTTAAAAAAAAAAATTTTACTTTTTCGGTCAGATAACCAAACACATAAACTTTAACCATCAGCTGGACCAGGTAACAAATGCTCGTGGTAACGACAACCGAATTTAGAAAATACTTATTGTTAATAGTCTATAACAACAAGCAATACATGAACAAATTCAGTTCCAATAATCATTCTAATAAGTTAGGATTACCGATATTTTGTCTCTTCAACCGATACTGTCAGTTACCACTACTAAAAATCAGCGTGTACACAATTAACATTTGGCTGTAGCGATGGAATACATGAATAGTAAGTGCAACCAACATTCGGTTGTGACAACAAATTTGTTCTCTGTGGCAAATGCACAGCATAATTTTCAAATGTTTATGACCTTTATTAATCTTTCGAATAAAATAGTTTTTTGATTAAAATTCAATATTTTGTATCGTTATAAAAATTTTAATTTCTATCGGGCTTAAAAAACTCACCTTATATTGAAATCGATTTTTCTGCCCATAGTCAATTTGTGCTGCACTCAATAAAATGATTCGTTGCCAAAACCGAAGTTTTTGCCAACCGAATGACAGAGGTTGTATAAACTATAAAGTTTCCATCAGCACAACCGAATGTTGGTAGGTGTACCGCAATTGTCTGTAAATGGTACTGAAATCATCGGTAGTAGTGCCAAAGTGTCGAAACCTCTACTATTTACATAAATACTTAAAGTAATAGGTAAAAAACTGTTTTCTCAGATACTTCAAGTAATCTAAAGCGGGAAAAAAGAAATGATTTTTACTCACACAGAGATCAGATTTGTTGCCACAACCGAATTTTTTGCCAACCGAATGTTGGTGGTTGCAAGAACTATCTATGTATTCCATCGTTACAACCGAATGTTGATTGGGTACACAACAATTTCAGAAGAAGAAACTGACACTTTCGGTTGAAGAAAACAAGTATCGGTTATCCTAACAGACTAAGATGATTATTAAGTAGATTTTAAAAAAAATTTATGTTTTAACGCCCTGCAATGGGTCAACTGATCAGTAAAATAAATACGTCTTTGGATAAATGTTTTGATAAGCATTGTAGGGATGCCCAAGTCGGAAAAGAATTTATTACGATATATTACAATATTTACTGTCAAGCTTTGGGTTGCCGTAGCTAGGGAAAAATAATAAATAATAAGGTGGGTTATCTATGGCAAAAATTCTGATCAAGCCTCTTTCTACTTATATATTCTGGAAAATAGTTTTTTATTTATATTTTATTATTTTTATTTGTAGTTAGTTTTTTTATATGGTAGTATCATTTGGAAGCATTGACCCAAGAAACATAAACTATCTGACCATTTTTTTTGTTTTTATACATTTTTGGGGGATTTTAAAATATGTTTTCGTCGTAAACTAAGTTTTTATTGCGAATAAAGCCAATAAAATATTTAAGGTTTTTTATGTTGATGTTGGAATAACTAATATTATGTTACAGCAGCCAACTTAACAGGGTTTGGTCACCACAAAGAACTAATCTGTTGTCACCATCAATTATTGGTAACCGTCAGTTGTCGCAACCTATAGTTAAACTGAGTTCGGTTTGTATAACTGTGATATTGACTGTAAATACTGTGATATCGTTGTAGCAACCATCTTATCAATACTATGGAAATTTAGTTATTCCGACAGAAATTCGGTTTATGCAGCCGAATTTTTGTAGACCGGACAAAATTCCAACAGATTTTTTCTCTGTGTGCATTTGGACTTTTTACTAAATAAAAAGCAGAGGATTTTTAGTAAATACTATTATTTTGAACAATTGCGTTAGATTATTTGTTTTTAACTCGCCATATTTCACATTAGGCATGGGAATAGAACATCAGGTTTTTTTATTTAACCTCTACGTAGTTTAATTAAAACATTTTTTTGAGCACAATCTCAGTAAACGATTATGCAAAATCTTTGCTCAGGTTGCTGTAATTTGTAGCCTCATCTTGGGATATTTAATTAACATCTCCGAATATATGCACTGCGCTTAGTAGTTATAATTATTGGAATTTTTTTTATAAAAATAACCTATAAGTACATTGGAACCCAAAAAAACTTTACCAACAAACAACCCGCTATTCCGATATTATAATTTGTTTGATATTATCACCAATAATTGGTTCCAATAATAAATTTCTTGCAAAACGATTGGCCAAACCCACCAGTAGTGAGTGACAACTCAACATTTGTTAGGATTTTATTGGTATGAGTTTTGTAGTCCCAACCGATTTTTTCTCTGTGTCTATCAGAGAAGTGTATGCCGTGGCATTTTTCTAAGTTGCGGAGTACTCTTAAAAAATTGGTGATAGTACGCACCGCCACAGCAATATGATGTGGTTGAGCTCGTCATACCGCCAGTCGTGTACCTCCGCTTGCTCATTTCGACTTCGGGTATGCGGTGTTACACACAGCAAAAAATCTTTTGGAAATCGGTGCGAACTACACAACAATTTGCTTTGTAGTCTCTATCTTTCCACGGTGTTGACGGTTTCATGGTTCGACATACCATAAGATAGTTGCTACGCTAATATCAAATACAGCCAATAAATCGGTTAAACCAACCGAACTAAGTAAAATTTGGTTACCACAATTGGTGGTTATGGCAACCCTCTAATATAAAGTAACTAATAGTTGGTGGTGACAACAGATAAATTTTTTTTAAGTAACCAAACTCCGTTTAGTTCACTGATACATATTATTGTATATCCCAAGAATAAAATATCAGAACAAAGTCCCTGTAAAAATTCATCGGTTCTAGTCACTACAAAATCTTAGTTTAAGGCGTAAGCACATTTAGTAATCAAAAAAAATCGAATAGAAGAAGGCATTGATCATTGCTTAAAAAATTTAAAACTTTTGATTATTGTTTCCAAATGGAATTTTTAAATTTCGATAATAAGAAATATTTTTTTGATCTTCGGCCGAAAATCTATTACAAATTGTAATTGTACTTCTCGATTATACAGATGAACAAATACATAAAATTTAACTATTAGTTGGTCCACTTAAGAATGTGCGTGCTAATGACAACCGTATTGAAAGAGAATGTAAAAACAACAATCTACAGCAACAGCCAAAACATGAACAAATTCAGTTCCAAAAATCACCTTTGTTAGTTGTGATTACCGATAAGTTGTTTCCTCAACAGATAGTGTTAGTTTCCTCTACTGAAAATTGTCGCGTACACAATCAACATTTGGTTGTAGCGATGGAATACATGGATAGCATGTGCAACCACCAACATTTGGAAAAAAATCGGTTGTAACAACAAATCTGTTGTGTGTGTGCAAATGTGGGTGAGTAAAAAGGAGAAAAACACCACAACAGCACCCTGTGTATGGGTCTGTATCCAACAGTTCACTCATAGGGTCCAAATTGGTCCTGCATTTGATGCAAATCGGAATGAACTTCGGAGTCGTAGAGCGGCTATTTCTAAAATCTGCTGGTACCTAGTATACACTGGAGCTATATCAAAACGTGCGTCAATGTGATTCATTTTTGTCCTTGGTGGTTACTGGTTCATTATTATGAACCTGTTTCACCAAGAATGTATGAAATACGTGGCTTCAAGAGCTTAAGACTTCAAAGTGCTTTAACATATGTGCGGGAGTAATATCTACTTCTGAACCGACTTTCTTTAATTTCAATAGCGTCCGTCCTTGGTACAAAATCGTACTTCTGCAAACATTTTTGAAAATCGCACAACAACTGCGACCTGTAGGTTGATAAGAAGATTTGTATAGACAGCAGACGGACGGAGTGACCGATCGTTCAATGTAACCAGATCGTGATTCTGAGTCCATCGGCACACTTAAAAACGGATCTATTTCAAATATTTTTGGTAGTTAAAAACTTTTGTCACGAAACTAACTCTTAATTTCACAAAGTGGAACATGGCTCAACTTTTGAGTTCGAAAACGGCCTATAGTGTATAAGGAAAATAAACCGGAAAAATATTTGAAAATCAGAACACACTGTTTAGTTGCTGCGAAAATTATTGTTAGATAATGCAATAAAAAAAAACAACAACTAGAAAATATTGAATAATTAAATACTCAACGAATACAATTAACATAAATCAAACTGGTTACTTTGAAAAACATGTTTGAAATGGGAACTATTGTACTAACTAAATACTATTGCCAATGAGTACAATAAGTGACGTAAGAAATATGAACCCATTGTTCTACAGGGTGGTCCAAATGAGATACAGCATGGCCATGCAATATGTTCATAGTTTGTTTAAGTGGAATTGCGCTTCATCCGATATTAAAAGATTATTTATGTTACTAATTGTATAAATGTAGCTTATTGAAGTCGTTGTTAGGGTCTTGCGGTCGCGGACGCTGGTTACGTTAGCGATCGATTGTGGTTGACGAACTTTGTATTCCGTGTATTTGACGCGCAAAATAGAAAGGGACCTAAGGTTAAAAACCAGTTTTGTTCAGGAGAGCCATTTTAAAGATTAGGCACCTTTCTATTTGCGCTTAGAATCGTCGACTTCACTTTCATAAAACACGCATATCTCTGGGAGGGAACACTTTTGGGGCATGGGATCGGACTCATTCGATGCTAAGATGTTGTCCACATCAAAAAAAGAAAAAAATGAAAATTGGTTTTTTACCCTTAGGTCCCTTTCTCTATGCGCTGTCACATATACCATCTGGATGTACTGATCAATAACTTTATAATGGGTGATCCAAGTAGAGATACTTTTTCAATAGCCTTTTGTTACAGATAACGTGTGAGTCGTGTCATGCTGTCATGTTATTTTTCTTTAGTATTGTTTGGCATTTCATCATGGAAAGACTTACGCCTGAACCACGTTTACAAATCGTTCAATTTTATTACGAAAATCCACGTTCTGCATGGAATGTGTTTCGTGCACTTCGTTCAACTTATGGTCAACACAATCGGCCTACTAAGCGTACATTTCGCAACACCATCATCCATCTTGAGACCCAGCATTCATTATTGGATAATATTTGACCGAATAGACCACGTCCAGCACACAGTGAAGAAAATGTAGCGGCCGTAGCTGAGAAGAGTCGATTCGGCGCCGTTCGCAGCAACTCGGACTGACGTATGGAACGATTTGACGCATTTTACGTCGAGATCTTAAATTGAAAGCGTACAAAATACAGCTTGTGCAATAACTGAAGCCGCCCGACGTTCACAAGTGACATCGCTTCGCTCTATGGGCTCTTGCAAAGTTCCAAGAAGATCCAACGTTTTCGAGCCAAATTTTGTTCTGCGATGAGGCCCATTTCTGGCTCAATGCGTATGTACACAAGCAAAATTGACGCATTTGGGACGAAGAGCAACAGAAGAGGGTCAAGAGCTGCTACTTCATCCTGAAAAAACAACGGTTTGGTGTGGTTTGTGGGCCGGTGAAATCATCGGTCCATATTTCTTCAAAAATGAAGCCGGTGAGAACGTAACCGTCAATGGCGACCGTTATCGCGCCATGATAACCGACTATTTGATGCCTGAAATTGAAGCTCGTGATCTCGGCGTTTTTTTTTTTTTTTTTTTTTTTTTTTTTTTTTTTTAGAGAGAGAACACTTCGCTGAGCAGATAATTTCAGGTTTTGGGCCGATCGATTGGCCAACAAGATCGTGTGATATCACACCGTTAGACTTTTTTCCTGTGGGGATATGTAAAGTCTAAAGTTTATGCGGACAAACCAGCTTCGATTCAGGCCATCACGCGTGTCATTCGCCAGTTACCAGTCGTCATCGAAATTTGGACTCAACGGATGGACCATCTGAGACGTAGCCGCGGCCAACATTTGATAGACATAATCTTCAAAAAATAAATGCCAAAGAATGTTCTTTCAAATGATAATAAACATTCCCCATTCAATTTGAATTTTCTGTGTTTTTTCTCATTAAAAAAAAAGGGAATCTCGAAATGGATCACGCGTTATATTCTTGACTTAATTCAAAAGGTTTATTTGTCTCCAAATGCTTATAAATATGCATATCAATAGTTGATAGTTGACAAGATATAGGCCCGCTAAAAAGAGCTTGCATCGTATAACTTAACGAATTTGCATTTTCTACTAGTAAAATGTTGGGGGTTTTAAATTGAGCATAAAGCAGAATGACAGAAAAAAGGCGCCATATCTAAAATTACATACTGAACGCATTGTGCCACTGAGAAACAAAGAAAAATCTATTTTGAATCAGTAATTTCCTATGTAGCCTCCTGACAGTGATCTACTTACTGGTTATTGCCGGCCCCAAAGGAGTAATGCGTTTTATGGAGAAGCTTTTTTACATGACATTAAGATTAATCTCGTTAACTGGTCGAGTTAGAAACCCGACGCTGAAAATTTTAAAAGTTCTTTTTCGGATTTGAGCCTGGTTAGCATGTAAGATAGTAGTAGTACTGTTAGCGTTTCAAAATAAGCAAAAATAGCCGTGTCCGAATATGAGAAACCCAACTCCAGTTGGATGTGCAGAAGACTTCGCGCCTCTGTTAGGATTTGGAGTAACGCCGGACTTAGTATTGCTATTGTTGTAGCCGGGATTAGTTATAGGTCGTATGTAACGATTTATACTTTTTTAGAGCTATATCGATTTTAAAATTGACTTCAAATTGGTAAAGACATATATAAGTATATTGGGCTATATCAAAAAATCGACTTAAATGGTCGAGATTCAATAGAAATCGCTGTACTTTTTAATAGGCTGAACTTCAAGTCGGAAGAGATCTTTGTGCTGGGGTATTTGCAATCATTTACAGATAAGGTCCGCTTTTGCAAGGGTTATATATTGGGCACTCGTAACGCTATATGCAAAAAAATGGAAGCAAGCTGAAGGTTCTGATTTAGGAAAGACGTTCGAGTTATGTCAAAACATCGACCGATATGGACAAATTTAAATAGAGTTTGTTCCGGACCTAAACCTGAACATAGCAAGCTTTGTTCATAATTTCGAGCTATAATTTGACCGACATCGCTCAATGTAATCAGATTGTAATCCATTCCTTAAAGGTGTTACAAACAGCAGCACTAAGTCATAATACCATAAACCACAGTGTGATGTAGGGTATCAATAGGGGTTTCCAACACTCGTAGTTTAGGATGAGTATATTTTGGCATGGTGGTTATGTTAATAATCTTCCTTCATTTTTTACCATCAGTCTGTGGTGAAGGCTATTATGACTTAGTGCTATAGATTAAAATATTATCCGATTTCGAAACGGACTTAAAATGAAAATTCTAAAATATAATATGCGGCTCCCGAATATTGAATATCTTTAGTAAAGTGAGCTGTGGTTTAATTTCACCAGGTTTGATAATTTATCACATACACTGCCGATGACATGAACAAGGCCACCTAGATAAACTAGCACGAATTTATATCGGATGTCTATGTGCTTGTTCTTTTTATTAAAAAAGTAAGCACCTTAAATATTGAACATGATATATGTTGGAGTTTCGATATACTTAGTTAAAACCATTTTACCTCAAATGCCTTGACATATTGCTATGTATTTAGCTTCCATCGTTCTTAAGGCAACAACAGAATGTTTGCGAGATCCCAAGCAATAGGACCACCAGTTATGAACAGTACATGATTGGGTGGGCCGACAAAAATTTGTCGATATTGTGCGCCTCGAAAATGATTTTTTTGCTATGTCGTAGTGGAAGTTTTTTCCCTATGCCAAAAGCTGTCGAAAAATCGATGGCACAATATCGACTGCTAAATCGACAAACCCTAATATACGAGGGCAACCGCAAAAGTAACTGGCCTAACATGAAAAGAACCGTTTTTTTGGAATTATTTATTTTTCAACATAATCTCCTTCCAACTCAATACACTTCATCAAACGTTTTTCATGCTTTTTAATTCCATCCGAAAAATACGATTTTTCAAGACCTTCAAAATATGCCTCAGTTTCAGCAATAACCTCGCTATTGGACGAAAATTTTTTGCCACCGAGAAATTTTTTTAAATTTGGAAACAAGAAATAATCAGAAGGAGCTAAGTCTGGACTATATGGTGCATGCGGAGCAATTTCGAATCGTAATTCGTCCAGTTTTTGTTGAGTTAAAAATGCAGTGTGTGAAGGTGCATTATCTTGATGAAAAAGAACTTTTTTTCTAAATGCGGTCGTTTTATCATGATTTCTTCACTCAACCGATCCAATAATGCACAATAATATTCACTATTTATAGTTTTTCCTTTCTCAAGATAATCAATAAATATTATACCCCTTGCATCCCAAAATACTGTGGCCATTACTTTTCCTGCTGACTTAACAGTTTTCGCCTTCTTGGGACCACTTTTACCAGAACATTGATAGAACATAGATAGAACATTGTTTTGACTGTTCTTTGCATTCTGGGATGAATCGGCGCAAGAACTCTATTGGATTACGCTGATAAATCGCTAAAAGCTCCTCGGAATTGGTCCAACGGACGATTTTTTGGGGCAAAGTCAACAAACGCGGCAGCGTTCTTGCGGATAGCTTCTTCATGTGGAGTTCATCATGTAAATTACTCCAAACTTGTTTTTCGTGTACGTATTTTAACAATATCAGCAAGTTCTTTGAGCTTTATTCGTCTATCTTTAGTCACTTCATTAAATATTTTTCTAATGTTTTCAATAGTAGTAGCAGTTTTCGGTCTTCCAGAGCGTTGCTCATCTTCCGTACTTGAACGACCCATTTTAAATTGTTGAACCCAGGATTTCACGGTGGAGTATCATGGTGCATTATCATCATGAACAGAATCCAATTCATCTTTGATTAACTGTGGCGTATAACCTTTCATATAAAAGTGTTTAATTACCGCACGAAACTCTTTATTTTCCATTTTTCAAAAATTATAAAACTTGTTTGCTTCAATCACCTGTAACAAAGAAAATAATCATTAAATATTTCGGAAATTTTGACAGATGGCTTATAAAAGATTGCTTTTAAAAAACAATACAAAACAAAGTTGCTAGTAGAACAGAAAATGTGCCAGGCCAGTTAGTTTTGCGGTCGCCCTCGTATAACCAGTATATGACTTCCGGTCATTTACGTCGGCATCTGTGTAACAAGCAATATCGTCAGTATCAGCTAGAGAAGTTACTTTACAATCAGGTTTGTGTTTCAGATATTTCAAAACATGTTTTGCAGGTAAATAATGTTCTTAATCTGGATCAAATCAAATCTGGCCTAAAGCTCAAGTACTTGAAAAACTTTGGTATTAATGTGTATCAAAATCACCGCATTCCTAGCCACATTTTGGCAAAACCGTTCCACTTGGCTATGGAGTACTTGCTAGCTTAAAATTGTTCATAACCTATCGTTTCAGTGTTTCTTCATAATATCTTTTCTTATGAATTGTTATCTTTCCTCTCAGACCTTTGCGTTTAACTTCCATTCCTGAATGCAATTTTACTGGACCACGATCAACAGCCTCAACGATTGTGTTCAAATGCTCGAAAATTGTCCTCATTAGTATTTCACTTGAATTAAACTGGCGCTATTTTTATCCCTTTTGACGTATACACAATCATCGGACTTACACCTTTGGAACCCATTTTCCATATAATGTCATTTACCTTCTCGTTCCATTCCCTTCCTGCTTGTTTCAGGCCGTAAAGAGATCTGTTCAATCTGCAGACTTAACTTGTGTTATTGTCAAACAATTGAGGACTTCGTAGTTTAATTTACCATTTAAGTACGCAGAAACTACATTAATGTGATTAACCAGCAATTTGTGTTGAAGTGCAATTGACAAAAATAGTCTAATCAAACTACAGGGGAAAATGTCTCTTGATAACCAAGTTGGACTTCAGGGAATATCCATGCGCTTTTAAAGAAAAACTATTTGACTCCAATTGGGGCAAGGCAGGTAGTGACTATACTTAATGAACACATATCTCTACCTTTATTGCCAGTATTCGTTACATTTCTAATCTTTGTGACGAATAATTCCGGGCATTTAAATTCACAAGCAAGTGATTTCTCAATAAACTCTTCAAAAAGTATGACATCTCGGGCAGTCACTATCTTTTTTGAGTTTTTGTCATATAGTCTTTAACCTTTTGTATTGCCTTTTGTTTTTCAAAAAACTTTCTTCCTCCAGGTTTTGGTCCTTTCTATAAACAACTGTAACACTAAAGATTTTCTTTTACACCATTTCTCATGAGGAATAAGATTAGCTAGGACTTTTGCCGGAGCTCTTTTTGTTCTTAGATATTCCTGAAGATACTAGCAGTCGCATCGCCATTGCCAGTCCTATTCCCCTTTTGGCTTCTCCATTTTTCTGTAGGGAATAACAATACGGTTTCCGATGAACAATAACTGTACAAGCAAAGTATTCACGAAATGCTGATTTTATGAATTCTCCACCGTTGTTTCTCTAGACAACCTTTATACTACACACAAAGAAATCAGTTGGAACTACTAAAATTCCGTTGCAAAAAAAAAGAATCTCGGTTGCAATCCTTAAATGTTTATAACCGTAATTGATATTACGTTTGACATAACACAAAATGACAAATATGATAATCGTATTGTAGACGCAACTAATTGATCGGCCATAACATGGCGGTTGTAGCAACTAATGGTTTTGACAACATTTTGTTGTTGTAACCGAATGTTGGTGATACTATCATAACTGTCATCATAGCCAAAAGCGAAAATAATCCTTTAATTACTTCTTTAAGCAAATCGTTTAGTTGAATCTATTCCGTAAACATCGTCCATCCTCTTTTTCCTTGACGTGACCCTCCTTATGCTTATGAGTACTTCAAGTACGTATAGAAGGAAACAGTTTTTCGCCTCCATTATTTCGTAGTTAAACAAATGCGGCATGCGGACTTTTAGATCCAAAAATTCTTTCTAGAGGTTTGAATTCTTCGTATTTTCTACCGATACGAGGGTTGCTATTTATATTTCGGGTCCTGGCTTTACTAGTGTTCACAGATGCAAACTGGAACTTTCATTGGAAACTTTGACATTTTTTAACATGACTTCACTCAGTCATTTGAGGGCGAATTGTTTTGTTTACAGTGTGTTGAAAAATTCATCTCAGTCAAAAAATGGAATTATCCCGTGAACATTTTTGTGCGATGATTATTTATTTTTGTGTGGGTTATCGTGTTTAAATCAACTTGTTTCGACTTTTGTCGATGAAGTACCATAAAAAACACTATTAATCGCAGGTAACAAGAGTTCAGTCTCGGGCGCCGTTCGCTCCAGGATGAATTTCGTGAAGGACGTCCAACTTCGGTCACTTTGCCAGAAACCATCGATGCTGTGCGTGAACTGCTTAAGCAAGACCGACATGTGACATACCGTGAGATTGAGGCATCCTTGGGCATTAGTATGACAAGCATCAATAAGATATTGCATGTTCATTTGTCCGTGAAAAAAATTCGTTCTTGCTGAATCCAACATACTCAATTTGACGAATGCTCAAAAAAGGCTCGTATGGATTGGTGCAAAGAGATGTTGAAAAATTATAGCAGCGTTAGTTCAAAGGCAGTGTTTAACATTGTAACAGGTGACGAATCATGGATCTATGCATATGGACCGGAAACAAAACAGCAATCGACCGTATGGGTCTTTCAAGGCGAGTCAAATCCAACAAAAGTTGTTCGAGGAAGACGTACATCGAAACATATGATTGCGTTGTTTCCAGTATAACCGGCCATGTTGCCACAGTGCCTTTAGTGGAACGTATGAAGGTCAATTCTGAGTGGTATACAACCATCTGCCAACAGTGTTCGACGAAATAAGGAAAGATAATAAGAGAAGACGGATCATATTGCATCACGACAATGCGAGCTTTCACACATCAACTAAAACGATGACTTATTTGACCACTGAAGATGTCGAATTGATGGGCCATCCATCGTACTGCCCCGATTTGGCACCCAATGACTTCTTATTATACCCAAGCATCAAGAAAAAAATACCTGGTCAACGTTTTTCATCGCCCGAAGCAGCTGTTGAGGCATTCAAAAATCATGTATTGAAGGTGTCTCAATCGGAGTGGAAAAAGTGCTTCGAAAATTGGTTGCATGCTCATAGCAAAAGGAGAATATTTTGAAAAACAATAAAACCATTTCCTATGATAAATTATTGCGTTTTATCGCCGGACCCGAAATATAAATAACAACAATCGTACTTCTGTTACAATTACTGAGCGTTACAGAGCACCAACTAACATGCAACCTCAATCATTTGGTTGGCAACAAAATTGGTTCTGACAAAAATCTGTTCTCTGTGTTTACGGGTTTTCTGTTTATCCAAATAAAAAGTCTAAACAGCTCAAATGACTCTGAATTTCTCTTAAGAAAGTAGGCGGTTCTACAATGAGAGATATCAGTAGTTATTGTTTTTATATTCGAAGCTCGAACTTACGCTCTTTAGTTTGCATGTGTCCGTATGCAACTAGAATATCATTCGTCTGTACTAGCAGCAAACTTACAAACTGCTCTACTTGTGCACACAGTCTACGAGGGCGACCGCAAAACTAACTGGCCTGGCACATTTTCTGTTTTACTAGCAACTTTTTTTTCGTTTTTTAAAAGCAATCTTTTATAAGCCATCTGTCAAAATTTCCGAAATACATAATGATTATTTTCTTTGTTACAGGTGATTGAAGTAAACAAGTTTTATAATTTTTGAAAAATGGAAAATAAAGAGTCTCGTGCGGTAATTAAACACTTTTTTATGAAAGGTTATACGCCACAATAATTTAAAGATGAATTGGATTCTGTTTATGGTGATAATGCACCATCATACTCCACCGTGAAATCCTGGGTTCAACAATTTAAAATGGGTCGTTCAAGTACGGAAGATGAACAACGCTCTGGAAGACCGAAAACTGCTACTACTATTGAAAACATTAGAAAAATATTTAATGAAGTGACGAAAGATAGACGAATAAAGCTCAGAAAACTTGCTGATATTGTTAAAATACACGAAAAACAAGTTTGGAGTATTTAACATGATGAACTCCACATGAAAAAGCTATTCGCAAGATTGGTGCCGCATTTGTTGACTTTGCCAATTGCGAGGACCAATTCCGAGGAGCTTTTAGCGATTTATCAGCGTAATCCAATAGAGTTCTTGCACCGACTCATAACTTTTGATGAGTCATGTATCCATCACTACATCCCAGAATGCAAAGAACAGTCAAAACAATGGATAGAAGCTGGTAAAAGTGGTCCCAAGAAGGCGAAAACTGTTAAGTCAGCAGGAAAAGTAATGGCCACAGTATTTTGGGATGCAAGGGATAATATTTATTGATTATCTTGAGAAAGGAAAAACTATAAATAGTGAATATTTTTGGGCATTATTGGATCGGTTGAGTGAAGAAATCAAGATAAAACGACCGCATTTAGAAAAAAAGTTCTTTTTCATTAAGATAATGCTCCTTCACACACTTCATTTTTAACTCAACAAAAACTGGCCGAATTTCGATTTGAAATTGCTCCGCATCCACCATATAGTCCAGATTTAGCTCCTTCTGATTATTTCTTGTTTCCAAATTTAAAAAAATTTCTCGGTGGCAAAAAATTTTCGTCAAATAGTGAGGTTATTGCTAAAACTCAGGCATATTTTGAAGGTCTTGAAAACTCTTATTTTTTGGATGGAATTAAAAAACTTGAAAAACGTTTGATAAAGTGTATTGAGTTGGAAGGAGATTATGTTGAAAAATAAATAATAATAATTCCAAAAAGAAGGTTCTTTTTATGTTTGGCCAGTTACTTTTGCAACATTAAATTTTAAACCATTTACCATATTCTTGGACAATCGCTTATTCAAATCAAGTACATTTATAAGACTAAGTCTCTGATGCCATTTTTTTGCGATGTCTTTATCTAAAGCACCATTTACACTCTGACCAATATTTTGAATTTTCAAACGTGCAGTCAAAACATACTGACGATCTTAAGCCATCACTGTCGCCGTTCTTGCAGCAACCAGCTTTGATAATAAAGGGTGGGCCAAAATTTACCATGATTATTAAAAATATAATAACTCTTTCGTTCATATATATATATATATTTTTTTTTTTTTTGAGATTAAATAAATAACACTTGGAGAATAAATGATGGAGAGATTCAAAACTGAACAAATTTGGCCAGCGCTCTCGCCAGATTTGTCTGCACCCGACTATTTTCTTTGGGGTTATTTAAAGGAGCAGTATATGTGAACAAGCCCGAGACAATCCCTCAACTCTAGGCCAACATTGTTGCAGAAATTAGCTACAGCCACAAATTTTAAAAGATGTTATAGAAAATGCTCTATAACGGTCTCATCAATGCGAAGCTGAAAAGGGAGGTCATTTAAGAGACATTATTTTTCATATTTAGTGTAAAAAAATTCCCTTTTATATATAGTATAATCTAAGAAAAAAAATAAAGCAAAATTAATAAACGAAAACGTTATTAAAGTTTTTAGTCCCACGGTGACTTTTAGCCCACCCTGTATTATTTATAGATAATAAATTAGAATGAAGCTGTGGCATACCATACATTGCGTACACACAGAGAAAAAAATCATTTGGTAAGAACTACATAAATTTGGTTGGATAAACCAAATTTCTGTTGCAATAACCAACATTTCACAGTATTGATGGTATCATGGTTCGATATAACGTATGATAGTTGCTACAACCATATCACAGTATTCATTGTCAATAACACAGTTTTACCAACCGAATTAAGTTTAACTATTGGTTGCGACAACTGGCGTCTAAGGAAACCAACCAATTTTGATGTACCTGTTACTTTAGTACCACTAACTGGTGGTGACAACAGATTAGTTCTTTGTAGTGACCAAACCCTGTTAAAATGGCTGTTATAACATATTTTCAGGTCTGTCAGAGAAAGCATGTCGGTTTTGCTAATTGTCGTTTTTGCAAACAAATGTTGGTTTCATTTGGTGTCATGAAACCAAGTTGGTTTTGTCCATTTCGAATGTAAATAAAACCAAGGCTCGAATCAACTGTTGCTGATAAAACCGATAACATTGTTTTTCATGACACCAAAGCATTTTTTTCTTATTGTTTTCAAAACCAATAGTGACAACATTGGTTTCTATGACAGCCCTGATTAGTATAATAATATAATATAAGTATTTATCGGTTAAAGTGACAACAAAAACTTGTTAACGACAAAAATGTATATCGAAATTCCCAAAAAATGTATAACAACAATGAAAAAAATGGTCAGACAGTTTAAGTTTCTTGGGTTAGACTGTTATACTGCCATATAAATAAAAAAAATATTTTCTAGAATATATAAGAAACACGCTTAACTGTAATTTAGCGACATTACTAAGTCTTGTTCAGAGTTTTCGCCATAAATATACCACCTTTTTATTTAACAACAACCAAATTTGTTGACATTAAATATTGTTATAAATCTTAATTAATTCATTTCCGATTGGAGAACCACTACAATGCTTATCGAAACATCTTTGCAAAGACGTATTTTTTCTGATCAGTTGACCCATTGCAAGGCGGAAATTAATTTGTTCAAAAAGTACTTATAACTAACAATCTTTTATAATAAGCAATTCATGTACAAACTCAGTTCTACTAATCATCTCAGTCTGTTAGGATTACCTATAATTGTTTCTTCAATCGAAAGTGTCAAATCCCTCTACTAAAAAATGCCGCTCTCCAATCTACATTCGGTTGGCAAAAAGTTCGGTTGTGTCAACAAATCTGTTCTCTGTGTGTAGCGTAAAGGTCCATTTAGTCTTGACGGTTGACGGTGGACGGTACACGCAGAGAAAAGATATGGTTACACTATGGTCACCGCAACAATAATATGTTCTCTCCAATAAAAGCATGATCTTCGCAACCATAGTATTGTTTTTTGAATTTCATTTTGACAATAGTATGATTGCGACAATATTGCTATTGTTGAAATGTAACAATAGTATTGTTGCCAAATTTAGAAATGAAAATATGGTTGTAGTAACCATATAAACATGGTTAGTGCAACAAAAGTATTGTTGTTTAAAATTTACGTTCACAAAAATATGATTACGGCAATCATACAGTATGGTTGTGACTATGAACATAACAAAACAGGTTTTGTAGAGAATACATGTATGTGTGTGCGTATGTTTTTTTGATATACAAAAAAAAACACATACACACGATACAGTGAATGGTTGCTGTCCATTAAAAAAAATAACAATCGGAAGGTAGTTCGAGGGATTTTTATTGTGTTTACTTTGTTTGGTGAAATACTCTAATACCGACTGGTTCTCGTTTATTTAAAATCTGCCTGCGCTTAAGTATATAACCATTGATCATGGTTTAATCACATTCGTTACTTGGTGTCTACGGATGGTGAAGTAGCATTCACCTCTGCTGGCAACTAAAAGTATTTTTGACCGTTGGAATATATATTTTTGTTTCTTGAATGAAATGTTCAATAAAAACGTGGCCTCAAAATTGGCTATGATCTAATAGTAATGCAATTTATAATAACTTGCTTGATAAAAATCTCTATTTTTGAATAACAACATTACCCAATCCTAATAAATAATTTTGGGGATCATAGTATGGTTGAGTGTGAATCATACTATGGTTGTGAGGATCATACTATGGTTGTATGAGAAACATACTATGGGTGCGAATCATTCTATGGTTGTGAGGATCATACTATGGTTGTATGAGAAACATACTATGGTTGTGAGGATCATAATATGGTTGTGAAGATAATAGTATGGTTGAGTGTGAATCATACTATTGTTGGGATGATCATAGTATGGTTGTGGAGATCATAGTATGGTTGAGTGTGAATCATACTTTGGTTGTGGGGATCATAGTATGGTTATGTGTGAATAATATTATTGTTGTGAGTATCATAATATTGTTGTGGCACAACCGTATAGACAACAATAGTATGATCCTCTTCGAATATTGTCACCACAACCATACTTTTTTTCTGCGTGTAGACAATCAGCTATTTCAGTTGGGGGTTGCATTTTGCATGTGTTAGAGGGAGATAACTACAGTTTGACGGTTGACGACGGTAGACTTCTGCAGGTTGCAGAATCTACCGTCAACCGTCGAGACTAAATGGGCCTTAAGAAATTAACAGAATTTTCTTTCTGAGTTTGCAGCAAATGCCGTTTCACCAATGCTTATACTTCATCTTTGATACTTATGTCTCCTATGCAGGCAATTTGTCCCTAATGTGCATTGCAATTACGAAACCTACCATTTTATCGGGCCGACAGCACAATAATAATATTGGCAACCATCAACTCGTCAACCATTGAACAAAATTCATTAATTTGTACAGAAAACTACTCACTATTCCGGAATTTAAATAGAACAAGTCGCTCGAACGATTTCACCTTTCCTGATGCTGATTAAGTCTTATATAAAGTATACAGGACATCCCAGGCTCCTTTTGCCGTTGTAAAGTTCTTGATGTGAATCAGTTAACTCGGCTTTACATAAAGGATTAATGTAGCAAGAGCCTTTCAAATGCTCTTGATCCAAGTCGAACTTTCTGCAGCATCTGTGGGACACTCTTCATCAATTATATTCCAAAAATCAAATATTATCTAGATACATCGCATTCCAAAATGTTCGCTGTTAAATTTTTCTGCGCTTACCACCGAAATCGCCATCTTGCAGTTCTCTTATTTATTCAGGTAAAGCAATAAATATAGCAGCAACACTAAAACTAATTTATGAACTTAGGGATTCTGGGACCATAACCTGTGTTAGATTTATTCGTTTAATCTATATTCCTTAAAGCTCCAAAAGTAACGTGATTCCAAAATAAAAAGCACGACAATGTTGATTTTTATTACAAATAATAAATTGCTTAAATAGTGCGACTTGCTTGAACGAATCTCACTGAGCATAGCTGTCTACTTTTTTTTAAAGATTTGTTCAAATTCTACTGTAACTTTTATAAAAAAAAATTCAAGCCTGGAAAGTGTTGTTATTTTTATTTTCTACATTGTTTTTAACAAGTATAAAAATTAGTTTTAATTTTTGGATCATTTGAATAGCACCCCCATTTTAAGATTTGATTTATGTCCCTGTTCCGTAAAACTATTCGCTCTACTTTAGACAAATTTTCGCCTCTGGAGTTGTTCTTGCAAACGTATGTACAGAAAAAATACTAGACTAGAATTCTATGAGTCGATTTTTGACTAATCGACTTAAAAAAGTCTAAAAGTCGACTTTTTCATGTCTTAACATAATTTTTCATATTTTAAAACAAACAATGCTTATTGCTTAAATATATGAAGCGTTTTTTTATTTAATTTTATTGTATTGGCAAAGTATGCCGAGGTTAACAACATATGCCTTCAAAAATATTCTAGACTTATCTAGAGCAATTAATCAATGCGGTAAGCTGAAATTATATTCAGCTGCAAAAATAAACTTGTTATATCTTTATTATGATTTTTCAGGGCGATCTGATCAACACCGAAATCAGAAATTCTCAAATAACTATTGATACCAATTTATCCGATCTTGATGTGGCCAAACAGGCTGTGGCTTCCAAGGACAATGATGAGGATAACATGTGGGGGTTCTTTGACAAGAGTATAAGCACTAGGCGCAAGTCAATAATGATGGCTATCTGAGGCCATTGCCTGTTTGTCTTAAAACAAACCCTTATCCAATACCTTTACGATATGGAGAACAATGTATAGTGAATACCCATTTATGGCAACAGTAGCAAAAAAAAACTTTGTCAATCGTTGCCACTTCTGTCCCGGGTCAGAGGTTATTTTCGCATGCAGTGCTTATTGCTACTCAAATTCGGAGCCAAATTCTTTAAAAAATTTTAATGTGACTATCGTATTTAGATAAGTTGATGCTGTCATGTGGTTCCATGTACGAGTGTAACATTTTTTAAAAACTTGAATATAAATAATGTACAAACTACTTGAATTACCTGATGTTCTTAACCACTTTTTTTTTTAAATAAGTCTTTTATACAAAAAAATTGTTTTTTATTTCAAAATATTGGATTTTCATTTTCCTAAAAAATATGTTGACTTTAATCGAGTTTTTTATACTAAAAAGTCGACTTTGGATTTTTTGTTACATTCGAAAAGTCGACGGAATGCGCTGGACTATTCCGAATGCCTGTGCCACGCGAAAATGGAGTCGACATTATATGACTAAAATATTGATTTTTAATAGAAAATACACACACAAAATATAACATGTTTTTTATTTTATTGTCAATAATAATAATAATAAATTTTACAATTATTTATGCAAAAATTATAGAATTTTAATTAACACCAATGTTCGTGTGTTGTATGTGCGTCATTTTACACTCAAACGTTTCAAAGGTGCAGCGAACTAAAAAAAGAAACACAGGAAGAGATCGTTGGCGGGGAATTTGCATAACCTGTGGCAAGAGACTCCATCTACCATGTTGTAAAAATCAGGATCGGTGACCATCTGGTTTTGGTCCTATTTACCACGATTTGTAAACGTTGTTCCGGAGTAAGTTTATTCATTATGAAATGGCAAACGAAACTAAGCACAAATCAAGTGACAGCTGTCAAAAAGACTAAATCAGAAAAAAGTGTGGCTAGATTGAAAAATTCTCGTATAAAAAAACTCACTTTATATAACAATTTATTGTCAAGTTTTGGGAGTACGTAACTTGGGAAATATTGGTCGCCACCAATATTGTTGTTTTTAGTAATAAGAAGGTGTCTCTATGCGAAAATTCTGAACAAGTCTAAGTTATGTCGCTAAATTACAGGTAAGATTGTTTTTTATATTCCGTAAATTATTTTTTTTATAGTTCGTTTATTTATTTATGGCAATATCGTTCGGAAGCATTAACCGTCTAACCCAAAAGATGTAAACTGCACGTTAAAAAAGTATGATCGGGATAACAATATTCGAAGAGTATCATACTATTGTTGGGTATATGGATGTGGTACAACAATATTATGATCCTCACAACAATAGTATTTTTCACATATTACCACAATATGATCCCCATAACCATAATATGATCCACACTCAACCATACTATGATGCCCACAACCATATTATGATCTTCACAACCATAGTATGTTTCACATACAACCATATTATGATCCTCCCAACCATAGTTTGATTCACACACAACCATGTTATGATCCCTACAACCATAGTATGATCACACACTACAATGATACCCAAACTTATTTATTAGAATTGCGTTAAATTGTCAACAACAGAATTGAATCATGACAATTATTTAAAAATACATTAAATTTAAAATAATAGAAGTGATTTATTTAACAGTAAAAAAATCAGTTTAAAAAACGTAAGCGTTTTTATTAAAAACATTTCAGTTAAACAAAGCCAAAGCAGTTTGTTCAAGTTTGGATAAGATCCGTAACAATAACATTGTTCTAAAAAGCATATTCAAATGAAGAAAAATTACAATCATACAAATTACAATCATTTTCGTAATCATATTAATATTAACATAAAACTTAAAAACAATATTTTTGTCACATCAAACATAATTATAGTGTTGCTACAACCATATTTTCATTTTTAAATTTGACAATAATACTATTGGTACATTTCAACAATATTGCGACAATCATACTGTTGTCAAAATTAAACTCAATTAACAACACTATGGTTTCGACGAATATTCTTTTTATTGCGGAGAACATATTATTATTGCCGTGACCATATAGTAACCATATTTTTTCTCTCCATGTGTCAACATTATTTTTTTGTTTATAAAATTGTTTTGTGGATTTCGAAATAAGTTTTTGTCATACTCGTAAACAAAGATTTTGCTTTGACTAGATCCAACTCGTATTATTCAAAACAACAACCATTTTTTGTTTTTTCCCTAGTTACGGCCACATATAGCTTGACCATAAATTTTGTAATATATCTTAATTAACTCTTTCCCTATTGGGGCATAATTGCAATGCCTATCAAAACATCCACTTATATATAAAGACGAATTTATTTAACTGATCAGTTGGCCCATTGAAAGGCGGTAAAATATTAAAGTTTTTCAAAAACTACTTATAACTAAGAATCTATACCAAAAACGATACATGTACAAATTCAGTTCCAATAATCATCTTATTCTGTTGGGATAATCCATAATTGTTGTCTTCAGCCGAAAGCGTCAGTTCCTTCTACTGAAAATTGCTGTGTACCTAATCAACATGCGGTTGTAACGATGGAATACATGGATAGTGTTGGCAAAAAAATCGGTTGTGGCAACAAATCTGTTCTCTCTTAAACTATTATCCGTCCACAAAAATGTATTATTTGTTAAGCAGTACTTTTTTTTACCGACGTTCCCTTTTCACCTAGGCCGAATATTTAGACGAATAAGTCGTCCTACTAGATCATTATGTCAACCATAAAAATAGGAATAGCATTGTTACATTACCAATCATTCCGAAATATATTTGCGAACTTTGTTCTGGCGGGTCCAAAGGGCAAAGCAAACTAACCACAATTTATAATAGCAGTGCCAGTCTGGAAAATTTGTTAAATTTCATCGTAATCGAAAAATTAAACCTCTAAGAACTGCCTTTAAAGAAATTGCATTCGGTAAAGCGGACTTACATGTAGCCTAGGCAAATATTGTGAGTATTATATTGACAGCTTTTCCGGTATTATCTTGAAGTCTTCTCCGGCCCAGCCAAACTTAATGCCGTTTTTACTTATTTTGTCTTAACAAAAGAAAAAAAACTTTCTAAAAATGAATATATTCAAGGACTTTTTTTTATTTCAGAGTAAAAGTACATACAATTCAACACAAAGAGTTTCAGGCATATCGGTAAGGTTTTTGTTTCCTTTAACTATCTATACATTGGGATCACTTAAAAGCAAAAACTAAGTCTAGGTCAGCCGAATACATTCGACGAAAAATGTACCGATGTGCCGGGACTTAAAAGAGAAATAAAACTTATGGAGGACTTAGGACTTTAGCCCCACACCTCACGTTCAATCCAATCAATGAATGCAGAAACCCGTGCGTAAAAAGCTGGATAGTTTATATTGGCACAGCCACCCTCGCTAAACGACGTAATGCCAAAGACCAAGAACTGGCACTTATACTCGGGATGTCCGATAAAGAGTGGACCACCGGAGTCACCCCTACATGTGTCACGGGCATGTTCAAAAGATCCAGCACACATTTGTATGGTCGTATTGAGATTGCTGTCGCTACTCCTCTTGACTTTGGCCAAACACGTAGCATCGTCGAATAGGTCAAGTTTCACTTTAAGCAAATGCGACGATGGATCGCCCAACACTTTTGTAAAGCCCCAGCCAGCCGCGGTAAATTGGCTAAAATTGCTGCCACCAACCGGCAGAGGCAAACAGGCGGGCAAAATGTACTCGCTGAATTTTACCACACCGTCGAGCTCAACGAGGCAGATGTCATTGAAGTTTGTGTCATAGTCGTATTTGGGATGTATTGTATAGTTTTTAATTGCAAAGTCTATGGGAGTGGCATCATCGTGGGTTGAGTTATAATCCAATTCGCCTAAACGCACACTATTTGGCTCGCTGGGGAAAAGAAACAGGAGCGATTTTGAAATACTTCGGCAAATAAATGTAAGCGATACGCTATGAAAGTACTTACGTCGTTCCATAGAAACAATGTGCTGCAGTAAGAACGAATCTGGAACTTATTAAGGAACCGCCGCAAAGCCAGGTAATAGTATTTCCATTTTTGTTGAATAGCAAAGCCATGAATGGATATTCTTTTGGCTTGACCCGTTCACCGCCAATTATCAGGGGATTATCACAATTTGTGTGTATTGGCCGATAGGATTTACATTCTGAAATATATAAAAGGATTTTTTATTTCAGTTCGCAACAGTTCGAGATTGAAGGATAATAATGACAATATTTCCTGACTCCAACCATTCAAAATTCTTAATTTTTTCAGTTTCAAGAAAATAATTCGTTTCCAAATATGTTTCCAAATATATTGTTTAAGATCATAAAACAATATTCGATATCAGTGCCATTTACAGTTTCTTTTTGGAGAATAAAAGTGATGGCAATGCCATCACAAAACAACAGTGGTGATGGCAATGCCGTCACTTCCATTTACATGTTTGATCAGGGTTTCAAAGACTAACGCAATGTAAGCCAAAGCCACGAATTTGTTAATTGTCCTTAGCTAAAAAACACCAAAAAAATAAAATATCAAAAGCATTAGCTGCTTTTTAACATGAAAAGCTAATACAAAAAAATCAGTGAACAGCCAAAAATGTCCCAAAAACCATTAGCAATAGAACTACTTAGTAGGGACATAAACATCGGCCAAAGTTTACCAAGAAATCTTTTTGGAAGCTGTTGTGAAGCCTCTTAACAATTCCCTGTTCCAAAACCAGCCTTGGACTTTCCAGCAGGATTCTGCGCCAGCCCATACGGCTAAAACGTCCCAGGCCTGGCTTCGAAACAATTTGCCAGCGTTCATTTCCTCTGAAGAATGGCAGTCCAGGCAGTCCAGATTTGAACTCTTTGGATTACAAATTGTGGACGGTTTTAGAGGATTAAAAAATATTTGGTCCAAAAGCATTCAGTACTTTTTATTTTACAGCATACATATAAGTATTCTCGTATATGAGTCATTCCATGCTAAACGGTACGCATTTTTTACATCACAAGCTTGGATTGCTTAACTAGTTTGTGTATGCATTCTTCTCTTAAAAATATTATATACGTGTTTCAAGAAAAAAATTTTAAAAATTTTTTTTAAATGTTATGACCAATTGAACTTTGGTGAAATGAAGATTTTATCAAAGAGGTGTGTTCATTCAGTCGCATGTAACTCCGGAAATACTTGACCGATTTTACTCTGCTATACCTTATTTTGAAGGTAATTTTAAGCACTTCTAAAATAACGAAACGGTATGGCATAACGCCATAGAATTTTTTATGTTTGTATCATTTTAATCCTTTTATTTCGATTTTGAAAATGATTACATCTTTTTTTATTTTTGAAATTTTGCAGGCGTATTCTTACAGGTCTGTTTTACCGACTGTGTAAGTTTTAAAGTGGTGAAATAATGCGTTCTATTTTTAAAAATTTTTTTTTACCTTATACCTTTTTCACTTCCATGAATATAGAAAATATAATATAGAAAAAAAATATTTTTTAATAGTTTATTGACACAAGATATAACAACAACAAAAAAACAAAGAAAAAAAGAAATAAAAAAATGAGTAATGAAATAAATGTTATGCCTTGTATACCATCTTCATACAGTACTGCTCAGAAGATGATGTTGTCTGGACTTTCATTATTTTATCGGGTTGTGGAATGAATGCATGGTAGCCAAGAGTTCCAGAAATTGTTTTCGCTTTTTCAAAACGCTCCTTCAGGTGTTTCGCCCTATCTTGATATTGATAGTTATTGAAGAATTCTGTATGAATATTCTTCACGTTTTTATTCACCCAATCATAAAATTTGACGGCACTATTAATGGGATTTATGAGGCTGGACAAGCTTGCACGTGCTGCTAGTCTTTTGACTGTTCCTCCCAGACCATCGCAGGGCCCTTTGCCATGAGACGTTGCAAAAAAATGCCATTCCGCTGGTATTCCAAAATCTTCTACGTGGAACGTCAGATTTAAAAAGTTTTTCTTGTTTTTGTATTGTACGCTTGCGCCATCAGAAAAGTAAAATATTTTACTTACAGGTCCTAAGGTTTTCTTTAAAAATTTTACAAGCCCCTCCTGGAATACGTGCACGGCTATTGTATCATGTTTCAGACATTCGGATATTGCAACGTAATTACAACAAACCTCTTTATCATCCTTTTTATAATATATTGCAAATGGATGGATTGTAACCTGGTCGTTATTCCAGTGAGCGCCCCGAATTGAGTCCTGAACCACAAACTATTCTAAGTAAACATTTATTTATTTAACATTTATTTCATTACTCATTTTTTTATTTCTTTTTTTCTTTGTTTTTTTGTTGTTGTTATATCTTGTGTCAATAAACTATTAAAAAATATTTTTTTTCTATATTCATCAAAGTGAAAAAGGTATAAGGTAAAAAAAAATTTTTAAAAATAGAACGCATTATTTCACCACTTTAAAACTTACACAGTCGGTAAAACAGACCTGTAAGAATACGCCTGCAAAATAAAAAAAGATGTAATCATTTTCAAAATCGAAATAAAAAGATTAAAATGATACAAACTTAAAAAATTCTATGGCGTTATGCCATACCGTTTCGTTATTTTAGAAGTGCTTAAAATTACCTTCAAAATAAGGTATAGCAGAGTAAAATCGGTCAATTATTTCCGGAGTTACATGCGACTGAATGAACACACCTCCTTGGTAAAATCTCCATTTTACCAAAGTTCAATTGGTCATAAATTTTGAAAAAAAAAATTATATTTTTTTTTTCTAATCGCAGATGAAATAGAATTGCTAGAGGACCAAATCTGCAAATTTTCATAAAAATCGGAATCATTGCGTTAAATTTTTGCCCAAAATCGTACCGTTTGGCATGGAATGACTCATATGTTTATTTTGCCAAACAGAAAATATGATGTATATATGTGACGCGCAAAATAGAAAGGGACCTAAGGTTAAAAACCAGTTTTGTGCAGGAGAGCCATTTTAAAGATTAGGACCCTTTCTATTTGCGCTTAGAACCGTCGACTTCACTTTCATAAAACGCGCATATCTCTGGGAGGGAACACTTTTGGGGCATGGGATCGGTCTTATTCGATGCTCAGATGTTGTCCACGTCAAAAAAGAAAAAAAAATGGAAATCGATTTTTTTACTCTTAGGTCTCTTTCCCTATGCGCTGTCACATATATTTATATGCATAGGATACATTTTTTTAATGTCTATGACATAAGCAAAGAGATAAAGGTAATATATTTTTGTTTTGTTTACATTTGTTCGGTCTTTACTCATTATTATGACATGAACAGTTTTTATTCTGGTTCGAGACCTTTTTGTTGTTTCTTTTTCAGAATCAACGTAAAAAATTGGTGAAATGAAATTGAAATGGAATTGGTGTATACAGTTTCCAGGCAGACTGTACAGCTGTTTCTTAACCCGCCAAGGTTTTTCTTCAGCAGTCTTTGGCAACGATTAATTCGGCTACAAATCAAATGACTTATACCGGAGTCTCACTATGATTAATGAGAATTACCCTTTGCGTATAGTCTTCGAACTGTGCGAAGAGCAATCTTCATAGCTCAATATCATTTCCACCAATTCCGTTTCGCATAGGCTTTCGTTGAAAACCACAGATGCAAAAGCACAGAATGTGTGTTGTACATGTACCCTGTCGGGATTTTGTGAGCTCATTCAGAATCAAGTTAACTTTTTGCTAACCATTTACAACTGACTTCTAGCGAACTCAATAATTATGCAGACTTTTGTCATTTGTTTTTTTTTTATCATTCGCACTCCTTCGCGATAAGTAATGAATTAGCTTTTTGCTCACTCAAAGCTGATGCAGATGTAAGTAAACATTAATTTTTAGAAAAAAAATTCGAAGTACAAAAGAAGAAAATAGAATTAACAAAAAACGTAACTGTGAATATAGATGAGTTTTTGTTTATTTGTTTCGGTTTACGGAAAAATACAATTAAGTGAAGTGTGTAATAAAAACTTAATTGCAAAATGTTTATAATGTTACCATAACTTTCATTTTATTTTACTTTTATATTTTTAATTAAAAAAAGACCGAATTATTTTAATTCTTTTTTTTTATAATTTTACTCCAAAATAAAAATATGTACCAAAAAAAAACCAACAAGTACAAGAAAAATTCGATTTTTTAATTTGTAAACTATAACTTGACTTGCGAATGATAAGCTTGTAGTTAGTTCACTATTAGTTAGCTATTTTTCCTCTTCGATCGGCCACGTTTTCTGACGTACGTGTGCGACCACAACGAAAGTCAGAAAACCACTCTATAACATTGAAATCTATAGTATAGAGTTTTATTTATCATTTTATTAATTTATTTCCTTGGCTTGATTGACGATTTTTCCAGCAAAGAACAATTTTTTAATGAGTACTCGAGATTTACTTTTTTTTTTTTCCATTTTTAACAAAATCCACGAGGTTGTATGTTTTGAACAACTGTTAAACACCAACTAACTGACGGAAAACTCTCAAAATTTGTCAGTAGTTTTTTAATAGATGGTACTTGATGAAAGCAGTTCATAAAACTAGGAGGGAACTTGGAAAAGTCACGGAGTTATTGATCTGTCCTCGTATTAGCTCAGCTACTGAAAGCTAGCGGTTAGCCGACATCTACTTTTAAAAGCCGGCTTTGATTTAGTTGTCTACTTAATCTTTTTAAAAAATTCCAGTTTAAGATACAAGAATAAAAATCATTAAAATTCTAGCAGTGTTTTTTTTAAAAATTCCTTTATGGGATTTAGTCCACAGGAGACCAAAAAAGTCAACATCTCATAAGTCATAATTTTCGTATGACATGTTACATAACATATACTGAAACACAGACAAAGTGATTCATTCATGACTGGACAAATTTCACCAGCGTATTCCTTGGCTCATTTCATGAAAATATATATGTCCATCTACGACCATGCCCGAAAATACAAAAGGGGCGAAATGGCAGCGGTTTCAAAATTTTCGGATTGGAGGTCGGAGGGTACTAGGGTAAAATTGGTAAGTTCTGAACCAGTGGTCGGATAGCCCTACCTCTTATCTTTTCAAAATTATCTAAACGAAGCCCAGAGGTCCTTCGTCCGTTCTAAAGTTATGACTATTTGACTGAAATACAAAAAATAACTGTGTTCAGTGAAAAACTATACCGCTGGCAGTTCTCGTTAAATGGAAATATGTAAAGTGTATAACCTTTGATCATGGTTTAATCACAAGCAGTGCTGTGGGTCAGATAACTGTAAAGTACCTTTAACCGCAACTGCAGTCATCACTGCTTGCAATTTATACGGCATAGGCAACACTAAGCGTTGCCTGGCGCCATCTGACATTTTTATTGGAAAGTTTGACATTTTTTATCATAAACGTACTCAGAACGTTTTAACGTACGACCACTCATTTGTGTTGTTTACACACGCAGAAAAAAAGTATGGTTGTGGTGACAATATTCGAAGAGGATAATACTATTGTTGGGAATATGATTATGCTACAACAATATTATGATCCTCACAACCATAGTATGTTTCATATACAATCACAGTATGATCCTCACAACTATAGTATGATTCACACGCAACCATGTTATGATCCCTACAACCATAGAATGATCACACACAATTATACTATAATCCCCAATATAATTTGTTAGAATTTGTTTAAGTTGTCGACAATAGATTTGATCCCCAATACTATTTATTAGAATTGGTTTAAGTTGTCAACAATAGATTTGAATTAATTAAAAATAATAGGAGTGATTTATTTCACAGTACAAGTAGAAAAAATAAGTTTAAATAAACGTAAGCGTTTTTGTTACAAATATTTCAGTTAAACAAAACCAAAGCAGTTTTTTAAAAAAAAATTAATTTCGATAAAAAGGTGCTATTATTGCATTAGATCCGTACCAATAACATTTGTTCTTAAAAGCATATTTAAATGAAGAAAAATTTCAATCATACAGTATGATTGCCGTAATCATATTATTGTTAACATAAAACGCAAAACACAATACTTTTGTCGCACCAACCATATTTATATTGTTGCTATAACCATATTTTCATTTTTAAATTTGGCAATAATACTATTATTCCATTTCGACAACATTAATATTGCGGCAATTATACTATTGTCAAAACTAAATTCAGTTAACAACGCTTTGGTTGCGACGAACACACTTTTATTGCGAATAACATATTTTTATTGCCGTGACCATGTAGTAACCATGTTTTTTCTCTGCGTGCAGTGACTTGAAAAAATCAATTTGTGCAAAAAAAATGGAATCAACACGTGAACATTTTCGTGCGATCATTTTTCACAACTTTCGACGTGGATTATCACGACAAGAGTGCATCGATTAACTTAAATCTTTGTATGGCGATAAAGCACCATCCTATAGCACTGTAAAAACTGGTTTCATGAATTCAATCGTGGCCGACTTTCGCTCAAAAACGAATTTCGTGAAAACGGCCGTTGTGCCAGAGAACATAGATGCCGTGCGTGAACTGATAATGCAAGATCGTCATGTGACATACCGTGATATAGAGGCATCTTTGGGCATGTCTACCACCAGCATACATTCGATATTGCACGAACACCTGGCCGTAAAAACGGTTTGTTTTCGATAGATCCCGCATAATTTGACAATCGCTCGTGTCGATTGATGCAAAGAAGTTTTGAAAAAATACGATCGTGGTGCTGCAAAAGACCTTTATAAGATCGTCACCGGTGACAAATCATGGATCTATGCGTATGAGCCCTAAACAAAACTGCAATCGACCGTGTGGGTCGTCGAAGACGAGCAAAATCCAACGAAAATTGTTCGTGGAAGAAGCACTTGGAAGCAAATGGTCGCCTGTTTCTTCGGCAAAACTAGTCATGTGGTGACTGTTCCGCTTGAGCAACGTAGGACGCTCAATTCTGAGAAGACGAATCATTGTGCACCATGACAATGCGAGCTCTCACACATCAGCTCAAACCAGTGTCTTTTTGACCGTCCAAAACGTCGAATTGATGGGTCACCCGCAGTACAGCCCTGACTTGCTTCTTTCCCCGCACATCAAGAAAAAATGCGTGGTCAACGATTTTCGTCGCCAGAAGATGCTGTTGAAGCGTTCAAAAACCATGTTTTGAAGGAGTCTCAATCGGAGTTGAAAAAGTCTTCGACAATTGGTTTGAGCGTATTCAATAGAGTATAAATCATGCTGGAGAATACTTTGAAAAACAAAAAAAAAACATTTTGATGATAAATATTCGCATTTTCATTATTAGGCCAGAAATATTTAAAGCAGGCCTCGTAGTCTTTCCGACAGATTTGTGATTGATTTCAGGTATCTATTGAATAAAATGTCAAAAAAACATAGTCTCAAATCTAACCTAGATAAACTCAGTTTTGATTAAGTTGATGCACAATGTTCTTTAAGTCAAGTTACATTGTTTAGCTCGTTTGTTTTGTTTCGGTCTTTTGCTTTTACGCATTAAACAGGGAGTAACCGGCTCAATACCTCTTTTATCAATTTTTAAATAAAAGACAATTTTTAAACAAAATGGCAAAGTGACATTGATTTTCGTGGCTGCACACTGTTTGTCTATTTAAATGAGGAGGTACTTTTCAAAACATGATTATTCCACTTTTGAAAAAATTTTTTTTTTTATTTTTTTTTGTTTGGTAGCATTGAATTGAATACTCTTCGAAAATAAAATGTTTCAAAATGTCAATAATTACACCAGGAAAATAATTGAAAAATGCATGATTTCATCAAAAGTAGATTATTCCACTTCAGAATGACATTATCCATTTCAGATATACATTTTTGGAACAAAATATGATTAATCCAGAAGAAAAAATAAATTTTTTTTTTAATTTCTTTAGATTAAAATGAACCTAATGTTGTTTTATTTCAACTTAATATATCTGATACCTAATTAGTTTCAGCAAAACAAGATTAATCCACAGTGGTTTGAATCAAAACATGATTATTCCAACCAGCCGCATCAAAACAAGATTATTCCATTTTAAATCATGCATTTATTCCAAATATAGAAGTGCCAACTTTTTAAATCCTACACAAAACAATGACTAATCTTTACGCCTTTAATAATGCACCAAAATTTCGGGTTAAATATATAAGGGCATACCCAAGAAACTATTTTCTCAATTTGTGCAAAAACACAAAAAGTGGAATAATCATGTTTTGAAAAGTACCTCCTCAAATATAGCTACAAGAGGTCTTGAGCCGGTTAATCCCTGTTCAATATTAAAGTACATTTTTATCAGATTGATGTACATCTTTCATAAAATTGATCTAACATGTTCTTCAAATTGATTCACATTGTTCTTTACATTAATGAACATTGTTCTTCAGATATTGTTTGTCAAGTTTTTGTAAGAAATTGAAGTATTTTTGATGAAAATCTCTACATCCAATTAAAGAAAAGTGTTGTAGGTTGGAAAATTATATCCAAATGCATCAAAAGTGTTGTAGGTTGGAAAATTATATCCAAATGCATCAAATTGATGTATGAATTTATAAAATTGAAGAACTTTTTTTTCAGTGTACAGTTCAAATTTGGAAGAATGTTGATATCCATTTCTAAGAAGTTTAAATTTAAACCGACAACAACCTGTATCTTATAATTATTTCCATACCTGTAGAACCAACATTTTATTAGGTACCGCGTATTCCCAGAACGCATTTTAATTAGGTAGTGAGTGCTGCCTAATGGAATTATTTATTTCTGAATGACAATTGTGAATGGTGTATACACCAAATTCAATAAAAGTACTAAGCATTTTTAAGCTTCATGGTTCGGTTCACAGTATCGACTGTTACTTTTTGGATTTTGTGGCACTCTATATTGTCAATTTTAGGCAAAAAGAATAGCTGTTTTTTTAAATTTTGTCCTACGGTATTGTAAGTCCGATATCAATTAACCTCATTTACAGGTGGCCCGAGTTTTGTGAGTTTATTAATTTTCTATGATATGATGCAAACTCAAGTGGCACTTTATAATACATTTCACTTAATATATTTACCTCTTACAATTCGTTTGTCTTCATCTTGTGCCGAAATATACGACGATTTGGCCGTGGGACAGCAGACACGAGTAACACGTTGCTCCTTTCGACCACAACGCGGGAAGTCTTCGAAGTGTTCGTAGTTGTTCATATAGAATGGGCAATTTTTCAATTTAATGCATCTTGTATATGGAGGACATTCGGACTGTGATGCTGGAATCGAAAAACAAGTAAACATAAATATTGCATTTAAAAGCATTAAGGAAAATATTCGAAAGTGCTTAGGGCTGAACTATTATTTTGTGTGCTGAATATTTTATGTTCAAGGATTAAATTACTCATAGATATACCAGTTTGTATAAATTGAAATCTTGAACTTACCTGCCAAAAACATCCATTGCTGCAACACAATCACACTGATTAGGAATGTTTTCAACATAATCTCTATATTTTGGATTTTTGGTGTTTTAATTCGATTTGTTTTAATGTATTTGTTAATCAAGGCGACCGCGACAAAATCTGTATGAGAACTGAACTAAAGAGCGACTTCCGAAGCCCTTATGAAGTATTCAACAATATATGCCAATTTTTATTAGTCGATTAAGAGCAACTACCGATCGCAATCAGATCTGTAGATTTCTGAATTATCTGCAATGCGACGACCCCATTGATATTGATGTTAAGTGACAAAAAGCTGTCATTGCAGTGGGTTTCACAGAACTGATTGTGTGTTATCATCTGTATACCCTTCAGCACAGAATTAAGTGCATACACAATCTGTCATTTCGTTTGCAACACATTGAAACAATGACCAGAGATCTTATATAATACGTCATATAGAACAATATTTATGGTCATAAATTTAAAGACGATCTAGGTATGTCCCTTCGCTTGTATGCTATTATGATGGCTGAATGATGAAGGCTTTTAGTACGTAATGGGCTGATTTGGGATTGTATATGGGTCAAATCGGCCGAGAAAAAGTATATGCGGAAAAAGTACACTTTATATATATTTGCTTTACATTTTAAATTATTTGTGTGCGAGCCATAGCTTGACAGGAGATAGTTTGTGTAAAGGGTGGCCCAAAAAAGACTGAAGGATTAAAAATATTCCTCACTTTTTTGTTTATATATTTTTTTCTCCTTTGCTGGTTACATAGATTTTTATTGAGATACGAGGGCTGCTATACACATTTCTGGCCTTGTAATGAAAATGCGAATATTTATCATCAAAAAAGGTTTTATTGTTTTTCAAAGTATTCTCCAGTATGATTTATACACCTTCGCATGCGCTCAAACCAATTGTCGAAGCACGTTTTCCACTCCGATTGAGACACCTCCAAAACATGGTTTTTTAAGCTTTTGGCTATGAAAAATCGTTGACCACGCAGTTTTTTCTTAATGTGAGGGAATAAAAAGAAGCCATTAGGTGCCAAGGGCTGTACGGTGGATGACCCATCAATTAGACGTTTTGGACGGTCAAAAAGGCGCTGGTTTGAGCCGATGTGTGAGAGCTCGCATTGTCCTGGTGCACAATGATTCGTCTTCTCTTGTTCGTTTTTCGAATTTCGTCAAAGACTTCAGGCAAACAAATTGTGGTGTACCACTCAGAATTGACCTCCTACGTTGCTCAAGCGGAACAGTCGTCACATGACCAGTTTTGCCGAAGAAACAGCCGACCATTTGCTTCGAAGTGCTTCTTCCACGAACCACTTTTGTTGGATTTGGCTCGTCTTTGAAGACCCACACGATCGATTGCTCTTTTGTTTCAGACTCATGACGAAAAAGGCTCGTGACGATTGGTGCAAAGAAATTTTGAAAAAATACGATCAGGGTGCTTCAAAAGACGTTTATAAGATCGTCAGAGGTGACGAATGATGAATCTGTTCATCATTCGTCACCTCTGACGATCTTATAAACGTCTTTTAAAGCACCCTGATCGTATTTTTTCAAAATTTCTTTGCACCAATCGTCACGAGCCTTTTTTTGAGCGATTGTCAAATTGTGCGGGATCCAACAAGAAAACCCTTTTTTGATGTATGCTGGTGGAAGAAATTAATGTATGCTGGTGGAAGAAATGCCTAAGGATGCCTCTATCTCACGGTATGTAACATGACGATCTTGCATTATCAGTTTACGCACGGCATCAATGTTCTCTGACACAACGGCCGTTTTTGGACGACCTTCACGACCTTCGTCTTTGAGCGAGCGGCGGCCACGCTTGAATTCCTTAAACCAGTTTTTCACAGTGCTATAGGATGGTGTTTCATCGCCATATACAGATTTAAGTTCATCGATGCACTCTTGTCGTGGTAATTCACGTCGAAAGTTGTAAAAAATTATCGAACGAAAATGTTCACGAGGTAAATCCATTTTTTTGCCAAATTTATTTTTTCAAGTCACTGTAAACAACACAAAACATTCTGAATACGTTTATGCTAAAAAATGCCAAACTTTCCAATGGAAATGTCAGATGGCGCCAGGAAACACTTAGTGTTGCCTAAGCCAAAAATATATATAGCAACCCTCGAAAGTCTTTTCATTATGAAATGACAAAACAAACTTACATAAATCAAGTGACAACCGTCAAGAAGACTAACTTCGAAAAAAGTGTGGCCAGATTGGGGCTGAAATCGGCCGACCAAAACACTATTCCATTAAACGATCCCACGACAGCCGGTTCTACGCACCGGATCGACCTAAAGCAGCAATTCTTTGGCCAAGGTCTGTCACCCCGGTACAGTTTGCCGCTATAACACCAACAACTATTACATTAAATGGACTACAAGTATATCTGGAAAAGTACACTTTAATAATATTTGCTTAACCTTTTAAAGTATTTGTGGTCGAGCCATAGCTTAACAGGAGATAGTTTGTGGAAACGCACTTCACACATCCAAAATGATGATGTAAAGGGTGGTCCAAATAAGACTATAATGTTAAAAATATGCGTCGCGTTTTTGTTTATATTTTTTTCTCTTTTGCCGATTACACGCAGAGAAAAAACATGGTTACTACATGGTCACGACAATAATAATATGTTCTCCGCAATAAAAGTATGTTCGTCGCAACCATAGCATTGTTAACTGAAGTTATTTTTGACAATAGTTTAATTGCCGCAATATTAATATTGTTGAAACGTAATAATTGTATTATTGCCAAATTTAAAATGAAAATATGGTTATAGCAACAATATAAATATGGTTGATGCGACAAAAGTATTGTGTTTTGCGTTTTATGTTAACAATAATATAATTAAGGCAATCATACTGTATGATTGTAATTTTTCTTCATTTAAATATGCTTTTTAGAACAAATGTTAACATATGATCTAATGATATAATATTACTTTTTTTTATCGAAATTAAAATTTTTTAAACAAGCTGCTTTGGCTTTGTTTATCTGAAATATTTTTAATAAAAACGCTTACGTTTATTTAAACTTATTTTTTCTACTGTGAAATAAATCACTCGTATTATTTTGAATTTAATGTATTTTTGAATAATTTTCATAATTTAAATCTATTGTCGACAACTTAAACAAATTCTTATAAATTATAATGGGGATCATACTATGGTTGTAGGGATCGCAACATGGTTGCGTGTGAATCATACTATGAGTGTGAGGATCATACTATGGTTGTATATGAAACATACTATGGTTGTGAGGATCATACTATGGTTGTGGAGATCATAGTATGGTTGAGTGTGAATCATACTATGGTTGTGGGGATCATAGTATGGTTATGTGTGAATCATACTATTGTTGTGAGGATCATAGTATGGTTGTATTTAAATCATACTATTGTTGTGGGGATCATAATATTGTTGTACCACAACCATATACCCAACAATAGTATTATCCTCTTCGAATATTGTCACCACAACCATACTTTTTTTCTGCGTGTATATAGTTTTTTATTCAGAAACATGATGGCTACGTATGATGTACAAATTGTTGAATTTAATTATAATTCTGGCAAGTCTATATTGTCAACGAAATTATCGTCGTCATTATAATGTCAGAACAGCACCCCGTAACAACGTGATTAGGAACATAGTCTCCCGTTTTGGGGAATAGAGATCAGTGTCAGAATCCTAGTATGTACTGTTTGGTGCGGTGTTATGTTCGATAAAGTTATTGGTCCAAATATTTTCCAAATTGAATTTTTTCTGAGTCCGTAAGTTGAAAATAATCCTTACATATGATCCCAGCAAGATGGAGCCACTGCGCATACAGCAAGAGCCACAATGGGACTTCTTCGAAACCTCTTTGGTAAATCCTATAGTCTTATTTCGGGCACCATATATTTTGAGCCTTATGACCATAAAAAAAACTGGGTATTTAATGAATCAAATCTCGTAATTGTTAGAAATATAATTGAATTGACAAAGCCCCATATTTGAATACCATGCCTCGGTATTCGCTTTATAATTTGATAACTTAGCAAGAGTTCGCTGTTAACTGAACGATGAGAATTGGTTGCAAAATATTCAATTTAATTTAAATTTATCTAAGTTTAACATCTTAAGGTTTTTTTCACATGTTCTTTCCATTTAATTTTTATATCTAGAGTCGTACGAGTACCTATATTTTTTGCTGTATTTGAATTTAATGAATTTATTATCTATGTAGAGCGGTGAGTGATCTGTGCTTTTTTGTTCGTAAAAATAATATTGGTGAATTTGGTGTCATTTAATTTCATTTGCCAACTTTAATCCAGTCTATTACATCAATGAAGGCATTTTGAACTTTGGCTGTAGCTTCACTGTTGGCTGTTGCAAGAATAGATGTATCCTCCGCGAATGTTTTTATGGTGGGTTATGAAGTAAAGGGTGAATCTTTCGAATGTGAGAGATATAATTACACAGGCTTAATGACGCTCCCTTGAGGTACACCTGCTTTTATCTCTTTCAGTGTACTTATAGAATACTCACATTTAATTTTAACTCTAAAATGACGTTGGCGCAAGTAAAATTTCAACAATTCGTAGAAATAATGCGGAAGGAATTTATGAAGGTCAACATTAACTCATCATGCCATGCTTAATCAAAAGCTTGCCCGACAGCTTAAAATATTGCGGAACACACTTGTTTTCTTTTCAATCACATTTTCAACCACATCTACTATTCTGTGGACTTGCTTAATTGTGGAGTGCTTTTCTCTAAAGCCAAATTGGTGACCAGGTATCAAGTTTCATAGAATATTTGAATTAATATATTGAAATAAAATCGGAAGAACAGAATAAATCGGCGTACAGTGGTTTCTTTTGGGTTTTGCGTAGCTAAAATCTGAACCTTTTTTATCGTCCGATTTAATCGAAACTTGGAGGCAACGTTAATGAATTAATTAAGTGTATATCCTAGTTGTGTGTAATTAAGTCGGTACTTTCAAAAGTTTTAGAGTTGTTTAGCTCGTTTGTTTTATTTCGGTCTGTTGCTTTTACACATTGAACAGGGATTAAACCGGCTCAAGACCTCTTGTGGAGTCTCTTTAGAGGTGGCAAGAGTGAGTTTTATTTTCGTGGGCAATTGTGTGAAGAAAACTTGAAAAGTAAGGTTTACAACAGTAGTTCTCATTCGTTTGGAGAGAGCCTGGTCTTATAGAGTTCGGTTTTACTTTCAACAATTGCAGCAAGGCTTTCTGAAGAGGGTTGTCACGGACCCGAAATCATGATAAAAGTAGTGTGCAGCCACGAAAATCAATGTCACTTTGCCATTTTGTTAAAAACTTGTCTTCTATTTAAATATAGAAGCAAGAGGTCTTGAGCCGGTTTAATCCCTGTTCGGTTTTAGAGTTATTAATATTTTAGAATGATATTCTTTTATTTTTACATCTAAGTAAGGTTTCATTGTTCTTTTACAAAAAAAAATTAATTGCCGGAAATTTATACGAAACAGATAAATAAACTTGCTAATATTAAAATTAAAAATATTTTTTTGTTTAATATTTTTTTTATTTCAAAATTTTATTCTTCCCAGACAGCCTGAAGAATATGCAAATATTCCGAATTTTCTAATAGCATTAAGGCATCATCATCTAGTGTTTTCCCCAATTACTGTGTAAAACAAAATCAGTATGGGTTTAAATAACCACATTTTTAATATTGAATATTCTGTTAGTAGTGAGATATAAAAGCTCTAAAGTAATGTCCTTTTTGCACTAAAGCTAATTATTTCAATTGCATCAATTGCATTACAATTTTTTTGTAAGTTGGAAATATGAAACAACATGTGCTTGTTATTATATTTCTCAATAACATATATTGAGACTTAGAAAAATTCATTTCAATATATGTGACGCGCAAAATAGATAAG
Organism: Hydrotaea diabolus; assembly: GCA_963513945.1. NCBI lineage: Eukaryota > Metazoa > Arthropoda > Insecta > Diptera > Muscidae > Hydrotaea > Hydrotaea diabolus. Next base: position 83,300,091 of record OY740716.1, on the reverse strand, counting down.
GACCTAAGGGTAAAAACCAGTTATGTTCAGGAGAGCCTTTTTAAAGATTTAAATACGTGTATCTTTGGTGTACCATCACTTTCATAAAACACGCATATCTCTGGGAGGGAACACTTTTAGGATCGGTCTCAAACGATGCTCAGATGTTGTCCACATCAAAAAGAAGTGAAAATTTATTTTTTTTATCCTTAGGTCCCTTTCTCTATGCGCTGTCATATATACAATCAAATCTTCATCATTGTCCATAGGAGCAGAAACTTCTTTGTCTTTGACCATTTTTAGAATCTGTCCTTTTTTTACTGGTCGACCTTTATAATTCTACTATATCAGCTTCTTCTGATTTCTGAATAGAGCGAAATCCTTGGACAAATGCACTGTGTAAGTGATCAAGACCTGTTTCTTTGATCATAGCCGTTATTTTCTTTTTTCTCATCAGATTTGAAGCTTCTTCGAACAATGAAGATGGTCGCCCTCTATTAACTGAAGACGAAGAAGATGCCAGAAAATCTGGAATTTCTACGCAAAATTTCTCATTCATCCCATCCTCATATTTTTTTAGGAAATAACCTTTATTTCGTTTGCAATTATTCCATCATGAGTTGAAATGCGGTACCAGCACTTTGTTAACTTGATTCATTAAATGATTGACTGACTTTTGGCACATATTAAAATTATTCTCTGTATGTGACAGCGCATAGAGAATCAATTTTCACTTTTTTTTGATGTGGACAACATCTGAGCATCGAATGAGACCGATCCCATGCCCCAAAAGTATTCCCTCCCAGAGATATGCGGGTTTTATGAAAGTGATGGTACACCAAAGATACACGTATTTAAATCTTTAAATAGCTCCCCTGAGAAAAAATTGGTTTTTACCCTTAGGTCCCTTTCTATTTTGCGCGCCACATATAAATTCTTATTGCAGAAACAAATTTGTGATTAATTTTATTGCAGTTCATTGAACTAAAATTAGTTTTTTTAAACTTAAATACTCTCATTATTAATAACTCTTGTTGAAATTATATATATGTATTTCAAATTTCTCGAATAACAAGAAACGTTTCAAACTAATACCAATCAGAATATCCACTTCTATTTTTTTGCATCAACTACCACATTTCTAAAATTTAGATTTTTAGCTGCAGGATAATTTAATTTTGTTGAAAATAACAACAATTTGCATTTACTAATGATTGTCATTAGTAATTTATTTAATTATTTTATTTAGATTTACTAATGATTTTCATTAGTAAATCCTAATTTATTTTTTCCTTGAAATAAAAAAGGCGTAATTTTAAAAGCAATTGAAACTTCTTCCCGATCTTCGCCAATTTTTTTAATGGAGTTACACGGTTATGCCTATAAACCAATTAAATAAAAATTTGTTCTAAAAATAAATTTTCAAAGCATAGGACTAGGAGTGACATTGTCTTTTGCACCAGCAAGTGTAGGGTAATGGGAAGTAAGGAAACAACAACAACCACATTAGTGCCGTACTCTTTATTTCACAAAAAACTAAAACTGGCGATACAAATAAAACAACACTTGATAAGTAACAACATAAGAATTTTGAGAATACCGACATAGTTTACTACATCTACGATAGCTGAACAAGTAAGATCCTAGCACATCAAGAATCAGTTACGGGTTCAAAACCTAGCAAAGGGTTTTTTAAAGCAATTATAAAAAATAAACTTTTACTTTATAATAATATTTAAAGTTTAAAAAAAATATTTTTTTAAATTTTTTTTGGGAAAACTTTTTAAAAAAACGCATATTCCGGAATGAAGTTTTTGAAGTATTTTGTATATATTTTTCAGGTTAGCACGTATAAGTAGCTAAAATATATAGAGCTAGTAAGTGAGACATGTAGCTAAGCCCCTTTTCTAATAACTCAGTGGAGGGTACACGCAAAAAAAAGTATGGTTGGGGTGACAATATTCGAAGAGGATCATACTATTGTTGGGTATATGGTTGTGGCACAACAATATAATGATCCTCACAACAATAGCATGATTCACACATAACCATACTATGATCCCCACAACCATAGTATGATTCACACTCAACCATACTATGATCTCCACAACCATACTATGATCCTCACAACAATAGTATGATTCACACTCAACCATACTATGATCTCCACACCCATAATATTATTCACACAATCATACTATGATCCCCAAAATTATTTATTAGGATTGGGTAATGTTATTCAAAAATATTACCAAGCAAGTTAATTAAAATTGCATTACAATTAGTTCATTACCAGATTTGAGGCCAAGTTTTTATTGAACATTTCATTCAAGAAACAAAAAATATATATTCCAACGGCAGTCGAAAATACTTGTAGTTGCCACTAGGGGTGAATGCTACTTCACCATCCGTAGACACCAAGTAACCAATGTGATTAAACCATGATCAATGGCTATATACTCAAGTGCAGGCAGATTTTAAATAAACGAGAACCAGTCGGAAGTAGAGTATTTTATCGAACAAAGTAAACACAATAAAAATCCCTCAAACTGCCTTCCGATTGTTGTTGTTGTTTTTTATAATGGACAACAACTACGCACTGTAGCGTGTGTGTGTGTTTTTTTTGGTATATCAAAAAAAAAACACACGCACACACATGCATGTATGCTTAATAAAACTTGTTTTGTTATGTTCATAGTGGCAACCATACGGTATGATTGCCGTGATCATATTAATGTTAACGTAAATTTTAAACAACAATACTTTTGTTGCATTAACCATATTTATATGGTTGCTACAACCATATTTTCATTTCTAAATTTGGAAATAATGCTATTGTTACATATCAACAATATTAATATTGCCGCAATCATACTTTTGTCAAAATAAAATTCAAAAAACAATACTATGGTTGCGACGATAATGCTTTTATTGTAGAGAACATATTATTGTTGTGGTGACCATATACATAGTAACCATATCTTTTCTCTGCGTGTAGTGGAGATCGAACTGTAGGTCCACTCTTTAGCTGAAATTTAGCTGAATTTTTTTTCCCCAAAAAATAACTGTGATATAACTAAGCACAGTTATATTTGCCATAAAATTACCTTTCCAAAAATAGATCACACGTCCATATACAAGCTCCTTTACTTTAAAAGTTACACGCGTTAAAAATTTTAGGTAAAGATGCAGAGATAATTGTCATAGAATAAATCGGTGAACCGCCGCAAAATGGTCCCTGCTAGTGTAAGAGCGTAGGCAAATTCAAAATTTAAATCGTCTGCAATAAATTGTTATTTCTTTTTTTTTAATAAAAATGTGTCCAAATTTTCATATTTCACTCGGTCAAAATATTTTGCGTATAAAAATAAAAAATATTTTGACAGAGTGAAATATAAAAATTTGGACATATTTTTATAAAAAAAAGAAAAAAAATATATTGAAAATTAAATTTAAATTTTGAATTTGCGTACGCTCTTACACTAGCAGGGACCAATTTGCCTACGCTCTTACATTGGCAGGGGCCATTTTGCGGCGGTTCACCGATTTATTCTATGACAATTATCTCTGCATCTTTCCGTTGCAGTAGAACATGCATTAACCGCAACACATGTATTTATTATATACAATAATTATACCCTTTACCGAAGGTATACTAAATTTGTCATTCTGTTTGCAACATCACCAAATACTCGTATTGGTCGGAGGTCCTATTATTAACTTTACTATATCAATAGACTATATGTGACAGCACATAGAGAAAGGGACCTAAGGGTGAAAAAATCAATATTCATTTGTTTTCTTTTTTTTTGATTTGGACAATACTGAGCATCGAATGAGACCGATCCCATGCCCCAAAAGTGTTCCCTCCCAGAGATATGCGCGTTTTATGAAAGTGAAGTCGACGATTCTAAGCGCAAATAGAAAGGGACCTAATCTTTAAAATGGCTCTCCTGAACAAAACTGGTTTTTAACCTTAGGGCCCTTTCTATTTTGCGCGTCACATATGGACATGTGGGTACTCAAATTTATGAAAATTGTACTGCTTTTCCAAATATAAAGTAAATTTGGCTGAGATGAGGGACGGAAGTATAGGCTGAAAGAGCCCAAAAAATGTACATTGCAAAACAAACGCTTTAGTAGAGAAGGGACGGTGAATGATACACGAGGATCAGCCTGACTGAACTTTACGTCGTTATTTCTTGTTTTCTAATTGCTTTATCTGGTAGCTTCTTGATAATTTTTGCAGTAATTAAGTCCTATCATTCAGATTTTTTATTACTTACTCTTTTATTTACGCGGCCTTATCGAGACCGGCATTATAGGCTCTCTATCGATTCAAGAAACCATGATATTCTTAAAGTTATCTGAAGCCACTCAACTTTATCTTTTACATTAAAAAGAAACATGTGCTGCTAAACTGAAAAAGTTGGTGTTGAAAATGGACCAGATCGGTCAAGAGGTAAAAGTATCATCCACACAACGACTGAGCCAACCGCTGTAAAAATAAGCAACCCTGAACTTAAATAGACAATATCTCATGAACTATAAGAGATATGACGATGGAACTTATGATATTAGCATGGACCGAAACACTTCCGAAACGAAATGCGGTGCCACGCCCCCTTTAAAATATCGATTTTTTGGCTACGCCCCCTTTAAAAATTGGATTTACAGTCAAAGTAATAAACCGATCGTTCTAAAATTTTATAAGAATGAAATCAATAACTAGGAAATTATTTTACACTATGCTTTGGTAAAATTGCTCAAAAGGCGTAGCCCCGCCCAGACAACCCTGAACTTCCAAATCACGATTGAGGGTCTATAAGCTTTGGTACGGCCGAACTGAATTTGTCCACTAGTTCAAATAATTTTTTTGATGTTAAAAGAAGGACTTTTCCATTTAATTTATTTCGTAATTAACTTGCATCTATAAAAATATATTGATGTGACGTTTAGTGTGAACGACTATCACATAACAAACCCAAGAAATTAATTATCCGGCAATATTTGTCCATCTCTTAAATAATGCCGTCAAATAGAAGATTACCCAATTAAGCCTTTTTAAATGTTCTATAAGTAAAGCACTAACAGTTGTATTCGGATTCAAACATTCTAACCAATCAGCCTGTTTCGAAGAAATAGGGAAACATATAGTCGGTCTTGTGCATTTAACATTATGTTTGCTTGTTTTTATAAATCCGGGATTTTTTTTAACACGCTGTTATTTTAACAAAGTAAAAACTAGTAAATATATATTATTTGTAGTTAAAAAGACAGATTGAAACACAGATTTTAATCATTGGTAATCATCTGTTATCTGAGGATGATTAATACTTTTGCCGTAGATTTTCTTTTATAAAAAAAATTCACAAAAAAAATTATCAATCAAGAGGTCTATCGGCGAATTCGCATCGGGTTAAGTGCACGAGATAGTATAAATGAAATTATAAATCTACTCAAACTGATAGTTTAAATAAATGTTTCACATTTTTAGAAAACAAAAGTGTAGCAATTAATTGATTTATTATGTTTTATTGGTTATTTACATTTTTTATTGTCTACTTATAGATTTTTATTGTCTGCTTTTAACAAATCTTGCTGTTGAATTCTCTTTGGTGTACACAAAGAGATACAATGATGCCACATAACTTTGAATTTTGTTGAATGTTGCCACATTTCAATATTGCAAATTAAGTTGGTAACTAAGCTAGTTACAACAAAAGTATACGGCCATAATTTTTGTGGACGAACAATGGATATAGAATGAGTTGATACGCGCTTACTACTTAAAAACGTCATAGCTGCTAGACGCTTAGGGTCACATGGCAAATAAACCGGCCGGTATGTACACAACGAACGATCAATAGTCAATATAGCATATGGGTACTAAGACTAAAGTAAATTTGACTGCGATCCCAAATATAGAGTAATTTTGAAGTTTTGACTGGGACTAGGAACGGACGCATAGTCCGATAGGGTTCAAAAAAGCAAAACATATTTGTTGCGCTGTAGTTGCGGTGGTGGGTGCAAAAGGCTCGTCATGGTGGAACTTTACGATGTTTCATACTTAAATAGCGAAGTCACTGTGAAGGCTATATTAAGTACGGCCAGACCCTCACTATATTGGGTAAGATGGTATGAACTTGTATCAGATAAAAGTAACCTTTGACTGGCAACATATATTTGCATTTTGGCCTAACACAATGGGTTTTATTCAAATAATTTAGGTTTCGACCGCAGAGATTGGCATAGCGGACGAAATATAATATGCATACTGTATTGTGTCCATCATGCCAGGATACCGTCCGCTTAGAAGTCCTGCAATGAGACTTAAAGTTGGCACCAGTGACATCTTCAGAAACTGTTAGAAAGTAAAACAGTGCATAAAATATCTTCTTTTTACGACCTTGTAGCTATCGGCTTGTGCCATCTTAGTATCTACTTTATGTACGGAACGGCAAGGAACGAACACCTTGGGCTTTCCCTTTTTATAGATCATGCTCTCTTTTTTACCTCAAGTTAAGAGAAAATGCTCCAAAGCGAGCTAATTTAATCAGGCTAAGTGAGTCTTCTTGCGCAGATTTTTAATATAACCTATCCTATGATAAATAAACAATTTGTACTTAACGTTATGACTCCAATCTTTATTCGGAATCGGAACCGAGCAGATCTTTGTGACTCCTGCTCCGACTTAGGGCATATTTAAAAACAACGACTCCACAGCCATACAGACTACCAGCTTCGGCGAAAGCAATCAACTTCATTCTGTTTTTGTAGCATTTCATAGACTTTAGCAGTACGATCCCCTAGAACAATTTTTATGCCATTGCTGGGACATTTGTCACATTTCTGCCCAAGGATCTCATAAAAGTTAACTTTGGCATCATTGCATTTTTGTTCAGTCGGTGTACGTGCACATATAAGCTCGTTAACATTGTCGCCGAGATAAAAATGCTCGTCGTCAGATTTTTGGAGCAAACTCGATGTCTATTTCGGCCCACGCTCTAAGGCCGAGCGAATATTTATATTTCTTTGTACAATGAGGCGGCGATGATCTAGTCACAATCTCGTCAATGCGCACCACGACGAGGACAGTGAGTGCTGTAGACTAGAATCCCAGTCTTTTAACTTATTGCACAAACTTGCACACAGATAACAGATCTGTTGCCGCAATCGAATTTTTTGCCAGCCAAATGTTGGTGGTTGCACGTACTATCCATGCACTCAATCGCTATAACCGAATGGGAATAAGGTAAACGACATTTTTCAATAGAGGTAACTGACACTACCTCTTCAACCGGTATCGGTAACCCTTACTAATTAGTCCAGATTTAGCTCCTTCTGATTATTTCTTGATTCCAAATATAAAAAAAAATTTCTCGGTGGCAAAAAATTTACGTCCAATAGCGAGGTTATTGCTGAAACTCAGGCATATTTTGAAGGTCTTGAAAAATCTTATTTTTCGGATGGTGTGTATTGAGTTGGAAGGAGATTATGTTGAAAAATAAATAATAATAATTCCAAAAAACAGTTCTGTTTATGTTAGGCCAGTTACTTTTGCGGTCGCCCTCGTAGAACTTAATTTGTACGGGTATTAATTGGTTAATGGCTTTAATTACTGTTTCAATTTGAGTTTCATTAGCACGTGCATTTGTTATCTAGACCAACTTATGGTTAAATTTCATTTATGTGGTTGTCTGACCGAATTAAAAAAGTTTTTTTCATTAATTTTTATATTTAATGATTTAAAATTATTTACTCTGTTATTTGAATTACAAGCCAATGTTTTAAAAACTTGGATGTTACTTTCGAATCGTATAATGTTTGTGTGCACAAGTGGAACAATTGTATGCATCAAATTGGTAAAGTGGGTCAAAAAATTCAGTGTCAACAAATTTGTGAAGTAAAGTGCAGTTTAAACCGAAATATTTCCTGCTACTAAAGGGTAATGGAATAAAAATGCCTCAAATGAATTCTTGAAGTCGTGGCTACATGTGATAAAATATAAATACATTTAGAGGGTGTGCCAATAGTTACGAGTATTATGGTGTTCACAAATTTAATAACTTTTTCGTTTATATAAATAATGGAGAGATTCACAACTGAACAAAGAACCAAATAATCGAATTTTATTATTTAAATCAGCGATCAATTATTTTAACGCAATCACATGAGTGATGAAGCTCATTTTCATTTGAATGGCTTTGTTAATAAGCAGAACTGTAGGTTCTGGGCTTCTAAAAATCCAAGAGCCATTCATCAACGCCAATTGCACCTTATAAGGTGTACCGTATAGTGTGGTATCACATCTGCAAATATCATTGGGCCTGACTTCTTCGAGAATGAAGATGAAAGTGCTGTAACCATAAATGGAAAGCGGTATCGGTTTATGATTGAACATTTTGTACGTCCTGCTCTTGAAAACAGACCTGAAAAGTGGTTTCAGCAGAACGGAGCCACTGCCCACACTGCCCGAGACACAATGACACTTTTAAGTCAAATTTTTAGAGTGCGAATAATTTCCAGAAATTCGGAAAATATTTGGCCAGCGCGATCTTCAGATTTGTCAGCACCCGACTATTTACTTTGGGGTTATTTGAAAAAGTGAGTATATGTGAACAAGCCCGAGACAATCCTTTAACTCAAGGCCAACAGTGTTGCAGAAATTCGAACGCTACAGCCACCAATTTTGAGAGATGTTATGGAAAATGTTCTATAACGAGCCTATGATTGCGAAGCTGAAAACGGGTGTCATTTATGTGACATTATATTTCATACTAAGTGTAAAAGAATCCATTTTGTATATAATATAATCTAAGAAAAAAAGTAAAACAAAATTATAAACGAAAAAGTTATTAAAGTTTTCAAGTCCATGTTAACTTTTGGCCCACCCTGTATTATTTATAGAAAAGAAATTAGAATAAAGCTGTGGCATATCATACATTGCGTACAAACAGAGATGAAATCATTTGGATATCGTGCCGAACTATAAAAATTCGGTTGTATAAACCAAATTTCTGTTGCAATAACCAGCATTACATGCCATTGATGGTATCATGATTCGAGATATCATATGATAGTTGCTATAACCATAACACAGAGTTTACAGCCAATAACACAGTTATACAAACCGAATTCATTTTAACTCTTGGTTGCGGCTGGCGGTTATGGCAACCAACCAATTGTGATGTACATATTAATTTGGTACCTGTTACTGGTGGTGACAACAGATTAGTTCTTTGTAGTGACCAAACCCTGTTTAATTGGCTGTTATAACATATTATTAGTATAATAATATAATATTTATCGGTTTTATTTCGAAATCCCCAAAAAATGTCTAAAAACAAAAAAAAAATGGTCAGACAGTTTAAGTTTTTTGGGTTAGACGTTTTATGCTTCCAAACGATACTGCCATATAAATAAAAAAAAATATTTTCCAGAAATTATTTGAAACTGGCTTAACTGTAATTTAGCGAGATTACTAATTGTTCAGAGTTTTCGCCATAAATGGACCACCTTTTTATTTTACAACAACCAATTTTGTTGACAATAAATATTGTTATACATCTTAATTAATTCTTTTCCGATTGGAGAGCCTCTGCAATGCTTATCGAAACATCTATCCAAAGACGTATTTATTTCTGAGCAGTTAACCCATTGCAAGGCGGTAATTTTTAAAAAGTACTTATAACCAACAATCTATGACAATAACCATTTCATGTACAAATTCAGTTCCAATAATCATCTCAGTCTGTTAGGATTACCTATAATTGTTTCTTCAAGCGAAAGTGTCAGTTCCCTCTACTGAAAAATGCTGCCTTTCCAATCAACATTGGGTTGCGACGATGGAATACAAGGATAGTTCGTGCAACCACCAACATTCGGTTAGCAAAAAATTTGGTTGTGGAAACAAATCTGTTCTCTGTGTGTAGCGTAAGAAATGAACAGAATTTTCTTTCTGAGTTTACAGCACCAGCCACCTTTTCGAGTTTCGTTCTCTTAGATCTTATGAAGGCAATTTGTCTCTAATCATAATTGCAATTACGAAACCTACCATTTAAACGGGAAGACTGCACATTAATAATATTGACAATTTCTTTTAGCTCGCCAACCATTGAACAAAATTCATTAATTTGTGCATAAAACTACTCACCTATCCGGAATTTAAATATAACAAGTCGCTCGAACGATTTCACCTTTCATGGTGCTGAATCAGTGTTATATAAAGTATACAGGACATCCCAGGTTCCTTTTGCCGTTGTAAAGTTCTTGATTTTGATCAATTCACTCGGTTTTACATAAAGGGTTAATGTAGAGAGCCTTTCTATCGCTCTTGATCCAAGCAAAACTTACTGCAGCATCTGTGGGGCACTCTTTTTCAATTGTAAGACATCTCTTCGAATGCGTATTCTTATTTTAAGTAAATGCGATAAGGAAACGTTCCATAGTTAGGCGAATAAGTCGTCCTACTAGATCATTACGTCAACCGTAATAGAGGGAGCAGCATTGTAACATTACCAAGCATTCCGAAATATATTTGCGAACTTTGTTCTGGCGGGTCTTATAAAATGGCAAACCAAACTGAGCACAATTTATAATAGCAGTGTCAGTCTGGACAATTTGTTAAATTTCATCGTAATCGAAAAATTAAACCTCAAAGAACTGCCTTTACATGTAGCCTAGGCAAATATTGTGTTTTTTTATTGAAGGCTTCTCCGGTATTATCTTGAAGGCTTCTCCGGCCCAGCCAAACTTAATTTCATTTTTAATTGTTGTGTCATAGCAAAAGAAAAAATACTTTCTAAAAATGTAAAAAAATATATTCAAAAACTCTTTTTTTATTTCAAAGTAAAACTACATACAGTTAAAGACAAAGAGTTCCAGGCACATCGGTAAGGTGTTTGTTTCCTTTAACTATCTGTACATTGGGAACACTTTAAAGCAAAAACTAAGTCGAAGTCTCGAGAAATATAACTTATGGATGACTTAGGACTTCAGCCCCACACCTCGCGTTCAATCCAATCGATGAATGCAGGAACCCGTGCGTAAAAAGCTGGATAGTTTATATTGGCACAGCCACCCTCACTAAACGACGTAACGCCAAAGACCAAGAACTGGCACTTATACTCGGGATGTCCAATGAAGAGTGGACCACCGGAGTCACCCCTACATGTGTCTCGCTCATGTTCAAATGATCCGGCACACATTTGTATGGTCGTATTGAGATTGCTGTCTTTGACTTTGGCCAAACACGTAGCATCGTCGAATAGGTCAAGTTGCACTTTAAGTAAATGCGACGATGGATCGCCCAACTTTTTTGTAAAGCCCCAGCCAGCCGCGGTAAGTTGGCTAAAATTGCTGCCACCAACCGGCAGAGGCAAACAGGCGGGCAAAATGTACTCGCTGAATTGTACCACACCGTCGAGCTCGACAAGGCAGATGTCATTGAAGTTCGTGTCATAGTCGTATTTGGGATGTATTTTATAGTTTTTAATTGCAAAGTCTATGGGAGTGGCATCATCGAGGGTTGTGTTATAATCCAATTCGCCCAAACGCACACTATTTGGCTCGCTGGGGAAAAGAAACAGGAGCGATTTTGAAATACTTCGGCAAATAAATGTAAGCGATACGCTATGAAAGTACTTACGTCGTTCCATAGAAACAATGTGCTGCAGTAAGAACGAATCTGGAACTTATTAAGGAACCGCCGCAAAGCCAGGTAATAGTATTTCCATTTTTGTTGAATAGCAAAGCCATGAATGGATATTCTTTTGGCTTGGCCCGTTCACCGCCAATAACAAGGAGAATATCACAATTTGTGTGTATTGGCCGATAGGAGTTACATTCTGAAATATATATAAGGATTTTGTTATTGAAGTTCGAGATTGAAAGATAATAATGACAATATTTCCTGACTCCAACCATTCAAAATTCTTAATTTTTACAGTTTCAAAAAAATAATTCGTTCTGTTTTCAAATATATTGTTAAAGATCATAAAGCAATATTCGATATCAGTGTCATCTACAGTTTCTTTTTGGAGATTAAATGTGATGGCAATGCCATCACAAAAAAACAATGGTGATGGCAATGCCGTCACTTCCATTTACATGTTTTGATCAGGCTTTCAAAGGCTAACGCAATGTTAGCCAAAAACACGAATTTGTTAATTTTCCTTAGCTGAAAAAACACCGAAAATTTATTACCAAAAGCAAGTGTAGCTAACAAATGTAGCTAAAGAAAGCTACTGCTTTTAAACATAACAAGCTAAAACAAAGAAACACTGACCAGCTAGGAAATGTCACAAAATGCATTAGCAATAGAACTGAAGAATACAAAAAGCAGCCTTTTTTAGTGATCTGATAACTGTTTTTTTTAGCTGCTGGCTGGTTTGAAGTCTGCAGCGATTGTGCGCTGCCAAAAAACTATTTCTTGTTGAGTTCAGTGTTTCTTACCAAAGTTACACATCATATGACAAACATTAAATATCGGAGTTATTATGATAAATAATTATAATGAATTATTGGCAAGATATATTCCTGTACTTATCCGGCATATATTTTTACAAATATAATATATATAAATGTTTATTTTGCCACATAGAGAAGAAAAACAAAAAATGGGCCTTTTTTGAAAAAAAAATAAAAAAAAATATTGATTTTGGAAAAAAATGAAAATAAATTTGAACATCTTTTTTTACTTACGAGGGCGACCGCAAAACTAACTCGCCTGGCACATTTTCTGTTTTACTAGCAACCTTTTGTTTTTGTTTTTTAAAAGCAATCTTTTATAAGCCATCTGTCAAAATTTCCGAAATATTTAATGATTATTTTCTTTGTTACAGGTGATTGAAGTAAACAAGTTTTATAATTTTTGAAAAAATGGAAAATAAAGAGTTTCGTGCGGTAATTAAACACTTTTATATGAAAGGTTATATGCCACAATTAATCAAAGATGAATTGGATTCTGTTCATGATGATAATGCACCATCAAACTCCACCGTGAAATCCTGGGTTCAACAATTTAAAATGGGTCGTTCAAGTACGGAAGATGAACAACGCTCTGGAAGACCGAAAACTGCTACTACTATTGAAAACATTAGAAAAATATTTAATGAAGTGACTTAAGATAGACGAATAAAGCTCAGAGAACTTGCTGATATTGTTAAAATACACGAAAAACGAGTTTGGAGTATTTTACATGATGAACTCCACATGAAAAAGCTATTCGCAAGATGGGTGCAGCGTTTGTTGACTTTTCCCCAAAAAAATCGTCTGTTGGACCAATTCCGAGGAGCTTTTAGCGATTTATCAGCGTAATCCAATAGAGTTTTTGCGCCGATTCATAACTGTTGATGAAATATGGATATATCACTGCATCCCAGAATGCAAAGAACAGTCAAAACAATGGATAGAAGCTGGTAAAAGTGGTCCCAAGAAGGCGAAAACTGTTAAGTCAGCAGGAAAAGTAATGGCCACAGTATTTTTGGATGCAAGGGGTATAATATTTATTGATTAGTTTGAGAATGTAAAAACTATAAATAGTAAATATTATTGTGCATTATTAAATCGGTTGAGTGAAGAAATCAAGATAAAACGACTGCATTTAGAAAAAAAAAGTTCTTTTTCATCAAGATAATGCTCCTTCACACACTGCATTTTTAACTCAACAAAAACTGGCCGAATTACGATTTGAAATTGTTCCGCATCCACCATTAGTCCAGATTTAGCTCCTTCTGATTATTTCTTGTTTCCAAATTTAAAAAAAAATTCTCGGTGGCAAAAAATTTTCGTCCAATAGCGAGGTTATTGCTGAAACTGAGGCTTATTTTGAAGGAAAAATCTTATTTTTCGGATGGAATTAAAAAACTTGAAAAACGTTTGATGAAGTGTATTGAGTTGGAAAGAGATTAGGTTGAAAAAAATAATAATAATTCCAAAAAAAACGGTTCTTTTTATGTTAGGCCAGTTACTTTTGCGGTCGCCCTCGTATATAAGGATTAAATAAATATCTATCTGAAACACTCTGGATAAATTTGGCTAGAAATAATAGGTAATAAGTTAGGTAATAAGTCGACACCCTCCTTGACCGATCTTGTACCAAGTTTGGGTCTAAACTACTATCCAATAGGACTAACTTTGGTGCAAGTTTCATTCCGATCGGCATGAACGACCGACTTAAGCAAAAGACATAAAGTTAATAGTTTAGCAGAACAATAAAAGGCTTTTTTGAATGTTTTAATAAAGTGTTGATTATCGTCAGTAAATGTAAATTAATTATACGGAAAAAATCGTTTACATTTTAGCAGTTTTTGTCACATCATTTTCAGTTTATTTGCGTTGACATCACCGAACACTACACACATTTTTTGGCTGCACATTTCTCGCCAGCTCATTTTAGTTTAAGAACAGCGCTGAACTTATTTCTTTTTATTTTAGGCTGCCAAAAAAAGAATTTTGGGCTGCGGCTGACTGTGGTTGGTTGGATGTGTGTGCTAACTAACGAGAGCTATTAAAAATATGAGCTGAGCTAATTTGTGGAAAGCAAAATCTGAAAAGTATAGTTAGCTTTTATTTGTGATATACGAGTAGGTTAAAAATACTCGTATTAGCTCAGCTTAAGAAAACCGACATCTGCTTTTAAAGGCTGGTTTTGATATTAGTTGTCAACTCACCCATTTCAAAAAATGCCAGTATTATATACAAAAACAAAATTTATTCAAACTATATCTGTAGTTTTTTTAAATCCTTCTATGGGTTTGAGTCCACTGGAGACCAAAAAAGTCAACAACTCAAATGAGAGTATAACTCTAATTTTAATATTACTCGTATATAAGAGGTAGCCAAAAAGTGTTTACCAAAAACTCGGAATATAACATATACCCACACGAGGGATCTTGGATTGCATTAACTTAGTTCAGTGAAAACTCTACTGCTAGCAGTTCTCGTTTTCAAAAAAACATGGTCTCAAATCTGACTGAGTTTAACTCAATTTTAATTAAACTGATGAACAATGTTCTTTAAGTTAATGTAAATTTGCTTTAGATTGATGTACGTTTT
Source organism: Hydrotaea diabolus (assembly GCA_963513945.1). NCBI lineage: Eukaryota > Metazoa > Arthropoda > Insecta > Diptera > Muscidae > Hydrotaea > Hydrotaea diabolus. The sequence continues at coordinate 83,285,052 of OY740716.1, read as the reverse complement.
TCATAAAATCGATGTACAATGCTCTTCAAATTGATGTACAGTGTTCTTCAGATTAAAGTACATTGTTTGTCAAATTTATGTGTTATATATGTTATATATTTACGCGTTGTCCTAATGCATCAAATTAGTGTACGAATTTATAAAATTAAGGGACTTTTTTTTTAGTGTACAGTTCGAATTACGAAGAATGTTAGAATCCAGTTGTAAGAAGTAAAACTTAATACTGGCATTGCTTGACAACACCCTGTAGCATATAAATATTTCGATACATGTAGAACCAGAATTTTATTGGAAACACGGCAACCGCAACGCATTTTGATTAGGGTAGTGCTGCCAAATAGAATTTTTTAATTTCTGAAAGGTGTATATACCAAATGCAATAAAAGTCCGTAGCATTTTTAAGCAGGTTACTTTTTGGATTTTGTGGCACTAGAGGCAGGATATTCGTGGAATTTTATATTGTCAATTTAAGGCACAAAAGAAAGCTGTTTTTTTTTTTTTTTTAATTTTGCCTACGGTATTGTAAGTGTGATATCAATTAACCTCATTAACAGGTTGCCTTAGTTTTGTGAGTTCATTAATATTCTATGATATGATGCCAACGTTAGTGCCACTTTATTATACATTTGACTTAATATATTTACCTCTTACAATTCGCCTGTCTTCATCTTGTGCCAAAATATACGATGATTTGCCTGTGGGACAGCAGACACGAGTTACACGTTGCTCCTTTCGACCACAACGCGGAAAGTCTTCGAAGTGTTCGTAGTTGTTCATATAGAATGGGCAATTTTTCAATTTAATGCATCTTGTATATGGAGGACATTCGGACTGTGATGCTGGAATCGAAAAAAAGTAAACATAATTATTATATTTAAATGTGTTAAGGAAACCAGTATATAAAAGTGGGCTGCCGTGGTGCGATGGTTAGAACGAGTTAGAGTTTAATCTCTAAGCCAGTAGCCATTCGGAGCCGGCAAGTGAGTAACTGGTTCGATAAATGTTCACCGTTTTTTCCCTAATGGGATGTTCTGGAAATTTATTAAATGAATTATGGTATTCGAAAGTTTTTGGGGCAGAAGTATTATTTTGTGTGCAAAATATATTATGTTCAAGGACTAAATAACTCATGGATATAATAGTTTGTATAAATTGAAATTTTGAACCTACCTTCCAAAAACATCCATAGCTGCAACACAATTACACTGAATAGGAATGTTTTCAACATAATCTCTATATTTTAGATTTTTGGTGTTTTAATTCGATTTGTTTTTAATGTACGTATTTCTTAATCGAGGCGACCGCGACAGAATCAGTATGAAAACTAAACTGAAGATCGACTTCCGAAGCTCTTATGAAGTCTTCAACGATAGATGCCAATTAGTCGATAAAAGCGCAGCTACCAATCAGATCGGTAGATTTAAGAATAATCTGCAATGCCACGACCCCATTGATATTGATGGTAAGTGACGAATAGCTGTCATTGCAGTGGATTTTCCAGAAATGATTGCGTGTTATCATCTGTATATTTATTTATACCCACCACCACTGAATTTAGTGTATACAAAATTTGTCATTTCGTTTGCAACACCGTAAAACATTGATCAGAGATCTCATATAATACATTATATAGTACAATATTGATGGTCGTAAATTTAAAGACGATCTAGTTATGTCCCTTTGCCTGTATGCTATTACCCTGAATGATGACGGCCTTTAGTACGTAATGGGCTGATTTGGGATTGCAAATGGGTAAAATCGACCGAGAAAAAGTACCTGTGGACTAAGTACACTTTATAAATATTTGCTAAACATTTTAAAGTATTCGTGAGCGTTTCATAGCTTGACAGGAGAAAGTTTGTGGAACGGGTGGCCCAAAAAAGGCTGAAGGGTTAAAAATATTCCTCCTTTCCTTTTTGTTTATATTTTTTTTTCTCCTTTGTCGGTACATAGTTTTTTTTATTGAGATACGAGGGCTGCTATATATATTTCTGGCCTAATAATGTGAAATGCGAATATTTATCATCAAAAATGGTTTTATTGTTTTTCAAAGTATTCTCCAGCATGATTTATTTTTTACTTTTGTATGCGCTCAAAACAATTGTCGAAGCACCTTTTCCACTCCGATTGAGACACCTACAAAACATGGTTTTTGAACGCTTTAACAGCTTCTTCTAGCAATGAAAATCGTTGACCACGCAGTTTTCCCTTGATGTGCTGGAATAAAAAGAAGTCATTGGGTGCCAAGTCAGTACTGTATGGCGGATGGCCCATCAATTCCACGTTTTTTTTTTCGGCCGGTCAAAAAGGCGCTGGTTTGGCCGATGTGAGAGAGCTCGCATTATCATGTTGCACAATGATTCGTCTTCTCTTGTTCTTATTTCGAATTTCTCCAAATTGTGGTGTACCACTCAGAACTTACCATCCTACGTTGCTCAAGCGGAACAGTAGCCACATGACCTGTTTTGCCGAAGAAACAGGCAACCATTTGCTTCGAAGTGCTTCTGCCACGAACAACTTTCGTTGCATTTGGCTCGTCTTCGAAGACGCCCACGGTCGATTGCTGTTTTGTTTCGGGCTCATACGCATAGATCCATGATTTGCCACCTGTGACGATCAAATAAACGTCTTTTGAAGCACCGCGATCGTATTTTTCAAAATTTCTTTGCACCAATTGTCACGAGCCTTTTTTTGAGCGATTGTCAAATTGAGAGAACAAACCTTTTAACGGCCAGACGTTTATGCAATATCGAATGTATGCTGGTGGAAGAAATGCCCAAGGATGCCTCTATCTCACGGTATGTCACATGACGATCTTGCATTATCAGTAAATGCACGGTATCAATGTTCTCTGGCACAACGGACGTTTTTGGACGACCTTTGCCTTTGAGCGAGCGTCGGGCACGATTGAACTCATTAAACCCGTTTTTCGCAGTGCTATAGAATGGTGCTTCATCGCCATACAAAGATTTAAGTTCATCGATGCAATCTTGTCGTGGTAATCCTCGTCGAAAGTTGTAAAAAATGACCACACGAAAATGTTCACGAGTTAAATCAATTTTTTTGCAAAATTAATTTTTTCAAGTCACTCTAAATAACACAAAACGTTCTGAGTACGTTTATTTTTTTTTAAATAACCAACACTCAGGGGATGCCTCCTATACATGCGGTGCTTTGCGTTGGCGAGTGGAAAGTAAAGGATCGGAAGCGGGAAAGAGGGAGTAATGATTATTGACGCTTGCCTTAAACTTCTGGATGTCGCAATTAGTGGCAAATACATTTGCCGGAAGTCGATTCCACATACGGACTGTACACGCAGAAAAAATGTATGGTTGTGATGACAATATTCATAGAGGATAATGCTATTGTTGGGTACAATAGTATGATTTAAATACAACCATACTATGATCCTCACAACAATAGTATGATTCACACATAACCATACTATGATCCCCACAACCATAGTATGATTCACACTCAACCGTACTATGATCTCCACAACCATAGTATGATCCTCACAACCATAGTATGTTTCATATACAACCATAGTATGGTCCTCACAACCATAGTATGATTCACACGCAACCATGTTATGATCCGTACAACCATAGTATGATCACACACAATTAAACTATGATCCCCAATATTATTTAATAGAATTTGTTTGAGTTGTCGACAATAGATTTGACCCCCAATATTATTTATTAAAATTGGTTTAAGTGTCAACAATAGATTTGAATTATGAAAATTATTCAAAAATACATTAAATTCAAAATAATAGGAGTGATTTATTTCACAGTAGAAAAAATAAGTTTAAATAAACGGAAGCGTTTTTTTTAAAAATATTTCAGATAAAAAGAGCCAAAGCAGCTTGTTTAAAAAAATTTTAATTTCTTTAAAAAAGTACTATTTTTGCATTAGATCCGTACCAATAACATTTGTTCTAAAAAGCATATTCAAAAGAAGAAAAATTACAATCATACAGTATGATTGCCGTAATCATATCATTGTTAACATAAAACGCAAACACAATACTTTTGTCGCACTAACCATATTTATATTGTTGCTATAACCATATTTTCATTTTTAAATTTGGCAATAATACTATAGTTACATTCCAACAATATTAATATTGCAGCAATTATACTATTGTAAAAAATAAATTCAGTTAACAATGCTATGGTTGCGGATAAGGCGACGGATGTCTGATGAACACACACCATGAAAGTAATGATAGAACAGCGTCACGCAACCCACATTCCGACGATGCTCAAGGGAAACAATAGAGTTGGATACCCTACTGTCACCTATCAGCACCATCGCTCTCCTTTGAACAAGGTCAAGTAGCTCCAAAGGATAATTTTGGAGCACCTGCACATATATGGGAGTTGTATTCCTTCTTTGGCCTGATGTAAGTTGTATAGATATTGAAAAGATCAGAAGGAGTTAAATATTTCTTGCACCGCTTTAAACAGCCTATGCACTTGAGTGCTTCTTTTGGCACTTCGAATACATGTCTCGCCCAAAGAGCGTCACATTGTATTTTCAAGCCCAGAACATCGAGAGCTTCTGATTGTTCAATATCCGTACCATCGATAGAAATTGACGATATTGTTGGGTCAGCGAAACGCAGCACTGTGTCTTACGCGCATTAAAATCTACTCTATTCACTCTACCCCATTCGGAAATGGCCAGTAGATCCCGGCCAAGTGTCTCATCCATAATTCGCCTTTTGTCTTCAATATCTTGAAGACTCGGGCTACGGTCGAAAGAATATGAATGACAGAGGTTACTATCATCTGCGAAAGAGTAGATTGGATTCACGGTCGTCAATGAAAATTAGAAATAAAGAGGGAGAAAGTACCGAGCCCTGTGGCACACCTGCGGTCAGCCTATGTGTGTTGGATGAGAACCCATCTACAACAACTCCAATAGTGCGATCTCTAAGAAAGCTCGATATAAATGAAGCAAACGTATTTCCGACACCAAAAGCGATCTACTTTGATATAAGTGCACCGTGCCAGACTCTATCAAAGGCCTTGAAGATATCTAGAGCCACGATCTTACTCTCACCCAACTGATGCATAGACCGACTCCAACGCTCCGACAAGAACGCCAACAGGACTCCGGTAGAGCGATTTCTACGGAGGCCATACTGTCGATCACTTAGCAGGTTGTAGGTCTCTAAATACCTCTCAAGATGGTGGTTTACCATGCTCTCCATTACCTTGGAGAGCGCAGAGCAATTGGCCGATAATTCGCAGGATTATTGGCTTCACCCTTTTTAGGGATCGGCAGGACGTTCCCAACCTTCCAACACGCTAGGAAAACTCTCGCACGGTAAGCAAGGTTGAAAAGGTTGCGTAATGGATGGGCTAGCGTCGAAGAGCACTTACATCCCCATATTTGGATACCATGCCTCCATATTGGCTTTATAATTTGGTAATATAGCAAGAGTTCGTTGTTAACTGAACGATGAGAATTTGGTTGCACAACATCCACTTTAATTTAAAATTATCTAAGTTTAATTTCTTAAGGTTTTTTTCACATGTTCTTTCCCTTTTATTTTCAAACCTAGAGTCATATTTTGCAGTATTTGAATTCGATAAATTTATTATCTATTTAGCGGTGCGTGATTTGATCTTTTTTTTGTAAAAATAATATTGGTATATTTGGTGTCATTTAATTTCATTTTCCACCTTTGATCCAGTCTGTTATATTTATGAGGGCATTTTGAACTTTGGCTGTAGCCTCTGCTTGAGTGTTGGCTGTTGTGTCTCCGCGAACGTTGTTTTGGTGGGTTATGGAATAAAGGGTGAATCTTTCGTATGTGAGAGATATAATAACACAGGCTTAAGAACGCTCCCTCGTGGTACACCATCTTTTATCTCTCAAAGATCGGTAAAGGATACTCCTACCAAATATTGTAGAAATAATGCGGAAGGAATTTATGAAGGTCAACATCAACCCATCATGTCGTATTTTATCAAAAGCTTGCCCAACAGCTCAAAATATTGCGGAAACACTTTTTTCTTTTCAATCATATTTTCAGCCACATCTACTTAGTAGGGACATAAATTCTGTTACACACATTTTTTTGCTGTTAAATAAAAATTACTAAATGTTTTTGCACCAAATGTTTTTAATATATTTATTGATGTATATTGTATCTAAAAAAAATCTACTTTTTCGAAATGTCCGCCTTTTTCCTTTACACACGCCTTAAGTCGCACTGGCCAATCGTCAATAGCTGCACGAACCTCGTTCATTGGAAAATTGGCCACAGCTCGAACCAAAGCCGTCTTAAGAGATCCAATGTTGGGGTATCCTTTGTGACAAACCTTGTCCTCTAAAACCGTCCACAATTTGTAATCCAATGGGTTCAAATCTGGACTGCCTGAGGGTCATTCTTCGTAGGAAATGAACGCTGGCAAATTGTTTCGAAGCCAGGCCTGGAACGTTATAGCCTTATGGGCGGCGCAGAATCCTGCTGGAAAGTCCATGGCTGATTTTGGAACAGGGAATTGTTAAGAGGCTTCACATCAGCTTCCAAAACGGTTTCTTGGTAATTTTTGGTCGATGTTTTGACTCCTTGTTCGCAGAAATGCAGGTCAGTGACCCCATCGTAAGAGACCCCACCAAACCATGACTAAAGCTGGGTGATGACCCATTTCCACCCTTGGTATCAGTTCAGATGCTTCCTTATATGACCTCGCATACACTCTATCATTCTGCTTGTCAAATTTTTCCTGAACGCTACAAATTTTTTCATCAGTGAACAAAATTTTTCTGTGCAAGTTATAATGTGCTTCTCCAAAAAACGTTTGCATTTTTCAATCCTATTTTTTTTTAAAAGCTGCAGTCAGTAAATGTCCGGTAAGTCGTTTGAAAGCCCCAAATCCCAAGTCTTTTTTAATGATTCGGCTCATGGAGTTTTGCGTGATATTCATCTCACGGGCCATGATTTTCTGTTTTCGGAGCGGATTTCTGTGAATTCTTGATTTAACGGCTTTGATGACATGCGGTGTTCGAACAGATCGTGGGCGGCCCGACCGTTGGCGGTCTTTTGCATGTCCAGTCTCCTCAAACAGTTTTATGCATCGGTAGACGAACATGCGGCTAATCCCTAGTGGATGGAGCGTTTTGAAAATATCCCTTTTTTTATTTCACACTTGAAAAGCGCTATTACAGCGATACGGTTCTCATTATTTGACCACTCCATGATGAAAGTTGAAACAATTTTAAAATCCCGTTACACTCTAACGCTATTGAGGTTAGCTTTCAAAACCCATATGACATTAACTGGATATGTTCAGTTCTACCATTGAAATGGGTGTGTTCAATGTTGTAAAAGTATTTATGTCCGTACTAAGTATAATACCCTCAGTCTATTGGGTAAGATGGTATTTACTCGTATCATATGCTACGGAAAAATATTTACCAAAGGGGGATAAAATTAACCTTTGACAGGCCAACTGGGAACATAGTTTTGCATTATGGCCTAAAACAATGGCTCTCATTCACAATTTTTGGGTTTCGATCCCATAAATTGGCATAGCAGACGAAATATAATATGCATACTTTATTGTGTCCACCAGTGTGTAGGCACCAGTGACAACTTCAGAAACTGTTAGAAAGTAAAACAGTGCATAAAATATCATCTTTTTACGACCTTGTGGATATCGGCTTTAGCAATCTTAGTATCTATGTACGGAACGGCGAGGAATGAACACCTTGGGCTTTCCCTTTTTATAGATCATGCTCTCTTTTTTATTTAATGTTAAGAGAAAACAGTGAGCTTATTTAATAAGTTTGACTAGTTTTCATTGTATCAGAATGGCCTGCTCAGTCCAAATGAGTCTTCTTGCAATGATGAGTCTTCCAAATGAGTCTTCTTGACTAGTTTTCATTGTATCAGAATGGCCTGCTCAGTCCGAATGAGTCTTCTTGCACAGATTTTTAATATAACCTAACCTATGATAAACCAATTTGTACTTAACGTTTTGACTGGAAATATTCTTCAATTTTTCATTTGATATAATCTCAATCTTTAGTCGGAGTCGGAACCGAGCAGATCTTTGTGACTCCTGCTCCGACTTAGAGCATATTAAAAAAAAACGACTCCACAACCATACAGACTACCAGTTTCGGCGAAAGCAATCAACTTCATTCTATTTTTGTAGGTTTTCATTGACTTTGGCAGTAGTATCCCCTAAAACAATTTTTATGCCATTGCTGGGTCATTGGTCACATTTCTGCCTAAGGTTCTCATAAAAGCTTACTTTGGCATCATTGCCTTTTTCTTCAGTCGGAGTACGTGCACATATTAGCCCGTAAACATAGCCGCCGAGATAAAAATGCTCTTCATTATATTTTTGACCAAACTCGTTGTCTATTTCGGCCTACGCTCTAAGGCCGAGCGAATAATTATATTTCTTTGTACAAATTTTGCATAAATCCGAAACGTTGTCGAAATCGATGAGGCGGCGATGATCTAGTCACAATCACGTCAATGCGCACCACGAAGAGGACCGAAAGTGTTGTGGACTAGAATCCCAGTCTTTAAACTTATTGCAAAAACTTGCACACAGAGAACAGATCTGTTGCCCCAATCGATTTTTTTTGCCAACCAAATGTTGGTGGTTGCACGTACTATCCATGCATATCATCGCCATAACCGAATGTTGATTAGGTACACGACATTTTTCAGTATAGGCTACTGACACTACCAGTTGAAGAGACAGAATATCGGTAACCCGTACCAATTAAAATGATTATTAGAACTTAATTTTTACTTGTATTAATTGTGTTATAGATTAATGGCTTTAGAAACTATTTGAATTAGAGTTTCATTTTCACGAGCATTTGTTAACTAGACCAACTTATGGTTAAATTTCATTTATTTGGTTATCTGACCGAAATTAAAAAGTTTTTTCATTAATTTTTATATTTAATGATTTATTCTGTTATTTGAATTACAAGCCAGTATTCTAAAAACTTGATTTTTACTTTCGAATCTTATAATGTTTAAATTTAAAGTTGATTATGATAAATTATTTAAGTGAAGTAAAGTGGAGTTTTAAACCTAAATGTTTCCGGCTATTATAGGGTAATGTAACACAAAATACCTCAAATGAATTCTTAAAGTCGTGGCTACATGTGCTCAAATATAAATACTTTTACAGGGAGGGCCAAAAGTTGCTATGGGGTTTACAAATTTAATAACTTTTTCGTTTATATTAATAATAGAGATTCACACTGAACAAAGAACCAAAATAATATAATTTTATTATTTAAATCAGCGATCAATTATTTTAACGCAATCACATGAGTGATGCAGCTCATTTTCATTTGAATGACTTTGTTAATAAGCAGAAATGTACGCGCAAAAAAAAAGTATGGTTGGGGTGACAATATTCGAAGAGGATCATACTATTGTTGGGTATATGGTTGTGGCACAACAATATTATGATCCTCACAACAATAGTGTGATTCACACATAACCATACTATGATCCCTACAACCATAGTATGATTCACACTCAACCATACTATGATATCCACAACAATAGTATGATTCACACTCAACCATACTATGATTTTCACAACAATAGTATGATTCACGCTCAACCATACTTTGATCTTCACAATCATAGTGTGAATCCATCAACCATACTATGATCCTCAAAACTATTTATTAGGTTTGGGTGTTGTTATTCAAAAAAAAGAGATTTTTATCAAGCAAGTCATTTTAAATTGCATTAAAATTAGTTTATAGCCAGATTTGAGGCCATGTTTTTATAGAACATTTCATTCAAGAAACGAAAATATATATTCCAACGGCAGTCGAAAATACTTTTAGTTGCCAGCAGGGGTGAATGCTACTTTACCATCCGTAGACACCAAGTGACGAATGTGATTAAACCATGATTAATGACAATCAATGCAGGCAGATTTAAAACAAACGAGAACCAGTCGGTATTTGAGTATTTCACCGAACAAAGTAAACAAAATAATAATCCCTCGAACTACCAACCGATTGTCGCGGTTTTTTTAATGGACAACAACCATTCACTACTTGTATCGTGTGTATGTGTTTTTTTGTATATCAAAAAAAACATACGCACACACATACTCGTATAAAACCAGTTTTGTTATGTTCATAGTAGCAACCATACTTTATGATACCGCAATCATATTATTGTTAACGTAATTTTTAAACAACAATGCTTTTGTTGCACCAACCATGTTAATAGTTGCTACAACCATATTTTTATTTCTAAATTTGGCAATAATACTATTGTTACATTTCAACAATATTAATATTGTCGCAATCATACTGTTGTCAAAATGAAATTTAAAAAACAATACTAAGGTTGCGACGAACATGCTTTTATTAGAGAGAACATATTATTGTTGCGGTGACCATAGGGTAACCATATTTTTTCTCTGCGTGTAGGTTCTGGGGTTCTGAAAATCCAAGAGCCATTCATCAACGCCAATTACACCCCATTAGGTGTACAGTATGGCGTGGGATCACATCTGAAAATATCATTAGGCCTTACTTCTTCGAGAATGATGATGGAAGTGCTGTAACCGTAAATGGAGAGCGATATCGGTTTATGCTAGCAAATTGTTGACGTCCTGCTCTTGAAAACAGACCTTAGAAGTGGTTTCAGCCCACACTGCCCGAGACACAATGGCACTTTTTAGTAAAATTTTTGTAGAGCAAATAATTTCCAGAAATTCGGAAATTATTTGGCCAGCCCGATCGCCAAATTTGTCAGTACCCGACTATTTTCTTTTGGGGATTTTTGAAAGAGCCAAAGCCAAAATTGTTGCAGAAATTCGAACGCTACAGCCACAAATTTTGAAAGATGTTATAGAATATGCTTTAAAACGAGCCAATCATTGCGAAGCTGAAAACGCGATAATTTAAGTGACATTATATTCATACTTAGTGAAAAAAAGGTCCATTTCATATATACGATATTATATAATTTGAGAAAAAAAAGGTTAAAGTTATTAAAGTTTTTCGGTCGTATTTTTTAGGGTTTTTAAAAAAAATGTGTTTCGATTATGGTTTCCATTCTGAACATAACTTTTTCGTTACATTTTTTTTGAAACAGGATTCTGCGTTTATTTTAGGCGATCTATACTAAATCCGCCGTCAAGGTATACTATAAGTACATTGTTTTGCCGCCATTTTGGTAAACAATAGTCTTGACAGTTTGTATTTAGCAGTCGTGAAGTAGAGACGTAGCAAATTTATTATGGAAAAACATTCGATAAATCGTTAAACATTTTATCAAAATCAATCATCGATGAGAAAGTTACGGGAAATTTTTGGGAGAAACAACGTGCCAACAAAACGCAATATTTATGGTGTAGTGAATGATTTCGAAGAAAGAGGGTCTGTATCTGATAGACCCAAGCATGGACCACAACGTACTGCAAGATCGGCTGAAAACATTACTACTGCTCAAGAAAAGCACCCCATAACCTCAGTTCGACGCCGTGCTGAATGTAATGAAAAATGTGCTCAAAAGGGCTCGCATTTGGCGGGCATTTTTCTGATATTGTGTTCCATATATAATAGCCGACAATAAATAAAACATTTATCAATATAAGATCCATACTCTTTCATTTAATCAAAAATTATAAACAAACAAATTAGTATACCTTCCCAACGAACACCCTGTAGTAGTAATTTGATAGAACATTTTAACCCAAAAAAGACCATTTGTAAAAATATTTTTACATTTTCATTAAAAAAGGATAATAGAAATTAATTGACACAGTTTTTTAACTTTTTTGACAGCTTCTTAGGATTTCACTTAAGAAATTTCTTCACGAAAATTCAGTTGCACAGTGCAAATGTTACAACAGCGAACTAAATGGGGTTTGGTTACTACTAAGAATTTATTTGTTGTCAACACTAATTAGTGTTACCAAAGTAATAGGAACTTCATAACTGGTGGGTTGTTAAAAGCTCCATTTTTGGCAACCAAAATTTTTACTGAATTCGATTGCTATAACTGACTTATTGGCGTTAAGAATCGTAACATTATTGTAGCTACCATCTTATGCTAAGTCGACCATCAATACCACGAAATGTTGCTGATTGCAACAGAATGTATGTTCATCCTATAATGTACTTACTTTGGAAATAAACTTGCATTATTTCCCAATGTAGTTCAAGACTTAGGCGATGCATTTAATTTTACGGATACATGAAACTGACTTTCTGTCAAAATTTCGAGGCTGAAAAGTTAAAACTGTCGAAATGGCATATGATTACAAAAAACAAGAACTACTTAATGAACCATTCTATTTACATAATACCCCGAACTTTAACCAGCTGTGGCTCATAATAATACTACTCATTCTTTTTAGCTTCAATAAAATATTTTTAATTTCATGATTTTGTATCAATTGCTCGCTTGTTTTATTTTTTTTTTTGTATTTTTTTGTATTGCAAAATTTTGTATAGAAGTCGTGTTTCACCTAGGATTGTTTTTTTTTGTTTCTTTTCTGTCGTTTTGTTTGACCGTTTTTTAAACATAGGAATAAAGCCGTTTACAAAAGTTTATCATCATCGTCGTCAACGTAATCGTTTTTCTATCATCTTCGATAGAAATGGTCTATTAAATTTCTAAGATTAAATATAAATCGAATGTATATGAAATTCTCAGAGATCGTGTGTACAAATAATGTTTGTCATCGTCATTATCATGAAAAACTGAGCAGCTACTAGAACGCTTAAGGCAGAATCTACGCTGCCGATTCGCTGACCTCAGCAGTGCCTTGCGTTCGTACTTCAGAGGCCACATCGTCTTTGCCACAGGCCAGGCAGGGCATCTTCTCCTTCAGAACTTGTTTATATTTCGGATGACTGTCGAAAAGAGAAGGGAATTGTTGTTAAACTTTCATTATTATTCGATTCGCATATGGTGATCCTTACCTAAGACCGTACACAATCGGATTACACACCGAATTCGCTTTGGCAAACACCGAACCGCAGATGGTGCTCAACGGCGACAAGTGCATGGACTCAAATATGCCCGCATAATTGATGATGGTGTAGGGTGTCCAGGCAAAGAACCACAACGATATGGTGACCAGAGCCACTTTGGCCAATTTGATTTCCACCGATGTGTTTTTGTCGGCGTCGCTCTGGCGCAGGGAGGCAACGTTCATCTTTTTCGCCTGTTCACGCATCGCTTGTTCGTGTACCCGGACGGCCTGAAATAAAGAGAACACACGCACAATGTTGCTGTTTACTCGTATTTTGACACTTTGATAAGCGTGCAAAAAGGCTTTAAAGGTTGAAACATATTTCGAGTTAATTAAGGTTCAATCAATTGAGGATTACTGCCAGTGCAAGTAAAGAATGACTGGGACAACGTCCGTTTGCTACATGCTCGAAACTAAAGTTTGTTTCTTACCGTTTCTTTAATGTATTGTGCAAATCAGATATTAATGGAAGGGGAAATTTTGCACCCCATTAAACTTTCGACTTACAACAGTCATATAATTATAATTGATATAAGATTGCGAAGATCTAATGATTTATTTGAAAATGGGTCCTAATGTTGGTCCAAGTTGACTGGAAACATTTTATCCAGTCAGGCGACCTGACGACATGTAACGTCGTCAAAACTGCTTCGACCACAACGCATAGTAGGATATCGACTCGGGAAAAAATTGTCCACAAAGTTCGAAAAACACAGTAGCGTATAGTACCTTGGAACTCTATACGGAGCTTTACCGATGTCAGTACTCTAATGCATTCCTAACTTACTTAAGTCCCACAACATCCCAGTACGAAACAAGGGGAAACTTCTCTCAAATCAGTGAGCTGTGAATGATGCAGTTCTTATACTCACTCACTTAAACCTACTCCTTCACACCGGCTACGAACGGCTAATGGCTAAAATTTTTATAAATTTTTATTTCGCATAGAGATAAATCTCGTACTCGCAAAGTCACTGACTTTAACGAGGTTCAAATACATTCATTACAGGAATGCAAAATTGATACAATTGTGCTTTTTGATTCATTATTAATAAAAAAGTACTGTGGTACAAGCGCGGCTCTATGGTACACTTTTCACATCTCACACTGTGGTGGTACAGGGTTTAATGACTCAGTTATGATTTTTGTAATGCCTAAAAAGGAAAAATATAGTAGGTTGATTGATACTGAGCATACTAAATCACTCTCTGATTTCATTGTTGCAATCAAAGTACAAAGTTTTGATGAATCATGGTCGTGTTCGATGGGCAACTCGCTTAGGAGGTCGCTAACGAGATAACTTCTCACCATAGTACAAGAAAATAATAATGAGAAGAAAGATATTTAAGCACAACCCTAAGCGAGTTTAACCGAGCTCGGTTATTAAATGCTTAAAGTATTTCTTAATTAACCTTTTTTCTAGAAATAACAAATTTTTAAATCAAACGGTTTATGATGCATACAGCCAAAAAGTTCTTGTATAAAAAGAAATTACAAAAATTTCTCCTTCAGTTGTGAAGATATCGCCTAAGTGACAACTTAATCGTTTAATAGGGAGTACCAATCAAACACGCCTTTTGTTAAGGTTCATGCCAAGGAGGTCTATTAAAGTTTCCCATGTCGGTCCTTTTTTGTTATCATTTCCAAATTTAAGGTGCTGCAGCTTGGTACAATATGATCGACCAATAGTTTACTTTTGTAAAACTGTACCATGTGGGTCCATGTTTTAGCATACTCGTTATGTTTAGAATAATTTTAAGCATAGATCAATAATGGTGGTCTGTAAGAATTCCTGAGGAAAATCGGTCCATGTTTTCGAATAGACCATGCCCATGGCCACACATAAGGATTCGTAAGCTACGATTCTTTCGCTCCATAATGCACGAAATCGGATTGTGCTTAAATTTAACATACTGCGTTATGAGCGATCTCTAACCAATTCTAACGAAGCATAACTATATTATTCTAGTCCTGTCGCATTTAAAATATGACATAACTCAAATAGAGCGAAGCGTAGAGCCTGAACTAAGGCCTATAACTTTTTCTGGTGAAATTGGACCTTGTCGGTATTTTCATATAGCCCCAAAGAAATATGTCCATCCGACAATAGAAGTATAAAGTCCAAAATTTCCTAAACTTCAGACAGAGGCGGCCAATAAACATCGCCAAGACGTGCGATAACTCGGCAATTGATATGCGCAAAGAGCCATTGTTTCGATGGCTGTGTGATAATGACACCATCCTGTTAAAACCACATATCCTCCAGGTCCATATACTTCCTTTCTGGCTTTATTAGGTCCTTTATCATCTCGTAATAGCGAACATCATTGACGGTTTCTGCTTCGTTCACCTCATTTTTTAAGAAGTACGGCCCGATGACGCCGCCAGCCCATAAACCGCACCATATAGTCTATCATAACTTTGGAACGGTAGGACCTCGTTTAGCTAATTTTGAAAAGGTATGAGGTAGGGCTAGCTTTTAAGAGAAAATAATAAACAAATTCGACCGCTGGTTCCGATAATACATAGCAATTTTACCCTACTACCCTCCGAACACTAATCCGAAAATTTTCAAACCGCTGCCATTTCCCCCCTTTGCATTTTGTCGTAGATGGACATATTTTCATGAAATGAGCCTACAACTACGCTGCTGAAATTTGCCAATTCGTAAATCGACCACCCTGTATAACTAGTTCTGTCTTCGTTTGGTTCTTGTCCTAGCCAATTGCTTGTCGCCCACTGTGATAGTTGATTCAATGACCCTTCAATGATCTAATTCATCGTTGGCATGAATTTTTCATTTAAATTGCATTAATATTTTTATTTTGATACGCGGGTAATCAAATGATATGATTAGTCATTAGAAAACTTTCTTTCTTAATCCTTCGGGCCCCAACATAATACTCGTACATTGGCATCTAAAGATGTGTTGTTCCGAAACAAATTAAACTACTAGTGTTCACAAATAATCTAATAAGCCCAGAGTTAAGACAGTCATTACTATTAGTGACTGTTAAAAGATTCATAAATCATAAGGGTTTTGCACGAGAACGGTTCAGTGTGTGTATGCTACGGTTTAAAGGCCGAGAACGGTTCTTGGGTGTATGCTACGGTTTTATGACCTATTCTGAGTTATGGAATAATTATTGCAACACACAAAACCAATGATCAGTGTTCGCATTTTGTTGACATACAAGTTTTTACGGAATGATTTATGGTGAGTTGTCGAGTTCTCGTAAATGGATGTATTGTCTTAGCTGCACATTATTTAACAACCTTACATTACTTCGACAGCATTAGCCAAGCACAGGTTATACTAAACTTCTAGGCATGTACACTGGGTTGGGTCGGTTTAGCTGATTCGACTCTCTCAGTCTTATATGGTATGTGGCAATGTATGTCTGTATGTATTGTACTTAGTAGGGACATAAATACTGTTACACATGTTTTATGCTGTAAAATAAAAAGTACTGAATGTTTTTGGACCAAATGTTTTTTAATATATTTATTGATGTATATTGTCTCCAAAAGGAACCTACTTATTCGAAATGTCCTCCTTTTGCCTTTACACACGCCTTAAGTCGCACTGGCCAATCCTCAATAGCTGCACGAACCTTGTCCATTGGAAAATTGGCCACAGCTCGAACCAAAGCAGTCTTAAGAGATCCAATGTTGGAGTATCTTTTGTGACAAACCTTTTCCTCCAAAACCGTCCAAAATTTGTAATCCAATGGGTTCATATCTGGACTACCGGAGGGCCATTCTTCAGAGGAAATGAACGCTGGCAAATTGTTTCGAAGCCAGACCTGGGACGTTTTATCCTTATGTGCCGGCGCAGAATCCTGCTGGAAAGTCCATGTCTGTTTTTGGAACAAGGATTTGTTAAGAGGTTTCACATTAGCTTCCAAAACGGGTTCTTGGTAAACTTTGGCCGATTTTTTGACTCCTTGTAAGAGATACCTCACCAAACCATGACTGAAGCTGGGTGATGACCCTTTTCCACCCTTGGGGTCAGTTCAGATGCTTCCTTAGATGACCGCGCATACACATCTATCATTTTGTTTGTTAAATTTGTTCTGAACGGTAAACATTTTTTCATTGGTGAACAAAATTTTTCTGTGCAAGTTATCAGCGTGCTTCACCAAAAGAGGTTTGCATTTTTCAATCCTATTTCTTTTTAAAGCTGCAGTCAATAAATGTCCTGTACGTCGTTTGAAAGCCCCAAGTCCCAAGTCTTTTTTAATGATTCGACTCACGGGCCATGATTTTCTGTTTTCGGAGCGGATTTCTGTGAATTCTAGATTTAACGGCTTTGATGACAGGCTGCCCGACCGGTGGCGGTCTTTTACATCTGAGGAACATGTGGCTAATCAGAGGAACATGTGGCTAATCCCTAGTGGCCGGAGCGTTTTGAAAATATCGCTTTTTTCATTTCACACTTGAAAAGCGCCATTACAGCGATACGGTTCTCATTATCTGACCACAACATGATGAAAGTTGAAACAAATTTAAAATCCCGTTACAGACTAACGCTATTGAGGTTAGGTTTCAAAACCCATATGACATTAACGGGGTATGTTCAGTTCTACTATTGAAATGGGTGTGTTCAATGTTGTAACAGTATTTATGTCCCTACTAAGTATGTCACCTTGAAAAGGTTTTATACGATGGCTGCTACATAAAGGCAACACTAAGTATTGCCTGGCGCCATCTGACATTTCCATTGGAAAATTTAAAATTTTTTAGCATAAACGTACTCAGACCGTTTTGACGAACCACTATCATTTGTGTTGTTGGAAGTGACTTGAAAAAATCAATTTGGGGAAAAATGAAGTTAACTCGTGAACATTTTTGTGCGATCATTTTTCACAATTTTCGACGTGGATTATCACGACAAGAGTGCATCGATGAACTTACATCTTTGTATGGCGATGAAGCACCATCCTATAGCACTGCGATGGTTTAATGAATTAATAAATTCAATCGTGGCCGACGCTCGCTCAAAGACGAAGGTCGTCCAAAAACGGCCGTTGTGCCAGAGAACCTTGATGCCGTGCGTAAACTGATAATGCAAGATCATCATGTGACATACCGTGAGATAGAGGCATCCTTGGGCATTTCTACCACCAGCATACATTTCATATTGCATGAACACCTGGCCGTAAAAAAAGGCTTGTTCTCGTTGGATCCCGCACAATTTGACAATCGCTCAAAAAAAGGCTCGTGTCGATTGCTGCAAAAAAATTTTTAATAAATACGATTGCGGTGCATCAAAAGACTTTTTTGAGATCGCCACAGGTGACAAATCATGGATCTATGTGTATGAGCCCAAAATAAAACACTAATCGGCCGTGTGGGTCTTCGAAGACCAGCCAAATCCATCGAAAGTTGTTCGTGGAAGAAGCACTTCGAAGCAAATGGTCGCCTGTTTCTTCGGCAGAACTGGCCATGTGGCGACTGTTCCGCTTGAGCAACGTAGGGCGGTCAATTCTGAGTGGTAAACTACAATTTGTTTGCCTGAAGTCTTCGGAGAAATTCAAAAAACGAACAATAGAAGACAAATCAGTGCGAGCTCTCACACATCGGCTCAAACCAGCGCCTTTTAGACCGGTCAAAACGTTGAACTGATGGGCCATCCGCCTTACAGCCCTCACTTTGCACCCAATGACTTATTTTTAGTCCCGCACATCAAGAAAAAAATGCGTGGTCAACGATTTTCGTCGCCAGAAGATGCTGTTGATGCGTTCAAAAAACATGTTTTGGAGGTGTCTCAATCGGAGTGGAAAAAGTGCTTCGACAATTGGTTTGAGCGCATGCAAAAGTGTATAAATCATGCTGGAGAATACTTTGAAAAACAAAAAAAAACATTTTTGATGATAAATATTCGCATTTTTATTAATAGGCCAGAAATATATATAGCAGCCTCGTATACAAAAATATTATTTATTTTGTACTATTACCTACTAAAAAAAACCTTAAAAATAAAATTTGAGAAAAAGTCCAAAAATTTAAATTTGAGCACCTCGAAAATGATTTTTTTTATACTCGTAGGTCGTAGTAGAACTTTTTTTTCTTCATGTCAATAGCTATCGAAAAAACGATGGCACAATATCGAATTTTTTTTGATGATTTATTAAACTCACCCCAAAAAAATTAATTTAACCAGAAGCAGTGAAGAAAAAGTGCTTTAAAATTGATCTGTGTCAATGATAATACTTTTCACGACTATTTCCGTTCTCAAAACTAAACATCGCATTTCGGTATCTTTAGTTTTGTATAACAACGTACGTCACAAAACAAACAAGAAAAACGTTGTTACCCGTATGCATCCTCCAACGTCATTACGCTACTGAAGACCACAAAAAAGTGGTCCGATATTTAGACCCATGTGTGCGACCTTAACCACAGTCAAATCTACAAAATACCTGGTCTTAAAAAGTTTAGTTTTCGTTGCAACAATTGCTGCGAAGCTTTCTGATAAGGGCCATTACGGACCAGAAATCCAATAAAAGCAGTGTGCGGCCTTCTATTGTCTTCTATTGAAATGTAGATGCTAAAGGCCTCGAGCCTCGAGGACTCAATGAGCTAAAACAAAAGACCGAAATAAATAAATGAGCTAAATATAAAATAAATCTTTATTTAGATTTCTAGCAAGATTTGCTTTTATTAAAGTACCCACATGTCCGAATTAACTATAACTATATTATACTAATACACTTGTTTGTTTCGCCGTTTTCTGGGCCACGTAAGCCAAAACGCCCAGAATTTTGGGCCTTTTTTGAGGCAGTAAGTACATCTGAGCTAACATTTCCCATTTCAGCCATTGTTTGTACACAAGAAATCATGTTTTGTAAAAAAATAGCAACAACAGGTGCACTCTTTTCGAGAAAGGAAAGGAAACTTTTGCGACTGGGCCAATTTCGACCAATTACACACAGCTAATCACCATAAACCCATATCATAAAAAATTTCAGCTGTCGAACTTTCAACAGGCACATGGACGGACGGAAGGACAGGACATGGTCTTAGAATTTTACGATCCCTTTCGTGGAGGGTATAATAAGTGGTCTATTCGGCGGGGACGAATTTTTCCGTTACATTGTGTCTTAGTCTGTACGCCTTATTATCGAATGGCAAGAAAGCATTAGAATCTTTAAATGCCATGTCTCTCTATCTAACCATGACCTTATGTAGTCTTCGAAGTTTTCCTGAATAAGAATTGCATACTTTTACTTATTTCTTTTTTTTTCGATTGGTCCACTATTTTCGCAAATATCGAAATTTCTTCAAAAAGAACGACCACTTTAAAGCCAAGGCATGTCTCTTTCTAAAACAACTATTATTGACATGTCTTAAATAGGTAATACAATATGGTCTTTCATAGTAAAGAGTTTCAAGGGCGGTGCTACTTAAGGTAAATTTATTTTGTTAATTTTTATATAAAATTTTAACAGTTCTGAACGTGGCACCTCCCATTCAACTCTTATTATATAAGGTCCGACTGGTTGATATTCGAGTTACTTTAGCCGCGAATGTCGCCAGACTACGTAAGTTACTCATCAAGTCCCACAACACTCGACATCATGATTAAGACCAATTCCATTTACAAGAGGTGTCAAGCAGGGTGGCAGTGTATCTTGTTCAAACATCTTAAAGGAGAAGATCCTTTAAGATGCTGAGTTAATTAAAACTCGCACAATTCACACCTAGAGACACTTTCTTTTCGTATGAGCAGATGACAAAGACTTTCCCAGATGGATAGAACTTTTCAAACATTAAGTCTGAGTCGTCTATGATGAGTCTAATGGTAAATGAGTGCAGAACCAAAATGATGCTGGCAACTGCTACTAAGGCGCTGCAACGAAAGAAAGGCGAGATCATGCGGCCGGAAGTAATAACGTCGAGGAAATTTCTGTACCACGAATCTGCCATAAACCGAAAAAATTTAGTAACATAGCTAAAGTCGGGCTTGGCTGAGTAAATTATACCCCTGCACTTTTGGATGTTCAGAGAAGCCAAATGAAAATAGGTTTTTTCACCACCTTGGCCCAGCTCTAAATTAACCCAGATTTTAAAAATAATGTCATATTTAAATTTGTAAGACAATTTCATTATTTTTGGTAATATCAGTTGGACATATACTCGTATGTGGGAGCTATATTTTAATCTGAAACTATTTCTTCAATTTCGACAGCGTCCGTCTTTGGCACAAGAAAGTTACTTGTGCCAAATTTCATCAAAACGGGATGTTATATGTGGCCCTTAGAGCTAAAGAAATAAAATGACTTGAACATATACCTAATCCTCGGAACAACAAACTTACTCGTAGCAGTAATTTTTATTTAGATTGCACAAGCCACATATGCTAGGGCTAAAAACAGAAAAAAGCAAATAAACATAAACCGATTTGTCTTAATTATAATAGCGTCCTTCCTTGGTACAAGAAACTAACGAGTGCCAAATTTCATCAAGATTGGATGCAATATGTGGCTTCTAGAGCAAAATACATAAAATCGGATGAATATTTATGTGTGGAAACTCGTAGTATATCTAAATTTGCACCGAATTTCTTCAATTATAGTAAATCAAAAACTAACTCTTGTTAAATTTCATTGAGATTGGATGTAGCTAAAAACAAAAGAATAGATGAACATTAATGTGGGAGCTATATCTTAATCTGATCCGATTGTCTTAATTTTTTTAGTTAACTTTATTGGTCCAAAATAATAATAAGTGCCAAATTTCATTAGGTTTGGATGTACTGTTTTCTAGAGCTAAAGACGAAAAATCGAATGAACATATATGTTTGCGAGGTATACCTAAATCTGAGAAACTAGCTTCTGCAAAAATTCATGAAGATCGGACTACAATTGCGTCCTGGAGTGGGATAACAAGCTTTAGATAGACGCACGGACATATAGTGATTCTGTTTTGTGCTCGTTAAACTGCTTAAGAATTGAGCTCTTCCTCGAAAGACGTAGATTATTATTCATAATGCACCGATTTCTAATATTATACTTACATATATAGTGTGATCTATCTAGAGGTATTTTTTCAGAACAAACAAAATATAAAAATTCAAATCAAGTGTGGATTCGTTATTGGTAATTTGAATGGATATTTTATGGCATTTATTTTTTGAAAATAATTACCTTCGAATGTTGGCAACTGTATTATGGAAATGAGCGTTCGGTGAGAAACGAGAAGATCCGCTGTTTGCGAGCAAAATTTTGTTCAGTGATGAGTTCCATTTCTGGCTCAACGGCAAAGTTAATAAACAAAATTGCCGCATTTGGGCTGAAGAGCAACAAGAAGAGGTTCAAGTGGTGCTATTACACCCAAAGAAAACCACGGTTTGGTGCGGTTTATAAGCTGGTGGAATTATCGGTGCATATTTCTCTAAAATGATGATGGCCGGAACGTTACTGGGAATGGTGCTAGTTATCGCGCCATGATATCGATCTATATGCTACCTGCAATTGAAGCCCGTAATCTTGACGACACTTGCTTTCAACAGAACGGTGCCACTTGGAATACAGCTGCTCGAACAATGGATCTATTGAGAGGTAATTTCGAAAAGCAGCTAATTTCATGTTTTGGACAGGTGAGTTGGCCGCCTAGATCGAGGCATATCACAACTTTATATATTTTTTTGGGTTTACGTAAAGTCCAAAGTCTATGCCGACAAACCAGCTACGATTCAGGCTTTGGAAGCCAACATTACGCGTGTCATTAAAGCCATACTGGTCGAAATGCTCGAACGAGTCATCCAAAATTGGACCCTCAGAATGGAAACCCTGAGCCGTAGTTGCGGCCAACATTTGAAGGTAACTATTTTCAAAAAATAAAGGCCATAAAATATCCTTCCAAATTACCAATAAAGATTCCACACTTAATTTGAATATTTATATTGTTTTTTGTTCTGAAAAAAATACCTCTACATGGATCACCCTATATAAGTATTATCAAGTTGCGGGAGTAAAAAATCATTCGTAAAATCTTCGGCGTCAACAGCTGCAGGCGAGGAGAACTTGCGCCGCACTAAGCGACAGCTGTATTCCGACATGAATGTAGTTAAGCGCATCCTTATAAAAAATTTGACTGGCTTGGACATTAGAGCGAACCACCTTAAAGGTAAAAAAAAGTTCACAGTACACCTTCAAATATGAAGTATTATTGCAAGGTAGTTTCGAAATTTTGTTTTTGTTTTTATGCCGAACGTAGGGTACTCGCTTTTACACTTTTCTATATATCTTCTTCATTTTCATCCGAATCTTAAAGTGTACATCGATGTTTTTTTCTCAAAGAGACCATTTTTTCTGTTTTTAAAGTCACTAACCTCAAGTATCCCCTTCTGGTACTTACCCATCATATCTCAGTTGCTACTACCCTAATGTACCACCCACCCTAATATCAGAAAATTAATGCTCGCACAAAATCATTAAACTCTTGTTCGGGAAGTATTTCGATAATCCCAGCAAAAAGAAATAACCTTATTTAATTGTTTTTTTTTTCGTTAAAATTAATTATATTATCGCACCTTATCTATGTCATTTTCAATACACCGAGCTTTTGTTCATGTTGTACATGAATCTGCCACGGCGGTCACCGATGAGCAACGCATGGACCACATTTTTGCTAGACTTGAGAACCGTCAAAAATGCAGCCAACTTGAAGCACATCAAAAAATGGTTGAAAAAAATTTTCATTGTTTGTTTTTACCTTAATTTTGTTTATTATTTTTGTATAAGTTAAGATATAATGGGTAAGTATAAAAAGAGGATTATTGGGGTCCATGACTTAAAATACATAAAAGTTGGTTTCTTTAGGACCAAAACTTCGATGTATCTCACTTGAACATCCGAATGTAATCACCAAAGATACAAAGAACAACATTAAAAGACAACCACTTAAATCTGTCAAATAGGCAACAACATTTTTAAAAGTTGTACTTAGAAATTAGAAACTAACTTGCAATAATACTTTTAATGCGAAGGTGTACGTTGAATTTTTTTTTGAGGTACGGCCTATTGGACAGGACATGTCTGTCGAATGGAAGCAAATCGTACACCCACTATATTTTTTTAAAGCTATGAAAGTAAATCCCGCTAGGTAATTCATGTAAACTAACCCTAACTCTGTAAAAAGTTGGCAGCAACACCTGGTTAAATTGCATTTCGCTGTCCGAATGTCCAAATTGTAAAATACTTTTGCAATTTGCGTCTGGGGAATTACAAATTTAAAGAAGGCAAATAGTTTCCCCTACTATATATGAAATTAAGGTTTCTTTTTAGAAAATCTTTAAACTTCCGAGCTTGTCGAGGCGTTATGTTAAGTTTCAACTTGCTAGGCACATCTTCAATAAGCTAAACGTGCAATCAATTTGTTCAATCTTTGTTATTCTAAAACTTTTCTGTAAGTGTTATACCACTTGGACACCCTAGCGCATGATTAATGGTAATAAATTGTTCCAATGGACGTATACGTAATTCACAGTGCTGCATAACTCATACGACATGTGCGCGTTCAGTTTTACTGCCAACACAACTCTTCACTTTAGGGTTTCTCACTTACCTTTAAAATGTGCCAATATGAAAATATGATTGTCGACAATGGCGTCAAATACACCCAGAACGAATACACGATGATATACGAGCGATTGTACCAATCCTTTGCAAAATAATCCGTGCCACAAGCCGTCATATTGCCCTCCGGCACATATCGATTCCAGCCGACCATTGGCAAAATTGCCCAGGTCAGGCATACGCTCCAGACGAACATTAAGCGCATCACAGCAGACATTATGGTCAACGGTTTCCGCGAAATACCCTTAACAATGACACAGTAGCGGTCGTAGGCAATGAGTGTCATGGACCAAATCGAGACACAGCCGAACAGTGAGCCGAACAAGCCGTACAACTCGCACCAGAAGGGTCCCATAATCCAGGTGCCATAGAAACCGTTGAGCACAACCGGCGGGAACATGGTGAACATCATCATAAAATCGGAGAAGGCCAAGTTGACCACAAACATGTTGGAGGGTGTGCGCAACGATTTGGCCGAGGTAAAGATATAGATAACCACAAAGTTGCCACTCAAAGACATCAGCCCCAAGATGGTGATGACGAAACCGATGATGCCAAACCACATAGGCTCCAAAGGTGGCCATTGGTACCAGTACGGATCCACCATATGCATAATGTCGGCCGGAACACTCTCGGCCAAGCTGACGTTGCGGCCACCGCGTAGATGCTGGAACATGGGAGGGTTCAAGGATATCATCTTGAACTGAAACTTAGCACGATTGCAAAAAAGGCTTGACGTATATTTTTTAACCGGTGGGGGACTAGGCGATTGGTTTTTATAATGGTTGAGTTTAATCCTTTTTAGTTTATTTCCTGGCCATAGTTTAGGCTGCTATCCTTTGAGGTGCTGCTCAGCGTTGTCGTTTATTTTCGCGATCCGCAGTTCGAAGTGCTTAACGCCACAAAAGTGTCGTCAAACTGTCACTGTACCCTGAAGACGTCCTTCTTTATATATACTGCCCCAAACGAAAATGTCTTAAGACTGGCCATGCCGATGAAGCTCAATTTCTTAATTGCCTGCAAATCCAATTAGGCAGCCACTTAAAATTTAACGTTAGTATTTACTATTCAATTGTTTTATTTTTATTCTGTCATGGTTTGGCATGCAGTTTTCACTGTTCTCAGTTGATTTGGATTTAGATTAGCCACATGTTGTATGCTCTAGTAGTAGCAATTGCCTTAAGGTTCGGGCGTTTGTGTGTGTTTTTTTCAGTTTGGCCAAAGTCAAGGACGAGTAGAAATGTTCGATTTTGGGGTTTTCTTTTTTTGTATTACTAACCAATGTAGCGCAACAATTAGATTAGTGACTGCAATAATATTTCACTTGAGTTGTTGTTGTTGCTGCTTTTAGGCGAGAGGTTAACGGATGAACTTTTGTTGCCCCTGTCGTAGACGTCACCGTCACGAAACTAGTCATGCATCCATTAAACCTTGAAGACGCCTTGGTTTCATTCAACACAATTTTCACCGGATGTGGTCACCGGCACATCAATTCAGGTGTGAGACGTTAAAGAATTGTAATTTTGAGGTCATCGTTGTAAAGCAACGTCACAACAAAAGTCACAAAAAATGGGTACAAATATATCGAAAACTCGATTTAAATAGTAAACGCAACAAGATTTAAAGCCATAAAAAAACACAAGTAAACAAACATGCGAGTATGTCGAACGTTGCCGAATATATACCATTTATATATGCACCTCCTTTCGGAAGACTTGTGGTTACCTGATTAAACATAAATCCGTTCTTTTGTATATAATAGATTTTATATTTGACCAGAAGAATCATTTGGTAATATTTTTAGGGCTAAATCCTTTTTTTTATTGGTGTTTAAAAATGATCCAGCTTAAAAATGCAGCCATCTAGCCGATATATTTTAGGATAAGTCGAACCAAACTAATTTTCATTTCTAGAGGGGAACATTTTCATTATCCTAAAAAAATGTCAAATTTTCCAATGGAAATGTCAGATGGCACAAGGCAACACTAAGTAGGCCAGAAATATACATAGCAACACTCTTAACGTAGTGCGACTGTACGCCATTCCTAATGACCATATTGCTTAAACTTCTGATTTGGTCCCCACATATTTGATGGTGAAGTCAAGACCTGTCGCATTACAAGACACATTTTAAATTCGATCTAGTTCAAATAAAGCAAGCCGCGTTAAGTGGGACTTAGTGAAATTGTGTCATATCGTTCTATGTTTTCATATAGCCCCAAAAAATATACATCCTTCCAGCGCTAGAATTCACATTTTAAATTCGACCTTGCTCAAATTCCAGATAGAAGCTCGGAGTATTCTGAATAACAGAGTGCTGTTGGGTATTTCATAGTGGTGTAGGGTGTCTCCTACGTCTATCCCACCGAACTTGCAGAAAAGATAACTAAAACCAAGTTGTTTGGTACCCTTATATTCAGGTGCTTAGATAATTGGTTTTTGGGCCCCTAGGACCCATGGACCACTGTCATTTTCTCACGAAGCCCACAACTACTTATAAATACTTAAGGAATTTGTCTAGATTTGGAGGGACAGACTCTTAAATAAAAATCAGCCATTTACTTTTTTTTTATAAAAGTCATCAATAAAAGTCACTTTTATTAATAAAATAATCATTTCGGTTCAGCTCTTCAGGGGAATATAAAGGGGACAAATCCGGGCCAAAATGTGCTAATGGGTGTTTAATCTACAGCTATTTTTTTAATATTGTTTTTTACAGATAACGCGTGAGTTATGTTAAACTTTATTTTTTTCAGCATTGTCATTTCAAGATGGAAAGACTTACACTGCGAAAATCACGGTGTGTGTCATTAACGCCATACCGCCCGAAATGCTCGAACGAGTCTTCCAAAGTTGGACCCTCAGAATGAACACACTAGGCGCAATTGCGGCCAACATTTGAAGGAAATTATATTAAAAAATAAATGGCATAAAATTTCCTTTTAAGTGACCAACAAAGATTCCACACTTGAGTAGAATTTTTGAATTTTTTTATTTGACGCGATAAAGAGAGCAACAATTGAAAAAAAAACATTACAAAGTAACAGCAAAAAGAAAAAATAATAAAAAGGGAGGAAAATGTGAAAAATTAAAAATGGGAAAAATTAACAAATTTTCTCTGCGTGCAGAGAAGATAGCAGAGGGCCAAAATTCCACTATTACAAGATAAAAAGGAGTCAAAAAGAAAAAAAACTAAAAATTATATAGGGTGGTTAAATTTTACAGGCCAGTATTGAATGTGAACCACACCTAAACGTCAAGTTCTTTTGTGCATTTCATTTGATATTTTCCAATTTCAGAATATATCAATTTGAACCTTGGAAAGATACACAAATGAGCAACGCGTTAAACTTATTCAGGCTAATTATGAAAATAAAAATCAATTTTCGAAGAAAATCATCTTCAGTGATGAGGCACATTTTCACCTCAGTGGATTCGTCAATAAGGAGAAATGCCGCATTTGGGCGAATAATAATCCAAAAGTGATTGTCGAAAAAAGAATGCACCCACAAGGATGTTGGGTTATCTACCTAGGTGACGTCTGAGTTATTATCGGAGGTCAGTATCTACTTGTGACGAAGGATGACCAAGATGTTTTGGATTTTGTCAGGTTAAAAACCAGTCAGACCCTTGCTTTGTATCGCAAAATTCCCCACGTTACCCCGTGTTTTATAAATAGTATTGCTTATTTACGATAGTCTTATTTGAGTGCTGAGAAAATTCACACTTTTTTTATTAAAATTTTAAAGTTGTCTTTTTTCTGTTTGGTGCGGTTTATGGACTGGCTGCATCATCGGGCCGTTTTATTTCCAAAATGAGGCTTGTAAGGCCTTAATTGGAAGATATAGATGTGGGCGATATGTGGTTTCAATAGGACGGTGCAACTTGCCACAGAAATAACGAAACAATGGCTCTTTTGCGCGACAAATCAACATTGGCCCTTAAAATTTAACCACACTTTATAAATAACTATTTGCATTCACAGGCCAAACGAAAATTTGTTATTCTTTTTTTAATTTTTTCCTTTTTGGTCCAATTTCCTCCTATTCCGACATTTCTCTCTTTTCTGCTTTCTGCAATTTAAAAATGTTTTTTTTTTTAATTTTTCCCCCTTTTGACCTGCTTTTTTGCATTTATTTTATCCCTTAACTCAATGGTGACAGGCTTAACACCATTTCAAAATAGTTTCTCCCTATGGTCTCATCAATCATAAACTTTTTGTATTTACTAAACTCGCTTCATAGTTTTTTTTATTGTCGTTCCAACTTTTTACCAGTTATGTTCCTTTTTTGTTCTTTTGTTGCACCATCCCTCTGAATAAAATGTTAATTGAAAATTTCAAAGTTTTATCCTCTTTTGATTTTTTTTTATTACTATATATTACCTTTTGGTCCGTTTTTGCCTTCTTTTTTATTCCTTTACGACACCCTTTAGTCCGTTTTTTGCCTCCTTTATTATTTCTCTCGATTACTTTCGTTGAGCTGATCGAGAATGTAAGAGTACGAGTATATACTCGTACATCGTTTAGTCTTCAAAGACTCTTTTAGTGAGACTAACCACCAAATGACATTGATATTGCGATTTAAAAAAGAAATATTTAATGATTTTTATTTGACTTTAAAAATAATATTCGCTGAATGACATTTTTTGATGAATTTGATTTTTTGATAAATAAAAACAGTCAGAAGCCAATGAAGGTTTTTATTTATGACTTTCATAAACAAATCTAACAGACTGATTTTATTTTAAGGCTTTTATAAATAAAAGTCATGGACTGATTTTTAGTTTAGACTTTTAAAAATAGAAATCACTGACTGGCTTTTATTGGTGACTTTAATAAATAAAATTCATCGATAACTTTTATCGTAAGATAAAATAAAAAATGATTATTATTTTCTGATTTTTAAAAATGTTATTGCAAAAAACTGATATTTTTATTAATTTGTCTTCAAAATTACAACAAAAAAGTTCATCGAAACTGCAGACCCCCTGCTGGCAGCTAAAAATTGTATTGACTGTCTTTTGCATAACTGACAATTAACTACACGCAGAGAAAAAATATGGTTAGTATATGGTCACGGCAATAATAATATGTTCTCCGTAACCATAGTATTGTTTTCTGAATTAAATTTTGACAATGGTATGATTGCCGCAATATTCATATTGCTGAAATGTAACAATAGTATTATTGCCAAATTTAGAAATGAAAATATGGTTAAAGCAACAATATAAACAAGGTTGATGCAACAAAAGTATTGTTGTTTAAAATTTACGTTAACAATAATATGATTACGGCAATCATACCGTATGGTTGCGACTATAAACATAACAAAACAGGTTTTATAGAGCACACGTATATGTGTGTGCGTACGTTTTTTTTGTATACCAAAAAAAACACATGCACATTATACAGCGCATGGTTGTTGTCCATTTTAAAAAACAACAATCGGAAGGTCATTCGAGGGATTTTTGTTGTGTTTATTTTGTTTGGTGAAATACTCTACTGCCGATTGGCTCTCGTTTTTTTAAAATCTGACTGCACTTAAGTTTATAGCCATTGATCATGGTTTAATCACATTCGTTACTTGGGGTCTACGGTTGGTAAAGTAGCATTTTCCCCAGCTGGCAACTAAAAGTATTTTCGACTGCCGTTGGAATATATATTTTTTATTCTTGAATGAAATGTTCAATAAAAGCAAGGCCTAACATTTGGCTATGAACTAATTTTAATGAAATTTAAAATAACTTGCTTGATTAAAATCTCTATTTTTGAATAACAACATTACCCAATCCAAATAAATAATTTTGGGGATCATAGTATGGTTGAGTGAATCATACTATGGTTGTATGAATAATAGAATGGTTGCGTGTGAATCATACTATGGTTGTGAAGATCATACTATGGTTGTTTGAGAAAAATACTATGGTTGTGATGATCATAATATGGTTGTGGAGATAATAGTATGGTTGAGTGTGAATCATACTATGGTTGTGAGGATCATAGTATGGTTGTGTGTGAATAATACTATTGTTGTGAGGATCATAATATTGTTGTGGCACAACCATATACCTGACAATAGTATTATCCTCTTCGAATATTGTCACCACAACCATACTTTTTTTCTGCGTGTAAGCGAAAAATTTAATTGTCAAACTTTATGCTCATTCATAATCACTTATTAAAGCGCTTTAAAAAAGGGCGAGGAACCGCTCACTTATATTATACTTAGTAGGGACATTTCAATAGTAGAACTGAACGTACCCCGTTAATGTCATATGGGTTTTGAGAGCTAACCTCAATAGCGTTAGTCTGTAACGGAATTTTAAAATTGTTTCAACTTTCAGCATGAAGTGGTCAGATAATGAGAACCGTATCGCTGTAATAGCGCATTTCAAGTGTGAAATGGAAAAAAGCGATATTTTTAAAACGCTCCGGTCACTAGGGATTAGCTGCATGTTCGTCTACCGATGCATAAACCT
The DNA here is from genome assembly GCA_963513945.1 of Hydrotaea diabolus. NCBI lineage: Eukaryota > Metazoa > Arthropoda > Insecta > Diptera > Muscidae > Hydrotaea > Hydrotaea diabolus. The sequence goes on along the minus strand of OY740716.1, from coordinate 83,253,971 downwards.
GTTTGAGGAGACTGGAGATGTATAAGACCGCCACCGGTCGGGCCGCGCACTCTCTGTTCGAACACCGCATGTCATCAAAGCCGTTTATTCAAGAATTCACAGAAATCCGCTCGGAAAACAGCAAACCATGGCCCGTGAGATGAATATCACGCAAAACTCCATGAGTCGAATCTTTAAAAAAGACTTGGGACTTGGGGCTTTCAAACGACGTACCGGACATTTATTGACTGCAGCTTTAAAAAAAAAATAGGATTGAAAAATGGAAACGTCTCTGATAACTTGCACAGAAAAATTTTGTTCACCGATGAAAAAATTTTTACCTAAGGAAAAATTTAACAAGCAAAATGATTAAGTGTATGCGCGGTCATCTAAGGAAGCATCTGAACTGATCCCAAGGGTGGAAAAGGGTCATCACCCTGCTTCAGTCATGGTTTGGTGGGGTGTCTCCTACGATGGGGTCACTAACCTGCTTTTCTGCGAACAAGGAGTCAAAACATCGGCCAAAGTTTACCAAGAAACCGTTTTGGAAGCTGTTGTGAAGCCTCATAACAATTCCCTGTTCCAAAACCAGCCATGGCTAAAACGTCCTCGACCTGGCTTCGAAACAATTTGCCAGCGTTCATTTCCTCTGAAGAATGGCCCTTAGGCAGTCCTGATTTGAACCCATTGGATAACAAATTGTGGACGGTTTTAGAGGACAAGGTTTGCCACAAAAGATACCCCAACATTTTATCTCTTAAGACTGCTCTGGTTCGAGCTGTGGCCAATTTTGCAATGGACGAGGTTCGTGCAGCTATTGACGATTGGCCAGTGCGACTTAAAGCGCGTGTAAAGGCAAACGGCGGACATTTCGAATAAGTAGATTCTTTTTGGATACAATATAAATCAAAAAATATATTAAAAAATATTTGGTCCAAAAACATTCAGTACTTTTTATTTAACAGCATAAAACGTGTGTAACAGTTTTTATGTCCCTACTATGTATATACTAATAATATTCGAAATCTTACCAAAATACTTTGTAAAATTATATTCGCGTATACCCTGTATACCCATATTTTAGCCCACAATGGCATACTGTGTTTATTTCAAGGCGTTTTGCCTAAAATTATGAGATTAGCACCGTTTTTTTAAAAGGGTACTTAAACACTTAAAGTTCATATTCTATGACTGATGTGCTCATAAAATATTTAAGTTAGAAACCACGGATTTGGAATATATTCGCTATTATTATAGAGGAATAAGTTTGTGGGCATATTTTTAGACGTGTTGTTTTCAATCTGGACACTTTTTTCGGAGTTGGTCTTTTGAACATTTATCACTTGATTTGTGCTCAGTTGGGTTTGCCATTTCATAATGAATGGGCTTACTCCGCAACAACGTTTAGAAATTGTGGTGAGTGGGCCCAAAACGAGATGGCCACCTATCCTGATTTTTAAAGGAAAATTTTGTTCAGCTATGAAGCTCACTTTTGTTTGAATGGGTACGTTAATAACTAAAATTGTCGCATTTGGAGTGATGCAAATTCACACGCCATTGTTGAGAAGCCGTTACATCCTCAAAAAGTCACTGTTTGCAGTGCTCTATGGACAGAGGCAATCATTGGTCCACATTTCTTCGAAAATGCAGCCGACCATAATGTTACAGTCAATGGGGAACGCTATGGAGCCATGACTTATGACTTTTTCGTGCCTGAATTGGAGGTTGTTCATATGGGCGACCTTTGGTTCCCGACATACGGCGCCGAATGCTGCAAAAAGTGGTCGGAATTTGGGCCTCTCGGCAGGAAATTATTCGAGCAAGCCTAGGCGGCCACTTGCCCGAAATTATTCTTAAAACATAACTAAAAACTCTTATTTTTATAATAAAGCTAGATTCCTGGCCATTACATTAAATTATATGCGTTTTATTTCTTCTTGAAAAGAAATTAATTCCTGACACACGTAGCAAAATTTAAACGATCTGCCTATAATTAATTTCATTATATTTCTTTTAAAAAAGGGGGAGTGGCAACGCCTACATTTTCTACTGAACTTTTTCTTTTGACTTTATAGGGTGATCAATCTAAAGGTGTTTTTTTCCAAACAACAAAAATTCAAATCATGTGTGGAATCTTTATTGATCCTTAGAAATAACATCTTATGCAATGTATTTTTTGGATTTAATTTCGTTTAAATGTTGGCCGCAACTAATCCTGTCCATTTCTGACGGTCCAATTTTGAATGAAATGACTGGCGTAAATGACACACACCGTGGTTTTCGCGGTGTAAGTCTTTCCATGATGAAATGGCAAACAATACTGAAAAAATGTGTAACACAACTCAAGCAAAATATGTGATGAAATCGTATTGAAGAAAATACCTCTGTATTGTTAACTCGTTATTCATTTTAGAAGATATGGACCAATGATTCCATCAGCCTTTATACCGCACCAACCCGTAGTTTTCGCGGTGCAAGTCTTTCCATGATGAAATGGTAAACAACACTGAAATGAATAAAACAACAGTTCTAGACCACTGACGCGTAATCTGTGAAAAAATACCTTTAGATGATCACCCTTTAGTATATATTCCTAGTCCGATGTTAATAACTTTAATACTTTATGAGTTCTGACCACGTAACATTTTTGGATGTGGGTTGTGCCACGACCCTCTATAAAAACGCATCCGTGTATACACTATGACAAATTGTTCGCCCACAATTGCATACTGTGCAAATTTTTAAACAATCTGTCTACGAGGCGGCTCGGAAACTTCTTAGCCTAGCACAAAAAGCGCGGTATAAACAGAAAAAAGTTAAGTGTTTTGGAAACTTCCATCTCTGCTATAAACACATGTTAAATTTTGTTTCGATCTGGCAACTCCTTCATATAGAAACAGGTGTTCACAAAAGACGCATCCGCGATTTTTTTACAATGGAAAAATTAGAAATGCGTGGTGTCATTAAATATTTACATAAAAAAGGTTTATCGGGACAAGAAATTCATAATGATATGGTGAATGTGTGAGGTGAAAGTGCTCCTTCATATGCAACAGTAAAAAATTGGGTTGCTGAATTTAAACGTGGTCGTACAAGCATTGAAGATGAACCACGTAGTGGACGTCCAAAAACAGCAACAACAACAGAAATTGTAGCCAAAGTGCATGATATGGTATTAAATGATCGACGAATAAAAGTGCGTGAAATGGTTAATATCATGGGCATCTCAAATGATCGAGTCCATTTAATTTTGCATGGAGAACTACAGATGAAAAAGCTTTCTGCAAGATGGGTGCCGCACTTGTTAACAGTCGACCAAAAACGCATAAGAATGAACATTTCTCAAGCTTGTTTGGATCGTTTTCAGCGAAATAAAATGGATTTTAAGCGTCGTTTCATAACTGTTGATGAGACATCGATCCACCACTATACTCCAGAGACAAAAGAACAATCCAAACAATCGACTGAAGCTGGAAGAAGTGCCCCAAAGAAGGCAAAAACAATTCAATCGGCTGGTAAGGTTATGGCAACGTTTTTTTTGGGACTCAAAGGTATTTTATTGATTGTCTATCTGCAAAAGAGTAAAACAATAAATTCAGAGTACTATTGCAACCTTTTAGATCAATTAAATGTACAAATTCGAGAAAAACGTCCTGGCTTACAACACAAAAAAATAATTTTTCATCAAGACAACGCACCAGCGCACAAGAGTGTTTTAACAATGGCTAAAATCAACGAATTAAAGTACGAGTTGCTTGACCACCCACCTTATTCTCCTGATTTAGCTCCCAGTGACTTTTACCTGTTCTCAAATCTAAAAAAAATCCTTGCTTGCAAGCGTTTTACCTCAAATGAAGATGCAATTACAGTTGTAAACCACTATTTTAAAGACCTTGAGGAAAACTATTTTAATCAAGGGATAGAATTGCAAGATAAGCGTTGGACTAAGTGTATTGAAATTTCAGGAGATTATATTGAAAAATAAAAATATTTTTGAAAAACTAACTATTCTCTTTCATTGATAGGCTAAGAACTTTCCGAACCGTCCTTATAGATATGGTCAATATACAAAGGGCGTGTTCCCGCCTACTTTTTTTCCTAACGTATTTCATTACACACTTAAAGTATATACCGAATTTTATGTTCCGAACTATTATAGCTTATGAGCTTCGGGTGCGTTTAGTTTTTGAATAAGAAGTGTACTGCTAACATGTCAAGTCTTTTGTCCTATTACACTGTGAAACATTTTTGGGGTTATTGTCTGGGGGGTGAGAAATTCCAAGTCAGGGTGATAGTACTAGGTCAGTATATTAAATCCCTCAAAGGGTTTTGCGTTCGTATGTGCCAGTTTTTTTTATGACCTTTTACATTTTTTCCTTATGTTGATGTTTTTTCGCTTAGTTGTAAAATGTTGGCAAAAACGTAGTTTGACATAACTCGAGAACGACTAGTTCGATTTTGTTGAAATAAATTGAGAAAAATTAATTTAATTTTTCTTTAATCCATTAATATACTGTTTCTCTACCAAATCAACATTTTTGCAATTAGAAATAAATTTATGAAGAAAATTTTGCCAAAAAAAATTTTTTTTTTTTTTTAAAACATATAAATCCCAAACGGAAAAACGTGTAGAGTCACATAACCTATAAACAAAATGCGACATAGATCATAGAAATAGATTAACGCGTTCTGCTTTTATTTACAATTAAGTGAAGTTACTGACCTAGTACCATCACCCTGACTTGGAATTTCTCACCCCCCCAGATTGGCTGGGGGGGTGAGAGTGGGCGCTTGGCACTGCCCACTTTTTTCGTTACATACAAATCTCTCACATGAGATAACAAAAACCAAAGCACCTATTTTTAACCACCGTCATACAGCTATATTTTGTGAAAAATTCTAGAAGACCTGGTTCGAAAAAACGTAAGTGCCAAAAAGAAAAGTTTACAGGAGATGGTTTTTTTTTGTAAATATAAAATTCATTTGGAGGATTCCGTTTCAATTAATTTTACAATATATTTATAGATATTAATATTTAATTTTTAATATTTAAGCTTAAGAGCGTTGTACAACTTTCTATCGAATATTATTAATAAGCGACTGGAGCTACGTCTTTTTCGCGGTAAGGGCTCGATAAGTTCAAATTTATATAAAGTGATATAACGAATCTGAGGGGATCGAAAAATAATTCTTTATATAGATTAATTCGTTATATGTATTTATTAGAGAAACCTTTGTATAGGGTGATCCATCTAGAGGAATTTTTTCAGAACAAATATAAAAATTCAAATCAAGTGTGGAATCTTTATTGGTAATTTGAAAGGACATTTTATGGCATAAATAATTACCTTCAAATGCTGGCTGGCAACTGTACGTACTATTGAAAACATTAGAAAAATATTTAATGGAGTGACTAAAGATAGACGAATAAAGCTCAGAGAAATTGCTGATATTGTTAAAATACACGAAAAACAAGTTTGGAGTATTTTACATGATGAACTCCACATGAAAAAGCTATCCGCAAAATGGGTGCCGCGTTTGTTGACTTTGCTCCAAAAAATCGACCGTTGGACCAATTCCGAGGAGCTTTTAGCGATTTATCAGCGTAATCCAATATAGTTCTTGCGCCGATTCACAACTGTTGATAAAACTTGGATCCATCACTACATCCCAGAATGCAAAGAACAGTCAAAACAATGGATAGAAGCTGGTAAAAGTGGTCCCAAGAAGGCGAAAACTGTTAAGTCAGCAGGAAAAGTAATGGCCACAGCATTTTGGGATGCATGGGATATAATATTTATTGATTATCTTGAGAAAGGCAAAACTATAAATAGTGAATATTATTGTGCATTATTGGATCGGTTGAGTGAAGAAATCAAGATAAAACGACCGCATTTAGAAAAAAAAGCTCTTTTTCATCAAGATAATGCTCCTCCACACACTGCATTTTTAACTCAACAAAAACTGGCCAATTACGATTTGAAATTGCTCCGCATCCACCATATAGTCCAGATTTAGCTCCTTCTGATTATTTCTTGTTTCCAAATTTAAAAAACTTTCTCGGTGGCAAAAAATTTTCGTCCAATAGCGAGGTTATTGCTGAAACTGAGGCATATTTTAAAGGTCTTGAAAAATCATTATTTTTCGGATGGAATTAAAAAACTTGAAAAACGTTTGATGAAGTGTATTGAGTTGGAAGGAGAATATGTTGAAAAATAAATAATAATAATTTAAAAAAAACGGTTCTTTTTATGTTAAGCCAGTTATTTTTGCGGTCGCCCTCGTATTATGGAAATGAGCGTTCGGCGAGAAACGGGAAGATTCGCTGTTTTCCACCAATATTTTGTCGGTGCATATTTTTTCAAAATTGATGATGGCCGGAACGTAACCGTGAATGGTGCTCGCTATAGCGCCATGATATCGCTCTACCTAAAATTGAATCCCGTAATCTTGACGACACTTGGTTTCAACAGGACGGTGCCACTTGCCATACAGCTGCTCAAACAATGGATCTATTGAGAGGTAATTTCGAAAAGTTACTAATTTCTCGTTTTGTACAGGTGAGTTGGCCGCCTAGATCAAGTGATATCACACCTTTAGACATTTTTCTTTGGGGTTACGTTAAGTCCAAAGTCTGCGCTGACAAACCAGCAATGATTCAGTTTTTGGAAGCCAAAATTACGCGTGTCATTAAAACCATACCGGTCGAAATACTCAAAGTAGTGATATAAAATTGGACCATCAGAATAGAAACCCTGAGGCGTAAAGTTGCGGCCAACATTTGAAGGAAATTATATTCAAAAAAAAAATGCCATAAAATGACTTTTCAAATTACTAATAAAGATTTTAAACATGATTTGAAATTTTATATTTTTTATTTGTTCTGAAAAAATACCTCTAGATATATTACCCACTATAACGATATATCAAGAAAAAAGCGTTGTATCGTAACTATAGTTTTTGTAACGACTTTGTAACGAAAACACAAAAAATATCACTATTCCATAGGTTAATCAAAAAATTTAAGACTTTTCTGTTTTTTTTAATTTTACAACTTCTTCAGATGTTGTATAAGTAGATAGTTTATTTCAATGACCTGTGCTTAATTATAAAAAGATCGGTGTTTGGATTTAGCTTTTAAATAGCAACACTTAAAATAAGAAGGTTCATAATTATAGAATGTACTGAAACATATGGACCGGCCTGGTCCAATTTCTCACAGCTTCCTTAGACTACAAGGACCTCAAGTCAGAAAGCAACATCAAAATATGGAACGATTTGTCATAATCTCAACAAGATCATTTATTTGTCAAAGATGACGAAATGTGCCACATTTAGTGGTAATCGGTTAAAATGAAGCTTTTACAACTAGTGCTTTCCATCAGGGCTATAAGTATATCAGAATATAGAATATGGACCAATGAATCCAAATTAAGAACAGACCTCATAAGCTAGAGATAAGCTCCCCACACCGAATTTGGTACAAATTAATCAAATCGTGCGTCTGTAATTGTAAAGTCAAAAAAAACCTATGCCAAATTTAATTCAAATCGGATAATAATTACGACCAGTACTTTGAAATCAATTAATTTTGTAAATTTTTAAATTGTATCAAAAAAAATATTGTTCAAATTATACCAGAAATAGTACAAGTGTACCAACTTTCGCATTCCTGCTTCCCAGTATGTCACTGTGGCCAAAATTGCGATTTTAGCGGCAAAAAGTCAATTTTTTAACTTCAAACTTTTACAATTTTTTAGATGGTGTTCAATACCCAACATATTGATAAGAAAAAACAAATTTTCTGTTGGCAACGCTGTTTATGTACAAACAGCTGTTAATGTTTACATATCTTTTAGCGAGTGTTAATAATACTGAAGCAGCACAATTTTTGTAAATTTAAAAACTGTAAATTTAAAAAATGGAATGGTTGTGTCGAGAAACAATTTTTGCTATACCGAAAAAGATTAATGCTTTCGGGCTGCCAAAAAGGTCTTATTTTGATAGTGGCTAAATAAATAAAAGGAGATTAGCTTCCGAATTAGCTTCCCAGCAAGAAGACAATGCGCAATTATTAGTTCATGCTGCCTCTATATCTGCCAAAAAAATCCCATGTAATGAATTTGAAATTTGTCCTGCAACAAGAAGTTACGCCAGTATCACTTAATGAAGCTCCAATGTATTTGTTCGAAAACGGATTAACTAAACAGCAGCACTAAAATATGCGTCAATTAAATTTAAAACACAAAAGTAGTATTTATCGGAATTATAATAAAGTTTATAAGAGCAAATTGAAATGTAGACCGGATGAAATCAAAGCGAATGAAAGCTCTGTCGAAGTATCGTTGCAAAATTTGGTAGACCACACTGCTAAAATAATTCTTGCATATCAAGATGAAGTATTGTGTACAATGGATGTTGAAGAATCGATCCTAATTTTGAGCTACGGGTTCGATGGTTCTACCGGTCACAGCTTTTTAACCACTACAATACACACTAAGTAATGGGAAAAACTTAAAGTAATATACAATTTATATATGACATTAATAAATGGAAAAGTCGTAAATGTGTTGACAAAAACCAAAAGTGCACAGCAATGCCCCATCTGCCATGCCGGTCTAAAGTAATTTCGAACTATAAGAAACTTTGATTCTCCTCATTTTGAAGCGAAGGCTGAAGCTTTGAAATATGGAATAGTCCCTTTGCATGCGTGGATTCGTAGTTTCAAGTTTGTTTTAAACTTTCCTACAGGCAACTTCTTTAAATTATAAATTTTAAAATTATAAATTAAAAAATAAATACATTTCTTGGTAGCATTTAATAATTTTTTTAACAGTGTGCGTGGCTCGCCCATTTTTTCTTAAGTTCCTTTTTTCTCAGTAGAAGTCCGTTTAACCATTTCGGTGAAGCTAGCTTGTCGTTAAGTACTATTTGCTATTACTTTGGAAAAAGGGAGCGTGGCCCGCGCATTTTTTCTCAAATCATTTTTTTTATCATTAGAAGTCTACACACCAAATATGGTGAAGCTAGATTCTCGGGAAGTATTTTTGCCGCTAAAATCGTGATTTCGGTCATAGTGCATGAGTCACGACTTTCTACGATTGGGACGAAGGTGCTAAAGTTGGTATGTAACATTAAGATTTTGTTTGTTTTTCTTTATTATTATTTAGTTGTATAGAGGATATTGAACCAACAATTCGTTATGCAGAGGCATTTAATAGCTTTGTTCTAAAGTACTTATATAGATGCTTTAATTGAATACTTCGCTATATAGCGGATTTATAGCTTAGAAGTCCTTCGTTACAGCTATAGTGAATTTCTGTATAAAATACATAGCAATAAAGAGTTTTTTTCGAGGGACTCGGCAAAAATGTCGTTTTATTAAGTCTTTCGTTACATCGTAGATTATATCGAAGTTTTACTGTATTATATGTATATATTATTTTATATGTGACTTTTCTCGCACCAACAATTTTAATTCAGGAACATGATTGATTTTAACGATGATATGATGTTGTCACAAATTAACGTGTTTTATTGCAAAGGTTTTATGTTTGCACCGAGTCTGTGTAATCTATGCGGTCTGGAAAAAACATATACAGGGTGATTAATTTTGATGTTCCCTAGTTTTTAAAAGAAAAAAACACAGAGAAATCTAATTGAATGGAGAATGTTTTTTATCATTTAAAAGACCATTCTTGGTATTTGTTTTTTGAAGAATATGTCTATCAAATGTAGGCCGCGGCTACGTCTCAGATGGTCCATCCGTTGAATCCAATTTTCGATGACTCGTTCGAGCAGGTATGGCGTTAATAGCTGATTTGTCAGCATAGACTTGAGCATTACGTAGCCCCAAAGAAAAAAGTCCAACGGTGTGATATCACACGGTCGATTGGCCACCAAGAGCCAATCGACCGGCCCAAAACGTGAAATTATCTGCTCACCGAAGTGTTCTCTTAATGAATCCATTTATTGATGCGATGTGTGTTAATTGGCCCCGTCTTGTAGAAACCAAATGTCGCCGAGATCACGAGCTTCAATTTCAGGCATCAAATATTTGGTTATTATGGCACGATAACGGTCGCCACTGACGGTTAAGTTTTCACCGGCATTATTTTTGAAGAAATATGGACCGATGATTCCACCGGCCCACAAACCACACCAAACCGTTGTTTTTTTTTGGATGAAGTGGCAGCTCTTGAACCTCTTCTGGTTGCTCTTCGTGCCAAAAGCGGTAATTTTGCTTGTTTACATACCCATTGAGCCAAAACTGTTGGCTGATTACGATGACCATTTGTTGAACGAAGTGCACGAAACACATTCCTCACGGAAAGTGAACTTTCGTAATAAAGTCGAACGATTTGTAAACGTTGTTCAGGTCTAAGTCTTTTCATGATGAAATGCCAAACAATACTAAACCAAAATAACATGACTGCATGACACGACTCACACGTGATCTGTCAAAAAAAGGTATTGAACAAAAGCATCTCTAATTGGATCACCCTATACATATCTAAACATATACATATATATCCGCCTAATCATTAATATGTTTGCAGAAATCATAGCAGGCATTAACAACTACATACAACTAGTACTTGTTGAAATTACTGGCATTAATCCAATGTTTAACAAAACATTTAGCCCGCTACTGATACTAATAATTAAAAAAAACAAAATTTTCTTACAAGTTTATATATGACATTATTTTTAAAAACAGGGTAAATTTAGAGGCCGTCCAAGTGGGTCCAAAAGCCTATTTTAAGTTGGCTTTCTGAAAATCCAGAAGCGCAGAATATACGAGTAATATAGTTGACCACGCTCGACTTACGCTTTTTTACTGTGGTTGCCACAACAATATTCAAAAACTGCACCACTCTATTGAAAGAGACAAGTTTCATAGCAAATGTTTGTAACAATCAAAAATATTTGAACTAACCCACCGTTTAAGTTTACTGACCGACTCGGCATCACGAGTTGATTCGATTTAGCAATGTCTGTCAGTCTGCTCACAATTACAGGTCACAATTGTTGTCGTTTCATCATGAAATGTAGCAGAAGTAAGATTTATGGATAGAGCACGGACTCGTTTAGCTAGAGAAAATCGGTTCAGATTAAGATATAAAGTAGATAAAAATAGCAAAAAAAACTGTTTGCTTAGAAACCAAAAGAAGTGGTCATCCCCCATTTTTAACAAAAGAGTGTAGACAAGTACAAAATGTTAAGTTTGGAGGTGCCGAACTCTGGATACCCTCCAGCAGATTCCCAAATAAAAGTGTGTTCTATATAGAAATATTTATGTGCAAAATTTCATTTCGATAGGTCAAGTTTGTAGTGAGTTATTGTCATATTATTTTTCAAGGCCCATGAGACCGTTTGTGTGGGAGGTACCAGTAGGACTTTTCCGATCTCAACACAATTTGGCGCAGAGGTGTATTCTATATAAAAATCTTTATGTAGAAAATCTCATCTCGATAGGTCAAGTTTGTAGTGAGTTATTGTCATATTATTTTTCAAAGCCCATGAGACCGTTTGTGTGGGAGGTGCCAAATTAGCCAAATTAAGCGCAAAAGTCTGTTCTATATATTAATCTTTATGCCGAAAATTTCGTCTCGATAGGTCAAGTGTGTGGTGAGTTATTGTCATATTATTTTTCAAGGTCCATGAGACCGTTAGTGTGGGAGGTACCAGTAGGACTTTTCCGATCTCAACCGAATTCAGCGTAGAAGTGTGTTGTATATAGAAATCTTGATGTGTAAAATTTCATTTCGATAGGTCAAGTTTGTGGTGAGTTATAGTCATATTTTTTCTCAAGGCCCATAAGGCCGTTTGTATGGCAGGTACAAGAAATGGTGGCCCAATCTAAACCATTTTCAAATAGATAATTGCCCCTATATAGAGATTATTAGTTGCATTTTGCTCAGAAACTGGACGGATATTTCCAAATAAAAAAATAATTTTTATGAGGTACTGTCGGTTGAGGGTCTCCAACACAAACTTCCCGTAGAGCTATATAGCCCATTTTCAATACCAACCACGCTAGGTTAACTACACATGTTTGTGCCAAATTTCAGCTCCCTAGCTGTTTTGATGCAGGCTCTAACTTGTTTTCAACAGACGGACAGCCGGACAACATGATCGTCTAGAATTTTACGAGGATCAAGAATATATATACTTTGTTGGGTCTCCGATGATTAGTTCAAGGTGCTACAGACAGAATGACAAAACTAATATACCCTCCATTGTATGGTGGAGGGTATAAAAACAATGGAAGATTTTAACAGGGGGTCGAGTTCATACCAAAAATTAAAATTTTAATATTTTGAGTTGTTAATTTTTCGTTAAACAACGGCGATGTATTTAATTGAAGGTAGTGATGGTCACCTTGTGACAGCAAAAGCTTACACTAACGACAAAAGCTTTCCTAACATACTGTTAACTAACAGTTCGAATTCTGTTGCCAGCCTGTTGAATGAGAACTTTACAATGTTTATTGCATACTAAAAGTGGGTTTGTTTTGGGGGTTTTTGTGCATTCGAACGTTATCCAAAAACGACAATTGCGATTTGTATCTCGCGAATAAATGTCACATACGATATTTACGTTACATTCGCAGATATGTCAACGATACTTTTGCATACACCAGACTGACGTCGATGTGTCATACGATAGCATTCCCCGCCCCGAAAACGAAAAAATGTAACGGCATCGAATGCTGTCGGAGACGTTGACAGTGCGTGCGTGTGTGGGCTAAGATAAACGTTAAGAATTTATGTTTGCGGTATAGCCATCCATTCATTCATATCAGATCGGTACAGAAAGATAATGCCTGAGAGAAGGAAACAAACCAGCAATTGCGAAACACTTTGGAATGTGCTTTGATACAAGAGGCTGGTCCGTCCTTAAGAAGCGTCCGACAGCCAAGTGCTACTCTAAAATTTTCCGTCCAGCTGTCCGTCTGTCATTCAATTTCAAAATGTTTGAACTAAACATTTCAAACTTTATGTGTGTTTTTTCTTTTTTACGTATTTTGATTCGTTCATTCATCGTTTTTTTTGTGTTGCAGATTTTGTTGCTGTTGTTGGGCTATAGGAATGATTTCCATATGTCGATCTAAGCGATCGTTAACATTAACGGTCAGGGTTAAACATCACTTTTTTGGGGTAATTATAGTTTATGTACTCGAACGTACGTACAGATGTACGTTTGTTTCATTTGAGAACAGCAACGCGTGCGTTCTTTTTTCCAAACAATTGTTGTATGCTTGGTTTTTATTGAATTCTGACATCTTCGAGTCACTCTACAGCATGGGCAGCATAATATGTTTGACACAATGGTTGTAACATACTGTTGCGTACTGAGCGACTAAAGCAATAGTCGTGTTCGATTGGTATTGCGGTTTATTATTTGGTATACACATCGAAGGTACAACTGAGATTGCTTCAAATAGAAGGGTAACTACAAACAATTCAAAAACTAACTGAATGTTTAAAGTTTCCAGTGCTGTCTTGACTTTCTGTTGTGATTAAAAACTATCAATTCCCCACTTTGCTATTTTTAATAAATTACTTAAATTAAATAAAAGTTATGTTGAGACAATTGTTTTGAAACAACAGCAACATATCAAATTAGTTTCAGTCGATTGGTTCAATCAATGCCCATCCGACACTCAGTGCCAAGATGATCCAACTCATTACATCAGAAAGCTAGTATTCACATGCTGTGCTTACACTACGAGGGCATACCCATAATTTCGTGACTTTTGCAACATTCCTCGTAGTTGTGTGAAATGCAACACTGCTCAAATCAATTACCATCTGTTAATGAACTACTGTTAAATCTTGAGAGAGATTTGTCATTTAATTTGTGTTTAACAGCTGTTCAAAACATACAACCTCGTGGATTTTGTTAAAAATGGACAAATGTAAATTTCGAGTGCTCATTAAACTTAATTTTTTCCGGAAAAACCCTTCAATCAAAACAAGAAAAAGCTTGATAAATACTATGAGGACTCTGCACTATCGATATCAATGGGAAAAAGTGGTTTACTGACTTTCATTGTGGTCGCACAAGTACAAATGACGCTGAACGTTCTGAACGGCCGATTGAGGTCAATACACCCGAATCGATATGGTGTTGGACGATCGAAGAGTAAAAATGCGTTAGATTTTGATGCCATACACATTTCATATGGCATTTCAAATTGTGGTTTCAGTTTTACATCATCAGTTGGATTTAAGAAAGCTGTCTGCAAGATGAGTGCCGCGTTTGCTCTCAATTGACAATAAACGTAATCGTGAGACAACTTCAAAGGATTGTTTGGAGTTATTTAACCGCAATTCGAATGAGTTTTTGCGGCGTTTTGTAACCGTGGATGAAACGTGGATCCATAACAACACTCCGTAGATTAAGCAGCAGTCTTAACAATAAGTTTCTCCGGGTAAACCGGTTCCGAAGAAGATAAAGGTAACTTTGCGGTCAATAAGGTGATGGCAACATTATTTTGGTATTTACGCGGAATAATCCACATCGATCACCTTCAAAAGAGAAAAAACAATAAACGACGAATATAAGGCCAATTTAACGAGAATTTTAAAAAAAAACAATCCCATATGACCAAGAATAAGTTATTTTTTATCAAGATAATGAACGGGTGCACACGTGTGTAGTGTGGCAAATGGCAAAATTGCATGAATTGGGTTACGAATTGATACCTCATCCGCCATATTCTCCGGATTTAGCCCCCACTGACTATTTCCTATTTCCAAACCTAAAGAAATGGCTCGGTGGAGAGAGATTCAGCTCTAACGATGAAATTATTAATCAAAGATCAAACTGTGATTTATTCGAAAAGTCACGGAATATTTGTTTGATATGCCCTCGTATATATACAAGACCTTGGTCAAAGCTGTCGTCCTGAACATTAGTCCAGCAATCGGCGGAATGGCTTACCCTATTATACCGTAGTTTCGTGGACTTTGCAAGCCATGTGACGAACATTACAATGCAAAAAATAAAACCTAATTGCTGTTCTATACTGGAACTCGAAATGTAAAGGACTACAAGATAGTACATTGGGTAGGAAGTTCAGTGTAAATGTGGGTGTAAGGCATGGTTGTATGTTGAATCCGTTATTACCCAGCAAACCAAACCTTCAGAATTCGGTCAGAATTCTGTACGACAATCGGCAAAATGTTCCGATTTCGGATCAGAATTCTGAGCGAGTTCGTAACGAAAAACATATGAGAGGGTTGACACGAATTTTGAACTACTTCTTTGAGGGAATTCTGATGTTTTGCAGACATTTCGAAGCGATATCTGACCGAATTCTGAACTGTAGTCTTGGGAAATTCAAAAGGAAATTTCGATTTGTCGTATCGAATTCTGAACGACTTCGGTCAGAATTCTGGCATTAAGTCTTATTAAACTCTGATGTTTTTACCGACATTACGAACCGAATTCTGAACGAATTCTGAGCTTATGTCATGGTAAGTTCTGAATGTAAACAATCAAAAAGAATAAAATATTTTTGTTCTACAAAAAAAAGTTGTAAAACATTTTAAAAAAGGGATCGGAAAGACGCTTGGTTGCAAGCGGGGGTGCCTGCAGTTTCGCAAGCAATAATTGTGCTGTAACTATGTTTAGTGGTTTAGTGGCTATACACTTAAGGGCAACCAGTTTTGCATTTAACGAGAACTACCGACAGTAGAGTTTTCCTCGGCACACAATAAAAATCCCTCGCACAACTAAGCTAACGAAACGTTCAGAATTTAAATATAAAAAAACCTCAGACAAACAGTTAAGAATTCGTCCAGACTTAGTTCCGACATGTCTGAACACAAAAACAACAAATGTAAAATATGAAGCAAATGACAAAAATTTTAAACGAATAGACTACCTCAGATAAATAGTTCAGAATTCGTTGCGAGTTCGATAAGAGAAGTCTGAACAAAAACTTAATAAAAATTTCACAGACAAGTCTAACAGAATTTGGGCCGAATTCGTTCAAATATTTCTTAACATAATAAATAAAATATCCTCAGACCAATCGAACAGAATTTGTAACGATTTCGGTAAGAATTCTCGATAGAGTTCAGATATTGTTCAGAATTGTCTGATATCAGACATTGTCGGCAAATTTGGTTTACTGGGTATTTAGTACTAGCCTGACCCGGTGCGCTTGGATACCCTCAAATTTCATCAAAATCGGTGCAACAGTTGAGGAGGCCAAAGGTCCCATACATACGTACACGCATTCACAGTACATTCATTTTTATATGCTCGACGAAACTACCGAAATGCTGGTCATCACATGGGGCTTACAATGATGGCTGCAGATCTAGATTCATGTCAACAATATTCTTCTTCTCATCCACAATGACGTAGATATGCCAGCCCTTGAGTTGGGTCCCTTAAAGCCTCCAGCGTCTTAACGCTGGGATAGTGGAGAGGGGCTCTGTTTTTCTTTTGGGCACTTTCGGCCCAAGCGTCCATCCCAAATGTCAGGATTGGTAGCGAAATTTGCTTTAATTGCAGTGGTCAATAAAATAGTCAATATGACCATACGCCCGATTTGACAATTTGGTACGTTTTTTTGGTCCCATGAGCTAAGAAGTCCAACAACTCAGCCCTTTAAGGAGGTATTTAGTGCGTCCCAACTAACTACTTTGATTTGTTAAAGCAAATAAGTAATCAAAAATGTGTACTTTTTACCGACTATGAGATGCCCTCCTCCGCTCTGTTATTCAGTAGATTTGGCGTTACTATCTAGTGGCGTGAGGACCTAAAGTTGATGACATTTGCGAAAAAATAAACTGTTACCTCACTGACTTAGCACGTTTCTTCACTGCGAGGAATATGAAAATATCCGCCTCCAAATCATTAGCCACACTGTTTACTGCTTGGACCGCAGAGGTGCGGTAGTCACCTCTGACCCCAAAATCCTTGGGGTCACATTGGACAGCCTTTTTAGATCCTCTGCACATGCTACAGCTATCTGCGATAAACTGAAAAGCAGGAACAAGGTCCTCAAGTCACTTGCCGGCAGTACTTGGGGAGCCGACAAAGAAATCTTATTGACCTCTTACAAAGCGATAGGTCGGTCCGCAGCGCCTGTATGGTCGGCGAACGTGAGTACGACGCAGTGGAAAAAAATTCAGACTTGCCAGAATTCCGCCCTTAGAATATCAACAGGGTGTCTTCTTATGTCTTCTGAGGACCATCTACATGAGGAGACGAAGGTCCTAACCGTGCGCAGACACAATTTCCTGTTGTCTAAGCAATACCTGCTAGGGTGTTTTTGCAGCAGTCATCCTAACCACCATCTCTTGAACAGGATGCCTCCACCCAGGCAGATCAGGTACGATCTTCATGATCTAGAGAGACAGGTCCAGCGGTATAAGAGAGAACCTTTAGATCATCGAAACTATCAGGCAGGTTTGAACAACATTCACGCCGATGATGTCGCAGCAGCAGTATAGAGCTACCGTGTGAATGTAGTGCTAGGGGAACATCCCCCGGAGATTTCACCTGAGGAGAAGGTACTACCTCGGCAGACGCGCGTGGTTCTGGCGCAGCTGAGATCTGGATGGTGCAGCCGCCTCAAATCTTACTGGGCACGAATTGATGCTAACGTTCCGGACATCTATCTGTCCCTCCTGCCATCAGGGACCACATGATGTACTGCACCTCTTAACCCCAGGTCTCTGTGGACGCATCCAGTTCAAATGGCGCGTTTCCTTCACCTGGATATCGAAGCAGATCCCCCATAGACGAACAAGACTTCAAAATAAATATATTGTTGTTACAACAACAACAACAACAGTGTTGCACCAAGCTCGGACTAAATATGTGACTTCTGAAGCGGTAGGCATATATTTCTTTGGGGCTATATGAGAACAGCAATTGCACTAGGTAAAGTTCTAGGTCGCACTAAGATTTATTTAAAATGTACACTGTATTGGAAAGTTTTTTAATATCGGGACTATATCAAAATTATGGAACAATAAAGTCGGTTTTATAGTTGTTATGGCTTTAAGTCGGAGCTTTGTATGGGGGCTTTACGAAAATATAGACCTGAAATGTTGAGATTAACGAATTATTAGTTATTCATAAGGTAGTATTCAAAATTTGAGAACGTTTGGGTATTATTTGTGGTGTCGAATGGGAAACTTCCTTTGTGTGGTGCCAAATAAATTGATAAATTGATCGATAGGGTCTAATGTGAACAAAGATATGTATTGGTCGCTCGTTTTGCCTCACTCTAAATTTAGCCGGAATAAAATTTAAAAACGTGCGTTTTTAGAAGCAACTCATTAAAGTACTTATACTTTAATGTGTTGCTTCTAGAAACGCAAGTTTTGAAATTGGGAAAACTCTTAGTACGATATCAAAACATGGACTGATATGGACTTATCTCAAGAGGTTTCATCCTTGGCCCAATCAAGAACAATGTTTCGTCGAAATCGGTTCATAGTTGCGGACATCGCTCAATAGAATCAGATAATGAGTTTGAATCGATCGGTACAATTATCATGGCCTCTATCTAATTTTTTATGGTGTAACAAATACCAGCACTTAGTCATAATACCCTGCACCACAGCGTTTTGTCGGCTATTTTTGACTAGCAAATAGAAGTATATCGTCTTAGAGACTTTGGACCTAAATACATATAAGCATTGGCAGGGTTAGCTTAAAAGTTTATAGAACGCTTTTAAATGATCGTACAAACGGTTGCTACAACTTTTTTGTTTTATTTTCGGTTTAAAAAAAATTTTAAATGGCCAAAAAATGCGCTTTGATGTTATAAAGGAAACAATATTGTTTTAAAAAAGAACACTCTACGATTTTTTTTTTAATTTTTATTAATTGTGCACAGAAGTCTAACAAATGCGAAAGAGTAATTCGATCTTTGGTAAGTAGATAATTGTTGAAGTTATAGGCAAATTTTAAATTAAAAAATAATTGCATAATTTAGATCGTAGTGTTCTCCTGTATTGCGGACATAACCTTAGTACGCTTTTATGTTTTCCTAATATTAATCCCGTTGGCGTTCTGAATGTCGTATTTACTGAAAACATCAACAACACTACTTACTTGATAGTACTTTTGAATGGCATTTACTTTTTTAAATAACTATTAGTGCCCAAAGTCCTGTTTTGCAGAAAAAAGTAGTTTTGGACATTAACCTTTAGTTGCATCTCTTTTAGAAAATTCTGCGTAGTGAGCGAAAAACATCGATAGACATAGAAAAATAGAGAAATATTTATAAATTTGTCCATTGAGGTTAAACATTTCAGGCTTCGTCCAAAAATTTTAAAATTCGTATGTTGTGGACGTTTTTTTGCGAACGAAACAATTTTTCCTATAATTAAAAAAAAACGCAATATTTTTTTACTTCAACGTCCTTCTATTAAAAATTTTAGACGCGCCCATTTTCGTATTTGGTCATAAAGGCACCAACGAAAATAACTCAATATTCTATGGAAAAATGTATATAGTTTTGATCATTTTAAAAATTTGTTCTTGTTCTTTTCTCGGTTATACCCACACAAAGAGAAAAATTCAGTTGAAAATCGGTACGAACTACAAAAAATTCGGTAGAATAAATACACTTTCTGTGGCAATCACCAGTTTTTCATGGTATTGACGGCTACATGGTGTGACACACTGTAAGATGATGGCTACGATAATATTACAGCTCTCATAGCCGGAAAATCGGTTTTACCAACCGTATTTAGCAAAACCGGCGGTTATGACAACCAACAAATTACAAAATACATCTTTCGTTGGAACCAAAAGATTGTGGTGACAACACATACGTTTTTTATAGTAATCAACGCCCATTTAGTTCGCTGTTCTAACAGCATCCAAATATATTTAGTCCCTTTAGTCATTTATCGGTCACTGAAAAATATTTATTTAAGACGACAACACATTTGGTAATCCAACAAAAAAAATTCGCTTTAAGTTAGTGATAAATCGGTATTGTAAATGTTGTAGAATTGAGATTTTTATCAAAACTGGATTTAAAAGTTGTAAAATAAGAAAAATACATTTTTTAGATTTTAGCCGAAAGTCAGACTTTCCAGATGAACCGATTCTCAGCATAAGTTGGTAGGAGTTCAAAGAGAACAATCTGTAACAGCAACAAATACATGTACAAATACTGTTCTAATACGAGTAATTATATTTTTTCAACCTGTACTTTGTATGTATTTTTAACCGATAGTGTCAGTTCCCTCTACTGAAAATTGCTGTCTTAAGATTTGTATATGGCTTCCGCACATATGTTCATCCGGTTTTATGTTTTTAGCTCTAGAAGCCACATAATACATTCAACCTTGATAAAACTTCTGCCTAGCGCGGACGCTGATAGATGGAAAAAATCGGTTCAGATTAAAGCTTCGGCAGATATGTTTAACTGATTTCACCAAAATACAATAAAAATGTTCTCTCAAACTTATATTTGGCATTAGTTTAAAAATATGGGTAAATTTAGAGTCCGTCCAAGGGGTCCAAAAACCTATTGTAAGTTGGATTTTATAAGCATCCAGAAGCGCTTTTTTACTAATTTAACTACGCTTAACAAGAGACCATGATTTGGCAAAAGGGCGTGTCCGTCGATTGAGAAGAATGTGTTCCGCTGACGGTACTTAAGTCGTAATGAGAAAAAAATTCGGATCGTCCCGGCCATACTTAATTTGTATCTTATTCTGTGTATTGTTACGAAACGACCCTCTTAATATTTTAAAGGTTCTACAAGTATCTTTTTTTTACATAAAGTAAACCTATGAAAACTGTTCTGCTATGTTCATATTCAGACTTGAGACCATGGTTCGTTTGAACATGGCAGACGAAAAGACTTTTAGTAGCAAGCAGGGATGGAAGACTGCCGTTTCGGTGAACTAATGTGATTACGGATTGTTGTTTATATTTTGGGCCCGGCAATGAAAACACAATGATTTATCATTGGATATGGTTTTATTGTTTTTCAAAATATTCTCCTTTAAGATCAATACAGTTTTGCATGCGCACAAACAAATTTTCGAAGCACTTTTTCCACTCCGATTGAGACACCTCCAAAACATGATTTTAAACGCTTCAACAGCTGCTTCGGGCGATGAACAACGTTGACCACACATTTTTTCTAGGGAATAAGAAGAAGTCATTGGGTGCCAAATCAGAGCTGTACGCTGGTCAAATAGATCATCGTTTCAGCTAATGTGTGAAAACTCGCATTGTCGTGACGCAAAATGATCCGTCTTCTCTTTTATCTTTCCATATTTCTTCGAACAGTGTGGGTACACAGCTGATTGTATACCACTCAGAATTGACTGTCCTACGTTCCACAAAAGGCACTGTGGCAATATGGCCGGTTATACCGAAAACAGCGCAATCATTTGCTTCGATGTACTTCTTCTATGAACAGCTTTTGTTGGATTTGGCTCGTCTTGAAAGAACCACACGGTCGATTGCTGTTTTATTTCGGATTCATATTCATAGCTCCATGATTCGTCACCTCTGACAATGTTATACACTGCCTTTGAGCTAACTCAGTATTACATAGGAGCCTTTTTTTGAGCATTCGTCACATTGCTCGTATGTGGGATCCAACGAGAACAAATTTTTTTCCCTGCCTAATGAACATGCAATATCTTATTGATGCTTGTCATACTAGTACTAATGCCCAAGGATGCCTCAATCTCACGGTATGCCACATGTCGCTCTTGCTTAATCAGTTCACGCACAGCATCGATAGTTTCTGGCAAAGTGACCGAAGTGCTTCACAAAATTCATACTGGAACGAACGGCGCCCGAGACTGAACTCTTGGTACCAGTGATTAACAGTGGTTTTTTACGGTGCTTCATCGCCAAAAGTCGAAACAAGTTGATTTAAACACTCTTGTCTCGATAACCCACGCCGAAAATCGTAAAAAATCATCGCACGAAAATGTTCACGGGATAATTCCATTTTTTGACTGAGATGAATTTTTCAACACAATTCGCTCTTAAATGACAAAACGTTCTGAGTGAAGTTATGCTAAAAAATGTCAAAGTTTTCAATGGATGTTCTAGTTCGCATCTGGAAAGACAAGTATTGTCAGGACCTGAAATATAAATAGCCACCCTCGTAAAGTGTTTTGCAAAAATTTATCTTTTCCATGACCATAAAGTGTGCCACAAATCGACCATGCCAGCTACAACGCTTCTAACTGACAGCGCTCAGTTTGAGTTCACGATTGTGCGGGTGTGAACAATGAATTAACTTTTATTAGCCATGACATGTGGACTATATTTTCGGGTGTTTCTCGTTTGCTTTTTGAGTATTTTTCACTCCTAAATTTCTGTTTTATTTAATTTCATTAAATGATTGAAATTGAAATTTTCTACAAATGGATACTTATAAATTCGGTTGTTTATGGCCATTTTTGACTCGTTTCGATGATGATCATCATGAAGACGGTGAAGTACGTACGGCTGACTTGGTGGGACATGGCATTGCGACCGCGGCTGTAGCCACATCATCATCGACTCTCGCAAATGTGTACGATGCGTAATTTTGAAATAATTACGCGGCCAGACTGAGGGAAGAACTGCCGTAACGCTTGAGACGCTGTTCACTTCATCCATTTATTGTTGTTTTGGGTAATTTCGGCATTTATTTTGGCTATGAGCAATTTGTTTTATGTGCAGTTCGCATCATAAGTATCCCTCAGTCTGAGTCAAATACGGAGTTTTTTTACGATTATGAACATTTGTTTTTTACATTCGCGTATTTAATAGGAATTTTGTATTTTTTGGTTAGAAAATAAGTACTTGATTGTTTCTGTTGTGGTTGGTGATTTTCTGAATTTTATTGACGGCGGTGTTGCTGTTATTTGATGGGGGGACCAAAAAGTAACACAATTGAGTGACAGCAATTGTAATGATTGTTGACGACTGACAGAGCAATAAATTTATTTTTGAAATCTTTATTAAGTTTAGAAATATTTTGGACATACTATGTCTTCTACGAATACGATGTAAGCTGTTAAATGTGTTACGATTACCACGCCATATGCTGTAAATTCTATTTATATTTATAGATTTGTTTTAGTTTCTTCTTGGGTCAGGCGGTTTAAGCTTCTTAGGGCAGGCAGTTAATACTTCAACACGTTACAGCCATATAATGGGTGATCCAAGTAGAGATACTTTTTTCAATAGCCTTTTTTTGACAGATCACGTGTGAGTCGTGTCATGCTGTCACGTAAGTTTTGTTTATAATTGTTTGGCATTTCATCATGGAAAGACTTACGCCTGAACAACGTTTACAAATCGTTCAACTTAATTAAGAAAATTTACGTTCTGTGAGGAATGTGTTTCGAGCACTTCCTTCAGCTTATGGTCAGCATAATTGGCCAAAACAACGGTTTGGTGTGGTTTGTGGGCCGGTGGAATCATCGGTCCATATTTCTTCAAAAATGATGCCCGTGATAACATAACTGTCAATGGCGACCGTTATCGTGCCATAATAACCGAATATTTGATGCCTGAAATTGAAGCTCGTGATCTCGGCGACATTTTGTTTCAGCAAGACGGCGCGCCACTTCCCACACATCGCATTAATCAATGGATTTATTGAGAGAGCAGATAATTTCACATTTTGGGCCGGTCGATTGGCCACCAAGAACGTGTGATATTACATTGTTACACTTTTCCAGTGGGGATATGTAAAGTTTAAAGTGTATCTAAAGTTTGACAAACCGCTTCAATTCATTCCTTGGAGCAAAACAGTTATCAGTCAAAATGCTCAAACGAGTCATCGAAAATTGGACTCAACGGATGGACCATCTGAGACGTAACCGCGGCCAACAGTTGATAGACATAATCTTCAAAAACTAAATGCCAAAGAATGTTCTCTCAAATAATAATAAACATTCCTCATTCAATTTGAATTTTCTGTGTTTTTTTCTTTAAAAAAGTAGGGAACCTAGAAATGGATCACGCCTTACTAATAAAAACTACTATAATAAAAGAGCAATTTAAAACGTGCTTATGTTCGGCCTGGCTGAAACTTATATTTCCTCCATCGTCCCTTACATCCAAGAAATACGGTTAAGATTTAGCTCCCACACATATTTCCATCTGATATTATGTATTTAGCTCTAGAAGCCATATAATACTACTAATCTTGATTAAGTTTGGCATAAGTAAGTTCCTAGGGCCATGGACGACAACCATAGTTAGGTTTAAAAAAAATGTCATATTTGGATACCCAATAATATTTTGGAACTCATAGGTATAAATACAGGGTTTTCCATTAGGGACATAACAATTTTATATATTAATAAATCACAGAATATTTAAAATAATTGTATGTGACCGCGTATAGAGGAAGGAACCTAAGGGTAAAAAAACAAATTTTAATTTATTTCTTTTTTTGATGTGGGCAACATCTGAGCATCGAATGAAACCGATCCCATGCACCAAAAGTGTTTCCTCCCAGAGATATGCGCGTTTTATGAAAGTGAAGTCGACGATTCTAAGCGCAAACAGAAAGGGACCTAATGTTTAAAATGGCTCTCCTGAACAAAACTGGGTTTGAACCTTATTTTGGGCGTTACATATATTGAATCCAATTATGGTGAAATTTAGCAACATTAGTTCTTCGTATAAAGAAATAACGTTATTAAAATTAAAGAAAATCGGTTAAGATTTAAGATTTAGCTCCCACACATATGTCCATCTGATATTATGTATTTAGCTCTAGAAGCCATATAATACTACTAATCTTGACTAAGTTTGGCATAAGTAAGTTCCTTGGGCCATGGACGACAACCATAGTTAGGTTTTAAAAAAATGCCATATTTGGATACCCAATAATATTTTAGAACTCATAGGTCTATATATACAGGGTTTTCCATTAGGGACATAACAATTTTATATATTAATAAAACACAGAATATTTAAAATAATTATATAGAGTTCAAAATTATTCTAAATGTAGCGCAAATGTTACCTATGAAGAATGAAATTCAATTTCGGTCATATGACCACCCCGAGCCCGTGTACGCTGATCTATTCTTTAAATCACATGAACGAGGTGGCCATTGCACCGGGCCATTTCTCGAGATAACACGTTTAACGAATTTGCTTTTCATTACATCGATTGTAACGCGTGCTGTGTAGCTTCCTTCATGTTGAAACCACATATCGACGATGTCAAGCTCATCCAATTCTGGCCAAAAATAATTTTCTAACATGGCACGATGGAGCTCTCCATTGACGGTAACATGACGATTGTTTCCATCGACGAAAAAATACGGCCCAATCACACCTCCAGCATAAAAATCAAACCGCACAGTAATTTTTTGCTAATGCAATTGTGTCTCTTGAAGCACATGTGGTTTGTTAATTGACAGAACCACTTAGGCAGAAATGAGCATCGTCGCTATAGCTGATTTTTCGATGAAATTCTGGATTGTCGTGAAACTTTGCCAGAACCACCGACTCAGAATTTCTGTAATAATTTTTAATGATTTCCAAATGTTGCTCGTAAGTGAACTTAACCATGATGCAAATGTGACTTCGACTAACTTTTTGACATATGATGAAATATGAAATATGACTAAAAATGTTTGAGGGTGCGTTGTTATAAAGATACGAAATTGTTATGTCCCTATGGGAAAACCCATTAAAATTGGTAGTTTTTTGGACCACAAGTGTCCGATCTGCCAGAGGCAAACTTCCATCTCTCTGAACTGCTTTTCTCATTACAAATCCCATCATCGACTACTTTCACTCGTTTAAGAGACACACTGGTGGGTTTACAGGGTCTCGTATTATACTTTAAAGGGTCTCATATCATACTTTATAGGGTCTCCTATTATTAATATTTCCAGGCGATACGAACGAAATGAGGAATCCGTGCATGACAAATCTGTCAGAGAGTTACAGTACAAATAAATGAATGCCATTAAGTTTACGAGTAAGGGTTTTGTCGCATAGCATGTATAAACTTCTCTATAAAATGAATGACCCTTTGTAAGCGCAGGTAGACAAAATGTCCCGGTCATTAAGTAAAAGAGTTATATCCGCTTACTGGTTTGAGAGAAGTTCCTCTTTATTCCTTTATGGGATGTTGTGGAATAAAGTTAGTTAATAGTGACTGCTTGCAACTTGCTATGTCGTATGTCCATTCGCACGATAGTGGCCAAATGAATTAAGTACCATAATGTCTTATAGTCATAACTTAGGGATCGTAAATTGGCGAAATCGTCTCAGAGAGAAAATAGTTTTTACTCAACATAAAGGGTGGTCCCATTAAAACGCACGATGTTAATTGTAAATAAAGCAAAAAGTTTTCAGAGTGTTATCTTAATGTGTTTACTACGACTGAAGGATCTATGAAAATTATGTGTGAACAAAATATCGACAAAATGCTCGCAACGGCTTTGGTGGCATAGCTCTTTCTGATGGTCCATATTTTCAATGACTCTGAGAGATTATAGAGGTTAAATGTAGTTAATGTGCCGAATAATATCATCCTTTAGCTCTTGAATTATTTTTGGCTTATTGACGTACACATTTTCATTTAAATATCCCTAAAGAAAAATGTCCAACTGTGGTTAATAGTATGATAGTGGCAGCCAATTAACATCGCCACGACGTGAGATAACACGGCCATTGAAATTCTGGCGCAAAAGAACCATTGTTTCGTTGGCTGTCTGGTAAGAGGCACCATCCTGTTGGACCCACATATCGTCCAAGTTTATATCCTGAATTCTTGGCCCCAAGAAGTCCGTTATCATCTCACGATAGCGAACACCATTTACGGTAACTGCTTGGGCGATCGCATATTCGAAGAAGTACGTCCCGATGACGCCGCCAGCCATAAACCGCCCCAAACAGTTAGCAATCATTTATGAATTCTCGTTTGCTCAAATGCGGCAATTCTGTTTGTTAATGAATCAATTGTGGAATCATTTGGTCGATTGTGCTCCAAAAAAAAAAATCAACTAGGAATGTATTTTTAATTACACATTTATGTAAAAGGATTCAACAACCTCTGCATGGCTGAATATGTCAAACACTTAAACAAAGAAATGTCAAATTAAGTTGGGCAAAAAACTTAATCTTTAGATGTGATTCACAATTAACATCGTGCGTTATGGTTGGACAACACTCTAGTTAAAGATCAATTGCTGTTGAAAGTGGACCAACTCATGAGCAAATAAATGTTCCCCACTGAAGGACTTAAAACAGTTGTTGACAACTGCACTTTAAACTGAATATCGTGAAACTCTAAGCAAGTTTATTTGATAATATATTTATAACACTTTCTAAATCCGAGTTTTCGGCAACTGGCAACGCACGACTTAGAAATTATCCAAACAGGTAATACTTAAAAGACGCGCATGTGACATTTAACTACTATAAGATTGAAATGGAAAACCCTGTTAATCGAACGTTGTTTACTTTTCTGACTTTTTATTTTAGTGATTAAATGGCGTAAAGCATTTTCTGTGGAAAGAAAGATGTAAAGAGGAAATTAGCATACAAATTACAAGCAAAATAAAAATAATGCAGTATTCATAATAAAACTTTTTGGTTCACATATATGATAATTTAGAATTCGTCCTGAAGCAGTTGGTTTTTTATACCAGTCCAATTTAATCGTATTTCCTTGCCTTATGAGAAGCGTGTCCAAGTATGGTAAACTGCCATTCCTTTCAATTTCCACTGTGAATTTAATCTGAAACACATTTAGTTGGTCATCATGCCGGACTGGACATTAAAATTTAGACAATGGAAGAAAGAACGAAATAAAAAAGAAAAGGGGAAATGAAACCTGAAAAGGAATTAAAACTAAAATCAAAACAAAAAAATAAACAGAAAGAAACTTACACCAGCAATACTCTCACCACGTACCTTACCCTAATTAAGCATGCTGCTGAGTTGGCTGTTGGATTGCCAACCCGATTTTCCCTCCCACTTGGAATCCTTGCGGTTCCACCATGACAACCTTGGATTTCTGTTGGCTGCCCCAGACTCCCCTCCTCAGGTCCCCCTACCTTGCCGTCACCACCACTGAATTCTTACGAATTCATATTGAAATGAGAACTATAATTTTTTCCCGTTTCGACGTTATTTTAATTTCATTTTTGATTTATTGGTTTAAGGAATAGACAACATCTCTAATTTGGCCATGCTATGGTTTAAAAAAAAATATATTTGAGAAAAATGTTGCCTGCTAAATTTATTTTAGAATTATTTTTAAATTTAAACACTATTCTAATTTAAATTTATGGTTTCTTTTTCCTTTCAGCCCTCAGTTTAAATTTGGGCGTCTGTAGTTCCGTCTCAATCTTCGACGACGTAGTGGTAAGGAACTTTTTAAAGATGGCGTCGGATTCTAGTGGCGGTTATTCTAATGTGTCGATGACGCTAGATTTGGCGTTGGCGCCAGCAGGATTTGGCTGGATATTTCCCAAGTCAGTCGTCCGTCGTGTCCAGGTAAGTGACGTCGAGTTAACGTTATTTATTTTTTAAATTATTTTAATATTTGTGATCTTCTCTATCCGTTTTTTTTCTATGAAAGTAAACACAATTCACAGGGAACCTACGGGAACGCTGCCCTAAACCTACTCGATGTTCCAAGGCCTAAGCTAAACCCTTAGGAAGACGTTTCCACTTTAAACCGGAGTTCAAGAGTTCCCCAAAATTTTTGTTTCATATTACCTCAAAAATACAAATATTTTTTCTCTTTTCAGAGTTGCGTCCGGTCAGTTGGGCCTTTCGGAGTCAGTGGTAATTTAGTCTGGAACTTGGTAATACCGTCCATCCCAGGCTTGGTGATGCTTATCTGCGTCTTCAACGTTGGATTGGGGATTACGGGCTCTGCTTTCAGCGGCGCGGATATTTTAAAATATTTACAAAATTATAAAAATTGCAAATATTATGTTGGCTTGTTCTATTTACTTTAAAATTGTTTTATTTTGTTGGTTAAAAAAAACGAACTTGACTCAGAAGATATTAGCGCTGGTGCTGGTTGTATTTCTTTCCTTAGGCCGGTAAGTTTTATCTTCAAACCACAACCAATCGAAGTCGGATAGCAATCAGAAAAGAACTCCAGCTTCCATCTTTTTTCCTAATTTGACACCTCTTTGTTCACTTTCTTATCCTCCTCTTTTTTCTCATCGTTCGAATTTTATAGGAACTTAGCACTGTTGCATTTGTATACAGCTATTAATCTTTATACCTCTTCTTCTTATTCCGTTCTTTAACCCTCTAAAGGCGCACACTACAGTTTCTTGTATTGCACTTTTCTTACTATTCGAAACAGGTTGTCAACGTATTTTGTAAGCACTTTTGGTTTAAACTACATTCTAAGTTAGATAGAGATTTTTCCAACAGTGATTCCATTACAATATCAGCTACAGGAGGTGAAGCTGGCGAGCCCATTGGGAGTCCCTTGCATTGTGTATATATGTCGTATTTAAAATATCGATTTTCTTTGATACAAAATTTCAATATCTTAAAAAATAATTATGGTATGTTTTCGATCTGTTCCCACTTTTCTTTGATCACGCTAATTGCATAGCCCACCGGTATATTCGGAAATAAAGATATTACGTCAAATGACACAAGTTTTTCGTCATCGCATGTTGCACTATTGTTAATTTATCTCTAAATTGTACTGCATCCCTTACATCAAATTCTGAATCAATTGTGAGTTTTCTTCAGAATGTTTGTCACAAACTTACAAAGACCGATAAAAGGCGAGTTTACCGAAGAACAGATTGGGTGTAGTGAGACTCCTTCTTTATGAATCTTAGGAAGTCCTTAAATTCTTGGAGCAAAAGCCGAGTCAGTTTTGATTATTTTTCTAATTTTCTTATTTCGGGTCCGGCAATAAAAACACAATAATTTATCATTGGAAATAGTTTTTATTGTTTTTCAAAATATTCTCATTATCAATATGTGACAGCGCATAGAGAAAGGGACCGAAGTTGGACGTCCTTTACGACATTCATACTGGAGCGAACGGCTCTATTATTTCAATGTTCTTTCTTTGTAATGATGAGGTAGGGTCTTTATTAAGTCTTCTATAAGTTATAATATCGTCTAGAATATTGCACATCCGAATCTAATAGTCTTTCTTCTCCATGGCTCGGCATTTAATATCAAAATATTCTTGTTCTTCTTTAAAAATGTTCTGCTTCGTTCCACTGTGTTCAATACGAAACGGTCTCTCATATGTGTTTATTTATGTGATTCTCTAACATAAATGTGAACTTAGTTTTTAATGCTATTTTCTGTGTAGTGTTGGTATGCAGTTCTCTGCATCTGCAATGTATTTAAATTTTGGAAAATTTTGTTTCGTTGTTGGAATTGCATATATCTGTCCAAGGAGAGAAGCCATTGTGTGTCGGACGGGATATCGGTATAGGAAAGTGATTGTAGATTCTGTGTTCAGTTTTTTTTATTTTCAGTAGTTTATGTTTATTTATGTATCCCTTGATGGTACTATGTTTTTGTTAAATTTTGTTATAAACCATTGTATATTTTCTTCGGCGATCTCTCCGTTATACTTAATTTCGTGTAAGTCTATTCGACCTGTTATTAACAAAAACTTTCTTTTTATTTTTATTCAAGTTTAAGGTCAAGCTTCTTTTTGACTCTCTGTACCAAAACACTGTACCAAAATGATGACGATAATTTTATTGAGATGAGGCGCGTTGCAGTACATCATATACGAGGGCGACGCAAACCTAACTGGCCTAGCACATTTTCTGTTTTACTAGCAACTTTTTTTTGTTTTTTAAAAACAATCTTTTATAAGCCATCTGTCAAAATTTCCGAAATATTTAATGATCATTTTCTTTGTTACGTGTGATTGAAGTAAACAAGTTTTATAATTTTTGAAAAATGGAAAATAAAGAGTTTCATGCGGTAATTAAACACTTTTATAAGAAAGGTTATACGCCACAATTAATCAAAGATGAATTAGACTCTGTTCATGGTGATAATGCACCATCATACTCCAGCGTGAAATCCTGGGTTCAACAATTTAAAATGGGTCGTTCAAGTACGTAAGATGAACAACGCTCTGGAAGACCGAAAACTGCTACTACTATTGAAAACATTAGAAAAATATTTAATGAAGTTACTAAAGATAGACGAATAAAGCTCATAAAACTTGCCGATATTGTTAAAATACACGAAAAACAAGTTTGGAGTATTTTACATGATGAACTCCACATGAAAAAGCTATCCGCAAGATATGTGCCGCGTTTGTTGACTTTGCCCCAAAAAATCGTCCGGTGGACCAATTCCGAGGAGCTTTTAGCGATTTATCAGCGTAATCCAATAGAGTTCTTGCGCCGATTCATAACTGTTGATGAAACATGGATCCATCACTACATCCCAGAATGCAAAGAACAGTCAAAACAATGGATAGAAGCTGGTAAAAGTGGTCCCCAGAAGGCGAAAACTGTTAAGTCAGCAGGAAAAGTAATGGCCACAGTATTTTGGGATGCAAGGGGTATAATATTTATTGATTATCTTGAGAAGGGAAAAACTATAAGTAGTGAATATTATTGTGCATTATTAAATCGGTTGAGTGAAGAAATCAAGATAAAACGACCGCACTTAGAAAAAAAAAGTTCTTTTTCATCAAGATAACGCTCCTTCACACACTGCATTTTTAACTTAACAAAAACTGGTAGAATTGCGATTTGAAATTGCTCCGCATCCACCATATAGTCCAGATTTAGCTCCTTCTGATTATTTCTCGTTTCCAAATTTAAAAAAAATTCTCGGTGTCAAAAAATTTTCGTCCAATAGCGAGGTTATTGCTGAAACTGAGGCATATTTTGAAGGTCTTGAAAAAATCTTATTTTTCGGATGGAATTAAAAAACTTGAAAAACGTTTGATGAAGTGTATTGAGTTGGAAGTAGATTATGTTGAAAAATAAATAATAATAATTCCAAAAAAACGGTTCTTTTTATGTTAGGCCAGTTACTTTTGCGGTCGACCTCGTATCTCCATAATAAATATATAACCTGCATAACAGAAGTAAATTATATACAAAAAAGTTATAAATATTTTTAACCCTTCGGTCTTATTTAAGACACCCACTACAAATCAACCAATTGTCAATACAAACACAAAAAACAATTTTTTTACTTTTATTTTTATTTATTTATGTTTTTATTCTATACGTAATAAAATGTAAATTTTAGACTGCCTTCACTGTGATTCGAACTTGGGACCTTCTAACCAAACTTTTTCCCACGCCCACACGTTTTTGTCGTATTCTAATCCAAAGATATACAATTATAGTTGCAATTACTACGAGATTGGTTATGCACTTTTGTGTAATATAAGTTTTAAGTTATTAAGCTCAGAGCAATAATCTGTCGAAGTTCAGTTAAAGCTCATTTACAACGTTATATAGGGTGAGGTATTTTTTCAGAAGAAAAAAAATTAAAAGTTCAAATCAAGTGTGGAGTTTTTATTGGTAATTTGAAAGGACATTTTATGGCATTTATTTTTTGAAAATAATTACCTTCAAATGTGGGCAACTGTATTATGGAAATGAGCGTTCGGTGAGAATCAGGAAGATCCTCTGTTTTCGACCAATATTTTGTTCAGTGATGAGACCCATTTCTGGCTTAACGGCAAAGTCAATAAACAAAATTGTCCTACAAGGGCTAATGAGCAACAACAAGAGGTTCAAGAGGTGCCATTATACCTAGAGAAAACAACGGTTTGGTGCGGTTCATAAGATGGTGGAATCACCGGTGCATATTTTTTCAAAAATGATGATGGCCGGAACGTAATAGTGCCGGAATAGTGCTCGCTATCGCTACATGATATCGATCTTTATGCTATCTGAAATTGAAGCCCGTAATCTTGACGACACTTGGTTTCAACAGGACGGTGCCACTTGCCATACAGCTGCTCAAACAATGGATCTACTGAGAGGTCATTTCGAAAAGCAGCTAATTTCACGTTTAGGACAGGTGAGTTGGCCGCTTAGATCGTTTTTGTTTGGGGTTACGTAAAGTCCAAAATCTATGCTGACAAACAATTCAGGTTTTGGAAGCCAACATTACGAGTCCAAATGCTCAAACGAGTCATCCAAAATTGGACCCTCAGAATGGAAACCATGGGGCGTAGTTGCGGCCAACATTTGAAGGAAATTATATTCAAAAAATAAATGCCATAAAATGTCCTTTCAAATTACCAATTAAGATTCCACACTTGATTTGAATTTTTATATTTTACCTCTAGATAGATCACCTCTATTACGAATAGTTCATCCTTCTTAAACTCTTCATGATGAAATGCCGACAAGGACAGAAGACAAACATCAAGGAATAACTTGCCAACTGAAACTTCAGATCACTAATTTGTTTGGACAGACATAGCTTCGAAACATTTTAGAAATGTGTGTTAAGATTGGTTCATAAAATAACTTGTATGCAATAAAAGTCAACCGTGATTTCTTTCGCTACACCCGTATGTTGATTGTGTATACGGCACTTTTCAGTTGAGGGAAATGACACTGCCGTTTGAAAAGACAAAGTATCGGTAACCCCAACTAAAAAAAACTATAAAAACCATTGCACTTATTTAAAATCTAAATACATTAGCAACACACAGAGAACAGATTTGTTGCTACAAACGAACTTTTTGCCAACCGAATGTTTGAGTGTTAGTATTGGGAACTGACATCTTCGGTTGAAGACACAAAGTATCGGTAGCCCGATATTAGGATGATTATTGGGATGATTATTGGAACTGTATTTTTACATAAAATTGTTGTTGTTTTAGATTATGAGCTATAATAACTCCTTGAATTCGGTTGTCATTACCACAGGCATTTTGTAAGCTGGACAAAATTTATTTATTATTTCTACATTTTTCTTAACTTTCCAATCTTAGAAATAGGATGATAAAATGGTCTACGAAAATAAACTCCATGCGATTTTATGACAAATCAGGCAAATCAGGCAAAACTAAGGAATATAAACTACTTTTTAACTAATTTTATATGGTACGAATACAGCATTACAAAATAAAAATTTCCATGGCCCACAAAAACTAACTCGGATTTACGAGGGCCGTTCTGTTGCGACGTTACCACAATTACCTAAGTCTTTCTTCTTTAGAAGAAATAATTCAGGCCCCCCAAAAAAATCCGAGCTTTTATTGCATAGTGTGACAACAGAAAACTAAACGAGGTTTGGTTACTACAACGAATTTATTTATTTGTTGTCACCACCGATTATTGATCCAAAGAAACACGCATAACACAATTGGTTGGTTGCCATTACCACCAGTTGTGGCAACCAATAGTTTTACTCATTGGCTGTAAGAATCGTAATCGTATTGTATCTACCATCTTATGGTTAGTCGAACCATGTAACCATCAATACCATGGAATTCTGGTGATTGCAACAGAAAGTTCCGAATAATTGTAGTTCGGATCGATTAATTTCATTTGGAATTCATGTTCTTTATGAATGTTTTCTCATTTAAAACGATTACTTCGTTGTCGTGATTTTGTTCAATGAATTGTCGTTTATTGACGACAACCGAAACTCGTCGCTGCGATTTGTTTTCCTTAAAGAAAATTCTTAAACATGTTTTTGTGGATTTTCTCACCGTGCGATTCATTTCAATTCCGCGAATTTCCGAAAGTGTAACTTAAAACACAATTTCATATGCCATTCAATGATTATGTGCGCATGAATTGCTAAAAATTCTGAATTAAATCGGCGAGCGCTACAGTGACCATTGGTGGTCATGGCGACACTGTTGTGACAACGGACTGAGCGGGTTGTCTCGAATTGCCGCTAATCTTCGTAAAAAGTCTTTCAACTCAAAACCTCAATTAGGCCTCTCCAACTCCATGCCACTTTTATTGATTTCTCAGAACGAAATCAATTGTCACCAATGTCCACACAATTGGAACAACATCAGGTTGTAATTAATCCACTCTGCCACGACGTGTGGAAGGCATAGTTGTGTTGTCATTCCGTTTGCAACATTTTGAAATAACATTTGTTGTTAAATTGAGAATTTGCAGAAAATAAATGCAGCAAATTTTTAGTGGGAAAAGAAGTCAGAATTAAAGATTGTGGTTTGTTTCATACTCCTGTTAGAAAACCTATAAACGGTTCTCTACTTGCTTACTGCTCAAGAAGACTCAGTTTAGTTTGATTTCGTATATTATGACAACATACAATATTGGACCATAAAGGCTCAATTTTGTGTAATACAAATGGTTTAGGTGCCCAACAAATGGCTGTTAGTATACAAGAACACTTGTGTACCAAAGATCTATACACACAAAAAAATCATCCGAACTACTAAAACTCGCTTCGATAAACCGGTTTCTGTTGCAATCACCAACATTCCATAGTATTCATGGTAAGATGGTTCAACTGGTGGCTATAACACTTAACCAATTGTGATGTACATGTCACTTTTGTACCAATAATTGGATGAGACAATACATAAGTTCTATGTAGTAACCAAACCTTGTTTACATGGTTTATGAACCCTATAATGTTTTAATGGTTCTAGTCACTACCAAAAATCGTTGTTTACGACATTAACATGTTTCGATATTAAAAATGTATAAAGTAAAAAAAAATGTCAGGCTTGTAAAATTTCATAGGTAAGACGGTTTACGCTTTCAAACGATACAGCCATATAAATAAATAAATATTTTCCAGAATATAGAAATAGTCTTAGCTGTAACTTAGCGACATTACTCAGACTTGATCAGAATTTTCGCCATAAGTCGATTTACTTATTATTTAAAACAATAACCATTTTTTTGTGCGGCCACCCATTTTTCCATATTTTCCAAGTTTAGCAAAAAATGTTATAGACCCTAATTAATTCTTATCAGATGGGGCGTTATGGGTATCATTGCAAAACCTATCAGATAATCTATCCAAAGACGTTTTTCGAATTTCTCCAAAGACTTTAGGCAAACAAATTGTAGTGTACCACTCAGAATTGATCTCCTACGTTGCTTAAGCGGAACGGTCGCCACATGACCAGTTTTGCGAAGAAACAGGCGGCCATTTGCTTCGAAGTGCTTCTTCCACGAACAACTTTCGTTGGATTTGGCTCATCTTCGATGATCCACACGGTCGATTGCTGTTTTGTTTCGGGCTGATACGCATAGATCCATGATTCGTCACCTGTGTTTTCAAAATTTCTTTGCACCAATCGATACGAGCCTTTTTTGAGCGATTGTCAAATTGTGCGGGAACCAACGAGAATAAACCTTTTTTACGGCCAGGTGTTCACTCAATATCGAATGTATGCTGGTAACAAAACAGCCCGAGTATGCCTCTATCTCACGGTATGTGATATGACGATCTTGTATTATCAGTTCACGCACGGCATCAATGTTCTCTGGCACAACGACCGTATTTAGACGAGCTTCATCTTTGAGCGAGCGCCGGCCACGATTGATTTCATTAAACCAATTTTTCACAGTGCTATAGGATGGTGCTTCATCGCCATCGATGCGATTAAGGTTCATCGATGCACTCCTGTCGTGATAATCCACGTCTAAAGTTGTGAAAAATGATTGCACGAAAATGTTTACGAGTTTATTCCCTTTTTTTTCAAACTAATTTTGTCAAGTCACTGTAAACAACACAAATACTGGTCGTACGTCAAAACGTTGTGAGTACGTTTATGCTAAAAACTTTCAAACTTGTGAATGGAAATTTCAGATGACGACTGGCAACACTTAGTGTTGCCTAGGCCAGAAATATATATAGCAACCCTCGTATCCGAAGCCAAGTTTAAAGTCATTGCTTTGACACTTCAAACCCAAAATTTTAGTTTTATGACCCACTAAACTTATTTGATGCAGAAAATCGTCCCCCTTGTGTATACAAACTTAATATGATTCGAAAATAAAAAAAAAAAATAAAAAAAAACTGTTCATAATTTAAATAATAGAGTTAATATTTAAAAACCATTTAAATAAAAATTTTATAAAAAAAAATTTATTTTGTCCAGATAAACGAATGCATAACATTTTACCACTAATTGGTACAGTTAGCAAATGTTCGTGGCAATGGCAACCGAAATCCAAAAGTACTTATAACCAACAATCTATAACAACAACCACCAATTCATATACAAATTTAGTTCAAATAACCATCTAAATCTGTGAGGTTTACCAATACTTGTAGTCTTCAATCGAAAGTGTCAGTATCCTATACTGAAAATTGCTGTGTACCCAATCAACATTCGATTGTAGCGATGAAAGTGCGATGGGTAGTACGTGTAACGACCAAGAAAGAAAGAAAAAATTGGTTATCTGTTCTCTGTGTGTACAATTATCTCAAAAATATTTGCTAAATTTGGTTGACGGACCGCTGGGCCGGAAATTTAAAGGTGTACATATGGTTACCAACAAATTCAAAAATGCAAATAAGGCATTACTTAAAATCTCGGTAAATTTAAAGTCTTTGCTTTCAATTGGATCCAGAATCGCAGGGAATAATGAAGTTAGCCACGCAAGACTATAGCTTTTTTACTAGTTTATACGCAGCTAAGTTCTCTTCTGCTTATTAACCTAGCACTTGTATGGCTTATACTCGGTTAGCAAGCCAAAGTGACAGCACTTATTTTCCCAACAAAATTTAAAAATGACAAATCCGGCTATATAAAACTGTTTTTTTTTTTTGTGATGTATACTTAAAAATAATCAAACAGAAGAGGTCTCAACGGCGAATTTGTGTTTCGCTCATGTGTACGAGATGGGAGAAGAAAATTTATGCTGCAACTCAAACTGATAGTTCACACTTCTTATTATATGTGACGCGCAAAATAGAAAGGGACCTAAGTTTAAAAACCTGTTTTGTTCAGGAGAGTCATTTTAAAGATTAGGTCCCATTTTATTTGCGCTTAGAATCGTCGATTTCACTTTCATAAAATGCGCATATCTCTGGGAGGGAACACTTTTGGGGCATGGGATCGGTCTCATTCGATGCTCAGATGTTGTCCACAACAAAAAAAGTGAAAAGTTGATGAAAAGTTTTGTTCGGGAGAGCCATTTTAAAGATTAGGTCCCTTTCTATTTGCGCATAGAATCGTCGACTTCACTTTCATAAAACGCGCATATCTCTGGGAGGGAACACTTTTGGGGCATGGGATCGGTCTCATTCGATGCTCAGATGTTGTCCACATCAAAAAAAGAAAAAAATGAAAATTGATTTTTTTACCCTTAGGTCCCTTTCTCTATGCGCTGTCACTTATTTCTTTTATTATTCCATTACAATTTACGGTTTTTGCCGATGAACCCTCTTGTACTGTTGCTTTTGTGTATACAAAAGCAACAGTGTTGCCAGATGACCATGTTGCAAACTAACTTGATAATGAAGCTGGTTGCCCAAAAAGAACACGGCGGTACATAGGAATCCACTCAATAGTGCAGGGCCTATGCAATTCGTCCTGGTCGTACTACATCACGTTTTCATGTTCAAATCGCAAATTATGCTGACTTACGTTAAATGTGCCACTAGAGCCAGCATTAAAACCAGCCAAACTTCAAGTGCAATTGGAGCCCATGCACAGTTGAGCTCTGTTGCTGAGTGAGTGTGCAACGACGATGACGACGACGACAGCAACAACATTGCAATCCGTCCGGCAACATGCATTGCATTCAGAATGGCAGATTTCGATGTCCGTCTGGAATTGTTGTTTTTTGGATTAATAATAACAGCAACAACCAAACGTGACAAATTCAGTGGCATGACATATCTTGTCGCAAAACACGTGTTAGGATTTTTAATGAAAATGTTTTTGTATAAAATAACGACACATTGGAGTTTCATACTTAAGACTGGAAATTAATGATGAATGGGAACATTTAATTTTGAAGTGAGTATTTCTGTGGGTCTACGACAATGTTGCAATTGGCCTGAAATATAAGTTGGCGCTTAGTAAGAATTATTAACACTTCGTTACATGGGATGGAATTGGTTAGAATGTACGCCACGTGACACTCTCTGAAAGGAAACGGCAGGTAATAGTGAAATGCTTCATTTTGTTCCAGACATTCTCAATAAGTTTGCAAGCGCAGTTAAAGTTTTACTACAGATCTTCAGCACAAGGTTAAATATCTTTATATTTAAAGTAGATACAAAAGGTATCGGGTTATAATCCCTGTTCGTGTTGTCAAATTAAAAAACCAAAATAAACAAATGAGCTAAGTATAAATAAACAGTTTGACGAAATAAGAATGAAGACAAGAAAAAAAATCAAGTCGCTCGATGCCTAGGGAATACCCACTTTGATGTTTAAAAGATTCCGCGCCTCTGTCTGGAGAACATTTGATGTAGGGGTATTCGAAAACATGGACCGATATGTTCCTATGAGTTGTGTGCTCTTAACATTCTATGCGAAATTTGGTCTTAATCGGATGTAGTATGTGGCACTTACAGCCGCAGGTTTTGAAATCTGAAACGACTATTGTATGAGGGCTATACGAATACATTTACCCACTTGTGACGCGCAAAATAGGAAGGGAACTAAGGGTAAAAACAGTTTTTTTTCAGGAGAGCCATTTTAAAGATTAGGTCCCTTTCTATTTGCGCTTAGAATCATCGACTTCACTTTTATAAAACGCGCATATCTCTGGGAGAGAACACTTTTGGGGCATGGGATCGGTCTCATTCGATGCTCAGATGTTGTCCACATCAAAAAAAGAAAAAAACGAAAATTGATTTTTTTTTACCATTAGGTCCCTTTCTTTATGCGTTGTCATATATGGTCTATTTTCAGCAGAGCTATTTACTGGAAATATTCGAAAATATTGAGCGTTTAATTATTAATTATTCAATTAAGCAAATTTTACTTTAAACATATCCGCTGATACAAAAACGCTAGTGATTTTCTGGCCAAAATGCAAATTTACGGCAATTTCCAGCGCCTCATGTACTCCTGGCTTCATTACTTGAGCCAGTACAATATTTTCGGATGTAGGTCCAAATAAGCCGGATTGACTCTTAGGAGAGGCCCAACTGAGCTGAGCTGATCCGAAACGACATTTCTAGGCCTCAAACCTTTTACGGGTTGAGGCTTAGGGGCCAATTTTTTGACATTTAAACATTGATGCCATGGATTTGACTAAAAACGCAACGAAATTTATGTTGAGTTTTTATACCTAAAGCTAGAGTTTCACTAGATCTTAATATTTTTCTACAAGTTCGGTAGGGTTTTTAAATGTCATAAATAAGCCCATCGAAATATTATACCCGTCTAAATGTTGTGACACCTAGATAATTCGTTGGTAACTTCGATAATGTACTTACTCGTAGATATGGGTGGGGTGGATGATGAATGCATAAATATTAAGAAACTCAAATAACTTTTTTTATACTTTCCACATAGAATGTTGCGTATGTATCTAGAGGAGTCATACGGTTTGAACCTTTCGAAATTCTGATCTGCGACCCTATAAGATTTATAAGTACTTACTTGATCATTTTGAAAATCTAAGACTATCTAGCCATGGCCGCACGATGCAGTCCAAATAAAAGGAGCAGTCTAACTTACCAGATATAGTTGCAGTTCGGTTGATATTGAAAATGGACCAAAGCGGGTAAAATAAAAAAAAAACTTCTCTACTAGACACAAAAAACTTGGCATATTTTAAATAATTTAGTTTAAAACTAGTAAAAAAAGGCAAAGTCGGTCGTGTTCGACAGTATAACATCCTACACTCTGGATGTTTAGAAATGCCAATTAAAAATAGGTTTTTAAACCTTCTTGGGTAGGTTCTAAATTAATCCCGATTTCAAAACTAATGTCATATCTGAATTTGTCAGAAAAATATATGTACAACCATATATGTGACGCGCAAAATAGAAAGGGACCTAAGGGTAAAAACCAGTTTTGTTCAGGACAGCCATTCTAAAGATTTAAATACGTGTATCTTTGGTGTACCATCACTTTCATAAAACGCGCATATCTCTGGGAGGAACACTTTTGGGGCATGGGATCGGTCTCATTCGATGCTCAGATGTTGTCCACAACAACAAAAAAAGTGAAAATTGATTTTTTTCCCTTAGGTCTCTTTCTCTATGCGCTGTCACATATGTGGAAGCTTATCTAAATATGAACCGATTTTCTTCCATTTTAATATCGTCCGAGCTTGGTCCAAAACTTTTTTCTTCTGTCACATTTTATGAAGATCGTACTACAATTGTGACCTCTAGTTTAATTAAAAGTTTCAGATGGACGAACGGTCATAGATACATCGTTTAATAGAATTAGACGGTGATTATACGTCCATAGGTACTCGTATACTTAAAGGTATCTTTAGCTCAAATATTTTTGGTATTTACAAGCATTTGCCATGAACCAACCGCAAAGTGGTGCAGTGAACAAACATCGTTGATGGGAAGTCGTAGGAAAAGCTGCATTTCACGTAG
Organism: Hydrotaea diabolus; assembly: GCA_963513945.1. Taxonomy (NCBI): domain Eukaryota; kingdom Metazoa; phylum Arthropoda; class Insecta; order Diptera; family Muscidae; genus Hydrotaea; species Hydrotaea diabolus. The sequence goes on along the minus strand of OY740716.1, from coordinate 83,212,520 downwards.
AAAAAAAGTATGGTTGGAATAACAATATTCGAAGAGCACCATACTATAGTTTGGTTTATGGTTGTGGTACAGCAATATTATGATAATCACAACAATAGTATTATTCAAAAACAACCATACTATGATCCTCACATCCATACTATGATCCTCACATCCATATTATGAAGCTCACAACCATAGTATGTTTCACATACAACCATAGTATGATCCTTACAACCATAGTATGATCCTTACAACCATAGTATGATTCACATGCAACCATGTTTTGATCCCTGCAACTATAATATGATTACACACAATTATACTATGATCCCCAAAATTAGTAATTTATTACATTAATTAGACATTAGTAATTAATTAATACTAACCTCAAGATTGTCTAATTAATTACTGATTTACATAAAAAAGGTCGAACAAACAGACAAACGAATATTTAATTCTCAAAATTATTTACTAGAATTGGGTTAAGTTGTCAACAATAGATTTGAATTAGGAAAATTATCTAAAAATATATTAAATTCAAAATAATAGGAGTGATTTATTTCACAGTAGAAAAAACTGGTTCAAAGAAACGTATGCGTTTTTATTAAAATTTTTCAGTTAAACAAAGCAAAAGAAGTCTGTTTGAAAAATTTTAATTTCCATAATATGACAGCGAATAGAGAAAGGGACCGAAAGGTAAAAAAAAATCAATTTTCACTTTTTTTTTGATGTGGACAACATCTGAGCATCGAATGACCGGTCCCATGCCCCAAAAGTGTTCCCTCCCAGAGATATGCGCGTTTTATAAAGTGATGGTACACCAAAGATACACGTTTTTAAATCATTAAAATGGCTCTCCTGAACAAAACTGGTTTTAACCCTTAGGTCCCTTTCTATTTTGTGCGTCACATATAAAAGGTTATGTGATTGCATTAGATCCGTCACATTGTTCTATAAAGCATAAAGAAAAATTACAATCAAACAGTATGATTAGCGTATTCATATTATTGTTAACATAAAAAACAAAAAACAATACTTTTGTCGCACCAACCATATTTATATTGTTGCTACAACCATATTTTCATTTTTATATGTGGCAATATTACTATTGTTACTTTTCAACAATATTCATATTGCGGCAATCATACTTTTGTCAAAATAAAATTCCGAAAACAATTCTATGGTTGCGACGAACATACTTTTAGTACGTCTCTGCGTGTATTCTTTTCTAAATGGCCGTGGTTATACAGATATCCAAAAACGTCCAATTTTTGACTCTATCCTTCCCAGGGGCCCAAATGTCGGCTCTCTTTTATAATTTGGGTATATGGGTAACAAAAATGAATAAAACTCTGGCATGAATAGGAATATATATCAATTCTACAAATTGACTTAATTTAAGGCCTTTATTTATGAGTAGAAGACCACAAGGTTGTAAACAAATTTACCCTTTCGAGCATGGAAATGTTGGTATTCTGAAACAGTGGAAATTCCTCACTTATTTATGTTCTAGATTTTAAAATAACACAACAAATTTACCTCTTTACCTTTGGACATTAGGGTACTGAAATACACCGAAATTTCCTCACAACACTGATTATGATATTAATATTGCGAATGTGCTGGGCTGGACGTCTTGCCCCGTAGGTCAGGAGTCAATACACCCATCACCAACCCTACCTCCCAATGCTGTCAATGCCATCCATACTGGGACGAAAACTATAGTCGAGTGTTTAAGAGATTCAGACCGGCAACACATACCATTTGAAAGGTTTGAAAAACAATAGAATTAAAATAACCTCCACTTTCGGCGATATCTTATCAAAAAGTAATTAATAAATTCTTTCCCGAATCTTCGATCCATTGTATTTTTAAATCGTCCGATTTTTGTAGATTTGTAAATGTCCTATTTGCAATAAACTCGCGAGAAAAAAAATAGTTGCAGTAAGGTCAAAAACCTCGGATCCAACGAATTGTCTGAAATTTGATAAAGATATATCGTAAATTACGCTGTATTCTACTAATTCAGACATACCCAAATACACTTCAAAAGTCCATTAGGATCGAAGCTGAGTGCTCCAAAAAAGGACTCAAAAATTACATTTTATATGAAGGGCAGACATTTAGAGAAAGTCACATATATTCGCTTTAAAATTAAGGTAAGGTATCTCCAAAAATACACTGTACTACTTCCTTAAAGAGATCTAGGGGCACTTCAATGGTCCATTAAGTTCGACAACAATTTTACATAAAATTTTACATGAAAAATTCATTGGTTTATCAATGCAGTAATTATACTCTACATTATTATGACTTGGTGCTGATTTTTGCAACACCTTAGAAAAATTGAAGTAGACCCTATCTTAAGAATACCGGTCGACTCAGAATCACTATCTAATTTCTCTGAGCGATGTCAGTCCGCCAGTCCGTCAGTCCGTCTGTCAATCTGTGGTTGTAAATAAAGTGCAGGTAACAATTATGAACCGACTTCAATGAAACTTGGTACCTTCTTTAAGATTGTTCCAAGGACGAACCTTGTTAAAAAATAGCCCACATCAGTCAAATATATTTGGATATTATAAATAGGGTTTTTCCGATTTCAAAACCTAATGCTTAAAAATCCACATATGAATCTCGTTACCAGCAGTAACATGTAGTAAAATGTGTCCTTATCAGTCCACGTTTTCGAACAGCTCCCAGACAAAGATCCTGTATTTATTAACTTTTGATACTAGACCATAGCCACCAATCAAAGGTCGTTTCCTTTGAATCAGCAGCTTTAAAACACAAATAGCGCCCATTAAATTGTCCAAAACCGGCATGTCGGGTTTTTTCAAAACCGTGTACTGAAAAAACCGACTTCCAGGTTTTTCAAAAGTAAAAAACCGGCTGTAACCGACATTCTGACTTTAACCATTTACCTTAGCATGTACAATATTTTCTGAATCAAAAGTAAAATAATTGTGTCCTCGAAAAAGCTATAAATTTAGCAGGATTTTAAAAATAAGGCTTTGTTTGAATTTTGTGTGAAATTTCACTTTTTTGGTAGCCAGATTATCGGACATATGGTCCGTCACCCAAATTTAGCTAAACTGCAAAAATGGTTTTAGTTTCAGCTTCATGAGAACATCAGGGTAACCGCTGGGAGGGTCTACTACTTTGTTTCGCGGCCAATGGGGTAAACATTTGGGTAAACATTAGTCTTGACAGTTCATATTTGGCAGTCGTGTAGTAAAGACTTGCCAAATTTATTATGGAAAAATATTCCAAAAATCGTTAAACATTTAATCAAAAACAATCATCGATTACTGTGAATATGAGAAAGTTAAGTGAAATTTATAGGAGAAACAACGTGCCACCAAAATGCACTATTTATCGCGTAGTAAATGATTTCGAAGAAAGAGGGTCTGTAGCTGATAGGCCCAAGCAAGGACCACAACGTACTGCAAGACCGGCTGAAAACATTAATGTTGCCAAAAAAAAGTGTTTAAAACAATCCATCAATCTCAATTCGACGCCCTGCAGAATGTAAAGAAAAATGTGCTCAAAAGGGCTCGCATTTGTGAGGCTAACAGAGGCGGATATATTATATTATATATTATCTGATATTGTATTCCATACATAATTGCCGACATGAAACAAACCATTTATCGATATAAGATCCATTTTCTTTCATTTAATCAAAAATTATAAACAAAGTAGTATACCTTCCCATTTGTCCAAAAACTTACCTTTGCAAATTCCAAAAAGATCGGACCACAATTGCATATCCCAGATTGAAAACAAGCTTAAAAGAGACAAAATGGATTACACTGGTGATTCCTAAATATTTTTGGTAGTAGCGTATTCCGTACTCAGTAATAATGAATTTTCTTTGCTTTTACATACAACAACCAAAAAACCGGAAAACTCGTCACTAAAAAACCGAGTAAACCGATAAGATATATTTGAGAAACTAACTTCGGGTTTTGACATAAAAACCGTAGAGTCAATTTTCGGGGTTGGACACTCTAACCCCCATGAATACATACAACAACCAAAAAACCGGAAAACTCGTCACTAAAAAACCGAGTAAACCGATAAGATATACATATTTGAGAAACTAACTTCGGGTTTTGACATAAAAACCGTAGAGTCAATTTTCGGGGTTGGACACTCTAACCCCAATCCCGATTTGAGGTCCTGCAGCTTTAGAAGCCACAAATTAACCTCATTACTCTCAACTTTTGTATGGTAAGTTATAAGCGTCAAAAAAAAAATTAACTCTAACATATAAAATCGTACCTTGCTCAAGCTCCAGACAGAGGTAGGGTATCTCATAATCGGCTGCGTCCGACTTTACTTACTGCTTTTTTTTTCATTATGAAAATTATTGTAATATTTGTCAAGGGTATTCTGAAAAGATATGAACTAAAACTTATATCTGCAAGTTAGGGTATCGCTGCACATAAGGGTGCTTCGGTTGGGCTTCAATTTATTTTCGTTACTTTCCGCAAAATTGTTTTGATCTTTACTTATGGAACGCACTGTAATGTTTCCACGGGCATTGCACATCCACTACACTGCATGCCATAGAATTTGAATGGCTCATTCTGCAGTTATTGTGAAAATATAAACAGAAACACCCAAAAAAAAATACAAAGCATAAAAACAAATTCACTTTTTAAACGCAAAAATTATTAGAAGGTCTAGTTTTTTATACTCGTACAGTATTTTTCCCCATTGAATTGTGATTGTGGACGCATGGATGGTGCGTTTGCTTGCCAAATAATCCATTCCATGACAATGGACCATGTCGGGCATCTGTGAGTTTATCCACCCTCGTCCCACCCGGGGGCTTCCAGTGCTGGCAGCCCCCATTATGTGGGCACAGGCATGTGTTTCTCTAGGTACGAGTGTGTTCATGGTTTGTAGTTCAGAATACATGGCGCGGATTAATGTTGGGTATCATCATCTTCATCGTTTTGCTGTTCATACTATCGACGATGCACTCACTCGGCGGTGGTGTACTGCAATGCCAGACCATGGGAGGCGAAGAGGAAGGAAGTGAGATGTGGTGTTACAAAAATAAATATTAATTAAAAATATTGCAAAACGCTCATCGCTCATCGTTGTATGAAAACGTATGTTCGAGTGGTATTTGTTTAAATGTATTCCTTCAATTGTTTGGTTTACTACGCACTCTAGACATTGTATAATTTTCATTTTTTCTTCTTCTTTTAAATATCTGTTCAACAACTATTGGCAGGTGACCCAGTGAAACAATTGGCGCTAAATATCTTGCGGGTGTAACTCAACTTGACCAAATTTCTGCTGAGCTATAGCATAGAAAGGTCTTGCTGAGAAACCAAGCATAAAACGTATCGAAGTCGGTAATCGAATATTATCCATCCGCTACCTCCCGCTGGTTTCTCAATCCCAAACAGCTTGTGCTATCGGGCTGTCACGGTGGACAAATATGGCTAGATCGTCTTAGAATTTTACGACGTTAATTGAGAAAAATGCTCCTTCTTCACCCTCAACACACTCACCATATCAGTGCCAGCTTGCCATTTGTCAGTATACTAATCATTAGCCTTGTGTTTGACTCGTTGATTTCATAGTCTGGCGTTGTTTCTGTTGTCTTATAATTCCACATCTTCGCATTGTTTTTCTTTCCTTTTCCACTCTTGATATGGCGACAACACTGCTGCGTCGTATAAACCCGACTTATAGGAAATTTTATTAACGATTTCAAATATGCTTCATTTAATAAAATTATATTTTTGGTTTAAAAGATATTAACCTATTTTCGGTTTTAAAAAACACACTATGTTTGGGTAATTTGGTCCGATTGCCGGTGTAATCACAAAAACTAGATTAGGAATTTTTTTTCTTTGTTTCTATCGATTTAAGTATTTATTAAATGTATAATTATAATTAATTTATAAAATTTTAATGTTTGCTTCATTGCTGTAGGTAAATCGCTATTTGAAAACTAATAATTTTTTCACTATTTTTTAACTTTAACCCTCTAGTGCATATGACCGTTTACAGGCGGGCACACTTTAAACGCCCAAAACATTAAAATAAAAAATACTTGTTGTTTGATTTTAAAAAATATCATGTAGTAGCCTTTCTATTTCATTTTTCTAAATACATCAACTCAGCATCTCATTCCGTTTAAAAAATTATTTCAGTTTTGTGACAAAAGAGCAGGAAAAAGGTCAAAAAAATATTTTTCTGCGAAGGTAATTTTGTAAATTTATTCAAACAGTGATTAATTGAAATATTTGATTGGAATTTAGTTTAGTTAAGTAGTTTAAAGTGGATTGAAGTGAAATAAAGTGTTTGAAAATGCATTTTTATGTTTTTAACGTCTACTGACGCTTGACCCACCCAAACCGTATGCAGTGCGTTCAAAAAAAAAATGATAGTTTTTTCAAATTGAATTATTGAACTGATGTAAATGTTATATAATTTGTCCAGAAGAATAAAGTCGCGTTGGGACCGAAAACCCGAGTATGACTTATCAAAGACGTCAGACAACGAGTTTTATGATTTTATGGACTTTTGCAAAGAAAGCGACGAAGAAGTAGGATGCAATGACTTTGATAGTGATGACAACGTCTTTGAACCTGATTATGCCGATCCAAACGAAAGTTCCTTTTTTCCTCAAGAAGAAGTACCGTGTAACATAAGTGTGTCAGACCTTGAGCTTTCTTTAGTTCTTTAGCTTTCTGAGTGGTACACCACAATTTATTTGCCTGAAGTCATCGAAGAAATTCGAAAAACGAACAAGAGACGACGAATCATTGTGCACCACGACAATGCGAGCTCTCACACATCGGCTCAAACCAGCACCTTTTTGACTGACCTTTACGTCGAATTGATGGGTCATCCGCCGTACAGCCCTGATTTGGCACCCAATGACTTCTTTTTATTCCCGCACATCAAGAAAGAAATGCGTAGTCAACGATTTTCGTCGCCAGGGTATGCTGTTGAAGCGTTCAAAAACCATGTTTTGTAGGTGTCTCAATCGGAGTGGAAAAAGTGCTTCGACAATTGGCTTTGAGTGCATGCAAAAGTGTATAAACCATGCTGGAGAATACTTTGAAAAACAGTAAAACCTTTTTGATGATAAATATTCGCATTTTCATTATTAGGCCATAAATAAATGTAGCAGCCCTCGTACGAGTACTTCCGAAACTGCTGTGGCTTAGCAGGCTAAGCATTAGTACTCCATTTACCAGTCGTTCGCGGAAAATAGCACGACTGGCCTCAGTTGAAGACTTCCAGGAACAACCAGATCAGTCCTCAGATCATTTCAAAGGTAATATTGGATAACTTTGTAATAGTATTAAATTGATTTGGCTAAAAAAAAAACCTTTAAATTTATGTCGTAGAGTTGGCATTCCAAAATAAAAAATTGTTTACGGACGAGCATTTGGTGTCAAAGAAAGTTCCCCGAGGGTATTCTGAAAATATGTAGCCACCGCTTTTGGCATCGATATTTCTACACACGCAGAAAAAAAGTATGGTTGTGGTGACAATATTCGAAGAGGATAATACTATTGTTGGATATATGGTTGAGGTACAACCATATTATGATCCTCACAACAATAGTATGATTCATACATAACCATACTATGATCACCGCAACCATAGTATGATTCTCACTCAACCATACTATGATCACCGCAACCATAGTATGATTCTCACTCAACCATACTATGATCGCCACAACCATAGTACGATCCTCACAACCATAGTTTGATTCACACGCAACCATTGTATGATCCCTACAACCATAATATGATCACACACAATTATATTATAATCCCCAATATAATGTATTAGAATTGGTTTAAGTTGTCAACAATAGATTTGAACTATGAAAATTATTCAAAAATTCATTAAATTCAAAATAATAGGACTGATTTATTTCACAGTAGAAAAAATAAGTTTAAATAAACGTAAGCGTTTTAATAAAAAATATTTCAGTTAATCAAAGCCAAAGCAGCTTGTTTAAAAAATTTAATTTCAATAAAAAAAGTACTATTATTGCATTAGATCCGTACCAATAACATTTGTTCTAAAAAGCATATTTAAATGAAGAAAACTTACAATCATACAGTATGATTGCCGTAATCATATTATTGTTAACATAAAAAGCAAAACACAATACTTTTGTCGCACCAACCATATTTATATTGTTGCTATAACCATATTTTCATTTTTTAATTTGGCAATAATACTATTGTTACATTTCAACAATATAAATATTGCAGCAATTATACTATTGTCAAAAATAAATTCAGTTAACAATGCTATGGTTCCGACGAACATACTTTTATTGCGCATAACATATTATTATTGCCGTGACCATGTAGTAACCATGTTTTTTCTCTGCGTGCAGTAGTTTGGAAAGACAAAAAGGGCATTCGCTTAGCTTCAAGATCTGCTGGAGTTCAGCCATTCAACTTAAATACTCCAGGTGACTTTATAACAAAATCAAAGAAGTGAGTTGTCCAAACATCGTTAAAAAATATAATCAACACATGGGCGGAGTAGATTTGATAGTCGGCAAAAACATCACCGAATCGAGTTGGTAAAGTTCCGTGAAGAAGTAGCAGAAAGTCTTTTGCTGAAGTCGGACAAAAATAAGGTTGGCCGACCATCTAATAATACCCAACCCTCTGCAAAAACACCACAGAGTTCTAAGAAGTTGTACCTGCCACCATCTATTTTTAGATGTGATGGTCTTCACTACTGGCAATCTTTTCAGGATAAAAGTAAGAAACGGCAGTGTCGCAACAAGCCCTGTAAATCTGAGACTAAAGTACGAGTATATTGTGAAAAATGCCAAATTCAGTTGTGTATGTCCGCCAAAAAAGCTTGCTTCAAAGAATTCCATACTTTATAAAAACCTGTATGATATTTCTGTATATAAGTAAATATAGGGTGATCCTGCTAGAGGTATTCTTTCAGAACAAAAAAATATAAAAATTCAATCAAGTGTGGAATCTTTATTGCTGATTTGAAAGGACATTTTATGGCATTTGTTTTTTGAAAATAATTTCCTTCAAATGTTGGCCACAATACTCCTTAGGGTTTCCATTCTGAGGGTCCAATTTTGGATGACTCGTTCGAGCATTTCGACCGGTATGGCTTTAATGACACGCGTAATGTTGGCTTCCAAAACCTGAATCGTAGCTGGTTTGTCGGCCAACTCACCTGTACAAAGCGTGAAATTAGCTGCTTTTCGAAATTACCTCTCAATAGATCCATTGTTTGAGCAGCTGTATAGCAAGAGGCACCGTCCTGTTAAAACCAAGTGTCGTCAGGATTACAGGCTTCAATTTCAGGTAGCATAAATATCGATATCATGGCGCGCTAGCGAACACCATTCACGGTTACGTTCCGGCCATTATAATTTTTGAAAAAAATATGCACCGATGATTCCACCAGCTTATAAACCGCACCAAACCGTGGTTTTCTCTGGGTATAATAGCACCTATTTAACCTCTTCTTGTTGCTCTTCAGCCCAAATGCGGCAATTTTGTTTATTAACTTTGCCGTTGAGTCAGAAATGGGCCTCATCACTGAACAAAATTTTGGTCGAAAACAGAGGATCTTCCCATTTCTCACCGAACGCTCATATCCTTAATACAGTTGCCAACATTTGAAGGTAATTATTTTCAAATAATAAATGCCTTAAAATGTCCTTTCGTTTAAAAAATAAAGATTCCACACCTGATTTGAATTTTTATATTTTTTTTGTTCTAAAAAAATACGTCTGGATGGATCACCCTTTATAAATGTGTGATGACTTTCGATGCTCGCTATGCGTAATTTCATGTCGAGTGACCCAATTTTTGGAACCGATGTCTTCCGATCGGGATAAAACTTGCACCAAGCTTAGTCCTAATGGATATTAGCTTAGACACAAACCTTAAGCGAGATCGGTTAAGGACTCTCTGAGTCATATTTTGACATTTTGGCCTAACAGGTGTTTTTTCGCAGCCTTTTTCCAAAACGGCCCTATTTTGATAAAAAAGCTAAGGTCTTTTCCTTTAAGAACTTTATGGTCACTTATTGAGATGCAACCTTTTTATCTATCAAAAAAAATGTTTTTTAACTCAAACAACTACCAGCATTTTTGTGTGAGTGTTTCTAAAATCTTTAAAATAAAAAATTCCCTATAACTCAGAGAGTCCTTTACCGATCATCTTCAAAGTTTTTAAACTAAACTAAAATACATTAGGACTAACCTTAGTGTACTTTTCATCCCGATCGGAAGACATCGATTCTAAAATTTGGGTCACTTGACCATGAAATGACCCATAGACGAAAAATAGTTTTGCCTGCCGTCGATTTCGTATGGAAAGTGTATACGGAATCAGGCGGTGTTGGCGAGGGAAGAGACACGTAGAACGGTAGCCCAACCATATAATAGCTGCATTTCTGTATATTGGTAAAATTAGCTGAGGAGTTTCGATGGTGGTCATATTTGGCAATGACATAATGTCATCAATGTCCAAGTGAACCAAATCAGAAACTGTGCTGGGTTACCTAATGCAGTTTGCCAGTACCAGTACTTGTGGGTTGTGTTTGTTGTTCATCTTCTGAAGTAGTTCAAGTTTAAAATCTCTTATTTAGAATAAACATTGTTGTACATTGGTTGCACTTTATCGTGTCGGTCTGTTCGTCTGTCTGTCTTTCAGTCTGCTGTAGGCAACGGTGGCGATTGTTTTTCTTAATTTAACTGTCTGGAAAAGACATAAAAGCCACAATAGCCAGAACAACAACAATCGCTAAAGCGATGCCATTTTCAATTTCATCTAAACTGCCTTGAAGGAAAGTTCTTTTTTGTTCCAGTTTTCATCATATCGGATGGTTGTAGCGAACTTTAAAATGCGCGCGCTTATTGCAGACAGTTTTATTGCTAAAGGTCGCTCATGCAATTGTGGCAGATCATAAGCGCTATGAGACATCTGGTAATTGTAGAAAAATTTATATATACGTATGCAAGTCCAAGTATAGAGTGTTTAATTTAAGCGACTTATGGTTGAGATTAGGCGGATACGAGGACATCCTTTAATAAGTTGTTGGTGCTGTAATTAGAGGTTGTTCATAAAGCGCCGAAAGATTCCCGGAGGAATCCGGACAAATATTCTTACCTGGGATTGCTGTGTTATAGTTGCAGACGCTACTTCTTTAACGATAGTTTTTCAATACCAACCTATGTTTATTTACATAATGGTTAATATTTGGTCGTAGAATCCGTGACTGAGAGGAAGTTAAATTATGGTCCGAAATTTCGGACCATAATTTTGTGGCCAATCCCGAATTTTAAAGTAAGTCGAATTTCAAAATAATAAACACGATTTAAAAGAACACACCTTTGGGGTAACTGCAAACATAGTTTTTGAATAAATTGTTTGACTTAAAATAAAGTATAATTTTCGGTATTCAGTACTATTCATCTTAAGTGCTGTTTAGACTTAAGCGACGCGACAAAACTCAAATAAATGTCAAAATCTATTTGCACCGTTCTTATGGACGCATTCATACCAAGGCGACGCGTTAAAAAATCGACATTTATTGTGCAGCGACAAAAAACAAAACGTTGCTAGAAGCGGTGTCGCACTGTCAAGTAAAAAATCAAATTTCTATTTTTAATTTTTTTCAACACTGAGAAACGAAAAATGTTTAGAAATAACTATTTTTTAGTGTTTTTTACTGGAACGTGATATCGACAAAAAAAACCGTATGAATGTTCTAGCGCTATCGCGTGGAAGGCACGACTGTTGCAAAGGAAGCGTTTTGTTGAGATGTGTCGGTCTGAACACTTCTTGAAAGTCAAATTATATTTACACACATTCTAATGGAAGCATTCATGCCAAAGCGACACAACAACAAAAATGAAATGGGCTATGCAGCGACATAAATGAACTGGAGGACAAATTAAGTTCGGCCGTGCCATCATGGATGGTGGTCCACTATGAATTGTTGCCAAGCGGGCGAGGCACTGTCCTTTTTCTATTAGGTTCTGTTTCTTTTGATACCAACTACTATTGTCATAGCAGTATTAGTTTTTGCCTTTAAAAGTTCAGATAAGATAACACGTTCACCGAATTTGCCTTTCATTAAATCGATTGTAACACGTGCTGTGTGGCTAGTGCACCGTCTTGTTGAAACCACATATCGGCAATGTCAAGCTCATCCAATTCTGATCAAAACTAATTTTCTAACATGGCACGATAGCGCTCTCCATTGACGGTCGTAACATGACAATTGTTTTTATCGACGAAAAAATACGGCCCAATTCCACCTCCGGCATGAAAAGCACACCACACAGTCATTTTTTTGCGGATGCAATTGTGCCACTTGAAGCACTTGCGGTTTTTTTGCTGTCCAATTTATTGACAAAACCACACAGCCAGAAATGTGTTTCATCGCTGAAGATGAGATTTTGATAACATTTTGGATTTTCACATTGAACAGGGATTAACCGGCTCAAGACCTCTTGCTTCTATATTTAAGTAGAAGACAAGTTTTTAACAAAATGGCAAAGTGACATTGATTTTCGTGGCTGCAAACTACTTTTATCATGATTTCGGGTCCGTCACAACCCTCTTCAGAAAGTCTTGCTGCAATTGTTGAAAGTAAAACCGAACTCTATAATGCCAGGCTCTCTCCAACCGAATGAGAACTACAGTTGTAAACCTTACTTTTCAAGTTTTCTTCACACAATTGTCCACGAAAATACAACTCACTCTTGTCACCTCTAAAGAGACAAGACATCGAGAGCCATCAATAGATTTCTTTTACAACGTGTATGTGTGTTGTAAAAAGAATTTAGTTAACTATGTCAACTTGTGTGCCGTGCCGTGCATGTACGTATGTTTAGCTCGTTAGTTTTATTTCGGTCTGTTGCTTTTACACATTGAACAGGGATTAACCGGATTTTCGTAAACTTGCTAAAGCCACCGACTCAATTTTTCGGTATAAATTTTTAATTATTTCCAAACATTGCTCGTATGTGAATTTTAACAAGAAAATGTTGACTTCGACTATCGTTTTGACACTGAAAGATCATTAAAACTGTTTGAGGGCGCGTTGAGATCAAGATACAAAATTGTCATGTCCCTATTGGAAATCCCTCTAATTCATGAGATATTGTGTTATTAAGCTCAGGGTTGAGTGGGTGGTGTCACGCCTCCTTGTCCATTTTTTTTATAATATTTCAAAATGTTATTTTACTATTGCCTAGTCATTGATTTTATTCTGCACGCAGAAAAAAGTATGGTTGGGGTGACAATATTCGAAGAGGATCATACTATTGTTGGGAATATGGTTGTGACACAACAATATTATGATCCTCACAACATACAACCATAGTATGATTTACACATAACCATACTATAATTCCCACAACCATAGTATGATTCACACTCAACCAAATCTCCACTACCATATTATGATCCTCACAACCATAGCATGTTTATCATACAATCATAGTATGATTCACACTCAACCATACTATGATCCCCAAATTACACAGTACAACAGCCAATCTGGGGGGTGAGAAATTCCCAATCAGGGTGATGGTACTAGGTCAGTATATTAAAACCCTTAAAGGGTTTTGCTTTCGTATGTGCCAGTGAAGTTACTTAATTGTAAATAAAAGCAGAACGCGTTAATCGATTTCTATGATCTATGTCGCATTTTGTTTATAGGTTATGTGACTTTACGTGAAAGTTATAAGTCTCTACACGTTTTTCCGTTTGGGATTTATATGTTTTAAAAAAAAAAAAATTTTTTTTTGGCAAAATTTTCTTCATAAATTTATTTCTAATTGCAAAAATGTTGATTTGATAGAGAAACAGTATATTAATGGATTAAAGAAAATGTAATTATTAATTTTTCTCGATTTATTTCAGCAAAATCGAACTAGTCGTTCTCGAGTTATGTCAAACTACGTTTTTGCCAACATTTTACAACTAAGCGAAAAAACATCAAGATAAGGAAAAAATGTAAAAGATCATAAAAAAACTGGCACATACGAACGCAAACCCCTTTGAGGGTTTTAATATACTGACCTAGTACCATCACCCTGACTTGGAATTTCTCACCCCCCCAGACAATAACCCCAAAAATGTTCCACAGTGTTATTTATTAGGATTGGTTATTGTTGTTATTCAAAAATAGAGATTTATATTAAGTATGTTATTTTTTGCATTACTATTAGTTCATATCCAGATTTGAGGCCATGTTTTTATCAAACATATCATTCATTCAATATATATTCCAACGGTCAAAAATACTTTTAGTTGCCAGCAGGGGTGAATGCTACTTCACCATCCGTAGACACCAAGTAACGAATGTGATTAAACAATGATCAATGGCTATATACTTAAGTGCAGGCAGATTTTTAATAAACGAGAACCAGTCGGTAGTAGTTTATTTCACCGAACAAAGTAAACACATTAAAAATCCCTCAAACTACCTTCCGATTGTTGTTGTTTTTTATAGCAGCAACCATTCACTGTATCGTGTGTATGTGTTTTTTTTTGTATATCAAAAAAACATACGCACACACATCCATGAATGCTCTAAAAAAACCCGTTTTGTTTTGTTCATAGTCGCAACCATACTGTATGATTGCCGTAATCATATTATTGTTAACGTAAATTTTAAACAACAATACTTTTGTTGCACCAACCATGTTTATATGGTTACTACAACCATATTTTCATATCTAAATTTGACAATAATACTATTGTTACATTTCAACAATAGCAATATTATCGCAATCATACTATTGTCAAAATGAATTTCAAAAAACAATACTATGATTGCGACGAACATGCTTTTATTGTAGAGAACATATTATTGTTGCGGTGACCATAGTGTAACCATATCTTTTGTCTGCGTGTGTTAATACCTTATAAGGATCCATTAGTTTGGATACAAATGCGTTTTTTTATAGGGTCCAGGATGTGTTTCAATTAATGCCAATATCTATCATATGTTTCTAATATCATCGTCATATCTATAATAATTCATGAGATATTGTGTTTTAAAGTTCAGGGTTGTTGATTTTTCAGAGGCTGACCCATTACTTGTGAGTGAAAATTTTTACCTCTTGACCGATTTGGCTAATTTTCAATACCAATTGTTTTAGTCTATCAGCACATGCAAAATTTCAGTCACCTAAATTCAATTAGGCGAACTGTAGGTTGCTTTCCACAGACACACAGATAATCCCGTTTACAGCCAAAATAATGGACCGATCGTCATTAAATTTTAACATGATGAAATCAAAGACAAGGAAATCATAATAGATACATAGAGATACGACGATGGTATTTAAAACATATTGGCATGGATCGAAACACATCATGGAGGGCAAGTGGGCAGTTACCTGCCCTCATTAAAAAGTCGTCTTTTTGGACAAAGTAATAGAATGATCGTTATAAAATTTGAACAGAGCGATGTCAAATGTAAACATTTTAATATAATTTATATTGTGGTTAAATTGGACAAAAAAGGAGTGGCACTGTCAGTACAACTTTGAAAGGCTATTTCCCGTGGCATATATGATGTTGGTATGGAAAGAAACACACCCTGATAGAAAAGGGACCGGTGTCACGCCCGTATGACAACAATTTATATTGGACCATAATCCATGATGGAGGCTATATAAGCTTCGGCACGGTCTAACTAAATGTGTCCACTTGTTTATGTTGTCAAATAAAAAAAAACCTAATAAAATTTTTTCAAATGACTTTTTCTTAATTTTTACAAATTGTGTATCAACAGACGAAAAATCAAATTTGAATTGTAAAAATTGTTAAAAATTGCAAATTTCGTCATTATGTTGCCGGAAAACCGACAGCAACTAATGTGAGAATGAACTAACGGCTGTCGCGTGGAAGGAACGACTATAGTTGCGGTTGAGTTATGTCGTGTTGCGTCTGTCTGAATACTACATTAAAAATGATTGAGTAAGTTTCAAATTGAATCACTTTCAGAAAAATAAATTAAGTTAGTATTTAAAAAAAAAAAAAATCTGGTGGAGTATGCTATAAACTAAAATTTAAAAATGGCGTATTTTCGAAAATGCAATGAAAAGTGGCTTCGGGCTGCAGGAGTTAAATGACCAAAAGTGTTTCGCAATCAATCAACAAATAAAGCTAGATGGCCATCAAAACAATTTTCCAAAAAATTCCGATATTTTCTAGACAAGAGATGCCGCCGAATTATCCAAATCAGGAGGTGATAATATTGATTGTATGATTCGTGCCGCGAGCAGGACAGCACGTAAAACAAAGCAGTTTACTTACACGGGTTGTCTTAAACCCGACTGCTACAAATAAAACATATTCTTCAAATAAGAAAGATTTTAGCATCTAAAGAAAGTTTTTGGAATAATAAACTTCATCGAAGAGCAATTTTGTCAAATAAGGAAGAAAAGCAAGGCCAAAAATTGTGATAATTATTCACAATGCAAGCAATTTAAAAAATACCATAAAATAATTGGTTAAAGCAACAAAATGTTTGCAAAACTATAGATTGCCGCAACCACCAGCTGTGGCAACTACGTAAATACATTTTTCCGTGTTTTATCGGTATGACTGATTAATAAGTTGCCTGCAAAAAACAAAAGATAAAAAAATCCTGATAAATGCTTTAATTTAGCCCAATCTTTCCTCTTTTCTATAAAAAAAAACCTTACCGCGATATGGCTTACCTGGCCCCCGCTAAAATTTTTTATGTATCAACACTTTCATGGGTACTGAAATACCCATTAGGCAGGAATGGTTTGGGGTGGAACATTGGGGTAGTAGCAAATGAGATATGATTGGTATGTACTTGTAGCGGGTACATGAGATCGGTGACAGAAAACAGAAAAATTGGTCTCTTCGAGATAAAACCATCGATGTATCACATTTTAAGATCCGGCTGTAAATGCACATGATATAAGAAAAATGTAAAAGCGCGAGCCAACGTTCGGCAAAGAAATGTTTTTTTTTCGAACAACCTTGCAATAATATTTTATATTCGAATGTGTACGGTAGACATTTTTTACCTTTAAGGTGATACGCTAAAATGTACTTATACATGCATACTGGAAACCGTTTTTTGGGTCCCCAAACCATTTATATGGGGAATATACATATCAAAAAAACACCTCTAGGGTCAAAATTGGTCCATATCATTTTGCTCATACGGCTGTTATTTTGCCCCCAAGACGTTCAGCAACTTACCTCTGTTATGAGCTTTTAATTGCGTGCTAACTAACCGATCCCATTTAAGCCATTTTTCGACACAAAAAATTATGGTACTCAACGCCATTGCTGAAAAATTTAATTTTTAGGAACCTTCGGTAAAGTTTATACAAATTTGTCTGAGTGACAAGTGTCAATTTGGAATTGAATGAATTTGTAAGATTTGTAGTTAAAGATTCTTAAGGTAAGAGCGACAATACACCACTCAAACATTTGTGCAAATTTGTGCTTATTATGCGAGGAATAATTAAAGGATATTTAATTTTGGCAAAAAATATTTGGGTATTTAAACGAAATGGGTATTAATGAAAGGTAATGTTCGCTTTGGAATAGTGAAAAAACGGGGATTTAGAAAGTAAAACAGTTCAGGTAAGCAAGGGGGTAACACTGCACGTATAAGGTTCGGCCAGGCTGAACTTAAGGACATTTTTACTTTTTTTTTCGTTAGTAAGTGTCCCTTATATGGGCTGTAGAAAAACAAGACAGATAAGGCTTAAATTAAGATCCGGGCGGACCTTTGTGTGGGGTCTTTTCGAAAACATGAATCGGAGTCGGATGTCATATGAGGCTTCTAGAGCTTCTTCTGATTCTATGGAGCAACTTCGACAGAGTTCTTCCTTGAACCAAACCTCATCAAGTGTATCTTAGCGGATAGACGGACGGACAGATACAGCTAAATGGAATGAGATAGTTGTTGTAAATCAATTATGTAATAAACCTTGAGTCTACCTCCCCCCATTTAGGTGTTACAAATATTAGCTCTAAGTCTAAAAGTGTATACGCTGTACTACATTGTAAAATAATTGATGATGTAAAAAATATGTCACTCTGTAAAGATATGATTTTCTAATCACAGACAGCGACAAATCCCGTAAATCATTGGAATATCCGCGCGACACGCTCAGACGCCACAATCGCAAACGAGTCGATGGAATATGAATATTAAAGTCGCAATTCCCCGGCTACTTATCGAGAATCATTACATTTCACTATTCCATAATGTCATGTGACATTTGGCACGTAAAAGGAACAGACGACGAAGCCCTATCTAGGGGGAAAATCAACTTTGTAAGAGAAATTCTGTTGTTGTTGTTGTTGTAACAACAATATATTTATTTTGAGGTCTTGTTCGTCTATGGGGGATCTGCTTCGATATCCAGGTGAAGGAAACGCGCCATTTGAACTGGATGCGTCCACAGAGACCTGGGGGTCAGCTGAGTGGGCTTGGCCGGACAATTGAAGAGGTGCAGTACATCATGTGGTCCCTGATGGCAGGCGGGACAGATGTCCGGAACGTTAGCATCAATTCGTGCCCAGTAAGAATTGAGGCGGCTGCACCATCCGGATCTCAGCTGCGCCAGAACCACGCGCGTCTGCCGAGGTAGTACCTTCTCCTCAGGTGAAATCTCCGGGGGATGTTCCCCTAGCACTGCATTCACACGGTAGCTGGATACTGCTGCTGCGACATCATCGGCGTGAATGTTGTTCAAACCTGCCTGATAGTTTCGATGATCTAAAGGTTCTCTCTTATACCGCTGGACCTCTCTCTCTAGATCATGAAGATCGTTCCTGATCTGCCTGGGTGGAGGCATCCTGTTCAAGAGATGGTGGTTAGGATGACTGCTGCGAAAACACCCTAGCAGGTATTGCTTAGACAACAGGAAATTGTGTCTGCGCACGGTAAGGACCTTCGTCTCCTCATGTAGATGGTCCTCAGAGGACATAAGAAGACACCCTGTTGATGTTCTAAGGGCGGCATTCTGGCATGTCTGAATTTTCTTCCACTGCGTCGTACTCACGTTCGCCGACCATACAGGTGCTGCGTAGTTTGCTACAGACCGACCTATCGCTTTGTAAGAGGTCAACAAGGTTTCTTTGTCGGCTCCCCAAGTACTGCCGGCAAGTGACTTGAGGACCTTGTTCCTACTTTTGAGTTTATCGCAGATAGCTGTAGCATGTGCAGAGGATCTAAAAAGGCTGTCCAATGTGACCCCAAGGATTTTGGGGTAGTTGGTGGTCGGGATGTTGACGTCATCGACTTTCACATTGAGTGACAACCGCACCTCTGCGGTCCAAGCAGTAAACAGTGTGGCTGATGATTTGGAGGCGGATATTTTCATATTCCTCGCAGTGAAGAAACGTGCTAAGTCAGTGAGGTAATAGTTGATTTTCTCGCAAATGTCATCCACTTTAGGTCCTGACGCCAGAATTGTGCAATCGTCAGCGTACGACACAATTTCAACGCCGTCTGGTGGTGCAGGAATTTTAGAGAGGTAGAGGTTAAACAGAGCCGGGGATAAAACTCCACCCTGGGGAACTCCTTGTTTAACTCTACGGGGCTTCGACTTTCTGTCTCTAAATTCTACATATGACTGGCGCCCACACATATAGTTTACGACCCAACGTTTCAAACTGGGCGGAAGGGACGTTTCTTCAATGTCCTCGAACAGAGTGGCATGATTGACCGTGTCGAAGGCTTTTGTGAGGTCAAGAGCCACGAGGACCGTCCTGTCGATAGGCTTGTTCTGGTTAAGGCCGCGACTTATACGTGTGGTGATGGCGTGTAAAGCAGTTGTTGTGCTGTGCTGCTTGCGGAATCCATGCTGATGATCAGCACTAAGAAAGTGTTCGATCAGGCTGGGGAGGAGCAGTGCTTCAAGCGTCTTTGCTACTGGAGAAAGCAAGGAGATCGGCCTGTACGAATCTCCCTTACTTGCGTCTTTGCCTGGCTTCAGTAGCGGGACCACTCTGCCCATTTTCCAGGCATCGGGAACTTCGTGAGTGGCTAGCGACAGATTGAGCACTTTGGTCATGTACTCTACTCCCGGGGTATCCAAGTGCTTTAACATCAGCATTGAGATTCCGTCCGGACCCAGCGCCTTTGATGACTTTGCGCTGCGGATGACATGGGCAACTTCGCCAACGGTAAATTGTGGTGGTGCCTCTTCGACTCGGAGAGCGCGGATACGACGCAATACTCTCCTTTTCGCCTTATCACTCTCTGGGTGCTCAATAAAAAGCCGGTTA
This sequence comes from Hydrotaea diabolus, assembly GCA_963513945.1. NCBI lineage: Eukaryota > Metazoa > Arthropoda > Insecta > Diptera > Muscidae > Hydrotaea > Hydrotaea diabolus. The sequence goes on along the minus strand of OY740716.1, from coordinate 83,192,232 downwards.
AAATAACACGCGCACCGCTTCGGATCTGTCACTGTTCTATCACCGAACGTGACAGCTGTCCGATCATCCTTCCTTACAGGGTTAGAGAGTGATTTGACCGTTGTCCACAACTTACCAATTCCGGAACTCAAGTTGCACTGCTTTAAGTGGTCTAGCCATTTGTTCCGCTTATATTCGTTGACCAACCTACTGATCTCGGAGTTAAAATCCCTAATTCTAGGGTCAGTAGGGTTGGAGCGACGAATGTCATCACGCTCGTCTGCGAGTCCCGCTGCCTCTGCTGGGAAGTTTGGTCGTACTTCGGGTATTCGACCAGCAGGGATATGGCGAGCGGCTGCTGCGTTGATGATGGCCCGGAACTTTTTCTCGGCTACCCGAACGTCCGACGGAATAGCTAGATTATTAAAGCTGCGGTTGGTGGCTTCTCTGAAGGCCTCCCAATCAGCCTTTTTTTGATTGAGAAACGTACGGCGTTCAGAGGTTATGAAATCGGGTGGTCTATTAATGGAGAGAATTATGGGAAGGTGGTCCGATCCTAGTGAGATGACGGGTTGCCAGGTGACGTCGTTGATCAGGCCAGGCGATGCCAAAGTGATGTCTGGCGAGCTATGGCAATCGCCCATAATCCGCGTGGGGGCGTCCTCATTCACTGTGCAGAACGTAGAGCTATCAATTTGCTCTGCCAAAGCTATGCCCCTCTGGTCGTTGTCTAGGAGAGAATGCCACAGTTCGTGGTGAGCATTAAAGTCTCCTAGGACCAAGCGGTTATTGCCTTGTAGCAAATTGCTAATGTCTGGCAGATAACGCGGGGCACAGCTACCAACCGGCGGGATGTATACGTTGTACAGCTCTATTTCGGCAGTTCCAGACTTGACTGCTACCCCCATACATTCCATGTATGGGTCTCTAGAGTCAAGCTCAGGCGAAATAGGTCTGTACTGCACAGAATGGTGTAACAGGAAAGCAAGTCCCCCACCTCCACTTCTGGTGCGATCCTTACGTAGCACGTTGTATCCGTCACAACTGTGCAGGCTGCAGGTGGCATTCAGCTTAGTTTCTTGGATCGCGGCGACCATGATGTTTCTCCGATTCATAAATTCTATGACCTCACTGATTTTGTTGCGTAGGCCATTACAATTAAATTGCAAGATTGATGCACTGTCAGGAGTGGCAACAGCAATCTGTGGTGTAAGATGCTGTATGTGTTGATGCTGTTGCGAGGGCGACTGCGGGGGAGTCTCGTAGTTAGATGATGATGATGACGACGACGACGAAAATGCAGACGACGATGATAACACCAAATCCAGAGACCCACTGCTAACTTCGTTGATACAGCATGAGGCAACAAAGTCTGCTTCGCTATACTCCCTGATGTGGTTCAGACCTGAACAGCTCCTGAAGTGCACCCACTCCATGCAACGATTACACCTTACAGACGTAGCACGATGGTGTATTCGGTTCTGACAAACCGAGCAGATCCAAGGTCCGGGGTTTTGTTCGATCCCGGCTCGGACCAGTAGTATTCGGAGCAGGCATTCCGGGAAGTGCTGCTCCCACGACGAAAAAATGGACGAACAAAAAACATATATTGTTGAGGTGACTGCCCCTGGCCGAAGAGTTTCGGGTCAATCCGGTACATAGAACCGGCAGTCGCGGGATTCTGTAGTTATTCTCGCCGGCAAACAATGTTTCTGTTGCAGCAACGTAAACAAAAGCAAGTACGACTACCTGGATTCCATGTTCCATTGCTAGACGTTTGCATAAATTTGCATATCGCCGCAGTTGACATCGATTCTAAACAAATTGACATGATTACCGATAAAAAAAAAACAGCAGAAACAAATTTCTAATTATAGAAAATATGGTGGTAAAACGTACCTTGGGAGGGGGCGGCCATACGCGAGTTTAACGTGTAATTAATTTTTACAATGGGATACACGTGCATTCACCGATCGACTCGCAATTATGCAAAAGCAAAATGGAAAGATGAAGTGAATCGAAATCACTTGAATGCAAACGAACATTTTACATTTGTAATTAAAAGTGAAGCATTGCCATTCAGTCAGATAACGATGTCGTTGCGAATAATAACGAGATTCGTTGGCAATTGGAAGTGTTTGAGCAGACCCCACAAACGCTCAGTTGTGGCTAACACAGTTAGTATGTGTTTCATAATTGTCTAACTGGCTTAGATGGTTCTGCAGTCAACTCTAGAGAACATCAGATATAGATGTCGTTGAATTTATATGGAAATCGCTCGTGTGTAAAAATGAGCGGTTAGTATAAAAGTTATACAAAATACACATATTTCAGTTGGATGGCGCTGTTAAAGTTTTCAGCGCCATCCAACAGTCGAAATATTAAGCAAGGTTTGCCATTTCATTTAGACGTAGCCAAAGAAACAGTCGAAAATACGCAAAGTAAATTTCATTGTGAGGTTGCTCATCATGATGTCTTCATGCAAATACGAGGGCGACCGCAAAACTAACTGGCCTGGCACATTTTCTATTTTACTAGCAACTTTTTTTTGTTTTTTAAAAGCAATCTTTTATAAGCCATCTGTCAAAATTTCCGAAATATTTAATGATTATTTTCTTTGTTGCAGGTGATTGAAGTAAACAAGTTTTATAATTTTAGAAAAATGGAAAATAAAGAGTTTCGTGCGGTAATTAAACACTTTTATATAAAAGGTTATACGCCACAATTAATCAAAGATGAATTGGATTCTGTTGATGGTGATAATGCACCATCATACTCCACCATGAAATCCTGGTTTCAACAATTTAAAATGGGTCGTTCAAGTACGGAAGATGAGCAACGCTCTGGAAGACCGAAAACTGCTACTAGTATTGAAAACATTAGAAAAATATTTAATGAAGTGACAAATAATTGACAAATAAAGCTCAGAGAACTTGCTGATATTGTTAAAATACACGAAAAACAAGTTTGGAGTATTTTACATAATGAACTCCACATGAAAAAGCTATCCGCAAGATGTTTGCCGCGTTTGTTGACTTTGCCCCAAAAAATCGTCTGTTGGACCAATTCCTAGGAGCATTTAGCGATTTATCAGCGTAATCCAATAGAGTTCTTACGCCGTTTCATAACTGTTGATGTAACACGGATCCATCACTACATCCCAGAATGCAAAGAACAGTCAAAACAATGGATAGAAGCTGGTTAAAGTGGTCCCAAGAAGGCGAAAACTGTTAAGTCAGCAGGAAAAGTAATGGCCACAGTATTTTGGGATGCAAGGGGTATAATATTTATTGATTATCTTGAGAAAGGAAAAACTATAAATAGTGAATATTATTGTGCATTATTGGATCTTTTGAGTGAAGAAATCAAGATAAATCGACCGAATTTAGAAAAAAAAGTCCTTTTTCATCAAGACAATGCTCCTTCACACACTGCATTTTTAACTCAACAAAAACTGGCCGAATAACGATTTGAAATTGCTCCGCATCCACCATATACGAGGGCGGTTCGGAAAGTTCTTAGCCTACCAATGAAAGAGAATAGTTAGTTTTTCAAAAAAAAAATTATTTTTCAATATAATTTCCTGAAACTTCAATACACTTAGTCCAACGCTTATCTAGCAATTCTATCCCTTGATTAAAATAGTTTTCCTCAAGGTCTTCAAAATAGTGGTTTACAACTGTAATTGCATCTTCATTTGATGTAAAACGCTTGCCAGCAAGGACTTTTTTTAGATTTGGGAACAGGTAAAAGACACTGGGAGCTAAATCAGGAGAATAAGGTGGGTGGTCAAGCAACTCGTACTTTAATTCGTTGATTTTAGCCATTGTTAAAACACTCTTGTGCGCTGGTGCGTTGTCTTGATAAAAAATAATTTTTTTTTGTTGTAAGCCAGGACGTTTTTCTCGAATTTGTACATTTAATTGATCTAAAAGGTTGCAATAGTACTCTGAATTTATTGTGTTACCCTTTTGCAGATAGTCAATCAATAAAATTGATTGAATTGTTTTTGCCTTCTTTGGGGCACTTCCTCCAGCTTCAGTCCATTATTTGGATTGTTCTTTTGTCTCTGGAGTATAGTGGTGGATCCATGACTCATCAACAGTTATGAAACGACGCTTAAAATCCATTTTATTTCACTGAAAACGATCCAAACAAGCTTGAGAAATGTTCATTCTTATGCGTTTTTGGTGGACTGTTAACAAGTGCGGCACCTATCTTGCAGAAAGCTTTTTCATCTGTAGTTCTTCATGCAAAATTAAATGGACTCGATCATTTGAGATGCCTATGATATTAGCTATTTCACGCACTTTTATTCGTCGATCATTTTATACCATATCATGCACTTTGGCTACAATTTCAGTTGTTGTTGCTGTTTTTGGACGTCCACTACGAGGTTCATCTTCAATGCTTGTACGACCACGTTTAAATTCAGCAACCCAATTTTTTACTGTTGCATATGAAGGAGCACTTTCACCTAACACATTCACCATATCATTATGAATTTCTTGTCCCGATAAACCTTTTTTATGTAAATATTTAATGACACCACGCATTTCTAATTTTTCCATTGTAAAAAAATCGCGGATGCGTCTTTTGTGAACACCTGTTTCTATATGAAGAAGATCGAAACAAAATTTAACATGTGTTCATAGCAGAGATGGAAGTTTCCAAAACACTTAACTTTTCTGTTTATACCGCGCTTTTTGTGCTAGGCTAAGAAGTTTCCGAACCGCCCTCGTAGTCCAGATTTAGCTCCTTCTGATTATTTCTTGTTTCCAAATTTAAAAAAAAAATTCTCGGTGGCAAAAAATTTTCGTCCAATAGCGAAACTTGAAAAATAGCAAAACTTGAAAAACGTTTGATGAAGTGTATTGAGTTGGAAGGAGATTATGTTGAAAAATAAATAATAATAAATCCAAAAAAACGGTTCTTTTTATGTTAGGCCAGTTACTTTTGCGGTCGTCCTATTTTGAACCTTAAGCCGAAACTACACATAGATTGGTGATACGTGAAGAAAACATAGCCTCATTAGGAACCTGCATCGAAGATTAAGCAACGTCAATTCATGGCGGACCAGATCGACTGACCGTCGCCAGTGCGCCAGCTTAGCTTGTTTTGCTTTTTATTGAACCGGCATCAGCATAAGATTATGCTGACCCAAGAATTACTGCCAGTTTATTCATTGGGAGATCAATGTTTTGGCGTTGATTTTAATACCGGAATTTCTTATGTAATGCAGCCTGAATGTAGTCAACCATGCTTAAGGTTACAGCATCATGTTAAGGATTGTACAGGGTGGAGCGCGCAGATTTGCTTTTTGCACTGTAGGCTGTAGCGGCACTGTTGGTCAAAGAGAGTAAGGGGTATGTGTGGCTTATAGTAGCTGACGGGAGATTTGTATTCGTTTGCCTTTTAGTTGCCATACATTATAGGACACGTGAGGAGATGACATTTTGTGTTAATGAGTATTTTTAAAATGCTCTTTGGATCATTGCAGTGAAGCGTGCTGTTCGTTTACGATTCGCAGTTCCTACACGCGGACGTGTTCCTGGACGGCAATCAACTGTAAATTGGGTAACTTCATTCGCGTCACTGTGTGGTGCGCCATATAAAGAGTAGGCATCATTTGCATCATACTTTTTCCAGGAAAACCGTCTGGCCGTAACTATGAACTCCGAACGGTACTTGACATTGATACAGGATTTTTTTCTGCCGGCTCTTGAGACAATGCCATTAGAGGATACATTGTTCTAACAGGATGGTGCCACTACACACACAGCAAGGGTTACCATGAATAGTTAGAGGCAAATGTTTCCTGCACGGTTTATATCTTTAAGGGGTGATGTAAACTGGCTGGCACGCTCACCAGACTTAGCCCCATGCAATTTTGCCTTTGGGGTTACCTAAAGTCGAAGATGTATATCAGCCATCCCAACACCTTGGAAGACCTAATTAAAAATATTGAGGCTGAAATTGGCAGAATACAAGTCGATATGCTTGCTAGAGTTCACGTATGGAGCAGTGTGTGGATAGCGAAGGTCGACATTTTCCAGATACACTATTCAAAACCATGTAATTTTAAAATCAATGTACTTAGTAGGGACATAAATACTGTTACAACATTGAACACACCCATTTCAATAATAGAACAGAACATACACCGTTAATGTCATATGGGTTTTGAAAGCTACCCTCAATAGCGTTAGTCTGTAACGGGTTTTTAAAATTGTTTCAACTTTTATCATGGAGTGGCCAGATAATGAGAACCGTATCGCTGTAATAGCGCTTTTCAAGTGTGAAATGAAAATAGCGATATTTTCAAAACGCTCCGGCCGCTAAGCCGCATGTTCGCCTACCGATGCATAAAACTGTTTGAGGAGACTGGATATGTAAACGACCGCCACCGGTCGGGCCGCCCACGCTCTGTTCGAACACCGCATGTCATCAAAGCCGCTAAATCAATAATTCACAGAAATCCGCTCCGAAAACAGAAAATCATGGCCCGTGAGATGAGGAAAGAGTGCATGCGCGGTCATCTACGGAAGCATTTGAACGGATCCCAAGCGTGGAAAAGGGTCATATATCAGCTTCAGTCATGGTTTGGTGGGGTGTCTCTTACGATGTGGTCACTACCTGCATTTCTGCGAACAAGGAGTCAAAACATCGGCCAAAGTTTACCAAGAACCCGTTTTGGAAGCTGTTTTGAAGCCTCTTAACAAGTCGCTGTTCCCAAACCAGTCATGGACTTTTCAGCCGGCCCATAAGGCTAAAACGTCCCAGGCCTGGCTTCGAAACAATTTACCAGCGTTCATTTCCTCTGAAGAATGGCCCTCAGGCAGTTCAGATTTGAACCCATTGGATTACAAATTGTGGACGGCTTTAGAGGACAAGGTTTGTCACAAAAGATACCCCAACATTGGATCTCTTAAGACGTCTTTGGTTCGAGCTGTGGCCAATTTTTGTTTAGCTATTGACGATTGGCCAGTGCGACTTAAGGCGTGTGTAAAGGCAAAAAGCGGACATTTCGAATAAGTTGATTCTTTTTGGATACAATATACATCAATAAATATATTTAAAAATATTTGGTCCAAAAACATTCAGTACTTTTTATTTTACAGCAGTAAGTAAGCAGTAAGTATGAGGGCTGTTCGGAAAGTTCTTAGCCTAGCACAAAGAACGCAGTATAAACAGAAAAAAGTTAAGTGTTTTGGAAAATTCCATCTCTGCTATGAACACATGTTAAATTTTGTTTCGATCTGGCAACTCCCTCATATAGAAACAGGTGTTCACAAAAGACGCATCCGCGTAAGTAATTAAAATATTAAATAAATTTTTCTAAGGTTCATAATTTTTTACTTCATTCGCAAATAAGCAAATTACCGCGCTTTACCCTGTAAAACGGCTGTATCTAATGGTTATGGGACCTTGGATAGAATTTCCTAAGATCGTTTCGCCGTCCTTTTAACATAGTGAAAAGGGCTCTTAAAAATGTGTGTAAGTGTTTTAGAACACTTTCCCTCTTTGTTATTACTACAATCATCAGCTTCTGAAAATCTTAACACCCTTTGTTTAAGCAACAGCAATTAGAAAAGCTAAAGCCGAGCGTGGCCGAAAAGTCATGTGAGGACACATGTCCTTATGATCGCAATACGCTGACTTCTAGTGTTGCGTACGACATAGAAACCAAGCTCTTCAATGCTATACGCATTACAAGAGGAGTACGACAGGGGTGAAGATTTTCACTACTTCTATTTATAATAATAATCGATGATGTTCTGATCCATACCATCGACGATCAGCTTGGACGCGGAATGATTTGGCATCCTGTATGAATGGAATGAAATGCAGCAAAAAAATAAACCGACATGCAGTCAAAAATTGACGTTATCTGCTTGAAGCCAGACCGGTGGGCTTAAAGACCAGCGGAGGCAAAACGTAATACAGGGTGGGCAAAAAGTTATCATGGGGTTAAAAACTAATAGCTTTTGCGTTTTTTTTTTTATTTTTTTTATTTTTTTCTCAGACTATATAATATAAAAAACGGAATTTTTTACACTAAGTATCACAAATAATGTGACTTATGTGACCCCCGGTTTCAGATTCGCATTGATGTGCTCGCATTTTCCATAACATCTTTCAAAATTTGTGGCTGTTGCGTTTGAATTTTTGCAACAATCTTGGCTTTGAGTTGAAGGATTGTCGCGGACTTGTTCACATACACTCACTTCTTCACATAACCCCAAAGAAAATAGTCAGGTGCTAACAAATCTAAAGATTGTGCTGGTCAAATAATTTCCGAATTTTTGGAAATTATTCGCTCTCCAAAAAATTGACTTAAAAGTGTCCTTGTGTCTCGAGCAGTGTGGGCAGCGGCTCCATCCTGCCGAAACCACATCTCAGGTCTGTTTTCAAGAGCAGTACGTAAACAATTTTCTATCATAAACCGATACCGCTCTCCATTTACGGTTACAGCACATCCATCTTCATTCTCGAAGAAGTAAGGCCCAATGATATTTGATGATGTGATCCCACATCATAATGTACACCTAATAGGGTGCACTTGGGGTTGGTGAATGGCTCTTAGGTTTTCAAAACCCCAGAACCACCAGTTCTGCTTATTAAAAAAGCCATTCAAATGAAAATGAGCTCATCACTCATGCGTTTAAAATAATAATCGCTGGTTTAAATAATAAAATTCTACTATTTTGGTTCTTTGTTCAGTTGTGAATCTCTCCATTATTTATTCTCCAAGTGTTATTTATATAAGTATAGTCTGAAATTAAAAATACAAAAATATATGAACAAAATAGTTATTAAATTTTAAAGCCCCATGGTAATTTTTGGCCACCCTGTATATAAGCAAAAGTCAAAAATCGCCAACTCTCAATATAGCAGGAGAGCAAACCGAAAAGTTAATGAATTTCCATATTTTGGCATATCTTGACGTTGTAAAAAATTCTTTACAGATTTGGAAAAAACCAAGGGAGCTTTTGCAGTTTTGCAGAACATTTCGCCGCAGTTCCCAGCAGAAGGCCTATGTGAAAATTTTTAATGTTTTTTTGTCGATTTTAGTTGTCCTTTTGGTCATCCACCAAACTATTTTTCGATATCTTAATTGGTTCAGAATTTAGAAAAAGACCAATGTGCATTTCATTATAGAAATTATCATAAAATTTTTGTACAAGTCCTATATGTTTTTCTTCACATAGACCTTTATAATTTCCGAATCCAACTCTGGTTAGCGTTTTATATATTGCCCATATAAATGACAAAAACGAAAGTAGCATTCAGTGTAGAAGACGCTAAGTTCATTCGGACCGTATCTTATAAACCCTCTACCATGGATTATGTTCAAAACAAAGTGTGATTTTTACAGATGTTCTTAAAGTCCTTGGATAGAGAACCTTTTTATCCTCTAAATGGATTTGGTCCATTATAAATCCCATACATTGCATACATTTCTTTGCAAAGTTTGGACTTTCTTGGTTTATTATTGTGACCGCTATCGTGCTTGCAACAGACACACTGACGTGAATGTGAATATAAGACACAGAGAACATATCTGTTGGAAATCGGTCCGATCAACAAACATTCGGTTGCATACTTTTTGTTGCAATCACCAATTTCCATTGTATTGATGGTTACATGGTTCGCTTTACCATAAGATGGTACCTACAGCCACTAACTCATTTATAGCAACCAAATTCAGTTAAACTATTGGTTGACATAACTATTGGTTGCTTAAGTAGTGACAACAAATAAATTCTTTGTAGTAACCAAGCCGCGGTTGGACTGATTGACAGGTGACTGATTTCTTCCCGAAATGAATGACTAAGGAGATTATAGTAAATTCCCAAAAGGACGGCCCCCGTAGGTCTATAGTTATCAACGCTATACCATTTAAAATAAGCTAAAAAGTAGAAAATTTTCCTTCGTTTTAGCGAATTTTCGTGTTGAAATGTTTTAAGCGAAATTGTATAAGGTTGATTTTCGTATATTATTTTAACATCCTATCTCTACATTGGAGTATTGTTTTTGTCTATTTTTTCAAAAAATTGGGGCGTGTCCTGTTTATAATGAAATTGTATTAATGTGTTTAAAAATGGTAATTTTTAAGTTAAGCTATTTTATTAAATTACATCTATTATCATTTTAGTAGAGATCGTCTAAAAAAATAAGAATATTTTAAAGATAAACTGTACCTTAAAGGCCTCTTTGCAAAAGAAAATAATTGTTTAAATAAATGTAAAATGTTATTTTCGGAACAGATACCAAAGTCGACACAGAACGGCTATTAAAAATATATATTTTTCCACCTGTTTTCTTTAAATCAACTTTAAAATATGATCGATTAGAAAGAATATATTTGTATCACATTTGTAGCCAGGACTTTAAGCATGCATTTGAAGTGTTTTCTGTCAAATAAGCCCTAAAAAACTTCTTAGCCTAGCACAAAAAGCGCAGTATAAACAGAAAAAAGTTAAGTGTTTTGGAAACTTCCATCTCTGCTATGAGCACATGTTAAATTTTGTTTCGATCTGGCAACTCATTCAGATAAAAACAGGTGTTCACAAAAGACGCATCCGCGATTTTTTTACAATGGAAAAATTAGGAACGCGTGATGTCATTAAATATTTACATAAAAAAGTTTATCGGGACAAGAAATTCATAATGATATGGTGAATGTGTTAGGTGAAAGTGCTCCTTCATATGCAACAGTAAAAAATTGGGTTGCTGAATTTAAACGTGGTCGTACAAGCATTGAAGATGAACCACGTAGTGGACGTCCAAAAACAGCAACAACAACAGAAATTGTAGCCAAAGTGCATGATATGGTATTAAATGATCGACGATTAAAAGTGCGTGAAATAGCTAATATCATGGGCATCTCAAATGATCGAGTCCATTTAATTTTGCATGAAGAACTACAGATGAAAAAGCTTTCTGCAAGATGGGTGCCGCACTTGTTAACAGTCGACCAAAAACGCATAAGAATGAACATTTCTCAAGCTTGTTTGGATCGTTTTCAGCGAAATAAAATGGATTTTAAGCGTCGTTTCATAACTGTTGATGAGACATGGATCCACCACTATACTTCAGAGACAAAAGAACAATCCAAACAATGGACTGAAGCTGGGGGAAGTGCCCCAAAGAAGGCAAAAACAATTCATCGGCTGGTAAGTTTATGGCAACATTTTTTTTGGACTTTAATGGTATTTTATTGATTGACTATCTGCAAAAGGGTAAAACAATAAATTCAGAGAGAAAGGTTGCAAACCTTTTAGATCAATTAAATGTACAAATTCGAGAAAAACGACACAAAAAAATAATTTTTCATCAAGACACGCACCAGCGCACAAGAGTATTTTAACAATGGCTAAAATCAACGAATTAAAGTACGAGTTGCTTGACCACCCACCTTATTCTCCTGATTTAGCTCACCGTGACTTTTACCTGTTCCCAAATCTAAAAAAAATCCTTGCTGGCAAGCGTTTTACCTCAAATGAAGATGCAATTACAGTTGTAAACCACTATTTTGAAGACCTTAAGGAAAACTATTTTAATCAAGGGATAGAATTGCTAGATAAGCGTTGGACTAAGTGTATTGAAGTTTCAGGAGATTATATTGAAAAATAAAAATATTTTTGAAAAACTAACTATTCTCTTTCATTGATAGGCTAAGAACTTTCCGAACCGCCCTCGTAGAAGCCGAAAATATTCAGCTTAAAGTTTCACTTTACTTCGCTTAAATAATATATCATAATCAGCTTTATCTTAAAATTTAACATTTTCGACCCACTTTACCAATTTGATGCTTAAAATGTTCCAGATGAGCATACAAATTTTATTAGATTCGAAATTAAAAACAGCAGCGTTGCAGACATTTTTTTTATGTTCACAAACGCTGCTACAAACGAAGCAACGTTGTATTGCTGCAACGGTAGCCTCGTATGTATCAATCTTTAAAGGCAAGTGGATTGCTTGTTGCACAGTGTCTTGATAATGCTAGATACACACGAGGATACCGTGGCTGCAACGCAGCCATGTTGAAGCAAAGGCTTCGTCATGTGTAGCCATGTTGAAAGTGTTTTATGAACAAACAAAAATTTACTGCAACGCGTTGCTCTTGACAGTTGCCTCGTGTGTATCTAGCATTAAGGTGATTAATAGTTCCAATGCCTTCCAATAATCTTAGCTCCTGCCAGCAATAGATTTTCATTCAATGCTTTTCAGTAGCTGCGGATATGCATAATTATAATCCATTTTTTAATTAGAACCTCTATAGCTCGTGATAGTGCAATTGAAGTGCTAGAGTGGATTCAATTAATTAAAATTAGAGAAATCCAACTTTTGATTGATTTGATTTGTATTGTAGCTAAAGCTGCTGCTTTTGTGGGCATCGTTACCGCAACAGTTGCTCCGGTTTATTGGCGCTAACCGTGCAGTCAGTCGCTACAAAACGCTATTGATGGAAGCGTGCGCTTTTAATCGCAAGACGTTTTAGAGTGCATATTTCAAAGTTTCATATACATACACATACTCAAACACTCATGTTATTACCAAAGTGATTTCGTTGATCTGTTTAGTTTCTTTGGTACGTTTCCAGTTTCCTTCTTTTTTATTTCAATAATGTTCGATTAATCGTTTATGTGTGTACACGGGTGCATTTCGATATTCATTTCAAAACTTTTTATTTTGACTTGATTCCAATTCATAAACTAACATTGAATTTATGATTAATAACTAAACGAGATTATAAATAGAATTCTACATGAATCAATACCCAGCAAACAAAAAATATCGAATATCAAACAACTTTTAACAATGTTTGAAATCTTCCGACAGTTCTTCCTGAGTTCGTTCCTAACTCTGTCCGCCTCTTCTGAGGGACAGGTCTGAACGAATTCCAAAGTACGTGTCTGATGGACATTTTTGATTATTTTCAGACGCGTCGGAACGAATTCTGACGGAAGTATACAGTGAGTCTCAAAAGTATTTTGCCTTAAAGCAATTTTATATTTTTAAAAACAAAAGTCCCAATAAAATTAGTTTTGAACAAAAAATAGTTCATATTTTATTTGGTATCGACTAAACTGGATTTAAACGCAACATTTTGTTTAAAAAAACTATTTTAATCTACGAGATATTTAGTGATTTTTAACCTAAAACTTATTTTTCGAGGTATTTTGCTTTTTTAATTTTAAGAACTGGATTTATTTACATATTTACATTTATTGGATTCAATATTTTGTAGGATAGCCCTTGTTAGCTAAAATAGCTTCTAAGCCCCTTGGCATTGATTCCACTAAATTACGGCACGTTTCGACCGTTTTTTGCACCATTCTTCTTGCCAAGCTCTTTTTAACGTATCTTTCGACGAAATTTAGTGTCTTATTTTTTGCTCCAAGAAGGACCACACATTTTCAATAGGATTCAAGTCCGGAATTTGTTGCGGTGTTAGGAGATGTTTGGTGTTATAAAATATCCACAATTTAAGATCTGCAGCTGTACTTTTTGGGTTGTTATTTTGCTGAAAATAAAATTCATTTCTCAAAATACCCATTTTTTCTGCACTGGCATGGAGGTTTTCTTTAAAATTGACAAATATTCGTGTCTGTCCATAATGCCATCAATGAGCACAAGATTGCAGACTCCTGAGGCAGACTTACATCCCCATACCATTACAGAACCACCTCCATGTTTAACAGTCGCTTTCAAGTTTTTAGGAAAAATGGTTTCATTTGGCTTACGCCACATCATCCGAACCGAAAATATTGAATTGGCCTTTGTCGCTAAACATCACATTATTCCAAAAGTCAAAGTCCTTGTTTTGTGCAGCTCAACGAATGAAAGTCGGTTTTCCCGATTTATAGCCGAAATAAGAGATTTTTTTCCTGCGACCCTACCATTGATATTGTTGGATCTGAGTACCATTCGGACCGTCTTGTTGCTTGCGTTGGTTACTCTTAGTTCCCCTGTTTTCTTGAAAAATTTTCGTTTCATTTCTCTCTGACAGTAATTTTGGACATCCATCGCGTGCTTTATTTTCTATATTACTTATTGAAACTACTAGATTAAAATTAAAATATTTTTACATCAGGAAAAACATAATCGAGTTGACCTTCGTTGGACTTTTTTTTAGTTTTATTGGGAAGCAAACATTTTTATATATAGCAGAAAGCCAGCATTGTATTTTTCAATGATTCTATGATTTGTTGAAGAAAACATAAAGAAATGCTATTTTTAAGCTTATGCAAAATACTTTTGTGACATACTGTAAATTACGTGTGTCTAAAGTATTTTTATACGCACCACCGGTGGATGGTATATGAAGTTTTTCATTCCGTTGGCAACATCCCGAAATATCAATCGGAGACCTCATTGAGTATATGCATTCTTGATCGTCATTAAATTCTGAGACGATATAGCCATGTCCTTCTAATCGTGTAACTGTAGAATGCACGATAGCAGTCAAACGAAAACGAAACGAATTAACATGAATTTTGCATGGCTTATGGTTATTAGCTGCTAAGGATTGGAAATGGGCGAAATCGGCCAAGGGGATAAAAAGTTAGCCTTTAAGGGACTATAGGTACCTCAGTTAAAAGTACAATCCTTTGAGTGTTTGCTTAACATATATTAAATCTAGACCTACAATGGTTAAATAGATACTGTTAGTTGGGACGCACTAAATACCTCAAAAAAGCTCATAGTTGCTGGACTTTTTGCTTATGTGACTCAAAAAACGTCCCGCGTGGTCAAAACAGACAACTTATAGTCAATATTTACAAATTTTGCTACGAGTCCGAAAATAGACTCCTAATTTAGGCTGAGATGGAGAAAGGACGCAAAGGGCCCAAAAACAAACCTTTTTTGTGCTATAGTAGCGGATACACGTTGAGGGGTACATAACGTTCGGCGTGGCCGAACTTACGACGTTTTTGCTTTATTACAGGTATTCTATGGAGTTATTTCTTAATTTTGTGTGTTGCTGATTCCTTTCTGTTTTTTAGCAATCGAAGAGCATTCACACAGTTGATTGACAGGTATAGCGGACGGACATTTTTTTGTTTAGTTTGTAAGGTAAGATCGAAATGGAGAATTTGTAATCGTTCTTATATTTATGATTCCTATTTCGTTTTTTCTCAATATTTTCTCTTTTTAGCTCAAGGCAGAAATCCGAGTCAGTAAAATCGTCTAAATGTCAGAAGACGACGCTTCTCTCAGAATTCTAAACAAGTTAATAAAAACGTCAGAATTTCATAAGAAACCACTTCAGAATTCGGTGCGGCGAGTCTTTAAAAACATCAGAATGCCATAAGAAACCACTTCAGAATTCTAAAATTTTAGTCTATGAAATCGACATTTCGAATTTCCCTTCAAAATTGTTTTAAAAGTTCGTTCAGAAATCAATTTGACGTGTCGGCAAAATATCCGATTTCCCTCCGACGGTTCGATAAGAGGACGCGTCGACCACATAATGTGCTTTTAGTAACGGCCAGACTTTAGATCCAAATTCGAATGTATTTGACGACTTTCGTACCGATTTCAGACGAACTCTGAACGTTTGTTTTGCTGGGTATATTTGAATGCAGATATATAAACAGATGTATACTCGTACATATTGAAACATTTTGATTGTTTTCTTTGGTTTTGCAGATTTTAAACAATTTTATTCGTTTATTCTGAGAACTCTATAGTCTGATTTTTTTAATAGCAAAAAAAACTTGAGTATGTTTGAAGCAGATAAACATCTTCGAACCACACTACAGAAAAGAAATGACGTTTTATTGATTTCATATCGGTATCAAAAACATTAAAGTGTTTTAAAAAAAATTAAAATTTATGAAAAATAAGGTTAAGCCGACCTAAGGAAAATCCAAAATTATCAAAACTTACATTAAAATTTTACTTGACACGCCTTATATAAATCGTATTTAATATAAGGCATGAGGGGCTGTCTGAAATTGTGAAGTATTTTAGTATACTTATACTTAGTAGGGACATAAATACTGTTACAACATTGAACACACCCATTTCAATAGTAGAACTGAACATACCCAGTTAATGTCATATGGGTTTTGAAAGCTAACCTCAATAGCGTTAGTCTGTAACGGGATTTTAAGATTGTTTCAACTTTAATCATGGAGTGGTCAGATAATGAGAACCGTATAGCGTTTTCGATTGTGATATGAAAAAAAGCGATATTTTCAAAACGCTCCGGCCACTAGGGATTAGCCGCATGTTCGTCTACCGATGCATAAAACTGTTTGAGGAGACTGGAGATGTAATGGACCGCCACCGGTCGGGCCGCCCACTCTCTGTTCGAACACCGCATGTCATCAAAGCCGTTAAATCAAAAATTCACAGAAATCCGCCCCGAAAACAGAAAATCATGGCCCGTGAGATAAATATCACGCAAAAGTCCATGAGTCGCATCATTAAAAAAGACTTGGGACTTTCAAACGCAGAAAAATTTTGTTCACCGATGAGAAAAATTTTACCGTTCAGGAAAAAAGTAACAAGCAAAATGAAAGATGGTATGCGCGGTCATCTAAGGCAGCATCTGAACTGACCCCAAGGCTGGAAAAGGGTCATCACCCAGCTTCAGTCATGGTTTGGTGCGGTGTCTCTTACGATGGGGTCGCTGACCTGCATTTCTGCGAACAAGGAGTCAAAACATCGGCCAAAGTTTACTAAGAAATAGTTTTGGAAGCTGTTGTGAAGTCTCTTAACAATTCCCTGTTCCAAAAACAGCCATGGAGGCTGGTTTTGGAACAGCCATGGAGGCTGGTGTTCCAGCAGGATTCTGCGTCGGCCCATTAGGCTAAAACGTCCCAGGCGTGGCTTCGAAACAATTTGCCACTGTTCATTTCCTCTGAAGAATGGCCCTCAGGCAGTCCAGATTTGAACCCATTGGATTACAAATTGTGGACGGCTTTAGAGGACAAGGTTTGTCACAAAAGATACCCCCAACATTGGATCTCTTAAGACTGCTTTGGTTCGAGCTGTGGCCAGTTTTCCAATGGACGAGGTTCGTGCAGCTATTGACGATTGGCCAGTGCGACTTAGGGCGTGTGTAAAGGCAAAAGGCGGACATTTCGAATAAGTATACATCAATAAATATATTAAAAAATATTTGGTCCAAAAACATTTAGTGCTTTTTATTTTATAGCATAAAACGTGTGTACCAGTATTTAAGTCCCTACTAAGTATAATACAGGATGTCAGTCGGGAGAGTATACTACAATTAATTATCGAATGCAATATTAAATACATGTCCGCCTCTGTAAGCCTCACAAATGCGAGTCCTTTTGAGTACATTTTTCATTACATTCTCACTCATTTCACGTGGTATTTCATTAATTTCATCACGAATATTTTGTTTGAGTTGCTTAAGTGTTTCTGGTTTGTTTGCATAAACCTTGCCTTTCAGATATCCCCACAAAAAAAAGTCCGGAGCAGTTAAATCAGGCCTAATGGCATTTGAACGATGGCGTAAATGGTCTGGAGGAAGAATATCTTGCGTCAACTGAATCTTAAGTGGAAACAAATGCAAATCCTTGTGCAAAATTGTGGGCAAGTTGTTCTTTGAAGACCAAGCTCCTGAGCACGGCGTCGAATTGAGGTTGATGGATTGTTTTGAACACTTTCTTGAACAGCAGTAATGTATTCAGATGATCTTACAGTACATTACACGTAACTTTCACATCGTCGCAGTAATCGATGATTAATTTTGATAAAATGTTTAAACAATTAAAACACGTTGATTTATCGAATATTTTTCCATATTTAGTTTGCAACGTCTTTACTTCACGACTGCCAAATATGAACTGTCAAGACTAATGTTTACCAAGCATAACAATGTAGTATACCTTCCCGACGGACACCCTGTATTACAACATAAACCGATTTGAACTAAAATCAGTAGGGTTCACTGTAGAATGTACAAAACCGAAAACCGGCATTCCGGTTTTAATGACCTTAGAAAAACTAATACCCGTTATGACGCCAATTTCATTTATGGAATACGTAACTAGTATTTAAGCTAACTTTGTACATACAGATCTACTCTGAGTCATCAGTTGATGAGATTTAACTATATATGTTTCTCAGTCTCCCTGCTTTCAAACTAATGCTTGTTATCAAACTTCAAACCACATCTTGCCCGATTTGTATAAAATTAAGTAGAAGCAAATATTTTTTCTACCATGGACAGACGCTGTTGAAACTGATGAAAATCGGTTAAGATTAAGATAAAGCTTACACATATATGTTTATCGGGTAAAAGTTAAATTGATAATTCTGCAAAAAAACAGGGTGCTGCAAAAATAACTATAAGATTTATTTTATAAATAAATATTAAATGGAATGAAAAATGTAACAAAAAAAGTTAACTATAAAAATTATGTAAATTTTATGTTTTTTTTTGTTCTTAAATTATGAAAAATAATTTCAGTTAAATGAGATCCATTTCCATAACTTTCATTGTTGAGTGTTTCATGTGGCACGCCATAAATTACTTCTTGAATGCTGTACTTTAATTGCTGCAAAGTTTAGAGCTTATGCACACACACTTTTTCTTTGAAATAGCCCCGCAAGAACTGGTGCAGTCAAATTAGGCGATCGTGACCAAATTGTCATTTAAAGATATTATTCGATTTGAATAATTTTGCACCAACCAACGTATGGTTGGATCCGTTGGAGCAGTTCTAACGCTATAAAATCGTTTGTATCCACATTGAGGATTAATTATCGACCGATTATTTTCAAGGAATAGAAGAAAAATCTTAGTTCTTTGCGCATTTGTATAGAGTTCCATTTTTATAAATTCTCCTAGATTTAATTACGAAAATAGAAAAACTATAAAATATTCGTAAGCTAAAAAGTTTAAATTTTTTACATCATATAAAGAGTGTTTATTTTTTCAGAAGTGTGGCTTTCAGGTAGAAATAAAACGCATAAAATTTATTGTTATAGCCAAGAAAATGATGCCGCTGGCGCGAATAAATTCCAGTCGAGAGGCCCAATTTTCGACCACTTTTTGCAGCATTTGGGGCCATATGTCAGCAGTAACGCGCCGAATATTGTCTTCCAGTCGGGTTTATTGCGCACACAAGCGATTTTAGCTAACTCCACAAAAAATAGTCCAGCGGTGTAAAATCGCACGATCTTGGAGGCCACGCCACAGACCCTCGAAGCGAGATAATGCACTCACCAAAAGTTTTCTACAATGAATTGATTGTTTCGTTGTCTTGACTACATTAACATCCTCCAAGTCAGGCAAGATAAGTCATTAATCATGGCACTATAGTGTTCCCCACTGACATTATGGCCAGCTTCTTTTTGAAGAAATATGGACCAATGATTCCCTCTGCCCTTAAAGCACACCAAACAGTGACCTATTGAGGATGTAACGGCGTCTCAGCAATGGCTTGTGGATATTTACTTCTCCAAATTCGACCATTTTGGTTATAAACGTACCCACTCAACCAAAAGTCAGCTTTAAGGCTGAACAACATTTACCTGTAAAAATCGAGATCGGTGGTCATTTGGTTTTGTCCCATTCACCACGATTTGCAAACGTTGTTCCGGCGTAACTCTATTTATTATAAAATGACAAATTAAAAAGACCAACTCCGAAAAAAGTGTAGCCAGATTGAAAACTACACGTCAAAAACACACCATTTACTTACTTTAGCCGCACCCGGTATGTTTAGGGTCTGTGTCTCTCTTAAAGTTGATGTAAACAGGCCGGCAAGATTGTTTTTTGTTCTTCTTTTGATGTTTGTATATGTGACGCGCAAAATAGAAAGGGACCTAAGGTTAAAAACCAGTTTTGTTCAGGAGAGCCATTTTAAAGATTAGGTCCCTTTCTATTTGCGCTTAGAATCGTTGACTTCACTTTCATAAAACGCGCATATCTCTGGGAGGGAACACTTTTGGGGCATGGGGTCGGTCTCATTCGATGCTCAGATGTTGTCCACATCAAAAAAAAAATGAAAATTGATTTTTTCCCTTTCTCTATGCGCTGTCACATATGTAGTCTATGAGTTGAAGTGAAAAAACATTTTCTTCTTTTAGCACATATGTAGTTCAAAGCTCAGTCTCTGTAGAGAATTAACATCATTCGTAGAGTGAAATACCATCAATACGCAAGTTATGGCGTTGCATTTAAAGATAATAGCTTTATGCTTCTGAAAGCAAACCAATTAAAATTTGTATGATTTTGCTTCAAACTACTACGCCATAACAAAAGAGCTTTTAATAGAGCTTCCAGCTTTTTTATAAATTTTCTGGTTTTACAAATAAGCAAAAGTGTCTTGGATTAGTCTGCCCCTGATGGCAATGCTGTGAACTCAAATACATACCACGAACTCACAATAGCAGGGAACTAGACGCCAGGAGAGATAAAACATCTTAAATTTCTAAAAAAAACCTTTTTTAATTTCATTATATAGGGTGATCCATCTTGAAGATCCGCTGTTTTCGACCAAAATGTTGTTCAGTGATGAGGCCCATTTCTGGCTCAACGACAAAGTCAATAAACAAAATTGCCTGGGCTGAAAAGCAACAAGAAGAGGTTCAAGAGGTACCATTATACCCAGAGAAAATCACGGTTTGGTGTGGTTTATGAGCTGGTGGAATCATCGGTGCATATATTTTCAAAAATGATGATGGCCGGAACGTAATCGTGAACGGTGCTCGCAATCGCGTCATGATATCGGACTTTTTGCTACCTGTAATTGAAGCCAGTAATCTTGACAACACTTTGCTTCAACAGGACGGTGCCACTTGCCATACAGCAATGGATCTATTTCACGTTTTGGACAGATGAGTTGGCCCCCTTGATCGAGTGATATCACGCCTTTAGACATTTTTCTTTAGGGTTACATAAAGTCCAAAGTATATGCTGACAAACCAGCTACGATTCAGGTTTTGGAAGCCAACATTACGCGAGTCATTAAAGCAATACCGGTCGAAATGCTCGAACGAGTCATCCAAAATTGGACCCTCAGATGGAATGGAAATGGAAACCATCAGGCGTAACTGCGGCCAACATTTGAAGGAAATTATATTTGTAAAATATTCAAAATACCAATAAGGATTCCACACTTGATTTGAATTTTTATATTCTTTTTGTTCTGAAAAAATACCCCTACGAGAGCGGTTCGGAAAGTTCTTAGCCTATCAATGAAAGAGAATAATTAGTTTTTCAAAAATATTTTTATTTTTCAATATAATCTCCTGAAACTTCAATACACTTAGTCCAACGCTTATCTAGCAATTCTATACCTCGATTAAAATAGTTTTCCACAAGGTCTTCAAAATAGTGGTTTACAACTGTAATTGCATCTTCATTTGAGGTAAAACGCTTGCCAGCAAGGATTTTTTTTAGACTTGGGAACAGGTAAAAGTCACTGGGAGCTAAATCAGGAGAATAAGATGGGTGGTCAAGCAACTCATACTTTAATTCGTTGATTTTAGCCATTGTTAAAACACTCTTGTTCGCTGTTGCGTTGTCTTGATGAAAAATTATTTTTTGTGATGTAAGCCAGGACGTTTTTCTCGAATTTGTACATTTAATTGATCTAAAATGTTGCAATAGTACTCTGAATTTATTGTTTTACCCTTTTGCAGATAGTCAATCAATAAAATACCTTTGAAGTCCCAAAAAACCGTTGCCATAACCTTACCAGCCGATTGAATTGTTTTTGCCTTCTTTGGGGCACTTCCTCCAGCTTCAGTCCATTGTTTGGATTGTTCTTTTGTCTCTGGAGTATAGTGGTGGATCCATGTCTCATCAACAGTTATGAAACGACGCTTAAAAAAAAAAAATTGTGAACAGCTGTTTCTATATGAAGGAGTTGCCAGATCGAAAAAAATTTAACATGTGTTCATAGCAGAGATGGAAGTTTCCAAAACACTTAAGTTTTTTCTGTTTATACCGCGCTTTTTGTGCTAGGCTAAGAAGTATCCGAACCGCCCTCGTAGATGGATCACCCAATAGTTTACACTACTTGTGCCACAAACTAATTGTTGCAAGTGAGTGGGCAATGTACTGGCTAAAACTTAATTAAAAATCTTTAAATATAAACAGGCCTACATCTGAATCTTAATGGTTTGTCTTTTCAATTGTAATTGAACATTTGAACATCCTAATATTTTGTGTAGCCGTCAATTGCTGCTGATTTGAACAAGACGAACAACATCAACACTTCCAAATTGGACAATATGTCCGCATGTTGTTTGTTGTTCGTTAGATGTCAGATTATTTCTAAATAAACATTCAAATTTATTTTACGACATGGCTAGAAGAGTAGATAGATGACACCGTGTTACAAAAATTGTTTTTTTTTTGTGTATTCGAAAATTTTCCAACTTATATGCCCCTATTCAACTTCGTTCCCTTGTTTTGTCAATAAGGGTTTTGTTTTTGGGCTCCTTCGATCTACGAGTGTGACCCTTATGTCAACCAAAACTTCAGAATAAATCTACATATGGATTCGAAGTGCAATTAACCTATACGTATGTGTACATTGACTATTGATCGCTAGTTTTGATCATACTGGCCGCGTTTTGCATCACATGAAATAAATAAAACATAGCTAACAGTCTCGACCAAAAATTTTGATTTATTGATCAACTGCTCAAAAAAGTGTAGCGTTTTCCATGGTACTTTTAGCCTCTTAAAGGGAAAAATTGAATTCACCCGTTCATAACCTCATACAGCTTTTGGTCACAAGTCATCATAACGGAAAATTTCTGTATATTCATTTCATCCCTATCGTGCTTTCAACCGACCCACGACTAAACGTACTTAACTAGATCGTCCAATAATTTTACGACGAGTTATTTTTTTCAATAGGTGCTTTTTTACATAATACGCGTGAGTTGTGCTAAACTTTATTTGTATTTTCTATTGAGAGGTCATTTCGACGAGCAGCTAATTTCACGTTTTGGAACGGTGAGTTGGCCGCCTAGATCGTGTGATATCACACATTTAGACTTTTTTCTTTGGGGCTACGTAAAGTCCAAAGTCTATGCTGAGAAACCAGCTACGATCCAGATTTTGGATGCCAATATTACTCGTGTCATTAACGCCATTCCGGTCGAAATGCGAACGATTCATCCAATATTGGGCCCTCAGAATGGACTTCCTAAGGCGTAGTTGCGTACATCATTTATAAAAATCTCTTTCGAATAATAAAAAAAAATACCTCTGATTGATCACCCGTTATTTGACGATCTGTTGGTATGGAAATTGGACCAAAAATTGGAAAAGGAAGGCAGTTCCCCTTTGAGGAATAAACAATTCTTAGGGTCAGTTTTTTTTTGCAATTGCCGGTATACTCGTTTAACTAGAATGGTTGTGGGCTCCCTATTCCACTACGAGGAAAACACTCAGGATGTCTTTTGTCCAATTTCAGAATTTGACTGTCGCTGGAGGCACAACAATGTTGATATTATTGATATCTTTATTAAAGGCATTAACTTATGGGTGAAATGTCCATTGGGCGCCAAAAATATATCCTAAGGATTCAGAAATAACGAAATGTCCACATATGAAAAAATTTGGACATGGCTTAGAGATGGTTAAACACTTATGGTTAGGGATGATTATGGTTGGGATGATTATATTCTGAGAGCATCCGACTATTGTGAGGTTTATTGTTGTGGCACAACAATATTTTGGGTTTGCGGATGATAGTTTATTTGTAGAGATTATAACATAATTGTGTCACAACCATATACCCACCAATAGTATGATGCTCTTCGAATATTGTGATTGTAAAATTGTAAGAAGATCTAGACGAGTGTGTCTGTCGGTGGAATGCAAACCACAGGTCGCACTTTTGAAGCTAGGTGGCTGAAATTTGGCAGAATCATGTGTTCATGGATTGAAACGGTTGGTATTAAAAATGGGCCAAGTAAATATTTTTGCCTCACAAGAACTAGGTTCTCATCTGGGAAAAACAAACAACCCTGAAACTATAAAACATAATATTTCCTGTGCTGTTATAGATACGACGACGATATTTGAAACATATGATGTAGGCATGGATCGAAACACATCCTAGAGAAAAGGCGGACGGTGCTATGCCATCTTCAAAAATTGCATTTATGAACAAAGTAATAGACCGATCGGTATAAAACTTTAATAAAATCAATTATTAGCATATTATTTTAGACTAGAAGTTGGACAAAATGCTGTATCCCGGCTCTTACAACCCTGAGCTTTAAAAGGCTACACTCGTAACTTAATATCGATACGACGAGAGTAGTTGGAATGTAATATGTTGGCGAGAAAAACAAATGCACCCTGATGGAAAAGAGGCCGGTACCACGCCCTATTCACAAAATTTCATATTGAACCGCAATCCACTATAGAGGGTACATAAGCTTCAGCACGGCTTAACGTAATTTTTCCACCTGATATATTCTCAACCTACGTTCGTATTTCCCACAACATTATTTTATGGAACGGGCAAACCTTTAATCGTGTTTTAAATTTTTACATTAGCTGATCAGGAACTTAATCTCTCAATGAATAACTTATAAATCATAAGCAGAATCTTTTATATGCCTTACAGGAGATTCTCTCATTTGCAAAGTACTAAATATTGACGAGGTCGTAAACATGTATTTTATATCCGTCTTCGGATGGCATCATATACAGTAGCCTATAAATTTTTCCTACCGGAAACGTCCCACATAACTAATTGCACTTTATACACAATCAGTTTGAAGGTATGGTCATCGAGATCGAAGGACTTGACCCAGTTATACATTTCCAATAGAGTACGAGGGCGGTTCGGAAACTTCTTAGCCTATCCCAAAAAGCGCGGTATAAACAGAAAAAGTTAAGTGTTTTGGAAACTTCCATCTCTGCTATGAACACATGTTAAATTTTGTTTCGATCTTCTTCATATAGAAACAGGTGTTCACACAAGACGCATCCGCGATTTTTTTGCAATGCAAAAATTAGAAATGCGTGGTGTCATTAAATATTTACATAAAAAGGGTTTATCGGGACAAGAAATTCATAATGATATGGTGAATGTGTTAGGTGAAAGTGCTCCTTCATATGCAACAGTAAAAAATTGGGTTGCTGAATTTAAACGTGGTCGTACAAGCATTGAAGATGAACCACGTAGTGGACGTCCAAAAACAGCAACAAGAACAGAAATAGTAGCCAAAGTGCATGATATGGTATTAAATGATCGACGAATAAAAGTGCGTGAAATAGCTAATATCATGGGCATCTCAAATGATTGAGTCCATTTAATTTTGCATGAAGAACTACAGATGAAAAAGCTTTCTGCAAGATGGGTGCCGCACTTGTTAACAGTCGACCAAAAACGCATAAGAATGAACATTTCTCAAGCTTGTTTGGATCGTTTTCAGCGAAATAAAATGGATTTGAAGCGTCGTTTCATAACTTTTGATGAGACATGGATCCACCACTATACTCCAGAGACAAAAGAACAATCCAAACAAAAGACTGAAGCTGGAGGAAGTGCCCCAAAGAAGGCAAAAACAATTCAATCGGCTGGTAAGGTTAGTGCGAAGGTTTTTGGGACTTCAAAGGTATTTTATTGATTGACTATCTGCAAAAGGGGAAAACAATAAATTCTGAGTACTATTGCAACCTTTTAGATCAATTAAATGTACAAATTCGAGAAAAAACTTCCTGACTTACAACACAAAAAAATAATTTTTCATCAAGACAACGCACCAGCGCACAAGAGTGTTTTAACACTCAGCGCTTGACCACCCACCCACCTTATTCTCCTGATTTAGCTCCCAGTGACTTGTACCTGTTCCCAAATCTAAAAAAAATCCTTGCTGGCAAGCGTTTTACCTCAAATGAAGATGCAATTACAGTTGTAAACCACTATTTTGAAGACCTTGAGGAAAACTATTTTAATCAAGGGATAGAATTGCTAGATAAGCGTTGGACTAAGTGTATTGAAGTTTCAGGAGATTATATTGAAAAATAAAAAATATTTTTGAAAAACTAACTATTCTCTTTCATTGATAGGCTAAGAACTTTCCGAACCGCCCTCGTATCCTTAAGTCAGAGGTCTGTGCCAATCAACCAGAAGCTCTTAAATTTAGTCTGCTATATGGGGCAGAGTCATCGGCACCGTCATGCCTCAGTCCTTTAAAATAAAACAAAATAATCGTTTATATATCATTTATATACTTACATATATA
Source organism: Hydrotaea diabolus (assembly GCA_963513945.1). Lineage (NCBI taxonomy): Eukaryota > Metazoa > Arthropoda > Insecta > Diptera > Muscidae > Hydrotaea > Hydrotaea diabolus. The sequence goes on along the minus strand of OY740716.1, from coordinate 83,166,027 downwards.
CCCAGTAGCTTTCCCATTTCTATTATAAAGCCTTTCTTCACGTTATTTATTGTTCAACTAAAGGGTGGTTAAATTATAAGGGCCAATGTTAAATGTGAACCACACCTAAACGTCAAATCCTTTTCTGTGTTTCATTGTATATTTCTTAATTTCAGACTAATTCATTTTAAACCAATGAAAGATACGCAAGCGAGCAATGCGTTAAAGTAATTCAGGCTTATTATGAAAATGGGCCACAGTGGATGATCAATTTTTGGGCGAGTGATAATCCAAGAGTGATTGTCGAAAAAACAATTTACCCACAAAGAGTGTCTGTTTGGTGCGGTTTATGGGCTGGCGGCATCATCGGGTCGTCTTTTTCCAATATGGGGCAGGTCAGGCAGTTACTGTGGATGGTGTTCGCTATCGTGAGATGACAACGAACTTTTTATGGCCCGAGTTGGAAGATATGGATGTGGACGATATGTGGTTTCAACAGGATGGTGCCACTTGCCACCCAGCTAATGAAACAATGGCTCGTTGGCGCGACAAATTCAATGGCCGTGTTATCTCACGTCGTGGCGCTGTTAATTGGCCGCCAAAATAATGTGATTTGACACCATTGGACTTCTTTCTTTGGGATTATTTGAAAGAAAAGGTGTACGTCGATAAGCCAGCAAATAATTCACGAGCTAAAGGATGAAATACGAGGGCGGTTTGGAAAGTTCTTAGCCTATCAATGGAAGAGAATAGTTAGTTTTTCAAAAATATTTTTATTTTTCAATATAATCTCCTGAAACTTCAATACACTTAGTCCAACGCTAGCATCTAGCAATTCTATCCCTTGATTAAAATAGTTTTCCTCAAGGTCTTCAAAATAGTGGTTTACACATGTAATTGGATCTTCATTTGAGGTAAAACGCTTGCCAGCAAGGATTTTTTTTAGATTTGGGAACAGGTAAAAGTCACTGGGAGCTAAATCAGGAGAATAAGGTGGGTGGTCAAGCAACTCGTACTTTAATTCGTTGATTTTAGCCATTGTTAAAATACTCTTGTGCGCTGGTGCGTTGTCTTGATGAAAAATTATTTTTTTGTGTTGTAAGCCAGGACGTTTTTCTCGAATTTGTCCATTTAATTGATCTAAAAGGTTGCAATAGTACTCTGAATTTATTGTTTTACCCTTTTGCAGATAGTCAATCAATAAAATACCTTTGAAGTCCCAAAAAACCGTTGCCATAACCTTACCAGCCGATTGAATTGTTTTTGCCTTCTTTGGGGCACTTCCTCCAGCTTCAGTCCATTGTTTGGATTGTTCTTTTGTCTCTGGAGTATAGTGGTGGATCCATGTCTCATCAACAGTTATGAAACGACGCTTAAAATCCATTTTATTTCGCTGAAAGCGATCCAAACAAGCTTGAGAAATGTTTATTCTTATGCGTTTTTGGTAGACTGTTAACAAGTCCGGCACCCATGTTGCAGAAAGCTTTTTCATCTGTAGTTCTTCATGCAAAATTAAATGGACTCGATCATTTAAGATGCCCATGATATTAGCTTTTTCACGCACTTTTATTCGTCGATCATTTAATACCATATCATGCACTTTGGCTACAATTTCTGTTGTTGTTGCTGTTTTTGGACGTCCACGACGTGGTTCATCTTCAATGCTTGTACGGCCACGTTTAAATTCAGGAACCCAATTTTTTACTGTTGCATATGAAGGAGCACTTTCACGTAACACATTCACCATATCATTATGAATTTCTTGTCCCGATAAAACTTTTTTATGTAAATATTTAATGACACCACGCATTTCTAATTTTTCCATTGTAAAAAAATCGCGGATGCGTCTTTTGTGAACACCTGTTTCTATATGAAGGAGTTGCCAGATCAAAATAAAATTTAACATGTGTTCATAGCAGAGATGGAAGTTTCCAAAACACTTAACTTTTTTCTGTTTATACCGCGCTTTTTGTGCTAGGCTAAGAAGTTTCCGACCGCCCTCTTAATTCGGCAAATTAACGGCATAGAACCTCAATTATGCCTCAGCGTCATCGAAAATTTGAACCAGCAGATATTTTGTTCCATACATAATTGAACCATACCAATATTATCATAATAAAAAGAGAGGACAATAATTTCCTAAATAATTTGTGTTTTATTAAAAATCATCGTCGGCCCTTAAAATTTAACCACCCTTTAGTAAAAAGCTTATGTCAGGCGGAACCGACTGTTTTATAACCTGCACTGCTAGAAGTGCAGAAAAGCGATCAGAAATCAGGGTTTTTACCTCTTAAGCCCATAGACCGATCTCTAAATTTACCAATATTTAAATTGGCTTTTGGTACCCCTATGTCCATTATCGAATGGTCCGGATGGGTCCTGCCCACTTGGGTCTGTCACACAAATGTAGCCAAATTGCTAAAGTAAGATAATTTGTGGCTACGTCAGAAAATGTTATTTAATACCGAAATGTCCATTTATACTAGAAGCCGTTTTTTGTGCATTTGTATGGTGACTTTATCGAAAGAATTTCTCCATCGCTATAAAATACACCGCCTTAAGCTTTCAATCGAACTACAGGTAGCAATTGAAGCTTGATCTTGTTATAATTAAGCAAAAGTGCTTTGTTTGAGTCCAGGGCGGATGCTATAAAAATGAAATAAAATTGGTTTAGATTTAGATGTAGTTTCCAAACATGTGTTCAACGATTTTATATCTTTAGCTCTAGAGGCCGCATATTACATACTAACTTGATGAAATTTGGCACAGTGTATAACGATCGATCACTAACCAGCTCAGACGAAAATAAGTCATACCAGTCCTCGCTTTGATATAGCCACAATTCAAAGTTCTAATATTTAAATCTCAAGGACTAAAGAAACCCTATTTCGATCTCATTTTGTATAATTTATTACGGTGTATCAATACTCAAGCTTAGGTCTAGGTTCCCTATAGAAATGATCGGAGGACCCAAAGAACGGTTTCCAATTGTTTTTTTGCATATGTGGATAGTATAACCATTCAAACTCTTCGTTTACATAAACTTGTTCTAAACGTTGCAACTCCAAGATTAGAGCTCATCAACCCTTGTCACTGAAATGACTCAACTGGTTTTAATCATCGGCAATAATTTTTAGTTTTTTTAACATAATATTTCGCAAGAATAACAAAAGCTTATTTGTGACAAGATGTTTTGGTGTTCTACGATTGCCCAAGTTAATGATGCAGTTTTTGTGTTGGTCAGTGTACTTCGCCATGGGGTGGTCTATGCCTCGAATTGATTATTAATGCAGGCCGATTCATATGCACACGCATGTAAACTATCTGTCTGTCCGGCTGTCCGTTCATTTGTGCCACTTTGTGTGTTTTCAACACATTTGAAGCCATCTCCATACACTGAAAGAAAAATTTACCAAATCGTTGTAATTGCGTTACGTCAATTATATTTGCTGCAAACTTTCTTTGATTCGATGTAAATTTTTTCTTATTTTCGTAGTGAAAACATAAACTGAGCCTGAGCAACTCATGCCGAACCTAAGAACTTCTAGGTCGTAGTCCTGTAAGACCGAAGGAGAGAGTTAATTAGATGCATGCAGTAGCCATTTTGCATAATCTGCAGATACACTATACTAACTTCTGCTGCCACTACAACCTCTTGTAAGTTTTGTCGTGAATGAGAGTTTTTCTAAAGACTATTCGATTCTACGCTAGAGAGAGAGAGAACTCGTTAATCTCACTCCGTGGTGCATTTCCACATTAAGTTATGTCGGCTAAGCCAGCCAAAACAGTTAGTTAAACCAGACATGCTAAAGAGGAGGCGCTCAATCAGAAACTAGCGTCTGAACAAAAACGTCAAAACTGAACTGCTGCGCAAACTAGCAAGAACTTCGTGTGCCAGAGGGCTTAGGCGTGAAAAATATCTACTCGAACAACGTCCAGGGGAAGTAAGAGCTTTTGGTCGTTTCTAAGAAGAGTAAAGGATCATTTATCTCAACTTTTGTTAAAGACCACCAGGCATTCACTAACCCGGTTTATAAAGCTAACCTATTGGCTGAAATGTTTGCAGGAAATTTTCCTTGTCGGAAAGCAATCAATCACTGCACGTGTTCGAAAACGTATCAAATTCCATGCTTCAGACAGTTTTTCGAGCACGTGGATTTAAAAGGGTTCTAGCGAAACTCGATGTTAACAAGTCCCCGGGCCCGGATGGTATTTCGGCACTTGTCTACCGTGAGGGTGTTTTCCCAGCTTGCAAGAAGGTTGCGAACGTCAAGTCGATCCCTAAAAAGGGTAAAGCCAATAATCCTGCGAATTGCTATTTGCTCTGAGCACTTCAAGGTAATAGAGAGCATGGTTAAGCACCATGATGTGAGGTTACTAGATCCAACGACATGTTTAGTGACCGACAGTGTAGCTTCCGTAGAAATCGTTCTACAGGAGACCTGAGGTCTTTCTTGTCGGAGCGATGAAGTCTGTCTATCCACCAGTTTGGTGAGAGTAACGTTGTACCTCTGGATATCTCCAAGGTCTTTGATAGAGTCTGGCGAAGCTGATCGCATTTGGTGTCGGTAATACTTTCGCTCAATTTTTATCGATCTTTCTTAAAGATCGCACTATAAGAGTTGTTGTAGATGGGTTCTGGTCCAACAAACATAGGCTTACCGCAGGTGTACCACGAGGTTCTGTTCTTTCTCTGTCTATATTTCTTATTTCAATTACGATCTGTTGGGTCAGACCGTGAATCCAATCTATTCGATTAGAAGGAATATCTGCCATTCGTATTCATTCGAACGTAGGCCAAGTCTTCAAAATATTGAAGACAGTAGGCGAACTATGGATAAGTCATTTGGCTGGGATTTACAGGACATTTCCAAATGAATAGAATGGAAATGCGTGGAGCGATTTCAACGGTTTCTTGAAATATTTTTTCAGTGTAATTTTGAATGACTTTATGTGTGCCTGTAGATTTGTGTTACATTCCCATGCAAATGATGAACGACTTCAGTCAAATTATTTGGCATTTTCATTTGGTATGGGAGTATGGCTGGCAGCTACATTAGTTACGGCCGGCTTAGATTCTAGTCACTTGCAATTACACTGGTCAACGGAACGATGACGACAATACGAGTAATGATGATGATGGCATAAAAATACAAATCCCACCAAAAAGGCCAAAGATTTGTAATTGAGTTCGTAATTTTCGTCGCAAACGATGCTTGATTTGGCAAAAAGACTAACTGCTGCTGGCATAAAAAATTCTACTTAATTAACGCTGGACAAATAACATTGCAACTTTATACATTGTGCGATAATGAACCATTGCTTATTGTAAAATTCATTAAATTTATGCCACTGTCTATGGATTATTGCTGAAGAATTACAGCAAATAAAATACAGCAAAATTTCTACAACGACTTTATAAAAATCTGACCGTCTTAAGGCACAAGTATAATTTGCACCTTAATTTCAAAATCAAAATTTGAAAAATGGAGTTAATCTATTTAGCTTTGCGAAATGCTTTGCGGTATAAATTAAATTGGATTTTGCCGATGTTGGGGTCCTAGACGATCTACGCCTGATGTTCTTTCTGCCTCCGAACACTCATGCAGTCGATTACTTTTTATAGACTTTTATGGCCCAGTCCATATTTTGTTGCTCTTGTGTGTTGCGAAAGTGCGAGTGAGTGTTGCGACGGTCGAACAAACTAGTGGACGGACAGACAATTCGATTTTTGTGCGCTTTGTGAATTATCCCAAAACATAAAGCGAAACTAGCTGGCAGTAATTCTTTCAAATGTTTTGCGTATGTTTTCCATTTGTATTTTGTTTTCATATTTATGTGAAGAAATTTATAACGAGATACCCTACTGCATGTTATCGCAATGAAGACAGGTTTAACGCTACGATGTTTGCATTATTGTCCTAACCATGGTTTTGGGAAAAAACAAGGACCATTTCCTTTATACGAGTATGAATTGTAATAGATTTACTAAAATATTTTCGTGAGCACATCATTTGTATGCATAATGTAATGGGTGCACACCGGTTTCTGGAGAGGAGCTGATCAGGAAAACCACGTTACAGCATTAACACAGAAAAGTTAGACCTAGACAAGACCTACCAATACATACAGGCACTTTATAAATGCCTGTACTAGTTGCTATTTATATTTCGGGTCCTGACAATACCAGCGTTCCCAGATGCAAATTGGAACTTCCGTTGGCAAATTGGACAGTTTTAAGCATAACTTCACTCAGAACGTTTTGTCATTTGAGGGCGAATTGTTTTGTTTACAGTGTGTTGAAAAATTCATCTCAGTCAAAAAATGGAATTATCTCGTGAACATTTTCGTGCGACGATTTTATACGATTTTCGGCGCGGGTTATCGAGACAAGAGTGTTTAAATCAACTTGTTTCGACTTTTGGCGATGAAGCACCGTAAAAAACCACTGTTGTCGCTGGTACCAAGAGTTCAGTCTCGGGCGCCGTTCGCTCTAGGATTAATTTCGTAAAGGACGTCCAATTTTGGTCACTTTTCCAGAAACCATCGATGCTGTGCGTAAACTGATTAAGCAAGAGCGACATGGTACATACCGTGAGATTGAGTCATCCTTGGGCATTAATACTCGTATGATAAGCATCAATAAGATATTGCATGTTCATTTGACCGTAAAAAAATTTGTTCTCGTTGACGAATGCTCAAAAAAAGGCTCGTATGTATTGGTGCAAAGAATTGTTGAAAAAGTATAATTGCGGTAGCTCAAAGGCAGTGTATAACATTGTCACAGGTGACGAATCATGGATCTATGCATATGAAGCCGAAACAGCAATCGACCGTCTTTCAAGACGAGCCAAATCCAACAAATGTTGTTCGTGCAAGAAGTACATCGAAGCAAATTTTTCGGTATAACCGGCAATGTTGTCACAGTGCATTTAGTGGCACTTAGGGCGGCCAATTCTGAGTGGTATACAACCATCTATAAGTATTTGCCAACAGTGTTCGAAGAAATGAGGAAAGATAATAAGAGAAGACGGATCATTTTGCATCACGACAATGCGAAATCTCAGACATCAGCTGAAAGGATAAGCTATTTGAACACTCAAGATGTCGAATTGATGGGCCATCCACTGTACAGCACTGATTTGGCATCCAATGACTTCTTCTTATTCCCTAGAATCATGAGAAAAATGCGTGGTCAACGTTTTTCATCCCCGGAGTAGCTGTTGAAGCGTTCAAAATTCATGTTTTGGAGGTGAAAAAGTGTTTCGATAATTGGTTTGTGCGCATGCAAAAGTGTATTGATCTTAAAGTAGCGTATTTGACCATTTCCAATGATAAATTATTGTGTTTTTATTGCCGGACCCGAAATATAATTAGCAACCTTTACACACTTAAGGTTGGTTAGACTAAAAGTGTTGCTTGCCAGAAGTAAGTAGCGATTTCGAAGGATTTGAAGGCCAATTTTAACTCTTTAGCAAAAAAAGAAAGAAAATAGGGGAGAGTAAAGTATATAGGTAGGCAAAAGCATTATGTCCTTTTTTTGTCGGGTATCTGTTATGGTTAACAGCTGATTCGGGCAGCTAGAAAGCAGCCTAACCTTTCTACAAAGTTTAAAAGTTATCTAATAGGCACATTTACTAAAACGAATAGTTCATAGAAGCATCTACTGCCTAGGCAGGTAAGTCTGTATTTCTGAAGAAATGAGCATAGTAAATGCTTCACTAATTCATTTGCTACATCCTGGCAACGTTAAGATAGTCTCTACACGTGATACCCATTTGCACCGCCATACGAGGGCTGCTCCATATATTTCTGGCTTAATAATGAAAATGCGAATATTTTTCATTAAAAGTGGTTTTACTGTTTTTCAAAGTAGTTTCAAGCATGATTTATAAGTAAACACGTTTGCATGCGCTCAAACCAATTGTCGAAGCACTTTTTCCACTCCGATTAAGACGCCTTCAACACATGATTTCAACAGCTACTTCGGGCGATGAAAAACGTTGACCACGCATTTTTTTTCTTGATGTGCGGGAATAAAAAGAAGTCATTGGGTGCCAGGTCAGGGCTGTACGGCGGATGACCCATCAATTCGACGTTATGACTGCTCAAAAAGCTTGAACCGATGTGTGAGAGCTCGCATTGTCATGGTGCACAATGATTCGTCTTCTCTTGTTCGTTTTTCGAATTTCTCTGAAGACTTCAGGCAAACAAATTGTGGTATACCACTCAGTATAGACCGCCATACGTTGCTCAAGCGGAACAGTCGCCACATGACCAGTTTTGCCGAAGATACAGGTGACCATTTGCTTCGAAGTGGCTCGTCTTCGAAGACCCGCACGGTCGATTGCTGTTTTGTTTCGGGCTCATACGCATAGATCCATCATTCGTCACCTGTGACGATCTTATAAACGTCTTTTGAAACACCGCGATCGCATTTTTTCAAAGATTCTTTGCACCAATCGACACGAGCCTTTTATTGAGCGATTGTCAAACTGTGCGGGATCGAAGGAGAACAAACCATTTTTACGGCCAGGTGTTCATGCAATATCGAATTATTCTGGTGGAAGAAATGCCCAAATATGCCTCTATCACGGTATGTCACATGACGATCTTGCATTATCATTTCACGCACAGTATCAATGTTCTCTGGCACAACGGCCGTTTTTGGACGACCTTCGTCTTTGAGCAAGCGTCGGCCACTATTGAATTCATTAAACCAGTTTTTCACTGTGCTATAGGATGGTGCTTCATCGCCATACAAAGATTTAAGTTCATCGATTCACTCTTGTCGGGATAATCCACGTCGAAAGTTGTAAAAAATGATCGCACGAAAATGTTCACGAGTTAATTCTATTTTTTGCACAATTAATTTTTTCAAGTCACTGTAAAACAACACAAATGATGGTCGGAGTCAAAACGTTGTGAGTACGTTTATGCTTTAAAATGTAAAACTTTCCAATGGAAATGTCACATGGCGCCAGGCAACACTTAGTGTTGACTAGGCCAGAAATATATGTAGCAACCCTCGTAGTGTTGTTATTGATCATCTTTCGAAGGTTAACAGATCCCCTGTCCTATTTCGATCTATTGCCGGCCAGAGACGCTGCAATATTTTGCATTTGTAATTAGGTTCCTCCTTTACGTCGATTGTCGATGCTGTTTAAGGTTATTGTTATAGGTCGCGAATTTATAAGTGAAACCTGGTCCCATTTTCGAACTTTCCCTTAATATCGAGATTAGTCCTTTTATTACAGCGTCTGATGTCCAATCTACTCTTGTTGAAATTCTTGTCATGAAGGAAGTTTTCGGCTGATCTCAGTGTCTCTATATAGCGTATCATCCTTGGTTCTAAGCCCCACTTTCTTCAGAACACTCTTCTGCAAGTACACTAAGCCGAAAATACAATGATTTTTTTAACCATGTATCTGGAAACATTTTTTTTATAAGGTCATATGTTCGTCCAAAAAAGGTAAGTGAGCATTATATGTGACGCGCAAAATAGAAAGGGAACTAAGGGTAAAACCAGTTTGGTTCAGGAGAGCCATTTTAAAGATTTAAATACGTGTATCTTTGGTGTACCGTCACTTTCATAAAATGCGCATATATCTGGGAGGGAACACTTTTGGGGCATGGGATCGGTCTCATTCGATGCTCAGATGTTGTCCACATCAAAAAAAGTGAAAAAAGATTTTTTTTTACCCTTAGGTCCCTTTCTCTATGCGCTGTCACATATATGGTTTTTCAAGAGAGAGGCAGGAAATTGTGCGACATTATCACAAATTTAAAGATCATTCGGCTCTGTTGTATCTGCTCGGACCGTTTGTAATTGTGAGAAAGATCATAAGACAATTTATCTCGCTCTTTTAAAAAAAACACCACCAAATGCAAATGCTAGCTGTACAATCTTCATAGCGCAATGTCAATGCTTTTCGCATAGTTCAAAGACTATACGCAAAGCGTAATTCCCACTAATCATAATGGTACTCCCGTATAAGTCATTTGATTTGTAGCCGAAGTAATCGTTACCAAAGATTAACCTAGGCGGGTTTAGAAACAGCTGTACAGTCTGCCTGGAAACCCTAGCCAAAAAGAAACAACAAAAAGGTCTCAAACTAGAATAAAAACTGTTCACGTCATAATAAAGAAAAAAACGGCATATATGTAAACAAAACATAATTAGGAGGTTAATTTAATATTAAAATTGTAACAGTAAATTAACTACGAAACTATATTTCTGAGATGTCCCAAGAAGAGCGCAATTTTTAAATGACTGATGCAGCAATTGAATTGTTTCTCTGGCTGTATGACATGTGGCGCCGTCTTGTTGGAACCACATGCCCTCCACATTCATTTCTTCAATTCTAGGCAAGAAAAAACTGGTTATCATTTCACGATACCAAACACCATTGACTGTTTACGCTTGACCTGCCTCATTTTCATAAAAAAAGGTCCAATGATTCCTCCAGCCCAAAAACCACACCACACAATGACACGTTGAGGATGCATTTGCTTCTCGTGAATCACTCGAGGATTTTCCGCACCCCAAATGCGACAATTCTGCCTTTTGACGAAGCCATCAAGATGAAAATGGGCCTCGTCACTGAAGATGATTTTATCGGCAAAATCAGCATTTTCATGTTGTCTCTCCAATACCCAATTAACGAACTCCCTTCGCTGTCCATGGTCAGCTGGCTTCAGTTCCTGAGTCAATTGAATTTTGTATGCATGAAGATGCAAATCTTTCGTCAAAATTCGCTGCAAAGTGGATTTGGAGACACCAATTTGCTGAGCTCGGTGTCGAATTGAGGTGGATGGAGTTTGAGCGACATCATCACGTACAGCTGCGACATTTTCGGTCGATCGACCTGGTCGATGGCGCGTTGTTGTCTTTACATCACTAACAGACCCAGTTTGACTGTTTTGGAGCATTATTGTGACTCTTTTGGAGCATTATTGTGACCCCAAATTGATCGCAATTTGCGAACTGTAGCCGCAAAACTTTCACCATTTTGGTAAAACAATTTCACAATGAGAATGCGTTGTTCATTCGTGTAGCGCTCCATTTTTACTAACCTCGTACCTTCTACTAACAAACAATAACAATTGTTCACATGTCAAACAATGACACTTCGAATGTTGCCAGATTTAAAAATTGCGTTCTTCTTGGGACACCCTTTATATTCAAAAGAGGTAACCAATATTTAGTTAACTTAACAATAAAAATGATTTCTATAATAACTTTCATAGTAAATAATATTATTTTTTATTTTGTTAAATTGAACATGAATTGTTTCAACAAATTAACTATGAAATTTTAATATTAACAATTGTCATGGTTACAAACAATACATTGTTAAAACAACAATAATTGTTTTAATATTAACCATAGAAGAGATTAATTCACTATTATTATTGTTAAATACCAGTCAACAAAAAATGGTTAAATTTACCTTATATAACGTAGACTCCAAATCATATTTATTTATGGTAAAGTTAACCTTATATAAGGTTATTTTTCTTCTCAGTGTATAAAAGGCATTGAAAGTCTTTTTTCCTCCTTCCCCACATTTTGTTTCCAGGAATGATTGGAGTCGAGGATAATTTTGCCTCTAAAAAAAGTTACATCGTTTTACCGTCAAGTATCGGGATTTTAAAGTTCGGCATCTTATATATCGTTGTAATCAGAAGCTCAGTTTTGCCTCGATTGACGCCTACATCGTCTATTAATTATTAAAGGAAGACTTGGCCTTTGTTCAATATTATTACAATGTTTTCAAACAGAAATTACCGAATCGGTGCAGACATTTCAAGTTCGTAGGGTGTTATTCGGCTGTCGCTATGAATGACATGTTTGAAGCTAAGGCCAACACCAATTGCTTCCTTATGGATGTTTCAAATTTATTTCGGTTTTGTTTCCATTTTTGATTTAATATTAAACAGAACTTTTAGTGGTGGTGCAGAAAGCGAATAGAAAGAAGCGTTCTATTCATTTCATCTTTCGTTATTTTTTCCTTTTTTTGTCCAAAATAATTTTAATGTTTTTAATTATAGAAAAATAAAAGCCAACAGAAAGAGCAGCATTGGCAGCATCAAACGCAAAGTGTTTCTATTCTTTTGAAAATGAATCGTAAAATAGACTCCACTCCACTGATGATACAATCCACGCGTCTTTGTGGCCTAGAACGCCACTCGAATTGCGTGGTTCGCTCGTGTGTGTGATGGATTACGCGGCCGGATGACAGGCAGGCCAGCCAAACAGACGGGCGGGATGAATGGTCAGATCGATAGAGGCATAAACTGATGGCTGAATGTCTGAAAACTTCGCTGCAATGTTCGTCATCCCCATCGCCCCCTCAGTGACATGGTGAATGTTGCTCATTGGTCAATTTAAGTTTTTCAAATATGTACGATTTGAAACATTATTTTCTTTTTGTTCCCCGGCCTCTTTGCTCTCCCCCGCTGGGTACAGTTAATTTTTCGCGTTTCGATTTTTTGGACAGGCCGTATGTGTGATCTTTTGCTTTAATTGCTTTTCGCCAATTTCTAGTGTAGCCGAAATGCTTCTCTAGGGCGTGGTACAACCACATCACACTCGTGTTGTTTAACATAAACACTTTGCGGTGCGTACGCGTGTGCTCATGTTTTGCGCTTACCCACGCACACACAGTTTACACTCGAACAAATGTAGTTGTCAAAATATTTTGAGATCAGCTGTCAATGACCGGATTATGTTTGTATAAGGGAGAGGAATGGGATCTAGAAATAGGAAATGGATTTGGAACAGATGTCAAGAAATACTATTTGGAATTCATCCAAAAATCGCATAATTAGAGCCCATTGAAATGTTTCGCTGCTGCCCGAATTCGATATCATGTACTTACTGCCCTCAACTTGTTAATTAGAAACAAACATGGAATGGAGAAAATAAAGGATGTTTATTTTCAGACGTGTGATTGAAATAAACGCATATAATTTAATGCAAGGCCAAGAAGGAGGTGGGTTTGCCATTATGTTTTAAAAATAATTTCGGGGAAGTGACCGCCGACAATGGCGCAAAAAAATTCCAGCAGAGAGGACTATTTTTCGACCACTTTTTGCAGCATTTCGGGCCGTATGTCAGCAATAACGCGCCGAATATTCTCTTCCAAAGCGCCAATCTTGTCGGGCTTGTCTGCGTAGCCAAACGACTTTACATAACCCCTCAAAAAAAAGTCCAGCAGTGTCAAATTTCACAATCTGGAAGGGCACGCCACAGGCCCACGACGCGAGATAGTGCGCTCACCAAAAGTTTCCTTCAATAAATTGATTGTTTAATTGGCTGTATGGCATAAAGCTCGGTCTTGTTGGAAACGAAGATCGTCCAAAGTTTTTAATCATGGCTGTGACATTATGACCGGCCGAATCGCTTCATGATACGTAGTTGGAGCGGAGTCCTATAATGTTTGCAAAATTGAAAGTCCTGGCTGTAACACATTTAAAATCTTTTTTTAAGAGCGGGAATCAAGATGGTTGAAATGAAATTATTGCTCGAACCAAAATAAGGATTTCTAAAAAAACTTTTTCTTTTCCAGTCCAGAGTGTCCGACATGATTTGTCGCAAATACACAGTAATTACAATATTCGTTTAGAAGTAGTCCACTAACGCCAAAAATGTTTCAGTAAACATATTTGTTCCCCAAAACTATTATGGGCTTCAAATAAGGTTCCTTACTAAACGTTATACGAGGGCGACCGCAAAAGTAACTGGCCTAACATGAAAATAACCGTTTTTTTTGGAATTATTATTATTTATTTTTCAACATAATCTCCTTCCAACTCAATACACTTCATCAAACGTTTTTAAGTTTTTTAATTCCATCCGAAAAATAAGATTTTTCAAGACCTTTAAAATATGCCTCAGTTTCAGCAATAACCTCGCTATTGGACGAAAATTATTTGCCACCGAGAATTTTTTTTAAATTTGGAAACAAGAAAAAATCAGAAGGAGCTAAATCTGGACTATATGGTCGATGCGGAGCAATTTCAAATCGTAATTCGGCCAGTTTTTGTTGAGTTAAAAATGCAGTGTGTGGAGGAGCATTATCTTGATGAAAAAAAACTGTTTTTTTTTCTAGATGCGGTCGTTTTATCTTGATTTCTTCACTCAACCGATCCAATAATGCACAATATTATTCACTATTTATAGTTTTTCCTTTCTCAAGATAATCAATAAATATTATACCCCTTGCATCCCAAAATACTGTGGTCATTACTTTTCCTGCTGACTTAACAGTTTTCACCTTCTTGGGACCACTTTACCAGCTTCTATCCATTGTTTCTTTGCATTCTGGGATCTAGTGATGGATCCATGTTTCATCAACAGTTATGAATCGGCGCAAGAACTCTATTGGATTACGCTGATAAATCGCTAAAAGCTCCTCGGAATTGGTCCAACGGACGACTTTTTGGGGCAAAGTCAACAAACGCGGCACATATCTTGCGGATAGCTTTTTCATGTGGAGTTCATCATGTAAAATACTCCAAACTTGTTTTTCGTGTATTTTAACAATATCAGCAAGTTCTCTGAGCTTTATTCGTCTATTTTTAGTCACTTCATTAAATATTTTTCTAATGTTTTCAATGGTAGTAGCAGTTTTCGGTCTTCCATAGCGTTGTTCATCTTCCGTACTTGAACGACCCATTTTAAATTGTTGAACCCAGGATCACGGTGGAGTATGATGGTGCATTATCACCATCAACAGAATCCAATTCATCTTTGATTAATTGTGGCGTATAACCTTTCATATAAAAGTGTTTAATTACCGCACGAAACTCTTTATTTTCCATTTTTCAAAAATTATAAAACTTGTTTACTTCAATCACCTGCAACAAAGAAAATAATCATTAAATATTTCGGAAATTTTGACAGATGGCTTATAAAAGATTGCTTTTAAAAAACAAAAAAAGTTGCTAGTAAAATAGAAAATGTGCAGGCCAGTTAGTTTTGCGGTCGCCCTCGTACTCCTTGGGTGCTTCTAGCAGTACAAAATCTCCTCACTTTCTGAGAGGAGCAAACGACAAAAAGTTTACTCTTTATGTACGACCTATCGTTAATTACCATAGGCCTTAACAAGATCAGTAAATAGATTCTGTGCAACAGATGAATTTATAGCTTTATTTAATAGGGCTGGCCATCGTCTTACGATAAGTAAAGGTTTCGGCTATAATGCAACGAAACGCAGTATATGCTAGAGTATATGTACAATTCGATTCGGCCAATCCTTAACCAAAAGGGGCGTGACACTCTAGATAGAGTCCAAATATACAAGGGTTGCTATACTTATATATATTTCTGGCGCCATCTGACATTTCCATTGAAAAGTTTGACACTTTTTAGCATTAACGTACTCAGAACGTTTTGACGTACGAACATCATTTGTGTCGTTTACCGCAACTTGAATCAGTTTGGCAAAAAATGAAATTAACTCGTGAACATTTTCGTGCGATAATTTGTCACAACATTCGACGTGGATTATCACGACAAGAGTGCATCGATGAACTTAAATCTTTGTATGGCGATGAAGCACCATCGTATAGCACAGTGAAAAACTGGTTTAATGAAATCAACCGTGGCCGACGCTCGCTCAAAGATGAAGGTCGTTCAAAAACGGCCGTTGTGCCAGAGAGTATTGATGCCGTGCGTAAACTGATAATGCAAGATCGTCATGTGACATACCGTGAAATAGAGGCATCCTTGGGCATTCTCTTCACAGCATACATTTGATATTGCATAAACACCTGGCCGTAATAAAGGTTTGTTCTCGTTGAATCCCGCACAATTCGACAATCGCTCAAAAAAAAGGCTCGTGTCGGTTGGTGCAAAGAAATTTTGAAAACAATACGATCGCGGTGCTTCAAAAGACGTTTATAAGATCGTCACAGGTGACGAATCATGGATCTATGCGTATGAGCCCAAAACAAAACAGCAATCTACCGTGTGGGTCTTCGAAGACGAGCCAAATCCAATGAAAGTTTTTCGTGGAAGAAGCACTTCGAAGCAAATGGTCGCCTGTTTCTTCGGCAAAACTGGTCATATGGCGAATGTTCCGCTTGAGCAACGTAGGACGGTCAATTCTGAGTGGTACATCACAATTAAAGTGCCTAAAGTCATCGGAGAAATTCGAAAAACGAATAAGAGAAGACGAATCATTGTGCACCATGACAATGCGAGCACTCACACATCGGCTCAAACCAGTGCCTTTTTGACCGGCCAAAAAGTTGAATTGATGGGTCATCCGCCGTACAGTCCTGACTAAGTACCCAATGACTTCTTTTTATTCCCGCCCATCAAGAAAAAAGTGCGTGTTCAACGATTTGCGTCGCCAGAAGATGCTGTTGAAGCGTTTAAAAACCTTGTTTTGGAGGTGTCTCAATCGGAGTGGAAAAAGTGCTTCGACAATTGGTTTGGGCGCATGCAAAAGTGTATAAATCATGATGGAGAATACTTTGAAAAACAATAAAACCATTTTTGATGATAAATATTAGCATTTTCATTATTAGGCCTCGTATTATGTAAAGAAACGCAGTATATGCTAGAGTATATGAACAATAGTCTTTTTGAACCAATCCTAGTCTTTTTTTACTTTAACTTCACACAAAATTAAACGCACCAATAAATTATATAACCCAATAATGTGTATATTAAACCAGGGAAAATTTTGCTTCTAATTAAAAAAAGGGACGTGACACTCTAGATAGAGTCCAAATATATATGTGACATCCAAAAATTAAACTATTTCTACAAACAAAAAAAGAAGTTAAGATTGTTGGCCAATTTGCTGTAGGCCAAAGCCTCAAATTTGGAATGGTAGAGCTAATGTAATATTCGGATTCGTGATAAAATTTCATTGTTGTCTAGTGCCCATATGTACAAAGTTAATGTGCCGAGTGTTTGATGCCTAAAGACCATGCAGGGTTTAAAAATGACGAAAATACTCATTATGGGAGCATAGTTAAAGACGGCTTGTGTCCATTGGCATTTCGGCCCATTTCCAGCATTTGGCACAATGTTAAGATGTGGTCAGTTATAGATTTACCAGACCTAAAGCCACTATTCTTTACTACTCTAAAATTTTTTTTAAACTTCAAAGAAATTGTGTTAGTACCGGCTTGAGGAACAACGTAGAATTTGCACAATTCGTGGTGAATTTAAATTAACTTACCCCTTTTACAGTGTGACGACTGCGCAATAATACCCTGTTTTATTATTTTAATCGCATGATAATCATTTAATTGCCCTATCATTTAATTTGATGCCGCCAACACCCACGCCTTATTGGTTTTTCTTCGAGTGTGAAGCACAGACCTCACAAGCTCTCCTCTGAGCGTTTGTCGATACTCGTAATTTTTGTCGTTCGAACCAGCTCACAGATGTGTTCAAAATGGGTGTTAGTTTGCGGTATTCAAAATTTGTATTCTTTGTGGTCGTAATTAATTCAATTTTTATAGTTTTCCATTGTTCACTAAATACCCCCACACACTCACACACATACACGCAGCCACAAATAGTTGAACATTGTGTTATTAAATCATCTATTTTAATTAATTGATTAACTAATGACAGTGGAGTGTAATTAAATACTCGGAATTTATGCCGATACATTAGCTTCTGTTTCAATTGGCCACTCATAATTCATTCAATTTTTTCCACTGTCACTTTGGACATTTGTTGGTTTTTTCTATGGTTACGTGTACTTTGGGCTTTTTGAGAATTTCAGAACTTACTAGTAAGGGCAGTAGTGGTGTGTGATGCCACGCAGACTTTCTAAGCATCCAAGACATTAATGATGAAAAATAGTTTGATATTATAAGTATCTATAGGTATGTTTATAGAACAAAAAAAAATATAAAAATAAAAATTTAGTGTGGCATCTTTATTGGTAATTTGAAAGGACTTTTAATGGCATTTATTTTTTAAATATAATTTCCTTCAAATGTTGGCCGCAACTACGCCTCATGGATTCCATTCTGAGGGTCCAATTTTGGATAACTCACTCGAGCATTTCGACCGATATGGCTTTAATGAAACGCGTAATGTTGGCTTCCAAAACTTGAATCGTAGCTGTTTTGTCAACATAGACTTTGGACTTTACGTAATCCCTAAGAAAAATTTTTAAAGGTGCGATATCACTCGATCTAGGGGGCCAACTCACTTGTCCAAAACGTGAAATTAGCTGCTTTTCGAAACGACCTCTAAATAGATCCATTGTTTGAGCAGCTGTATGGCAAGTGGCGCCGTCCTGTTTAAACCAAGTGTCGTCAAGATTACGTGCATCAATTTCAGGTAGCATAAAGATCGATATCATGGCACGATAGCTAGCACCATTTATGGTTACGTTCCGGCCATCATCATTTTTAAAAATATGCACCTATGATTCCACCAGCTTATAAGCCGCACCAAACCATGGTTTTCTCTGGGTATAATGGCACCTCTTGAACTTCTTTTTGTTGCTTTTCAGCCCAAATGCGGCAATTTTGTTTATTGACTTTGCCATTGAGCCAGAAATGGGCCTCATCACTGAACGAAATGTTGGTCGAAAACAGCGGATCTTCCCGTTTCTCACCGGACGCTTATTTCCATAATACACACGCAGAGAAAAAACATGGTTACTACATGGTCACGGCAATAATAATATGTTTTCACGCAATAAAAGTATGTTCGTCTCAACCATAGCATTGTTAACTGAATTTATTTTTGACAATAGTATAATTGCTGCAATATTAATATTGTT
The DNA here is from genome assembly GCA_963513945.1 of Hydrotaea diabolus. Lineage (NCBI taxonomy): Eukaryota > Metazoa > Arthropoda > Insecta > Diptera > Muscidae > Hydrotaea > Hydrotaea diabolus. The sequence continues at coordinate 83,147,275 of OY740716.1, read as the reverse complement.
GATGTGTAACAATAGTATTATTGTCAAATTTAAAAATGAAAATATGGTTATAGCAACAATATTAATATGGTTGGTGCGACAAAAGTATTGTGTTTGGGGTTTTATGTTAACAATAATATGATTACGGCAATCATACTGCATGGTTGTAATTTTTCTTTATTTAAATATGCTTTTAAAAACAAATGTTATTGGTACGGATCTAATGAAATAATAGTACTATCGATATTTAAATTTTTTAAACAAGCTTCTTTGGCTTTGTTTAACTGAATTTTTTTTAATAAAAACGCTTACGTTTTTTTAAACTTATTTTTTCTTCTGTGAAATAAATCACTCCTATTATTTTGAATTTAATGTATTTTTGAAAAATTTTCCTAATTCAAATCTATTTGTGACAACTTAATCATAGTATAATTGTGTGTGATAATACTATGGTTGTAGGGATCATAACATGGTTGCGTTTGAATCATACTATGGTTGTGAGGATCATACTATGGTTGTATATGAAACATAGTATGGTTCTGAGGATCATACTATGGTGGTGGAGATCATAGTATGGTTGAGTGTGAATAATACTATGGTTGTGGGGATCATAGTATGGTTATGTGTGAATCATACTATTGTTGTGAGGATCATAGTATGGTTGTATTTGAATCATACTATTGTTGTGAGGATCATAATATTGTTGTACCACAACCATATACCCAACAATAGTATTATCCTCTTAGAATATTGTCACCACAACCATACTTTTTTTCTGCGTGCAGTTGCCAACATTTGAAGAAATTATTTGCCATATTTTGCCATAAAATGTCCTTTCAAATTACCAATAAAGATTCCACACTTGATTAGAATTTTTATATATATTTATTGTTCTGAAAAAGTACCTCTAGATGGATCACCCTATACTTCTTGACTGCCTTTAGACAGAAATTGAATTGACACTTTTTGTTAACACACGACTTAACTATTGTGGTTTTGCTATCCAGTTTTATTTGTCGAAACTAAACCGAAAGCACCACTAATGTATCTCTTATCGGAGTGTCGAATTTAACGAAGAGGTGCTAAGTTTCGGTTTGCTGGTCGTGGGTCTTTTTCAGGATTGGTCGCAGTGTTGTTTGTTGACTTACTCAACGGTCGTATCTCCCGGCTTGTGATTTTGACAGAGTACGATAACTTTTTAATCATCGGGCATGAGCTTCTTGCTCCAGATACTCCAAACTGGTTGAATAAAGCATCTTTTTAGGTCGTCTTCTCCGCTTATATACAGCGCTGCTGGCATACCGTTGGATCTTGGGGAAATTGCTTAGGTCATTATTACTTGTTTAATGCTGTTTTGGCCTCTTCTAGGTCGGGGACAGACATTCAACCCTGTGATTGGTAGCGTGTGTTTGTTATCGGCAAGGCGTACAGATTTTAATAAAGGCTCTTTCCAGATCATCAGCAAACTCGACGTATCATTTACCAGATTGCATCTTTGCACTCAAAGCTGATGCAGTGTACGTGTCCTTCTTTACAACTCCCTATATCGCTCCCACATTGCCATTTGAGCCAGTGTTACGAGTACTATGCAAGCTATATTCTTCGCTTCTTCAGCATACCTACACTACTTATCGTAAAATGGTTCTCTTTTTTTGCCGCTTTTAGTAGAAACTTTCTTTGTCGTCGGCTTCTGTTGTGGAGTCTAGTATGTATTGTTACTGAGCCCTGCTGTCATCGGCAGGAGTTTCTGTAAGGAACAGTGGAGACAACTTTGTGGAGTTGGTTTTTATTTGCAAAAAAAATATTTGTCAACATAATCTCCTTTTAGCTCAATACACTTAGTCTAACGTTTCTCCAGTTTTCATTGTTGGAGCTGAATATCTTTCCACCGAACCATTTCTTTAGGTTTGGAAATAGAAAAGAGTCACTAGTGGCTAAATCCGGGGAATATGGCGGATGAGGTACAAATTCGTAAACAGTTCATGTAATTTAGCCATTGAGACTGCACGCATGTGCACTAATGGTGGGATAGTGTTGTATTGAGATTTTTAGTAGTAAGATTTGGGTAGCACTCATCCCCTTATTTTGTGGGTTTGGAGAAAAATGCGTGGGTCAAAAAATGGGGGAGGTGGGATAGGGGCAAGTGACAGCTCATCGAGGTCAAAGGTCGTGGGATAGGAGAAAATATTCACAAAAAGACCCGCAACTACCTAGGAGTCGCACCTAGAGGGCTAAATGTATGACCCCATTAATTTTTCCCTCCCAATATTTTTTCCAAATACAACTTTCCACTATCTTCACCCCCACAGGGGGCCACTCCAAAAACTTATTTATTTTAAATTTTGCTCCCACCGCTTTAACTACCCCAAAAGTGCCCCTAGAGGAGTTAAATGTAAGACCAATATTTCTGCAATTCGAACAGTTTCTCAGAACAAATCCACACTCTATCTTCAACCGTTACGGGAGTCCCCATGCACATTTTTGTCATGAAAACCCTCTATCGCTAACCCATAAGAAAAGTCCAATGCCGAATGCACTTTAAACGATCAAACAAAAATAAATTCCCCACTAAATAATATTTTCGTTTAAATTTTCTGTTATTATTGATGAAATTTTTATTTTCGCTATTATTAAATGTAAAAAAGTTGTATTTAAAATTCGAAACTTTTTATAGTTCGAAAATGTTAGTCAAATTTATTTAATTTTTTCATGTGATGGATATTTCTTCCGACATTCAGCGACCACCTCAAATAACTATATTTTTCATCATCGTAAGGGCAAATTTATATTACTTGAGGTCGTCGTCGAAAATTTAAAAAAAAAAAAAATTGTAGGGGAGCCCCCCTAGGGAGTGAAGATAGGGGGTAGTTATGTTTGGAAAAAAATATTGGGAGGGAAAAATTAATGGGGGCGGTCAAACATTTTACTCCTCTAGGTGCGACTCCTAGGTAGTTGCGGGGCTTTTTGTAAATATTTTCCCACGACCTTTGACCTCGATGAGGTGTCACTTACTCCGATCCCACCTCCCCCATTTTTAGGCCCATGCATTTTGTTTCCAAACCCCACAAAATAAGGGGGTGAGCGTATCAAAATCGAAAACTCGTGCACTATTCCACCCCTAATGTGCACCCGTACATTACCTTCATGAAATGATAATCACGGCACGCATCTTGCAGACAGCTTTCTTAAGCCCAACTGATCATGTAAAATCGAAACCACACTGCAATAAGAAATGCGTGTGGCATCAACAATCTCACGCAATTTTACTTTTCGTCAGCGTTATTGTACTTGTGCGACCACAACGAAAATCAGTAAACCACTTTTTTTTACCATTTTCCTTGGATTGATAGACAGTTTTTTCCGCAAAAAAAAATTTTTATTAAGCACGCAAAATTTACTTTTTTGTAATTTTTAACAAAATTCACGATGTTCTATGTTTTGAACAGTTGTAAAACACAAACTAAATGACAGCAGTCTACTAACAGATGGTACTTGATGGGAGCAGTGTTGCTTTTTAAATAACTACGAGAAAAGTTGGAAAAGCCACAGATTTATTGATCTGCCCTCGTATATCTTAGATATTAGTACGAATGAATAATGAAAATGCGAATATTTATCATCAAAAATAGTTTTATTATTTTTCAAAGTATTCTCCAGCATGATTTATACACTTTTGCATGCGCTCAAACCAATTGTCGAAGCACTTTTTCCACTCTTTTTGCAAACCATGGTTTTTGAACCCATCAAAAGCATCTTCTGGCCAGGAAAATCGTTGACCACGCATTATTTTCTTGATGTGCGGGAATAAGAAGAAGTCATTTTATGCCAAGTCAGGGCTGAACGGCAGATGACCCATCAATTCGACGTTTTGGACGGTCAAATATGATCTGGTTTGAGACGATGTGTGAGAGCTCGCATTGATTTGTCTTCTATTGTTCGTTTTTCGCATTTATCCATTTCAGGCAAACAAATTGTGGTGATCCACTCAGAGTTGACCATCCTACGTTGCTCAAGCGGAACAGTCGCCACATTACCAGTTTTGTCGAAGAACAGGCGACAGGTGGAAGAAGCACTTCGAAGTGCTTCTTCCACGAACGACTTTCGTTGGATTTCGAAGACTCACACGGTCAATTGCTGTTTTGTTTCGGGTTCATATGCATAGATCCATGATTCCTCACCTGTGACGATCTTATAAACGTCTTTTGAAGCACCGCAATCGTATTTTTTTTAAATATCTTTGCACCAATCGACACTAGCCTTTTTTGAGCGATTGTCAAATTGTGCGGGATCCAAGGAGAACAAACAAACCTTTTTACGGCCAGGTGTTCCTGCAATATCAAATGTATGCTGGTGGCAGAAATGCCCAAGGATGCCTCCATCTCACGGTATGTCACATGCCGATCTTGCATTATCAGTTCACGCACGGCATCAATGTTCTCTGGCACAACGGCCATTTTTGGACGACCATCACGACCTTCGTCTTTGAGCAAGCGTCTGCCACGATTGAATTCATTAAACCAGTTTTTCACAGTGCTATAGGATGGTGCTTCGTCGCCATACAAAGATTAAAGTTTATCGATGCACTATTGTCGTGATAATCCACGTCAAAATTTGTAAAAAATAATAGCACGAAAATGTTCACGAGTTAATTCCATTTTTTTGCCAAATTGATTTTTTCAAGTCACTGTAAACAACACAAAACGTTCTGAGTACGTTTCTGCTAAAAAATGTCAAACTTTCCAATGGAAATGTCAGATGGCGCCAGGCAAACTTAGTGTTGCCTAGTCTAGAAATATATATAGAAACCCTCGTAAACACTTTATAGGATCATAAAGTCCATTTTTTGAGCCACAAGAGCTATGCGCAGCTATGCTCACAAAGAATTAAACAGGCCTGTCATACAATTTCATCGGAATATTTTTAATTCCGTCCTTACCAATCCGATCGGTTTTGTTTACCTTCTTCAGATTTCGATTGAGTTGAGGATTTCCGGTTATTTTAATATGCTATGGCAACTCTAAGCAAAAATTATAAGAAAACATATGTTTTAGTAAAACAAAATAGAAAAACTGAGCTAGGAAAAATGTAATTGTTGTGGAAATTTTTAACAAGTTGGCGCAAATATGCCGAATAAGAGGACAATAGAGGATCATAAATAAAGTATCCAAAACCGAAACCAACTTTCAGGTATCGCAAAAATGGTTAATACTTGACTTGTCGGTTTACCCGGTTTTTTCTGTTGGGTTTATCGATTTTTTTGTTGCTTAATGTAAAATCAAAGAAAATTCATAATTTCACGTACGGAATGCGTAACTACTTACGAGTATAGTATTTGAGCTAGAGCCACCTTTCAGGTGGCTCTAGCTCACAGTTGATGTGATTTAACTATATCGGTCCGTGCTTTTCTCTGTCCGTCTGCTGTCTATTTAAAGCTTATTATCGAACTACAAGTAGCAGTTATTGATCGATTTTTATTAAAGGACGGGCGCTCGTAAAATTAAAAATAATCAGGTCAAATTTATATATAGCTTCTAAGTTTTTTTTTGTCTTAGGCTCTAGAAGCCACACATTATATTCATCGTGATAAAATTTGACACAGTTCTTAACGATCGATCCGAAACCAACTCAGATAAAAATGGCTTATACCAATCAACGGTTTGGTATAGCACCAGTACGTAGATCCCAAAGATCGATACAACCGCTCTAACAAAACCAAATCAATTTCGATTTCATGGACATAACGATGAACAAACAATCAATATTGTACCGATTTGGGGGGGCTCAAAAAATGGCTTCCTGTCTGTGTATACAGACATAACTATACAAATTTCTCACGAAGCTTCACATGGACTTATGGGTACCAAAAATAATGAATTGTGTAGCACATTCAAACCTAAACTTTTTTTAATCTGAGGTAAATTTAGAGCCCTTTCAACGGGTTCAAGAAGTTTATTTTTAAACAATAAAACAAGTCTCAATTCGCAAAAAGATATTTTATTGTCTTCTAGAGTCCAGAAATGGAGACAACAACTTGACTTAAGATTGGAAATGCATTTTCCATTCCGTGGCAATTGTTTGAACCCGGATGTCGGATAATACCGGTTTTTAACTTAAAAAAAAACCTAAAAGCCGCACACTGAGAACAGATTTGTTGCTACAACCGAATTTTTTGCTAACCTAATGTTGGTGGTTGCACGTACTATCCTTGTATTCCATCGTTACAACCCAATGTTTATTAGGAAGACAGCATATATATTTCAGTAAAGGGAACTGGCACTTTAGGTTGATGAAAACAAATATTGGTATTCCTAACAGACTAAGATGATTATTGGAACTGAGTTTGTACATTTATTTGTTGTCGTTATAGATTGCTGGTTATAAGTATTTTTTGAAAAAATTTAATATTTTACCGACTTGCAGTGGGTCAACTGATCAGAAAAATATAAGTCTTTGGTCTTTGGATTCTCCAAAGAATTTTTTTAGATATAATATATAACAATACATAATAGGTTCATAAATACTGTTACAGCATTGAACACACCCATTTTAATAGTAGAACTGAACATACCCCGTTAATGTCATATGGGTTTTGAAAGCTAACCTAAATTACGGGATTTTAAAATTGTTTCAACTTTCATCATGGAGTGGTCAGATAATGAGAACCGTATCGCTGTAATAGCGCTTTTCAAGTGTGAAATGAAAAAAGCGATATTTTCAAAACGCTTCGGCCACTAGGGACTAGTCGCATGTTCGTCTACCGATGCATAAAACTGTTTGAGGAGACTGATGATGTAAAAGACCGCCACCGGTCGGGCCGCCCACGCTCTGTTCGAACACCGCATGTCATCAAAGCCGTTAAATTAAGAATTCACAGAAATCCGCTCCGAAATCAGAAAATCATGGCCCGTGAAATGAATATCACGCAAAAGTCCATGAGTCGAATCATTAGAAAAGACTTGGGAAATGTCGTACCGGACATTTTTTGACTGCAGCTTTAAAAAAAAATAGGATTAAAAAATGCAAGCGTCTTTTGGTGAAGCACGCTGATAACTTGCATAGAAAAATTTTGTTCACCGATGAAAACATTTTTACAGTTCAGGAAAAATTTAACAAGCAAAATTAAAGAGTGTATGCGCGGTCATCTAAGGAAGCATCTGAACTGATCCCAAGGGTGGTAAAGGGTCATCACCCAGCTTCAGTCATGGTTTGGTGGGGTGTCTCTTACGATGGGGTCACTGACCTGCATTTCTGCGAATAAGGAGTCAAAACATCGGCCAAAGTTTACCAAGAAACCATTTTGGAAGCTGTTGTGAAGCCTCTTAACAATTCCATGTTCAAAAAACAGCCATGGACTATCCAGCTGGATTCTGCGCCGGCCCGTAGGCTAAAACGTCCCAGGCCTGGCTTCGAAAAAATTTGCCAGCGTTCATTTCCTCTGAAGAATGGCCCTCAGGCAGTCCAGATTTGAACCCATTGTATTACAAATTGTGGACGGTTTTAGAGGACAAGGTGTGTCACAAAAGATACCCCAACATTGGAGCTCTTAGGACTGCTTTGGTTCGAGCTGTGTCAAATTTTCCAATGGACGAGGTTCGTGCAGCTACTGACGATTGGCCAGTGCAACTTAAGGCGTGTGTAAAGGCAAAAGGCGGACATTTCGAATAAGTAGATTCTTTTTGGATACAATATACATCAATAAATATATTAAAAAGTATTTGGTCCAAAAACATTCACCACTTTTTATTTTACAGCATAAAACGTGTGTAACAGTATTTATGTCCCTACTAAGTGCTTATTGTCAAAAACATTGGTTGTTGTTTTGAATAATAAGGTGGGCTTGCTATGGCGAAAACTCTGAACAAGACTGAGTAATGTCGCTAAATTACAGCTAAGCCTGTTTCTATATTCTGGAAAATATTTTTTTTATTTATTTTTTATAATATGGCAGTATCGTTTGGAAGCATTAACCGTCTAACTCAAGAAACTTTAACTGTCTGGCTATTTTTTCGGTATTTATAATTTTTTTTGGGATTTCGAAATAAGTTGCAGTAACCGCCAGTTGTGGCAACCAATAGTTAAACTGAATTCGGTTTGTATAACTGTGTAATCGGTTGTAAATACCGTGGTATAGTTGTAGCAAGAATCATATAATATCTCGAACCATGTTACCATGAATACTTTGGAATGTTGGTTATTGAAACAGATATTTGGTTTATCCAACCGAATTTTTGTAGTTCGGACCGATTTCCAAATGATTTTTTCTCTGTGTGCGGTTTTCTGAAAACCCCGGTTTTTTGCACACTCTAATCTGTTTTATTTATTTATTTATTTATTATCTGTTTTAGGTTATTTCTTGTGAAGCAATTATTTTTTTGTGTGTTTGTCTGACTTAGTACTATTGAAAATTTAAAAAAAAAATTAAAACGATGTTAATTAAGCTAAACATTACCAAAATAAAAAAAAAAAACATTTACAACATTTTTTGGGTTTTAGAAACTGCTACTGTCAATTCCTACCACTAATTTAAAATTAGTTTCATTCCGAACAAATCTTTCGGAATTCTTTATCAGAAGAAAAAATATGGATATGAAACAAACCACTGTGTATCGGAATTGTGTTCTGTGACAGACCTAATAACATATATTGAGCAAAAACTCTAAGAAATGCAAACTGAAGGTCTTAGGTAGTTTTAGTCCCTTTAAAGAAAATATTTTCAATTCATAGGACCACTATTTCGCTTTAAACATAGAAACGGGCGGACGGGCATAGCTAGTTGGGAGCTGCCATTACTGACTTACTTTATTCCACAACATCCCATGAAGTAACGAGGGGAAACATCTCTCAAGCCAATAAACTGTGCACGAATCAATTCTCTGACTGGGACCTACTGTTTAACGCCGGCATCGAACTGCCGATGCATTTAAAGCTTTTTCATGGCTTAGGTGAAAACTAGACGCTTTAAAGTTGTTAGGTGTTCTTACGAAGAGTTAAACCAGGCTTTTTGTATGATAGCGCACACTACCCACCTAACCGCGGCAGCCCAATGCAACAGAACAATTAATATCAAAAATAGCAGTCATTGGTAGATTTCCACGTATACTACACTACCGCCATATAAAGCGTGACGTTTTGTTAAGCGGAAAAGTACAGCTTGATCTTCGCTGTTACGAGAACTGGAATACAAATATCAAAGAACGTCGTTTACATAACTTCATTACATTGCAATCATTTCAGACTCACTTGTTGATGCTGATAATATTGGAAGAGCTTACCTAAAGTAAAACATTTCCCAAAAAAAAACAATCTTTCCAAACTGTCTTGAGTAACTCAGTATGCGTCATTCTGTGCATTCGAAGCGTATTACATTAATCGTCGCAGTTGATAATGCAACCAGCTGCTGCTGTTGTGATAATAGGCGTGTTTTACTTGCAATGCTGTTAAATGCCATGGAAAAGAGTTTTTACATGATCTTGAAAATATTGACAGAATATATTCGAAATCTTTTTATTTGTTTCGATTTCCACAAATATTTTCTACAATTTTTTACAGTCGTTTTTCTTAAACTTAAGACTTTATTTATTGTAGCTAATTTGGCTATGCACAACTGCGGTGGGCCGCCATCAGCGTTACCGTTGTGCGACTAAAGTGGCAATTTGACCCATTTTGGAAGCCTTGCGACTTTTACTGCCCCTTTTTTATATATCTCCCATTTTGTCACTTTTTGCAAAATGTATCAAGTAAGCAACCTTGATTTGAGGTGGCCGAAAATACGGCCCATTCAAGCAAGGACATATGGGTACTAAAAATTTTAAATTTTACCACAAACCCACATGATCCACATGAAATAATTTTTAAAATCTGGTTATATTAAGAAGCCGGTTCATAACTTCAAGGAGCCCAAAAACCTAGTTTCAGATAGTTCATCTGCACATCCAGTAGAGCTGGGTATTATATAGTCTGCCTTGTCCAACTTAAGAAGTTTGAATTCTTAATACCCTTTACGAAAGAGAGTATTAAATTTGTCATTCCTTTTGCAGCACCACGAAATATTGATCGGAGACCCTATAAAGTAATTATTATCTTGATAATCCGTCTGCGTGTCTGTTGAAGGCATGATATCGTTCAAACGTATCAACCTAGTATTCAGAAATTTTGCATGATGCAGGCTTATGGTCACAAGCTGTTTCGGATTTTAAATGGGGGAAATCGGCCGAAAAAAGTTTTTACCTCGATAAAAAGAACTCCTTTTTGCTTAACAAATGAGAAATTTTAGGAATGGACAATGGGTACTGTCCAAAAAAATAAAATAGTACAACTGCTGAAAGGTTAGATTCCACTCTTGTTTTGAATTTTTGTATTTTTTTTTATTTAAAAAAAATACCTCTAGATTGATCACCCGTTACAATAATATAGATATACCATCTTGCAAGTTGCAATGCTATCGGCCAATAATAGCGACCTGTCTGACAGACCGCAATCTTTAAATCCACCTCAGTTTGCTGTGCTAACACGATAGGAATGGTAAAACTTCAATCTAGCCTAGTTCTAGCTAGCCTAGTTATAAACCTGCATTGCCCTGTGCCACATTAAACATGACTAACGTTTATTTACTAATTTCTCTAGTGTATCTCAAAAAACAATATCTCATGATCGGCGTATCTGCTTCTTTTGGATCATAATCAGAGACAGCAAATAAATCGGCCATAAAATTACGACGACCAAAACTCTTCATGTGTAGTCTTTCTGCCGCGAAAACATGCATCTGCCTCAGGTTATCTCAGCAGTGGTGAATGGTGGTGGCGTTGATGCTGATGCAGATAGGGATGTGGCTGGCGATAAGATAAGAAGATTTTCATATAAAACCAAAGATATCAGAATTGGGCTTATCAAACGCGTGTACACACCTGCGATAATACACATACATACTGTGTGTACAAATGACTGTTTTAATGCCTCGTATTTACGTGAAAGTGTCCCCCTAATGTACATGCAGGTGAAGGGTACAGTAACACATTATACGGTTCCATTAAATGTGACGTCTATTATGACATGTAGCAAAGAATGAAAGATAATTTATTTTGATATTTTCGGCAAGCTGTCGCTTGGCAGAAAGATATCAACGAAGCCACTAACTCAGTTCTCCAGCAGAAGGAGGACATTTGAAAAGTCTCCACTGATATTTGAAGATCAACATCAGAGTTCAAAGCAAACAATTTCCAAATACGTTTAGATCTTATCGTAGTAAAGAGAATTGTGTTTGCCTTTGAAAATCATATGATTTTTTTACTTCAAGAGAAATAGAAATCAAGAGAATTCGATGCTTTAAGTGACACAGACAGAGACAGAAAGAGCGAAATTAATGCATAACACAGTTTTATTAACAAATGATTAGCATGACTGTGTTTTGTTTCTTAGGTAATTGAGTAGCAACTGAAGCTTAGCTTAATTATCAAATAGCAAACTCTCTCTTGCGGAGCTGGGACTTTGAACTTTTTATTAAAGCTGAGGTCCCGACGAGTGTATACCTGACCATTAGTGGTGGAAAGCATGAGACAATTTACACCATGTGTGGTAAAATTAAAAAATATTTGTTTGGTACTACTCGTATTCACCTCAAAATATTGTTTTCTATATACATTTGTTATGGGTAAGAATATCTAAAAAACGTTTTAAGCTGAAGGGGTTTTAACCTCGTAGATGCCATACGAGATTAATCTCTGAGGCGGGACAAAGATGCTTTATAAAATGCATAAGACTTTTGGAACCGGAATTGAACCTTTTGACAATTTCAGAATAGTTTCCCAACTTCCTTAATGGAATGTTGAGGGATTTAAGTAAGTACAGTCGACTCCGCGAAAAAAATTAAGTAGCCCCTTTCTGTTATCCGTTGTTTTCACTTAAGGGCGTTCTAGTTCTCCGATCTAAGGTCAGTAGAAAAATGTAAATTTTACTTATTATACTTATAATAAATAAATTTTATTTATAAAATAAATAACTCAAAATGGAACCTTAGTTCAATTCAGTTTTTCAAAAAAGGTACATTAATCGGAATATATATAAGTACATAATGTAATTTGTTTATATCGTATTACTAAAATAGTCTCTAATTTGTGTTTGTCATTTTATATAAAGCTGATTTACACAGTTTACGCTCAAGATCGTAGAATTTATTACGAGCCTTAATATCGTTCATAATCATTCAATGCAGGAATTGACGTAAGCGCGTGTCTTTGACAGTAGACCTTTTGAAAAGGGCTTTACATTTTTCACTCTTAATATTCTCGTCATTTTCTCTTTCAATATCGGTCTCGGTCAATGTCTGTTAAATCCGCCCAACATGGCACGTTTTGGTCCATATCAAAACGAGATTTAATTTCCTTACTACGAGCACATGAAAGCATATCCACTTTTTCAACGGAATTTTTAAAAGTCACATTTTGAAAAAAATTTTAAGCAAATTTCCATATTCCAGATGTAGCAGCTATTCTGTTATGATGACTTTTCGATATTGACTTTTAAAAGACCGGATTATGTCTTGATCTAATGGCGGAATTATAGACGGAGTATAAGGTGGTAATAATATTATTTTTTATTTTCCAAAACAATATCTAATAATTTGTGGCAAGCCGCATTACGAAAGAAACGAATTATTTTTTATTATACGAGGGCTGATATATATATTTCTGGCCTAATAATGAAAATGCGAATATTTATCATCAAAACTGGTTTTATTGTTTTTCAAAGTATTCTTCAGCATGATTTATACACTTTTGCATGCGCTCAAACCCATTGTCAAGCACTTTTTTCACTCCGATTGCGACACCTCCAAAACGTGAGTGATGAAAACGTTGACCACGCATTTTTTTCTTAATGCTAGGGAGAAGAATTCATTAGGTGCCAAATTAGGGCTGTACGGTGGTTGGCCAATCAATTCGACGTTATGGCTGGCCAAAATGGCTCTGGTTTGAGCCGATGTGTGAGAGCTCGCCTTGTCCTGGTGCTGATGATTCCTTTTCTCTTGTTCGTTTTTCGAATTTCTCCGAAGACTTCAGGAGTGGTGTGCCACTCAGAATTGTCCTTCTACGTTGCTCAAGCGAAACAATCGCCACATGACCAGTTTTGCCGAAGAAACAGGCGACCATTTGCTTCGAAGTGCTTCTTCCAGGAACAACTTTCGTTGGATGTGGCTCGTCTTCGAAGACCCACACGGTCGATTGCTGTTTTGTTTCGGGCTCATACGCATATATCCATGATTCGTCACCTGTGACGATCTTTTAAACGTCTTTTGAAGCACCGCGATCGCATGTTTTCAAAATTTCTTTGCACCAATCGACACGAGCCTTTTTTTTTGAGAGATTGTCAAATTGTGCGGGATCCAACGAGAACAAACGTTTTTTTACGGCCAGGTGTTCATGCAATATCGAATGCATGCTGGTAGAAGAAATGCTCAAGGATGCCTCTATCTCATGGTGTGTCACATGACGATCTTGCGTTATCAGTTCAAGCACGGCATCAATGTCTCTGGAACAACGGCCGTTTTTGGAAGACTTTCGTCTTTGAGCGAGCGTCGGCCACGATTTAATTCATTAAAACAGTTTTTCGCAGTGCTATACGAGTAGGATGGTGCTTCATTGCCATACAAAGATTTAAGTTCATCGATGCACTCTTGTTGTGGTAATCCATGTCGAAAGTTGTGAAAAATGGTCGCACGAAAATGTTCACGAGTTAATTCCATTTTTTGCCAAACTGATTTTTTCAAGTCACTGCAAACAACACAAATGATGGTCATACGTCAAAACGTTCTGAGTACGTTTATGCTAAAAAATGTCAAACTTTTCAATGGAAATGTCAGATGGCGCCAGGCAACACATAGTGTTGCCTAGTCCAGAAATATATATAGCAACCCTCGTACCTTCTAAATTTTAATTCGAAAATGCCTTCTTATTGTGTAAACAAAAACCACCTAATACGAGTATCATGCAAAAATAGTCTCCTTTAATAGTCTAATTCAGTGCGTAAGAGTCACCATCAACTGATTAAACCTGTTACTACTTTTTTGTCGCCATCTACAATTTCACACTAGCAATGTGTCAGTAATGATGGAAAAATGTTTTTCATCTCAACGAAACATATTTCTTTTTTTCAGTTAAACGGAGTACATTGCATAAAAACTTGTCAGTTAAGTGGAAATTGTTGATTCACTTATGCGATATTTTCACTTAAACGGAGTTTTACTTAAGTGGAGTGCATTGTTTGAAATGGGAATGAAAACAAATATTTGTGAAACTTGTATTTCAGATAACCGATATTTTTCAGTTAAGCGTATTTAAGTTATCCGGAGTCGACTGTATAACGTTTTTTTACAGAAGAGTTCAACTCAGAAAACGCAACAAATCAAATAAAAAGCACGAACCGAATGAATCTTGACTCAAGAGCGATCTAAAGGGTGGTTCAACAATAATGCACGATGTTATTTGTGGGTCACACCTAAGCGCCAAGTTTTTTGCCCAATTTAATTTTACATTTCCTTGTTTCAGTATTTGACAAATTCAACCATGGAGAGGTACACAATTGAGCAGCGCGTTAAGATTGTTGAAGCCTATGCGAAAATGGGTGTTCAAATCAAAATGCATTTCGAGCACTTCGAGTGCAGCGTCAACGGGCCGAACTTCTTCGAAAATGAGGTCGGCCACAGTGAATGGTGACCGCTATCTCGAGATGATAACGGACTTCTGGTAACCAGCAAATTGAGGATATGGACCTGGACGATATGTGGTTCCAACAGTATTGTGCCATTTGCCACACAGTCAACGAAACAATGACACTTTAGCGCGGGAAATTCAATGGTCGTGTTATCCTACGTCTTGGCGATGTTAATTGTTCACCACGGTCATGTGATTTGACACCGTTGGTCTTCTTTCTTTGAGGATTTTTAAAAGAAAAAAAAATGAATGTCGATAAGCCAAGAACAAACTAAGATCTAAAGGATGAGATAATTTAGCACATTAACGACATTGAAGCTCCTTTATGTCTCAGAATCATTGAAAATATTGACCATCGGATAGAGGTATGCTAGCAAAGCAGTTGCGAGCATTTGGCAGATATTTTGTTTCATAGATCCCTCTATATCTATAATATAATAAAAAAAAATTCAGATAATTCTCTAAAAACTTTTTGTTTTATTTGCAATTATCATCGTGCGTTTTCGTTGAACCACCCTTTATGTTGTTATTTGACATTTGTTAAGCTCGTTTGTTTTATTTCGGTCTGTTGCTTTTACACATTGAACAGGGATTTACCGGCTCAAGACCTCTTGCTTCTATTTTTAAATAGAAGACAATTTTTTAACAAATTGGCAAAGTGACATTGATTTTCGTGGCTGCACACTGTTTTTATCATGATTTCGGGTCCGTGACAATTTAAGTCTATTTCTAGGAGTAACATCCGTTCCCTTATCCAACGTTTACGTAATGGGTGCGCCATTTATAATTTTAAATTTGAATCGGCTGTAAAAAATAGTAACGATATTTTTTATGAAATTTCTGGTTTTTTTTGGAATGGTTGAACTTTGTCATTTATAGAGACAGGAGGACGGACTTTGTTCGCAAAATTGGCTTGCTCGAAAGTGATTTTAGACAAAATGTTTCTTTGGCAAATATGCCTACACGCAGAAAAAAGATATGGTTACACTATGGTCACCGCAACAATAATATGTTCTCTACAATAAAAACATGTTCGCCGCAACCATAGTATTGTTTTTTGAATTTAATTTTGACAATAGTATGATTGCGACAATATTGCTATTGTTGAAATGTAACAATAGTATTATTGTCAAATTTAGAAATAAAAATATGGTTGGTGCAACAAAAGTATTGTTATTTAAAATTTACGTTAACAATAAATTTGATTACGGTAATCATACAGTATGGTTGCGACTATGGACATAACAAAACAGGTTTTATAAAGCATACCTGAATGTGTGTGCGTGAATGGTTGCTGTCTATTAAAAAAAACAACACAATCGGAAGGTAGTTCGAGAGATTTTTTATTGTGTTTACTTTCTTCGGTGAAATACTCTAATACCGACTTGTTCTCGTTTATTTATAATCTGCCTGAACTTAAGTATATAGCCATTGATCATGGTTTAATCACATTCGTTACTTGGTGTCTACGGATGGTATATTAGCATTCACCCCTGCTGGCAACTAAAAGTATTTTTATCCGTTGGAATATATATTGAATGAATGAAATGTTTAATAAAACATGGCCTTAAATCTGGCTATGAACTAATAGTAATGCAATATAAAATAACATACTTAATAAAATTCTCTATTTTTGAATAACAACAATAACCAATCCTAATAAATAATTTTGGGGATCATTGTATGGTTGAGTGTGAATCATACTATGGTTGTGGGGATCATAGTATGGTTGTGTGTGAATCATACTATGGTTGTGAGGACCATACTATGGTTGTATGAGAAACATACTATGGTTGTGAGGATCATAATATGGTTGTGGAGATAATAGTATGGTTGAGTGTGAATCATACTATGGTTGTGGTGATCATAGTATGGCTATGTGTGAATCATACTATGGTTGTGGGGATCATAGTATGGTTATGTGTGAATCATACTATTGTTGTGAGGATCATAATATTGTTGTGTCACAACCATATACCCAACAATAATATGATCCTCTTCGAATATTGTCACCCCAACCATACTTTTTTTCTGCGTGTAGAAGTATTTCGGAAATCGCGTAAGGGAATACGCTTTGTCGTGTTTTTTTTTCATCCACACAAATTGACCCGCCCTAATAAAGGGTGTTTTTTTAGACGTGTGGTTTTCAATCTGGCCACACATTTTTTCGGAGTTGGTATTTTTGATAGCTGTCACATGATTTATGCACAGTTTGCTTTGTCATTTCATAATGAATTGACTTACTCCGGAACAATGTTTGCAAATCGTGTTCAACGAGATCAAAACAAGATGTCCGCATATCCTGATTTATAGAAAAAATATTGTTCAGCGATGAAACTCACTTTTGATTGAATGGACACGTTAATAACCAAAATTGTCGCCTTTTGAGTAATGAAAATCCACAAGCCTTTGTGGAGACGCCGTTGTGCCTCTCGGCTAGAATATATTCGAGCCAGCCGCGGCACGGCAGCCACTTGACCGAAATCATTGTAAGAACATAATGGCAACCCCTTATATTTATAAGTATAATAAAGCTAAACTCTTGGCCATAACAAATAAATTATATGCGTTTCATTTATTCTTGAGATCCACACGTCTGTAGAAAATACCCTTTAGTTTTTTTTGAGGAACAATTGCTGAATGTTTCGGCTTATGTGGCTCAAAAAAACGAGCGTTCAGTATGGGCATACGGCTTATTAAAGCAAATATTAGTGGTGTTTTTGCTTAAGCCACGGTAAATAAGACTGGACCGCAATAGTTAAGTCATTCCACCCGCATGTCGTTCGACATCAGTAGAGTCCAAAAGCGTTAAACCGTCTGTTTATGGGGAAGATCGTATGTGTCTGGTATATTATCACATGATCGTTTAAGGTGCTGCTCTTGTTTGACATTACCACTTGTACTTAACCTTTTGTGGTGCCCCCACCCCTTTCGATCAACAGACAGTGGATTAAGAGAGAGATAGAGAGCGCGCTAATGATCTGTATGAGGTTAATGCTAATAAACCTTTTCCGTCTCCGATCATTCAATGTGTTGGGTGACCACGATCTCTTGCTTACTCGTATTTAAGCTTTGCGAGCGACTCAGTTAAGTTGTGCGCCTTCTATCGTTTAAGCTCACGTGTTTTAAGAGTTAACAAACAATGAGTGCGTGTAAGTATACCAGAGAGTGAGAACAAGACGTTGAGCGAAGGGGGTTAGTGTGATTGTTTGTTGATTTGTGTTTTTGCTACTGCTGCCGCAGTTTTTAGTGTTGTTGTTAACAGTAAAAGTGGGGATTTTTAAGTTGAGATGATAATTCTCTAAGTTATGTTTAGAAATTTTGGAGAGCGCCAGAGGGCCATAGAGAGAAGATGAGAGCACATTTTATAGAAAGAAACGAGAATTGGTAATGTTTAGAAATTGGTGAGAGTGTGTTTTTTTGTTTTTGCCATTTTTGCCTAAAAAACAAATGCTCTTTTTTTGGTATTGGCTTTTTTGTGTTGAACAGATCGTGCTGCGGCTGTCATTTGCTTAGAGTCGTTTGCTATGGTGGCGGAGATCCGTCGTTCGTTCGTTTGTTACGTGTTTTGCCGGTTGAGATACAATTTGTATACTTTGGTGCTCTGCTAATGTTGTGTGTTCGTTCGTATGAAGTGAGATTTCGTCGTCTTTGTTGTTGTAGTATTTTTAGAGAAGTAAATACGGCAGGGGAAAATTTGGTTGCTGAGCACCAGGCAGACGGCAGGCGGGCAACAACCACATGCTTGCATACTTATGGACAAACATACAAACATCACATTTAGCAGCAGCAGCAGCCGGTGCCGCCGCAGAGCTCTAACAGTCCGCACAATATTCTACTACAACACCAAATACTCTAAAAGCCGCGAAGTATGATCGAAAAGCACAGCAAAAAAATAAAATAAAATACAAAAAGAAAAAAAATAATAAAGACCGAAGAGACAGACATCAGACCAGACCCATAGAGCAGTATTGGACGCGTGTTTAAGAGGCAACGAACGACAAGCGCGCAAAAGTATACCAGCCAACCGCATAACACAAAAAAAAACAATAAAACAGCGAAACAGAAATAAAATTCGAATCAAAAATTACACAAAAGTGCTTTAAAACAAATTTTGTAAAAATACTACATCGAAAATTTTGAGTGAAAATTTAAAAAAAAAATCGCATTAAAAAATTCGCCTAAAGTTGTGAAAAAAATATTAAAGTTTTTGTAGACATTGTGAAAAATATTAAAGGGTTTTTACATACAGAAAATGTGGTGTTGACTTGAAAATTTTGCGCGCAAATTGTATCGGCTGCCTAAGTTACTCGTGGACGACGTACTCGTGTCCTTGTGCATGGTAACACAAAGAAAATAAATTTGTAATGGTGATATTTTTTTTAAAAGTGCACGTGGACTTTTGGAAATTAAATACAGAAACAATAATTGACAAAGAAAACAAATAATATAATTAATATAAAAAAGAAAATTAAAGATTTAAAATAAAAAAAAATTAATTGACATAATAACATAAAAATAAATAATAAAAATATATTATAAATGTATATAACACAAACGAAAAACGATTTTTTTTTCATTTTATGAATGTGGAATTTCGTAAATCAAAACAAACAAACTAAATAAATTGTAAAGAAACAAAAATTACATAATTATTTTATTATAATATGTATGTAAACTTCTAATAATTAAAGCGGAAATAATAATGAATAATATTTTAACAAAGAACAATGAAATAAAGAAAATAGGTGAAAAAATATATAATAATAATATTAATTAAAATATTAGAATTATATTTACTAAGTTACTAACAACAGTTTTTTAAATTTAAAACTTCAAAAAGTGCATAATTTCGCGTTTACATAATTATTTCGAAAAGTATTTTCCATAGGAAAAAACTAAAAAAATATTTAAAACAAGGTGTGTGTGAAAATAAAGAATAATTAAAGCTTCATTTTTCTTTTTGTTAAACACTGCAAAAGTAAATAAATAAGAAATGACGTCTGGTTCGGCTCAGTTCATTTCGATATTCGTTCTTCTGTTTTTTTTTTTTAAATAAAAAAATAACACCCGCAAAAATCATTGAAACACATTTTTCGCCCACTGGTGCTGGCTGCTCGTTTCAAAGCTTATACAAAATATGCCGAAAAATAATAGCAGCAACAAAAACTACAACGTCGTAAAACGCTACAAGTTTTAAAGAAACAAACTACGATACACAAACAAAGTGAGCACAAAAGTTGCTGAATTTTAAATAAATTAGCGGTTAATGTCAATGTCTTTGAATATCATCAGATGCTTGGCTTTTAGTTCTGCCTTAACTTTAAATGCGTTTGCAAAAATTCAAGCAAACCACCGAAAACAAAAGAAACTTATTTAAATACAACTTGAAAGTGAAAACCAGAAAACAAATTTAAACCTAATGCCAGGATAACAAACCTTACCTAACACGGGACCAATTGTGAACTATACTCGTGGACAACATCTACTTATACAGTTTATTCAAACTAAAAATATAAAAAAAAATATCTAGAATTAATTTAACCAGCTTTGTTTACTATGGTTTTCTAGTCTAAATATTAGCGTCATAAATTGTGTCAATATTATTTTTTAATATACTTGTGACTACTTAGCAAGAGTATATGTTTAAAAATATAATAATAAATAAACAAAATATATGTCATATAAACAAAGCGGAGAAGGCGACTTTTCTACAAAAATAAATTACGAATAGAAATGAGTGTTACCTAAGATTTTTATCCAACTAATTACAAAGTTCGAGTTAGAGTATATCTCTTATTTAATATAGGATACGGAAGTAAAGAATCGAGCAATTTCATTGTGCTCAACAGAAACGGCTCTAAAATACAGGCATTGCTTAGGTCGCCAGATCGCATAGGGGCGCCAAATCGGAACAGGGAGCATTTCATTCAATCATTTAAATTACTTGAAACTACATTGAGGCGTCCAAGTCTCTTGTCTGAGAGTGTAGGTCTTTCCTTTCTAAATCGCCAGGCTCTTTGGTACTCTTAAAGTCGAAATACGAGTAGAGCATTAACCTCTAGGACATGTTAAAACCTCTCAATATAATGAAAAACAGTTCGAAAAAGGTCTCGGCCATTAAGTATGAGAAGTTAATCATGAAGATTACTAAGTTGAATCATCTTAATCTGTGTTCCTTGCTGGGGTTTTGAGAAAAATACGTTAGTAATTTAATTTTTGTATCTAATAACATCATTCGTGACTTTGCATTCTGTGATAATTGGTATCTTTATAGGTTTTCTTTACAAGTAGCCTTATAAGGTTTGTAATCATAACTTTACCTGTGAATAAACAAATTTTGGTAAAATCGAAAGAAATGACTCTAAAAAGACAAATACCTATAAAAGAATTTTAAGAGCACGTTTGCTTAAGTTTGTAACTTATTACACAAAGACTGAAACATAAAACGTCATGAAACTTGCAAGAAGTCATAGGTTTTGAGGAAAGGTTAGGACTATTATTGTGAACTGAAATTAACTACACAATTTTGGATGCATAAAACTGTTTAAGGAGACTGGAGATGTAAAAGACTGCCACCGGTCGGGACGTCCACGCTCTGTTCGAACACCGCATGTCATCAAAGCCGTTAAATCAAGAATTCACAGAAATTCGCTCCGAAAACAGAAAATTATGGCCTGTGAGATGAATATCACGCAAAAGTCCATGAGTCGAATCATTAAAAAAGACTTGGGACTTGGGGCTTTCAAACGACGTAGCGGCATTTAATGACTGCGGCTTTAAAAAAATAGGATTGAAAAATACAAACGTCTTTTGATGAAGCACGCTGATAACTTGCACAGAAAAATTTTGTTCACCGATAAAAAAATGTTTACCGTTGAGGAAAAATTTAGCAAGCAAAATGATAGAGTGTATGCGCGGTCATCTAAGGAAGAATCTGATCTGATCCCAAGGTAGGAAAAGGGTCATCACCCAGCTTCAGTCATGGTTTGGTGGGGTCACTGACCTGTATTTCTGCGAACAAGGAGTCAAAACATCGGCCAAAAAAATTGTAGCCTTATTTAATTACTTAAATGGTCATTTTCAACCTTAAAAGATCATTAGATTTAAATTCCACGCTATTCGATTTTGTGCGCGCTACTTCCAGTATGTTCTACCAAGATTTCGTAGGTCTATCTGGACTTGGTCTTTCTACCAAAGCCTAGCTCAGCACAAACCCAAATGACATTATCCAAAAGTTTACTGAAACCCATTGATTTTCCTGTCCAATCAGGACATTCTACTGCTTCCTTAATGGCTAAGATCTCCGTTGGGTAGACACTACAGTGATTAGGAAGTCTTCCAGATGTCTCTAGCAGCAGGTCTTTTAAAGAGACACCAAAACCTACTTAGTTGTTAAGCTTAAAGAAAAGTCATTTTCCACAGTTTCATGCGTCCCTACCAGGTTTAAGTTTATGGTTCTTAGTGTAGAAAAACGGATAGGCCAGAGTATAGTAAAGAATGCCAGGAATGTCAGGCATTATATTATGCATTACACCATGGCCGTTTTCGTTGCTTTTTTGTCCAGGAGCAGAAAATGTTAAATTACATTTCCTGCTTCAGAGGGTGTGGTACGCAACATTTGTTTTTAGTTGGGGTAACCATAGCATTTATAATCTCAAATCGATTTCCCAGATTTTCCAATTTGTCAATTTTTTCACCTATTCTTTACGTGCTGGTTTAAACAATATCCCCATCTTATATTCACAAAAATGTTATTCAAAGAATGCATTCGATTAACAGCAATAAAGAAATCACAATTTGTGTAACTGAACATCACCCTAATGTTCGTGAACAAACTACCACTCGGCGTAATGACCACATACCGGGACCATGTTTCATTGAAGACAATACTCTAAAATACAATGGTTTAATTTGTTCGTTAATATTAATTTGTATCTTCTAAATACCAATTTGTCTTTTCTCAATTCTTATGTGAATTTTTTTCATTTCAATTTACTTTTCTCAATTTCAATATACGTTTCTCAATTTTCACATGTTTTTCTCAATTTAATTTTTGTTTTATTAATTTTTATTGAAAATGATGTTTTACCTATTAAGCCTTGATTCGTACAAAATTAATATAGATTTCCCACAAATTCAAAAAAATGGTATTAATTACCTCAAATTTTTTCAAAAGAGTGACTGATCTTTTTTTTCTCCATCCAATGTAAAAGTTTTTATGTTTATTTACACTTTTTAAAAAAAAAAAACTGCATGACACTGGATAAATTAAGGTACTTTAAGAAAGAAATTTTCCAGTTTTTGAGCTAATCCCTCTTGTTGAACAAGTGCCACCACATGTTGAGTAAATACTTAAAAAACTACACCTTCTCCAGATGTTAGTTTAGTTGTTGAACGATTTTACCCCTTTACAATTCTCAGTTGTGCCTAATAACAAGCTATGATCGCTCCAAATTTCAAGGTCCACATCATGACACTAGGCATCTAAAGTGCCTCTAAAAGACCCACATATGAGTCATTCCATGCCAAACGGTACGCATTTTTTACATCACAAGCTTGGATTGCTTAACTAGTTTGTGTATGCATTCTTCTCTTAAAAATATTATATACGTGTTTCAAGAAAAAAATTTTAAAAATTTTTTTTAAATGTTATGACCAATTGAACTTTGGTGAAATGAAGATTTTATCAAAGAGGTGTGTTCATTCAGTAGCATGTAACTCCGGAAATACTTGACCGATTTTACTCTGCTATACCTTGTTTTGAAGGTAATTTTAAGCACTTCTAAAATAACGAAACGGTATGGCATAACGCCATAGAATTTTTTAAGTTTGTATCATTTTAATCCTTTTATTTCGATTTTGAAAATGATTACATCTTTTTTTATTTTTGAAATTTTGCAGGCGTATTCTTAAAGGTCTGTTTTACCGACTGTTTAAGTTTTAAAGTGGTGAAATAATGCGTTCTATTTTTAAAAATTTTTTTTTACCTTATACATTTTTCACTTCCATGAATATAGAAAATATAATATAGAAAAAAAATATTTTTTAATAGTTTATTGACACAAGATATAACAACAACAACAAAAACAAAGAAAAAAAGAAATAAAAAAATGAGTAATGAAATAAATGTTATGCCTTGTATACCATCTTCATACAGTACTGCTCAGAAGATGATGTTGTCTGGACTTTCATTATTTTATCGGGTTGTGGAATGAATGCATGGTAGCCAAGAGTTCCAGAAATTGTTTTCGCTTTTTCAAAACGCTCCTTCAGGTGTTTCGCCCTATCTTGATATTGATAGTTATTGAAGAATTCTGTATGAATATTCTTCACGTTTTTATTCACCCAATCATAAAATTTGACGGCACTATTAATGGGATTTATGAGGCTGGACAAGCTTGCACGTGCTGCTAGTCTTTTGACTGTTCCTCCCAGACCATCGCAGGGCCCTTTGCCATGAGACGTTGCAAAAAAAAGGCCATTCCGCTGGTATTCCAAAATCTTCTACGTGGAACGTCAGATTTAAAAAGTTTTTCTTGTTTTTGTATTGTGCGCTTGCGCCATCAGAAAAGTAAAATATTTTACTTACAGGTCCTAAGGTTTTCTTTAAAAATTTTACAAGCCCCTCCTGGAATACGTGCACGGCTATTGTATCATGTTTTTATTTCTTTTTTTCTTTGTTTTTTTTGTTGTTGTTATATCTTGTGTCAATAAACTATTAAAAAATATTTTTTTTCTATATTATATTTTCTCTATTCATGGAAGTGAAAAAGGTATAAGTTAAAAAAAAAATTTTAAAAATAGAACGCATTATTTCACCACTTTAAAACTTACACAGTCGGTAAAACAGACCTGTAAGAATACGCCTGCAAAATTTCAAAAATAAAAAAAGATGTAATCATTTTCAAAATCGAAATAAAAGGATTAAAATGATACAAACTTAAAAAATTCTATGGCTTTATGCCATACCGTTTCGTTATTTTAGAAGTGCTTAAAATTACCTTCAAAATAAGGTATAGCAAAGTAAAATCGGTCAAGTATTTCCGGAGTTACATGCGACTGAATGAACACACCTCCTTGATAAAATCTCCATTTTACCAAAGTTCAATTGGTCATAACTTTTGAAAAAAAAAATTATATTTTTTTTTTCTAATCGCGGATGAAATAGAATTGCTAGAGGACCAAATCTGCAAATTTTCATAAAAATCGGAATCATTGCGTTAAATTTTTGCCCAAAATCGTACCGTTTGGCATGGAATGACTCATATGGACGATCCAAAATCCATATCTTAACAATACTTCGAGGTCTGCGCATCAAATGAATAACTTTGTGAGACTCTACATTCTATGATGGAGGCTATAAAAGGCACAGCGATATTCCACTCTGAAATTTCTTTCGGTGTACTTGGCTCAATGACTTCGTTTTATTCACTCTTCAAACTCTTTGACTTGTGCCGACAATTTCGAATGCAGTCCAGTGTAGACTGACCTCAGCTAAGAGCGCGTTTGTTAATAATTAGCTACGCTTTAAAAATAAAACAATTTTTGATAGCTTTGACCAGTCTCTAACCGAACAGTGAATCGATACGATCGATCAAACTAATCGATCTATACATTTTCGCCCTTTAAACATAAACATTGGCGATGTGTCACAAAATATTAAAACGAAAAAAAACATAAAGAAATGAATTGATTGCAAACATACGACAATCATCAATCATATTGTGTGTGTCTCGAGCTCGGAGAGAGAAAAAACTTAATAACTGATGATGATTTAAAATGGAGTGGCAGTGAGTGAAAATACATAAAAGATTTAAAATTTCTTAAATTTCCAGAAGTTTAGATAGCACAGACGAAACTAAAAAAAAAAAAAATTGCCAAAAATGATGTAATAAATTAATCAAACTAATGAAAAGTGTAATCATATTAATGAAAAAGTGTTTTCAAGAACCGATACGCCTAACCTTCCTGAAATCTAATAATCAGCTAAAAGTGTATAACCAGAAGGGAATAATTATTAACAGCCCAATACCAAAAATTTAAGATAACAAACACAAATCTACCAACAAGCAGTTAACAAGCGAACAAACATATCGACGACACCGGCAGTTGAACAACCCAACAGACAACTAAAACCTAAAATCGAATTGAAATTTTGCCTTCAAATCGAAATCGTTATTAAATCAATGCCCCCGTCAGCGAACGACAAGAGTGACGGGCCTAGCATAGTAATTTCTTTGTGCTTGTCTTGTCGTTTAACTGCAAAATAAGGAATTCCTCTGCAAACTTTGCGAATATTTAGTGGGCAGTGGAGTTTCCCCGCCAGACTAGCCCCCCACACCGCTCACACACTTACTCGCATCGCAACTAATCACGCGAAGCACGTGCGCTGCGACAATGGTGGCGGAGGCGGAAAGTTTATTGGCTCCTCTGAGTCGCACCCACAACCGGGCACCCTCGTCGACGTCGACGGCGGAAATTGTGGAAGCATCACCCTGCTGTTGCCATTGCCACTGTCACTGTCAGCAGCCGTCGACCAGTGCCACTGCCACTTTACGCTCGAATGCCTCCGATTCGTGGTCGTCGTATTCGTGCAGCACACTGGCCAATGCTCAGCCGTGCAATTGTTGCCACTCCTGCGATCATAACTTAAATGCCTACGGCGACAGTTTGACAGTGGCCGAGTCGTCCAGTTTTATACCCGCTACTCCCAATACAGCAGCCAACGGGGCAGCCACCAACACCTCCTATGCGTCCGAGGATGAGGACAGTGTGCTGCGTTACTCCTTCAAAGGCATACCGCCCGAAATGTATTCGGCCAAAAAGGAATTCATCTATAGACGGCCATTAGTTGAAAAACAGGTAAGTGCATTTAACAAACATCATTTGCTTTAAGAACAATGCCTCCGATCCGTATCTCCACTGCCCACAAGGTTTGGACAGAACTACTCGGAGTTCGCCTTGCCCCTCTCTTTTGAATTTGGTAAATTTTGGAGTAGAAGCATACGAAATGAAAGAACCGGCTTAAAATTACCAATAAAATATTTGTTTGGAAATTTATTGATTTTTAAATTTAATTTGATTTGTTTTCGATTTTAAATTCGTTTAAAATTTCACATGAGTGCACATACACTTACACACAAACTCACATCGATCGACATAAGCACTGAACTCGCCGCAATGCAAAGTGGTACAAGTCTCGTTAGTAGAATATTTATAAAATGATATCAATATATTAAAAAGGATATTATTATTACACTACGTGGAGAAAAGATACGGTTACTATATGGTCACGGCAACAAAGATATATTCTCTGCAATAAATTAATGTTGGTCGCAACTATAGTATTGTTTTTGGAATTTCAATTTTGACATAAGTATCTATCTGAAATCATATGCAATATTGTTAAAAGCTTACAATACAATTATTGTCAAATTTAAAAATGAAA
This sequence comes from Hydrotaea diabolus, assembly GCA_963513945.1. Lineage (NCBI taxonomy): Eukaryota > Metazoa > Arthropoda > Insecta > Diptera > Muscidae > Hydrotaea > Hydrotaea diabolus. The sequence goes on along the minus strand of OY740716.1, from coordinate 83,120,143 downwards.
CTATGGTTATAGCAACCATATAAATATGGTTGGTGCTTTATGTTAACAATAATATGATAATTGCAATTCATAAAAATTCTTATAGACCAACGATACATAGAAAAAAAATACACACATACGCACACGATACAGTGCATGGTGGTAGTTGTCCATTTTAAAAAAACCAACAACAGCTTACGACTAATGCAAACTTATGCGAAATCACTACGAGAGATTTTTATTGTGTTTACTTTGTTCGGTGGAATACTCTACGGTCGGCTGGTTGCACTTAAGTGTCAAGCAATTGATCATGGTTTAATAACACTCGTTGCTTTGGGTCTGAGGATGGTAAAGCAGCGTTCACCGAAACTGAATTTACCCCTTCGTGCAACCAAAAGTTGTTTGACTGTCATTTGAATAACTTTTTGGTTTCTTAAAATGAAATGTTCAATAGAAACATGGTCTGAAATCTGACCAGGAACTAATTGTAATGTTATTTTAAAAAGTTTACTTTCTATTTCTATTGATGATTAGTAACTGGGAGTTCATAGTATGGTTGCGGGGAATTATACTCTGGTTGTGGAGATCAAAACATGGTTTCATTTAAATTTTACTATGGTTGTGAGTATCATGCTATAGTTGTATGTGAGCAACATAATATGGTTTTGGGTATCATAGCATAGTTAAAAGTGAATCATAATGTGATTGTGGGGATCATGGTATTGTTATGTGTGAAACGTACTATTTTTGTGAGGATCATAATGTTGTTGTGCCACATTCATATAACCAACAATAATATGATCCTCTTCGTATATTGCCACCCCAACTATACTTTTTGTTCGAAGGTCACATCTGGTTAATGTTGGCCGCAATATAATATTTTTTATCTGCAGAAAATAAGCTCGAAAACATCTATTGTTGCAATTTATGTGCTGGTCAGAAATGTAAACCGATTTCAATGAAACTTTGCACATTGAACGGGACCGGTCCAAGGACAAACCCAGTTGGAAAAAGCCCATATCTGTTTTACAGTCAATACACAGCTGGTTCTCGCATAAATGTCCTTTTTAGTATACAAGCAATGTATGAAATGCTTTATTAGTCCAAAATATGAATAATGTTGGATCTCTAGGCTCTGTTTGGGCTAAATAGCAATGGCTTTAAGAATAAGTATATAAGTACATTATTACCCATTGTTGTTCAAGGTTATAGCGATTTTTTTCATTTCACGGAGTGAATAAAATTCACGATTTCACTCACTTCGATCATTTTCACAAAAAACACACGCAGAGAAAAAACATGGTTACTACATGGTCACGACAATAATAATATGTTCTCCGCAATAAAAGTATGTTCGTCGCAACCATAGCAAATATGCTTTTAAGAACAAATGTTACTGCTACGGATCTAATGCAATAATAGTACTTTTTATCGAAATTAAAATTTTTTAAACAAGCTGCTTTGGCTTTATTTAACTGAAATATTTTTAATAAAAACGCTTACGTTTATTTAAACTTATTTTTTTCTACTGTGAAGTAAATCACTCCCTATTATTTTGAATTAAATGTTTTTTTGAATAATTTTCATAATTCAAATCTTTGTTGACAACTTAACCAAATTCTAAAAATAATATTGGTGTGATCATACTATGGTTGTAGGGATTATAACATGGTTGCGTGTAAATCATAGTATGGTTGTGAGGATCATACTATGTTTGTATATGAAACATACTATGGTTGTGAGGATCATATTATGGTTGTGGAGATCATAGTATGGTTGAGTGTGCATCATACTATAGTTGTGGGGATCATACTATGGTTATGTGTGAATCATCCCATTGTTGTGAGGATCATAGTATGGTTGTATTTGAATCATACTATTGTTGTGAGGATCATAATATTGTTGTACCACAACCATATACCCAAAAATAGTATTATCCTCTTCGAATATTGTCACCACAACCATATTTTTTTTCTGCGTGCTCAATTTTTTGCAACATTCATTAAATATCGCCCCGAGGGAAAGAAATTCGCGGGAGTAATAAATTCCTTTACTATTCGTTTTGCCTAATTTTGATGATAAGTCTTAAGTGAATCGTATGAAGTTGTTTTCGTAGAGCATTTTCACATCGAATCTCTAAGATTGGAGTGCTCTTTTACGAAAAAGTGTAGAAAAATAAGAAAATGTCCAATTAATTTCAGTTGGGTCGTTTCGTTTTTTAATGTCATTGTTTAAATGATTTTAAAAATAGTCATTTTTGGGTTAAAATGTTTTACTAAATTGCTACTATCATCATTTTAGTATAGATCGTCAAAAATAAAATCACAATATCTTCAAGATAAACTGACCTATTTCGTCCTTTTTTAAAAAAAAATATTTTTTAAATAAAAGTAAAGGAAAAAGTTATGTTCTGAACAGAGCACACAAAGGCCCGATATAAAAGTATATACTCGTATTTGTTATCTAATCTGTAGCCAAGACTTCAAGCATTGATTGGAGGTACGAGTATTTTGTGTCACATAGACCTTTAAAAGCCGAAAAAATAATGTTTAAACTTCCACTTTATTCCACTTACATAATCAGCTTTATTTTAAGAAAAAATTAACATTTAAAAATTAAAATTAATTTGTTTTTGACCTACTTTACCAATCTGATGCATAAAATCGTCCAACTTGTGCCTACAAACTTTATTCGATTTCGAATCTAATAAAGTTTGTAGGCAAGCCAAGTTTTTAAAATAACCTGCTTATAGTTCTAATACGAGTAATAGAATAAATATTTTTAATCATTAAATATAAAAACTAAATAAAAACTTAATTATTTCGGTCAGAAAAGCAATGCATACAATTTGCCCACCAGTTGCTCCAGTTACCTAATGCTCACGGTAATGACAACCTACTTCAAAGTGTAAGAACCAATAACACGGTGCGACAGTCCAAAAAACCTGGGACCGGATAATATTTTTCTTGTAGGGCTTGTCGAGTAAATCAAGATTCCAATAGTGAAATATGCCGGACACCTCCAAAATCCGGATTTACGGTTAAAAACCCGGATTTTGTACCTTTGCGCACTTATAATCCTGTAATTTTGTTGATAATGATCCGGTTTTCAATTTCTTTAAGGAAGGAGAAACTGAGATCTTTCGAATTATATATATTATTTATCTAAGAAAACTTGAGAAATTTCGGTGTTATTGTCCAGCAAACAAAAATTTTGTAGATTTTTCAAAAAAATTTCAACTTTGGTGACGTTTTTATACATTATTTTATTAAGAAACTATAATACTATTGAATTTATTCAAAAAGTACGTTTATTTACGATTACAACGAATATTTGGGTTTAAAAATAGATAAGCAATTGACTGAGTTATTTAACTTTTCATGAAAAACAAAACGGTTGGCAAAAAGTTCGGCTGTGGCAACAAATCTGTTGTGGCAACAAATCATATTTATAAGTACATTTTTAAACGATTTATATTTTTAACATGAACGAACTGAGTACCAGGCTTTAGAAATGCAGTACTGTGTATTATATTTCACATTTTTTTTCGTTTAAAAAAAATTTCCGGAAGTTCTAAATGGAAAATTTTCTTGAAATGGACAATTGTTTTTATACCCTGCACTGTGATCCACGGTTCTATGACTTAGTTCTGACGTTTCCGACACCATAAAGAAATGGAAAAATACCCTATATTAAGTATACCGATCGACACAGAATGACCATCTGATTTCTTTGAGCGATGTCCCTCGGTACATTCTTTAGCTTTGGGACAAGGACGAACTCTATTGAAATTGGATCATAAACATATGTAAGCCACATAGGAAAGAAAGCCACGTATTAAGTTTCGAGTGACCACACCCATCTCTTCTGAAATTTGCCCATATCGGTTTCTGTTTTCGAATAGCTCCAGCACGCTTTCAGGTCCTACAGCTCTACGAAGGCAGCTATATAGTTCTGGCCTAATAATGAAAATGCGAATATTTATTATCAAAAGTGGTTTTACTGTTTTTCAAAGTATTCTCCAGCATGATTTATACACTTTTGCATGCGCTCAAACCAATTGTCAAAGCACTTTTTCCACTCCGATTCAGACACTTCCAAAACATGGTTTTTGAACCCTTCAACAGCATCTTCTGGCGACGAAAATCGTTGGCAATTTTCTTGATGCGCGGGAATAAAAATGAGTCATTGGGTGCCAAGTCAGGGCTGTACGGCGGATGACCCATCAATTCGACGTTTTAGCCGGTCAAAAAGGCGCTGGTTTGAGCCGATGTGTGAGAGCTCGCATTGTCATGGTTCACAATGATTCGTCTTCTCCTGTTCGTTTTTCGACTGTTCCGCTCAAGCGCACAATTTTCGTTGGATTTGGCTCTTCTTCGAAGACCCACATGGTCGATTGCTGTTTCGTTCGGGCTCGTACGCTTAGATCCATGATTCGTCACCTGTGACGAGCGTTTAAACGTCTTTTGAAGCACCGCGATCGTATTTTTCAAAATTTCTTTGCACCAATCGACACGTGCCTTTTTGAGCGATCAAATTGTGCGGGATCCAACGAGAACAAACCTTTTTTACGGCCAGGTGTTCATGCAATAACGAATGTATGCTGGTGGAAGAAATGCCTAAGGATGCTTCTATCTCACGGTATGTCACATGACAATCTAGCATTATCAGTTCACGCGCGGCATCAATGTTCTCTGGACGATCTTTACGACCTTCGTCTTTGAGCGAGCGTCGGCCACGATTGAATTCATTACACCAGTTTTTCACAGTGCTATAGGATGTTGCTCCATCGCCATAAAAAGATTTAAGTTCATCGATGCATTTTCCATTCCATTTTTTGCCAAATTGATTTTTTTCAAGTCACTGTAAACAACACAAATGATGGTCGTACGTCAAAGCGTTCGGAGTACGTTTATGCTAAAAAAATGTCAAACTTTCCAATGGAAATGTTAGATGGCACCAGGCAACACTTAGTGTTGCCTGGGCCAGAAATGTATATATCAACCTCATAACAACAAGTTGGCAACTGCAAATTTAAATTCGGTATTTCAATTTGAATTTTCGCAATTTGAAATAACAATTCCCAATTTCAATACGCTTTTTTCTTAATTTTCAAAGAAAATTTTTAATTTTAAAATGAAATTCGCAGTTTAAATTGAAATTCTCAATTTAAAAAAGAAATTCTCTATTTCAATTGGCAGTTTCTCAAATTGAAATGAAAATTCCCAATTTCAATAAGAACTTGATCAATTTTAAATGGAAATTATCAATTTTAAACAGAAATTCTCATTACAAATCAATCATCCTCTGCAGCCATGGTGACTATCGCCACAGTCTTATTATTTTTAAGTAAGGCGATTGAATGTTATGCTCTTTTCCTTACGAGTTGCAGCAACACAGCCATGTTGAAGCAAACGTTGCTCCGTGTTGTGACAAATGAACACGTTGCAGCAACAATTTGGAGCGATGGGTTGACCCTTGTGTATGTAGCTTAAGGCTTAATCGGCTATTACTGAAACTGGGTCGTCTATTCTAATAGACCTAATAAACTGTTTAAGTGTTTTCTCCCCATGCTCATTACGTACTTCAGCAAAATCTATTTTTAGGGATAGTTCGCAGCTCTCTACAATCTGTAGGGCTATCAATATGAAATTTATGCCCAGCCATGTTGGCAAAAATGCTTCCATATGAGCCAAAATATAAATCTATCATTGCCATATCGCCTTAACCGCCATTGACCTTGCAATGTGCTAAAATAATCCCACACGCTTATTTATTTATGCTCCGGAATCAATGAGCGTGGGCTTCTCATAGGCGATATGGATATCCGTCCATGATATGACTGACTGCTTGTTGGCCGGCTGGCTGGCTGGTGATTGAGAGACGATTGGCAAATGATAACATTTCCAGCAAATTCGTTCATGTCCCATTCTACCTCTCAATGGGGAATGTTTGGCGGCTTATTTTGTTTTCTTCTTTCACTGTTTCTCCACCATTTGTAGGTTTTTATTACTCACACACACACACACACGAATGTGTTTTTGTTTTAGTTTTTATTGTTATTATTTGTTTGCATTTGATTTTGTTGTTGTTGTTGCTACTGTGATGTGTTGTTGCTGGCGAAACGCTCTGTTGCACAGAAATTCAATTCCAGCATTTATGCTGATCACCAGCGTTTATTTTTCGGCAGTGTTGCGAATTTCGATATTGTTTGCATGTGCCAATGTATGTATGTACTCGTACAAGTATATAAGTGTGTGCTATACATACATACAAACATGTGTACCATATGTACATAGTTATCAAATCGATTTGTTGTTGTTGCGAAGGGGTTTCCGACGCCATTTGTCTGTTGGGCCGTGGTCGCTGCGATAGACATTTGTATATCGTCGGTTCTATGTTAACAGGCCATGCCGAACGCCACCACCTCAGACGAGCGACCGGCGAACAGCCGGCAGACTGTGACGAACAGACAGTGAGAATTTTTGTTTTTGTTTATTTTAATGGCTTTTTCTAAAGTGTTATGGCACATTAATCCCTAGGCGATCGTTAGAGATACAAGATTTGAGTTGCTGCCTTTTTTCTGTTGATCGTTTTAATTGTGATTTTCTATCCAGAACAATTACAAAGTTCAGCTATGGTTTTAAAAGACATCCCACTGCATTGATTATTTGTTTTTAAAAAGAGTACTGTCGTAGGTGCATACTTTGAGATACCCTACACTCACTCACGTAAAAAATAACTATGGTTGGGATAACAATATTCGAAGAGCATCATAATATTGTTGGGTGTATGGTTGTGGTACAACAATATTTTGATTCTCACAACAATAGTATAATTCTAATACATACAATACCATAGAATGATTCACAACAATGGAATGATTCACACATAACCATACTATGATCCCCGCAACCATAGTATGATTCACACTCAACCATAATATGATCTCCACAACCATCCTAAGATCCTCACACCCATAGTTTGTTTCACATATAGGCATAGTATGATCCTCACAACCATAGTCACAACCCTACAACCATAATATGATCACACACAATTTTGCTTTGATCCCCGAAATTATTTATTAGAATAGGGTTAAGTTGTCAACAATAGATTATAAAAAAGATTATTCAAAATGAGAACAAATAATAACAGTAGAACAAATTTTAAAAAAAAAGTAAGCGTTTTTATTAAAAATATTCAGTAAAACAAAGCCAAAGCAGTTTGTTTGAAAAATTTTAAGTTCCATATAAAAAGTACTATTGTCGCATTAGATCCGTAACAATAACATTGTTCTAAAAAGTATATTGAAATGAAGAAAAATTACAATCATATATGCGCCGAAGATTTAGCGAACACAACACCGCTTGGTAGAGGCATTTCGACGTAGCTTAGGCACGATTCATAAAAACCGTCGAGCTCCTTTCTTCTTTATCGATATTTACATGAGGGATTCTCTGAGAAGCGGATGGAAAACAAACACTTTAGTTTTGATCCAATTTGTTTTGCCTGATTTTAAAGTTTACGTCTGTATATGATGCTGTGTATATAACCGGTGGCCGATGCAACAATTCTGCGCAAAGATCCGCTAAATTTTTCGAAGTGTTGAAGAGTTTATCGTTTTCAAAATTTCACAACTTTGGACACTGTAAAGTTATTTAAAGTGCGATTAGGAAATTAGGGTATTTTTTTAACAAAATTATTTTGTTGTTGATACAATCGCCTTCCAACGATTTCTATTTTTGCTCCCCAATATTAACTAAATGTGTTTACTTTAGACTGCAGAAATTGTAGGATCTAATATAAATACAGAATTATAGAAGAAAATGTCAGAGATCTTTGCAAAATTATAATATTTTATGATACGTTATATATACCCTACACTGAAGAGTGTAGGGTACATAAAATTTCGTGCAACATCACAAAAATTGATGGGAGGCACTATAAAGTATGTATATATTATTGGCCGTCTTAAAATTCTAAGAAGATCTACACGCAGAGAAAAGATCTGGTTGCTATATGGTCACCGCAACAATAATAATATGTTCTCCACATTAAAATCATGATCGTCGCAACCATAGTATTGTTTTTTGAATTTCATTTTGACAACAGTATGATTGTGGCAATATTAATATTGTTGAAATGTAACAACACTATTATTGCCAAATTTAGAAATAAAAATATGGTTGTAGCAACCTTATAAACTTGGTTGGTGCAACATAAGTATGGCAATCATAGCGTATGGTTACGACTATGAACATATCAAAACAGGTTTTATAGAGCATATGTGTATGTGTGTGCGTATGTTTTTTTTTTGATATACTAAAACACACACACGATACAGTGCATGGCTGTTGTCTATTATAAAAAACAACAACAATCGGAAGGTAGTTTGAGGGATTTTTATTGTGTTTACTTTGTTCGGTGAAATACTCTACTATCGAATGGTTCTCGTTTATTTAAAATCTGCCTGCTCTTAAGTATAAAGCCATTGATCCTTGTTTAATCACATTCGATACTTGGGGTATGCGGATGGTGAAGTAGCATTCACCCCTGCTGGCAACTGAAAGTATTTTCAACTGCCTTTGGAATATATATTTTTGTTTCTTGAATGAAATGTTCATTAAAAGCATGGTCTCAAATCTGGCTATGAACTAAGTGTAAATAGATTTGAATAACAACATTACCCAATCCTAATAAATAATTTTTGGGATCATAATATGGTTGAGCGAATCATACTATGGTTGTAGGGATAATAGTATGGTTCAGTGTGAATCATACTATGGTTGTGGGGATCATAGTATGGTTGCGTGTGAATCATATTATGGTTGTGAGGATCATATTATGGATGTATTAGAAATATACTATGGTTGTGAGGATCATAATATGGTTGTGGAGATAATAGTATGGTTGAGTGTGAATCATATTATTGTTGTGAGGATGATAGTATGGTTGTGGAGATCATATAATGATTGAGTTTGAATCATATTATGGCTGTGGGGATCATAGTATGGTTATGTGTGAATCATACTATCGTTGTGAGGATCATAATATTATTGTGCCACAACCATATAACCAACAATAGTATGATACTCTTCGAATATTGTCACCCCAACCATACTTTTTTCTGCCAATTAATCCAGGAACCTGAAATTGTGCATGATAATGGCTAATGGTCACAAGCTGTTTGGGATTGTAATGGGCGAAATCAACGTAGGGTAAAAAAAATTACTTTGGAAATATATGTCACTTTTCTGAGTATACTTATAGTTTGAGTACACTGATTAAGGGCTTTCCAATATCTTTATGTCAGCGCACCCTTTACAATTTTAAATGATCTTTCAGTGTCAAAATATTAATCGAAGTCAACATTTTCATCATGGTAAAGTTCACTTACAGACAACGTTTGGAAATCATTAAAAATTACTACCGAAATTCTGAGACGGTGGTCTCATAGCGTTTACTCCAATTTCCGGCCGGAATAATAATCTTGAGCGATAAAGCTCATATCTGGCTGAGTGGTTTTGTCAATAAAAAAATATGCGTTTTGAACGCAACAAACCTACATGTGCTTCAAAAGACACAATTGCATCCACAAAAAATTACTGTGTGGTGTGGTTTTCATGCCTGAGTTGTGATTGGGCCGTATTTTTTTGCTGATGAAAACAATTGCCATGTAACCGTTAGTGGAGAGCGCTATCGTGTTATGCTAGAAAATTATTTTTGGCCAGAATTGGATGAGCTTGACATCGCCGATATGTGGTTTCAACATGACGGTGCCACTAGCCACACAGCACGCGTTACAATCGATTTACTGAAAAGAAAACGCGTCCGGTCGAATGGCCACCTCGTTCATGCGATTTAACGCCATTGGATTTATTTTTATGGGGCCACATCAAGTGATTGGTCTATGCCAATAACTTGAGACGAGCTTAGAGACAACATCCAACACAAAATTGCGAACAAAACTTGCGTGCAAGAGTGGTGAAAAATTGGTTACAAATATAGATCGCTGTACTCGGCCTCGTGGTTGTCATATGACCGAAATCGAATTTTATTCTTAAAATGTTACATTTGCACTACACCTGGAATAGATTTGAACTCTATACCTTACATATTCTGTGTTTTGTTAATATATAAAATTGTTATGTCATTAATGGTAAACCCTGTTGTTGGGACACACTTAAAACCTCAAAAAATAACATAATTGCTGGCCGTAATAGCTCATGTGACCCAAAAACCGTGCTGCATGGTCAAAACGAGATACTCAAATGAAAGCAGATTTTGGTATGAATCTAAATATTGGTATATTTTTTGGCTAAGATTTGGATCGGACGACTTAGCCAAAAGTGCCCAAAATTTTAGCACTTTTTGTTTCTGCGCTTAAGCTGCTATTCAATCCGAATAGGCTATTTTTTCTTACATAATATAGTCTTTACTAATTTCCTAGCCATAGTTTCTTATTTTAAAAGTTTTTAACAATTGATGCAGTGTTGTGGCCATTAGACAAAAACTAACGTGGCACTAAAATGTCAGAAAAACCGGTGTTTTCTAAAAACCGGCATTTCGTTTTAAAATTGAAATTTGTTCATATTTGAATGTGAGTAAGAATTTTATTGTTCTTTGTAAGGCCCTATGGTCCTTGGAATTTAAGAAATTTACATATATGTCCATGTTAACAGAGGTTCGATTTATGAAGAAAGGGGCACTTAAAGATAGAGGCAGCCAAACTGCAAAAATAATTTTATTTTTGGCTTCGTTGGACAATGTTATAGTTAGTTTAAAACCATATTTCCATGTATATTGGAAGCCATTTTTGGATCCCAGGCCCCATGTAATGACTATTAAAAAATGAGCCTATCTGATCCGAATCGGTCCAAGAATAGATGTCCATCGTAATATGCTATACCAAGTTTGATTGAAATATGGTTGTTTTAAAGATTTTAAATGTAATATCGGGATGGATTTTTTTAATGGGGGTATATCAGAATGAGTATCTGTATGATACATTTTTATCTGAGTTGATTACTAATCGTAATGAACTGTCCCAAGTTATCATGATTGGATGTAATATATGGCTTATATGGATAAAAACACATTAAAGTTTAGTTACATCATAATTGCTACTAATTTTCCAAAGTCAATAGCCTCCGTCCTTTGTATAGGGTGATCCATCTAGAGGTATTTTTTCAAAACAAACAAAAATATAAATATTCAAATCAAGTGTGGAATCGTTATTGGTAAATTGAAAGGACCTTTTATGGCATTTACTTTTTGAAAATAATTACCTTCCAATGTTGGCTGCAACTACGCCTCAGGATTTCCATTCTGAGGGTCCATTTTTGGATGACTCGTTCGAACATTTCGACCGGTATGGCTCTAATGACACGCGTAATGTTGGCTTCCAAAACCTGAATTGTAGCTGGTTTGTCAGCATAGACTTTGGACTTTACGTAACCCCAAAGAAAAATTTCTAAAGGTGTGATATCACTCGATCTAGGCGGCCAACTCAGCTGTCCAAAACGTGAAATTAGCTGCTTTTCGAAATTACCTCTCAATAGATCCATTGTTTGAGCAGCTGCATGGCAAGTGGCACCGTACTGTTGAAACCAAGTGTCGTCAAGATTGCGGGCTTCAATTTCAGGTAAATCGATATCATGGCGCGATAGCAAGCACCAGTCACGGTTACGTTCCGGCCATCATTATTTTTGATAAAATATGCACCGATGATTTCACCAGCTTATAAACCGCAGCAAACCGTGGCTTTCTCTGGGTATACTCGCACCTCTTGAACCTCTTTTTGTTGCTCTTCAGCCCAAATGCGGCAATATTGTTTATTAACTTTGCCGTTGAGCCAGAAATGGGCCTCATCACTGAACGAAATTTTGGTCGAAAACAGCGGATCTTCCCGTTTCTCACCGAACGCTAATTTCCACAATACAGCTGTCAACATTTGAAGGTAATTATTTTCAAAAAGTAAATGCCTTAAAAGGTCCTTTCAAATTACCAATAAAGATTTCACACTTGATTTGAATTTTTATATTTTTTTTTGTTCTAAAAAAATACCTCTAGATAAATCCCACTATACAAAAAATTAGTTCTGCCAACTATCATGAAGAATTGTAATCTTAAGTGTGAAAATAAGCTTTAGATAAACAGCAAATGACCGAACAGAGCGATAACGTTAAATCGAGTCAACTGGTGAGTCGATCGGTTCACTTAGAGGTTGGCATTTCTAAAATATTTTTGTTAGTTTCATATTTCGTACTTGCAAACTTAAAAATGTCTTTTTAACTAAAAACCCGAGTTCAAACCACCGGGTGAACCGACATGTCGGGTTTTAGCTTATGTTTTAGACACTGACAGTCTGGTTTGGACATAAAAACCGGAATAAGGGGTTGGGACACTCTACGTTCCACCGTCTAATATCTGAATTAGCAGCGATTAGATACCATATTCTGAAAGCTATTTACGAATTTTTCATTTTCCTCACTGACCAGGACCTACTGTTTGATACATCTTCGGATAGTATATGCATTTCTACTACAAAAAACTGCTGAAACCCCATTTGTCAGACTCTAAGCGACGTCCACGCCTTTAAATTTTTTCAAATTAATTATTTTTTATTAAATAACATAAGTCCAACTTGGAGGTCCACAGCATACAAACCATTCCGAGTTTTTGGCTAAAAACGAGAACTTTGCCCGTGACGTAAAAATGTAGATAATTGAGTTTTGTTAAAAGCACGTGTTTGTTATGGCAGTGAATGAAAACAAGTTGGCTGTATTCATCTATATTCGAGTATAATAAATAATTGATCGCTGGAGCTAAACGATATTTAAAGACAATACACGTGCAAATAAACATTCATACTAATTGGTTAATAACATTATTAGCAACAATTGCCACCCATTCAACTTCAGATCGAATTAACACCGAAGTGATAATCGAATGTGTAATACAAACTTTCTGTTTCCTTATTGTGATAAAAATTTGACCAACCCAACGGCATTGAGGTAGTTTTTTGGCATCTACGATTATTTGTACCCTTAAGCTTCACTTCTTCTCGGGTGGGTGAACTCACTGCTAAATGGTGTGTATGACCTAAAGTAGAGGTCAGCAGATGGCATTTTCATAAAGCCTCAACTTCTTTCCTGAAACCTCGAAGAATCTGTCTTAGTTTATTGTTTACAAATATTGCAGTCTGCACTTATACGGACCCAAAACCCGAATATATCGACGATCATCGATTCTCCGTCGATATGGTGCCGATACTTCACATTATTGTAAAGAGTTCTATAAATTAATTTATTAATTTATTAGTAATTAGGTAAATCTTTAACAGATCAACTTGGAATGGAGTTTAGAGGTCACTGAATGGACTACGTACGTTTCCGACAGCGGTCTTTCAAGGCAGTCTCGAAGCAAAATTCCCCGCCTGTCTGCTTCGATTAGCATTTTGTCTTTAGCAGGACTTGCGATTCTTTAACGTGCAGGTGAAGTCTGTCTTATCACCAAACCAGTCTAAGGACTTGAATACTCGTATACACGATGAAAAAAAGTATGGTTGAGGTTACAAAATTTGAAGAGCATCATGATATTGTTTATTATATGGCTGTGGGACAACAATATTATGATCATCACAGTAATAGTGCGGTCCATACACAATCATACTATGATCCCCACAACCGTATTATCATTCACACACAACCATACTATAATCCCCACAACCATATTATCCTCAAAACTATAGTAGGTTTAACATACAACCATAGTATGATCCTCACGACCAAAGTATGGCTCACACACAAACATACTATGATTCCCAAATTCTTTTGTAAGGATTGGTAAAGATGTTACTCATTAATAGAGATTTTTATGAAGTAAATTATGTAAAGATACATTAAACTCTTAATGATAGCAGTGATTTATGTAGCTGTAGAAAAACTTCATTTATTGAAAGTATTTCAGTTATACTCATCCAAAGCAGTTTCTTTTGAAACAATTCACCCATGGCAAAGATTCATGATTCGTCGCCTGTGACGATCTTATAAACGTGATCGCATTTTTTTTTAAATTTCTTTGCACCAATCGACACGAGCCTTTTTTTGAGCGATTGTCAAATTGTGCAAGATCCAACGAGAGCAAACCTTTTTTACGGCCAGGTGTTCATGCAATATCGAATGTATGCTGGTGGAAGATATGCCCAAGGATGCCTCTATCTCAGGGTATATCACATGACGATCTTGCATTATCAGCACGGCATCAATGTTCTCTGGCACAACGGCCGTTTTGGATGGCCTATATCATTGAGCGAGCGTCGGCCACGATAGAATTCATTAAACCAGTTTTTCACAGTGCTATAGGATGGTGCTTCATTGCCATACAAAGATTTAAGTTCATCGTTGCACTTTTGACGTGATAATCCACGTCGAAAGTTGTGAAAAATGATAGCACGAAAATTCCAGTTAGGTCAATTTTTTGCCAAATTGATTTTTCAAGTCACTGTAAACAACACAAATGATGGTCGTATGTCAAAACGTTCTGAGTACGTTTATGCTAAAAAATGTCAAACTTTCCAATGGAAATGACAAATGACGCCAGGCAACTCTGTTGTGTGTTGCCTAGGCCAGAACTATATAAAGCAACCCTCATAAGCTTAATGCGATGCAGTAGCACCAGGGCATACAAATAAGCAAACTTAATAGAGCAGCTTATGTTGAAACATTTAACCTTTTCAATTGACTGGTGATTAATAAGTTCCCACACATGGAGAAAACTAAGTTATACTTCTTCTGTGAGCAAGTTGTTATTTACTCCTTGTTTCGAAATGCCTCCTTAAAAACCTGCACCGAAAACTTAGTAAAGATAAAAGGTCTATTTTAACATTAAATTTAAAATCTGGCTATGGAATTTAACCGATGCCCGGTGCACGTTGCCCCAAAACACATGCCTGGTGTTTATTAATTAAAAACCTACAAAGAAACAAAAAAAGATACATACGCGTATATTCAACACTGTCATGTTAAGATAAAAGAATAATTTATTAAAATTTGTTATGGAATGTTTTTTTTTTTAATACTGGCCAAACACAAAAAATTGCAGCTTCAGCCAAATATGTTTATTAAGCAAACCTGTCCGCCTGCATGCGAATATAGAAAGATTTTGGGCGATATTTCTAATCCGTAAATCAACTGGAATACAACAGAAAAGAGCGAAAAACAGCAACAAAATTGAACCAATTAAATCATAAAAAACACATTGAAACATTTTTAATTATTAACAAAATTTATTGATGTTTCCAACTCTATCGCATTGAAAGAACAGGGGCCACAAAATACAGTCTCGAAAAATGTTTAATTTCTATCCAACGAGTGAAGTTTTGATTTATAGCAAGACGCAGTGCTCGTAACTGCAACGAGAACTGAAAATAAACCAAACAAGCTTGAAACAAAAGGGAACGAAAATTAAAAACAAAAAAGAATTCAATAAGAAAAAAAACACAATAAATAAATTGTTAAGAAAGGACAAGAATTGCCGTCGCTAAATTTTCGTTTAAAATGTGTGAACTCTGTTTTATTTTTGTAGTGATTGCCTTACGCTGCCCCCAATGCCCCTGAGAAAGGGGCGGTTACGGCATGATTTGAGAACGGCGTAGCCAAGTAAACCGGTTAAACGCTTTGTGGTTTTTCGATATGCTTAAAAATATTTCTGTTAATTAGAAACTTGGCAAAAGCTCCGTTTTATTGGATTTTTTGGGTTAGCACATTTCGAAAAAACCATAAGCAAACAAGTAAAAACGTGGTTAAGTTCAGCCAGACCGAACCTTAAGCACCCTCCACTATCCCGACGCAACTAAAGCGTCAAAAAAGGTCAGTTTTTGGGGCCCTTGCGTCCTTCGCTAATCACAGACAAAACTGAAAAATTAATTTATACTCGTATTTGGATTGACAGCAAAATTTGCTCTTATTTGAGAACCTATATGTGACAGCGCATAGAGAAAGGGACCTAAGGGTAAAAAAAATCAATTTTCACTTTTTTTTAATATGGACAACATCTGAGCATCGAATGAGACCGATCCCATGCCCCAAAAGTGTTCCCTCCTAGAGATATGCGAGATACACGTATTTAAATCTTTAAAATGGCTCTCCTGAACAAAACTGGGTTTTACCCTTAGGTCCCTTTCTATTTTGCGCGTCACATATATCCATATTGACGCAACCCAAATTCCGACAATGGTCAAGGGAGACAATAGAGTTGGATAACCTACTGTCACCAATAGGCACCATCGCTCTCTTTCGAACACGGTCAAGTAGTTCCAAGGATGATTTTGGAGCACCTGCCCATGTTTGGAAGTTGTTTCCATCTTCTGTCTTCTGTAGGTTTTGTAGATATTGCAAAGATCAGAGGGAGAGTTTCTTTCGACACCTCAATTACATGTCTCGCCTGAGGGCCTCATTATAAAAGGTGATCAATCTAGAGGTATTTTTTTGAAAATAAAAAAAGTATAAAAATTCAAATCAAGTGTGGAGTCTTTATTGTTAATTCGAAAAGACATGTTGTGGCATTTATTTTGAACATAATTTTCTTTAAATGTTGGCCGCAACTTCGCCTCAGGGTGTCCATTCTGGGGGTCCAACTTTGGATGACTCGTTTGAGCATTTCGACCGGTATGGCGTTAATGACTCGCATAACGTTAGCTTTGAAAGCCAGAATTATAGCTGGTATGTCAGCATGTACTTTGGACTTTACGTAGCCCCAACGAAATGGTGTGATGTCTAGGCGGCCAACTCACCGGCCCAAAACGTGAAATGTGCTGCTTTTCAAAATGACCTCTCAATAGATACATGGTTTGAGCAGCTGTATGGCAAGTGGCACCCTCCTGTTGAAACTAAATGTCAAGATTACGGGCGTTAATTACAGGTAGCAAAAAGTCCCATATCATGGCGCGATAGCGAGCACCATTTACGGTAACGTTCCGGCAATCATCATTTTTGAAAAAATATAGTCCGATGACTCCACCAGCTAAAAACCGCAACAAACCGTGTTTTCTCTGTGTTTAATGGCACCTCTGAACCTCTTCTGGTTGCCCAACAGTCTAAATGCGGCCATCTTGTTTATTAACGTTGCCTTTAAGCTATAAATGGGCCTTGTCACTAAACAATATTTTGAGCGAAAAACGTTTTGCACCGAACGCTCATTTCCATAATACTGTTGCACAATTTGGAGACGTTGTTAAGGTGTAAGTTTTTCCATTTTGAAATGACGAGCAATACTGAAAAGAGAAAAAAAATTAAGAGTAACAAAACTCACGCATAATCTGCGAAAAAAATTGGATCACCCGTTATATCCATACCATCGAAAGTTAATGACGACACTTTTGAGTCAGCTAATAGTCTGTGAGACAACAACTCTTTCTACACTATTTACTCTGCCCATTCGGAAATGGCCAGTAAATACCGGCGAAGTGCCTTAGCCATAATTTTGAATTCAATATCTTAAAGAATCGGCCACATATCACCGATAAAGGTTTCTGCGAAAACATCGTCAATAATAGGAAATATAAAGGAAGAAATGACAAAGGCTTGCGGAACACCTGCGGTCAGCCAGCCTATGTTGGTTGAATGAGAACCCATCTACAACAACTTGTATAGTGTGATATCTTTAAAGCCCGTGTCCGGACAGACGGCAACGGCGATATCGTCTTAGAACTTTACGACAATCAAGAATGTCTATACTTTATATACTGATCCAAAAATACAATGATTCTTTTAATCATGTGTCTGGTTAGATTTTTTAATGGTAAATGTTTGATAACGAAGACAAAATAACGTCATATAAGGTAAAATGTACATACAAAATAGTTGAGTTAACATTAAATAAGGATGGTTTTTTCAAGAGAGAGGCAGAAAATTGTGCGACATAAACAAAAATTTAAAGATCATTCGGCTCCGTTGTATCGAAGTTTTTGATCTGCTTCATGTTATACCAAGTTCAGAATTAATTTACACGAAGTTGCAACTCCCCACTTTTTTCCTTTCTTCCTCTGCTTTGGACGTGTGTACTTATAATTGTGAGAAAGATCATGAGACAATTAATTTATCTCGCTCTTTTAAAAAAACACCAACAAATGCAAATGCTAGCTGTACAATCCTTATATCGCAATACCATTGCTCTTCGCACAGTTCGAAGACTACTTATATACGCAAAGGGTTATTCTCATTATTCATAATTGGACTCCCGAATAAGTCCTTTGATTTGTAGCCCACGTAATCGTTGGCAAATACTGCTAACGAAAAACCTTGGCGGGTTTAGAAACAGCTGTACAGTCTGCCTGGCAACCGTTGCCAATACATTTCACAATTTTTTAGTCGATTCTCAAAATTAAACAACAAAAAGGTCTCGAACCAGAATAAAAACTTTTCAAGTCATATTAATGAAAAAAGACAAAAAACGTAACTAGTAGGTTAATTTAATATAAAAAATTGTAACATTAACTATATTTCTGGTTAAAAGAGGTATGCAATAATTAGTTAACTTAACAACAAAAATGATTTCTATAACAATCTTCATAGTTAATGATATTAACAATTTCATTGTTAAGTTGAACATGTATTGTTTCAATAAATTAATTATGAAATTTTAATATAAACAATTTTCATTATTAAAGAAATACATTGTTTAAAATCAATAATTATTTTAATAATAACAATTTTAATGGTTAAAAAACTCGGCAATGCATTTTCAAAACAACAATAAGTATTTTAAAATTAACAATTTTTATGGTTAAAAACTTCAACCATGGAATAGTTAAATTAACTAGTATTATTGTTAAATACCAGTCAACAACAAAGTGTTCAAATAAGGTTATTTTTCTTCTCAGTGTAAGGTGTCTGATCAATATTTCGAGGTGTTGCAAACGGAATGAAAAATTTAATATACCATCCACCCTTTGGTGAAGGGTGTAAAAAACACACTACGTCAATAGAAATCCTAATATAACCACCGCCGAAGAAGACAACAGAAGAACAACGCAATGTTTTCAAAATATTTGTATTAATGTCATTCAACCAGAACAACTCGATTTACTTTGCTGTTAAATTCAAATCAATGCATTCATTCACTCACGCACTCGCTCACTCAATCATTTCGAATTCGTTGAACGATCCATCGTTCGCTCCCTCGATAAACATTGACCGAGACAGCCAGTCAAAATTGATTAAATCATAATTATAAACTGATTATATGTCAAATCAATATTTGCATAATAATATCCGATGGTTCTCTGTTCCGAAATCAAATCAAAGCAAAGACTATGATGAAACGTAATAATGATACACACAGCGAAAAAGCAGTTGGAAATCGATCTGAACTACAAAAACTCGGTTTGATAAAACATTCTATATCATATGGTAGCTACGATAACATCACGGTCATTAAAATGGTTATGCCAAGGGAATTCAATTAAACTATTCAGTCGGTTGCTATAACCACATCTGGTGGTTGTAACCGACCAATTATGTAGTAAAGGGTGGTTTTTAGACGTGTGGTTTTGAATTCGGCCACACTTTTTTCGGAGTTGGTCTCTTTGACAGCTGTAACATAAGTTATACTCAGTTTGGTTTGCCATTATATAATGAATAAACTTAATAATAATGAATAAACGGAACAACGTTTGCAAATCGTCGGTATTTATTACCAAAAGAATGGCTCGGTTCGAGCGACGCATCGCGCGCTACGTCCAATATTCGGTCAAAGCTCGCTTTTGGATGAATGGGTACGTTAATAACCAAAATTTTCGCATTTGGAATAATGAAAATCCACAAGCCATTTTTGAGACACTGTTACATCCTCAAAAAGTCACTTCGGAGTGCTCTATGGGCAGAGGGAATACTTGGTCCATATTATTTCAAAAATTAAGCCGGCCATAATGCTACAGTCAATGGGGAACGCTATAGAGATATTGAAAATGACTTTTTCGTGCCTACATTGGATGACGTTTGGTTCCAACAAGACAACGCTGCATCTCATACAGCCAACAAAACAATCAATTTATTGAAGAAACTTTTGGTGAGAGCCTATCTCGCGTTGCCTCAAGACCGTACGATTTGACACCGCTGGACTATTTTTTATGGGGTTTTATGAAGTCGCTTGTCTACGCAGATAAGCCTGACACGTTTGATGTCTTGGAAGACAATATTCGGCGCATTATTGCTGATATTAGGTCCCAAATGCTGCAATAAGTGGTCGAAAATTGGGCTTCTCGGCTGGAATTTATTCGAGCCAGCCGCTGCCGCCACTTGTCCGAAATCATTTTTAAAACATAATGGCAAACCCTTATCTTTAAAATGAAGCTCGATTCTTAGCCATAACATTAAATTTAATGCCATTTATTTATTTTTAAAACCACACGCTTAAAAAAGGACCCTTTACATGGCATACCAATTATTGGAGGTAACAACTGATTAGTTATTTGTAGTAACCAAACCCCATTTAGTTCGCTGTTGTAACATGTTATATACAGAGAAGAATATAATCCCTATAATTAGTTACCGGTATAATTCACTACGACACCTTCGTTCAAAACAAAAACACATAACGAAATCACAATAAAAAAATATTTGAAAGAAAAAAAGGTTCAATCAGTTTAAATTTCGTTTTTGGTAAGGCTGTTAATGCCTTAATGGATGGTCCAATAATTCGTTGGGACGTAATTGCGAACCATACTGTATATTTAATTCGATGTAATTGTCACTGGTGAAGCACCCTTGGGTTCTCAGTATGCCATATTCTGCAGTTCTGTTTGTTTACAGAACCATTTAAGTGGAAATGGGCTTCATCGCTCATTATCACATAATGAATGAATTCATTATGTTCCCTGGACAATTCTTGAAAGCGAAGTGCATAAATTATTCGTTCTTGGGGATATCCTGGCTTTAGGTGTTGCACAAACTGCACCTTGTTTGGAAAAAAAATTTAAATTTCTCCTTAATATTCTGCGTTAAGACCTGTCAGATATAAACAGCTGAGCAGAGCGCCTTCGTGTTGATGTTTCAGGATTCTCCTCAATACTCTCCTAAACGCGTTGAATATTTCCTACACTAATTACAGAACGTGGTCTTTCGCTTCGTGGAAGATCCCTCACTGATTCTGTTCCCGAAATCGCGCCACTAAGCGTCGAATCATTGATTCGGAGGGTGAATTCCGCACACTAAAACGACGCCGATAGGCTCGTTGAGTTTGAATTATTGATCGATGATGTTCAAAATAAAATTCTATGACTCTCGATCCTTGGATAACGTTGTAACTTTTCATGATTAATCTCCCAGATTTATTTTACAAGTCCTAAAAAAAAGGGGAAAACAATTACATTAGAAAAGTTATTAATTTTTAAATTCCCTTCGCGACTTTTGTCGTCAAAATTGCTGTCCGCTTTCTTTTTGCAAGCCGGTCTAGGGACTACGAGTATAAATATGAATATTGATATTTCTGCCATTTCAGTGACGATTTCGACGTATTAATCTGATAGTTACTGCCATTAATTCAGCCTTAAACGATGCATTAATGTACATCACGAACTTCCTCCCCAAAGTATGCAATATTTTTTCCAAATCTTTAAACTCTTAAAACAACAATGAATGTAAATTTCTTATAGCATACATCAGGGCTAAACAAGTGTTTTCGTTTGGTTTTCGGCCTGCCGTCGATGAGTGTTAAGTGTTTTGCCTTTTTAATGGCAAATATAAAAGATGTTCAAACAAATAAAATTGAAATTTTTTTGTCGTTGAGTACGAGTATTTCATATTTGTTTCGCTTTCTGAATTTAAATGCTAATATGCAAGTATAGACTTGCATGCACATTAACCTTATGGTCGTGTGGTGTGAAACCAAAAAGTAAAAATGACAAAAAAAAACCGAAACACAGACGGACATTCAAATTTAAAGACATGCAAAACGGGCACTTAACTACAATTGAAAAAACAATAAAATTGTGTTTAAAAACAAGAAAGAAAAAAGAAAAATTCGGAGAAGAGCAGCGAATAATGAATGCAAATATATACTCGTACATATATACAGACAGACCCATGTGCCGATGTCTATGTGTATTGTTCCCCAAAGACACGATATTTCAAACAAATGTCTATCATAAGTTCTGAGTTTTATATTTCTCTGCATTCGATTGTTTGTTTATTTATTTTTTTCGGGATGTATGGAGATACCGAAATAGCCCCGCAACAAATAAAATATGTATAAATTGCAAAAAAAATAACAAAAATAAAATTTTATATATAAAACAACGATGAGAGGGCACAAAAAAAAAAACAAAAATACGGCGACAATAAATAAATTTCAATAGACAGTCAAACAAAATAAAACCGAAATGTTGAAAGACAAAAAAAAAACAAAATAAATAAAACGAATCACAATTTTGCGATACCGCAAAAAGCGAAATTATTTGCGTTCATTGACTTGAAAGTTGTTTTATTTATTTTTTTTTTTCAAAAAATTCAATATGAAAACCGCTGGTTTTCTGTCATACAATTTCATTTCTTTTCTTGTTTTGACATAAAACATTTGCTGGCACAGGCTTGGACGCATCTGAACGTCGAGAGTGTCTGTACGCCGGCTAAAACAATGTGCAATTTGTTTTTAAAAATAATTCTCAATAAATGTATTTGTAGATGATAAAACCTACAGCCACAACACCCCGACCAACAGTTAGGCTTAAGGGCACAATTGGTCAAGGTCGTTCAAATCGTGCCATTGCACGAGTAGCCATATAACATCCCATGGCATTATGTGCAATTCTGTTTGGTGTCCTTTATATACGATTTCGACAATTAAAATTGATTCTTTCAAATCATTCTTAACTTGGTATCGCTGATGTCAATGACCATCTGCTTAGTTAAAGGGGTTGATACACGCCAATTGAAGAAAATTGAAGGATTGAAAAAATCATTGCCTCCAGTCGAACGGAAAATGATTAAACATCTTCAAGTCAGCAGCAGCAGCCAACATGTGTACATACGTCGACAGTTCAAGAAATATCTGATCTACTCGAGATAGATGCAGTTGTAATGTACTTTTTTGGTCGATATGTGAAGACGTTCTTAAGTACAGGTGGTGCTTTGTGTGGGTGCTTTTTGAAAGCATGGACCGATAAGGTCCGATTTTACTAGAGTGGGATATTTTTAATTTTGTTACAATCCAATGTACACCAAAAATATATGAATGTAGACTAGGGCGGTTCACGACATAATTGTGTTGTTGTCGGATCTTATCTTATTTTAAAAAAAGAACTGCAAAAACGATTTTCAATTAAACAATATTAAAAGGTTGCCTCACTCTCCCAAAAATTTGCTATATAATATCCTGTGTATATATCCTTAAATTTAGTTTGACCCGGTGTCGGGTACGAGCTGAAGATGATGAGCTGAAAGAGCATATGTGACGCGCAAAACAGAAAGGTACCTAAGGTTAAAAACCAGTTTTGTTCAGGAGAGCCATTTTAAAGATTAGGTCCCTTTCTATTTGCGCTTAGAATCGTCGACTTCACTTTCATAAAACGCGCATATCTCTGGGAGGGAAAACTTTTGGGGCATGGGATCGGTCTCATTCGATGCTCAGATGTTGTCCACATAAAAAAAATGAAAAGTTGATGAAAAGTTTTGTTAAGGAGAGTCATTTTAAAGATCAGGTCCCTTTCTATTTTCGCTTAGAATCGTCGACTTCACTTCATAAAACGCTCATATTTCTGGGAGGGAACACTTTTGGGGCATGGGATCAGTTCCATTCGATGCTCAGATGTTGTCCACATAAAAAAAGAAAAAAAAGAAAATTGTGTCATGTGCGCCTTAAAGGGTTATAAGCGCAAACATAACAAAAAGCGTTAACAAATTGTTTAACTTGGCAGCACTCTTCGAACAGCTGTAGAGTAGACAAAATAATAAAGAAAAAGAAGAAAGATATGAAAATTAGGAAAATGGAAGGCCAAAGGTTTTTTGTGAAAAATAGGAAACTTCCTTTTTTCGCTCTCATTGATTTGGAATCCTGAAGCGAAAGGTTGGTCTGGCGAGGAGATAAGTAACTTCTGGTTGAGTTGCATTTAAAACAAAGAAATACAGTGAACAAAAATACAAATAAACAACAAAAGTACAAAAAGCGACAACACTTGTCGACAAACAAATATATTTTTTTTTAAAATTAAAAAAGTATAAAGACATTTTGAGTGATAATGAATTTTACACAAAAAACTTAAAATTACTAAAAGCTAAACAATACTTCCGACATTTTCCGCCACCAACTGAGACCAATCTACCGAGGGAGCAGCAGATCTCACAGCGCCAAGCCTGGTAGCTGCTAGGTAGTATCCGCCGACAACTATACGTGACAATAAAACCTAAAAAAAACGGAGTAAATAAAATAATTTAGTTTTTTTTTGATAAAGGAAATAGGATAATAGGAAAAGGAATATCGATGTAGGAAACGCTAACATACCTTTTGAAAATAGAAAAGTGCGCGTTAGTACCGATAGGGTTGAGCTCAAGCCTAGGGAAATCACACGTAAGGCAGGGTTTTTGCCCAAAAATCCTCCCCTATTTCTTTTCCACAGAAGGAATTTTTTTTATCTGAAAAGGAACGTAAATTGTGAATTAAGATACGGGACAAAACGGACGACAAGCTTACTAAATACTTACTTGAAACAATACCGCTTACTGTGGATACCGACCGTACCATACACACACCAGCACCAGTTCAAAACCAGGCGGCCATCCGGTTGAAACCTGCCACAAGGTTTCCAGCAGTTGCTCCAGAGGTGCCGTCACGAAGCTAAAATTGGAAAAAGGGAATATGTCACTGCTTGTGTGAAACTTTTCAAAATTAAAATTTCCGTGGTTTTTGTTGTTTTTGAAATAAGATTCAAATTATTGTTCAAGCAATTGGTCGAATAGGCGTTAAATTTGTTCAATATCGATAATAAATGGATTCTTGTGTAAAACCGAATTAAGAGAAATGTATTTAATATGAACTTTTAGTTCATAAAAGGCAAGGGGTAGTAGGGAAAGGCAAGGGGTAAGTAGAAGTATTGGATATGGGATACCTCGAAGACAGTTGGAGGTATCATGGTGGAGTTGGATTTCCGACTCCAAGAGGGAGGGTCATTTCCTTGGCATAACAGCCGCCAAGAAGTTGAGTGTCCGTGATGGTTGCAATGGGTACATACTTCCGTGTAGTTATTTTTCATTTCGTTTTGTCTTGCTTCGGGTCCGTGTCTTTCGTGTTGTCCCTATGTGTTATAACTTTAAAGCCTGGTATGATTAATGTTTTTTGTACCTGTCTCAATGTCCAGATTGCTGGCAAGAACCACGCCCATCCGGCGAGCTTAGCCGCGCTAAACGCCAGCATACCAGCAAAGGCCGACAATCTGGCAAAATAATTTCTTCGGTTTGGGGTAAGATCCAAATAACCAGAGACAGCTACTACAATTGATTTTTTCACCCTTAGGTCCCTTTCTCTATGCGCTGTCACATATAATCACCCTGATTATGTAAGGCGTAGTTGTGTCGTATTTTAGACGTTTTTTAAAAATGGTATTATGTATGGCGAAAACGACAAAAATACGACTCTGAAATAAAATCTATTACAAATATTGGTATTATGTATGTCGTAATAAAATGTCAAATTGGGCATTTATTGGCGTTTAAGTTTTTGTGCCCGACAGCTCTGTCGACAGACTGTTTCATAATATTAAAAAAACTTTAATTATTGTTTTACCCTGTGTTTTTTCAATCTGTTACAAAATCTTTGCTGTCGAAAATTTTACATAATACCAAAAAATTTAAAAAACGACTACGACTACGACTACGCCTGCTGTCGGAAAACGACTACGCCTTACATAATCAGGGTGAATGTCTTCAAGAAGGTCTTAGTCGTTGCTGTAGCACATTCAGCAGTGGCTGTAGTACATTCTGTATCCAATATTCTGTGTTAAAACAATTTATACCCTTAAGCCTTCTTAGTTCGCTTTTTCGTATGAAGAAATCTCAAACTTCAAAAATAAAGTTCTGCGAAATCGCAGTGAAAATTTAAAATAAAAAAAAAATCTGAACAAACCCTCATTTATGAGTTATTTCCTAAGCGATTTCCTAAGCGATAAAAGTCGAAATGCTCGAACGAGTCATCCAAATTTGGACCCTTAGAATGGAAACCCAACCAATTTTATGTCTTAAGCTCTAGATGCCACATTCGAGTATTACATCCACATTTAAAAAAATTTGGCATTGTTCTTTACGGTCTATCAGTAATCTGCTTAGATAAAAATGAGTGATACCGATCCGCCCCAGTACAAATATTCCAAAGTCTCATACAACACCTTTAAATACAACATATTATTCCGGTTTCGATCAAATTTAATATAGTACGAAAGCAGATCAATAATTTCGTAAATTTTCCAACTTCCCTAGTAGTTTATCAAATGCGAAACTAATCCCATCAAGTATCATCTGTTAATAGACTACTCTCAAATTTTGAGAGAGTTCCGCCATTTAGTTTGTGTTTAACAGCTGTTCCAAACATACAACCTTGTGGATTTTGTTAAAAATGAAAAAAGTGATTTTCTAGTGCCTGTTAAGCATTTATTATTCGCGGAAAAAATCATCAAACAAACCAAGGCAAGGCTTGATACTATGGGGACTCTGCACCATTCTTTTCTCAAAACAATTGTACGGTAAAATGTGTTTTGCATTTTAAAAGAAATGCTGAAAATACCGATATAAAATTGTTTTAAATGTGAATGACAAATTTTAGTTAAGAGCTAAATAATTTTGCGATTTGTCGCGCAAACATTACGAAACGGGAGCACTTCATTTTAATGGGGACAGCTATTAGGCAAATATGTCATTTTAAATGGAAAAAATTAATTATAAAAACAGAACAATTTATATTGAAGAACAACTTTTATAAGTGTAACGTGACTTAAATAAAAAATCATAAAATCGAAATTAATGTAGTGAATTTCTCAAGTTACTTTGAGCACGTTGACACTAGGTTGCAGGATACTAAAAAAAATTATTTTCCTAAACCATATCTCAATGCTGACCTTTAGTTATGTGCCAGAAGCGTTTGAATGCAAGTATTAACGTCTATTTTGAAAACAGTCCAGAAGTGTTTGTCATAAATACTCCAATTCAAAGTGTTTGTCGATTTTATTTTTGAACAGAAATTTAAAAAAAAATGGAAATTGCGCCAGATAATAAGCTTTTTGGCGACACCAATCTGCACATCGATTCGAGTGTGAGTAAAAATATTTTTGGGTAATATTTTAGAATATTTGCCAAACTGACAAGTATTATTTTATGAAATGTGGTTTGCATTTGAAAACGCTTAAATCTTTTCGGTAAGAAAATAAAAAACTCATAAAAAATACATATCATACAAAAAGAAAAAAATCGTCATTATTCATTTGTTTCTGTCTTGAGGACTGTGTAATTTAGAAAAAGTAAGGATTTTTAAAAATCAGTCTTTAACGTAGATATTACTCGACGAAGATCAGTTTAACTCCAGAGGGGGAGAGTTTTATTGAAATAGGAATACGCATTTTACGAATTCAGATAAGGCCCGCATCATAAAGACTCAGCAGGCAATTAATCGAAATTAATGTAGAAACTTTCAAGTGCTTTCGAAATTTTACATTTAAAAAATTTTTCACTCTAATAATATCAAAACACTATAAAAAAGCGATTTTGCATAGAATTGACGCTGATTTTAAATTTTACTTTTAGAGTGCTAGGGCCTCAACCTTTGCAATAAATGATATCTGGAGATTTGTACTGATATGGAAATTTGAATATCGAATTGAAGCAAAAAATTAAATTTAAATGTGATTTTGGGTACATGATAATACTAGCAAATAGTGGCCGTATGCAAGTACGCTAAATAGGTCAATTAAAACTATAAACAATTAAATATTTATTTACTTTTTATGTCCTCCACCGAATAGTGGGTGGTAAATTTAATATGTCATTCCGCTTGCAACAAAACGAAATATTGACCAGAGACACTATAAAGTACTTGTATTACACCAGGGCTGCTGTATATATTTCTGGCCTAATAATGAAAATGCCAATATTCATTATCAACAAGTAAGTAAGTGCTATAGTCGGGCGTGGCCGACTCTATGATACCCGCACCACTATAAATGTGATTAAGTCTCCTGTTAATCGAAAGCACTCGTCGCTATTTCTATCTGTATCTATCACGCAAGCACTAAGCCTTTATACCCCATACCACTATGTGGTGAGGGTATAACAATTATAGTTGGTCCACATTTTCATACCTTGTTTTCGGACCCTGTGCCCTCCCACGGACGAGATAAATCATTTGGCTTGACATATTTAAAGTCCTGAGGCAATTCCCTGTCATTTGAGGGGTCACACTAAAATCCGGGTAAACCGAAACTTTTGGACCCTCCTAATGGACCCTGGGGCCCAAACAGGTCGAATTTTTTTCTGTATTTAAAATTGTAAGATAATTTCCTTTCATTTAAGGGGTCACACTTATATTTAAAATCATGGGTCCATTTTTTGGGTTCTGAAGGCCCCGTAGGTCCGAGAGGCGGGTCCAACTATTTTTTTTACATTTTGTGGTCAGTTCTACATCGAATGGCATATTTTTTTAATTTGTTGACCAATACACGCGACATCAACTGGATTTGGACCAAATCCGGGAGTTCCTTTGTATGGGGGGTCTATCAGAAAGTGCTTCGATTTGGACCAAATTCAATAGCGTCCGTCCTTGTCCCAATATATTACCACATGCCAAGTTTCATCAAGATGGGTGCATAAATGCGACATGTACTTTGATTACAAGAATAGATGGACATCTTTACATCCAGCCAGCCGACCAGCCAGCCAGCCGACCAGCCAGCCAGCCGACCAGCCAGCCAGCCGACCAGCCAGCCAGCCGACCAGCCAGCCAGACAGACATGGCTAGATCGACTCAAAATGTAATTCTGAGCAACTTTCTCTCTGGTCCCGGTATTCTAACTCGATTCCTTCGATGTGTTACAAACGCAAGCACTAAGCCATTATACCCCATACCACTATGTGGTGCGGGTATAAAAATGGTTTCATTGCTTTTGTATATTTATTCTCCAGCATGACTTATACACTTTTGCATGCGCTCAAAACAATCTTCGAAGCACTTTTTCCACTCCGACTGAGACACCTCCAAAACATGGTTTTTAAACGCTTCAACAACATCTTTCGGCGAAGAAAATCGTTAACCATACATTCTTTTCTTGATGTGCGGGAATAAAAAGAAGTCATTGGGGTGCCAATTCAGGGTTGTACGGCGGATGACCCATCAATTCGACGTTTTGGCCGGTCATGTAGATATGCACCGGACATGTAGAAATATGTACAATATCTTGAAACTATCAATTTGAGTTTTTTTTATAGATTCACTTATTTATAGATTCACTTATTTTTATAGTTTCACTTATACCATATCGTGCAGAAGAAGCCAATACGAATTGGCCGCTGAGTCATTTTCTTACGAGTATTTGATTATTTTTGTATACACAACAAAAATCCTATGCTTTCATTTTTTTTTTGGTGGAATAAATAAGTATAGTCACTCTTATTCGTTTAGTTAGTGAGTTGAGGTCAACTCGCTTACTAACCGAGTAATTTCTATGCAAATGCTAGTTTAGTTACCTGAAAAAAACACGGCTAATGTAATTTTTTTTTTCATGTCTCGAAAGCTATGACGCTATGAAACAGGCATATAGTTTAGCGGCTGGTGTGAGTCTTTGAATAGCTGTCAAAAATTTTAGGAAATCACCAGCAAGACACAACAAAGCTCGACCCATTAGACGATCATTTTCTCTAATACCCTTGGTTTTCGCAGTCAAGACTATTGCGAAAGTTGTGAGGGGAAGAAGAAGTCTATTCAATACAATGCCCTGCTTTGCGATCAGGCAGGGATCTACATTTGCTTTGTGATGTGGATGTTTGCCGAGTTCGTGCAATTTATCATCGTTAGACTTTCTCTTCATCTTTTCACGCCTTCCAAATAAAGGTATCGGAAATCACCCTATATAAGGGTTTGTCCGAAGACACATTCTAAAAAAGACAATTTATAAAAACAATAAATGAACCAACACTTGTTTTAGAAGTTTCATATATTTTTTTGGCGAGTAAAGATCCATTTTTATATTGATTTAATAAACTAAATGTCGCTGAAATTTCGTATTGTCACACATCTGTTGCTGACCAGTAAGGGGAAATTATATATCAGCATCACTCACTTTCATCTGTAAAAATGGTTTAAATTTCTCTTCTGCGCGGCGACTGTTTTCTGTTGAATGTCTAGAAACCTCTACATTACACTTTGCTGATAGTTAAGCTCATCACAATGAAAATCTTCGATATTCGTTTTGCAAACCATATTTCAAACATTCCAGCAAGTTTTTGTTCTTTTGAAATACGCAAATTAAAACATAAATCAAAGCATGTTTGATTTATTAATACATGTCTTCATGTATATTTTAAAACCTCTTCCATTAAAGATAATATCGATAAGCCTCCTTTAAGCCTTTAAAGGGTCATAAATCTTAAATTCCAATATTCAAAATTAAATTTAATCAAACAACAAAAGCATCGTTTCCAAACACTCAAGACGATTTATAAACAAATTACTGCTGGCCAATAATATTAAAATTGAGCTAAAACAAGAACCTGTACGACAAGAGGAGGCGATTCGGCGATGTTATCTGCAGCGCCGCCTATAGGCCGACAAGATCATCCATCATAGGTCCCTCATAATACCTAATTAGGTACATATTTATATATTTACATATACAAACAGTCGAGTCTGTCGGTTTTTTATGTTTCTGTTTTGTCTCACTTTGGCAATTATCACAAATGCCTTTTGGCTGGCCCGTCCAAAAGATGAAAGAGATGAGGTAAACAACACAAACATTGATTAGGTGTCAAAGAAATTAATATTAAAGACCGCCTTTTCAAATTAATCGAGCGTCTTAAGCACTCCACTGTAGCGTATTTATTTACAGTATGTGGCGATTGCATTATTACCAAAGCTATTTCAAACAAAATAATTGGCATTATTCCTTATGCCATATTAGGATTTGTGAAAATAGTACATTCTTTTTGGTGCCCCAAGTAGAGCCGGTTCTTGGTACCCTAGAGAGAAAGAACCGGAATCGTGTATAATAATAACGCTATATATGGATTTGTTGTCCCTTTTGCAATTTACAAATGGTCCGAATAGCGTTGTGGGGTTCTGGAGCTGGGGCATAAATTTGCTCATTTCTTTTAAATAATGCTAAGTTTGAATATATGCTAGATTTAGATTGTGAGGACATTTAATTGCTTTTGCTTCCTATCTCTCCATATTTGAATGAGATGGATTTTAAAGGCCAGGGTCCAGAGTGGTTGCATCTTAACTTTACCTTACCTTTGAGACGTTGATGATATTGGTGTTAAATACTTCTACAAACTGATATAGTCTAAAAGTTGCATGGTGTTAGAATGTGATCTTTCTTTATGCGGGGCTTGGCAACGAGTGGCATAGTTCATGGCCGATCGGTATTGAAGAGGTTAACCCAGTGTGTGGAAAAATTTATTACTTCTTAACCAACATGGCTCATTTTCAATTCAACATTGCGGCTACCTAGCTTCATGCAAAGAGCTTGAGCAAAGTAGAAGCATTATTTTTGTTTTAATTCAAACATTAAAAAAACTAACTAGGAACTCTGTGATAGCAAAATTCACAAATTAACTAAAATGTTCGTACTTTGTTTATCGAAATTTTTTTTGATTTCAAGCGATAAACAAATTCCCTTAACTACGAAAAAATTGTATGCAGTTTATGGAAAATATTTTTGTTATGAGGTGATGAAAAAATTCACATATTTATTTACAAAATAAAGTTGTAAGCCGTTTTCGAAAATTATTTTTTACCAGCCGATGAAAAACTTCACATATTAACCAAAAAAAAAAATGTATGACTTGAACAGTTTTTATTCTGGTTCAAGACCTTTTTGTTGTTTCTTTTTCAGAATCAACGTAAAATATTAGTGAAATGTATTGGCTACAGTTGCCAGGCAGTCTGTACAGCAGTTTCTAAATCCGCCAAGGTTTTTCTTCAGCAGTCTTTGGCAACCGCAGCCAATACATTTCACCAATTCTTTACGTTGATTCTGAAAAAAATTTTGTTATGACCCGATGGAAAAATGCACATATTTACAAAAAAAGTTGTAAGATTTTTTAAAATGCAGTGTACTTTTAGTTACACTCATGGGTGACTGCAGTTTCGGTGTCAGCAACTATACCACCCTAAGACCCCAAGCAAAGAATTTGCTGTATCTAGCGGCTATGTACTTAAGGGCCGACAGTTTCGCATTTAACGAGAACTGCCGGCAGTAGAGTTTTCTACCGTACACACTAAAAATCCCTGCACTGCATACATAATAAAACACGTACCCCTACACACACACGATGTAAAACTTTTATGAATTTTGTTGTTGTTGTTTTCATTAATCATTGTAATATTTGATAAACAGTGTAGCTTCTTTACTAAAGTTATCATTGAGTGGTGATTTTCACATAAGCATTCACATAAAATTTCACATTCACATAAAAATGTTTTGGTTGAAATTTAAGGGTTTTCTTTTTTTTTGCAAGGGTGTTAAAAGATATTCTTCTAGGAATTTTGACTAAGCACTCTTGGGTAACATGCGCTACACACAGAGAATACATATGGTTACTATATGGTCACGGCTATAATAATATGTTCTCCGAAATAAAAGTTGTTCATCGCAACCATAGTATTGTTTTTGAATTAAATTTTGACAATAATATAATTGCCGCAATATTAATATTGTTTAAATGTAACAATAGTACGATTATTATTGCCAATTTTAAAAATGAAAATATGTTAAGAATAACAATAGAAATATAGTTGGTGCGAAAAATGTATTGTAATTTTAGTTTTATGTTAACAATAGTATGATTACGGCAATCATATTGTATGACTGTAATTTTTCTTCATTCAAATATTGTTTTAAAAGCAGTATTATTATTGCTCTATTTTTTATTTTTGTATGAAAATTTAAATTTTTCAAACTGCTTTGGCTTTGTTTAATGGAAAAATTTTTAATAAAAACGCTTACGTTTTTGTAAACTGATTTTTTCTACAGTTAATTAATTCACACCTATTATTTTGAATTTAAAGTATTTTAAATAATTTTCGTAATTCAAATCTATTGTTACCAACTTAACCCAATTCTAATAAATAATTTTGGGGATCATAGTATAATTGTGTGTGAATCATACTATTAATGTGAGGAACATAGTATGGCTGTGGCGATCATAGTAAGGTTGTATTTGAATCATACTATTATTGTGAAGATCATAATATGAATCATACTATTGTTGTGAGGTTCATAGTGTGGCTGTAACGATCATAGTATAGTTGTAATTGAATCATACTATTGTTGTGAATATCATAATATTGTAGTACCACAACCATATGCCCAACAATAGTATGATGCTCTTCGAATATTGTTATCCCAACGATACTTTATTTCTACGGGTATGGAGGCTGCACAGATTACCATTGGATGGCTTTTGTCTGAAGCTTTACAAAAATAGAAACAAAAGGAGCCTTAAAACGAAAAACAGAACTAAAAAAAGAGATGTAATGGTGAACAGTATAAGAGAATGGCAAGGAGAAAAATAATCAGTTCAAATGTATGCTGTGAATTGGATATGGAGAGGGAAAGAAAATTCAAAAATAAGGAACTGTTAACTAAGACATGTGGGAAAAAGAATTTAGTAGTTGGTCATTGAGTACACCTAGAACTACATAGGCTGCTTAATAATGGAAATGCGAATATTTATCACCAAAAACGGTTTTGTTGTTTTTCAAAGTATTCTCCAGCATGATTTATAACTTTTGCATGCGCTCAAACCAATTGTCGAAGCACTTTTTCCACTTCGACTGAGAAACTTCCAAAACATGCTTTATAAATGCTTCAACAGCATCTTTTGGCGACGAAAATCGTTGAACACGCATTTTTTCTTAATGTGCGGGAATAAAAATAAGTCATTGGGTGCCATGTCAGCGCTGCACGGCGGATGACCCATCAATTCGACGTTTTGGCCGGTCAAAAAGGCGCTGGTTTAAGTCGATGTGTGAGAGCTCGCATTGTCATGGTGCACAATGATTCGTCTTCTCTTGTTCCTTTTTCGAATTTCTCCTAAGACTTTAGGCAGATAAATTGTGGCGTACCACTCAAATTTGACCGCCCTACGTTGCTCAAGCAGAACAGACGACATATGACCAGTTTTGCCGAAGAAACAGGCGACCATTTGCTTCGGAGTGCTTCTTCCACGAACAACTTTCGTTGGATTTGGCTCGTCTTCGAAGACCCACACGGTCGATTGCTGTTTTGTTTCGGGCGTTTACGCACAGATCCATGATTCGTCACCTGTGAAGATCTAATAATCGTCTGTTGCACCGCGATCGTATTTTTTTTAAAATTTCTTTTTACCAATCGACACGAGTCTTTTTTTGAGCGATTGTCAAATTGTGCGGGATCTAACGAGAACAAACACTTAGTGTTGCCTAGGCCAGAAATATATATAGCAACCCTCGTAATACAGATAACTATCAAATATACCTATTAACACTAAGTGCTTATTTTCGGATTCGAAATGGGTTATGATATGCCATTTCCTGGTAATTTTAGCGGTTTTTAGTTGTACACAGCAAGCTTTTGCCTTAAAAGCTCCAAATTTATGCACATTATTGTTGATCATTTAATAAGGTTTTCATCTAATTTTTATTTTCTTAACGGTTCCAATTCCATGACCTTGTGCTGTTTATACTGGGAAATCTATATTAAAACAAAACACATACATTTACACTACAAACGTGCCCCATCTTCAGCCAACCACCTTCAGCCGCTAATCCATGCGTCTGCCATGCGGGAGCGGTTAGTCGAGCTTTGAAGTTAAAATCGATATTATCGCCAACAATAGGCGTAACAAGTTTTAACCAAAAATATATTTTCGAGATCGCCGCATAACACACGCATACACGCGTTTACTTTGGCGAACAATAGAAAAGCATCGATAAAAACAAACGATAATTCATTCACCACAATTTCGTTTATAACTTTTCAAAACAAAAAAAAAATCACAAAAATCTTTGGGGTTTCGGTTTTTGCAGCGGTCAATATTTTTGAAAGTTAAATGAAGAATTATTTGATGTGAAAACAATAGACCAATCGTCTATCGAACCGTCCGTTTGTGGATAGCTGCCCGACCATCTGTCCCTTCAGTCGTCCGTCCCACCGTCCGTCCGTCATCTGCATGACAATACAAGTGTCGTCAGTCGGTAGCATAAATATTTATGTTTCGCTGGGTAGTAGTTCGGATTTGGTTTCTTGTATTTGTTTTTTTTTCTTTTGTCTTTTGTGTCATTCAAATTTTGTTTCGATTTATTTTCAAATCGATTCGTCTCCGCAGTCGTCATCGTTGTCGTTGTGGACTTAGTCGCTGCCGTTAAATGGAATTCCGTTTGTTTCAACGAGTATCGCATACTTAAGATAAGCTTGCCTTGAGTCTAGTGTTAATTAATGTTTAATTTATGTAAATTATTTCAATATTTTTTTTTGGCAAAAAAAGAACGACAGCCACTAATATTAAACAAATCGATTTGTGGGTATAAAACACAGTGCCTTTTTTGCTTTTGGCGATAAAGAGCGTATTCAGAATAGAAAACACGCAAATGTATTCAAACGACAAAAATACAAATTGTAGCATACTATGGTTTGTTGCTGTTCTTAAGGAAAATGTTGCATACATTAAGGAGGCTTATCCAGTCGTATAAAAACTTTCCCTGTATTTTCGAAAATAATTTTCGCAGAGTAAAACATTAAACAGCACACCTGCATATCAATTCAGAATTTATTGAATTTTCACAGAAAAGTCCTCCTTATTTTTTCGATTTGATTGCCTCCATAAAGCTATTGGATGAAAACTCCAACAAATCAAAGCTACAAGAGCTTTGAGTTGCTTAAAAGCCGGGTTGTCACTGCCTTGACAGTTTGTTTCCGCCGCAAAAGTTAGCTTTTTTTAATTTCAAAGTTGTCATATATCGTAAATACGTAAACTTATATATAATCTGTTTAATTTTTTATCCATGGCTAACAGAAATTTTATTTTTTTCATTGCAGGTATGAACATTAAACTATCAAACTGGCAAACAAAAATGGTAATTTACTAAAATATCCTAGATAATAATTCTTTTGAATAACAAACCGACTGATGAAAAACTATACGAAGGCGGTTCGGAAAGTTCTTAGCCTATCAATGAAAGAGAATAGTTAGTTTTTCAAAAATATTTTTATTTTTCAATATAATCTCCAGAAACTTCAATACACTTAGTCCAACGCTTATCTAGCAATTCTATCCCTTGATTAAAATAGTTTTCCTCAAGGTCTTCAAAATAGTAGTTTACAACTGTAATTGCATCTTCATTTGAGGTAAAACGCTTGCCAGCAAGGATTTTTTTTTAGATTTGGGAACAGGTAAAAGTCACTGTGAGCTAAATCAGGAGAATAAGGTGGGTGGTCAAGCAACCCGTACTTTAATTCGTTGATTTTAGCCATAGTTAAAACACTCTTGTGCGCTGGTGCGTTGTCTTGATAAAAAATTATTTTTTTGTGTTGTAAGTCAGGACGTTTTTCTCGAATTTGTACATTAAATTGATCTAAAAGGTTGCAATAGTACTCTGAATTTATTGTTTTACCCTTTTGCAGATAGTCAATCAATAAAATACCTTTGAAGTCCCAAAAAACCGTTGCCATAACCTTACCAGCCGATGGAATTGTTTTTGCCTTCTTTGGGGCACTTCCTCCAGCTTCAGTCCATTGTTTGGATTGTTCTTTTGTCTCTGGAGTATAGTGGTGGATCCATGTCTCATCAGCAGTTATGAAAAGACGCTTAAAATCCATTTTATTTCGCTGAAAACGATCCAAACAAGCTTAAGAAACGTTCATACTTATGCGTTTTTGGTCGACTGTTAACAAGTCCGGCACCCATCTTGCAGAAAGATTTTTCATCTGTAGTTCTTCATGCAAAATTAAATGGACTCATTTGAGATGCCCATGATATTAGCTATTTCATGCACTTTACTTCGTCGATCATTTAATACCATATCATGCACTTTGGCTACAATTTCTGTTGTTGTTGCTGTTTTTGGACGTCCACTACGTGGTTCATCTTCAATGCTTGTACGACCACGTTTAAATTCACCAACCCAATTTTTTACTGTTGCATATGAAGGAGCACTTTCACCTAACACATTCACCATATCATTATGAATTTCTTGTCCCGATAAACCTTTTTTATGTAAATATTTAATGACACCACGCATTTCTAATTTTTCCATTGTAAAAAAATCGCGGATGCGTCTTGTGTGAACACCTGTTTCTATATGAAGGAGTTGCCAGATCGAAACAAAATTTAACATGTGTTCATATGGAAGTTTCCAAAACACTTAACTTTTTTCTGTTTATACCGCGCTTTTTGTGCTAGGCTAAGAAGTTTCCGAACCGCCCTCGTAGTTCTTCTAGTTAAAATAAAAACGAAATCAATTGGACAAGCTTCCTCCATCCGGGCCGAAGCTTTCTCCATCATGGATTAGGGTCCAATATAACAATGTTGTCAAGGTGCGGTGGCACTGTCCCATTTTTACGAGTATCAGAGTGTATTTCTTTCCACACTTACTGTATTATATACCTACTACTATCGTCATATCGGTATAAGTTTACGATAAAAAGCTGTTCGATCATTTCAGGGTTGTATATGCGGAGCCATGAATTTGTGTAATAATATGGTAATCATTGATTCTATACTGGGTGTCCGTCGGGAAGGTATACTAATTTGTTTGCTTATATTTTTTGATTAAATGAAAGAGAATGCATCTTACATTGATAAATGTTTTATTTAATGTCGGCAATTAAGTATGGAATACAATAAAGGATAAATGTTCGCCTCTGTTAGGCTCACAAATGCGAGTCCTTTTGAGCACATTTTTCAATACATTAACACACATTTCACGCGGTATTTCATTAAATTATTCACGAATATTTTGTTTGAGTTGCTCAAGCGTTTCTGGTTTGTTTGCATAAACCTTACTTTTCAGATATCCCCAAAAATAGAAGTCCGGAATAGTCAAATCAGGCGACCGTGGAGGCCAATCAACATCACAATTCCTTGATATAACTTATTGTGGAAAGAGGTTCGCAGTAATTCCATTGTAATCCTGGCTGTATGTGATGTTATACCGTCTTGTGGATTCGACATGTTATTCAAACCCAAAGCATGCGGTGCTGGCGTTAAAAAGTTTTCAAGTATATCACAATATCGCTCCCCATTGACATTTACGTTGACGCTGTTTTCATTTTCATAGAAGTAAGATCCAATGATTCGTCCTGACCAAATTGCACACCAGACTGTCACTTTTAATGGATGCAATGGTGACTGATGAATAATTTGAGTGTTTTCCATTGCTCACAACCGACTATTCTGTTTATTCACATATCTATTCAAATGAAAATGTGCCTCGTTACTCATTATGATTTGTTCATGCAAATCGGGCTTGTCATGGGCGAGCTGTTACATCCTATTGGCATATGTACGGTGGCGTAAATGGTCCTGTCGAAGAAGCTCTTGTGTCACCTGAATCTTAAATGTCACTTGGACGATTTTGAGATCGACCCACCCTAGTGTAGATATATTTTATGTTTGTTCCAATTAAGGGAACATAGGGTATTAAAAACCAACAAAGTGTATCGTCACAAATCCAAAACTAACATCAATCGTACGATTTTACTATTTCGTACATGGACATACGGTTACTTAGAAACAGTAAAATTTCCTCACAAATCTTATTATGAATTAACTTTTAAGATTTCTGTAAATGTAAGGCCCTAATCTGCGGGTTTCCTATGTGCCTACAGGCATTGTTCAATAATTGACATACTCGTATGTGTTCTCTAAAAAATAAAAATTTTTCCCCAAAACTGTATTTCGGTCGAACATGAACCCACGACCAACAGCAATATAGCCGAATCCTGTCAATGCCATACTACAAGGTAGTCCCTGGTGAATAGATTAAAAGCTTCGAATTGTCCATTTGTTTAACCTTAGGTCTCATCGAAATCGTAACAAAAATGGAATATTTCAGTTATTTGGGTCGACAGGACTTAAACTTCTGCCATATGAGTATTGTCGTCAATGTTGATGGTGGAATTTTCATACCAAACCACAAATTTATTAATTTGTTTTACTTTACATCTGCTGACACAATTTTTTGAAAATAATTTTAAACAAGCATTATTTTACTCGTATGTGTCCATGTCATGTGGTTTATTTAACTCAGCCAAAGAAATCTGGGTGACACCAAAAAATAATAATTGCATTTTTGTCTTTAAATAAAGAACGAAGAGATAATCACGAAATATATTGCTTAAGAACGAGTACTGTACTCGTAATTTCGTTTTTATTAAATTTTTGACACATTTTGGATGCCAAACATATGTTCTCTTACGGTGATAGGAAAAAATATTGTTTTAGAAAAAATAGTTTTACATTCTTAAAAATAAAATACAGTCTAGAAATTTTTTTTAATTTAATCGAGAGTACATACCGCACTTGTTCAACAGAAATAAATTAAATCAAAATGTTCAGTATATTAGATTTTGGTTAGAAAACAACTCACGATTCTCCCCTTAAAAATTGTACATTGATATCTACACTATTATCAAATCAAAGTCATAAACATAGTACAACAAACGAGGTATAGCCACTAGCCCAACAAAAAATAAACAGTTGGCTAAATTGTTAAAGTCACTTAAAAGAAAACGCCAAAAATAAATTTTTGTGAAATCTTGACGATTATCGTGAATGTTTCATACCGAAATTAGGCCTTACAAAATTCAGGAATTGCCTTTGTCATATTTTAAATTTGACAGTTAAAACTTTTAAGAGAAAAAAAAAATTTTAATCAGCTAAGTGTTGTCTGGCGCCATCTACATTTCCATTGGAAAGTTTTGAATTTTTTAGCATAAACGTACTCAGAACGTACGACCATTATTTGTGTTGTTTACAGTGACTTGAAAAAATCAATTTGGCAAAAAAAATGGAATTGACTCGTGAACATTTTCGTGCGATCATTTTTCACAACTTTCGACGTGGATTATCCAGACAAGAGTGCATCGATGAACTTAAATCTTTGTATGACACTGTGAAAAACTGGTTTAATGAATTCAATCGTGGCCGATGCTCGCTCAAAGGCGAAGGTCGTCCAAAAACAGCCGTTGTGCCAGAGAACATTGAAGCCGTGCGTGAACTAATAATACAAGATCGTCATGTGACATACCTTGAGATAGAGGCATCCGCGGGCAAAAAAGTTTGTTCTCTTTGGATCCCCCAAAATTTGACAATCGCTCAAAAAAAGGCTCGCGTCGATTGGTGCAAAAAATTTTGAAAAAAGACGATTGCGGTGCTTCAAAAGACTTTTATAAGATCTTCACAGGTGACGAATCATGGATCTATGCGTATGAGCCCGGAACAAAACAGCAACCGACCGTGTGGGTCTTCGAAGACAAGCCAAATGCAACGACAGTTGTTCGTGGAAGAAGCACTTCGAAGCAAATGGTAGTCTGTTTCTTCGGCAAAACTGTTCCGCTTGAGCAACGTAGGAGGTCAATTCTGAGTGGTACACCACAGTTTGTTTGCCTGAAGTCTTCGGAGAAATTCGAAAAACGAACATAAGAAGACGAATCATTGTGCACCATGACAATGCGAGCTCTTACACATCGGCTCAAACCAGCGCCTTTTTGACCGGCCAAAACGTCGAATTAATGGGTCATCCACCGTACAACTCTGACTTGGCACCCAATTACTTCTTTTTATTCCCTTACATCCAGAAAAAAATGTGTGGTCAACGATTTTCGTCGCCAGAAGATGCTGTTGAAAGCCATGTTTTGGAGGTGTCTCAATCGGAGTGTAAAAAGTGCTTCGACAATTGGCTTGAGCTTATGCCAAAATGCATAAATCATGCTGGGGAATACTTTGAAAAACAATAAAACTATTTTTTGTGATAAATATTCGCATTTTTATTACTAGGCCAGAAATTTATGTAGCAGTCCTCGTATGTGTTATTTTATAAACAAAATTTAATTTTATGACAATGCATTTAAGCATCGAAATGTTAGGGGTTCTCCTTAAGATTGTTGAGTTCCAAATTATTTTTGTTTTCTACAGTTCGCATTTAATCGCTTTCATTCTTATCATGGCGCCGCTGCTTTTAAGATCATTTAGGTCGAACCTAGTAAATTGTCGAAAGAATGTATTTCAGCAATTTTTGCTTGTTTATTTTAAAAACATATCAAAATTATGCAATTTATTAAAACACTTAATTGTGCAATTCAAATTAATAGAAAATTGTGCTTTTTATTACAGGCAATTGTCGTCCAAAAGCTGAAGTACAGATTTGTTAAATATTTTAATTATACCACCGATCCCATATAAAATGTGCAGTTTATTTGTGCCAAATGTTAAGCAAATTTAGCAACGAATTTAAATACAACAATTAAATTTGAAAATTTCCATTTAACACTGGATGGGGTGAAAGTATAGAAGGGGCTATTTCTTTTTATGGCATCTAATTTTCTGCGGTATGTCAGATGTTAACTTACAATTAAATTTGAATAAAAAACATTAAAATTAATTTAGAGTAAATTAAAATAATTGGATTCTTATTTTCGAAGACAAAAGTTCTAAATTTTAAGGATGACACATGTTTAGAATTAAATTGTGGCTCACAAGAGAATTACTAAGTGGAG
Source organism: Hydrotaea diabolus (assembly GCA_963513945.1). Lineage (NCBI taxonomy): Eukaryota > Metazoa > Arthropoda > Insecta > Diptera > Muscidae > Hydrotaea > Hydrotaea diabolus. The sequence goes on along the minus strand of OY740716.1, from coordinate 83,078,214 downwards.
AGACTGCAGTTTTTTTTTAAAATTTCGATGACTTTTTTCATTTTAAACAAGTAAAAACATCGTTAAGTTTGATAGGGCCAAATTGTTATACCCTTCACTAAGAAATTGGTATTGAAATGGCAGAAATAAAAATATTTCTATTTATAGTCCCTCTATAACAAAAATGGCAGTGTTTTTGATTACTAATTTGAATTCTTGTCAAAATTAGATTTAATTTGAGTACCCATATGTAAAGTACAAGGTTTTGGATCCCATGAGTCCGACTCCAATCTCAGCCAAATCTTTAAAATAAGTTAATTTAGATTCTTAGTGAAATATACTTAAATGGTGGCTTCTCCTGATAAGGGTCATTTCTGGACACCTTTGGTTAATAAGTCCGACCCCAGTCCCAGCCGAATCTTTGAAAGAAGCTCATATCTGGTGTCGTGGCGTAATTATTACCAAAAGTATTAAAAATACACTTAAATGTCTACGAAAATTGAAATCAATCCATACAACAATATCCTGGTCTAATATCCAACGCAATATCCAGGTATTAGTCGCAACTATTAACCATGCTTCAGGAAAACATTACCCTCTTATTGTTGGGGTCTAATAAAATAGTCGTACTATTGTCACTAATAATGGCGCTGGTAGCCGCTAGCACTTTGAATTCATCAGCAGCAAATTTCAGTACAGCAGTTAAAACTGCAAAAGGCAATTTGGAAGCTGCATTCAGAGTGATTTTAAAAGTAATTTTAGACTTGTGGAACGAATTGTTACTATTTAACTTGAGCACGGTTGAAAGGGAATCACACGAATTATGACGAAACCGAATTAAATATTCTATTTGATGTTATTATTAAAGTAAATAAATAAATGACTAACCTTTTTATAACCTCACCCTACTGTGTAAGAGCGTATATAAAATCGTATTCTAGGGATCAAAATAAGAAACTTTGCCCAAGGAACCATAGTTCAAAAACAAATTCTAATGTCCCGAATTTTGACCCGTACTTGAAAGCAAAAAACACTTCAAACAATAACACTGTGGAACATTTTTGGGGTTATTGTCTGGGGGGTGAGAAATTCCAAGTCAGGGTTATGGTACTAGGTCAGTATATTAAAACCCTCAAAGGGTTTTGCGTTCGTATGTGCCAGTTTGCGGCATAGATCATAGAAATCGATTAACGCGTTCTGCTTTTATTTACAATTAAGTAACTTCACTTAATTGTAAAAAAAATGTCGCATTTTGTTTATAGGTTATGTGACTTTACGTGAAAGTTATAAGACTCTACACGTTTTTCCGTTTGGGATTTATATGTTTTAAAAAAAAAAAAAAAAATTTCTTGGCAAAATTTTCTTCATAAATTTATTTCTAATTGCAAAAATATTGATTTGGTAGAGAAACAGTATATTAATGGATTAAAGAAAATGTAATTATTAATTTTTCTCAATTTATTTCAGCAAAATCGAACTAGTCGTTCTCGAGTTATGTCAAACTACGTTTTTGCCAACATTTTACAACTAAGCGAAAAAACATCAAGATAAGGAAAAAATGTAAAAGGTCATAAAAAAAAACTGGCACATACGAACGCAAACCCCTTTGAGGGTTTTAATATACTGACCTAGTACCATCACCCTGACTTAGAATTTCTCACCCACCAGATTGGCTGCTGTACTGTGTAATTTTTTTTATTTTCTATTCTATTACCACGTTAAATTCATTTTTTCATTTACATATGTTCTGACTAAATAAATTTCTAAAGAGAAAAATAAACTCCAAAAGAAAAAAAAGATAGCCATTTTGCTGATTTTTATATGTAAAATGCCAAATGACCCTACGAGTCAAAAGTCGGGACATGAGAATTCGTTTTAGAAGTATGGTTCCTCAGGCAAAGTTTCTTATTTTGATCCATAGAAAACGATTTTCCTTGTCACTTGGGCGGCTTTTAAGTCGACCCGCCCTAGTGTGGGTAAATGTATGTCGAAAATTCTTCACTTGATTTCTTGGTTTTTCGCCATTTATTCCCTTGACTCCAAAGATCATACAGATTTTCTTAATTACTTAGTAGTGACATAAATACTGTTACAACATTAAACACACCCATTTCAATAGTAGAACTGAACATACCCCGTTAATGTCATATGGGTTTTGTAAGCTAACCTCAATAGCATTTGTCTGTAACGGGATTTTAAAATTGTTTCAACGTTCATCATGGAGTGGTCAGATAATGAGAACCGAATCGTCGTGATAGCGCTTTTCAAGTGTGAAATGAAAAAAAACGATATTTTCGAAACGCTCCAGCTACTAGGGATTAGCCGCATGTTCGTCTACCGATGCATAAAACTGTTTAAGGAGACTGGAGATGTAAATGACCGCCATCGGTCGGGCCGCCCAGGCTCTGTTCGAACAACGCATGTCATCAAAGCCGTTAAATCAAGAATTCACAGAAATACGCTCCGAAAATAGAAAATCCTGGCCCGTGAGATTAATATCACGCAAAAGTCCATGAGTCGAATCATTAAAAAAGACTTGGGGCTTTCAAACGACGTACCGGACATTTATTGACTGCAGCTTGAAACAAAAATAGGATTGAAAAATCCAAACGTCTTTTGGTGAAGCACGCTGATAACTTGCACAGAAAAATTTTATTCACCGATGAAAAAATTGTTACCGTTCAGGAAAAATTTAACAAGCAAAATGATAGAGTGTATGCGCGGTCATCTAAGGAAGCATCTGAACTGATCCCAAGGGTGGAAAAGGGTCATCACCTAGCTTCAGTCATTGTTTAGTGGGGTGTCTCTAACGACCTGCATTTCTGACTTGTATTTCTGCGAACAAGGCGTCAAAACAGCGGCCAAAGTTTACCAAGAAACCGTTTTGGATGCTGTGGTGAAGCCTCTTAACAATTCCCCGTTCCAAAACTAGCCATTTACTTGTCAGCAGGATTCTGCGCAGGCCCATAAGGCTAAAACGTCCCAGGCCTGGCTTCGAAACATTTTGCCAGCGTTCATTTCCTCTGAAGAATGGCCCTCAGGCAGTCCGGATTTGAACAAATTGTGGACAGTTTTATAGGACAAGGTTTCTCACAAAAGATACCCCAACATTGGATCTCTTAAGACTGATTTGGTTCGAGCTGTGGCCAGTTTTCCAATGGACGAGATTCGTGCATCATTGACGATTGCCCAGTGCGACTTAAGGCGTGCGTAAAGGCAAAAGGCGGACAATTCGAATAAGTAGATTCTTTTTGGATACAATATACATCAATAAATATATTAAAAAATATATGGTCCAAAAACATTAGGTACTTTTTATTTTACAGCATAAAAGGTGTGTAAGAGTATTTATGTCCCTACTAAGTATTCCAAGTTCTCTGCCACTAAGCGGGTAAAAATTGTACCGGCATTCTTATTTTTATTACAGAGATTTAAAGGCTGTTTCCACTACGGTCGCGTCCACGTCAACGATTTATCGAAAATTTGTAATTGTGTTTCCATTGTTTTTTGCGTCTACGTTTGCGTTCAAACAGCTGTTTGTGTTTATTTGTTTGCGGTGTAAAAAGTTTTAATATTTTTGTGTTGTAACATTATCTAACTCCATGATTATGTCACAACATGATATTATTTTGCTAACCGCAGTGTAATTAAGGATCAAATGGTATTGCGCCTAATGGAAATGTGCAGTAGCAGCAGCGCTTTATGTTTATGCTGATAAACAGCTGTTTTAATAGGGATGTGCAATTTGCGGTGTTGCCATTAATAGGTATGGGTGGGTTTCGATTGCAAAAATAATCGAATTTATAGTAAACGCGACTTATCGAAAAACGGTATGAACGCGACTTTTTCCTATACCTAACTGCCTATGTTTTTTGTATAGGCTTTAACGCGCGTTCATTGATTTTTGGACGCGGACGTGGACGCGACCGCAGTGGAAGCAGCCTATTAGTTTGTGACATTGAATGTAATCGTATCGTAATGATAAAAAGTTCCATCGAAAGCGGCACCTATCGAGACTAAACAGAAGAGAAACCAGATAAACTAGGGGCAATATTTCAAGATGTTGCAAACGAAATGACAAATTAAGCCTACATTACATTCTACGTTTGTGGGATACCAATTTTCATTTCATACTGCACTGCAGCGGACTAAATCGTTTTCAATTTGTCGTTAACGACAAGCATATTAAAATTCTATTAAAATAAATTATTTGCGTTGTCGGATTTAAAGGTACGCACGTACCTTCAACTCCAATTGAGGAACAGACAGGATACTTAACTTTAATCAGTGAGCTGTGTGCTACATACTACTTATACTCATTATTCGGTACCTAAAGTTCAAAGACGGCTTCTAATGGAAAATTTGCATTAATTTAAAATGTTTTTATTTTATAATCGAAATGAGGCCGGCATTATAAAGTGAAAAGACGATGCAAATAACACCTTCAAATGACTCATATTCTTAGCCGGATTTTTTAACTGATTTGCTAGTGTCTCAGTTTTTTGGACCATAACTCCCAAACGACTCACACAGCGCATGAAGCGTTAAAAGCGACTAACAAAGGTCCGTCCCGATTAGAGGTCTTGCAGCTCTAGAAGACACATGTTATATGCGATAACGCTCAAATTATGACCATAAAGTCCCATTTCAAAGTGGCAGCTTTAGAAGCCAAATATATAATCCGATTTCGAACAAATATCGCACGAAGTATCACGAGCAAACAACATATTTCTCTCGAAAAATTGGACTATATCGGTCAAATATTCGAATAGACTTGACACAAAAGTCCTTTCCGATTTTATGTCCTGTCGCTCTTAAGAGCACATTCTGAATCCAACCAAGCTCAAACGAAGCATAGTGCACTATGTGCGACCTATAATTATCCCTGGTAAATTTGATAGGTCTGTGTTTTATATAGACCTACGAAATATTTACTTCCCACTCTGGAAGTAAAATACATATAAAGTCCGAGCTTGCTAAAGCTGCTGGTCCAGCTCCTACTTATTTACTAGTAGGTAAGTGGAGAGGAATGACGAAATGTTCACGATTAGGGATCCGTCAGGTCGAATGTCTGTCAAAAGACAGAAACTGCGATAATTTGTTTGTTTGATATCCGATCGCAGTTTTTCCCTTGTTGAATTTTGTTACCGATGTCAGGTTGAAAAATGGGGCTTAAAGTGATTGCTTACAATTAAAGTGCTCCCCCAAAGTGCACGTCGAAAAAAAAGTATGGTTGGGATAACAATATTCGAAGAGCAACATACAATTGTTGGGTATATAGTTGTGGTACAGCAATCACAACAATAGTATGAAGCAAATACAACCATACTAAGATCTCCATAACCATATTATGATTTTCACAACCATAGTATGTTTCACATACAACCATAGTATGATCCTCACAATTATAATATGATTCACACGCAACCATGTTATCCCTTTAATCATAGTATGAATTATAATATAGATTTGAATTATGAAAATTATTTAAAAATTCATGAAATTCAAAATAGTAGGCGTGATTTATTTAAAAGAAGAAAAAATCAGATTGAAAAAACGTAAGCGTTTTTATTAAAAATATTTCCGTTAAATAAAGCCAAAGAAGTTTGTTTGAAAAATTTTAATATACATACACACATAAAAGAGTATGGTTGTGGTGACAATATTCGAAGAGGATCATACTATTGTTGGGAATATGATTGTGGCACAAAAACAGTATGATTTACACCAAACCATACTATGGTCCCCACAACCACATTATAAGTCACACTCAACCATACATATATTCCAAAAACCGCATTTTATCCTCACAACCATATTATCTGTCACATATAAGAATAGTATGATCCTAACAACCATAGACTAATTTACACGCAACCATATTATGATCCCTCCAACTATAATATGATTCCACTCAACCATACTATGATCCCCAAATTTATTTTTTAGAATTGGGTTATGTTATTATTTAACATTAGAGATTCTTATTAAGCATTTTTAAAATTACTCGTAGTTCATAGCTAGATTTGAGACAATGTTTCTATTGAACATTTTATTAGAGAAACAAAAATATATATAAAATTAAAAGGCAGTCGAAAAGCATTTTAGTTGCAAGCAGTGGTGGCTGCAGGGGGTGAATGCTTCTTTACCATCCGTAGACCCCAAGTGATGAACGTGAAAAAACCATGATCAATGGCTATATACGAGTACTCAAGTGCAGACAGATTTTAAATAAATGAGAAGCAATCGGCAGTAGAGTGATTTACTAAACAAAGTAAGCACAATAAAAATCACTCACACTGCCTTCCGATTGTTGTGGTTTTTTTAACGGTTTCGGTAAGAATTCTCGATAGAGTTCAGATATTGTTCATAATTGTCTGATATCAGACATTGTCGGCAAATTTGGTTTACTGGAAAAAACACACACACACATACACGTATAGTCATTAAAACCTCCCAGCGAACGAAACGTTCAGAATTCGGTCAGAATAATACTATTGGCAAACTTAAATTCAGAAAACAATATTATGGCTTCGACGAACATTCTTTTTATTCGGAGAACATATTATCATTGCCGTGACCTTATAGTAACTATATTTTTTCTATGCTTGTGGTAACCATTTAAATTCCCTTATGTCAATTACAAAGCAAATGTTTACTGTTGTAGAACTAAGTTATCCAACTTTCTAAACCAATTTCTTTTAAGTAAAAGTCAGGACTTTCACATTTTGCCAGATTTCAGAATAAATGCGGTGAAATCTGTCAAGCCGAAGGACGCATTCATGTTAAATACTCATGTGGACAATTCTAGTATTGGAATGGGCAAGAATAAGCGTAGGCATATTGGTCGGAGAACCACGATGTCTTCTACATTCCAAGTGACGTTAAGCTCCATAATTCCCTCGCCTAAATTTATGTTCTAAATATGTATGGTAATATACATATACACATACATGTGTATGTAAACACGAGATTATATACTACATATGCTTTCTGATCAGCTATTTTTTTGTGTCTGAGGCTCTTCCATATAGAAGTCAAAATACTGATGCGAGCCAATTTCATTTCAATTTGTCTTTTAATTTTTCGTTTCGAGCGATAAGAAAAATTTCTAATGCAGGCAACAAAATTGAAATGTCGTAAAATCAAATTATGAACAATATACGGAGAGTGGTATATTTATGGGGCTATCAATTGACATTTTAACACTGATAGACGGACCTGATCATAGAATAACCACATACGCATAAACATATTTCGATTTTGATTTCGATCAATGTTAGACGCTGCGCTACTTATTCAAATCAAAAAACCCCAAAACAATTTGAAGCGATTGTCTAGTCCAGCAAAACAATTTTAAAGCTTTCGTTTTGTTTGGCTGTGCTCATAAGTGGAGATTGTTTATGCTGATTATTTTAGTCAATTATCACAAGAATAGACAGTTTGAGTAAATCCCAATAAAAAGCGCAGGAAACGGGGAGAAAACTGTGGTGAGGGTACGAGTATTATTAGCTCGCGCTATTGTTTGTAACACCTTAGGTACTGATTCGATGAAGTGTCGATGACAGCAGACAATCTCACAGGGACAATCTGAGAAACAGCAGACAATCTGAGAAGTCAAATTTAAACTAATGAGAAATTATATTGTTCTTGTTACGAGGGTTCCTATATACATTTCTGGCACAGGCAACACTAAGTATTGCCTGGCGCTATCTGACATTTCCATTGGAAAGTTTGACATTTTTTAGCATAAACGTACTCAGAACGTTTTGACGTACGACCATCATTTGTGTTGTTTACAGTGACGTGAAAAAAATAATTTGGCAAAAAAAATGGAATTAACTCGTGAACATTTTCGTGCGATCGTTTTTCACAACTTTCGACGTTGATTATCACGACAAGAGTGCATCGATGAACTCAAATCTGTGTATGGCGATGAAGCACCATCCTATTGCACTGTGAAAAACTGTTTTAATGAACTCAATCGTGGGCGACGCTCGCTCAACGACGAAGGTCGTCCTAAAACAGCCGTTGTGCAATCTTGTGTATGCAAGATCGTCATGTGACATACCGTGAGATAGTGGAATCCTTAGGCATTTCTTCCACCAGCACAAATTCGACATTGCATGAACACCTGACCGTAAAAAAGGTTTGTTCTCGTTGGATGCCGCACAATTTGACAATCGCTCAAAAAAAAAAGGCTCGTGTCGATTGGTCCACAGAAATTTTGAAAAAATACGATCTCGGTGCTTCAAAAGACGTTTATAAGATCGTCACAGGTGACGAATCATGAATCTATGCGTATGAGCCCGACTAGCCAAATCAAACGAAAGTTGTTCGTGGAAGAGGCCCTTCGAAGCAAATGGTCGCCTGTTACTTTAGCAAAACTGGGCATGTGGAAACTGTTCCGCTTGAGCAACGAAGGAAGTCAATTCTGAGTGGTAAACTACATTTATTTGCCTGAAGTCTTCGGAGAAATTCGAAAACAAACAAACAAGAGAAGACGTATCTTTATGCACCATGACAATGCGAGCTCTCACACATCGAATTGATGGGTCATCCGCCGTACAGCCCTGACTTGGCACCCAATGACTTCTTTTTATTCCCGAGGCAAGAAAAAAGGGCGTGGTTAACGATTTTCGTCGCCAAAAGATGCAGTTGGAAGTGTCTCAATCGGATTGGAAATAGTGCTTCGACAATTGGTGAATAGATCATACTGGAGGATGCTTTGAAAAACAATATAGCCATTTTTGATGATAAATATTCGCATTTCCATTGTTAGGCCAGAAATATATATAGCAGCCGCCGTACCCATATGCACATGTTTAAATGGATCGGATTTCTGACCCTAAGGCCCGTCACAAAAATTTAGCCAGTAGAAAACTTTATACTTAAATGTCCATGTATACCATAAGTAGTTGCCGTGTATGGGTGTTTTAGAGCGGTTGTATGTAAAACCGGTTTTCTTCAATTTCAATATCTTTCATCCTTGTTAGAAAAACTTACTTACGAGTACTATTCGGTTGACACTCTAATTCTGTAGCAATAGCAAAGCTTATTAAAATTATGCCTTATCGGTCCATGAAGTCACAAATTCAGACTGTGCCGACATTACTTATATGCACGGTACGCTTCGAAGGATCAGAATCCCATCGTCATAATCCTATAGAACATTCTTAATTTGTTGTTAATTTGGCTCTTTTGCGCGATAAATTCAATGGCCGTGTTATCTCACGTCGTGGCGATGTTTATTGGCCGCCAAGATCATGCGATTTGACACGGTTGAACTTTTTTCTTTGGGGTTATTTGAAAGAAAAAGTGTGCGTCGATTAGCCAGCAACAATTCAAGAGCTAAAAGATGAGATAATTCGGCACATTAACGGCATAAAACCTCAATTATGCCTCAGCGTCGTTTAAAATTTGGACCATCGGATGGAGGTGTGCTGCCGAGGTCGCGGCGGCCATTTGACCGATATTTTGTTCAATACATAATTGAATCATACCAATATTATCATAATGAAATGAAATGACAATAAATCCCTAAATAATTTGTGTTTTATTCAAAACCAACAATGGCCCTTAAAATTTAACCACCCTTTACAAGGTGGAAGTTGCCGCTGAAAAATTGTTTTATGTTTTTACCCGGAGTTGAACCTGGGTTAGCTGACATGATAGTCGTGCACACTTCCATTACACTATGGCAACCCACAGTTGTAGATTTACCTTTTTCCTTAAACCACTTTGATGCGGGTCAATAATGACGTTGACCTGAGGCTTCTGTCGTTCACATAGTACGCTCGAGAGAACGTACTTAGTAAGTAATTTGTAGTAAACTTATACCACTGTAGTAAGCGCAAACCGTGAGGTCTCCCTTTGTTGAACAGAACACAGTTCTCTGAGATTTAACGAAATTTTGCAATTAAACTAGTGCAAGCTTTCTTTCAAATCATTTCATTTAACCCTCAACAGCTCAGCTCGGTACCTGCACGCAGAGAAAATATATGGTTACTATATGATCACGGCAACAATAGTATGTTCGCTGCAGTAAAAGTATGGTCGTCGCAACCATAGTATTGTTATTTGAGTTTCATTTTGACAATAGTTTGATTGCGGCAATATTAATATTGTTGAAATGCAACAATAGTATTGTTGCCAAATTTAAAAATGAAAATATGGCTGTAGCAACAATATAAATATGGTTGGTGGGACAAAAGTATTGGTTTCATGGGTTTTATGTTAACAATAATATGATTACGGCCATCATACCGCCAAAACCTTATTTTTTTTTTAATTTGACAATGTTATTTTTACGAATCTTACCCAATAATAGTAATAAAAATGAAAAATTTTCAAAAAAAAACTACGGATTAGTATAACTAAAATATTATTACTCCTATTATTACATAACTTACTTAATAAAGTAACTTACTTACATACTTACATAACTTACTTAATAAATAACAACGTAATCCAGTCGTTACAAAAAAAATTGGGGATCATAGTATGGTTGTGCGTAAGTCATACTATGGTTGTGAGGATCATACTATGGTTGTACGTTAAACAAACTATGGTTATGGGGATCATAGTATGGTTGAATGTGAATAATAATATGGTTGTGGGGATCATAGTAGGGTTGTGTGTGAATAAGTCTATTGTTGTGAGGACCATAATATTGTTATGGGGATCATATTATGGTTGTGTGTAAACCATACTATTGTTTTGATGATCATAATATTGTTGTGCCACAACCATATAACCAACAATAGTAAGGTGCTCTTCGAATATTGTTACCCCAACCATACTTATTTTCTGCGTGTGTAGCCTTTTTATTTGTAGCTGCTCGATTCATTTATAGCACCTACAAAATATGTTCCACCTGCTAAAAAAATTTCATATACTCAGAACGACCTTCCTCAACAAAGCCAAACAAACACGTTGAATTTTCTGGAGACACAGATTGGTTTAGGATATCACAAGCCGAACCCGCTCGACTTTGGACTATTTTTCTTTCATATTCATACAATTTGACGTCTAAAATAGATTTGATTGTTTTTGACCCATAAAAAATGTTCCTACCTCACGGGGCATTAAAATACCTTCTGCTAAACTTTATTTAAGTAGGGTGTTTCATATATCTCGCGCGTGCCCCGTTTTACCACTTTTACTTTTGTGTTATTACTTTTATTATGGGGCATTTAAATTTTTATTAGCTTTTTTTTTAATTTCAATATCACTTTTAATTCTGCTTTACTTAGGAAACCATGTGCTGGTGCTTTATTTGTTTTTGTTTCTGGCATATAATTTTCTTTTTGTTGTCTTTTTAGTTCTCTTTTTCTTAAATTTTTAATTTATATACAAATGTTTTTGTGTACAAGTCGTGTCGATCTGGTGCCTTTTTAACGATATAGGGAACATTGACCTTGATTTTTTTAATGGCATCACAAGAAAGAACATATGTTCAACTTTGAAGTTGTTGCTTTATTCTTTTGTGCTGGTCTATATTGATTTTGGCCATTAATTTGATCGAAAATGAAATGGCTATATACATATACAGGGTGTGGCAAAAGTTACTTAACGACAAAATATTGAATGGAATAAAAAAAAGAAAAGTTGAAAATCAAAATAAAGTTTATTTTATCTTAGTTTATGAACATTAATTATGAAAAATAATTTCAGTTAAAAATAAACCATTTACATAACTTTGTTGAGGGTTTTCTGTGTATACGATCAATTTCTTCTTGAATGTTTTCCTTTAAAAATCACACAAAACTGTGCTCTTTTTATACAATTTTCCATAACTTTGTTAAGTGTTGTGGTATACGATCAATTTTTTTCTTATTTATTGTCCTTTAGTTGCTGCACTATTTGGGTCTTCTTCAGATAAACTATGTCTTTGAGATAGCTACATAAGAAAAAAAAGGGTGCAGGTAAATCAGGCGATCGAGAAGGACACATCTAATCCTAACTTTTCAAAAATTTTTGGTTTAAAATTTTTTTGTCCTAATTACTCCATCGTTGCACGGGTTGTACTGCACCATATTCTTGACATCGTAGGTTGGCGTTTGGTGACAATTGGAAAAATAAAGAAATTTGGAAGCATTAACCTGTAACGTTCTTTATTTATTGTTTGATTCATACTTTAATCGTTTATTTTTTCGACGAAAAAAATCTTTAGACACGAATTGTGTCTAAAGATTTTTGATGAAGATTATTGTTTTGTTATCAGTTGTTTTGTTTATTTACGAAACCGTTCAAGTGAAAACGAGCTTCGTCGGTCAACACTAAATTTGACAAAAAGCTTCCATTTTGATCAACGAGACTTAAAACTGATCTAGCACATTTCAAGTTTAATGCGAAGTCCAAAGGATTTAGTAAGGGAAGATGTGCGCACGTGTTTCAAAATTCGCCTTGGGTAGATCGTCTTCTCTTTGAAGTCTTCGGATTTTCTGCGGCGCTCTGTCGCACAGCATCAGTATTTTTGGCCGATCTGCCAGTTTGAGGTTTGACCGTACGTCTGGAATTTTCGAGAGTTTTTAATTCAGCAAAATTATGCACCAACGAACGAATGGTTGGACCGGTTGGAGCTGTTCTAACACTATAAAATCTTGTGTATACATTAGGGTGGAGTGAAATTCAAAAAAAAAAGTTAACCTCGGAAAGAGATGTAGTCTGGGGTCCTAAAGAGGGGAAAAATAAAGAAAAAAATTTAAAAAAAAATTTTAGGGGTCGCGCCACTCCCTAGAAATTTGGAAATTATCGCTATTTTGGCGTTGATTTTAGAAAAATCCTAAAAATTAACGACTTAACTTATTCGAGATTTAAAAAATTGAGCTTGTTCAGTGCCCAAACAAAAGTATTTGAGGCAAATATGAGGATAATCGACTAATATTTGTAGCTTTGGTGGCGATTTCATTGTTCAGTCAATTTTCTGAAGAAGGGACGATTTGACTTATTTTACTTTTTGAAATTTTTGAACAATGAGAAAATTTTTTTTAAATTTTTTCATGCCCTTATTTCATTGTTTACGCTATTGCAAACATTTATTGACATAAAACTTTAAAATCGGTTCAGGGGTTAGGAAAATTCACGCCTTCAAACATGTGTATTTGTTTATTTTGGCGCGACCCCTAAAAATTTTTTTCTTTATTTTTCCCCTCTTTAGGACCCCAGACTACATCTCTTTCCGAGGTTAACTTTTTCAAATTAAAAAAAAAGCATGTTTTCACTCCACCCTAGTATACATGCTGAGCATTAATAATCGAATGCTTATTTACAAGAAATAGAAAAACAATCTAAGTTTTTTGAGCAATTGTATAGCTTTCTGTTTTTATAGATTCTTCCAAGTTTAATTTCTGAAAAAGAACAACCTCATATGAAATATTAGCTGGCAAAGAAGTTAATATTTTTTTGAACGCATTGAACAGGGATTAACCGCCTCAAGACCTCTTGCTTCTATATTTAAATAGAAGACAAGTTTTTAACAAAATGGCAAAGTGACATTGATTTTCGTGGCTGCACACTACTTTTATCATGATTTCGGGTCCGTGACAACCCTCTTCAGGCAGCTTTGCTGCAATTGTCGAAAGTAAAACCGAAGTCTATAAGGCCAGGCTCTCCCCAAACGAATGAGAACTACTGTTGTAAACATTACTTTTCAAGTTTTCTTCACACAATTGCGAGAGCCATCAACACACAACCTGTTTGTGTATGTGTTGCAAAAAGAGTTTAGTTGACTATGTCAACTTGTGTGCCGTGCCGTGCATGTACGTATGTTTAGCTCGTTTGCTTTATTTCGGTCTGTTGCTTTTGAACATCATATAAAGGGTGGTCCAACCAACCAACGCACGAAATTAAGTTTTTTGCAAACGTAATGTGACATTTCTTTTGTTCCGTGTTTGACAAATTCCATGGAGAGGTACACAATTGTGAAGCGTGTTAAAATTGTTGATGTCTTTTACGAAAATAGGCTTTCCAGTTAGAATGCATTTTGTGGACTTTGTGATTTTTTTAGTCAGTATAAGCGACCTAATGTGTCCACAGTCGATTAGTTAACATGTAGATTTGGTGCATTTGGGGAAATGAGAATCCACGAGTGATTGTTGCAAAGCCGATGCATCCACAAAGAGTGACCGTTTAATGCGGTTTAAGAGCTGGCGGCGTCATCGGGCCGTACTTCTTTAAAAATGAGGTCTGCCAAGTAGTTACATGGAATGATGTTCGCTATCGCGAGATGATAACGGACTTCTTGTGCTAGATAATTACCTACACGATAAGTGGTTCCAACTGGATGGTAAAACTTGCCACACAGCCAACAGTAGCTCTTTTTAGGGAGGAATTCAATGGCCGTGTTACCTCACGTCATGGCGATGTTAATTGGCCGCCATGATCATGTGATTTGACACCGTTGACTTTTTTTCTTTAGGGATATTTTACAGAAAAAGTGTACTTTAATAAGCCACTAACAATTCAAGATCTAAAGAATTAGATAATTTGGCACATTAACGACATTGAACCTCCATAATGGCTCAGAGTCATTGAAAATATGGAGCATCGGATAGAGGTATGCCACCGAAGCCGTGGCGAGAATTCGCCAATTTTTTGTATTGCATGTAGTTTTATAGATCCGTCTATCATAATATTGTTATATATATGGTGATCCATCTAGAGGTATTTTTTCAGAACAAAAAAAAATATAAAAATTCAAATCAAGTGGAATCTTTATTGGTAATTTGAAAGGACATTTTATGGCATTTATGTTTTGAATATAAATGTTGGCCGCAACTACGCCTCAGGGTTTCCATTCTCAGGGTCCAATTTTGGATGGCTCGTTCGAGCATTTCGACCGCTATGGCTTTAATGACTCGCGTAATGTTGGCTTCCAAAACCTGAATTGTAGCTGGTTTGTCAGCGTAGACTATGGACTTTACATAACCCCAAAGAAAAACGTCTAAAGATGTGATATCACTCGATCTAGGCGCCCAACTCACCTGTTCCAAAGCATGAAATTAGCTGCTTTTCGAAATGACCTCGCAATAGATCCATTGTTTGAGCAGCTGTATGGCAAGTGGCACCGTCCTGTTGAAACCAAGTGTCGTCAAGATTACGGGCTTCAATTTCAGGTAGCATAAAGATCGATATCATGGCGCGATAGCGTGCACCATTCACGGTTACGTTCCGGCCATTAGCATTTTTGAAAAAATATGCACCGATGATTCCACCAGCTTATAAACCACACCAAACCGTGGTTTTCTCTGGGTATAATGACACCTCTTGAACCTCCTCTTGTTGCTCTTCAGCCCAAATGCGGCAATTTTGTTTATTGACTTTGCCGTTGAGCCAGAAATAAGCCTTATCACTGAACAACATTTTGGTCGAAAACAGCGGATCTTCCCGTTTTTCACCGAACGCTCATTTCACTTAGACTTTCACTTGGACTACCCTTTACTTGTTTTTTTAGGGAACATTAATAATCCCCTTCATGGAGGAATTTCTATTTTGAAGGTCTGGAACCTCTAAATGCTGCTTAAGGTTTGGAAGTCGATTTCGTTAAGTTGTGCCCTTATTTAATAAAAAAAAACGCTTGCCCCCTCTGACCTTTTTTTTTATTATGTTTTACATAACCTAAAGAGCTAGTTTTAATTAAAGTGGTTTTTCATGTTCCGATAAATGTTTACTTTGTTAGTTTTTTTTTATTTTATGCCTTAAACAAATGCTGATGTTGGTTTTGTGTGTTAACAAAATATGATTTACAAAATCGTGTTCTTGTTTCATGTTGTTAATTAAATCGCCTCCTAATGCTGCAGATCAGCCACAGTGTTTGTCTTTGGTACTGGCGAGTGCTGGTGTAAAAGCTAGCACAGCGAAAATCATGTTAAACTTACGGACGATGACTATTGCAAGCACTCTTTATAAAGACCCCATTTCTCTCAACTATGCCTTGTGTGGAGCAAATAGCAAACTGGCTTACAAATTTTTTGAACAATAAATTTTCAAGATATTCCAAATGTAGAGAATAGCTATACCAACATACACACGCCATCATCAGATACATCTGCCCCAAAAAATGTCATCCGGCATCTACACAGGTCCAGATGGCGAAATCTTTTTACATCGCTGAGTTATTGCAGTGCCTTCATTTGGGTATCATGCGCCGAGCGTTATCAGTCAATGTCAATTTTCCAATGAGTGACTTTTGAATCGCGTGATAATTAATTTGAATTGAAATGTTTTCCAATGAATTCTGTTTTGATTTAACACGTCTTCTTCTTCCGATGACTGTGACATATTTCTAACAAATTTAGCAAATATTGAGATACCAGCGATGCATGCGTCCGTTGGACAAACAAACCGACAAATGAACCATTGATGGATCGGAGACAACGACAGACTTGATGTCTGTCAAAACAGCAAATCAATGGAGATGTACACACGCTCGCACACTCACTGACATGCGTACCCACAAAATCAGCCGGACGGAGTCAGTCACTCACGTAATTGTCGCATATCGCTAGGCAACGCTTCGAATCATATCGCATCCAATAGTTTCGCACAGTATCGTAAATAGAGATGCGTTAATAAACAAACAAAACAAAAATAATTTTGATTTGATTTCAATTATCATCTTACGTTTGATGTGATTTGTATTTTGTTGTGGTCGTTGTTTTTTCAGTCGTAATTTTTGGCATCAGAAAACCATTTCGTTTCGGGTTGCTTGTTAAAGAAATAAAACTAAAGTAAATTAAAATTCAATTCAGTTTCGCTGGTTATGGTACATCTACCATCACCAAGTGGTGGATAATTTAGTTAAGGTGGCGCTTTAACAAATAAAGTTGACGCTGGTGGAATTTGGCCCACTGCCAATCTGGTGTTTCACGCAGCTTTGAGGTCTGAGGACTATATAGTCCGATCGAGAGCCCCCTGAACACCAGGGGAATGGTGTATTAAATCGTCCTCGTGTTCCTCATCATGACTGCTTGTGCAGTAGGCGTTGGTCACAATATTCCGTCTCACCGCATGCCCACGATTCAGACAGTAAAACCAGTTACAATCAGTGAGATGTAAGGGTTGATAAGGACATCTACAGAAAGTTTTATACCCCGTTCTAAATAGCCTGTGGCTTAAGCTCACGCATTAATATTTTCAATATGTGACAGCGCATAGAGAAAGGGACCTAAGGGTAAAAAAAACAATTTTATTTTTTTCTTTTTTTGATGTGGACAACATCTGAGCATCGAATGAGACCGATTCCATGCGCCAAAAGTGTTCCCTCTCAGAGATATGCGTGTTTTATGAAAGTAAAGTCGACGATTCTAAGCGCAAGTAGATAGGGGGGACCTAATCTTTAAAATGGCTTTCCTGAACAAAACCTTTTACAACTTTTCCCTTTTTTTTGATGTGGACAACATCTTAGCTTCGAATGAGACCGATCTCATGGCCCAAAAGTGTTCCCTCCCAGAGATATGCGCGTTTTATGAAAATGAAGTCGACGATTCTAAGCGCAAAGAGAAAGGGACCAAATCTTTAAAATGGCTCTCCTGAACAAAACTGGTTTTTAACCTTAGGTCCCTTTCTATTTTGCGCGTCACATATAGGCTTTCTACTCGTACTGCATAGGCTCTCTTCCGCTGTTGACAAGGGCATACCCAAGCATTAAGTTACCCTGGAACCCGCAATTGCTAGTTTCCTGTCATATCAAGTCGCCTTAACAAAGTAAAAATTGAACTACCAAGCCATATCCTTAATAGACTTGCGGCAGTTTTAAACTATAAAAAAAGTAACAACTCATAAGGTGTGATCAATATCAGTAATTGAGTTAGATTAGTTAGAACCGCTGCGGTATTGACTTAATTCCTCTGATAACCCATTAAGGAACAAACAGGAAACTTATCTCAAATCAACGAGTTGTGTTCAACCGAGAGCTACTGTTTCATGGTGATTCCGAACGGATAGTGCATTTAAGTACATGGAAGTTTTTACGTCGGATTCGAATCTGGCAGTAACTGTCCACAAATTAATACATATATAATTTGTAATTTTTATAGGTAGGAAGGTAGTAGAAGTGGCAGTCGGTAAAAGCAGACACACTTACACTATACTCGTATAGTCCGTTGTGATACCACGGAAACTACAAGCAGAAAAAAGTATGGTTGGGATAAATATTCGAAGAGCATCATACTATTGTTGGTTATATGGTTGTGGCACAACAATATTATGATCATCACAACAATATTATGGTTCACACACACAACAATAGTATGGTTCCCCATAACAATATTGTGGTCTTCACAATAATATAATTATTCACACACAACCATGCTATGATCCCCACAACCATATTTTTATTCACATTCAACCATACTATGATCCCAACAACCATATTATGATCCTCATAACCATAGTATGATCCTTACAACCATAGTATGACATACGCACAATCATACTATGGTCCTCAAAATTTTTTGTAAAGATTGTGTTAAGTTGTTATTCAACAATAGAGAATTTTATTAAGAAGGTTATGTAATAATAGGAGTGATTTATTAAACAGTAAAAAAAATTATTTATTTAAAATATTCCAGTTATATTAATTCGTAGTTTGTTTCTAAAAAATTCAATTATTTTTACTATTACTGCGTAAGATTCGTAAAAATAACATTGTCAAATTAAAAAAATACAATTTTGCCGGTACGATCGCCGTAATCATGTTATTGTTAAAATAAAGCCCATGAAAACAATACTTTTGTTCCACCAACCATATTTATATTGTTGCTACAACCATATTTTCATTTTTAAATTTTGCAACAATACTATTGTTACATTTCAACAATATTAATATTGCCGCAATCATACTATTGTCAACATTAAATTCAAAAAACAATACTATGGTTCCGACGACCATACTTTTATTGCAGAGAACTATTTTTGCCTTGACCATATAGTGACCATATATTTTCTCTGCGTGTAGCAGAGATATACCCAGTTCCACCGGTTGAACCATTGTGATCGCCTTAAAAAAGCTCTTGAGTTGGCCAATACCGATATCAGCCAATTCAGCTAGATCCCTACAAGTACAAGAAGTACAAGCCTTATGTAGATCCGTCCTGATCAACAGAGCATGGTACCTACGGAGAAGATATTGCATAAATTCCTCCTCATCCTAACAGCTTCAGCAGAATTCGTTGGTGGCTACTTTAAGTCTCACTTCATGTCTTCCAATCAGACAGCGTCCTAGCATGACAGATACGACCGGGGAGACGTCTTGCTAACTCATCTGATCTACAGTTCCCTGGTATGCCCCTGTTGCTCGTTAAGCGATATACTAAAGTTAAGGACTGACGTTGAGTTCAATAAGACGGATTTCAAAGATTTAATGGCAGCCTCACTATCAGCGAAAACGTTTATCCCACTATGATGAGAATGTTATTCGTTAGCCGTTCAGCTACTTCCTTAAAGACTAAGATCTATTCTTGGTAGACACTACAGTGATCAGGTAGCATTCGAGTTATCTCTAGCCCTACGTTTTTTGAAAATACACTGAAACCCACTTCATTGTCCTGCCTAGAGCTGTCAATATAAAAATTGACAAACGTCATTTTACCCGGTACGTCTTGTCGTAAAGCGGTTTGGCCAGAGTGTAGCCAACGTTGCCTAGGATGGCATGCATCATATAACGGAGTACACTATGAGCTTAACCATTTATCAACCATTGTTACAGCTCCCTCAATCTTATTGTTGTAGTTGAAGCAGTTTTTGTTGTTATGATTTCTACGGGCAGCATATGTGACAGCGCATAGAGAAAGGGACCTTAGGGTAAAAAAATCAATTTTAATTTTTTTCCTTTTTTTTGATGTGGACAACATCTAAGCATCGAATGAGACCGATCCCATGCCCCAAAAGTGTTCCCTTCCAGAGATATGCGCTTTTTATGAAAGTGAAGTCGACGCTTCTAAGCGCAAGTAGAAAGGGGGGACCTAATCTTTAAAATGGCTCTCCTGAACAAAACTGGTTTTTAGCCTTGAGTCCCTTTCTATTTTGCGCGTCACATATGTAATATTATATTTACACCTAGAAATTCAACTTTCTGTCTAGTATAACGCCGAAGTTGGTATTTTGCAGTGTCAGTGGAGGGAATTTTAGTAGCACTTAAGAATATAGGTCCACATTCAGGATATTGTGCCTTATGGTAAACCCAACTAGTTCGACCTTGATTGGGTTTACCCCAAAACCGCATTGGGCTGTCATTTTGCCAAAGTTAAATGCGCTCTTTGTAGGATGTCCCTAAGTTTATTTGGGAACTTTGCTAGAACTGCCATCTCCACATTATCTGCGGAGGCAATATCTTTAATACCAACATCCTCAAAAGAGAACAGGATTTTGTTCAAGGCGAAGTTCCAGAGTGGAGTCGATAGAACGCCACCGTTAAGCATTTCAGTACTAACTAATCTTGGAAGGTCGGGTGACCCACGTTTGGCAATGATATGTCTGCTTGCAGAGTTACGTTATTGAAAGTCCCATCTAAATCTATAAAGGATAACAAGGTGTACTCTTTGACGGCGAATGATCCTTGTACGAGGTCGGCCAAATCAACCAGATCATGCAGGGCTGTCTCAGTGTACATGTGACTATCTGAAAGTAGACTCCTGTCTACAGTTACGTAAAGTGATTGTCAAACAGTCTTTTCATCGTTTTAGAAGAAGTGATGACAGACTGATAGTTCTGAAATTCTTGGGTGCAGTGTGGGAGGGTTTCCTGCTTAAAAGACTACCTTGGTCTTCCAATAATTAGTAATAATGTATGATAGCTAATTTATAATTGTATTGCCCAGAAAAACTCAGTTTATGCGATTTTATTTCCCGAACATATCTAGGAGGCGATCGTCAGCATAATGGATCCTCAGAATATATAAAAATTTCAAGCAGGAATATCATACCTGAAAACTTGAACCTATTCCGGACCTCCAGATGCGTATGATAACCTATTACAGCAGCTACCAGCGTTTCCCAATCTTTGTGTGATTGTGTACGAGTATATTGTCGTAACGAGGGACTACTCCTTTTTTTCGACAAGATCCATGTGATTGGAATTCCGGCCGTCTGTCCTCCGATCGTTGTTATCAAAGTACATATCACAAATATATATAAGTAGCTCGGCCTTGATTGGGTTTACCCCAAAACCGCATTGGGCTGCCATTTTGCCAAAGTGAAATGCGCTTTTGGGAACTTTGCTAGAACTGTCATCTTCACATCATCTGCGGAGGCAATATCTTTAACTCCAACCTCCTCTAAAGAGAACAGGATTTTGATCAAGGCGAGGTTTCAGAGCAGAGACGATGGAACACCGCCTCGAGGCGTTGCTAATCTTTCTTAGGTTGGATGACCCAAGTTTGGCAAAGATACGAGTATGTATTTTTGTGAGACAATTATGCACACGCCTTATAATGTTGACGTCGACTTCTACTAGTGGCGCTGGTACCGGAGTAACGATTCTGAAAGTCCCCTCTATATCTACGAAGAATACCAAGGTGTACTCTCTGTCGCCGTCTTCATGTTGGCTATCAGAAGGTAGCCTCCTGTCTACAGTTGCTCATGTCTCTGCACAGTTTTCAGAAGAAATGATGATAGGCAGACGGATCGGCACTTTTTCGAAAAAATTCATGTGATTGAAATTCCGACCGTCTGCCATCTGATTGTTGTAATCAAAGTACATATCACAAATACGAGGGCGACCGCAAAACTAACTGGCCTGGCACATTTTCTGTTTTACTAGCAACTTTTTTTTGTTTTTTAAAAGCAATCTTTTATAAGCCATCTGTCAAAATTTCCGAAATATTTAATGATTACTTTCTTTGTTACAGGTGATTGAAGTAAACAAGTTTTATAATTTTTGAAAAATGGAAAATAAAGAATTTCGTGCGGTAGTTAAACACTTTTATATGAAAGGTTATACGCCACAATTAATCAAAGATGAATTGGATTCTGTTCATGGTGATGCACCATCATACTCCACCGTGAAATCCTGGGTTCAACAATTTAAAATGGGTCGTTTAAGTACGGAAGATGAACAACGCTCTGGAAGACCGAAAACTGCTACTACAATGGAAAACATTAGAAAAATATTTAATGAAGTGACTAAAGATAGACGAATAAAGCTCAGAGAACTTGTTGATATTGTTAAAATACACGAAAAACCAGTTTGGAGTATTTTACATGATGAACTCCACATGAAAAAGCTATCCGCAAGATGGGTGCCGCGTTTGTTGACTTTGCCCCAAAAAATCGTCCGTTGGACCAATTCCGAGCAGCTTTTAGCGATTTATTAGCGTAATCCAATAGAGTTCTTGCGCCGATTCATAACTGTTGATGAAACATGGATCCATCACTATATCCCAGAATGCAAAGAACAGTCAAAACAATGGATAGAAGCTGGTAAAAGAGGTCCCAAGAAGGCGAGAACTGTTAAGTCAGCAGGAAAAGTAATGGCCACAGTATTTTGGGATGCAAGGGGTATACTATTTATTGATTATCTTGAGAAAGGAAAACTATAAATAGTGAATATCAATGTTCATTTTGGATCGGTTGTGTGAAGAAATCAAGATAAAACGACCGCATTTAGAAAAAAAAGTTATTTTTCATCAAGATAAAGCTTCTTCACACACTGCATTTTTAACTCAACAAAAACTGGCCGAATAACGATTTGAAGTTGCTCCGCATCCACCATATAGTCCAGATTTAGCTCCTTTTGATTATTTCTTGTTTCCAAATTTAAAAAAAAATCTCGGTGGCAAAAAATTTTCGTCCAAAAGCGAGGTTATTGCTGAAACTGAGGCATATTTTGAAGGTCTTGAAAAATCTTATTTTTCGGATGGAATTAAAAAACTTGAAAAACGTTTAATGAAGTGTATTGAGTTGAAAGGAGATTATGTTGAAAAATGAATAATAATAATTCCAAAAAAACGGTTCTTTTTATGTTAGGCCAGTTACTTTTGCGGTCGCCCTCGTATATACCAACATCGACCAAACGTAGCAAGTTGGTTCATATCGGTTTATAAAGCCCTTTCCCGATTTCAGAACCTACAAATCTAAAAGGTACATATTACATCCGATATCTACGAAATCGCATTAGGAGTTACCAACACCCATTTCTGGTGAAATTTATCATACAAAGGTATCTCCCGATTTGATTTTCTTTAGCTCTAGAAGCCACAAATCAAAACCGATACTTTATAAGCGACCAATTCTTTTATGCAAACAGAATCAATGTTGCCATATTATTGACCATTTTTTTAAATGTTCCCAGATTACCATTAATAACTAGGAAATAAAGCTACTTCCCATTTGAAGTTTGAAATGCCTGAAACTTCAGAATGTACTACGTTATTATTTTAGCCTGATCTTTTAAAACGGAGAATGCCACCAGATTCTGCGACCTAATAGTAAGTTTATAGACCCCGGCTTTTCGGTTAATCAATTTCAGATACTTACAGTATAATAAGCCATTTCTTCTATTTTTATTATATCTGAAAGGCTAAAATCTAAAATCGGTCATAGGAAATCTGGAAACTCCGTGGATAATTTGTCGATGCTAAAAATTTAAATATGTTTGTATAGTATGCAAAAAAAAGAGCCCGAAACCCTCGTTATGCGGGAATTTTGCGGTGATTTATTATTTACCACCAAAACTTCGTACGGCAACCTGAGGTAGACTTGTAGTAGAGTTATCTTTTCGGTTTAATGAATGAAGATTTATGATTTCGCAGCAGCAACGTTTTAAAAGATAAAAGAAAAATCAAACACAGATATACTCGTAGCCAATCGCACATATGTATGCACAGCTCCGTTTGACTCATAACCCGGCTAACTGCAGATGTAGGTTGGTGGTGTTTCATTTTTACCAGCGCACCATCACCTCATTAAGACGCGTGTTGTTTTGTGCTCGT
The DNA here is from genome assembly GCA_963513945.1 of Hydrotaea diabolus. NCBI lineage: Eukaryota > Metazoa > Arthropoda > Insecta > Diptera > Muscidae > Hydrotaea > Hydrotaea diabolus. The sequence goes on along the minus strand of OY740716.1, from coordinate 83,054,303 downwards.
CAGCCAGACTGACAGACAGCTGTCCGTCCTTCCGTTGAACTCTTGCATAGTAATGACTTTGCCTGGCCATTTGTGTAACATTTTAATTTTGTTTAAATTGTTTATTGATATTTATTATAAACATTTAAGAAACTGAGAGAAAAAAACCCGACTATTGTTGTATGGCCATTGTTTGCTGGCATAAATATTTACACAACAAAACGTAAAAGATTAAAATCTGACTATTGAAAATATTGAAAGTGAGGTTGTAAATGTCAATGTTGAATCTGTCTGTCTGTCCCAGCGTGCATGCGGACAGACCCTGAACGAAAACCGCAGCGGGCACGTTCACACAGCGCTAGCACGCGGATTGTAAAACAAGCCAATCAATGGTTAACTGAACCGATGGAGTAGCGCGGCTGTGATTTTAAAATATCGGCTAGAATGAATGCCATGCGATCAATGGTGATGTGTTTAATGTAAATCGCGGCTCTGCCAGCGATTTATTTGTATGTTGTTTTCTTCTTGTTTTTTACTTTATTTACCCTCAATTATGATTTAAAATAAACAGGAACAAATTACTTTTTTTTGTTGGTCTAGTCGAGTATTTTTTTTTTGAAAATCTAATTTGCCCGCAGTGTAAGGCAATTCCGGTCTAATACTCGTATCACAACAAGGAAATGCATTGTTTATTTCGTATTATATGGAATAATATTCAGATTCATTAAATATGATGTATGCATAAGCATGAAGTTGGTCAATATTTGTACATGGGCTTACTTTTGAATTTAAAGTACAATATTGACATTAGCCAGCGACATTGTTGCTGATTGACTGAAAATCAATTGGTGGCGGTTTAATGCTTCATCAGACCCTTGACAACAATAATCAGCCGCTTTGCCGTTGTCGCTGACGTTATCGTTTGAGTGCACATATCAATTAAAGTGCACTTCACTGAAACCAATTTGGTAATCTGTAACGACGATGACGGTTTATCGATAACTTAAATTAAACCAAAATCACATCTCTAATATTTAAGTGGGCTTATTTGATTTTATACCCTTACCACACTGTGGTACATTGGGATTACGAGGGCTGCTATACATATTTCTGGCCTAATAATGAAAATGCGAATAGTTATCATCAAAAATGGTTTTATGGTTTTTCAAAGTATTCTCCAGCATGATTTATACACTTTTGCATAAGCTCAAACCAATTGTCGAAGCACTTTTTCCACTCCGATTGAGACACCTCCAAAACATGGTTTTTGAACGCTTCAACAGCATCTTCTAACGACGAAAATTGGTGACCACGCATTTTTTCTTGATGTGCGGGAATAAATGAAGTCATTGGGTGCCAAGTGTGAACTGTACGGCGGGTGGCCCATCAATTCAACGTTTTGGCCGGTCAAAAAGGCAATGGTTTGAGCCGATGTGTGAGAGCTCACATTGATTCGTCTTCTCTCGAATTTTTCCGAAGACTTCAGGCAAACAAATTGTGGTTTACCATTCAGAATTTACCTTCCTACGTTGCTCAAGCGGAACAGTCGCCACATGACCAGTTTTGCCGAAAAAACAGGCGACCATTAGCTTCGAAGTGCTTCTTCCACGAACAGCTTTCGTTGGATTTGGCTCGTCTTCGATTCCTGTTGTGTTTCCGGCTCATACTCATAGATCCATGATCCGTCACCTGTAACGCTCTTATAAACGTTTTTTTAAGCAATGTTCTCTGGCACAACGGTCGCTTATGGTCGACCTTCGAGCGTCGGCCACGATTGAATTTATTAGACCAGTTTTTCACAGTGCTATAGGATGGTGCTTCATCGCCATACAATGATTTAAGTTCATCGATGAACTCTTGTCGTGATAATCCACGTCGAAAGTTGTGAAAAATTATCGCACGAAAATGTTAATAAGTTAATTCCATTTTTTTGCCAAATTGATTTTTTCAAGTAACATTAAACAACACAAATGATGGTTGTACGTCAAAACGTTCTGAGTACGTTTGTGCTAAAAAATATCAAGCTTTCCAATGGAAATGTCAGATGGCGCCCGGCAACACTTAGTTTTGCCTAGGCCAGATATATATAAAGCAACCCTCGTATGTGTGTTGTGCTGATTCTGCACCTGAGCTGTAAATAAATAATTAGTTTTTGAGTTGAATTAATTATAAGACAGCTACAATTTGAATAAAATCTTTTTCCAAAAAAAAGAATTGTATTTCAAATGAATGAGGCAAAATTGAATTTGCCAAAATGAATTGCAATTCATTTTAAATAATTTGTTTTTGAATTATTTCAAATCAACTAAAGAATCGAATTGCAATAAAGACAAAGAGAATTGAACAACAAGAGGGTTCATGGGCGAATTTCTCAAAATCAGCAAATGAAAAACTTTAAATTGTCATTAAATAGATATTGAAATATTATTAATCAATTATTTGATACACTTTTGTTTTTCGAAATGTGTTTGAAGTATCAGTAGGAGTTGATTTATAATCTCACCTAGCCCATCTCGTTCAGATGAAACCAAAACGAATTCGCCTATGACACCTCTTTTTGTTTAATTATTTTTCAGCGCAATTAACGAAAAAAAATATTTTATAGCTGGGTCGGTGATATTTGACTTTTTAATGGAAAAATAAATGTGGTAGCCCTTATCGACCTGGGGCATACTCGCTTGCTACAAGGGTTGCTATATATATTTCTGGCCTAGGCAACACTCAGTGTTGCATTGCGCCTTCTGACATTTCCATTGGAAAGTTTAACATTTTTCTAGCATGAACGTACTCAGAACGTGTTGACTAACGACCATTATTTGTGTTGTTTACAGTGACTTGAAAAAATGAATTTGGCAAACAAATGGAATTAACTCGTAAAAATTTCCGTGCGATCATTTTTCACAACTTTCGACGTGGATTATCACGACAAGAATGCATCGATGAACTTAAATCTTTGTATGGCGATGAACATCCTATAGCAATGTGAAAAACTAGTTTTATGAATTCAATCATGGCCGACGCTAGCTCAAAGACGAAGGTCGTCCAAAAACCGTTGTGCAGAGAACATTGATACCGTGCGTGAACTGATAGTGCATGTGAGATACCGCGCGATAGAGGCATCCTTGGGCATTTCTTCCACCAGCATACATCCGATATTGCATGAACACCTGACCGTAAAAAAGGTTTGTTCTCGTTGGATCCCGCAAGAAATTTTGAAAAAATACGATCGCGGTGCTTCAAAAGACGTTTATAAGATCGTCACAGGTGACGAATCATGGATCTATACGTATGAGACCGAAACTAAACAGATATCGACCGTGTGGGTCTTCGAAGACGAGCCAAATCCAACGAAAGTTGTTCGTGGAAGAAGCACTTCGAGGCAAATGGTCGCCTGCTTCTTCGGTTGAATGAAATCTGAAGTCTTCGGAGAAATTCGAATCGCGAAAAAGAGTATACGAGTCATTGTACACCATGACAATGCGAGCTCGAACACAACGTCGAATTGATGGGTCATCCACCGTACAGCCCTGATTTGGCACCCAATGATTTCTTTTTATTCCCGCACATCAAGAAAAAAAATGCGTGGTCAACGATTTTCGTCGCCAGAAGATACTGTTAAATCGTTCAAAAACCATGTTTTGGTGTCTCAATCGGAGTGGAAAATAAAGCTGGACAATACTTTGAAGGACAATAAAACCATTTTCATTACTAGGCTAGAAATATATATAGTAGCCCTTATATTTATAACTTTTTTCAATGTTACATGTGTACCTTCAACAAAATAATTAAAGAGAAAGCGCATCTATGCAGCAGTCAAGCATTTTTGGTCCAATCAAAGGCATGGCCCAAAAATACTGGTAGTGTTGACAATCAGCTGATTTTATACTTTTTCATTGTGTTTGTAAACGAAGCTATCAATTTTCCTTTTACAAATTTGAAATGACATTAGAGTTCTGGGAACATTTTAACTATCTACTTTGACAACTTTATTGTATACTACGAGTACAAAAACAAATTTGTGTAGCTGTTGACCTGTGTTGCCGTTTTGGTCGGTTTTGACTAAATGTGGTCGGAAAAATTAAAAATTTGTAGTTTGGTCGAATTTTTGGGCATTTTTACATGTTAAGCCTCGATAAATAAGACTTAATACATTACATTGAAGTCAGTTAGCAAAAAAATAAAAATAACAGTTAAGTCATTTCTTGCCAAAAAGTGCATATTTTCAACATGTCTTAATTCTAGAAAAAAGTATTTTAGAAAAAAATTGTTGGCGCCTTTTAAGATGTTAGCACGGATAGAGGCCTTCGAGTATGCTTGATAGTTATCCAAGCTAAGTACTAAAATGGCTAAAAAAAATTCTCCTTTTTTTTTGAAGACTAATACTTCTGGACTTTTCCTTTAGACACGAATAGCATTGAAACTTTTTTTTATAAATACTTAACTATTGTGGTTTTGTAATCCAGTCTCATTTGTAGAGGCTTAGTTTTAAACACCACTATTGCCAATATAAGTATATCAATGACTATTTCACGATTCGGTCGAAAACAGTCGATTTGGGCCGTTTTGGTCGGTTTTTGGTAACATTTTGTTCCAGTGGCAACACTGCTCGTTGAAATTATAGACGCTTTGTAGACAATGTCAACAAAAAGTAAAGCAAAATAGTAGACAAAAGTGTTGACATGGAGGCACTTGACTCTAGGGTTTATTTAGGGCAGTAAGTCCGTGCACCTCTCACTGATTTGGAAGAAGTTTCCCCTCGTTCCCTAATGGGATGTTGTGGGACTTAAGTAATCACCTGCTACACTCATGCAAAAAAGGCTAATGCTGTCCTACTGACAGAACGAATGGTAAATTGATTCACGAACAATGGATGGTTAAAATTATTTTACCATTAACGTTGGCATACCCCTAAACTTTGTTAGCGTTAACATCAACAATTAATTATTGTGTTTATATCATATAGTTTTTTTTACGGGAGACCACCATGGAGGACTCCCGGTCTCATCGTCTGTCCTACCCTCAGGCCACTTGTTGCCATTCATTATAATGTATTTGCTGTAAGTCATTTAAACGTCATTTGTTTGTACAAACAAATAGCTAAAAAAAACCAAAAGAAAAAAAACCAACATTCATTTAATCGCACTCGTTCAACAAAAGGTATTAACTCAAAATTTTCAGAATGTAAATTTTTGTAAAAAGAACGACCCGCGGTGGTAATCACTCTTCACTGTAAAATACTTCAATCAATATTTCCACTCTTTCAAAAAAAAGACATGTTACTTAAAGGCCCAGGCACACTGAAGCTTTTTTTCTTATGCTGCGTTTTCTTAACTTCCAGTAGTCTGAAAACTATTAAACATTTAATATGTCAATGATATTTGGCATAGAAATATACTTTCATGCGTTTTGTACGTTTTTAACTTTCATTTCATTGGTTTTGGCCTGAAGTTGAAAAATACGCAGCGTAAGAAAAAAAAGCTTCAGTGTGCCTAAACCTTTACTCATACACTTTTACAGAAAATTTCAATTCTAATTTTCTTAATGTAAGTTTGAATGCTTTAAGGTCTAGGCCCACTGAAGTTTATTTTTCGGACGCTGTGTTTTTCTTTACGAGGGTTGCTATTTATATTTCGGGTCCTGACAATACTAGTGTTCCCAGATGCAGACTGGAACTTTCATTGGAAACTTTGACATTTTTTAGCATAACTTTACTCAGAACGTTTTGTCATTTGAGGGCGAATTGTTTTGTTTACAGTTTGTTGAAAAATTCATCTCAGTCAAAAAGTGGAAATCTCGTGAACACTTTCCTGCGATGATGTTTTACGATTTTCGGCGTGGGTTATCGAGACAAGCGTGTTTAAATCAACTTGTTTCGACCTTTGACGATGAAGCACCATCAAAATCACTGTTAATCGCTGGTATCAAGAGTTCAGTCTTGGACGCCGTTCGCTCCAGGATGAATTTCGTGAAGGACGTCCAACTTCGGTCACTCTGCCAGAAACCATCGACGCTTTGCGTGAACTGATTAAGCAAGACCGACATGTGACATACCGTGAGATTAAGGCATCCTTGGGAATTAATTAGTATGAGAAGCATTAATAATATATTGCATGTTCATTTGGCCGTGACAAAAATTTGTTCTCGTTGGATCCCACATAATTTGACCAATGCTCAAGTATAACTGCGGTAGCTCAAAGGCAGTGTATAACATTGTCAAAGGTGACGAATCATGGATCTATGAATAAGATTTCGAAAAAAAACAGATATCGACCGTATGGGTCTTTCAAGGCGAGTCAAACCCAACAAAAGATGTTCGTGGAAGAAGGACATCGAAGCAAATGTTTGCGTTTTTTTTCGGTATAACCGGCCATGTTGCCATAGTGCCGGTTTGAAAAAATGAGAAAAGATTATAAGAGTAGGTGGATCATTTTACATCACGACAATGCGATCTCTCACACATCAGCGAAACGATGAGCTATTTGACCAATCAAGATGTCGAATTGATGGGCCATCCACTGTAAAGCCCTGATTTGGCACCCAATGATTTGGCACCCAATTCTTCTTATTCCCTAGCATCAATAAAAAATACGTGGTCAACGTTTTTCATCGCTCGAAGCAGCCGAAGAGTGAGACACCTGTGAGGTGTCTCATTCAGAGTGAAAAAAGTGCTTTAAAAATTGGTTTGTTCGCATTCAAAATTACTTATTTTAAAGGATAATATTTTGAAAAACAATAAAACCATTCCTAATGACAAATTATTGTGTTTTTATTGCCTGACCTGAAATATAAATAGCAACCCTCGTACTTCTGGCAGTCCTAAAACCAATAAAATATATGTTAAACATTTAGTGAAAGTTTCTGAACACGGATTGTCGCTATAGAAAAGCACTGCCGTACAGACTTTTTGTTTTGGGTACTTCTTTCAGTGTTTTTGAGAATAACTAAAGTTGAAAAAATACGTAAGAAAAAAAGGGTTGGCAGTGGCCGAACCAGAAGAGTACTTTTCAAGTTTAAGCTAACAGTGTTTTGTCCCTTCTGCAAATTATATGTTTTTGAGTTAATACCATTTTGTTCGAAATTTTGATTTGATGCTTTGATCATATCTTTTATTTCCATCAACTTCGCCGCCATCGACATCAATTTTGGCCTCATCATCAATTCCTTTTTTATGCGATTTCAATTTGAAAACGAAATTAAATTCGCCTTTTAACACAGAGACAAGTTTCTGCACGTGTTTCTCTGTTCTATTGTTGTTAGCTAAGTATGTCTGTCCGTCTGTCGGTATGTTTGGGTTTCGTTTTGGCAGTGTCTCTTTTTCCATTCAGTTTTTTCTTGCAATATTTTGCAAACGAAAACCTCAAAACAAAAACGGTGTGAAATGTTTCCACGCGATGCTTGTGTTTTGTTTGGTGTTTCCTCTTTGGCTGTTCGGTTGCTTGTTTTTGATTTGTTAATGACCCAAATTTATCCTAAAACAGTCCGAATAAAAGCCTTTAATGTTAATTTTAATAGCAATAACAAATTTTGCAGAACTGTACGGCTGCAGATATTATCAGGCACCTGTACACTCACAAAAAAATTAAGCGATGACCGTTAAAGGGCCTATTTAAACAGACAAAAACTAGTAGTTCTCCAGGTCGTTTAATATACGAATTCAGCATATGTGACAGCGCATAGAGAAAGGGACCTAAGGGTAAAAAAATCAATTTTCAATTTTTTTGATGCGGATCGAATGAGACCGATCCTATGCCCCAAAAGTGTTCCCTCCCAGAGATATGCGCGTTTTATGAAAGTGATGGTACACCAAAGATACACATATTTAAATCTTTAAAATGGCTCTCCTGAACAAAACTGGTTTTTACCCTTAAGTCCCTTTCTATTTTGCGCGTCACATATGGTTGGCCACTGCTAATTGTTTTTCATGTAGAACACCACAGGGCTCTCTGTTAAGGATATAACAATTTTTTACATTAATAAAACACAGAATACTAAAGATATAGAGATCTAATTTAATCCAGGTGTAGTGCAAATGTTACATTTTAAGAAAGAAATCCGATCTCTGTCATATGACTACCACAAACCCGTGTACAGCGGGCTTGTGGACCTTTGGACCCAATTTTGCACCACTCTTGCACTCATTTCGACCGGAACGTTGGCAATTTCGCATCAGCTAACATCCAGTCTCTGAACTCGTTTAAAGTTTTTAGCATACACCAATGACCTTATGTGGCCCCATAAACAGAAATCCAATGGCGTTAAATCGCATATACGAGGTGGCCATTCGACAGGACCATTTCTCGAGATAACACGTTCAACGAATTTGCCTTTCAGTGAATCGATTTAACGCTTGCTGTGTGGCTAGTGGCACCGTCTTGTTGAAACCATATATCGGCGATGACAAGCGCATTCAATTCTAGCGGACGATAGCGCTCTCCACTGACGGTAACGTGACGATTGTTTTCATCAACGAAAAATCAATCACAGCCGCGGCATGAAAACCACACCGCACAGTAATTTTTCGCGGATGCAATTGTGTCTCTTAAAGCACATGTGGTTTGTTGCTCTCCAATAACACATATTTTGTTTATTGACAAAACCACTCAGCCAGAATAAATCGCTGAACATGATTTTTCGATAAATTCGGGATTTTCATGAAATTTTGCCAGAGCCACCGACTCAGGATTTCGGCAGTTATTTTTAATGATTTCCAAACGTTGCTCGTAAGTGAACTTTACCATAATGAAAATGTTGACTTCGACTAAGGTTTTAACACTGAGAAAGATCATTAAAATGTTTGAGGTTGCGTTGACATAATGAAACGAAATTGTTACGTCCCTTTTGTAAAACCCTTTATTAGTTTCGTCAGTCGTTTCAACACTTTTGGAAGATATTAACAGCGTGTATCAGAAAATCGATTAGGAGAATCAAATAAATTTTAGTATTAGAAGCCAAATTTCCACAAAACTTACCAGTTAAAAAAATAGACCATATTCAATTCCAGATTTCAGGTGGTTTTCCCATACAAACCTAATAAATGGTTGGAGACTTTAACCTTCATTATCTGTAGAATACAACTAGTTTTGCCAGCCTGTCTAGTCTTTTGAAATTTGAAAACACCCTACTTTAAACATATTCAACGTACACGACATACAGGCTAGGCTGCTTATTTGGGAATGAAATAAAAAAAATTTGAACCTTAGAAAAATTTATTTTAAATTTCGATTATATTAAAAAGTCATGGAATTTTCAATTACATATATTCAAATAGTGTATCTGGCAAAAGTCAACCTTCGCTATCCACACACTGCTCCAAACGTTTTTTGAAGTTTTTATGAAATCTAACAAGCATGTCGACTGGTATTCTTCCAATTTCAGCCTCATTATTATTAATTTGGTCTTCCAAGATGTTGGGACGGTTGATATACACCTTCGACTTCAGGTAACCCCAAAGGAAAAAATCGCATAGGGCTAAGTCTAGTGAGCGTGCCGACCAGTTCATATCACCCCTCAAAGAGATAAGCCGTCCAGAAAACATTTGCCTCAAACAATTCATGGTAACCCTCGCTGTGTGTGCAGCGGCACCATCCTGTTGGATGGTGAATTGCCTCAAGAGCCGGCTGAAAAAATCCTGTTTCATAGTCAAGTACCGTTGGAAGTTCACAGTTACGGCATGACTGTTATCTTGGAAAAAGTAAGGGCCTATGATGCCTACTCGTGATAAGGCGTACCACACAGTGACGCGGTCCGAACTCAGACGGGGGCTGGTGAAGTTCTCTGGGGTTTGTGATTTGATTGCCGTCCAGGAAGAATTCCGCGTGGGAGTACAGCGAATCGTAAACGAACAGCACGCTGCACTGCAATGATCCAGTGCGAATTTGAAAAATACGCTTCAACACAAAATGAACTCTATAAGCCACGCACACTTTCCACTCTCTTCGACTAGCTTGTAGTTTAGAAAAGCAAATTATTGCGCTCCACCCTGAATTTAGTCAACATAAACTAGTCTCGATTTAAAGCTAGTGCGGTCTGTAGATTTTTAACCTGCATTGGGCTTTTGAAGAAACAATTCGTAAAAATATGCAAGAAATAATTTCATTGGTTTGAATTTGTCTAACCCATAACCATGGGCTGCAGTGCACATTAAGTTTGTCGTCATAACCTTTTCGTTGAAAATAGGTGATTGTCTTCCAATAACATTGAAAGGTTCTACGATTCCGATAAAAACAAATATCTGGGCCGCCATCCAAGGACCTACAAATACCTACTGTGAAAGAAGAAATCAACAGAATTACTACAAACTTTATGGAAAGACTAAGCAACCACACGAACCCGCTTGCAATCTCACTACTGGACGATACTGATGTGGTATCTAGACTCAAAAGACATCACATACTGGACCTATCATATAGAAATAAAATCTGTTTTAAAAAAAAGTACTTAATAAAATGTATATAGCTTTTTGGATTTTAATATCCAAAATTGTATCATGTCTAATGTCATTCAATTTTCTTATTGTCGCAAGGCAGATTGTAAATAAAATATCGATAAAAAATGTTGAGACCATAGGTCTAAGTGTACCGTTCGACGATGAGGATCCTGACCACTTGGCAGACGGTTTCAGGAATATTATGCACAAACTTGCGTACAACAGGTGTAGTGGGCTACACGGCACTGACTTCGAAAATAAGTTACCACAATTTCACAATGCTGTTCAAGCGTAAAGCGACTCAATATGACATGATACTGAAATTCTGTCAATATTTGCAATTTCCACTGTTATAATTTTATGAGAATAAAACCTTTATATGGATAATCCCAAGAATTTACGACAATTTTACATTGTGTTTGTATGTTTTTGTTTGTATGTGCAGATTGATAGTTGTTGACTCGCGCATGAGAAAATTTAGTTAGTTGCTAAGCCCAATTCTAGTAGTTCCCATACAAATGACCCTTTAGGAGTTTAAATTAAATCAGTACACTTCATAAAATCGTAGTGAAAATAAATGGATATGAATATATTTGGCAGGTAAACTCAACGAACTAAAAATTAATTATTGCCGCAATTTTCAATATCTCAAATGGCCCACTTTTCTTTTTTAGAATTATCTTAAGCAATATTCCAAAGAAGCAGTAGAAATGTAAAGTCTATGGGTGGGGTTACCTGTTACATGTGCTCACTTGTTATTTAAAAAGCTTGACACATGGCACGAGATTAATCTTTTACTTGTAAATTTAGTAGGATTTCTGAGATGTCGAAATTGCAGCTAAAAAATACTAGATGTCGCCACCCGGCTTTTAGCGTCTACTACTTGTGCAATATTCACATACCTGCAACACACTTAAAAACATTGGACATTACTGCTTTGTCCCAATTTTATTCAAACTAATTTAACTAAACTAATTTTAATTTTCGAGTGTAAACATGTGGTTTATTCTGTTACTCGTTAAAATGTCGGTCAGTGTAACAAAAACGTTTTTAAACATTTGTCTACACACAAATATTGACATATTGAATACTGATGCTTCAATAAGCAAACATTTACAGTTATATGTGCTAATAATTTTCAAATTGTATGATGCAGATGTCAATGTTTCAACATACAGGGTGTCCCAAAATGTATACCCTGTTGTTTTCAGTTAGATACTATTAGTCGTGTTCTCTTCAGGTAACTAGCTTAGTTACCAGTAAGTTAGCAATATGGTATTCTGGCAACATTCAACAACATTTTGAATCAGATGGCAGCATATTCCCAAAGATGTTTGTTTACAAACAAACAAAAAAGGCAAAGCAGCAAGAAGTTGTGGAAAACTATTTTCATTATTTCGCATGGTATCTTCTTTTGTTAAAATTTTATTTTCCTTTCTGGTCAACAGCATCAACGTCTCGTCCCTGGTACACAGTTTTTGTTTAGTCACTCTTAAAATAATATAGCTACATTGAAATTTTCTAAATCTTAACAATAAACATTTTCACTTACCGTTTTTGCACCATTGTAATTAGTGGAAATGATTTTATCGCGCTTTTTCTATTTTCTTCTTCTTTCATTTTTTTAATTTTCTTTTTGTGTCAATAACAAAAAACATATGTTATAGAAGCCGGGTGTGTCATAATAGATTTTTTTGTTAAAAAAATAAGTCAGGTAACCTTAACTCGTTTCGTTACCGAGTAACAGCCAACTCAAATGCTTGTTTAGTAACTTAAAAAGAACACGGCTATTATATATTCTCATACCTTGGCCTAACCCTACAATAGGGTGTGGCCAGCTGTATAACGGCTGGACCTTTTAGTGAATTATCACGCCCTCCTTTTCAGGATGGAGTGTATACTAAATTTGCCATTAATGATGGCTCAGTCATAAGTTGTTTCGAATTGTAAAATGGTCAAAACGACCCAATGGGAACAAATTTCCCTTAGGTTTTCTCTTTAGCAAATAATGGCTTAGAACATTTTGTTCTATTGTTAGATCCCATAAATTTGTTTTTCGCATTGAGCTAATTTTATGGGAAAAAACAGAAATCAAAAAAAGCTTAAAAAAAAATGAGACAAGTAAAATCGACGTAAAGTTTGGCCAGGCCCTCCCAACGCTACTATAGCGTACAAAATTGTCCGTTTAAAGGCCCTATTGGCCTATGAATCCGGTCCCAATATCAGCAAAAAATTACTCGATATTAGGATTTGTTGCAAAATTTAATTTAATTTGATCACCCGTTTCTACCCTGCCGGACGTCTTTTCGGCCACATGAGCCAAAAAGTTCGGCAATTATGTTTTTCTTTTGAGGTAATAAGTACGTCGCAACTAACCATTTGTCCGTTTAGAACAATTTATGTTAGCCAAAAACTCATCAAAGAGTACATTTTACCGAGGTACTTTTAGTCCCTTAAAGGGAAATTTATTTCCCCCTACGCTGCGGCGGCCGATCTTGCCATTTATAAACGATTTTGACAATTTACAATCCCAAACAAAACAGACAGACTTACGAACGGACTAGACTAGATCGTCTCAAAATTTTGCTACGATTTATTATATTTACATACTTTTTAGAAACTCTGATAAATATTTTGTGGTGTTGCAAAGGGAATGATAAATTTAGTATCCAGTCGTCTGTGGAGGGCAAAATTTATCTTCGCGATTGAAAAAAGTTCTTAACTCTGTCCAAAGTGATAGGAACTTCAAAACAATGTCCTCTATAACTTATCGAAAACTTTAAGCAGGCATTAGACAGTAACGACTCATTGTTCTTTACAGTGTGTAATGTATAGGGTAATCCATCTAGATGTATTTTTTCTGAACAAAAAAAAAATAAGAATTCACATCAAGTGTGGAATCGTTTATGGCATTTATTTTTTGAACTTCAAAACAATGTCCTCTATAACTTATCGAAAACTTTAAGCAGGCATTAGACAGTAACGACTCATTGTTCTTTACAGTGTGTAATGTATAGGGTAATCCATCTAGATGTATTTTTTCTGAACAAAAAAAAAATAAGAATTCACATCAAGTGTGGAATCTTTTATGGCATTTATTTTTTGAATATAATTTCCTTTAAATGTTGGCCGCAACTACGCCTCAGGGTTTCCATTCTGAGGGTCCAATTTTGGATGACTCGTTCGAGCATTTCGATCAGTATGACTTTAATGGCACGCGTAATGTTGGCTTCCAAAACCTGAATCGAAGCTGGCTTGTCAGCATAGACTTTGGACTTTACGTAACCCTTAAAGAAAAATGTCTAAAGATGTGATATCACTCAATCTAGGCGGCCAACTCACCTGTCCAAAACCGTGGTGGTTTTCTCTGGGTATAATGGCAACTCTTCAGCCCAAATCTTGCGATTTTGTTCATTGGCTTTGCCGTTGAGGCAGAAGTGGGCCTCATCACTGAACAACATTTTGGTCGAAAACAGCGGATCTTGCCGTTTCTCACCGAGCACTCATTTCCATAATACAGTTGCCAACATTTGAATTAATTATTTCCTTTCAAATTACCAATGAAGATTCCACACTTGATTTGAAGTTTTATATTTTTTTTGTTCTGAAAAATACCTCTAGATGGGTCACCATATATTTACATAGACTTTAAAATCATGCAGAAAAGTCTGGTAAAAATTATTTTTTTACCCGTTTTGCAGAGAATCCCTAATATATGTTAATAAAATGTACTTTAGTTTTATATCGACTCCACGAAGAAGGTTATATCAGATTCGGCCTGACCGAACTTTACAACGTTTTTACTCATTTTATTTAACCTTTTGGCCCTTCTAAATCCATTTTAGTACGATTTGACACTTTTAATGCTCTCTCCAACTCACTGCCCTTTAATAACGCTTGATCCATTTCAAGGTTCCCTACTTCTTTAAAGGAAAAAACACAGAAGTTTCAAATAGAATGGAGAATGTTTACTATCATTTGAAAGAACATTCTTTGGCATTTATTTTTTGTAAGTTATGTCTATCAAATGTTGGCCGCAGCTACGTCTCAGATGGTCCATCCGTTGAGTCCAATTTTCGATGACTCCTTGGAAAATTTCGACTGGTAACTGGCGCGATATTTTGCTCCAAGGCCTGAATCAAAAAGGTTTTGTCCGCAGAAACTTTAGACTTTGCATATTCCCACAGGAAAAAGTATAAGGGCGTGATCCCACACGATCTTGGTGGTCAATCGACCGGCACAAAACGTGAAATTATCTGCTCACTGAAGTGTTCTCTTAATAAATCCTTTGATTGATGCGATGTGTAAGAAGTAGCGCCGTCTTGTTAAACCCAAATGTCGCCGAGATCACGAGCTTCAATTTCAGGCATCAAATAGTCGGTTACTATGGCACGAGAACGCTGCCATTGACGGTTACGCTCTCACCGGCATCATTTTTGAAGAAATATGGACCGATGATTCCACTGTCCCACAAACCACACTCCAAACCGTTGTTTTTCGGGATGAAGTGGCAGCTCTTGAACCTCTTCTGGTTGCTCTTTGTCTAAAATGCAGCAATTTTGCTTGTCATCCATGAACAAAATTTGGCTCAAAAACGCACGAAACACATTTCTCACAGAACGTGAATTTTCGTATTAAAGTTAAACGATTTGTAAACGTTGTTCAGGTGTAAGTCTTTCCATGATAAAAGGCCAAACAATACTAAACAAAAATAACATTACAGCATGACACGACTCACACGTGATCTGTCCAAGAAAAGGCTATTGAAAAAGGTATCTCTTCTTGGATATTCCCCGTTTCTTCCGCTTCTCTCGGCTAACAAACTTTTTGTGCCCATTATTGCCTCTTCCTGAAATATTTGTTTGTTCCAGTCAATTTAAAATTGCCTAAAACTTATCTGGTTTGATCAAATTTTTATTCAATCTTTTAACGGGTCAGACCATTTTCTTCCGTCCTACCACACATGGCATTGAAGAATGATCAACTTTGAAAATAACAAAATCTTATCTTCAGAGTCAATACATTTATTGAAAAGAAATTTGGGCCGAAAAAAAGCCAGCAAAAACGCCTGAAAAATAGGTGACTAATTTTGTCCACTAGGATGCCTGGTGTGAAACTGATACTTAAGACCGTCTGGTAGCCTAATTTGAATGTTCCAGTCTTCATTCAGTTAAATTTCGACAAGATTTAGCGTTAGAATTAGTAACTGGCTCAAGCCTCTGTGCAAAGGCCAGCAGATGGATATTATTTATTCATATTATATCTGAGATAATCTTCAACTAATGGTATTTTAATTAGAGAAACAAATCGAATATCACCAAAACTTCCAATATCGAAATCTCATTTAAACCAATTTAAATACCCACAAGTGAAAACGCAACAGATTAAGAAATACGTACTTGCAATTGAATAATAACACGTTTTTCTGCATTTCGCTCATTGTCGTTGCATAATTTCGTTTTTAATTTTATTTGCTTATCAACCTCTGCCGCCGCTGCACAGTGGGAAAATTACGAAAAAAATTGGAAATAATTCGGCCATTTCGTTTGTAATGGTCCGATTTAAATGAAAATTTACATTGACCTTCTTGAAGTGTTACTGAGCTTAAGTTTTGAATTTCATGCATCTGTGTTTAACAGGTGCTGCACAGTGGGCCCTCAAAGTTGGTCACCTCGAGTTAAAATTTTCTTTTTCAAGCCGCCAAAAGCGTATTTGTGGTCCGATCGTAATAATTTTTTCTTTAGTGAAATCTGCTGGACAAACCCAACCAAAAATGTTATTACAAATTTTTTCATATCTCGTACAATAAAAAAGATATCGGGACTTAAAGTTTTTTTTTCGAAAAATTTGCTTTGGATTTTCTGGGATTATTTTATTTTTGGGAATCAGTTTTAGGTGAATCGGGGAAAATTTAATCCTGGTTTAAAGAAAACACTTTGGTTAATGTTTTAAAAAAAGAATTGTAGCAAAATCACCAATAATATGAAAATGCCAGCTGTTCAAAGTCAACTATTGCGAAAAAAGTGGGATTTTGAGTGTTTTACGGCGAAAAGGTACCTTTACTCTTATGTCAATAACTTTAATGTTTCTTAAGTAACATACAAAAAATTTGCATTTATTTCAAAGAAAACTTTATGTTTAATACAAATAATAAGCAATTGTGACCCTAGTCGGTACTTTTCTTGCTCCAGGCGTCTCCAAATATGGGCATTTTTTTCAAAAAAAATTGAGTTTGAGCTCAAATAAAAAAAATCGCCACACTGCTGGCCCAATTTGGTGCTATAAGTCAGTTAACTACATATGTTTTCTAAAATCCCAAGCAAAGAAATTTTGCGGGAGGCCATTTCTAGGACAAAAAAAATGAGTTTTTGTTAAAAAATCCCATTTCTGGGATTTTGTTTTCCCCTGTGTCAAATTTTAGAAAAGTGGCAACTCCAATTTTTTTTTTGAATAAGTTTTTCATTTTGTCACAAAAATATTGATACTACGTAAAAAAATCAGGTTTATATCTCCAACCAGCAAAATTTTACAGTGGTCTGAAATATTGACTTTTTTTGCTACCTTCACAAAAAAAATTTTTTTTCTCGTTTTTTATCAATTATTATTCAACATATTGAGTTAATTGCATTCTTTTTTATAATCTGTTAAAACTAGAGGTAATTACCTTTCCATTGGTATATAAAAAGTATATCCTTTTATCTACACTTATAACAGCACGTGCGCTGGAATAAGACCCCTTTGAGTAAAATATTAATTTTTTTGGTAAATAGCAATTTCATTTTGTGAGAGATCAATGTTGTTGCATTTAAAAAAATCAAATTTACACATTTCCAATCGCAAAAAAGTAATTTAATTGTTGCAGATAGAAAATTTGAATAAAAAGATGCTATTGACTTCATTTTTTGTGAAAAACTTTTTTTTTAAATAAATTAACATTTAAATAAATCTTATAATTAAAAAACATTAAACTTAAATGATTTTATTCCACGTCCAGCATATCTAACAAATCAGAAAATTCTTCTTCGTCTCCATGCGTCATTTCGTGGTACGAAGTCAACTTACTTCTCATGGAGGATAAAAAAGGATCTGAAGATAATAATAAACTATTAAGTAAGTCTTCGTTTTGTGCTATTCTTGAGCATTTTCTTGTGGAAAATTGTTGAACATATCTGAAGTCTCGATTTCTAGCTTCTTGTGGTTCTTCAGTTAACTCGCCTATAGGGAGAAGGTGAGACTCGATTATTTGTTTCCCATGGAACAGGACTCTGTGTATAGTTGGCGTTAGATCTTTCCAGGGATAGAGATCAGCAAGCATTTTTAAAATTCGTTCGGCGTAAACTCCAAATTTATCGGAATTAATCTTTTGTTTGGAATTCAGAGCTAAAAGCAATATATTAACCATTCGAATCAACTCCTTATTGATTCCAGTTATTTCTGCAGCTGTATTATAGTCTGCGAAGAATCTTCTGGCAGTGTTTCCATCATTTGTATTCCCAAAGTTCGAGCGTGGTTTAGAAATATTTAGGCCAGTTTGTTGTTTAAATGCATCTTGAATTCTTTTTTTTTCACTTGCTCTCATTTCATGCATTTCTTTGTTAGCTCGAATGTTTTTCCTTTCATTTCCTGGTATAGATTTATACTTAATGTCATAAGCAAGGTTTAGAAAGTGTTCTAGAAACCTGATTCGAGCATGTAACGGTGCTATTCCAAACTCAAGGGTATCTTCATTGACTACTGAATTATTCGAAGCGTTTGAAAAATTAACTTTGCTTTTATTGCAAATGAAACACTTCCAGCTAGATTTGTTTCCTGTAATATCGTTTGCGGCTTTTCCATCTACCATTGTCAGGAACATTTTAAAAGATATTGTAATAGAATACCTGTCGAATTTAAATGCAAAATCTTCTAATCTCGAAATATCATCTTTTAATTTGTCTGTGATGGCTTTAGTTAAATCACTCGTTTCTTTATGATATACGAAGGAGATTGGTCTGCAATAAATTTTGGAGCCAGGTGTTGGATTACGCCATATTGCTTCAGTAGGGTTTGATTTTCTGCGCGAAGTTGAAGGTAAGGTAGAGTCTAAATTTAACCTCAGAGGAACCAAAGATGCCATGAATACGCTCTTGAATTCGATCTGGGTAGATTGGCTATCAGAGCATTGTTTGTATTCCGAAAGTGCTGACAAACCATCACATCCCCACTTGCATATTAATTGAAGATGGCTGTTGTTGATTTTTTTTAGTTGTTCCTCATTCAATGTTGTTATTATCCTACTGGCAGTATTTTGGAGAAGTAGTTCCAAACTAACGCTGCCGGCCTTTTCTGTAATTATCACTGGGTTTGGCAAAATTTCCATTTTTCGTTCCTTTATTCGGTTGTATGCGGGAAACATGTCACATCCTTTATCAAGCAGCATTCTTCTTAAATGAGTGTACTTGTTCTTACTCAATCCCAATTCGATGATTAAAGCTAATGCTTCTTCCTCGCTAAAACCAGGACATGGTGTTGCAATACTTCTTTCAATGCGTTGGAGCCGCCTTGGTGATGCTTCCGTTAACACGTCTGCAATTCTTTTTGCGCTAGATGGCCGATTTTCCACCGTCAGTAATTCCTTGAATGTATCACAAATCTTTGAAGGTGAATGATTTGCCATCTCAGCCGACAACCGTTGTTTCTTTGCCTTTGGACATAGATCGTCGTATTCCTTAGTAGGAGCACCCACTAAAGCAGGGACAGTTTTAAATTCAATTATACTGTCGAGCCACTCAGTTGGTAATCTTGAATAATTCCTGTGATACTTCTCCATGAGCCGGTCAAATTTTTTCAAAAAATTTAATACTTTGCTGCTTTCGTTAGATTGTGTTATCTCGCTATATGTTGACTCTAAGCACTCTATTAAATATGCTACTCTGTTCTCCATTTTCCGAAGTTTGGTGTTTTTTTAAAATTCAACAAGTTCTTGAACAAGGAGTGTTATCGTCATGGCGGATTAATTTAATATGATAAACCCATACAAAATCGGCGGTTCTTATATCAATGAGTAATACTTACAGGTAATCACAATAATATCCGCAATTAATACTTGACTAAAATACCAGGTATTCCCCAAAAATACATTTATAACAATGAATTTTTATGTACCCAGGTACATTCGCCTAAAATGTTGCACAATATTCCGGACATAGGGGACAGGTATTCCCCCAAAACATATAAGAATGAATGTTTAGGTACCTAGATCCATACTATACAATACTACCCATTTTCCGTTTTTACACAATAGGTAAACAATAATGGTAAAAATATATATTTTTGCTATTTATGGATAGGTACGAGAATTTTTAAAATTGGTATTCTTACCTATAAAATTCATACTTTACTCAAAGGGGTCTTATTCCAGCGCACGTGCTGTTATAAGTGTAGATAAAAGGATATACTTTTTATATACCAATGGAAAGGTAATTACCTCTAGTTTTAACAGATTATAAAAAAGAATGCAATTAACTCAATATGTTGAATAATGATTGATAAAAACGAGAAAAAAATTTTTTTTTGTGAAGGTAGCAAAAAAAGTCAATATTTCAGACCACTGTAAAATTTTGCTGGTTGGAGATATAAACCTGATTTTTTTTACGTAGTATCAATATTTTTGTGACAAAATGAAAAACTTATTCAAAAAAAAAATTGGAGTTGCCACTTTTCTAAAATTTGACACAGGGGAAAACAAAATCCCAGAAATGGGATTTTTTAACAAAAACTCATTTTTTTTGTCCTAGAAATGGCCTCCCGCAAAATTTCTTTGCTTGGGATTTTAGAAAACATATGTAGTTAACTGACTTATAGCACCAAATTGGGCCAGCAGTGTGGCGATTTTTTTTATTTGAGCTCAAACTCAATTTTTTTTGAAAAAAATGCCCATATTTGGAGACGCCTGGAGCAAGAAAAGTACCGACTAGGGTCACAATTGCTTATTATTTGTATTAAGCATAAAGTTTTCTTTGAAATAAATGCAAATTTTTTGTATGTTACTTAAGAAACATTAAAGTTATTGACATAAGAGTAAAGGTACCTTTTCGCCGTAAAACACTCTAAATCCCACTTTTTTCGCAATAGTTGACTTTGAACAGCTGGCATTTTCATATTATTGGTGATTTTGCTACAATTCTTTTTTTAAAACATTAACCAAAGTGTTTTCTTTAAACCAGGATTAAATTTTCCCCGATTCACCTAAAACTGATTCCCAAAAATAAAATAATCCCAGAAAATCCAAAGCAAATTTTTCGAAAAAAAAACTTTAAGTCCCGATATCTTTTTTATTGTACGAGATATGAAAAAATTTGTAATAACATTTTTGGTTGGGTTTGTCCGATTATTACAATCGGACCACAAATACGCTTTTGGCGGCTTGAAAAAGAAAATTTTAACTCGAGGTGACCAACTTTGAGGGCCCACTGTGCAGCACCTGTTAAACACAGATGCATGAAATTCAAAACTTAAGCTCAGTAACACTTCAAGAAGGTCAATGTAAATTTTCATTTAAATCGGACCATTACAAACGAAATGGCCGAATTATTTCCAATTTTTTTCGTAATTTTCCCACTGTGCGCTGCTAAGTAACTCGAAAAAAATATTACACTTTCATTTATCCAAACAATGCGACGGGTTGTTCACCGAACCGACCGTGTCTTGGGTGATTTTGTAAATGGCAAATAAATAAATGATAACAAAAAAAAGAAAAAACAAAAACTTTAAATAAAACTAAATTCATTTCAATAGATTTGAATACGAGCGAGCGCCAAGTGTTTATGGCTCGCCCCGGCTGCGTGCCAGTGTAAATGGTTCTTATCTTAAGCTGACAATTAATGACAATTAAATTGCCACCGCTTTATGGGTTTTTTGCTATGGATGCTGTCTGTGGCCATTTGTGGCCATTTCAAATGAAATCAAAATCGAATCAACTAATTATGGAAATCAATAATGAAACCAACCAACTGTATACGACAAATGTGAAAAACTTAAACCTTTACTTACCCTACGCCAAGCAATGGCGATTTGAAATGAATATTCAAATATTATTAGGACATTGAACTTTAGTTGATTTGTACAGATGAGATCAAATTTTCTTAGGGTCGACTATTCCTGAACATTAGCGTTTCCCCTTTTTATATCTAACAGCAAAATCCACAATAACTTGGAAATCACACCACATTACCGTTTGCATTACCAGTTAGTAACATCTCTTCACCCTCAGAATGTGTTCAAAGCAAATTGTAATGACTTATTATAATTACCCCTAAAAAGTAGTCATTAGGAGTATCATTTTCGTAATATGTTCATAAAATAAAGATAAGGGTTTGCCATTATGTTTTTTGTCCAAATGATGTCGAGCAAGTGGCTGTACCGGCTGGCTCGAATAAATTCCAGCCGAGAGGCCCAATTTTCGACCACTTTTTGCAGCATACGTGGCCGTATGCCACCAATAACTTGCAGAATTTTCTCTTCGAAGGCGTCAATCGTATCGGGTTTATCTGCGTAGACAATCGACTTTACATAGCCCCACAAAAAATTGTCCAGCGGAATTAAATCACACGATCTTGAAGGCCACGCCGTAGGCCCACGACGCGAGATAATGCGCTCACCAAAAGTTTCCTTCAATAAATTCATTTTTTTCGTTGGCTGTATGATATGTAGCGCCATCTTATTGTAACCAAATGTCGCCCACATCAAAATCCTTTAGTTCAGGCACGAAAAAGTCTTTAACCATGACTCTATAGCGTTCCCCATTGAATGTAGGCCAGCTTCATACTTAAAGAAATATGGACCAATGATTCCCTCAGATCACAGCAAACAGTGACTTTTTGAGAATGTAACGGCGTCTCAACAATGGGTTGTGGATTTTCTTTACTCCAAATGAGACTATTTTTGTTATAAACGTACCCATTCAACCAAAACTGAGCTTTATCGCTGAACAAAATTTTCTTGTAAAAATAAGAATCGGCCATTTCGTTTTGGGCCCATTCATCTCGATTTGCAAACGTTGTTCAGGAGTAATTCTATTCGTTATGAAATGGCAAACCAAACAAAGCAGAAATCAAGTGACAGCTGTCAAAACGACTAACTCCAAAAAGAGGGTGGCCAGATTGAAAACCACTCTCTCTCTCTCTCTCTCTCTCTCTCTATCTAAACAAGAAAAGTATAAGTTAGGGAAAACCAAGGTTTATAAATACAAGGTTACGCCATCAGCAAAAATTGCCGTTAGGTGACGTAGTTGGTGACAAACATCAAAAAGAAGTGGGTTGCCAGCTCTATGTCTGCCTTCTTTTAGTTAACAAAGCTAAGATTTCATGTGAAAAATGTACATATTGCAGTGAGTTGGCAACCCTACAGCTGAAATCACTTTGTCAGATTTGTGAAGAAATAAAACAACAAATCGAAACGTAAACATTAAGTGTGCAGTGGGCAAATGTATGAAAACCAACAGTAAAAAATATGTGAGTATGTGTATAAGTAACATTTTTATTGTTTGATTAGAAACATTTAGTTAAAAAACATTGTGGCTAACGAATCAATATTTAAAAAAACACATAGAAGAAGCTGAAGGTGTTGAACTTGAAGAAAATGTAAAAAGAATGTTTTTCCGGTGCAGAATGTACTTTAGGTTAAGAATATTAAATGCCGACATTACCAAAAATATTTATACCAAAAAAAGAAAATTAAATAAAACTTTAACTTAATATACAAAAAATTGTTCGTTTTTCGCTAATAAATAAATTGATGGCAAAAATAGTCAATTGTCCCACTGTTATGAATACACAAATATTATCAGCTGTTAGCTCGAAATTTTTAGCCAATAGGAACAAAGTTTGCGTGACGTCATTGGTGACAAACGTCAAAAACAGAAAAGGGAAGGGGGCTGGGATGGCGTAACCTTCTATACATAAACCTTGGGGAAAACTACCTTTTAAATATCTGGTGTTTTGGCGTTGTGTTTGAAGGCTTTACCCTTCCCATGGTAAACCAAATGATATTTTTGAGCTTTTTCCTTTAAACGCCACTTCGTTACGCCAGAGCATTTAAATAGTACTTCTCCATTGGATATAACTTCTCAGCTTAAACTCTCAGTTTATCTTGTTCTCTTGAGAGTGAAAAGTAAACATTCCATATCAAAAATTCCCAATTATCCAAGAACATTTACATAAATATATTTTTAACATTTTCTATAAACTGACTTTGACAGTAAAGAAATTCGATGGTGTACATGTATCTATTTACGAGGGTTGCTATTTATAATTCGGGTCCGGCAATAAAAACACAATAATTTATCATTGGAAATGGTTTTATTTTTTCCAAAATATTCTCCTTTAAGCTCAATACACGTTTGCATGCGCACAAACCAATTTTTGATGCACTTCTTTCCACTCCGATTGAGACACCTCCAAAACATGATTTTTGAACGCTACAATAGCTGCTTTCTTGATGCTAGGGAATAAGAAGAATTTATTGGCTGCCAAATCAGGGCTGTACTGTGGATGGCCCATCAATTCGACATCTTGAGAGGTCAAATAGCTCATAGTTTCAGTTGATGTGTGAGAGCTCGCATTGTCGTGATGCAAAATGATCCGTCTTCTCTTATTATCTTTTCTCATTTCTTCAAACACTTTTGGCAAACAGATGGTTGTATACCACTCAGAATTGACCTCCGACGTTCCACTAAAGGTACTGTCGCAACATGGCCGGTTATACCGAAAAAAACGCAAACATTTGCTTCGATGTACTTCTTCCTCGAACATCTTTTGTTGGATTTGACTCGCCTTGAAAGACCCATACGGACGATATCTGTTTTGTTTCGGGTTCATATGCATAGATCCATGATTCGTCACTTTTGACAATGTTATACACTGCCTTTGAGCTACCGCAGTTATACTTTTTCAACATCTCTTTGCACCAATCCATAAGGGCCTTTTTTGAGCTTTGGTCAAATTATGTGGGATCCAACGAGAACAATTTTTTTTCTCGGCCATATGAACATGCAATATCTTATTGATGCTTGTCATTCTAATCGCACGAAAATGTGCACGGGATAATTCCATTTTTTGACTGAGATGAATTTTTCAACACACTGTAAACAAAACAATTCGCCCTCAAATGACAAAACGTTCTGAGTGAAGTTATGCTAAAAAATGTCAAAGTCTCCAATGGAAGTTTGCAGTTTGCATCTGGGAACACTAGTATTGTCAGGACTCGAAATATAAAAAGGAAACCTTCTATTTACTGTTGCTTATACCTTGTTTATTCTGGGGAAGTTTTTAAACCGATCAAAATTATATTTAACGCATAATGCCTGAAGGCATATTTAAAGGAAGTCCAACCGATTTCAAATATATCGGATTTGTTTATCAATTTTCATTCAAAAGCATAGTAAATTTCGGTACGATACATCATGAATTTGGATTAAGTTTGTGTATGCCCAGAAGGCATACAATAGCATATGTGACAGCGCATAGAGAAAGGGACCTAAGGGAAAATTTTCAATTTTCATTTTTTTTTCTTTTTTTGATGTGGACAACATCTGAGCATCGAATAAGACCGATCCCATTCCCCAAAAGTGTTCCCTCCCAGAGATATGCGCGTTTTATGAAAGTCAAGTCAACGATTCTAAGCGCAAATAGAAAGGGACCTAATCTTTAAAATGGCTCTCCTGAAAAAAACTGATTTTTAGCCTTAGGTCCCTTTCTATTTTTTGCGTCACATGTAGTCTTTAAATGAAATGGATTCAAATATTGTCGTGTTTTTTAATTATTCTGTCCCGCGGTCTGTTTTACCTTTACTATGATTGAATTGAATTTAATTATTCTGATTCGCGCCCGTTATTTTCATTAAATATTTTAATGGGTTTCTTTTTTGAGAAAACGAGAAGTAAACTCTAATTAAATTTTATGGAAGCTTTAAACATTTGAAATTGATTAAATGGTATTTTTAGTTCAATACGGAAATTTTTGATTATTTTAAAAACTCTTTTCAAGGTTATTTAATTTTTTTAACATGAAGATAGACGTAATTTTAAATGATGTAGTTTTCCGTTCTGGTGAGCGGGCCTCAGAGGTCTAAATCAGTATTTAGATTTTTGGGCCGCCTTAATTACACAGTGCAACAATTAAAATGCGAATGGGATGAGATCAATGGTAAATTAAAGTTGACGTTATTCATAACAAAACCTTCAAGGGTTTAATTTAGTTCAGTGCGAGATCTCTTACACGCATTTTGGGGTCGAGGAATTCATTTTTGATATTAATTTTGACCTTAAACTCACGCTAGATGGCGCTCTCATACAAATGGTGCTTTTTTGATTGATTGATGAAAAGATTATAATTACTTTTCAAGCTAAAAAAAATTGTAAATAAGTTTTATATATTCTTATTGAGACACTGGATTCACCTAGTGCAATTCCTTCTTAGCTTTGTCCCAAAGAAAACCAAAATTGCCTTGACCATAGGGTTATAGAAATTCGCGTTAACCGCAGTCGTTGCCTTCATAACTGTTTCCATGCAACCCGAACAGTTCAATGTATTACATCTGTAGCAGTAAAAACCTTCGAGTTTTGGTTTTTTTTTGGTTTGTTGTCTTGTCTTAAGCCCAAGAAGCGAAAAAAGTCAAGATAAATGAATTGGGTCAAATTGTTTGTGTGATGTTTGTTGGACTGGCTGACTGGTTCACTGGTTGGCGGCGTGGCGTGGTGGTTGCTAGTTTGGTCGCTCGATCATCGCTGGTTTGGATAATTTGGTTTGGTCACACACACTCACACCAAGAGCCAAGAGTAAGTACTTACCGCTGCGGCTTGTACTATAAGCCATGGCAGACCAGCGCTGGCAGTTGCTTGGCTTGGTATAATTTCTGAGATTCAAGTAAAACTCGTTTCCATTTTTTTTTGCAAAAAGAAGGCATGTAAGCGTTGTATCTGCAGAAACGTGCATCAAGCACCTCGAGTACTTTACGCTCAAAGTAATCAAATTCGCATTCATTCTTCAATGACCACCTACACAATCAATTGACGTTTTTTTTTGTTTCTCAATGCAAAGAGTGCACAATTTATGAATAGAAATAGAAAAAAAATCGCCTGTGTCTGTGACAAGAGTCAATAGCAAAATCACCAAGTCATTAACAGGAAATTGTCAATTATTTTGTATTGACCTTTTTTCGAATTTAATGCATAAAAGCGCGCATGATCGTTTTGGTGAAACGAAATGATGTGAACCAACATAGGTGGTGTTGTATGCCGATGTTGACAGTGATTTCTTTTAAGGGGATTTTAATGTTGGCGGTGCATGTGGGGTATAGGATACTCTTAGTTTATAGCCAAATTTATAGGATACTTTAGCTTATTCTCTTTAAGTCAATGGTGTTTAAATCGTCAATATGGAATGATGAGATTTTTTATATTTTGAATAAAACTTCATTGTGGAAAAGACGTATTAAAAAAACAATTAAAATAGAGTGAGGAAGTCGAAAGTAGGGCGAGACCGAATTCAGGATATCTTCAACTCACTCTTAGTTTATATACAGGTCAGAAAATATAGTAGGTAAATGGCTGCTATACTTTTGTTTTGTTTGTTTGTATTTTTTTGGGTTGGGTTGAAAAATTGAAAACGACAAAAAATGTGTTTAGACTTCACTAAAAATCTTACTGCTTTAGCTCCAATTCACTGATTTTTAGGAAATAAAGGTCATATGAAAGATAATATTTATGCTACACGAAAAAAAAAAATATTGTTGGGTTAAAAATATTTGAAGAGCATCATACTATTGTTGGTTATATGGTTGTGGCACAACAATAATATGATCAGCACAACAATGGTATGGTTCACACACAACCATGCTATGATCCCTACAACAATATCATGGTCCTCACAACAATAGAAGTATTCACACACAACCATACTATGATCGCCACAAACATATTATTGTTATCACTCAACCATACTATGATCCCCACATACAACAACCATTGTATGAATCACACACAACCATACTATGATCCTCAAATTTTTTTGTAAGGTCTGGGCTAAGTTTTTATTCAGCTATAGATATTTTTATTAGGTAAATTATGTAAAAATACAATAAACTCTAAACACGCAGAAAAAAAGTATGGTTGTGATGACAATATTCGAAGAGGATAATACTATTGTTGGGTATATGGTTGTGTTACAACAATATTATGGTCCTCACAACAATAGTATGATTCATATACAACCATACTATGATCCTCACAATAATAGTATGATTCACACATAACCATACTATGATCCCCACAACCATAGTATGATTCACACTCAACCATACAATCATCTCCACAACCATAGTATGATCCTCACAACCATAGTATGTTTCATATACAACCATAGTATGGTTCTCACAACCATAGTATGATTCACATGCAACCCTGTTATGATCCCAACAACCATAGTATGATCCCAACAACCATAGTATGATCACACACAATTAAACTGTGATCACCAATATTATTTAATAGAATTTGTTTGAGTTGTCGACAATAGATTTGATCCCCAATATTATTTATTAAAATTGGTTTAAGTTGTCAACAATAGATTTAAATTATGAAACTTATTAAAAATACATTAAATTGTAAATAGTAGGAGTGATTTATTTCACAGTAGAAAAAATAAGTTTATATAAACGTAAGCGTTTTTATTAAAAATATTTCAGATAAACAAAGCCAAAACAGCTTGTTTAAAAAACTTTAATTTCGATAAAAAAAGTACTATTATTGCATTAGATCCGTACCAATAACATTTGTTAAAAAGTATATTTAAATGAAGAAAAATTACAATGTTAACATAAAACGCAAAACACAATACTTTTTTCGCACTAACCATATTTATATTGTTGCTATAACCATATTTTCATTTTTAAATTTGGCAATAATACTATTGTTACATTTCTACAATATTGATGTTGCAGCAATTATACTATTGTCAAAAATAAATTCAGTTAACAATTCTATGGTTGCGACGAACATACTTTTGTTGTGGAGAACTTATTATTATTGCCGTGACCATGTAGTAACCATGTTTTTTCTCTGCGTGAATAGAGTGATTTATTTAACTGTAGAAACAATTATTTATACACTAATCCAAAGTAGTTTGTTTAGAAATAACTAAATTTCCATATAAAAAGTACTGTTATTGCATAATATTCGTAATATAATTCGTAATAATATTAAAAAAATACGATTTCCGGTATAATTGCCGTAATCATATTATTGTTAACATAAAACCCAAGAAAAAAACTTTTGCCGCGCCAACCATATTTATATTGCTGCTAAAACCATATTTTCATTTTTAAATTTGGCAATAATACAATTGTTACATTTCAACAATATTAATATTGCCGCAATCATACTTTTGTCAAAATTAAATTCAAATAACAGTACTATGGTTGCGACGACCATACTTTTATTGCAGAGAACATACTATTGTTGCCGTGACCATATAGTAACCATATCTTTTCTCTGCGTGTACGATCTATATTTGGTAGTAGATTTATAATTTAAATTTTTTTTCTAAAAATCTTATATTTTTTATATTTGTTTAGTTTTCCTTTTGTTGTTTTTTTTTAGTTATTGTCAGACTTGAGGTCATGAGCAAAAAACAGATGTTGATGTTTTTCTAATTTATATATTTTTAAATACGTATCCCAATATTTCTTTATGACTTTATCGTTCATCTTTAGGGGTATCCATTTAAATAATTGTTAGCTTCTCTCCTGTTGTAATTCTAATATTCAACTGAATACTATATAACAAAAGCTAATAATTATTTAAATTGATTACCTCTGGTGATGAACGGCAAAGTCAGTTCGAAATATTGGGATATTTAAAAATAAATAAATTATAAAAACGTTATATTTTTTTTTAAAAAAAATTAAGTTTTTTGAATACTTTTAAAATTTTTTTAAATTTGCGCCTAAGTCGAAAAAATCCCAAACAGTAATTTGATTTTTGGGACTACTATATTGGTTGAAGTTATGGGCATATACTTATAAATATATTTTTAGGCGACTACATTTAAAAACATCACATTTAACCCGTAACTGCCTGCCCATAGATCGGCTCGTACGATTTTTATGAAATTTGGAAATTTATTTATATGTCCAAAAGACCATAGAAGTTGAAAGAAAAAAACCTCAATTTTTACACAACGGAGTTGCACCAGATCAGACGAAATTGCTAGGGCTAAGTGATTTATTTCTTTTAAGTACCATGTTTTCCTTATAAAATTACCCTTTTGCATTTGACCGGATCTGGAGACCAGGTGTGTTGACATATCGCGGCCTGATTTTTTTCATTACATAGTAAACAAGTTAAGCTATTCGGTAAAGTTAGAAATTTTAATTTGTACCATTTTCCTATGTTTGACAGCACTTTTCCGGAGCATTTTCCGAAAAAAAACCTTCAATTTTTGCCTGCAAAAAACAAAAGATAAAAAATAGTATTTTTTAATGATTTGACTCGTGGACTTTTGCGTGATATTCATCTCACGGGCCATGATTTTCTGTTTTCGGAGCGGATTTCTGTAAATTCTTGATTTAACGACTTTGATGGCATGCGGTGTTCGAACAGAGCGTGGGCGGCCCGACCAGTGGCGGTCTTTTACATCTCTAGTCTCCTCAAACAGTTATATGCATCGGTAGACGAACATGCGGCTAATCCCTAGTAGCCGGAGCGTTTCGAAAATATCGTTTTTTTTTTTCATTTCACATTTGAAAAGCGCTATTGCTGCGATACGGTTCTCATAATCTGACCACTCCATGATGAACGTTGAAACAACTTTAAAATCCCGTTACAGACAAACGCTATTGAGGTTAGCTTTCAAAACCCATATGACATTAATGGGCTATGTTCAGTTCAACTATTGAAATGGGTGTGTTCAATGTTGTAACAGTATTTATGTCCCTACCAAGTAATATTAAAATTATTAGAGATAGAAAAAAATAAAAAAAACGAGATATTTGTTAATTAAAATCATTTTGCGTTAGAGATCACTTGATGTTTACTATAAGCAGCATTTTTGAATTATTGTTTTTAAACTAACACTAATTGAGATTATTTTTTGTTGTTTATTTTCAGGTACGTACAAACCCCCTTTTCGAGTGTTTAGGCCTACTTTTGGTAAGCGTTGTTTATGTTTTATAAGTGACCTTTTCCACAGCGCCACGACTAATGCCAACTAAATCCATATCATGCCGCTGGAGTTGCTTTTATACAAAATTTACAAAAAGCTGTACATATAGTGGGGCTTATCAGATGATATCATGTTGGTGTACTCGTATATGTTTTTTTTTTGTTTTCTTCATCCTCCCCATAAATCAAAAGGTCATTTTATCCGTTATCATCATTAGTCAGTTTGGGGGGCAATTAGTAATCTCCTTCATACGAATATAATTCCAGCTATTCTTGTGAACATAAAATTGAAAATTATGAAATGAAATACCCAAATATTAATGTGAGAGTCGATTCGCGGTCATAGTGAACGAATTGAAAATATATCCCCTTTATATTCCCCGTCTTTGTGTTGGCATTTTTTGTTTTAATAGTTCTTAATTGTTAATACCCAATGACAGATGAACAATGAAATGGTAAAGCCAACACCACACAAGTGTTAAATCCATCCATCATACGAGTCCCAACTACATATGCGAGGGATTAATTTCATTCACAGCAACTTGAGAGGAGGCACAAAAAACCCCGAAATGAAAAATTCAATTTAGTTTTAAAGAAATTTCTTCTGAAAGTATAAGAAAGACGGCGCAATACAATCGAGTGTTTGTTCTTTTGCCCGGTCCCTGTTTGGTGGTTGTGTCGAAATCTTTTTGGAATGAATTTTGAGGGAATTATTTTTTTGCCTGTGTACAGTGGCGTTGCTTATGGAGGAGTGTAAGGAGGGAAATCAATCAATGACAAAGCGATCAGCATAAGTTTTTTTTATTTCTTTAAATTGAACGATGCAGGGTAACCTAGAAAAAGCATAACTTTTTTCTTTTTTTGTCTACAGAGTAGGGCGATATATTACCACCCTTTTTTTAAATCCTAATTTTGATTTAACCGAAAAATGGCATTTTCAAGAAACCGGTTATATTTTTTGATTTTTTTTTTTAAGAAACCGTATAAAACGGGATTTCTCATAGAAAACAAGAAACACAGGTCGCTAAAAGAAAATAAAAAAATTACTATTAATGAATTAACATTTTAATTTATTACTTTTTTTTAAATAATTAATTCTAATTGATTTTTGCTTTAGCATATGTGACCCGGACTATGAAAAGAGCTTATGACTCAAAAAAAAATTGTCCACTTTTTTTGGTTTTGTTTATTGTTTATCTTTAACAGCTGTTTCTCCCAATTTCTTTTTTGAGTCATAAGCCACCTTTTCATAGGCCGGGTCACATATAGCAAAGATGTATGTACTTTAGAGTGTGTCCAAATAAAGTTGCAACTTAAGAAGAGAGGATGGATACGTCTGTTTTGGAGCGATTCCCATAATAATTCGTCTCTAGCTGTCGGCATTCATGAGCTGGAGCAATTTTGAAATACCTAGAGCCCTAGAAATGTAAAGATGGCTCCAATGTTGGATCTCTGTAAAGGTATACGAGGGTTGCAATTTATATTCTCTTTTAATATTACTTTTGCATGCGCACAAACCAATTGTCGAAGGACTTTTTTCACTCCGATTGAGATTTTTGAAAGCGATATAAAAAGTAGACCACTCATTTTTCTTGCTAGGAAATACGAGGGCTGCTATATATATTTCTGGCCTAATAATGAAAATGCTAATATTTATCATCAAAAATGATTTCATTACTTTTCAAAGTATTCTCCAGCACGATTTATACACTTTTACATGCGCTCAAACCAATTGTCGAAGCGCTTTTTCCACTCCGATTGAGACACCTCCAAAACATGGTTTTTAAACGATTCAACAGCATCTTCGAAAATCGTCGACCACCCATTTTTTTCTTGATGTTCGGAAATAAAAAGAAAGCATTAAGTGTCAAGTCAGGGCTGAACGGCGGATGACCCATCAATTCGATGTTTTTGTACGTCAAAAAGGCACTGGTTTAGGTCGATGTGTGAGAACTCGCATCGTCATGGTGCACAATGGTGAATGGCTCATATTCGAAGACCCACACGGTCGATTGTTTCGGCCTCATACGCATAGATCCATAATTCGTCACCTGTGACGATCTTTTGAAGTACCGCGATCTTATTTTTTCAAAATTTCTTTGCACCAAGCGACACGAGCCTTTATTGAGCGATTTGCGACGAACATATTTTTATTGCAGAGAACATATTATTATGCCGTGGCCATATAGTAATAATAATTTTTGTCTTCGCGTAGCCAAGTACGTATATAAGTTACTATAGCTTCGTAAAATAATCCCTATCTACATTTTTGTAGGCTGTGTATGACTCTACTTTACTATGCTCAACTATTTCATCCATTTTAGCTGATATTGCAGTTCTGACAGCCCCTACCTACTGCTACAGCTCTGCCTCTGTATTAACTGTTTGTACAGAATATAAACGAAATATTATGTTCAAAAAAAATTGTCTTCACTCTAACCTTGTAAGCCTCTTACTCATTTTTTTTGATGATGTTGAACGAATGGGTGGATGACATTACAGACTCACTTTACCAGTGATAAGTACAAGTATGGACGGACAATATTTGTGTCGACTGTCGTTGTCTGTGCCGCTTTGCTTGTCTGTCCATCTGACTAAGAGTTTATCAGCCTGTTGGCTGTAACTGCCGGAAATCTTCAGAATTAATTTGAATGGATTTGCTATAAACAATCGGGACAGCCACAATAGCAGCAATAACCCAACATTGTCGAATGTTGATAATTTTTGAATTTTGTTTTCGGTAGATTTATTTCGTTACGCTTCTTCTATTCCGTATTTAAATCAATTATTTATGCTTCATTAAATCAATTAACCAAAGTTCTAAAATGTTTTTTTTTCTCTCCAGCGCATGAATTTATTATACAGCGCTGGTTGACGAGAATATTAGAAAACGTTTTAGAGTAATAATCTCACACAGGAAAAACTTTAGATAGATTCTTTTCTTTTTCATCAAAAAATGAATGAATAACCGAACAATATTTTGCGCTCTCCAAGGTAATGGAGAGCATGGTTAACCACCATCTTGTAGGGTATCTCGAGTCCAACGACCTGCTTAGCGATCGACAGTATGGCTTCCGTAGAAATCGCTCTACGGGAGACCTGATGGCTTTCCTGTCGGAAAGCTGGAGTCGGTCTATCCACCAGTTTGGTGAGAGTAAGGTCGTCGCTCTGGATATATCCAAGGCATTTGATAGAGTCTGGCACGGTGCACTCTTATCAATGCTGATCGCGGTAATACATTTGCTCGATTTATATCGAGCTTTCTTAGAGATCGCACTATACGAGTTGTTGTAGATGGGTTCTCATCCAATAAACATAGGCTGACCGCAGGTGTGCCACAAGGCTCTGTCCTTTCTCCCTCATTATTTCTCATTTTCATTGATGATCTTTAGGGTCAGACCGTAAATCCAATCTACTCTTTCGCGGATGACAGCAACCTATGCCATTCATATTCATTCGACCGTAGGCCGAGTCTTCAAGATATTGAAGACCAAAGGCGAATAATGGAAGAGACACTTGGCCGGAATTTACTGGCCATTTCCGACTGGGGTCGAGTGAATAGAGTAGATTTTAATGCGCGTAAGACACAGTGCTGCTTATTGTCTCACAAGCGATTCACTGACCAAATAGTGTCGTCATTATCTATCGATGGTATGGATGTCGAACAATCAGATGCTCTTGATGTTCTGGGCATTAAAATACAATGTGACGCTCGTTGGGCGAGGCATGTATTCGAAGTGTCGAAAGAAGCACTTAAGTGTATAGGCTTCCTAAAGCGGTGCAAGAAATATTTCACTCCTTCTGATCAGTTCCATATCTATACAACCTACATCAAGCCAAAGATGGAATACAACTCCCATATATGGGCAGGTGCTCCAAAATCATCCGTGGAGCTTCTGGACCGTGTTCAAAGGAGAGCGATGGTGCTGATAGGTGACAGTATGGTATACAACTCTATTGTTTTCCTGCAGCATCGTCGGAATGAGGGTTGTGTGTCGCTGTTCTATCGCTACTTCCACGGTTTGTGTTCTTCAGACATTCGTGGTCTTATTCATGACGTCAGGATGTTCGGCAGGGATACACGACTTTCCAGAAATTCACACCCATTTGTTATCGATTGGCCGGTTGACCGCACTATAGTACACTACAGATCGAATTCGTTTTTCGTCCGTACTGTCCGTATGTGGAATCGACTTCCGGCAAATGTTTTTCCCACCAATTATGACATCCAGAAATTCTAGACGAATGTCAATAAACATTACTCCCTCTTTCCCCCCTTCGATCCCTTGCTTTCCAACGACCAACGCAATGCATTGCATGTATAGGGGAAACCCCCTGAGTGTTGGCTAATTAAAAAAAATCCTACGGAAATGCATCGGTTTTCTGGAATTGTGGAAAAATGACAATTTTCATTGCGTACCATATATGGTACACTATGCATATATTCAATTTAGTGAAAAAATAAAGAAAACTGCATTAAAAGGAAAGTTGTGCAAGATTTAATGTAATAATTATTATTAATTTTTATATGCAATAAAATAATTGGGGGTTTTATTGAAACAGAGTTGGAGTTAAACATTCCATTTTCTGCTTTTAATAATTTTCTACATTTAATGTTGATCACTTTTTTTTTATCCACTACCACATTCTATTTTTACACTGAGCTAAGTTGCCAATAACAGGCGGGTGATGAACAGTGCTGCTCAAAACATTTGCAAGTAGCACTACCATGAAACTCAGATATTAATGGTTTTATACTTTATACTCCAACTAAGAAATAATCTAAAGGGGGGAGCTTTCTAAGTTCTATTTGGAAAAATGAATATATTACAAGAATTTATGGTTATTTTCCGAAAGATAAAAAATTTAGAGTTTCGGTCTGCTCAAACCATTTGCAACTAACTAACACCCTGCATTATTTTCTGTTTCTATGGTATTCTTTTCATATTTTTATAACTGTAAAAAGTAGAAGAGCTTGACAATTGACAGATTAGCGTAACCAAAAAGCATCAAAGCCATATCACTTAGTTGATTGCATAATTTTGTCTTAAACTGATTGGTAAAGGTCCATGTGCTATATTTCTGAAAAAAAAAAACAATAAAATATCTGGCAATAAATATAATCACCACATTAAAAAGCAAATTATGGACGATTATAAAGCAGGTGTATCCATAAATCAACCGTGTCTCGTGTTATAAGTAGTGAAAACACCAAAACAGCGCATAGAGGTGGAAAAAACGCAAGACTACACTAAAAGAAGATCGGAAAGTTAAAATAATTGTACAGCAATTCTCTCAAATATCATCAAAAGAAATCAAAAATTCGCTGCAACTGGATATATCCGCGCCAACGACCAGACGTAGAGCCGTAGAAGGCGGACTTCCAGCTTACAAAACTGTTAAAAATCATTTATTTCTAAGAAAAATAGGTTAGCTTGCCTTCAGTTCGCAAAAAATATCATAAATGCACGCAGAAAAAAAGTATGGTTGGGGTGACAATATTCGAAGAGGATCATACTATTGTTGGGTATATGGTTGTGACACAACAATATTATGATACTCACAACAATAGTATGATTCACACATAACCATACTATAATCCCCACAACCATAGTATGATTCACTCACAACCATAATATGATCCTTACAACAATAGTATGATTCACACTCAACCATATTATTATCTCCACAACCATATTATGATTCTCACAACCATAGTATGTTTCTCATACAACCATAGTATGATCCTCACAACCATAGTATGATTCACACGCAACCATACTATGATCCCGACAACCATAGTATGATTCACACTCAACCATACTAAGATCCCCAAAATTATTTATTAGGATTGGTTATTGTTGTTATTCAAAAATAGAGATTTTAATTAAGTATGTTATTTTAAATTACATTACTATTAGTTCATAGCCAGATTTGAGGCCATGTTTTTATTGAACATATCATTTAAGAAACAAAAATATATATTCCAACGGCAGTCGAAAATACTTTTAGTTGCCAGTAGGGCTGAATGCTACTTCACCATCCGTAGATACCAAGTAACGAATGTAATTAAACCATGATCAATGGCTATATACTTAAGTGCAGGCAGATTTTAAATAAACGAGAACCAGTCGGTATTAGAGTATTTCACCGAACTAAGTAAACACAATAAAAATCCCTCGAACTACCTTCCGATTGTTGTTGTTTTTTAATGGACAGCAACCATTCACTGTATCGTGTGTATGTGTTTTTTTTGTATATCAAAAAAAACATACGCACACACATACATGTATGCTCTATAAAACCTGTTTTGTTATGTTCATAGTCGCAACCATACTTTATGATTGCCGTAATCAAATTATGGTTAACGTAAATTTTAAACAACAATTCTTTTGTTGCACCAACCATGTTTATATTGTTGCTACAACAATATTTTCATTTCTTAATTTGGCAATAATACTATTGTTACATTTCAACAATAGTAATATTGTCACAATCATACTATTGTCAAAATAAAATTCATAAAACAATACTATGGTTGCGACGAACATGCTTTTATTGTAGAGAACATACTATTGTTGCGGTGACCATAGTGTAACCATATCTTTTCTCTGCGTGTGGTCACAAATTGTCCGATGAATCAAAATTTAACTTGCACGAAATTATCAGATCAGAGGACTACAAAAACATTTTGTCTGACGTAATGTTGCCATACGCATCTTGCAAAATGCCGCTTGCTTGAGTGTTTCAAAACGATAACGACCCCAAGCACACGTCTAAGGTGGTTAAACAATGGATGTCCAGTAAAACATTGCATGTGCTTGACTGGCCTGCCCAGTCCCCTGACCTAAATCCCATAGAGAACCTTTGGGAAATTGTAAAACGAAAAATTGGAAATAAAATATTTAAAAAACCTGAGGCTCTCTATGTTGACCTGAAAGAGCAGTGGAATAGCAACCCAAAAGATATCATTGACCATTTAATCCAGCCCATGCCAAGAAGATGCGCAGAAGTCATCAAACGTCGTAGCAACGGTATCAATTACTAACAAAAAATGTAAATTTTGTTTAATATCAAAGTCACTTAGTATAAGCTGCAAATGTTTTGAGCTCAGTAAAACATGACTTGTTACGTTATTTACTAGATTATCAACAAATCTTTGTCGATAAGTAATTTATTTTATATAAGCCTTAAAAATGAATTAATAAACAACAACTTTGCATTTTAATCTTTCTTTTAATATTTTCATTTTCATTATAATGACGGTTTTTGTCCAACTGCTGACATGGTTGCAAATGTTTTGAGCAGCACTGTATACCGCCATATCGCAAATCATAAGATGACTGAAAGTTTTGAACTGATGGTCTGGTAAAAGACAACTATAATGTTTTGCTCTTCTGACGTATTTGCCAGAACGTGGAATATCTCTAGGCCGTACGAATTATAGGTTATTGGGATTAATGAAGTGTTTTTTTTTGAAAGTTGTTATGCATTTACAATACAAAGGTCGATTCAATAGTAACATTTTTCCATGGACCAAAGTATCAATAAAACCGTGGTTTTCAGCAAACCGGCATTTTAGATTTTTTTCAAAATCATGTATTGAAACAGCTGACTTAAGCCAACATTCCGGGTTTAGCCTTTTGACTATGAATGGCAAATATTTTCTGAATCAAAAATAGGACAATGGTGAAGAAGAGCAGTTAGTTTACCCATACCTTAAAAATAATTTCATATTTGAATTTGTGCTTGTGAATTTGTCAGGTTTAAATTTTTTTTCAATTCTCTTTATTGCCAATAATAATCGAACAAGTAATACAATAATCTTAACATAATTTGGAAAAGAGATAAGCCCACTCAGGCTTAACTACTTAAACATACAACAAAGAAGTATTCTGAATATCTAAATATGACATTAATAAATTCAAGGAAAAATTTTCAAAAAACCTTATACAAATTTATTTAGTTAAGATAAAATTAGAGTTAATGAATTAAAAAAAAACATCTATGTAGATAGATCATTTATATGATGGAACTGAGAGTTAGAAC
Source organism: Hydrotaea diabolus (assembly GCA_963513945.1). NCBI lineage: Eukaryota > Metazoa > Arthropoda > Insecta > Diptera > Muscidae > Hydrotaea > Hydrotaea diabolus. Next base: position 83,015,652 of record OY740716.1, on the reverse strand, counting down.
ATTTTTCAAAAAATCAGTTTGTTATATAATTAATTTTATCTTTTACAAGGGAGACATTGTGTAGTGAGTGAAGACGCCTAGTAGAAAAATGGTATGGAAAATCATAAATTTATTTCAGCAGTTTGTTCTGATAAATCTGCAGGCGTTTAATATGACAATCAGGACAAGAGTCCCGTAGTATAATATAGAATGAAAAATAAGTTTAAATATTTAAAATTTGTTAAGTACGGAAAGTTCTGATTTTCTGTTTAAAAACGGATATAGAATCCTCGTTGTCATATTAATTTTATGTATGACACATTCTCATTAAAAATCATTTTTCTATCTAAAATAACTCCCAAGTATTTAACACTTGACACCCAATTTATCTCAGCGTTGGAAATTATAATTTTGGATTGCGGTAGAAAAATACTTTTTCTTCTCCCAGAAAAGAATATTGAACTTGTTTTGTTACCATTTACCATAATTTTTCATTTGTTGAAGTATTCTGTTACCTCATTTACTGCGTTTTGTAGTTTTTCCAATATATCAGCTATATCAGAGCTTAAAATTGCAGTATAATCTGCGAATATAGACGACTCACAACCTAAAAGCGCCGGAAATCATGTGTGAAAATATTATATGTGCCGCGCAAAATAGAAAGGGACCTAAGGGTAAAAGCCAGTTTTGTTAAGAAGAGCCATTTTAAAGATTTAAATACGTGTAGAATCGTCGACTTCACTTTCATAAAACGCGCATATCTCTGGGAGGGAATACTTTTGGGGCATGGGATCGGTCTCATTGGATGCTCAGATGTTGTCCACATCAAAAAAAGAAAAAAAATGAAAATTGATTTTTTTACCCTTAGGTCCCTTTCTCTATGCGCTGTCACATATAGTAATGGAGACAAACAAGAACCCTGAGGACATCCTGCAGGAATGGAATATTCAATAGATTGCTTATCTCCAAAAAATACTCTAAATGACCTGTTGCTCCAATACTCGTAACTCTTAATGACTTTTATCAACGATCGGTTTAATCCTACATGTATCAACTTATAAATTAACGCATCATGCCATACTGTATCAAAAGCAGCCCCAACATCTAGTAATACCATATCCGTGGATCTACCGTTAATGATATTATTTTTTACAATATTCTTTATTCTTACCGAAGGCTGAGTGGTATTATGTTCAGCTCTAAATCCAAATTGTTGCGTTGGAAGAATGTTATTTTACCCAAATTTAACCACACTGAAAATATAATTTTTATACGAGGACTGTTATATATATTATAATAATGAAAATGCGAATACTTATCATCAAAAATGGTTTTATTGTTTTTCAAAGTATTCTCCAGCATGATTTATACATTTTGGCATGCGCTTAAACCAAATGTCGAAGTACTTTTTCCACTCCGATTGAGACACCTCCAAAACATGGTTTTTGAACGCTTCAACGGCATCTTCTGGCGACGAAAATCGTTGACCACGCATTTTTTTCTTGATGTGCGGGAAGAAAAAGAAGTCTTGGGTTCCAAGTCAGGGCTGTACGGCGGATGACCCATCAATTCGACGTTTTGGCCCGTCAAAAAGGCGCTGGTTTGAGCCGATGTGTGAGAGCTCGCATTGCCATGGTGCACAATGATTCGTCTTCTCTTTTTCGTTTTCGAAATTCTCCGAAGACTTCAGGCAAAAAAATTGTGGTGTACCACTCAGAATTGACCGTCCTACGTTGCTCAAGCGGAACAGTCGCCACATGACCACATGCCGAAGAAACAGGCGACCATTTGCTTCGAAGTGCTTCTTCCACGAACAACTTTCGTTGGATTTGGCTCGTCTTCGAAGACCCACACGGTCGATTGCTGTCTTTTTTCGGGCACATACGCATAGATCCATGATTCGTTACCTGTGGCGATCTTATAAACGTCGTTTGTAGCACTTCGATCGTATTTTTTTCAAAATTTCTTTGCACCAATCGACACGAGCCTTTATTTGAGCGATTGTCCAATTGTGCGGGATCCTACGAGAACAAACCCTTTTTACGGCTAGGTGTTCATGCAATATTGAATGTATGCTGGTGGAAGAAATGCCCAAAGATGTCTCTATCTCACGGTATGTCCCGAAAAATGTATAGCAACCCTCCTAAGAGCACGGTACATATCATATCGATCACATGCGTTTATGCATGGTGGACTATATACGGTGCATAGAAATACTTTTCTATAGTATTACATTTAAATTTATAAAGGTCTTTTGCTTCACCTATATTTAATTTCACATGAATATTATCAACCTTTGTTACTCTATTAAAACTCACTTTTCAAATTCTGCACAAAAAGTGCAAATTGCTAATGCTGCAGGTCACTTACAACTTTAAGAAACCTTGTCTGCTTTTAAATAGGCGGGACCACTTTTATAACAAAAATAACAAGTGAATAAACACGTGTACAACATATGACACGCTATACATTTAAGGGTTAAATATATCGTACCACGAATTTTTGCTCAATATTTTATTTTTAAACACAATGGAATGCTCTCTTAAGTCCCCGACCCGCATAAATTCCATGTTGAGCTGGTCGACATGGAAATGTTTACAACAACATCATTCACATTGGAATGTTTGTAAAAATATCACTTCCTTGTGGAACTTTATTTTTACTAGAAACTAACTTAGTTCTGGTCATTTGTGGCATTAAACCTTGACATGTTTAAAAATGTTTCAGCTCGCGTCGCCCTAGACATTCTTGACCATACAAAACGACTCTTAAAACGAACATCCGTTTTTGTCTGTTCTAAAATTGGTGCGAAGTTTATCATTCCCTGAACTGTAAATATAAATTCCTTCTCTTCAGCGTCGGTTATTTATTTATTGGGGAAATATAAAGTATTAAGGAAATATCATAAATAAATTGTGCGGCTTGGTTCAAAAACGCTTCCAAAAGTCAGAGAGGTATGTGTGTGCTGTATATTTTGGTCAGAAGAGAACGCTCTGGAGGAGATGGCACTTTACCAAGTAATTTATGATGGAGGCGCCAAATCAAATTTTCTTTGCTACATAAGCTTTTTTGTTACTGTAGAACAAAACTACACGCAAAAAAAAGTATAGTTGGAGTAAAAATATTCGAAGAGCATCATAGCATAATAGAAGATCTATTTGTAGGCCTGGTTAAATTGGACCACATTTGTTCAAATTTTCATGTAGCTTTTCGATTTGTATTCCTAACGGTCTGTATGTCGCATATTAATGTCAAGTTTACATGATTGTCACCATTGTGGACTGAACCCTGGGTCTCCATAGCACTGAAATAAGCTATAATGCGCCTATTCACACTCCTCGAGATATACTGGTGGAACTAATTTAAGAATGAGCTGTGGGGGCTTAACCAACCACTTGGCCAGGGATAAGGTATATCTAAACTCTCTGCTAGTCTTTGGGTCGTAGAGACCAGTTGATACGCAACTCCGCCTTAAGTATACACTTAACGTGAGATTTAGGTGATAAAATATAGGCACCGCGAAACTCCCCGAAGGGCTGTTCCCAAACAGGTCAGGCTAGAACAACAGTTCTAGGGTCTCCTGACCTCTTACAGCACCAGACTCGAGTCTTTGTCCGACAAACCGAATTGTAAGAGTTCTCTCTTTATAATTCAGTTCAAAAATTGTTCGGTTCCTTTTAAATAATTTTCTGTAAAAACGCATCCAAAGTTAAAAAATTACAAAATTTTTTTAAAAAAAAATGAGTTTTCAGGAAAAATTCACAGAAAAAAAATTCAGTGTGATTATAAAAGTGTATACACTATTCAAAAGGCCGCAGTTTCCTAAAACTTAAAATCGGTTTATATTCAACCAAGTTACTTGCATATATATAAGTGCGTAAGATCCAAAAAACGGGATTTTACCCGTAACTCCAGATTTTGGAGGTGTTTGAGAAATTTCAAAACCGGTTTTTTGTTGTACTCAGCAAGATCTACAAGAAAAATAATGTTACTTCCCAGGTATTTTGACTTCATTCTATATTAACTAATTTTTTTCTATGCGAGTAGATTTTGTTGTAGTGTTAGCAGAAGTGTAACCAGAAAGGTGGATTTTCTAGTACTTCCTTGCAAATAAAATATTATACTTTTGTGTCAGTGGCTCAACTTAGGAATTCGATTATTCCTAGTGACGAGTATGAGTTTGGTTCTATCTGAGTTTCCTCACAGCACCTAATGTCCATATTGAGAGTATAAATATAGATCAAGTTCTGGAGAATGAATCGGGGTAATTTTCCTTGTACCACTATAACTAGGACTTCTGTATATGGCATTGCTCTGTAGCCATTATTTTCTAGCTCCAGTAGGATGTTGTTTTGGGGTTGGTAAAAGAGAAGGGCGACATACCCATGCACCACTATGCACACCTTTTTTATACGGTCTATTTTACATAGCACCATTGATCAGTTCAAAAAGTCCTTGGTGGACATCCACATTGTTTTCTTGTGTAGGGTCCAAAGACATTAACTGGTCCATTTTTTTAGTAGGAGCAGTCAACTTTTGCAACTGTGCTGAAATTTCTAGTTAGCTCAAATATTTCTTGGTAGTATGAAAAAGAAACATGATAGAGTATTTAGAATACTCTGTTATGTTCCATAGACCTAATCCCTGACCAAGTGGTTGGTAAAGCCCCCACAGCTCATCCTTAAATTAGTTCCTCCAGTTTATATTTTGGACTGTTTCAGAACCAGACATATGGCTATGCCCTTAGGAATAGTCGCCACGTTTGTTTCGAATATATAAAGTTTATGGAAAACAAGTTTTTCAGGACAAACCATAATTTTATGAAAGCGAGTTTGCTTATTACTAGCTTAAATTCTTGTACACAAAGAAATTGAAACAAGCACCGAGTGTTTAGTAACCGAGTTCCAATCAAACACACTTTTAGTTTCAACAACTACATATATTTTCATTATTAAATTTGGCGGTTATACTATTCTTAAAATTTGCTTAAAGCTGAAATCCCATGGTAGCGTTAATCATACTTTTATTGTATAGAACATATTATTGTTGCCGTGCAGATATTGTAACCAAATCCTTTCTTGGCATGTAGCCAATTGTTACTGTAAAAGGACCAAATCATCTTCACAGCGCAATTGCAGGTTTTCGCTAATAAAAATTCCACTGATAACTTTATCCCGATTATAATTCTCTGACGATTATCTTAAGCGCAGGATCAACATTTAATCCCTCTAGAGAAGGGTTTCCATAAAGATTTTTCGAAAAGGAGGACTTTTGTGGCAAAAAAGGACGTCATTTGGGACATTTACAAAGTGCCTCTTCAACCTACGGAGGACACATTTTAATTACCGAAAATGGCAGCAAAAGGAAAAAATTAAAAATTAAAAATTTTTTAAGGTGGTGTTTAAAAAAGCGTCATGGATAAAAAAAAACAGAATTAATGAGTCAATTGTTTTAAAAAAATGATTTTCGGTAAAGATGGAGGAAATACTTTACATATATGTGACAGCGCATAGAGAAAGGGACCTAAGGGTAAAATAAAATCAATTTTAATTTTTTTTTCTTTTTTTGATGTGGACCCCATGCCCTAACCCCATGTGGACCCCATGTCCCAAAAGTGTTCCCTCCCAGAGATATTGGCGTTTTATGAAAGTAAAGTCGACGATTCTAAGTGCAAATAAAAGGACCTAATCTTTAGAATGGCTCTCCTAAACAAAACTTTTCACTTTTTTTTTGATGTGGACAACATCTGAGCATCGAATAAGTGAAGTCGACGATTCTAAGCGCAAATAGAAAGGGACCTAATCTTTAAAATGGCTCTCCTGAACAAAACTGGTCTTTAGCCGTAGGTCCCTTCCTATTTTGCGTGTCACATATAATAATAACGGTGGTGTTTTGGGTGAGGCGTGGATAACTTAGACTGCATAGCAAAACCACAATAACTTAGTCATTCGTTTAGAAAAAGTGTCAATTTTAATCATGTCTTCAGAATCAGTTGTACTGATCTTAAAATATGTTTTAAAACTGAGCAACACAACCCCATTTGGGTTTGGCTACTTTGGCTGTTGTTCCGTTTTTATGGTCTCATGTATAGGTTGATCAACTTAGAGGTATTTTTTCAATAGGGTTTTTTTCACAGTTTACGAGTGAGTTGTGTTAAACTTTATTTTTTTCTACATTGTTTGCCATCCTACGCAAATGGTGTTTCAGTCTTTGGGCTCCTTTAAAGCTCAAAGAAGATCCGCTGTTTGCGACCAAAACTTTGTTCAGTGGTAAATTTTGTTCTGGCTCAATGGCAACGCCAATAAACAAAATTACCGCATTTGGCCTGAAGAGCAAGCAGAAGAGGTTTTAGAGGTGCCATTATACCCAGAGAAAGCCACGGGTTGGTGCGTTTTATGGGCTGGAGGAATCATCGGTCCATATTTTTTCAAAAATGATGATGGCCGAAACGTAACCGTGAATGGTGCTCGCTATCGCGCCATGATATCGGACTTTTTGCTTACTGAAACTGAATCTTGATGACATGATGGCTTAAACAGGACGGTGCCACTTGCCAAACAGCTGCTTAAAGAATGGATCTATTGAGACGTCATATCGAAGAGCAGCTAATTTAAAGTAGGCCGCCTAGATCGTATGATATCACACCTTTAGACTTTTTTATTTAGGGCTTAGTAAACGTAAAAGCCTTAACGTCATACTGGCCGAAATGCTCGAAAGAGTCATTCAAAATTGGACCCTCAGAATGGACACCCTGAGGCTTCTTTTGCGGCCAATATTTGAAGGAAATTATATTCAATAATTAAATGGCATAAAATGTCCTTTCGAATAAACAGTAAAAATTCTACGCTTGATTTGAATTTTTCTTATTTTAAAAAAACACCTCTAGATATATCACTCTTTAGATTTTCTTGTTTCATAATTGTCGAAAGAATTGTAAAGTAGACTAAAAAGCATATAAGAAGCAAAAGGTGAAATTTTTTTGTATTTTTTTTTTTAAAGGAGGGAGTACAGTGGTCCAAATAGAGGACGTATGGTAACTCTGCTCTAGAGAATCATGATTTGAAAATGATTTTTTTCATAGAATTTCTCAATTGCCTCTCAATCAATTGATTTTTATAAGTAAAATGAAAAAATATGCACGTTCCGCAAACCCAATATCCATGTGACACACCGATCCGTATTACTTAATTAAGTTCACATCTGACATGGGTGTTGTTCGAGACCGCCATTGAATGCTGGTTGTTTGTTTGGCTGACACAATCAAATTTGCATTATTTCGGTTAATTGAGCAACATTCGCGCCAAAGACAACATTGACACAAGACTTTGCGCGATGGCTTAGCTTAGTTTTTTTTGGCTTTATCGTAGGTGGCCGTAAAATAAAAGAGTTTTTTTTTCTGAAGTGTACTTCGCTTGCTTGCATAATGATACTGCACCTTTTATTATGCCACACAAAAAAAATCAGTGACTTTAATTGATTTTGATTTCGATGCGGTCTAATCCATTTAAAATATTTCAATGCTAAATACAGAAAGAAGAAAAAAGACACAAAACACCAACCATCATCATGCTCATCAGCGTCTCACCTTTAAAACTGAGGTGGGTAATTCTGGGAAAGTGTCACTCCCATGTTTGCCAAATAAAATGAAGCAACCACCAACGAGTCGTCATCATTCTTCATTCATCCACACATTTGCTTATGTTACGTACTTCGCGGGCGACTCGATAATAATTTCCTGATTGTTGATTTTACATAATTCGGAAATTTAATTTTACTTTCTGGGTTAAATATTTACATGTTACTTGCCATTGTAGCTTTTCATTTATAAAACGAGTGTTCTATTTTTAAAGTGGCCTAATTTTCGGGTTTTTATCTGACTTTTGTTTATTTTTCATACTTGTCTTTAGCACATTCTTTGTAATGCAAATAAATCAAAAAACGAAACATACATGATCTGTTGTTGCCTGTTGAATAGCCATCGGATGATGCCAAACATTTGGTAGAGCCATTGTAAGTGAATTCAAAAGGAGTGCTGAAATTATTTTGAATGTCTGAGCCAGAAACCACTTAGCATTGATTTGATATTTGGCCAGAAATTTCTGTCATTTCCGCGAGAAGATAAACTAAAACGTTACAGCTGATGATGTTTAAAGTGACAGTAGTCGAGAGTTGACCTTTACAGACAATCATTTCCGATGATTTTTGTAAATACCATTTGGGATGCGAATTTTAAAAAGCCCAATTTCGAAATTTTAATTAAATAAGACACCAGCAATCGATCAAAATTTACATTAGTTATAACGTACTCGTGCTTTGATAAATGTGATAGGGCTCTCTGAACCTTCCCAGGGCATTAGACCCCTAATGAACTGGCTTTGAACGACATCCCCCCAGAAGTAGATAAGTAACCACATTTGAGTAAAAATAAAACTCGCTGTGATAGCTTAAACTATGGTCCTACTTTTGTGGTGGGAGTCCGTAGCCATGCAACGTTTCTCTTTTAAATTTGTCCTGGGCTAATGACGCCAATATCAGTCGGAAGCAAAATATATGGACACAACTTCCCCCTTTGTAGGTCTAAGAGGGCTCATCTTACACCTTTGCTAATCTATGAGTTATGATATAATTTCACACTAAAACAAATCACCCCCTTCTTTAGCCGTACATTTTTAGATGTTCTTATCGTATCGCACTACGACAGCTTAACTTAAGGGTCAATAAACACTCAGTTTTAGACGGTACTTTTGAGAATTACCATCTTATTGTCCTTCTAGCACGATATTTATAACAAATCTTTCTAATTTATGACTGAAAGTTAGGGAGTAAAACATGTCTCTAGGAATCACACCAAAATGGGGTTTCCTGCTGTCTTCAACAAATATTAAAAGACTTCACACCTTAGAGCTTCCGACCATTAACTTAAATAGTCGCAGACACCAAGCCCATAGACTTGTTTTACACAAAAATGTAGGTTTTTAATGTAATAAACTTCAATTTATATTCAAAACTCAACTCCGATACCGTTGGCAAGTCCTATGTCGAGGTTTATTTTACTATATTAGTTTTCCTCTTTATCGGTATCAAATGTACTTGCTACGGTGGAACCATAATCTACTATTGTAGACGAGGGAGTAGGTAGCTGTATCGTTAGAAAATATATATAAAAAGAAGAAGTAGAAAGGACAGACAACTGCGGCATTCCTTCAATTATAGTAAATTTATCTAATGAGAGCCCAACTATAACAAGCGTATTCAAATTAGATAAAAACAGAGATTCTAATAAGAAAAAATATCCGTGTTCTTTTGAGGTAACTAGCTTAATTACCTAGTCAGTTTACAATATAATAACCTGCAAATATTGACAACTATTGAGAGTAATGTGGCAACATTATTTCTCTTTGCATACACTAAAGAGAATTGCAAACGAATAGGGTTCGTCGGCGTATTCGTCATAAAACAGGAAATTAAAAACTATAAATTGTAATAAAATAATCAATGAAATACAATAAATCAAATCAATTGCTACACTTTTTATTTGTAAAAAAACATGTAAAATGTTTGAAGTTTCACTTATCCAATCTCGTGCAAATATTCTCAATACGAATTCGTCGATAAGACATCTTCTTGTTATTTTTTGGTACACATAACAAAGAACATATGTGACAGCGCATAGAGAAAGGTACCTAAGGGTAAAAAATTCAATTTTTACTTTTTTTTGATGTGGACAACATATGTGCATCGAATGAGCCCTTAAAAGTGTTCCCTCCCAGAGATATGCGCCTTTTATGAAAGTGATGGTACACCAAAGATACACGTATTTAAATCTTTAAAATGGCTCTCCTGAACAAAACTGGTTTTTACCCTTAGGTCCCTTTTGCGCGTCACATACTATGTTTCATAAAACAGAGTGTGTCCTGTTCGATTTTTTGTTGGAAATACAAGTGTGGCAACACTTACTCGTTTGTTTAGCGACATAAGGCCAACTCGCCTGCTAACAAATGCTAGTTTAGTAACATGAAAACAACCCAGCTAATATTGGGATTGCTTGTAAAACACACTCTTGATGAGTGGAACAAATTTAAAATGATTCAAATCATTACCGACTGTTTGCAAAGAAAGGCCTTAAAAGGAGTCGTCATACAACGCTGTGCGATTGCCAAGATGGTATAAATTCAGTAGAAGCTGCAACAGCACTGACCATTTCTTTCGAAGTCTACAGGAACGGCGTCTTACCTACCTAGGTAGGAAGTTACCTGAGGCCAATTGCAAGGCTGTGTTGAATGTCGCCTTATGTAAATGTCTTTGCCTTTGTAATGGCATGGACAGCTGTGACCACTGATGAACGCTGTCCAATCGCTTTCATCGAGCCTTGTGTCATAGTCAAAGCGACTAATTATCGGGAACATGTTATGGAAGCTGCTTCAGAGCCCTGCTCGGCACGGTATCATCAAGCTTACGTTAACTAAGAATGGTTCAAAAACCTTGCCCCACACTTTATTTCGTCCACACAATAGCTTTCGAATTTTCCAGATGCAATTCCGATAGACTGGGCAATTTTGGCAACGAGGTGAGCACTTAAAAATATTCCAGTATGGATGCTTGAAGAAAGCCATTGTACGGGAATAGGCCAAAATACCTCAAGTACATATTCGTGCTGTGTGCAACTATTTTTTTACCCATTTGAAGCCCATAAAGTAAATGTATTCTGAAATTTTGATTATTTCCACCCAATGTGTAATTTGAACCAACAAAAAATAATTTAACAAAGTAAAAATTTTTGTCCTCACTAAGTATGTAACAGTAGCCAACTAATCAGTTTTTGGTCACTGCAAAGAACTTATCTCTTGTCACTACCGATTATTGGCACTAAAGTGCGCGTAAATCATAATAGGTTGGTTGTCATAACCGCCAGTTGTTGCAACCAAAAGTTAAACTGAATTCGGTTTATATAACTGTATTATTGGCTGTGAATACCGTTATATGGTTGCATTAACCATCATATGATATCTCGAACCACGTTACCTTCAATACTATGGAATGTTGGTTATTGCAATGGATATTCGGTTTATCCAACCGAATTTTTGTAGTTCGGGCTGATTTCCGACTGATTTTTTTCTCTGTGTGTAGGAAACATTTCAATCGCCTAACCCCGTATGTACTTTAAGGGGTATCGACCAGCATTTCGAGTTCCTGGAAACAGAAGGACAAAACCTCCATCCTATGATGTAGGGTATACAAATTAAGCATCTATGTGTAAGGATACTCGTATTTGTAAGTCTGATCAACCGACTTGTCACATGTTCAGCAAGCAGAAAGCGATGCACATTGAAAAGGGGATACGGCATTTTTAGATTGACGAAAACAGTAGTTTTAGTGCTTGTTTTCTACATATAAAAATTTAGAGTTGCCAACCATCTGAGGGCTTGTACTTTTTGTCAGTCTGAGTTGGCCATTACCGTACCGAAAGTTTTGACAGCTGAATGGCATTGGTAACTTTGACAGCATTTGAAATGACGATTGGACATTCTATCATAATTATTCGGTTTGCCTGTATTTTGTATTTTCCAAGTTAGTTGTCAGTGGTCACAGTTGGGCAGGCCAGCCTTGTCATACATAGGTCGTAAGTGTCTATGACTACCGCAACAAACGTTTTTAAACCAGTGGTAGAAAAATCTGTCATTTCGCCAAGTCGATTAAAACATTCCTCATAGATACATTAGTCATTCGAAACTTTTTTCAATCTGAAGATCTCCTTCAAAAAACATATAGTACGAGTGCATAATTCAGCTTACTGATGTAGGAGAATTCCCCCTTCTGTTTCTTAAGGCAATGTTAACGAATACACTTGCGTACTTTGATCGCCACCATGGTGTCGGTTGTTGCATTATAAATCTCAACACTTTTCATACTGCCCTCGTCATGGCCTGGAAGCCTAGACAAAACATCCGATCATAATTTCTTAATCGACATGATTTTTGATCTTAATTATTAATTTGACCATATGATCAACATCATTAACAGAAGCAGAAAACATCAGAACAGCAGCAGCAACAACAAACACAGTACAAACATCATCTGCGACAGCTGTTGCTGTTGTTAGAATAGTAAGAAACAATAATAACAACAACAGCAGCACAAACAGCAATAAAACAATGGTTGCCAAGTGTGGATAATGATAAGGATGGCGCGCCATTCAAACTGTCGGTTGGAGAAGCGCGAGTGGGGTATACAACACTCGTGCCATCATCCATAGAAGCAACAACAACGTCAAACATATTTATCATGATCTTAAGAAGCGAAACAACAACAAAACCAAATAAACAAACAAACAAAATTCATCATAATCGCCACCGCCGAAGAAGTAAAGAAGAGCCGAAGCGGAACCGGAGAAGGAAGAGTTACTGAATGAGGCAACGAATGTGCTGGTGATAGTGTCAGAAACTTCAGCCAATGCCGGCGGGTCGGGTCGCTCTGCTCGTCTATGCTCAGAAAAGCATTGCTGCAAACATGCAGTCTCTGTGTTTGGTTGTTGCTCTCTGTCGAAGCACCACAGCGCGCATTTTTCTACGAAGGAGCAGAGCCAAACCAGCCACATCAACTCCAACGCAAGACTAATCGCAACATCTCGTCTATTAAACACATCTCAGCTCCGGCGCAGAGCACACGCTTGTGGCATGATTAACATTCGGTTCGTGCGGATTGTGGATAAAAAAGGCGGACGGAATACGGAGTAAAACCAAAAAGAAAAACGTTCGTGTGTTCCTTTATTTTTTTATTTGGATGCAGATCGTCTGTTTTTCTTCACGTGTACTCATACGTGTATGTGTGTGTATCTGTGTGTCTAAATAATTTGCATTTCAATTCCAAGGATTGCATTCAGTACCATGTGTTTGTGGGCCTGTCTAAAGAGATCATTTATTGGAACCATTTTAAAGTGAAACTGTCTTAATGCCACAAGGAAGTTGGTGCTAACCAACCCACCAAAAACAAAAAAAAAATCAGACTGACTGTCACTGTGTCTCATCGTTCTGGCAGTCGTCAGTCAGACAACGTTTAAATCAAACCAGCAGCGACAAACAGCAACTGCCGCCAGTTTTTCGCTGCTTTGGGAATTGTTGGCGGTGTTGTCAGCCGTACGTGGGTTTGCCAGCCTTTCTGGCCGTCCGTCCTACTGTCTCTTGGACAGCATCAAAAAAAATTATATATTACCCGATGTCAGTTTGTGTAACCATCCATCCACCCATCCACGTTAGTGTAGGAGCCAACTGAAGAAAAAACCAAACCAGTGAACAGCGAGGAAACCCAATCTCCTTTGTGCGAGTATGCTACACAGTGGGTTAAAGGGATATTTTAGGTACAAACTCTCGTGTTAGCTTCAAGTAGAGGCAATGACAACTGACGCGCATACTGTGAGATAATATGTAAGATTGTAGTTAAAACAGTGCTGTGGGCCGCCGTAAAAATTAAAGCCAGGTTCAACTCTGAATAAGGACATCTTAAAATTTGTTTCACCTCGCAATTGCCGACTACTTTACGACTAAGAGATTTATCTCTAAGCCATGTAGAAATTTCTCTACCGTTCAGAGCTGGCGCTAAACAGTAGGTCCGGCTCAGTGAGTATAAAAATTATATCGGTCACAGCTCTTTGATTTAAGAGTAGATTCCCTTGCTCTTTAATGTAATATTGAGGGACCTGAGTAAGTAAGTGAAACAGTGCAATACTTTTCAAATTAACCGGAGTTAAAGAGAGATTTACGTTTTGGAGTATCCAGTAAAAAAAAATCTTTAGTCACGACAAATCATATGGCAAATACAAAATATGACAGCGCATAGAGAAAGGGACCTAAGGGTAAAAAAAAACAATTTTCATTTTTTTTCTTTTTTTGATGTGGACAACATCTGAGCATCGAATGAGACCGATCCCATGCCCCACAAGTGTTCCCTCCCAGAGATATGCGCGTTTTATGGAAGTGAAGTCCACGATTCTAAGCGCAAATAGAAAGGGACCTAATCTTTAAAATGGCTCTCCTGAACAAAACTGGTTTTTAACCTAAGGTCCTTTTTATTTTGCGCCTCACAAATACTTGCGGTGATACATCACATCCCACAAGTGACATTCGGCCTGCAATTTTAATGAAAAAATGTTTAGTCCATAAGACAACTACAAACTGATTGAATTATGTTGCAGATGTTTGTAACTCACTGGAACCAAAGAAAAAAGTGTTTACATATGAAACCAGTGTGATTCATACCGTTATCTTCAAAAGGGGCCCACAATTTCCGGATTGTTCGTATAAACCAATGAACTCACATAAACAATGACAAAATAGTTTAAGGGCGTTAAGTTGCAAGACCTTGTCAATTACATAAATGCCATATTTTTTCTTAAATCGTGCAATTTAAAAATGTGGCCAAATAATGTCCTTATGTACCGTCCACTATGGGTTACAGTTCAATATGAAAGTTTTGTGACACCGGCCTTTTTTCCAGAAGGGTGTGTTTCTTTCCATACCAACATCATATGTACTTACTACTGGTATTAGTTTACGAGATATAGCCTTTCAAAGTTCAGGGTTGTATGGGCGGAGCTATGCCCTTATGTCCTATATGAACAGCATATAATCTATAAAAATATGATAGTCATTGATATAATTCTGTGAAAACTGTATAATGATCGGCCTATTACTTTGACCATAAATGCGATTTTTTAAAAGAGAAATTGGCACCTTCAACCCTTCTTCACGATGTGTTTCGATCAATTCCAACATCAAATGTTCCAAATTGCATCTTCCTATCTTTCTTAGTTCTTGCGATATTGTTGTGTGGGTGGTACAACGACACCTTGTATAATTTTACTATAACATAGTCCATAATAAATTCCATAGTCCAAAATCGTTCCTATAACGATCGGTCTAGGACAACATTTTTAAATTCAATATTGTGTGGGACTAATTGCCTAGTCAATCACTTTATCCTCTTAAAATTGTATAAACGTTAGTGCATTCATGTGTTTCGAACCATGCCAATATCATATATTCCAAATGTCAGTCTAATGTCTTTAAAAGTTCTTGGTATATTGCTTTTTTAGGTTCAGGATTGTTGATTTTTCCTGAGGTTGACCTAGGTCTTGCGATGTTGTTGTGTAGGTGGTGCCACGACGACTTGTATAATTTTACCATAAAATAGTCCAAAATAAATTAATAGTCATTAATTTCAGTCTGTTAAAGTTTTATAACGTTCGGTCCACTTTTTCTTCAGGATGCAAACGTTATATGTTCCAATCATATCATCGTCACGTCTCTATTATTTCATGAGTTATTATCTCAATATTGTAGGGAAATAAATGCCTAGTCATTGATTGTATAACGGTTAGTGCATTAATTTCGGTATCATGTGTTTCGATCCATGCCAATATCATTCTTAAAGGTATATTCCAAATATTAGTCTCATATCTCTAAAAGTTCATGGTATATTGCTTTTTTAGGTTTAGGATTGTTGATTTTTCCTAAGGTTGACCCAGTACTTGTGAGGGCACCGATTACCTCTTTTCTAATCTAGCACATATTTATTAACCATTTCAGTCCATAAACTCATGTTTCAGCAAAATTTCAGCCACCTAGCTTCAATAGTGCGACCTGCTTTCCACAGACAAACGGTCGTGGCTAGATCATCTTAAAATTTTACGACGATTCAGAAGATATATACTTCAGCGGGTCTCCGAACAGTATTTCGAAGTGTTGCAAATAGAATGACAAAGTAAATATATCCTCTTTCCTGTAATGGAGGGTTTCAAAAATGTCAAAAATCCTTTCATTCAATTTAAAAAATATATTTAAAGTCGAATTATCTTTAATGGTCTCGGATACTGGTCACTTGTGTGACTCTAAACTCAATGAAGTTAATATAAGATTTGGTTAGATCGAATTTAAGGACAATAAATTGTAGGTATACTTATATCAATATTAACAATTTATTGTCCTTAAATTCTATTACATTCGAGATAATTCGATTACTTGGAGATGAAATATGAACATAGTGCCTTACTTGTGTAGAAAGCACATACAAATTTCCGTACGAACCCAGAATTTTTTTTACACAGTCTGATTATTTTGCGCATAGACTGTGATATTAAGAGAAATTCTCTATCAACTTCCCTCGGGGTCCATTAGCATGAGATATGGTTTTACTGGACGAAAGGTGAATTTTTGTGCGAGGTAAGCTAAAAAGGCTGATTTATTTACATGAAAAGTCGCGAACTTTAAGACAAAATCGTCAATAGACTTAAAATGAAAAAAAAACAATGGAATGTGTTGCATGCAGAAAATATTCAATACATTTTTGGTTCATTAATATAAGTAAAAAGATGTTAATACGATTAATACGAGTATATCAGTTTAGGTCTATTAAACAAGAAATTGATCCCATTTTTTGCACATTAACCCGAGAAAAGTGTGGATAGAACCTTTTGTAAAATTGACACACGTAGTTCTTTGCCAGAAATTTATTACTTATAGTTGGACTGTTTTGGACATCAACAGCAAAGGTTTTATTCCGCCAGGAGCTGCGACCTTCTTGCACTTAAGCTCGGTGTAGACAATCAAAATTATCTTATATTAATATATACTTGTATATAGACTCTTTAAGTTCTTCTGACTCAGTTTCTCAGTATTCTTCTTGTCATATTACAAGATTTAGCCTTTCTTTAAAAGTCGAGTCAGTTGATGGAAATTTAAAGCGTGGATGTTATTTTTCTGACGTCATGTTTTTTCCCCAAAAAACAAATCATCACCCTTAAATTTTCACACTCGTCGCACTGTGCATAACTGGATAACAGTGTTTCTTTTTGTTCGCCAACTCCGTAAAAAATAAAAGATTTTTTTTTTCGTAATAAAAAGTGCCTTTATACCCGTTCGTTGTGAGGTGCTTTGATCTTCAAAATGTAAAAAATGCAACAACGACGTCCACACCACAGCAACAACAACACCATATGAATCTCTGGTTCTTCGTTCTGGCCTCTGTCGCCTTTGTTGGCAGTGCATATTGTCGACGAATACATCTCGTGAAGCCGACCGACATCGTTGTATCCACCAACCAACTACTACCACAACAATTTACAAGTCATAAATCGTCCACGCACAGGGGCGAAATTTGCAAGGCGATTAACTAAAAGGCCTAATACAAATAGCATCTGCAATACAGGCAAACAAATACCGTACGAAGCTTTAGTCTGCCGTATAGGCATGTTGAGTCGCGACAACGCAGCGGCCAATTAATGAACGCTCACCGATCCATTCGCTGAACTTACAGCCTTAACCACTATGTCGAACGATAACGTTCGCAAGCTTTCTAAGCGACAAACAGCTGATTTTGTAGACACTAACAAGCATTAGAACGACAAGTCGAAAGAAAGTGAGTGAGAAACGACGTAATCATTCAAAATAAAGTTGGTAGTCATTAATTATTTTCGTTCACCCACAAATGTCAAAATCACTCACTTGTGTTTTGTCTTTCGTTTGATAACGGAAAAACATAAAAGCACATATAATTACTAGCCGATATGTTATGAAGGAAATGCAATAGAAATGTTGTTTTTTAATTCTATGCATTCCGTTTCTGCACATTTTTCATTTTAATTCATTATTTTCATTTTGAAAAAAATCATCCCCAAAATATTGTTTGTTTACGTTTATTTTGTTTTCAGTTGCTCCTGTCAATACATTTAAGTTTCAAGATATTTCCCTCCCAACATTTGGAAGTTTCTTTCATCGTCCATCATCAAATGCGTTACGGTTTAGTCACTTCCAGGCGATAAATGGAAGATAGTTTACATTTTACAAGAACAATTTACATTACAGTCGTCTTTTAATCGTCGAGACGGCAATTGCAAGATTGTTTGTTGTTTACAACACCAGCCGAAAATCACATGTGCCGTAATGGATATATGTATTAAACAACATTAAACACTTCTGCCAAAGTCGCAGTGACCGCCAAATAAAATTATAATCAAAAGTATCTTCCAAGATGGCACTAAGAAGTGACTCTTTGCAGTGACGCAGATGTGACTTCTGGAAGTTAACTCCGGGGGTTACAACTTCTCTATACGGAAGGCACTTCTGCGATGAGAAAATGGTCACGCAGACTATGAGTTTTAACTTCATAGCGTCACTTCCGCGATAGAAATGTTGGCATTGTTCATTGCCTCTTTTGTATCTAGTTCATATACACACATAATGAGGGTTTCCCTAAAATTGCGTTAAAACACCCTGACTTTTAAATTATTAATCAATTAAATGTTTTGCATCATATATTCGCAAATTTTTTGTATTAAAAAATAGGTCAAAAAGTTGGCGGTGGCTATCATCGCTCTCCGAGAACGAGTGACTTTTAAAGTATCTCCATTGTCATTTCGAAATAATGAGGGTACGTTTAAGCCCATGTATTGCAAATTCAAAGTTCCAACACTTATCGCCGCCCCTCTTCAATTCCTTCATCAGCACAATCTTATGGGGATGCAGAGCCAAATTTAATCGCTAAATAAGCGGCGTTATCTCTACGACAATATTCCATTAGGCTAATCAGCGGCGAATTGACGTTTCTAGGTTTTCGATACTTTTTCGTTCTAAGTTCGCTTTTCTACGCATCAATCTATGCCTGGTTGGTGGTTTATGACCCAATAGATTATATCAATGCTCAAAAATTTCACTGTAAAATAATTTTCCTTCTGAGAGAGAGTTCGACAAAAAGCGACATTTGAAAACTTTTCTTTAGATTTTAAATTCAAATATGCTTTTTGACAAACAAATCGAAATTTCGTTTTTTGAAACACTTTATGCCTTCTGTTCCAAGCTTAAGAATGCCTTCTTTCATTTGTAAACGTTGGTAGTTTTGGCGATAATTATAAAAATATTTTAGTTAAGCAATAAAATTGGGATTTTTTTATTAAGACTAAGTCTCTCATTGTTAGTTTTGTTTAGCCTTTACTCAGGGGATATCTCCTATGCATGAGTATACAGGAGAACAATGTAAGGGATCGAAAGGTGGAGGAGAAGAAGAGGAGGTTAATAACACTTGTCTTGAAATTACGGATGACGATATCAGTGAGTGTAAAGTTCTTCAAAGTCGCATATCCATGTTGATTCTCACGTCAGCAATAAGACGACGAATGTCTGATAAACACTCATCACAAAAGTAATGATAGATCAACGACTCGCAACGAACATTCCGAAAATAATAAGGAAAGAAAATATATATTAAAACCTTAAATTCCATCTTTGTAGCCGTGTTCTTTTAAGGTAACTAGTTAGTTACCTGACAAGTTTGCAATATGGTAATCCGGCAACATTGAACCAAACTGAGAGTAGAATCTCAGCATTGGTTCTTTTTGTCTACGCCAAAGATAATTCAACAAAACTAGGGTTAATCAGCGAATACGTCAAAAGCAGACAATAAAAAACTGTTAATTGAAATAAAATAATCAATAGAATTTAATAAATCAAGTAATTGATACACTTTTGCTTTATAAAAATGTGTAAAATTTCTTTGAACGTTTGTTTTGATGTTTTTAAGTTTCACTTTTACCATCTCGAGCAGATGTACTCAATACGAGTTTGCCGATGATATCTCTTCTTGTTCGACTTAAGACCTACTTGCTTGCTAACTGAGTAACTTTCATACAAACGCTAGTTTAGTTACCTGAAAAGAACACAGCTAATATTTAATACAGGCGCTTTTCACGTATAAAATACACATTACTCGTACTAGTTATGCGTTAAAAAAGTAGTTGTACTTTAGATATTCGTGGGTTTTAGTTATTGTTAAGATCATTTATTGTTATTTTTATTTTGAAAGAGGGAATTGCTCCTAAGCTTATTATATTTGACGGTGTGGTGTTCGCTCTGTCGCACTGACTTACTTGTTATGGACTACAAGCTTGTGGAGTTCATAATTCACTATTTCAGAAAATGTTTTAGTTGAGTTTTTACCCCTATATGAAAAATCGATCGATTCATGCGGTTAATCGAAAATAATAAGGGGTGATTAATCTAAAGGTATTTTTTTTAAATAAAAAAAAATTCAAAAAATCAAATAAAATCTGGAATATTTGTGGTTCTTTCGAAAAGAACATTTTATGTCATTTATTTTTTGAATATAATTTCCTTTAAATGTTGGCCGAAACTACGCTTCAGGGTGTCCAATTTTGGATGACTTGTTCGAGTATTTCGACCGGTATGGCTTTAATGACACGTATCGTAGCTGGATTGTCAGCATAGCTGGTTTGTCAGCATAGAATTTGGACTTTGCGTAGCCCCAAAGAAAAAAGTCTATAGCTGTAATAGTACACGATCTAGGCGGCCAACTCACCGGTCCAAAACGTGAAATTGGCTGCTCTTCGTAGTGACCTCTTAATAGATCTGTTGCTTGAGCAGCTGTATGGCAAGTGAAGCCGTCCTGTTAAATCCAAATGTCGTCAAGATTACGGGCTTCAATTTCAAGAAGCAACAAGTTCGATATCAAGGCGCGACAGCGAGCTCCATTTACGGTTAGGTTTTGACCATCATAATTTTTAAAAAAAAATATGAACCGATAGTTCCACCAACTCATAAACATCTTCCTGTTGCTCTTCAGCCAAAATGCGGCAATTATGTTTATTGACGTTGTCGTTGAGCCAGAAATGGGCCTCATCACTGAACAAAATTGTGGTCGAAAATAGTTACTCACCGAAAGCTCCTATCCATTCTACTGTTGCAAAATTTTAAGACGTTGTTTCTGTGTAAGTCTTCCCATGATGAAATGGCAAACAATACTGAAAAGAAGAAAAAATAAAGTTTAACACACACGAAATCTGTGAAAAAAGGCTATTGAAAATAATGCCTTAAGATGGACCACCATTTAATAAATAACATAAAGACACTCTAGTCGTTGGACTTGTCTTCGGTATTTAGCAGGATTATAAGCTATGCCTATTTTGGGGAACGACTGGACATTCGCAACCTTCCAACGCGCTGGGAAGACTTCCGCACGATTAACAAAAGTTAAAAAGTTAATATACTGATAAGCGTCGAATATCACTTACATAGGCCAAGTGCCGAAATGCCATTAAGTCACGGGAAGGCCTACTATGATGCCCTGTACGTGGCCCTCATACCTGTGCTTGCCGCCACTGGCAGCCATTGTTGGTCACTGCTGTGTTGAGACATTCATACTTTTTGGCATGCCCGACTGCTTTTAAGCTGCAGTTGCATTTCATACCTTGCAGCACAAACATCTTCTTACAACACAGAAATGACACCAGGCCACACCAGAACCAGAGGAGGACGATGATGTTTCTGCTGGTGCATCTGAGGAACAGAACAAAAGTTGCAACAAAATTTCATACGGGTTTTTTAAGTGTTCTATCGTACGGGTTCGAATTGGTCACAAAGGAAGAGAGTGACGTTTGGCATGGTCGGCATTAGTGGTTGGCCCATGATCGGTGGCGTTGATGATGTTGTTGATGTGGTGCAGATGTTGGTGCCGCTGTTCGATGATCGGGCAACATCGGTGGACTGTTGTACAATGCATCACTTGTTCATCTTGTTCTTCCTTGTGTTGTGTGCGCTGTCGGACTGAACGTTTGCCCGTAAAAGAACAGCGCCATTGCCAGCCACCACCAACGCCAGCAGCAGTGGGCAACATTCTCATCAACAACATGATTGGACATCAGTTTCGATTGTTTAGCAACTGATCAAAGTCACCTGTGTGTGAGTGTGCTGTTGTTTTTTTTTTTGAGGCAAAAGGCAGCAACAACAAAAAACATACCTTAACAAATTCAAACAACATTTAAGCGCCACCCGAAAAAAATACTGAAACGAGCAAAAAATCGAAACAAATTTCAAAAAATAAGAAATTTCATTTGGCTCTTCACTGGCTTAGCTCGCAGTGGCGGGTGCTGTAAAATTGTCGGCATCTCGCTGTATATTCATTATCGTTTGAAGGAATCTGGTGCCGTACTTGCGGATACGCTCCGTACACAAATTCCTCGTATCTGTAACGGACATTGAACTTGGATTCTAGCTCCTTGTTTGGACTTTTTCTTTGTCTGTCTTCTTCGACATAAATAAAGTGATTGAACATGAACATGTGTACACTGAGCGATTTTTGAAAGGTGCAAATTATTTTGATTGATCGGGTTTCTTTTTAATCTTAATTTTCCGTTTTAAAGGTGAATCAAAAAACCAAATAATGAAAACGACCAGCAAAACGCTTCTATGAAAGCAAAAGTGAATCCTAAATAAACATTCAATAAATGAGTGATTTATTGTAAAATAAAAAAGTGAAAAGAAAAGAAAAAAAATAATTGAAAATTAAAATTAAATTCAGTTTGAATCATGGCGAAATTGAAGCACAATAAACAGAAAATGTTGGAGTACTACAGGAAAAGTTTGCAGCGGACGAACACATCCGAAGAGGTGTATACAAAGGTAACTTTATCTGTAGATTTATAACAATTGTGGTGATTTTTTTGCTAAACTTCTATAATCAAGGCGTTTGTTAACAATAAGTGAAAATTTGGTGCAAGTTTTTGGGAATAGTATTGTTGTATTCATTGGGGTAATTAGCCTGGTAAACTGTCAATCTTGAGGTTCTATCTAGGCTAAGTACTGAAACGGCCATAGCAATTTTTTTGAAGACTGACCTGCTTTTTACTTTAGACAAGCAAAAAATTTGCACTTTTAGTGAAGCAATGATTTAGTTTTTTATCCACTCTTACTTATCGAGGCAAAGCTAAGGGAGAGTGCTTACACTGCTCAACATTTTTTTTGAATAGTGGCTAAATCTTTTACAAAAGTTTTAAGTACAAAAGGGCCAAAATAAAAGGCTTGAAAAATATATATAGTTTTTACCGGGTTGAGTATGGAGACAAGAATACATAAAACCTTATCAAAACAAGTGGACAATTCGTAAGTTCGGCCGGGCCGAAGCTTTTCTACTTCCCACCATAGATTGCGTTTTCGTTCGGCATTGACAGATTTCGGGTATTTGGTTGTTTGTTTTGGGTCCATGTTTGACAAAAATAAATTTTTGGTGTCCTATAACAATATGTCCTGCTCAGATTCGTGAATTTTATTATTTTGGAAAATTGAATTCGTGAATTTTATTATTTTTAAACGTTGGATTCGTGAATTTTATTATTTTGAAAAATTAAATTCGTAAATTTTATTATTTTGAAAAATTGGATTCGTGAATTTTTTTATTTTGGAAAACCATTATGTCTAATGCTAAAGTGGGCCAAAAGGGCCATAGGTAGCTAGTACTTTGGAGCATTATATTTAATAAAACTTTTTACAGTTAATAGATATTGAGATTTGTGAGAAAATTCTACTTTTTGTCGATATCGATGTTCGAAACGACCTTATTTTGGGAACTCTAGGGAACAGTGGCTTATGGGACAAGGCCTTAAATACAGGGTGTCCGCCGGGATGGTATACTACTTTGTATTGCCGCCATTTTGGTAAACATTAGTGTTGACAATTCACGTGGCGAATTTATTATGGAAAAATATTCGATAAAATAGTTAAACATTTTATCAAAATCAATCATCGATTACTGTGACGATGAGAAAGTTACGTAAAATTTTTGTGAGAGACAACGTGGCAATAAAACACACTATTTATCGTGTAGTGAATGAATTAGAAGAAAGAGGGTCTGTAGTTGATAGGCCCAAGCATGAAAATATTACTGCTGCTCAAGAAAGGGTTCAAAACAATCCATCAACCTCAATTCGTGCTAAATGTAATTAGCACGAATTAGCCCTCGGCCCATACGTCGTAGCACAAATAATAAGTAGAATTTGAAAACATATTTCGAATTAGAATAGTTTTATAGAAAACACACGTTCAATTCTTTCTGACGTTGAGTTATTTTGAAATAATTTTCTTCTATTATGGCGCTATGGGACCATACTTTGGTATTTATACAATCGATCGAATACTTATCAAAGAAAGAAAAACGAAAATGTTTTGAGTTATCTGAATGTGTCAAAAATTTTACGATTTAGCTTCCGCCTTTCAGCGTGGTCTATAGGCACTGGTGCCGAGAACCGTTTCAAATGGGTATACAGAAACATTGAAATTTTCTCACAAATCCAAGTTTCTCACAAAAATGCACCAATTTGTAAGAGTTGGAACTGGGACCGGCCCAAATGGGCTCAAAAACGGCCACTTTAAACTATGGACATATGGGTTTTAGAAAACAATAAAATATTGTCACACATTCTAATATCATATTAACTTAAATATATGTCTGACTTATATTCATGGGAATAAGGCCCTAGGATGCCAAAAAGTAGATCCTTAATAACATGGGCTTCTGTGAACTATAAACAGTAAAATGTACTAAGGAACTTGATTGAACTATAGGAATTTGTTTGAATTATTGAATTGAATTATAGGCCTTAAAAATG